>JAECWU010000001.1:1250000-2500000 GCA_018150985.1 Chymomyza costata | reverse complement strand
CTAAGCCAACAATATTTGTTGATTAAATTTGCGGTCTAGCAGCTTAAGGCCAAAAAAAAAAAAAAGAAAAAACAATGCAACTGGCTTTAAAGCCGACCAGCTGCATAATCAATACACATATAATTTAATAAAAGCCAAGTGCGGCGCCAACAAGTAGCTACAAAAAGTTAATAAACAAATTTTTAGTAGACTGCCACAACAAATAGGCCATAATCGAGGCGGCGGCTGCACGCCTGGCCACAATTTCAATTAACTCCCCAAGTGCCACAACAAATGTGAATAAAAAAGGAATGAAAATCATGCAACAAACACTAATTTGTTAGGAAACATAATATAAAAAGTTCGAATGTAAAAGCCACGATGTGCAAAGATGCAAAAAAACAGCACGGCAAAAAAAAAATTTATCGTAAAATATACAATTAACGTTAATAATAAGATTACGTTGACCCTAGGAGAAATAAAATAGGAAGTAAATCTGAAAGCGGACCAAAAACTAATAAAAGCATAAAAAGATTTTAAAGTTACTACAACGGGCCGGTCCAGGCCTAAGTGTGCTGGTTTTTCAAACCAACAGCCGCCCTTACCTTACCTTACTACAACGTTGCTGTTGGATCCAGAGCTTAAAGAATTTCTAACTAATTGTTGCTAACTTGTCTTAAGGCCAATACGCAGCAACACAAAAAGCGAAATTTTTAACGCCATGTAAATAGTTGAAATCTAGATGGCGCCAGCAGTAACATCACTTGTTCTGTTTTAAAGGACAGTACGCAGCCTCGTAAACAGTCGTGAAAGGAAAAACTGCAACTTATTTTGTGCGCAAAAAGACTTGTATGGGTTGAGTTTGTGACCAATCAGTGCTGCCCATATCTCAGCAATTGACATGTAGATGGCGCAACTAACAATAGATGGCGCCAGCAACAACAAATAAAAAGTAAATATAAAAATCAAAAGCAAAGGGCGCTACTGCCTGAGTTGCCGTTTTTGACTCGTTTGGCCTAGGCTACTTATAAAATGTAATTTCTAGATTTACATTAAATTTCCTTAGCATCTCTGTTTAATGCTTTGCCCATTTCGCCCCAGCCCCAGCAATCTATTTTTTATAAGAATTACGAAAAAATTATTTGAATATCTTTATTCGCTTACAAAATATAGCTTGGCAAGGAAATATTCAGTTATAGATAATTTGATAAATAATCGAAATTTGGCAAACCATAATTTACGAGGTCAATATTGGCAAGACCTCTATGAAATATGAAAAGAAAACATCCAAATTGTAAAGATCGATTTAAAACCTATTCTCTACACCTATTTTCACCCATAGACGAATATGAAATTTAAACATAAATAATTATAATTTTACCCAGTTCTTTCAAAGCAGGACTTCTTCTTCATTACCCACCACACTGTGTAAGACTCTTACAAGGTACTTCACACAGTTCGCAATGCTATCGAATACCCGAATTTCAACCAAAGAGCTAATCTCTTTTGTAGCACTTTAACTCCAAGTTTAGACCCATAATAACAAGCACTAGCCTACAAATTTATGCTATACCATTGTTCATTAAAATTTCACTTCCAATAGGTAGATAAAGATTTGCGCTACTTTTATTTATTTTTTTTTGGTGCCTGTGTTTTATGGCGCACTTTTCCCAAAGCTATCCAACACTATATACTATTTAAGCCCATTGTCGCAAGAGCTTAGCTTTATAAAATTCCAAATGGCAGAGCCACTTTTTAAAAGACAGAATGGGCACAAACTCCAGACAGTTTATAGCATTGTGGAGACCCCCCTATGGGCTAACAGCACCATGATCTCATACCAAACAACAACCAAACATATGAGACGTTAATTAGAGTTTAAGAAAGCAGCGCTGCACAATTTTTCATTCGTTTTAAATTAAAACTAAAAACCTAATGAAAAAATGAGTTAAAAAATTCGCCTTGCATTTAGTTGAATAAATCATTGTCATTGCATGTAAATTGGGTTAATGATGAGTTTTCGTCAGGCATTTGGAATGATGCTTTATAAGACAAAAAAAAGTTCGTTGCATGGTAAATCAAATTTATGCCCATAAAATTTGTTAGATTTGCTGATAATAAAATAAAATTAATTTTATGTAAGATCAAAAAGCTTTTGGTTTATGAACATTTAAGGTTCCTAAAAAGCTCTTATTCGACTAATTTCAAAAGTTTTTGTAGATACTTCGATTTTGCAAACGCAAAAATCTTAACACGCAAAAAATCAATTTTTATCGCCTTTAATTTTGAAAATCTTTAGATGCTGCAATGAGTGTTATTAAATTTATTTTTATTTTATTTCTTATTCAATATAAAAAGGAATATTAATAGCAAGTTTAACCAGATTATCTTTCCATGCCGAGGATTAATGCTTAAGACTATTAAAAGCTACTAAAAAGTTAGAGGCGCCTTTACAAAAATTAGCATGGCTTCCTTAATTATGATAGTTACAAATTTTTAAGTTTTATTATGTTTAATCGAAACCAAGAACATACAAAAACTTTTCGTGGACCAAAACAATATTCTAAGGACCTTTTGACAAACTTATGTCTTTATTGTTCCATGTGGCAAAGTCATAGGTCTTCGAAATTTAAAAATAAATTATATTTCTAAGAAAAACAAAGTTTTGCGTTTGTTTTTTCAAGAAAACAAATATTTTAAATTTAATTTCATAAAGGCTCTGACAACAATAAGAAACCTACGAGTACGAAATGAGAACATATGTCTCTACTCGGACAGCCAGGCGCCTATTAAGTCCCTCGCTTCGTTGACATCGTGCATGAGGTCAGTGAACAACGGCCGCTTGTCTCTGAGATGGCTGAGCAGTTTTCAATCAACCTCAGGACAAAGGGATATCGAGCGCAACTGTTTTGCGGATGAGCTGGCTAGACGAGGAACTTCCAGCATCCTCCTTCAAGACAAGGAGGGCCTGGGTATGTATACCCATGGATAGCTGCAAACTGAGAATACGAAATTAATTCGATCTTGTTGCAAACCAAACGTGGAATCGGGCATCGAACACGTGTAGGATATCTCGGCAAACATGGCCGACATATTGCAAGAAAAGAACTAGAGAACTTTGCCGCCTAAACAGAGCCCAATGATCGAACGTCATCCGTGCTATCACCGGACATTGGCTAGTGGGAATCCATGCACACAGCCTTAACGCTCCTCATCACGACTTCTGTAGAAGCTGTGGCGATGAAGAGGAGCTAGAGACAGTAGAACACCTTTTCTGCCACTGCCCTGGATTGTGCAGGACAAGATTCCGTTTTCTAAAGTCACACTTTTTTGATGACTTGTCTCAGCTCTCGGAGCAGAGTACAAAATGCCTCTTAAGGTTCATTCAGGCCGCCGGATGGCTGTGACTAATCTCATATAGAAGACCTCGGGAGTGGGGAAGAGTGGTGAACGGTCCACCGCAGCGGTATCACAACGGGCCAATTCTTGGCCTACGTTAGTTGGGACTATGAGTCCCAACTGCCGCCATAACCTAACCTAATTTGGCCTTATGGCAGTTTATGACCAATGATGCAGACTAGGGTGGCCATTTTAGCAAAAAATCTCACGATTTTATTAATGCCATTGCCTAAAAAATTTCCTTTTTACGTGCATATAACGCCTGTAAAATTTAAAGACGATCCGGAAGTACTTGATGGTCGCGAAAATAGGTCAAAAATTACGAAAAATTACATATGAATGCATAAATGCGACCAAACCGTAAGTTTCACAAAAATATGTTCCAAATATAATCGATGGGTAATTCAATTATCTACAGTCAAGTAAAAAAATTATACTAAGTATTATAAAATTAGTACAACCAGAGATATTTGCTGTTAAGTAGAGGCACTTTTTTTAAAATTATGTTTAGATATATATGATATCAGCAGAAAAAAAAATAAAAAAAATAATAGTAATAATTTGCAGCATTATATTTGTACTAGAGTACTGGGAAAAAAAAAACTCCAATAGTCAAAAGAAAGTATTGTCGAAATATTTATGCCGACCAATTCTCGTAGCAAAATTAATTATAGGTCTGTAAGCAACAGATAAATTTAATGCAAATATTTTGAATTTATATAAAGTTTTTTTACGTAGAGTAGACACACTGAAAGTGAGAAATTGAGAATATAAAATTCACGGTGTAACTAATGTGCCAAGCTGGCGCAAAATTGATTATTAAAAAATTTGAAAATAAAAAAAACCAACAAAGTTATTCATACTTTTTGCTCATAATTATGAAATTCAAAACTCAGCGGGAGCTTAGTTTTCTGCAAAATTTTGCAATTTCTGCTAAAGCAGCTTCGATGAAAAACGCAAAAGTAAGCAAAGCATGTAAGTTTCTTGAATTTTAAAGCCCTTTTCGAGTGCACTGAAAGTGAATACAGAATATAAAACTCAAGCTGGCGCAAAACTGATTATTTAAAAATTCGCAAAAAAAACACTAGCTACAAATTTAGTATTTAAGCTTTTCGCTTATAATTATGAAATTCAAAACTCAGCGTGAGCCAAGTTAACTTGAAATTTTGCATGCATACCCGGCGTATGCTTAATATAGTTGCAATGATTATCTGCTTAGAGCGCATTTCGCAATACTGCAGCGAAAGTTTTAAGCAATTTGAACAAATTGTATAACTATAAATTTTTTGTTACAGCTTCAAATTTGACAACTTTTGTAAATTTATAATTTTTATGGCTTTTCGATTTGGCAACTTTTTGTCTTGTGATTTTATTGATTGATTAGATATATGCTTGCCGTTGGCCTAAGTTTGCATGTTGAATGTTAATATAAAGATTTGTTGCAGCTGCAAATTATAGCGCGTATATGATGCCCATGTATTTAAGTAGTTTCTACATAAATTTTGACATTTAAACGACTAAGTTAGCAGTAGCTATGAGTCATTAGAAAGAAAACCAGACAAAGCCACAGAAGATGTTGTTCTCTAAAACCACAAAGTTGTAACTTTCTTTCACATCATTAAAATCAACAGCAAACAGCTAAGACAAAAACAATTTGTAATCTAGCTGAGCTGTAGATGGAGACTTAAACTTCAACTGTAAGTATATACATAAAAAATTAAAAACTAAAAATTATTAGTTAACAGAACCAACGCAGTCAGCAGCTCGATGCATGTTATTAATGCCATTTGTCAGATGCTTTTATGGTAGATAGTGTGGCCGAGAGACGTAGTGGGGTGTTTAGGGCCGAGTGTCTTTTGAAAAATTTCTTCATTTGCCGGTGGTCCCAACAACAACCACCACAACAACAACAACAACACTTTTACCTTGAAAGTACTGACGATTGCAGTTAACGGTTCAAAATTTTTGTGGCCCTGGGTTTTGCTTACCATGTCTGTGGTTCTGTTGTTTTCCCTGGCACTAATTAGACGCGATTTGAGCGCTGACATGCAAGCAGACCCTTGCCCAGGGCCCGGTAAAATGGGCAACATCTGCATAATTAGGGTGTTCGGGCTGGTTGTGTCAGTTATGGGGCTCAATGAATTTAATTGAGCAACATTATGCGGCTTATCAATTTGGTTGTTGTAGTAGCTGTTGGTCTGGCCAAAGTTCACAGCGCACTATAATTATTCTTAATATTTATTTTTTAAACTCATCTTGTTGCTCTATAGAGTGGTAGTGGCAGTGGTAGTGGCAGTAGTACGTACCTACACAGGAAGTTGCAAGATTTCACCTGCTGAGCTGCTGGGCTCTTAAGTTTTATGCGTCTTCTGCTGCTTCATCTTCTGGATGTTGTTGTTGTCGGTCGCATCAACTCTTTTAGCCTTAGAAAGTGAAATCTTAACAGCGCTGTTTTGATTGTAATTTATTTCGTTGAGAAAACTTCCAAGCTTAACTCAAATGAGACAGCTGATGAGCCAAGTACTGCTGCTGCTGCTGCAGCTGCCATAAAATGATTCCCCGTAACTTGAATCTATAAGCCATTAATCACTGCTCCTTGCCAACAACTATTAGTTATAGCATCTCTAGCAACATGAACTTTGGCTGGTTAGTGCAACTTTTATTGATTTAGATCGAAACCAAGCTTGCAAATATTATGACTTAATGGCTTTTAAATGTGGCGGAAATAGTGCTTAAGGCAACATTGTGGGCTGGTCCAACTTTGGCTTTAAGTGAGTGAAAGTGCTGCCATAGTAGTAGTAGTGGTAGTAGAAGTAAAAGTCAAGTTGATGCCACATTGAGGTAGGCCAACAGCTGCGCCTTACTTTTGCATGCAACATACTACTTTACAACACTTATGATACGCAAAAATCACTGCATTAATAATTTTTAATGCATTTTTGAACACACAGAACGAATTTTATTGTCAACAAAAACAGCAAAGTTGTAGTTAAAGCATTCCAAAAACAACTCAAGCCACTGAGTGGCATGCCACAAATTACAAAAACAACAGTTAACCATCAAAATCGTAATAAAACAATAAACTGCAGCTATAAAACAATAATAATGCAGTCAATGCATCCAACATTAAGCCAAAGTCATTCATTGTAAATGAAGCGAACACAATTCGTTTTGTACACTGCGCAAAAATAAGGGGGTAGTTAAGGCAAGTGCCAAGGAGAATAGTAAGTAAGTTGGGCTTAACAACACTCATACATAATTCAGTCTGAATTTAAGCATTTTGAGCCATAAAATCGTGACGAAAAATCAGAAATCAAACCGAAAATTTTTAGGTTAACTTAATTTTTCAAGATTTTATTAACAGAAAATTTAAATTAGACCAAAAATCTCTAAATAAATTTAATTTTTGACTTTTTTATAATCAAAAAAAAAATTTAATCAAACAAAAAAAATCTTTAAATAAATTTTATTTAAGATTACGGCAAGAAAAATCTTGATTGAAGAGTCAATTATGATTACACTAGTCAACAAATTTAACACTTTTTTTTCTCCAGAGATGAGACTTATATTTTATGTTAGGACAATGCTTCAGCATTCAAAAACCGATTTCAGTTTTGTCCTGCCATGGCTTACGATATGAGGTCACAAAAACTATAGGGAAAAGGCTTGTAAGTTGCCAGGGCTTGTAAGTTGTCACCTGGTCCAGCAATGAAAACAACAAAATTCGACCTGTCTTAGATGGAAAATACGGCATAAACAATTTTAATGCGTTTTTGATGCGAACAGACGCATAAACGCAGTGTGTGTGTGACAATACATAAAAATTGTTAAAAAAAATTATTTTTGATTGCGCTTAAAAAGTGATCAAATCGAAATCAAGGTATCAAGGTAAATATATATGCTGAACCTGAAATTCAATGAATTTTCATAATCAAAAATGGTTTTCGGACATACAGTGAATAGACAAATTTTTTTCAATATATTCCAAAATGGCTTCAAAAATGTAAGTTGCCATACAACTATTTTCATTTTTTTCCATTGCTATGTATTTATGTGACTTTCTTATTGTGTGGAACTGTCATTGAAACTTATTTCAATTATTTTTAGTGCATTTTTCGATATGTTTTTTCAATATTTTCCATAACAATTCATTTTTAGCATGGCTGCACGTCGACCGATCACAAAAAACCACAATATTGATTCCTCTGGAAAGTTACATTTTTATTGTTCTTGCTTAGTGCTCAGTCTTTAGAAAATTATCTGTAAAATACTTATTTTTATCTGCTTATTGTGGATCAGTGGTGGGCAGTCTCTCAATTTACATAGCTCGCGAGGATAGGGCACCAAAATCTGCCGCAGCGCAGTCGGCACATGCAAGGTCCAAGTGTGTGAAATCTCTCTCTCGTTTTTGCTTGATTGCGGTTCTTACTCTCTTGTGTGCTTTTGCTTACTGCGCTGCTTACTCATACAAAAAAATGTTTGTTTCTATGAGTTTTGCCCACCACTGTTCTGGATTATAGCTCTTTCTTTTCTAATTCCAACGATTTATTTTCATCGATGCCTATGTGTATTCAATGTCGAAATATATCCAAAAAAGCTATGATATGGCAACTTACAAACCTTTCCCATACTAATTAGAATTTTTGCATTATTTTTTGTTTCTTAAAAGTAGAGTAGACTACGCCAAACCCCTGAAAATCAGAACATTTTGGTGATTTTTCGTACAAATAGCGCTATTTCCTAGAGCAAAAGTTTTAGATATTTAAAAAGTTAGCTATTGCATGTTACGATATTAAGATGCGATTTCTGTGTAGATTTATTGAATTTTTAGTAAAAATTAAAACATTTCATTTTTTTCGAAGTAATTTTCTTATTTTTTGACACTTTCAACTGCGTTAGTGCTGTGGAAAGTGCTTCATTCTTCTATATTTGGAACTTTTATGTAAAGTAGTAGTCATTACCTTTCAAATAAGCCATTTTTTCATTAAATTCAAACTGTCCATTGAACGCCAGCAGCTCAATGAAAAACCGTGAGTACACGAAGTCTCAAGATTTCAATAAAAATATACGAACTTAGTTAAAGTGATTGGAAAAAAATGAAAACGATGTTGCAATCGATCACTTAGAATACGAGTATAACGGCCTGATTTGACCAATGATGACTCCAGCTGCACCATGGATTGGCGAAAATAGCACATGTGATAAGTGTATTACATAAAAATTTATTAATTTTTGAGTTTTTTGCAATAAAAGAAAAAAAAAATTACCAAAACAAAATTTTTCTTTTGCCAATTATTAAATATATGGTGTATGTAGTGCAGATTTTTAGAAATAAAAATCTAATAAAGCTTGTTCTTGGCACATCTATGTATGTATAGATAGATATATAGTTCGACATGCATTGCTCTCGATATTGATTTGATGTGGGTCACCATCGAGAGCTTTTATTGCAGCCACAAATAGTCAAAGCCCGCAACGTTTTAGGAACTCACGTCTTACAATCAACTAATTTTTTTCAGATTTAATCAATTTACACAGGAAGCTGCATTAATTAAATAAAAGTTAAGATAGTCGCAGAGAGTTGAAACTCCCAGCATTATTTTCGCTGTGTAGCCAATGCACACCAAGGCGACTACAAAGCCCCCACTCTCAGAGTATAAAGAAAAAGCCAAAATGCAACGCACGCCACCGTAGATAAAAATCATGCATAACAAAACGCTGGAGCAGGAAAGAGCCATTGAAAAGTCACTAGAGAAGAAAGATCGTGGAAGCTGTCCCCACTGCCCGGCCAAGCAATGAAATTGAAAGTTACACTCGAACGCCTCTGGTCGATTATTTTCTAATTACAAAAGCAAACTTTTCAGCAATGCAGTCAACTCCATGAAGAGAATGTGGTCCGGGGGGGCCAGAAGCATAGACCGCCCGGTGTTTGATGCCAAGCGCATGATAATGAGAAATGCGCCTAAGTTGATGTAAAAAAAAAATTTTTCCAATTTGATGGAAACGAAGGTGTTAAGTATGCAAATGGCAGGGTAACAAACAACGCTAACTGCTTGGTAAGCAGTTGAGCAAACAAAGATGCAAACTAACAGTATGTTGTAATATTTACAAGCAACTTATGACAATGTAGGCGGGTTGGGTTGACTACCACGCAAAAAGTTGCAGTTGTAGTGGTAGTGGTAGTAAGTAAAAGTACCTCGCGCCTGCCCCAAAATGACCCCAAAGTCAAAGCCGCACACACTCCAACATACACATACATACAAAGGCCAGGCAAAGCATTTGCTTGGCAGATTCGCATCTTTTAGATACTTTTACATGTGCGCACGCTGTATGTACTTTCTCTACTTACAGTTTAAATGAATAAAGATACAACAACAACAATGAAAATCACCTTTGCGCACAGCTATTTTGCCGCGCCTAATCGAAATTTGTGCTGAATTCATACTTATGGCCAGCAGTGTGACCAAAAGTTGAAAACCAGCAATATGCTGATTTTTTTTTTTTAGAAATCTCTGCTACCTGTTCCAAATTCTCACTTTTTTACTTTGCCGAATTTAAAACCATGAACATTCAACGAATTTATAATTCATTTTTATAAATTTCCGTAAAAATTTCCCTCAAGCACTCTAAGTTTAGCGTGTCAGCAAAAACAAAGTGTTATAATTAAAATGCAATGAATGATTGAATTAGTCAGTCAGCCAGGACAAACAGCCCACCGTTGTGTATGGTAAAATGTGACTTTTCTTTTATCCCAAAATTCATCATTTCCTCACATGCAATACGTCTATTTTATAGTAACTTTCGCTTCCAAAAAAAAATTAAATCCTTTAGCTCTAAAATCAATTGAAAAAAAAATTGAAATCCTCATACGGAACACTCCCATTTGGGATATTTTTATATGAAGTTTTGTTATTCTATGCGAAATTTTTCATTCTGCGTATAGGCCTTAAGATAATAAAATATCATAGCCATCCACAAATAAAACAAATGTGCCTTATCGGCGGAGTATCTAAAACGTTGAAGTCTTTCCTTTAATGTCCAAAACAAGCATATGTGCCACACACATTATCCACAAAAATTGTATCCGCCATATGCTCGTCTTAGGTGCGGAACTATCCAAAATACAAATGCTCACCTAGACCATAGAAAGAAGCTCCATGCTGAAATTGAACTAACTGGCTGTTATATTTTGGGCTGTAAGTTGAGTCCCGTCAGATCAAGCATCTTCAAATCCTTGTACACGTTATTAGATTATAAGTCTTACAATTTTTAAATAGCTTGTTCTCAACTATTTCGTTGTCCTGCTCTTAATTCGCCAAGACTTACTAAATTTTTATTTTTTACAAAAATACTGCAATAATAAAACCATACTAATAAAAGGTCACTGTACTTACATTTTTTTTCCAAAGATTACTAAATGAAACTATGTTACACGACATATTTGTATGTGGCCAAGTGTGAACATGCTCTTAATACACCAAGACATACTAAATTTGTGGTTGCAAAAATACTGCAATTATAAAACTAAACCAATAAACGGTCACTCTATTCGCTTGGTTAGCCACAAACAGTTAGGGAGATGTTAAGTTTAAGATAATAGTAATGAGACATGAGCAGTGACAACAACAACAGCAGCTCAGACTTCGCTTAGCTTGATGTTGTAATTAACTTTCATTAACGGCCTAAATGGGGCTAAAGTGTGAAGCCAAAAGAATTAGTAGCAGCATCTGACCAAAAACCATAGAAACAAACTGAAGCGGAAATCGCACAAAGCTCACCCGCTTTTTTTGTTGTTTTTTTTTTTTAGATTTGGTTTTTAGCACATTTCTCATAGTTTCACTTTCGCTGCAAAAACGGCAACTACAACAACTCTGACAACAGAAAAACAACAACAGCAATAGCAACACTTTTTTGTGTGCTATATATTTAAGTATTGTATTTATTTTCGCTAAATAAGCGCAAACAACAAAAAAAAAAAGAAAAGAGAGGCTAAAGCAAACAAACTTAGACGAACTCCCTCTTAACCAAAAAAAAAACGCCACAGCTCATCTAGGTACAGCCTTGGTTTCTAAATCGATTTGCTTGCTTTTCCCAGCGCTATTTGATTTTTTGGTCAGTGCCCAAGAATTACCAAAAGCCTGAAAGTGCCGAAAGATTTGCAAGCCATGGGAAACCCAAACGCTTAGATGTTGTGGATTGTTTTAGCTGGCTTTGTGCCAAATTTCGATTAGCTCATTGTAGAAAGTGCAAATGCCAAGAGTCGGAAGAATCCCGCAGACGCATACTTAAAGCCAAACTTATGCTGCTGGCTGGGGCATGCTCAAGTGGTGCGGCAAGTAATTAACGCGTTAAAAACGCCTCCGATTATGACTCATTGGCTTATCGGCTCCAGTTGTCTTTGAAGTGGTGTCTGCCAAGCACAACAGAGCCACATTTGCCAAAGTTTAGTTAGATTTGCTAAGACCTCGTTAGCATGGCTTGTTGTGTTTGCGCACAAACCCAGCGAAAACTCAACGCGTTCAAATTTCTACACTAATTAACCAAATATACTGCTTAAAAAAAAAACACAAAAAAACGAAAACTCTACTTAGAAAAACGTGCCCCAAAAACACTGTTAGAAACATTAGACAAAATTATTAAGAGCAAAAACGACACGAAAAAAAAAACATTTGTTGCAAAGCGCTATATGCGCTCATATCCTGTTGTAGGTTTTATAAAAAGAACAGACCTAAAAAAATTTGCTGTTGTTTATAACGACAACAACATCTAAATTAAAGCCCGGCCAACAACTTTCCATTTCTTTACTAGTAAATGATGATACCCCTCAAGTAGCTGCAGCACTTCAAAGGCAAATCAAATTTGTACAATAAAATAAATTTGCAAACAAAAAATTATATATACATATATACTTAAAAGTATATGCATATAATTTAAGTGCAGAGAAAATCAAGCGCATCATCAGACCCCCAAGTCTTGCAGATTCAGCTTTAGCCCAAGCCCGGTACTGAACAACGACCTCAACCTTTCAACATTTTAAATTAACGTCTCTTTTTGTACACTTTTCCTGATGAGTACATTACTTGGGTTTTGGAGTTAGTAATGTAAGAAAATTTTATCTTAATCATGGCTAGCTTATCCGTTAAGTGGAATGGGTGTATTTAAGAAAAAAAATGTTTGTGGGTGTGTGCAAGAAAAAAAAGAGAGAGAAAAAGTCTTACTTAGGCTCAATAAAGCTGGCTCTACTTTAAATAAGTAATTAACATAACTATCTACAGAAATTGCCAACTTTTATGCAATTTATAGCGGAAATGGTTTGAAATTTATACATTTATGCCCATGTCTTTCGAACTTTTCAAGCGGTTTGGAAAATTTTGCAGCATAATGTTCTTTATGACTGTATTAAAGTTTTATGGTTTTATAATGTGGTTGTAAAACTAGAAAATCTGCTACGGGAGAACGAGCTCTGTTAAATACAGAAATTGACAAACTATACTAAGTACATTTTTTGGTGTCTTCAGCCATCATTGTCTAGTGGGCAGACCCGATCATAATAATTTTTGACAATACTCGTAATCCAGCCATACACGATGCTACTGGTTGTACAGCTGGGTTGTTCACTTCAGCACAATTTTAACCATGAATCAATTCAGCAAATTTTGATGGCCGATAAGGCTTAGTTCTCATTCTGTGGCTCCTTGTGAAAAGGAGCTTCTGCATATTTAAGTATGTATAGGGTGGGCCATCAGTTGGTTTTTTCGTTAATTTTATTTTATTTGTATTTTGCAACAAAATTGGGCAAATATATTTACCAAATGCAAGTTTGAAACTACGCATTTATGTATGAAAAATAATACTGCCCAAATCGCCGCCGCGGCTGGCTCTACAGGGCCGTATGCGAACATCGCGAATTTCGATGACTTTTTTTTTAGACATAAACTCTAGCTGTTCTCCCATACGTTAAACGAATAAGCGATGCTGATAATGTTTTGTGGGCTTCAATTGTTGCGTCATTTAAATCTTGTAAGCGTGTAAATGCAGATCCGCATCCGAAATTCGGCGCATCGATGTTACCGGCGACACATCAACACTGGCCTCAACTCTGTTTTGGACGGGTATGTTCCAAACTATGAGTGTTTAACAACCAAACCAACAGATGGCCCACCCTGTACATATGCACGCATAAAAACGTTCCTGAAGCGAAAAACAGCGAGCTTTAGTTTTAGTTTCTGACGTGAAATGTTAGAAAATTATCTAATAGCTATTTCTCGCAGGAAACACATAAATCAATATATGCTTTTAAAACTAAAATAGAAAGTACAAAATTAAAATATTTATTCATGATAAAAAATGAATCGATGGCTTCATCCATAGCAAGCCCCTCGCTCTTTTTCTGTATAACATAAAGAAATTTATGCACTTCCGTTAGCTAAAAACGGAAATGGAATTTGAAGCAGGCTTACTTATATACAAACATAATAAATACAAATAATATTTACATGTTTTTCTAAATGTATTCATTTCTGAGAGTTGCCCCAAAAAAAAACCTCATGTACTTCTTGATAAATAGTCCATTTTTCCCAATTTCCATACTTAACAATTCGCTTCGTTAATATTAATGATGAGATCATAATTATATAATATAAACGGCCGTGCTCCGGAAAACGAATACGAAAATTTTATTCGCAAGAGGAATTAAAACGAATCGGCAAAATAAGTTTAAAAAGTACTTACAAATTTTATACTGAAATAATTTTTTAAATATTCTTTGATATTCTTAGATTATATTTATGCCAACTTCAAGTTAGATACTTACTGACAATTATTTTTAATTATTTCTTCCTGACTCAACCCAAAAAATAGCATGCACAACCCAAAACGAATTTTTTTGTGGTTTGATATGTGCAAGTATCATACACGAATACATGACCGATTGGTGCGACAGGGCTCCTGCATTAAGGCCCATACGCAGCATGCAAAAATTTTGCACGAAATGTCAAAACTTCATATAAAAACAAAAATACCAAATGGTGGGATATTTTTTTTTATATGAAGTTTTGACATTTCGTGCGGAATTTTTGCATGCTGCGTATGGCCCTTTACACTAAAAAAATTTCCCTTGTACCAAAATAGCTAAATCATTTTCACTTTCAATAAATATTGTTGCAAAAGTAATATTTTTGTGTAATTTTATTTAGAAGATGTTTTGTATCAAATAAAAGGCGAATTTATGGGAAATATAAGAGAATTATACGAATTTATCGAAAATGAAAAGGGAAATATCTACAAAAAAAAGGGAAATATTCTGACCATGCAAAAACGAATCTGAATAAAATTGTTCGGTTTGATGTTTTCTTTGGTTACCGGAGCACGTCTGAATAATACCGATTTTAGCATAAATATAAGCTTAATTATTACCCACAAGAGTATCTAAACTTCAGCACACCAAAGTTGGAGTTCGTCTCCATTTTTTTTGTCTTAACGTGTCTAAAAACTGACAGAAATTATGATGAATGCGCCTTGGCAGCCACAACATCATCAGCAATTTTAACGGCAACAGTTGACGTGGCAGCCTCTTTTGCAGCTACAATATGTACATAGTAAGTAGTTGCAACTCTAGTTGTGGGTGAAGTTGCATGCTGCACCATGACAGACATGTGTGCGCATGGGCAAAAATAAGTGAAACGGGACACAATTTCTTTGAATTACGTGACTAGAAAAGACTTGTATATATTTACCTACAATTTTTTTTTTTTACCAAATATCGATTGCTTATCGAGTTAACGATAAATAAATATTTTGCAAATATTATCTTGTAAAAAAATTACAATGGCTGAAGCATTGAAAGTGTTGAAAAGGCAAAGTTGCCGAGTAACAACAATAAGCAATAACAATCAGCTGTTCGCAACTCTCATACGGTGTTGTTTGTTTTTGTTGAGAAAATTGCTATTGAACAGCATAAAAGTTTAAGTTTCAGATACTTATCAGTACAATATATGTTGGCTGAACTTCTCTGCAAAGAAATTATAACTTAAAAAAAAAAAAAAAAAGTTAGCTTAACATACTGCTACTTTGAAAGTCGTTTGCAAACAGCTGTATCATTTTCTTACACACTTGAAGCAAAAAAAAATATGTACACACTGGTACATTTCGGCGACTTATACAAGACAGTTCGGGCGAAAATACTAGAATCCTCTAAATTTCCTGGACACAAATGCGCTTCTTTTTAAGTAGTTGTTGTAGTCGATAAATCATTAGTGATATAATCGGAACTTGGAACAAAAAGTGAATTGATTATATTTATTAAAAGAAGACATACATTAAAAAGGTAGCCCGCTTCTCGTATATTCTCCCACAGGCACGTAAATTCCATGCTGCTGCCGCAGCTGCACTGGAACTACATTTAATGCCGCCAAACCATACAATTAAAATTATGTGGAAACCCAGTTGCAAAAAAAAAAGGTGATTCTTAAAAAGTGTAAAGCAAGTTATGGGCGTCATAACAATAACAATTGAATTTAGCGGCCACATAAATATTAAAATTTTAATGAAGGCATAAAAATTATTAAAATACGATCGGTGCATGAAAATGGCATTGAAAGACGTCCCAGAAAAACTCTTTGCAGTGTCTTTGATATAAGACTGTTATTCCGAAAATACTAAGCCGATTAATGGATATACAATCACTTTATATCTTTGAGTTAAATAAGCAATTAAAAAAAGGAATTTGGAAAAAAGAAACTATCATGCTCTAGTTTTTTACTTCCTTCCTATTCGATATTTGCGGTTAAAAAACATCTTAATATCTTGAGACTCGACAAATAACTATCTGTTTCCATTGCCCATTTATGGGTAGGAAAAAAATTTGTTTGCGAACTTTTCTTTTCATTACATAAATAAATTTATATCAAAATTTTAGCTTTTCTTTAACAAATCATGTCTCGTTACTGAATAAATATACAGATTAAAAAAGTTTTTTTGCAATAAAAGACAAAACTTCGATTTTTTTAAATTTGACTTTAATTATTTACAAAAAAATAAAAAAAAATAAAAAAAAAATAATAAAAAATGGGTTTTTTTATTTATTTATAACTTAATTATTTTATTTATTAAAAATTGTAAAAATAGTTTTTCAAATAACAAACCGAGATATGTATTGAAAAGTAAGTGTTCTGAAAACTAATAGCAGTATAACTAAGGGGCTCCGCTACCTGCGTATTACGCAAACCAAAACATCTTTTTGTAGTATATGTATTTCGAGTCATTCCGACTTTAAAATTTAATAATTAATTTGTAAGTGAAATTGGGTGTCACTAGACATATGAGTTCTAGATGGCTGTGCGAACGGACATGTCTCAATCTCTACTCGAGATGATGAAAAGCGTTTTGGTGTAAAAATCTGTTACACCTCCTCTTACCTTTAGGATGCATTGAACAAGGCTATAAAAACCTTGACCCTATAGATACAGGTCTTAAAAGTTTAAGTTGAATTAGTTTTAAAGCGCTACCAAACTTATTTTTAAAAGCAAAAAATGCTCTAACGCATTTATAAAGTAATCCATGCAGATATTAAAATGCAAAAAAAGAAAAATGTTTTTTAAGGCTACAATAAACTGCCGGATGAGCAGCCTTTAACCAACATTCCACACTTCACATCCAGTTGGATGTAAACTAGGCAAAGTGGTTGGCTGAGGGGTAATTAGGAACGTGAGAGCAAGAGTGCGCGCAACTTAAGGAGAGAAAAAAAAAAAATATATATATATAATAATTTCATGAAATATGATAAACATGCGAAAAGAGCAAAGATTTTTCCTGCTACCAGCAAGATTTTTTGCGCATATTAAAATGGCGTCGCAACCGACGCGACGTCAGCAGCGGCGTTGGCGTCAACCGCGACATGCTAATGCAGCGCAGCGAAATGAGGTCAAGAAAAACACTTTTATTTGAAAGTGAGCAAGAAGGCAAGTGGAAAACTTGCAGGCATATTAAAGCCAGATCAAAATCAGAAATGATTAAAAATGTATAAAATAAATATGCAAATTTTTGCCCAAAATATGAATAATAATGAAGTTAGATATCAAAAGAACGAATTAACATATAAATAAATAAAAAAAAAAAAAACAAATAAGGGCAAGAACAAAGCGCTTAAGTAAAAGTAAAGCATTGTACAGATTTAGATATAAATGTAACTGTGGCCATTGGCTGCTTCTATGGGATTGCTTTATATGGCGCATCTGCTTTACACAGTTACAAAATGCAAATATCTAGAAAAGAAAAAAAACATAACAGCGGCACAAATAAAAGCTAAAGTTGTTGTTGCTGTTGGTCCATACAGTTTGTAACAGTGGGTCAAAGCGCTTAACACCTTTTTCCTATGCAGTTGCCCTTTGCCCACCCATTCCAGCGCCTAACTGTCCAAGCTGACCCATAAAATGGCAGACATACCATGAAGTTCCATATAAGTAAAAACCTGGTGCATAACTGCAAAATATTTGCCTGAAACTGGCTTAGATACTCGCTGCTACCAGCTACTTTCAGTCAGGCAGTGTTTTATGGCTTTCAACTTTGTAGCTGACTTTTATGTCACACTAGTCTTACCAGTCTCTAGACCTGCTGGCTTTTATTTTGCGCTTTACATAATAATAAAAAAAATATGTACTGCAATATAAAAACAAAAAAAAAAAAACATTCTACAGTTGGCTAGTAGACTTGCCCAAGTTTAAGAACCCCATGTAGCTCTGCTTTGTCTGTGTACGTGCCATAAAAAAAAAATACTTGGAAATGATTATAAAACAGCAGAACCAGAAAGTCATTATGTAGTATAATATATTTTTTATATAGTATAGCTTTTAATTATTTTGTTTTTATTCTTTTATAAATAATCCTGCTAATTAGCAGCTATTAAACAATGTACCGCACTTACCTAGTACGGTTTGTGAGAGCCTTGTTATATGAGATTAATCAAGATCATTATAAGAGTAAATAATTGCTAAATAACTAGTTACTGAAAGATTTAAGGGAAGGTTCTTTCAAATTAGGTCGAGAAAATCGATTTATTTTTAAAAAAAAAGCTACATATTTGTAGAATATGTGTAAGAAACGATTTTTTGATGCGACCGACATTTATAGAAATAGAGCGTCTTGTACGCACCTCAGTATTTCTCGGAACCATGTTTTTTATCAGAATTTCAAGCACAGGTCTTGATCTATTAAAATAAGTGAAAAAAAAACACATTTCAGTTAGTTTTTCGTCAAAACTCATTCTGATTTAGTATAAGCTATAGAGAATTTCATCAATTTCCATAAACAAAAGACATTTTTCATTTCAGTTCACTACAACTGAAATTCGGGGACGACGTTCTGCGTGCAGGAGCAGACAAGAGCCGCCATATTTCAACCGCCATTTTGAATTTCGTCGACATAAAAATGTGCAATTATTGTCCAATTAAAATCGCATTTAACAATAGAAACAGGAAGTTTGTATGTCTTTTCATCATGCCACAAATAATTCCCAAACTGCGCCTTCTTTTCGGCCAAATTTGAAAGCACCTCCCCTTAAGTTATGCAGTTTGTTAACCCTATAACGCCGAATAGTGACTTGAAGCACTTATATTGCCAGTTATCTGCAAAAATTGTTTTTTTAAAATACCATAACAAAAAATAAAATCAGAATCTTTTAATACTATAAAAGCTGATCATAAAAATATAAAATAAATAAAATACAATGCCAAAAATTTCATTAGCGACTTATTTTTGATTTAAATCCTTAACCCATTTTCGCAGTTTTCACGAAATAAATTTTTATTGCAATGAAATTAATGTACGCCTATTTGCCTTAGACAAGTTATTTGTAAAATTTTAGAATTTTCTGACACCTGGGAACGCTGTGACGTCATGTTGCGTGTACGCAACGCTGGCGCATTGCTCAACAAATAGAATTGTCTCGGATGAGTTAAGTATTATATCAAAACGTATCATTCTTGATGATTTATTTTAACAGAAATTATGAAAAACACATGAAAGCAATTAAATTGAACAATAGACAATAAAATAATAGGAAATAAGTAGCTGCAGACAGCTTGTGAGGCAAACCTACTCTTGCCATATGTTTGTTGTACCCACATATTATTCTAGGTAGAGTGATCGTAAGCTTCTTTTTCTTTTTCTCGTGAATATATGGAGGCTTTTTGTTGGTTCCGCTGCAATGAAGTTTAAAGGGGCTTTCGGCATTGTTCTGCCACACGACAGATATCGAGCTAGTTTTTCGAAACACTTATCATGCGAATGAGTTTTTAGATTTTTCCCTGTTGCAAATTAACAGTAGGCTTTTCTTAGTCGATTTGATGCCACAGCACCGATTGCCCGAACATTTATTTCATTTAGCAAGCATTGTAAATAATATGACGTGAAGAAGTTGTCATTGTAAAATGCATGTATCTCTGATTCTTCGGTTCATGGATTCGATTATAGAGAGAATCATTGACGCACCAGCGAACCTAATGGTTTTGTCAAATGAACTTCCTTTGCCAGCGTATGGAATGGTATGGAAAATATATCCTGAATCGGAATAGAGGCATCATAATTTGCAACCGTTGCGAATTGGCTTCGCGCTGATTAACTATGTCGCGCGAAATATGGAGTAATCTGTTCTTTAATTGATAAATGCGTGACGATAATCCCAACATTCTTGAACTTCTTTTTCAAATCCGGAAGCCCAAGATCCGGTTGAACTTACCAAAAGTACTCTATCTCACGAAGTTTGTGATAGCCAGAAAAAAAAGAAGCTCAATAAACTGAGACACTTGTTGTCGAGTTGTGGTAAAAATTACAACGTTGATTTTTCAGTTAGAAACGATAATGCCGATAGTTTCGTCGTCTCGGAATATCCGAAACAGCTCTAGTGGGGTTTCACTGGCTAAAAATAACATAAAATAAGAAATGCAATGATAAAATAGCCGTGACAATAACTGAAAAACAACGGTCCTACTAGTGGCAATGTCGAATTTATTTGTCGAGCAATCCGCCAGCGTTGCGTAAACGCAACACATACTTTCAGCCTCATCTAGAACTCTCACAATTACTTCTGGATACGTCTTAAAATAATCTAAATTCTTTGTTGTTCTTTTGTCAACATGTTTTGATGTAGAAAAAACAAAGTATTTACATTCAATAATTTTTAGTGTACAGCTCAAAATTTGTCCAAAAAAGGTGTGTACGCAAGTGTGTGTGTCAGTGTGTATTTTGCAGGGTGTCAGATTATGGAGAGGAAGGAAGATAAAAGATATACCTTTAAAACATGGTAACAATATCTCACACACAGGGCGCATAAGAATTTTTTGAAAATGGTGTTGCGTATACGCAACAGTGGAAGAAAATGGGTTAAGGACCTTTTTTAGATTTTCTCACCTTTCATGTAAACGAAACAATACAAATTTTAAAGGTAATTGAAATTAGGAGCCGAAATGTATCTAGCAAAACTTATTCATCGATTGTTAAAGAAATATTTTCAAAATAGGCATTAGAGGGTTAAAATAAAATATAAAAGGATTTTAAGGGTTTTTTTTTTGTGTACCACTACTTCAAATGTAAATTTTTCTTAGTTTTTTTTTTTAATGTAATGTCTGCCTCAGCAGAAAAATCTTTCGGTTTTTTTTGTTTTTTTTTACCTTGGTAGTTACATCGGGCCCCAGAGATCCGGGCCCGGGGCAATCCGCCCCCTTTCCTCTCCCTTTCGACAGCCCTGCCGCGACCACAAAAACAAATAGCAAACCTGGCTGTGAAATTTGCGATCTTATGTTCAAAATAGTGCTATCCGAAATTGTCATGTTATTAACGCAAATTAGATGATCATGAAATTATAATATTGCCAACACACACACATTAGCATACAGCTGATAAGAATTGCAACAAACAACAATTACAACAGACACCAAATAAGCGTCAACAAACATAGCCGAACAACTTTATAAAACACAGCCCAGGTGCCTTGAGCATGTGTTGCAGTGTTTTATTTGTCTTACTTAGAGGCATGTTTATTGCAACTCTGTGTCGGCTAATTTGCGCCGCCAAAGCATACGCTGCAACGGTCACACTAGCAACACGGTGCCAAGCCAAAATCTCTCTCTACAATGTAGTTTATATGAGGTGAGGTGATAACTTTCAACGGTTTCACGTTTGAAATTGGAATTGACGTAGTAAAGCGAGCCTGGTGACTGCATTGCTGTGGGAAATTAATGAATTAAGATGCTACGGTGCTGCAAGAAGAAAAAAAAACTAAATAAAAATAAGTAATGCTCACATTACATTAGCAGACGCTGCCACCGCTGCTGGCGCTACCATAGCCATTGCCAATGCCGCAAAGTGCCAAAGTCAAAGCTAAATCCAAGATATTGTAAGGTAAGTTAAGATAAGGTAACGTAAGGTAAAGCATGCCATGCCATGCCATGCCACCGAGCAACTCATTTCCACGACACTCAAATGAGCAAAATTATTGCGGTTAAGTACGAAAAGATTTCTTCTTCACTGCCGACAAAATCGGAAAGTAAGCAAAAGAAAAGTTTTGCTTGTTAGAAAAATTGCAATTTTTCCTTCTTCTTCTACAACAACTACTACTATCTGTTTCTATTCGGCAAATCGCATCGAGGAAATTTTTATACACTATGCGTACAATGGGTTAGAGGGTATCTTAAGTTCATGAAAGATACACAAGTTGAATTTAAAAACAGTTTTAAAATAAATGGAGCGATTTAAGTCGAAATTCAATTTTATTGAAGGACTTTGTATGCTCGACATCTTACAATCTTAGTTGCGAGAACAGCCTTAAAACTCTTTCATATTTTATAAATTCTTTAATTATAAATACGACAACACATTTTATTTAACTTTTTTTTCAAAGTCAAGTCCTTTCTGTAAAAAAAAGCCCATTTATCTTCTTATTTGAAACTTTTTTCATGCAGACTCCAAGCTTTTGTCTCCAACCCCATAAAGCTCCAGTGTATCCTCAAGTCGCAATTAGCTAGTTCTAACGTCCTACTTATTCCTTTTTGGTCGGTACTAAGATGGCGCTTTAGTTTGGCTGCCGCAAAATGCGAATGCAAATCGTGAATTAAATTTAAACAGAAAAATCACAAAATAAATAAATGGGGACACTGGCAAGCGACTAAGTCTCAGACATAGTCGTAGAATATCGCTGACTGGTGTGCAAATTGTATGCCTTGAGCAGGGATAAGGGTGAGATGCACCATGGCGGACTGCCTTCTGCTTGTCATTGATAGCAAACGTGAGTAAAAGAAATCAACATCATGTTGCAAGTAACTTGGCTAACGATCCAGCCAGCTGATTGCCATGGCCATCGCTTTTGCATTTTACATTTAAAACGCTGTCTTCAAGCAAATTGGCACATTAGACAAATTGTTGTAGACAGCACCATGCCCCATGCTGTAGTCAGCAGGCAAACAGTTGCAAGCAGCATTGGCCACAAGCTTGCCACTCAAGACGTTTCAATAACCAAATGCTAACCGCAAATGCAACAACTGCAAGATGATGCTGTTGCTGCCAACACATCATAAATCATATGTGGCCAATACTAGACCAAACCACAAAGAGTTTTAAAAATTAATCAACTCCCACCAGTCAAGTGAGAGCAGACAGTTCAATAAGTCAGTGAAGTCCCTTAACCCACCGAACTCCCCCATTTCACTATCAGCAAACTCTCAGCACTCAATGTGATCAAATGTCAGCCGCAAGTCTTGTGGTAAGAGTGTTGATGCCATACACAATACACACAATTTAAGCCATCATTGACCCATTTTTCATATTGTTGTCTATACTTACTATGTATGTTTGTATCTTACTTGGATTGCTTGCCACATGGGAATCTCTTGGCCAAGTCTTAGCTATGATCTGTCTGGCCGTAACGTGTTGCCATTTAATTGGCTCAGTATCAGTACTCGCCAAATATGTCGTAAGTAACAACAAAAACAACAACAACTATGAGAGCTGCGTCTGATGACTTTGACACTTTTTTTTGTGTCAAACTGCGTAACTTTGTCGCCCTGTCAGAACCCTCTTAGTTTTTGTTGTTTGTGGCCTGTCTTCTTTATCGAAAAAAAATAAAATAAATCAGTCGAAACGGTGCCCAACAGTTGGATACCCTGCACCTCTCTTATAGTTTTGAACTTGTTCATTGTTCTTAGGTCCCGATGCCATTGCTAGCTAGTTGCCACAAATACTTTGCTGATTGGGAAGAGTTAATGGCACAGGCGATTAGTGTGGTATTTTGAGTAAAGCTCAACGTTTACTTGATTATTAAGCTCACATCCACATGAGTCGATGTACCGCATTTAGTGGCTTTTCAGCATTTGGCAATGAAACAAAGTGAAAGTGTCTCCCATTATACGAGAGTCACAATTTATATTCTGCGCCTTGGAAACACTAATGCTACCAGTTGTAACCTGTCATTTCCATTGAAAAGTTTGACATTTTTAGCATAAACGTGTCACAACATTTTGACTGATGAGCACATTTTGTTTGGTTTACAGTGGCTTCAAAATTTTGGTTCGGTCAAAGAATGATTTATTACCTACCACTTCTGACGTGGACTAGCTCGAGAGGAGTGCGATGAACAAATTTATTAGATTTTTGGCACTCAAGCCTCCCTCACATTACGCCACTGTCAAACGCTGGTTTACAGAATTTAGTAGCGGTTGATTAGTACTCACCAATGAGTTTGTTAGATTAAGGCATCCCTGGGCATTAGTTCCATTTTATATTGCACGAGCTTTTAGGTGTCCAGAAGATATTTTGGGGATCGCTCAAAGGAAAACTCGTGTCGAACGCGTTGCAGCAAGAGATTGTTAAAAGATCGTGACGGGCGAGGAATCTCAGAAGCATGCCTAGAGTGGTAATACTAGAGATCACGAAGATAGTCGGATCCGAGGCAGAACGACAATGGGACACTGTGTCCGGTTGTCTAATCTCGCGAGCACTTTGGCCAAGATACAACCCAAAGTGAACTTCCGAACTCCTGCGATTTCTCAAGAGCAGCACTAGGATGGTGACAGAGGTTGTGCTCCTCACAACGATTTTAGTCGCAGCTGCGGGAATGAGGAAGAGATAGAAAGCATCCAACACCTGTTGTGCGACTGACCTGCACTTCTTAGAAAACAAACTCAGTCTATGAGAAAGCCCTTTTTTGAAGACCTGGGCAGGCTGGCAAATCTGCACATAACGGATTTGGCTCTTTTTATCGAATCCTCAAAATGGTTCAGCAAGCAGGATAAATTGTCGGAATTGGGCACCCACAGGCTATTTTACCTTCCCAACACCCAGCATTTATACTCTCCTCCCCCCTACCATTCCATTCGCTTTACTCATCCTGTTTTTTTAAATGTGCATCAAAATGTGTCGCAAGGTCTCCGAATGATCTTCAAGGTAACCTAATCTATGCCTATGAGCCTGAAACTTAATAATAATTGAAAATTTCAAAGACCAACCAAATCAAAAAGAAGTGTTACGCGGATGAAGTACTTTGAAGCAACTTTTGGTAATAACTGTACGACTGAAACAATTCTAAGTGGCATCCAACAATTTGTTTGCCAGAAGTGTGCAATGAAAAGAGAAAATCGAACCACAAAAGACGATTTATTCATTGTCTCTAAAATGGGAGCACAACGACTCAAACAAACTCAAAACATCGAATTAATGCTGCATACGCCGTAAAGTCCTAACCTTGTTTCCGCACATAAAAAAAAACTATTTGATCTTGATCTTTTAGAATCTCCGAAGAAACAGGCAATGCGTTCAAAATTCATATTTTGAAGCTACCTTAGTAAGAGTGAGAAAACGTCTCGCAAATTGATGCTAGGCATTGATTGACGAATAGTTTGAAAAATATTTAAGAAGTTTTTCTACTTTAAGACCGTGTTGCCATTGTGAAATAAAATAGTGACCCTCGTATGCAATTGTCGTTATCTCGTCATAATTTTTACAGGACATTGTTTTTAGTAAATCGGTGTATTACTGTACCCAATACCGGGTGACTTTTATAGCATTTTGAAATTCTTCTGGGCAGTATCATATGATGATACTAATGTAAGTCAAAAAACTTTAACTTTATCTTTTAATAAAATGGTCTCTCAATAAGTTGATCATCAATGTGGTGAAGATAAACATTTTAATATAAACAACTTATGATACCCTTGACCTTTTAGGTAAAGGGTATAAAAACACTTTTTCAAAGAATTATTTTTTTGTCATGCGCTTTAATGAAATTTTGTCAGCTTTTTCTGTAATGTCATCGCATTGCTGCTGGCTGGGCTCTTTTTGATGACAATGACTTCAGCTGGTCTTTGGCATCATCATCATCATCATCATATAATAGTTGTTCTTTTTTTATTTGGCTGTTTCTAGTTGTTTCTTATTGTTGTTTATGTAAGGTCTGTATGGCTGTTCTATAACAGCAATGAGTTTGAAGAAGAAGGGAATTCGTTTTATTCTGTAAATTTGGAATGTTGTCTTATAATCATAAAATGGCTATGTTACATAAAAATCTAATTATGTAGTTTTAAGGGTTTTTTAAACCCTGTTTATAATTCATACTTATTAATAATGTGCTGCAAAGTCAACCAGTTCAGCCCGTTTGGGATCATTTTTGAGGGCACCATAACATTTTGGCATACACCAGCTTTAATATAACATTACGGCCTGCCACATAATTACAAATTCATTTGGCACAATTATGCGCCTCATGTGATTTTCCGTGATTTTTCAACACGCGGCATGCGGCACGTCAACTTTTCATGGCCAATAGCAGCTGCCACATTGCATGACTGCCAGCTCTTCAAGAGCCACAACGTCCAACAGCCTGCTGCCAGTTTTGGCACAATTGCAACACACGCAGCATTCTTGCAACTTCAATGGCGATGGCGACACACATTTAATTGCATTTGGCAAACGAGTGCAACAAGTGAATTAAGTAAAAGAAAAGACAAATAAACACATGCAACAAATAATTTTTTGCATGCAACGTGAACGCATTAAACTTGCCAACAGGGCACTAAATTAAAAACCTAATGAAGTTGAAGTTGTAGTTGTAGTTGCAGTTACGCCTAACTTTTTCAAACTGGGCGCTGTGTCTGCTGCAGCAACGAATGTCTCATAAAAAGCTTATCCTGACAATCTCATGAGCAACATTTTTCTGACTTTTTTTCTACAATTTTACTGTCGTTTTAACGTACACTTGAGCAGAGAATTCTACGTGTATGAAAAAAAAATTCAGCAATAAGTCATTGAGAATGTTTATGACTGATACTGAAGGCAATACCATTTAAAACTGGAAAGTTGTTATTGAAATAATACTTGCTTAATTACTTTGGCATACTTCAATTTATGGCAGAGATGAGTTTGATTGGGATTTTCATCTTTAGTGCTTAATTCAAACTGACTAGAGAGTAGAGATGAAGTCATTTAATGCTAAGATTAGATTCGTTAAAAAAGGATTCTTAAGGGAAGCCAAATTTTATTTTATGACATTTGTAAAATCACAAAATACGTTAACATAAAAGCAATAATACCTTTTAGTTCCAGTTTGGAAGGAATTGGCTTTAAACGTGTAACCTTATTTATTGGTTTCCAAAGCAAGTTTCGCGTATACATATTAAAATTATCCAACAAAAATAACACTAGTTTACAGCAAAATGTATCCTCACATGTTTTACTCAATTCTGTAGTAAAATGGCACGCTACATCCGAAAATGAAGTAAAAAAATTTTTTCATGGAACGGATTTTGAGATATTTTGAAAAAACCACTTTTCGAAACCAAAAAAAAAGTGTGTCTACTTAAAAGCAAATATCTTTGGATGTACTAAACTGATTTTGATTATTTTTTTAACAAAGTGTAGATAATTGAATTATAATCGATCAAACCGTACGAGCCATGAAAAAAACTGTATGAAAATTTTTTTTTTAATTTTTAAATTTACGTTTGAAATAGAATTTTTTCAACAATTTGCTAAAAATTACGAAAAATTTCATATGAATGCATAAACCCAAACCGTAAATTTGACAAAAATATGTTCCAAGTATAATGGATAGTCATTTCATGAAAAAATTTGTTGACTTCATTTTCGGATTGCCATTTTACTACGGAAATGACTAAAGCATGTTGAGGATACCAAAATTTTTTAAAATTTGTAAACTAGAGTAATCATCAAAATCATTATTTTTGAAGTGAATAAAATTCGATAGTGAAGTAAACTTAGTTTCACTCAAAGCGAAACATGATGCATCAATGTGTTCACTTTGTCGGGCGAAAATGCATGAAGGCAAAAATGCACGTGAACAACCCTAATAATGCAAAAGCAAACAATCAGCTGTTTCCAAATATCATATGGCGCGGTATTTTTTGTTAGAAAAAGATTTTTTGAGTAAAATGCTGAGTGGATATTTGGGAGTGCAACATACATTTGCTGATCTTTCATTTTTGGCGCTTATGTACAATGAGCATATTAGCTTTTATCATTACCTATAGGTACAAAGGGTATACTAGATTTGTGCAATGTATGTAACGGCAAGAAGGAGGCGTGGCAGACCCCTAGTCCTTTATACCAAAATGCTTATCATAGCCTCGGGTAGCGATTGAGCCATGTCCGTCTGTCCGTCCGTCTGTCCGTCCGTCTGTCCGTCCGTCTGTCCGTCCGTCTGTCCGTCCGTCTGTCCGTCTGTATGAACACCTAGATCTCGGAGACTATAAGAGCTAGAGATACGAAACTTTACCAGCTGATGCGCATATTTCCTCAGAAGATCAAGTTTGTTGAATCATGTCCATATCTTTCCCCGTTTCCCCGTAGCAGAGTTTCGCGGTTTTTAGCTACACCGTTTGATATTTCCTTGCCAATAAACTGCGTCAATATTTGACTCTACGTAATTATAGTAAGAAATGGACTAGAATCACCAATTTTGCTAAGCTGATTCATGTGGCTCTAATGAAGAAATCCACATCCGAATTTGATCAATGCGGGCCCCCCACTCCCCGCAATCGATTTACCGTGTTTTCTCCCACACCCCTCAACATATCTCCTTGAAACTTATCCCATATACTTTAAATAACTTCTTTGACGTAAATTTCGATTTTTATCAAAATCGGTTAAAATTTGCGAAACTTATAGGTATAAATATCGTGTTGCACCAACCAAAAAAATTTTCCAAATGGAAAGTTCTTAGAAGGAATCTGCAGGAATAAAACTTTTTTCGAGAAAAAGGTACAGGGTATTACACTGGCGGGCACCGCCTCGACTGTATTACATTTTTTTTAAATTAAATTTTTATTGAACGCTTTGCACCTTTGCCATTATGCACGCCCTTATTATTAGCCGTGCACCAAATAACGAAAAAACCAAACCGAACTACTTTATTTGGATTCGGTTTTGCGTTTCCGGAAAACAAATTTTTTTGGAATATTTCCCTTTTTATTTTCAATAAATTCGTATATTTTCCTTATTTTTCTGATAAATACGCCGAAGAGTGTTTGCGCGAAATTATTTTTGTTCAAACAAAACAACTGCCGGAACTAACTATAATGTAGTGCCGAAATTACGAATCATTGATTTATTAAATTTTAATGTCAGACAAAATGGTGCGAGTTCTTTAACGTCGAAGAGCACTATTTTTTCAAGTCAGTCCAACTAGTCTATTGAGAAGCTGTGAATAAAATCTAATAAGTTGCAGTTGAATACTTTACTTTATGATGTAATGGAATTGGCAGATGTCCATGGCCAACGGATGCAACTTTGAGACACAGTAGTCTATTGAGATAGATAATCCACTGCCGCTAGACAATTTTAGAGAAAGGTGTAAAGATAACGCATTCGATGTGGAGCGAACTCTTTAGTGATATTTACATGGTGGGACAGTATAACATTTTGCAGTTCTGTCGACTTGGTAAAGTTGATAGTATGGGCAAAAATTTTAGGAGGAGCGGTGTTAAATGCCATTGTTTAAGCAAGCGGATTGGCTAGACCGTGCATAAGTTAGAAAAACCAGATAGGCAGCTTATTAGCCTCATTTGCTGTTAAAAAGTACGGATGCAGAGACGCCAAACACATTCATTCGTGGGCCAATCCTTACAACAAGCAAGCGGACATTAAAATCATACAGGCTAATTCTACTTTACTAATAAAAAACTAGTTCTGGTTGAGGATTGACTAGGCACATCATTTTATGTCAGTTGGCCGATCCTTACAATTCCAACGCTTATAATTGTTGTAAGCTTACCGACCCACTTGATCTATGGGGAAACAACATATGAAGAATTTTAGCGCTTATCTAAATCTAAGGTCCACGTGGAAAAACTTATCTTATGCAAAACTATATATTATTCTAGGAAGCTTGCATAAGTAATACGCCATGTTTTTAAGATTAAGTCAGCCTACCAAGGTATCCTATAATTAGAATAAGATTACCAAAGCTGAGCCCAGCTGCTTGTGCCACAAATAGCAAGCAACTCGTAGTGACTTCTTCCTAGACGCGTCACTTACTTCCCAGATACGTCACTCATGTCAACATGCCACCGAAAATAGCTGGTTTTCCTCATCAAAATCAATTGCCAACTAGCGCTGGGTAATTACCCAAGTGGCCGGCATTATGCAACATTTTCCAAGTGGGCAACTCAACTCAACTACCACACCGCAACTGCACCGGACAGACCAAGTTGATTATTTCAACACCAATTGTGTACACCTCAAGTCAACGAACTTGTGACAGCTGGACACAAAATGGCGCAACCTGTCCGTCAAAGCGTCAAAACAAAAGAAAGAAAAAAGCCCAAAAAAAAAATAGGTTTCAGCCGTAAACGGTACAAAAAGTATAAACCAAAGTAGAACATTTAAAGAAATAACTGAAGGCAAGTTACAATGGGTTTTTCTTGCTGGCCCGTTGCAATTAGTTAGGTAGAGGCATGCAACTTGGGGGCGCCCCCTAATGAACGAGTGCATGTCTGGGGGGCCGCCGCAAATGTCATAAACAGCTAATAGACGCGTTCAGCGACAACTTGATTAATTGAATATAAATGGCCCAGCGGCAGCAAAGACGCCTGCTATTGAAACTTGGAATAGTTCTCGAACTGCGTGCTCTAAAACAATTAGAAACGGTAATGTGGCAGCATTTTGTGCTTACCGCAGGAAGTGTAGCAGTTGGCAGCACTTGCCAACAATTAGGTAAATGACAAATGACATATAATTGCATGCAAAAATGACAAGTGCTTCGTAGTTGCAAGTTGCAACAGGGGCACGCGTAGGTAATGAGCAGCAAGCTTGCAACAGGATGCAACGCCTTTTCTCCTTTAGAGTAAGAGTTGCAAAAAGATTTCCAACAAGCGTACTAATATTCTGCTCTTTTTTTTTTTTTTGCTTCACTTTGTTGATTTAATTGTGGCCGGTTCTCGAAAAGCAACAGATAAAGGCATAAGCGCGGGGCAGCAACATGTTGCAGCATTCCAGTTGAGAATTCAGCTGATTACCTTGTTGTTGTATTAGTTGCTATTGCTGCGGCTTAGAAGTCGCCGTTAGAAGTTGATGGCTGATTGTTTTGCAGCGCAGTTTTAATAAATTTAAATGCGCAGGGGGGCGCTCGTTGCATGCTACATGCAGCAGCAACAATGCTGCCATTTGAACGGCAGCCGGAACGACAGCAACAATTGGTAATTGATGCAACAAAAGCAACAAATATGCAAAGCTATGCAAAAGAAGAGATTGTTCTGCTCTTGGCCAAGTTAGCAATATGTTGTAGCTGTTGTCCAGCTAAAGCCCATCTTGCTTTGCTCAATGTATGTAGTTGTTGTCTTCGTTGTTGTTGCAACTGCTGATGCGAAGCTTATCACAAAATTTGTGCACACATATAGTGCATTAGTTGCACTGGTCACTTGGCGCTTATATAATGCACCAGTTGACGGTAGTAAACCCAATAAAAAAACTAGGGGGCACTGCCACCTGTGTGCTTCGCGTGCCAGCCGCCGTATGGGTTTCTGTAATCATTTCGACTATAGAATCTCCTGCACTTTCATTAATTTCCACACGATTCAATAAATTGAGAATGGCTACAGCCGTGGCTGTAAGACTTTAAAATGCCCTGTACCAACAAAGTTCACCAGTTCACTGCTCGAATTCGATTCCGATAATGCAACACCATAGAGAGGAAATTACTAGAAAAACAGTGCTAGACATTCTGGGTTGTATGTCTCAAAAAAATAATATAGCATATATATATAATTAGTCAACATGCATTAACATTCCGATTTTGGTGACCAAATTCTGCAGATATACGGACGGACAGGCAGACATGGCTATACCTACTGGGCTATTGATTCAAATAAAAAGCCTGCTACGCCTCGTTCCGCCCATTTTTGAGCTATTCCTTTCCCCGCGTTATGGTGGAATAGAATACCAGAACAAACAGGGGAGCACTAAACGGAGATCCTAAATGGCTACCATAAAATAAGGCCAGTGTTTGACCGCGTACAAGCTTTAGATTATGTTAGCCAACAATATTAAGTTCAAATTACCATTTCAACGGAGCAAAGTGTGTTCAAGCTTGGTTCCTTTTGATATTAGAACAACATTAATTAGTCCACCAACCCTTCACAGTTCGGAATTTAGCTTTGTAGTAGTTGTGTGTACAACTGGTTGCAGAGGTTTTAGAGTAACCTTGACCCAAACCAAGAGCAAAATCCTGACCATGCAGATATATCCTCAATTAGAACTTACCAAAAAAAAAAGAATTTTTCAAAAATTGATGTAATGAGCACCGTGGTCTTAGTCAGTATAGCAAATTTTGTAACAATCGGTATAGCATCTATAGGACCGATCAATAAAAAAATTGTTTATAGGTTAAAACTCGTTAGTTTATGAAGATATCGTAACAACATTCGGCAATTGAAAGTCTTTTAAAGTATCTAAGCACTATTCCTCTTTGCATCGAAATCGGTTCATATATTTATTTGCACATTGTGTGAGCAGCTCCACATAAATCTCTGTCATTTTTTTTGGTAATAATGGCAAAAATATCACGGTTAGGTAAGACTGGACTGAAGATCTTGACGGGTTTACTTTCTCTTACGAAAAAATTTATTTTTTACTTTAGAAACACTTTGACATTGGCAAGTCAATAAGCCCTTCTTTTGTTAGGGTACCAAAACTTAACGTTGCAGTAGCCGGTTTGAATTATAGTTGCACCACCTATAGGACCCCATTGAACGGCTTTCCACTTTAACAAGGAACTCTTGCAACAATTTTTTAAGCCATTCAAAATAGTTGCTCGTCTTCGTTGTTTGCCACTTTCACACTTGCCGGGACTCCAATTGCTGGTTGTTGTAACTCCGGCTCACATTACACAAATAACATCTAATAACAGTAATATTTCAAATTAATTTCGCACCAAAGTGGTAACCATTTGAAATCATTATGTGATAAAGAGAAGAGCGCATTGAAAAATAAAAACAAAAATAAGAATGGGTATGTTGCAACTAAAAGATACTCTCAGTTTTTTTGGGATATTCGTTTTAAGTGCATTTCAAGTGTCTTCCAGGTTAGTTATTTTTTGGTCAGTATAACCTTAGAAATAATAAAAAATTATTTCCGTTGATTTCCGAACCATTTTTTACCATTATCAAAAAAATTCAATTTATTGTTAGGGTGCTGCCCTGAGTTAGTGTTAAAAATAATAAGAAAGAACAAATTTTTTGTTTCTAGTTTAATTCTTTTTAGAATAAAACAGTATATAAGTTTTTTTTCGTCTTTTTAAACAAAGTTGAACCAATCAAACAAAAAAAATTAAGATGGAACCGGAAGGGATAGGATAAATTTTAAGTCTTCCGAACTTTATGGGTCAGTAAATATCTATCTTAGAAAGGAAGTGCTCAAATTTTCGGTTATGTTGCAAAGTGATAAAATTTTTTGAGATTCCAACTTATATTGTCCAGAATAACACAGTCAGATAATAAAACCGATTTTGGGGCTCGGAGAAGGGGCCATATTTACGTCATATTTTTGGGATCGCTGTTGTTTTTTGTATTAATCTTTCTATGTTCCATGCATTCACAAAAAAAACAATGCTACCATCTGTTTTTGTGCAACGTTAGAGTATTCAAATAAAAAGTACCGCTGTGCGATGTGGCAAGTCAGTTATAAAAGGAATCGCAGGCGGACACTTACGAAAAATGTGCCGCCAATGCCAGTTAGAGACGTAACAGCACAGCGGGAGGTGGAGGCCATTAGGGAAATTTAAATTCAGAAAAAAAAGTCATGGTATTTTATCGCTGATTTTTACCAGCAGCAATTTGCAAAGGGTAAGAAGATGAGAAAAAAAAAGAGAGAATCATTTGCACTATTAAAATAAAAATGAAGACAAAACTTGTAGATAACATGAAAATAGAAATAGATGCAAAAGCAGCAAAATAGCAGAAGATACTAAAAAAAGAACAACAATGGAACGAAGATGCAAGCAGCAACTGAAAGCCAATAAAGCGTTGCAACAATTGCTAGAAGAAGTTGCAGCAGCAGCAATAGCAAAAACAACAACAACAACTAGTCGAAGGCAGAAACAAAAATTACCGCCAAAGACCAAAAGATCAAACTGCAGGGAAATAAACAACAATAGCAACAGCAACAACAACAGTATCGAAAGCAACAGACAACAGAAAATGCAACATAACAGCAACAACAATAACAACAAAAATTGCCATTGGCACTTGAGTGCTGAAGCAGCAGCAGCAACAACAACTACAGTGTGCCACATCGTGCGGCGCTTGCCTCACTATTGCTCCAGTCAGCCAACATTCACAGCCTCACTTTAGCTAGACCCTATCTAGCTACGAGGGTGGTTTGATAAGTTAGAGACTTTTTGAATTATCACTCGTAGTAACTCGAGTTTCACACAGGACACAGGATCCCGAATTTCGGCGTTATAAAATTAAGAATTCAATTAAGATTGTTTCTTGCCGAAATTGAACGTAAGACTAAACAAACCAATTTGAATGGTGCATTAAGCTCCATTGTGCTCTTTCCCTTGCAAATGACGACACACTTTCAGGTCATCCATGAAATGATCTTGGACGATCGGAAAATGAAATATTTGGGCACAAGCGCAACCGTGTTACCACTTCAAGGATTCTTTGACGAAGCTTTACCACAATAGCCGTGGACGCAACCAAAGAACTCACAAAGAAGTTGATTTCTACGGTTGAACTTGCACCAAGAGTGGCCCAGGGGGATCCGTCAGCCAAAAATGTCAAGACATGTTTCCCATAGATTTCCTTAACGAGCGCAAAGCAATCACCATAGACAATTATTCAGAGCTGTTCGACAAGGATTTAAAGGAACAACAAGGAAGAATGAAGTATTCTTCTCCATAAAAAATTAAGGGTGCATGCGTGAATTTATCCATTTTTAGCCCATTTCTAACAATTTGTTTTCCATAATACACAGTTTAGATATACTGAAATGTTTAATGTATGGATGAAGAATGATCGTAATGATCGGGTCTTGGGAAAAATGCACAGACCTGCTCTTGAAAAAAAAAACTGCTTATAAATAGAAAAACAAAAAAAATTTAAATTATTGGTTTTCTTCAGAGCCTTGCAAACAAAAGCGTGTTCGTTGGAAAAACTGATTTCTAATTCAAGAATAGCTAAATTCTTTACAAGAGCCTTGAAATAGGAATTAAAAGAAAATTTAAAATATGAAAAAGATGTCGACGCGGTAGAATTCATTGACGAGGTTTGTTGGATTCAAGAATATGGCGCTATTAATTTTGACATTTTCAATCTGCAAGCATTCCGAAGTTACTTCAGTTGATTCATGATTTCAATCTTAAAACAATCAAAATCTTAATGCAGCAGGATCTTCTTGACTACATCAGTAACAATTGTCATCTGTAAACAATGCTTCAGCAAACACAAACTCATCAGAAATTATTTGAGATCCCCTATGGGCCCAGAGTGATTGATAAAATGATGATACTGCTTGTGTAGATTTCAAATTAGACAGAATTTTATCAATTCGATGTTGAAGAATTCAATTATTCTGAAAATTTTTTAAAATAATATAATTTAGGTTTGCCGCTATTTTCGATCAGTTCGCATGGTAGATTTATAATATAATGACTATAATGGATTTCGTTCAAAATTTTAAAGATCTTCTAGTAAGTTCTCTACCAAGACTCCATTGTTTAATATAGTAGTTCGATTTTAAAGGTACATATCTAAAAAAGTTAAAAAAATTCCTTTTAAAGACACTATTTTTGTCCCATAGTTCCTATGCCAGCTATATGATATACTGCTCAGATTTAGTCGATCTTGAATAATGCGTTTATTGCAATTTATAAAAGAATCTGGATCTGGTCTTTCAGTTCCGTATTTTAGTTTTTGAAATTTTTGCAAAAAAGAACAAATTTGGCTCACTATCACGCTATATAAATTAAAATATCAAATTTGCCACGAAATATATACAAAAGTTCCCTAATATGTATATAACTTGTATAAAACGTAAAATTAGGTAACAAACTAAGCTTCCACTCAAATCTTTGGGCGGCAATCGCTTAAAACGTCATCTGACTTTCAAACTGCCCTCCCAGCTCTATTGCCTTTTCTTGCCCTCTCTCTCTCTCTCTCACTCGCTTTCTATGCAAAAGTTGCTTGCGGCCAACAAAATGTGGCAATAAGTGCTAAACAGTCGCTCAGTTCTTCCAGTTACAGTACCTCCACTCCAAAGGGCTTAGCCATATTAAAAATCGAAAAGAAAAACCTTAAAGAAAAAAAAGCTTTTCATTGCCAGTAAAGTTCAAGTTGCTGTTGTTGTGGTTGCTGCTGGCTTATGATCGTTTGAATATTTTATGCTTCTTAGACTGTTGCAACTATAGTATATATAGAAGAAGAATGTAAATGTTGTGGACGATGCAGCTGAGCAGAAGATACAGCGGTGCATACCAAAAGACTTAAACTTGCATATGCATAAAGATAAACCAAAGAAAGTTGCTAGCAACATAAAACAACAGCAACAACTTAGCCGCGCCACACGACACTCTGCCACTGTTTTGCTGCAACTCACCCACTCACAATGCTTGCAACTGGCAGTGCAAACGCGGCATATGCCATTTTCTAATGATTATTATGATGCATTATGTGTGTCAACGGGCACAGCCTGGACTTGACCAACGAATTGATGACCAAATGGCAGCGACTAGTTTAAACATACTCTATACTTTATGTGTGAAGGAGTATATTGGGTTTGAGTGAAAGTATGTAAAAAAAAAGTGCTGCAAAACGGAGAAGATTTGTCAAGTTTGGAGTTTGACTATTTATATATATTATTGAAGGGAAAGCTAAGTGTTGCAGGCCGCTCATCACGCTTTGGTACTCCCAAAAAGGTAAAAGAAGTTGTATTTATTTTATTTTCCAATACCGACTGGGAAGATTTGCAAATGGAACTTCTTGGCAAAAAAGGCTAGAGTAAACAAAGGCTCCAAAATTACGTTTATTTAAAAAAAAGTATATTTTCATGTTCTAGATCTAAAACCGTTTTTTCGAAAACAATCGGTAGACAATAACAATAATAATTTCTTCTTAGTAACTCGATTAATTCTGAATATATGTATTATGCTAAGCTGTTTAAATGCTTATAGACGGTATACTATTACGAATTGGTGAGAAACAATAGCCTTAAGGACAACCAGCTTTGATAGTAATATTTATTTTTCGAATGAGAGATGAATATATTAACAATTTTGTATAAACTTTGAATAATTTTTATGAACTCTGTGAGAAGATTTGTGTTGTGAATACAAGCCCATCGGAACGGACAGAGTTACAAGCTGCTTTAATATCTAAGACTATTCCATGGCACATATAACATAAAAAGTTGGCTTCAACGATATTTTTAATTATTCACAAGCATTAAGAGGCAAAATGTTGCGGGGGGTTATTTTCATTGAATTGAATAGTTTTTCAAAACTACTGTATTATTTGGCTGACTAAAGACAGCAAAGTGATTGGCCAATAAAAACAAAAAAAAACACAATTTATTGGCTTTTTTATAGATACGACTTGGCTAAGTCTGCCGAAGTGAGGTAAACCAAAGTTCCATCAGGGGGAAAGGACGCAAATAAAAAAATTTGCTGTTAAAACTTTCTAAAGTTATATAATTTTTTACAAGCAGGCTATAAATATCATATTTATGGCTAAGTCGTTAAGTTTAAACATATTTTAAAAAAAATTAATTAAAAATATATCGTAATAAAGGGTCATCAATCTTGAGGTTTTTTTCAATAGGGTTTTTTGATAAATCACGCGTAAGTACTGTCAAGTTGCCATGTGTTTTTTATTCAGTTTTCATTGCCATTTCATCATGGAAAGACTTACACCTGAACAACGCTTATAAATCCTACAATTATATTACGAAAATTCGCGTTCTGTAAAGAATATTTTTCGCGCGCTTTGGACATTTTATGAAACCAATTCGGTGAACAATTAATTTCCGGACCGGTGAATTGGCCACCAAGATAGTGCGTTATCACACCGTTAGACTTTTTCCTTTGGGGCTACGTGAAGTCTAAAGTGTTTGTGGATAAGCCAGCTACAATTGAAGTATTACCCGTGTTATTCGCAAGATACCGCCGATTATGCTCGAACGCGTCATCGCCAATTTGAAACATCCACACGGACGAGCTAAGGTGCAGTTGGGTCCAACATTTGAAAGGGATTATCTTTAAAAAGTGAATGGCAAGAATGGTTCTTTCTATTGATAATAAAGATTTTCCGATTAATTTGAAATTTTTGTATTTTTTTCATTTTTAAAAAAACCCTCAAGATTGATGACCCTTTAAATAAACATATATTATAAACTTTTGATAAAACGTGTTTTAGTTGCCTGCTTTTATCGTGGTCTCAGTTACCTCTGAGGACGTCCAAGTTAAGGTTGCGATGAGGGTTAAATTGGACGTTACAGCGGCTGATGGGAATTGAGTCCACTAGGTTCCTTGTCAAACTTAGTCGATATCTAAACCTGAGGGAAAAAACACTCCAGCAACTCTTTTGCAGGTAACAGATTGAGTTCCACTTTAATCTGGACGAGAGCCTTACAATTGCGTCTTCTGTCCAAAGTGAGGCTCAAATAACAATAGGGATGATAGAATTTTGGTAGCTCATGGCGGCCATCTTTGTGAATGGTTTTTTGACATCTCATGTCAGTTGTTTTCAGTAAGTTTGCCATTTCAACATAAACGTTGCCACAACGTTTGGAAATTGTCCAATTCTCAAAGAGCCTTTCGTGCAAAGTTTGGTCGTCATTCTGCTCCTTCTGAGCTCGCCACACGACGTATACTTAATAAGTTGGAAAGTGAATTTACTTTGCATGAGTGTAAGCCAGCGATAAGAATCCGTACTGGACGTACTGGAATATGCGATCCAATCGAAATAATACAAACCATATTTGAGCAAAAGTAATGTGTTTATTTAAATTTCATATCCTATCGTTCTAATAGGTGAACCCTATATTTTACCTTTGGAGTCTTCTCCAGAGTCTCGCCTCTGGTCATACTCGTTTCCAAAATTTTTTTCACTTTCAAAAATGTATAATTTTTCAGATAGAAGATCAAGTTTTCTTATGTTATTTGGTAACAAATAATAAGTTGAACATACTAAGGTATTACAAATACATAAAAAATATTACCAAATTGAATATTCTTTCATATTGGAAGAGACTTTCACTTTTTTACTTTTATGATCATTTCTAACCTATGTCAGGATTTCCCGATCGTAGCCCAGCAGCTGCAGCAGATTTTAACTAAGCCTAGTTACTATGCTAGATTGAATGCACTGGAAGTTGTACTAAGTCCATCATCTAAAACATATTCCAGACTTGCAAAAGAGTTCACACTTTTAGTTTTGTGCTTTAGCTTAATCAAACACATAATCTTCACAAATTTTATCTAGATTTAACTAAATTTGAAATTCATTTGCATTTTGAAAAGTATATGATTTAAAATAAAAAAGAAAATGTTTCTGGAGCACGTGTCTGGTTTGCTGCATAAATTTAAACAAGTTCAAGAACTTAATTTTCACCAGATGCATTTTCACAACTTAACAAGAATTAGGGCATTTCATAGGCGGAATGTTACCACAGCAGCGATCTGTATGCTAATGAAGCAAGGCTTCTGGGCTTGTCAACATTTGTTGCGTGGAAATGCATCTATAATAAATGATTTTCTTTTCTATGTTGCCAGCCCCTTGGGCGGCTCAATTAAGTCTCTAATGAAAGCGGGTTGGCCCCAATCAAGCCGCTAAAAGGGCTTACCTTGCCGCAATTTTCTCACAGGCAATACTAACAACAACAACAATGAAAACGAGAATAAGAACAACAACAACAATAATGACAAATACAACATAAGCCATGTAGCAAGACTTTTAGCCGCCAGCAAATTTTTATAGCTTGGAACTTGTCTGCTTCTTGAATTTTGTCCCAAAAAAAAAAAAAACAAAAAAATCCTAACCAAATAGAGCCAAAGGCTTAGGAGCTAGTAACATTTTCCAACATTTCCACCATATATCAGGTGCATTGATCTATGGCTATTTTTTTAATTAACGCTCAGTTTCTTTTATTGCAGCACGTTGAAAAATGAGTGGAGTCTACAAGTAGTAGTAGTAGACATAGTCTTAGATATAGCTGGGAAGCATTTAGCATTTTACACGGTTCCAGCTGGCACTCACTTTGTTATTGTTTTATTGGCTGCCCAGCCTACAGTTCTAAGCTCCCAGCTACTCCGTTGGCGTTTGGAACCAACTGCTACTGCAGCTAGGTTTCCCATGAATACAAAAAAAAAACAAAAAAGCCCAGCTATGGAAATTTTCAATAATACAACAATATGAGAACGAAACTTAATGCCTAGAAAAATGCTATTTCAAATTGAAAATGAAATTTATAAAGATCATTAGTAGCACAGGCACGTACTTCCAGATACGGAATCATCCGACACGAGTTGATTGCAGCTGAGATAATAGGTCGCAAAGTGATAGATCACAACACGCACCTGCTGCAAAGGTGGTCAAAGCTACTTCTGGCCGTGCACAGTGGTTCTATCGTAGAACAAAAATCAATATTTTCAAATATCTGCTGATCTCTTATATGTTTCAACATTTCAAGGCCAAGTTTGTTTTGTTGCGATTATAAACAAAAATTCATTTGGTTAGTGCAGTGTGAGTAACTTAAAACTAAAGATATTTTTCTCTTGCAGATACTTATTAAAATTGAAAAGCGATTAATGGTATGAACCAGGGCAGAAGAAAGTGATATTATCAGCATGTCCTTATCATTCCATTTAAACAAATAGCACCAAATGTTACCAAAAGCGTGACGTTGACTATTTAATATTGGTAAGCTTGGGTTGAATTTTCGGAAAAAAAAAAAAACCTACATTTCTATGCGAAAACATTTACCTTGAGTAAACCCACAATCCCCAAATGCCATATGTAAATCAATAAAAAAAATTATACATTATTTCTTTCTCAAAGAAAATATACATGAATCGATCTTTTGTCAGTATTTACTCGAATATTTATCAAGTATCGTTGCTGCATCAATTCAATATTTTATTGATTGTTAGTATTTAATACTAAAATTAATTTGATTTCTGTTGTTGTTAAAATACATTCTGCGTATGGATTCACTTATTTTTGTTTATAATCTGCGAAAATTTTCAGTGTAGAGGTGTTATGCGATATCCCGACTAGGCCCGTATCTCTAGAAGATTTTTTTACATAAAAATGCAACCACTGTGCTATGATTGAGGCAACAATTGTTGCTGCTGCTGTCTCCTTAATTAAACACAACAACATGCGACAAATTAATACTAATATCTGAGCGTTTAGCTAAATTAAAGTGGAAAAGTATTAGAAGAGGCTTCATTCAAAAATTAAAAAATTTATAAAAAATAATAAAAAAAGCCAAATAGATAAAGAAAATACTTAAGAAGAACAAGAAGAAGGTGCTAAGCGCTGCTGGTCTAACCAGTTTGCTGTCTTGACTTAACAATTTTTCAGTCAAATCGATGACAGTTAATGACGCTGGCTGCGACTTTGACTGCGACGTTGAAGCTGACATTGAAGCGAAAGCCATGGTGGCAACAACTAGAGAACCAGGCCGTCGACTGACCAACTGACGAAAACATCAAGAATGTTGACAAGCCAAAGCTAAAGCATGTGTCTGGAATGGCTAATTGAAAATATATTGCAGTAACAACCCATCGATAAACTACGTAATGGCTGCTATAGCAACATGTTGCTATTAAAGCAAAAAAATTATGCTGTGGGCGTAGTTTTTAATAAATATATGATCAATCTTAACACCGAAACGAATCCTTTCGTTTGCCTTCAACAACTAAAAGTTTAACCACTGGTCTGGCAACATTTGGCCAGCAACATTTGCTGCCAAGAACTTAGAGAAAGTTGCGTACAGCGTGATCCAACCAAAGAGCGGCGTCTGCAACGCTTGCAACATGTTCGCTTCAAACCGGTCTGGCCATGAACATGAACTTGGTGAAAGACTTACAAGTTGGCATTGGGGCTTTGGCTTTAACTTTGGTCTGGGAGAAAAGTCTGCACTGCGCTGCTTGACTTGACTTGAAGTTTTTCCTGCCAGACCAAGCTTGAAAAATTTTTAAAAGACGCTGCCACAGCTCTAGCCGAAACATTTGTATTACGGCGCTGCTAACAGTTAGAAGTCTGCGAGTTCCGTCGCGCAAAACCGCTTAAAAGCAAAAAACAAAAAAAAAAATAAATACTTATATTGTATGCAATCTTTATTATAATACAAAGTAAAAAAAAAGTGGCCGCATCTTAGAAAATTTAAAGAGACAAACTCGCTCCGGTCGTGCCTAGCCTAGTGTAGAGATAGTATATTGATGCGGTTGCTACGTGAGCTCGCGAAGTGCCCCAGAACAGTTAGTTGACATTAATACGTTCGCAGATGCGTAAATAAAAGTATTTGAGCTCTCTGTCTGCCAACGCAAAACTGGAAATAGGCAAGCCCCAAAGGAAACTCCAGACGTGTCGCGTGCGAAAAAGAATAGAAAAAAATAAAATAAAATAAATAAACCAACCCACTCAACTGTGCGTGCAGTGCGAAAACAATTTCGTGTGAGTGTATCAGTTTACAGTGCATATAAAAAGTAATACCAAAATACGACTTAAAATGGCACACAGCGTAGCCTGGAGCTGCGCCGCAGCCGCATTGGCGTTGATAGTTACCCTTTGTGCGCCTACAGCCACGCAGGCGGAGTATCCCGGCGTGATAGAGCTAGTAGGTTATAGCAATAGACGCGCGCGCACCCACTTTATGCCCAGTACGCAGTTGGAAAGCTCTACGCTGGCGCCACCCGCGGCCAAAATACGCGCGGATATTGAAACCGTCAAACGTAATATGAAAAAATATGATAGATTATTGGCACTAGATACTAAGAACCTGCCAGAGCCGCAAAAGGACATGCTGGCGCGTATAGTGGAGCGTGTTGCGCGTCTTAAGGAATCGCTGGATATAGAGGAGCAGCAGCTGAGCAGGCAGGAAGCCAGCTCGGCTAGAAGCAGCCAAAGCAGTCCGAAACCCAGCACCATACAGCTGCCCAACGAGGAGGAGTCCACAACGCTGCGACCCACAACGCTGCAAATGCAAAGTGAAACCGAAACAGAAACTGATCCCACGCTTCTGCTGGATGAGACCACGCTGCTGCAGCTACAGCATACCATGAACGAGCAGGCTGCCGTGCAGGCGGCAGTAACCGCACAAACTACGCTAATGAAAGAGCCAGTGCCCAGCACCACGGAGCCCATGGTGGACAACACCAGTGAGGCAGCACAGACGGCTGAAACTGCTGCACTGCCAGGCAGCACGCTTAGCGAGCAAGCGGACAGAACAGAAGCCGTGGACAATGCAGAGAGCGAGGAGCAACAAACGCTAAGCTTTACAACCAGCGATGATGCGCTGACCGATGCCACCGATGCCGATGATCAATTTGTGGCTGCACGCTCCAACAACAACAATATTGCTGCAATTACTGCAGCCGATGCGGATTCAAGCACTACCACGACCAGTGCGGGCAATCAGCGCACTTTGACCACCATTGGCAAGCTAAAGAATCGAGCCACCAAACGACCTTTTGGTCATAAGGTTACGGCGGCAGCCACAACGCTCAAGCGCGGACAACGTCCTAGCGGTGCCAGCGCTGCGGCAGCCAATGCAGCTGCAGCAGCAGCAGCGCATAAACCCAGCACGGCTACTACCAATAAGCAAAAGTTGGCCAACACCAACAATAGTCCAATGGGAAGCACGGCCAGCACCTATAGCAGCAACAATAACAACAACAACAATAACGCCCACTATACACAAAAGGTGCAAACAAAGCCACAGCAGCACAAGACAGGCGCCTTCAACACAGGCTCCACATCTGCCTCCGCCGCCTCCCCAGCCGCTGCCTCCGCGCACTATAGTGCAAGCACAGTGAGCAGCAGCAGTCCAATGACAACACCCAACTCAGCTGCCTCATCAGCCTTGCCACTGGAGCAGCTCTATACGCGCACGCCACAAGCCAATATACCAGTTGCTGTGGCAGCCGCAGCCGCATCATCCTCATCATCATCGGCGGCAGCAGCAGCTGCTGCGGCTGCACTGGGCAGCACTTATGGCAGCCAACCCGATGCCATGGTCTATGATGCACACGTCAATACCTCGGCCATAATTGATAGCCTCAGCACACATGCACGCGAGGAGTACTATCAGCAGAAGCAAACCGTTAACAGCAAGGATAATAAGGTAAGTGCGATCAGCCACCAGCCAATAGCAACCAGTCCAGTTGATCATACCCACTACGTACTGCACTACCCTTATATATAGTAGAAGAACAAGTTGCGCAACGGTAACTTGATGTTTTGGCCTAATGGCTGACCATTTGATGCCGTTGCCGCTGCCTGCTGGCCAGGATTTTAATGAGCGCATTTTTGACATGTGCTATGGCAAGCTTGGCTTGCCGCATTGTCTATAAAGTTATTACCACAAAACAAGCTGGCTTGCAACATTTTGGCATTAGTTGGTAAATTGTGTTAGCGGTTTATGTTGACGTTTTCCGCTTAATTAGCAACACTGTGCTGCTAAACTTATGCGCATATCGTAGACCGTACCAACCAACCTAGCTGACTTTTCCCAAGGCAATACTACTGCATGTAACGACGTCTGCTGGCGCTTGCCTCAAAAAACCGTTTGGCCAAAACTGCATACTGCAACAACAACAATAAGAAAAAAAGGCAATAATCCAAAAACAAATAGGAAAAAAAAAAGCGCAGCCATTGAATGTCAAATGCAGAATTATTGGAACAACTTGACTCTCAAACTGTAACAACGGCCAGAGACCATGTTGTTGATGACAACGAGCGCCAACCAACAGTCACAAAGCAAAAAGCTTGCCACAAGCCACAAGCAAGTAGCAAGCAGGATTAGGCAGTGCAACGAAATCTATATACCCTTATTACACAAAGAGTTTTGGCGTCTTATTAGAATTGTTTATTAGAATTGTTTAGATTAGGGCTGCAAAACGGAGTTCCTGACAGTTTTGTAATAAGAAACGTACCAAGTACCCAGCCACCCAGCAAGTTCGAATCTACGGGCATTTTTTTAAAGTCCAGGAGCGAGGGCAATTCACTCCAAAGCCGCCTAATAATTTATCACTTCTAACAGAATTCTGAATCGGTTCTTGTTAAAAACATAAAAGTTTTCTTCAAGTTTATATAAAAAACAATTTTAAATTAATGTTCTAACCTAGCTGTTATTCAGATGTTTTCATATAGCTGCAAACAATCGTTATCGAAATACAATCCTGTATCTTAGTTCAGTTCTTGTACATATAAGCTAATATCGTGCACAATTAATAAATAGTTGCCAAAAATTTTAAAGTAGCTTAAAATTTAATTTTTCATTTATTTTTTTGTAAATTTTAATTCGACAGGCGGAAACGCTTTTAAAAAAAATCTAAAGTTTGAAGCCCTAGCTTAGATAAACATTCAGTACCAGTAATGCCAACTTAGCCTTTTCCGAATAGAATTGTCCTTTTCTAAAACAACTTCAGCCAGAAAAAATTTTAAGCATTCCCTATCCGGAAATCAAATTTAAGATTAAAATAAACATTGTTGAGTGTTTATACCCTGTACCTTATGTTTATAAAGAATATTAAGTTTGTATCCACATTGCCTGTTCCTACAAAACAAAAAAAACAAGGAGCATGAAGTTGCTGTTTATGGTCTATTTCTTTACTTGCATTCACTTTTTTAAAAAAGTCTACCTTTTCATCTCGTATAACTCGCGGCTTTCTTTCACATTTTACGAGCAATAATATGGAAACTTTCCACAGGCTTTTCTGCATAACAAAGAAATATTTTTAAATAACGGTTAAGGACTTCGGTAGTAATTTTAACTGCCCAACAAGAATTGTTCACGCAAGCATGCAGGGGGCAGAACCCCCGAGCCTGCAGTAAAACGCATTAAATAGGCAGCTGCAGTTGATTTCAATTCTTACTTAGGGTACAAGTTTGAAAATTAACTAAAAAGTGATTTATGTACTTCGTGCTGGAAAAACCAGCCATTTATGTTAATAATAAAGATTCCTTGCGTGAAATTAACTGTAGCTTCTTAAAAAAATTGTTATATCTATAGATTAAATAGGCAAGACTTCAGTTGCTTCAAATTATTTTAAATTACCGATAATCGCTAAAATAACTTAAGATTGCCGGTGGTCAAAAAAAATAATTATAAGTGCAGTTTTTTATTAAGGCTATTATAGTAAAAACAATATTAAACATCAGATTTTATGAACCCAAGCTACTGTAGATAAGTTTTATAATGCTATTGCTTAGCTGTTTAATAAAAAATAAAAAACATTAAAATTAAAACATATCCTGTTTCACATTCATTCTCGGTATAGTAGCTTTTAACTGGCATATTATTAACCGGGCGAGTGGTAGATTTTGACCAGCTATCGATGCTTCACAAATTTAAAATCGAATAATTCAAAGTTATAGCTCAGTATAACGAAATAAAGATGCAAACTAGCAAATAAAGCAAAATTCTTTTTTTTTCTCAACAAAATTTAGGGTCGAAGAAAAATCAAAAAGCTTTCGTTCTCTTTCTTCGTTTTGTTCAAAAAGCACCCACCATATGAGTTTAAATTCGAAAAAATTTATCAAAAACGAAAAGTAGAATAGAATATTTAGTAGCTGCAACAAGAATCCTTGCAAAAATTATAGTCAAAGAATAGAAAAACTTGTTCATTCTCATAGTCGAGATACCCTTTGTAAGAAACATAGCAAAAAAATAAAAAAGTTTGGCCTTACGGCAAAGTACAGAACAAAACCGTGTGCTGAACGTAGAGCCACTTGTTATAAATGGAGCGCTGGAAGGCTTTGGCTTTCCACTGCAAATCGATTGTCATAAGTTGCGACGACAAGCAAAAACAACAACAACAACAAGAACTAGTTGCGCTTGTCTCATGTTAAGGAATACGACCATGGCAGACAATAGACAAACTTTCAGCATTGTGAGTGGGTCAGTTTTGGTAACGTTTTTGGCAGCTGATGCCGCCGCCTTTAGCTGGTCCCAGCTGTGGGACTTGTCGCAGACTCTGGGCTGCTTATTAACTCTTCACGTTCGAATGCTCATGATGCCAGAGCAAAAATTGGCAAATCCTTAACGACAACATGTTGTCCATTACAAGTAGAGAGTCTAAGGGCAAGCCAGCCCACGTATTGTTAGCTTCACACAGCTTCTCACATTTACTCACATTCCATCAGCGTCATCGATGCAGTGGTCCACACACATTGCTAGCAATTTGTTGCCACTACTGACCTATAAATTTTGATGTGCGCCTATGACGACTCACATGCTTAGACATTACTCCAACTCGTACTCAACTCGAAGCTAGCAAAGACATAATTTATAGCTATAGTCAACGATTGCCAATTGGCAATAGTGGCGACAACATCCAAGAAGCTAGCCATGACTATGACGACGACAATGCCGACACACATAGCTAGCAATTGGCCATCCAATATTATCTATCGACAGGTTGAGCAAGTCTCAATGCCTACTCGGGAGGCAAGTTCTCTGCTTTGTGGCACACACAAAGATACAAATAACAGCAACAGGTTGACAGCGGCAGGTTGACTTACCTGTAATGAAAATTAAACAAATAAACATGCGTTAGTTGTATTTACTGGTACTCTATTGCAATGTCATCATAGATGTGCTTAATTAAAATTGCAGTCACATATCCGCACCTAAATAGGCTATACGCCCGGGTCTAATGAAGTCTTTAATTGTTGTGTCATTGGTACACGCACCAAATTGGTTATAAGAACGGTCTGCATAGTGGTTGCATTGTTAAGTGCTTTAAAGGCTTTGCTCAAGGTATTTTAATTGGATAATCTTCAAGGGATTCTGCCTACTTACTAGCACGATACTATTTTTGCTTACTGATTGAAAATTAAGCCCACAAGCTGTGTAAATAGACGCAAATCCAGAGTAAAAATGTTTGCTCTGTTGAAGCGGCTTCCGACAATGGAATATCCAGCCTCACTTGTCCCAAAAACTGTTATTTGCTGCAAACTTTGCACTTAAATGTTGAGGATTGTTCAAAGAATATGGTTTGAGAAGGTTCGAGGATAAAATTTAAGAGAAAGTTGGGTTGGTGGAAGGTTGTTGATAAGGCACACATATGGTTACATTCCCAACCTGCAAAACTTTTCGAAAAACGCTTTATCGACAAGCTTTACTTGCGTTAATCTTTTGGATCAAACTTCGTGCTCGTAGCTCTTATAGTAAAAGATTCAGCCGAGAAACTGAGTGGATCAACAAGGCTGACCTACGGTTAGCCAAGCAACTCCTTGGTTCCTATAGTTCCTGTAACAAAAATAGGTTAACAAAAATATCCCATTTGGGCAAGAATTCCCTTAATGACTGGGTAAACACCTGAGTACTATTTGCATCGAGAGTTCGAACAAATGTAGGTTTTTAAGTAAAAAGCCTCTCAACATGTACTTGCAGAGTGTGATGCTCTAGCCAGAAGAAGGATGTTACTCTTGAGCATTGAATATCGATTTTCGGTGTCACACGACTAAACTCAGCCCAATTTATTAAGTTTGTCCCGAAGATTGGCATAGGTGAGAACAAGTGCGGATCCAGGATTTGGGAGGGTTCTTCACTTCGAATTGTAAGTCAGCGAAAATAAGTGAAACGGGATATTTTTTCCTTGAATTCTTCGATTTTGATGATTTTTAAATACGTGGTAGAGCTACTAGCCAATAGTAACCACGGCAAATTTAATTGCAAGATTCCGATAATTTATCAAGTTATCGATAACTGAAAATTGGATTTTTAATTTTTAGACTTTTCTTTGACATGCCATATCTAAAGGAATAAAGATATCGACGGAAATTTTTGCATCATGAGAGATACAATTTTTTTTTTTTTCAGTTTTTTTACATTTATTAAAAATATTTTTCGAAGAGCGCAAGGAAAAAAGTGGCTGCTTTAGTTATTTTCATCGAAATATATCAGAGCTCGCAAAAGACTGTCAACCCATTCTTCCAACTTTTGGTGGGACCCGAAAACCCCCCGTGGGAGTGTAGCTCTAGGGCAAGAAGCCAGCACAATAGATGCTAAGGGTCGCAGTGCAGCACTCTGCGAAAAAAATTCTTTTAGTCTCTAAGATGTTGATATTCATACGGACGGACGAATGGATATAAAGAACTTACAAAACAAATGTACAATTCCCTTAATCTAGGGTTCATGGCGTCCAAATGTTATCCACCGTGTGATTACTAATCCTATGTGCTCTTATTCGAAATCCACAGCTCTTTAATTTCGCGGAAATGCCTATGCTAAGAAATATTTCTTGTTAAGCAATTGCTGCAACAAATTCCAAGATAGAACTATTATTTTTGATGTTAGGGGCATTCAAAATCTGGCATTAGAGTTGATCACCCAGTCCAAACTTTTACCATAACAAACGTTTTCAAAGCAACCATAAACTTAACGCTTTATGCTTGACCGCTAGAAATATCTTAAATTAACTATTAAGCACAAATTTGCTCAAAGAATTTTTAGTTGTTTTATTTTTTACATAGTAATTAACACATTTTTGGCCTAAGCTAGAAAAATTGCTATTAAAAAGCCATAACAAAGCACATAATTGTGACAGATGACTGAAAAAGAAATGCCAATAATCTATATAAATGCCATAATATAAAGCTAAAAAAAAAAAAAAAAAAAAAAATAGGTTTGCTTAAAAATTTGCATAGAAATATATTGATAACAATAACCATAAAAACTTTCACTACCATATTATTTACAAGATTGTTTAGAACCCAAACAAAAAAAAAATTAAATGCGTCTTGAAATTCGCTTTGTGCTTTTTCAAAACATACCATATAATAGCTCTCAAGATTTGCCTGTCAATAACCACGAACAGCAGGCGTCAAAGGGTTAATTATGTACCAACAACATGACATAAAGCTAGTTGCTGAATACCGTTAAGAGAAAACTTAAATGCCATTGGGAGAGAGTGAGGGCCCCATGAATTGCAATTCTTGGTCCCAACTGAAGATACTACAATATGATGCAACTGGCATGCGACTTTTTTACGCTTTCAACTCATCTAATTACCAACTACTAGCCAGCAGCTGAGAAAGCAAAAAAACCTGAAGCCAGCCTTAGGTAAACGCAGTCAGTAACTACCAATTTATTTTAAACATATATATACATGTGCATATGCTATAACATAGGGCTTTGCATATGCATTTTTGAAAAATGAAAAAAAAAAAAAAAAAAAAAAGTACACTACGTTTCGCTAGTTTTTTCTAGTAGCTTATTTTGCTATCTGGGACCAAAGCCAGCGGCTTTTATGCATTTGACTTTGACTTTGGTCTAAAGCAACCGCCAATGACACTAACAATTTTACAAAGCATAGACCATATAATCATAGGAGAGCGGAACAGATAATGGAAAAAAAAAAACAAAAAAAAAGTGAATTGATATGCCTGACTAACTTTAGATTGCCGAAGTTAAAATACTCTTGCAGTTCTTTTCGTGACAAAATTGTTACAGTATTTGTAGAACTTAACATACATAGCACATTTAATAACAAAATACAAAAATTTTCCAACACATAATGATATTTCCTAAATTGATAAATGACTGACTGCGATATCCATTAAAAATAAAATCAGTTTTCTGTATGTTAGAACTCACATCTCATGTGTAGGTACTATTGATCCGCTAAAAAACTAATCTTTTAATCTAAACTTTTAACTAATCTCAAAAATATTTTTCGAAAACGAATTAAATTTACCCACATTGCTTGTTGTTATTTCCCTACGCCGTTTCCTTAAATTCCTAAATTGTCCTTTAACATTGTTGCCACAGCACCGCACTATTGTTTACTCTATAACGTCTTTATTTAAAATTTTTTTTAATGCATGCTACTTTTTGAGTTGATTCAGAAAAAAAAGAATTAAAAATATTTATCAATAACTACTTAACTTTAAAATAAGTATAAATATTGTAGAATCAAAGCATATCCATTAACTTTAAAATAAGTACAAATTTTGTAGAATCAAAGCATATCAAAGAATTTTTAAAAAATTATTTCAATCTATTTTGCCAATTCGTTTTAATTCCTCTTTCAACAAAACATTCGGTTTTAAACCACATAAAAAATTCGTTTTGGTGAAATTGGGTCCACCAAATTCAATTTCAAAACGAATCCGAATAAAATGTTCGGATTCGTTTTCCGGAGCACAGCCGAATATGTATTTAAAATAAGCACAAGGGAAATTTTTTGAGAGGCACAGCAATCCTGTTGCACCTATAAGTTATCGATATGCCAATGTGTGTGAACGTATGCCAAAAACTCGATTTGGGTTATGCATGCCATTTTTGGGTTGAACCAGAAAAGAATAATTATAAATAGCGATCAATAAATATCTTCTATGAAATTGGCATGAATAGAATTTGTTATTTCAGTTTAAAATACGTAAACTTTTCAGCCTATTTTGGCAATCATACTATGACCGACTTTGAGATAATTTTTTAAGGCAAAGAAACTCAGATCAGAATTACACTTGTTAGAAAACAATTTTTTTTTTTTTTGATTAGCCTCGAATGGGCGGCGGAGACTTTAATTTTTCAGGCCTACACTCTAAGAACTAAGCTATCCTTATGCATGCTTTTTTTGCTAAGACAATTCGCACTTGGACCTCTAAAATACTATATTACAATTATGTCACATTTTGTGATCCTATTATAATAATGTTAAGTATTAATCGAAAGTTTTTTATTTCACGCATTTTACCCATACAAAATAATGCTGTATCTTGAAAATTTTGCAAAATACAGTTCTTGGAAATTATTTGCAATTAAAAAGGAGACTCGGAAAAATTAACAATAAACTTGATCTGCCTGCACATGTAAGGAACCCAAATCTCAAGTTTGATTATACTAGCTCCTACAGTCTTCAATATCTAAGCATTCATACAAACACAAATTTTCGTATTTATTTCATAGGAGGTAACTTTTGGGAATCTGCGGCTTTTTCTTCTCTATGTTGCATAAATTTGCTTAAAACAAATATACCCTCTTCCTTAAAGAGTGTATAAATATCACACAAAACTAAGTCAACCGACAGCAAAATAAGAAAACGAAAAAAGTGAATTGCATTTAATGTAATTTCAACAAATCAGAATTCATGACAATCAACGAAAGACGGTCGATCTGTAGCCAACGTCAACGCTTCGAGTCGGCTTTGCTTTACATTTGGAAAACATTTTCCCGGAAACAATTCGATTATGAAAAGTGTGAAATTTGTAACAGTTTAACAGACAGGCAGCTGACAAACCATGCGGGTCGAGTGCTGCCCATTGGCAGCGGCAGCAGCTCTGAAAGCTCCTGCTCTCCAGCTGTGCGTGTCATGTCAGTTGTAAGTTGATCTGCCCAGATAATGATGATGATGATATTGGCTGGCGGAGCTACGAAATTCAAGTTGATTGACAAGCGGTGCGGGGGCAACTTAAAGTCGTGCAGCAACTGTGTGGGCAGAAATATGGGCTTGGGAAATGGCAAAAGCTTTTGCAAGATTTTCCAACACAAATCTGTTATCGTGGAAAAACTTGTTGCACCCAAAAGCCTGATTAGAGGCACCGTTAGACTAGACAATCTCTAATATTAGATGCCTAAAGTTATGCTAATTTCCCGAAACGATTATAAGCAACAAGAGTAGCAACAGCAACAAACCAGTGCTGACGGGGTCTTAAACCAAAGCGATCTAAGCTGTTTTGTTTAGACTGTTTGAAAACTGGTAGCACTTGAAGAAGTTGTAACGAGGCAAATGCAGGCCGCTTGTTAACACGGTAAAATGCAGCAAATGTAAATGAAAGCAATGAACCAGAAAGCGGCCAAGAGTAAAAGACATTGACAGAGCTGGAGACCAAGAGACCGTTGCAGAGACAGACATTATTCATATGATTAGGAAAAATCGAACAATGAGCCAAGCGATATAGAGTTATGAAGCAGAAAGCCGGCTTTCTAACAATTTTGGGGAAAGGGTTTTGATTTATTAAAATTTTTGGATTTTTTTTTTTGGTTTAGAAGAGATACAAAAACTTTTACCAACAATTAGGCGTTTACTGTATGGGGGCGTGACAAACAGTGCATAGACTAATACCTGTAATTTATTTACTTCAAATTGTTTAATTTTTTTTAATAAATCAAAGAATTTTTACTTTCATTTGTCGTTACGAAAAGACCAACAACAATGAAAATCTATTTTTAAATAACTTGCACATCGAATTGCGTGCGAACTTTTCGTACGATTTAATGAAAAGTGAAACCTAAGCTCCCCAGAGCTTAGTTATAAAAGCAAAAAAAAAAAAAATTTAATAAATAATAGGAAAAAATAAATTTTATTTTGCGTTGGCGTTGAAGGAACAATGAGAGTCGCCGCTATTCAATTAAAATGCGTTTACAGTGGCCAGATACATCATTTGTATCTGTATTTGTTGATTGTATTCTTTTTTGTACGCTACATGCTGAACAGAGTATTATACGTTTTAAAAGAACTTTGTAACAATTTTGATCCGTCAACTTTATGCTGCTATGTACTAGATTTGTATGCTTCCCAAATCCTGAAATTAGACGTATTATCTGTGTTATTTTGTTTTACAAAAATTAACATGAATATTTTTTGAATCATTTCGAAAACAGTTTTTGTAAAACTTATTTCAAGTTTTATGCAAAACATGCAAACCAGTGATTATGTCACTGAAAATGCATTTTCTACATAATCATTATGACGATTTTCCTTGCTGAGAGCGACCAGATTTCATCAGGATCTTGCAACTATTATAAAGCGATATAAGGGTTTCTGCGACAAAGGTTTGATGGGATGCAAATTCGTGAAGACGTAACTGAACGCAATCGAAAAACTTTGAGTGAAACATTTTTCTTGACCAAAAGTGTGACAGACTGAAATTTGGAATTTTCACATTTTTCGTGCACGGTTCCATAGCATCTACACTTCTTACCCGATTTTGAAGATCTTAGGCTCGAAATCGTCTTAAATAAATTTTCTTTCAGCAATGTTTAAAAATTTTTTTTTAAATTGATGACCCTTAAATTTTCAAAATTTTTTTTGTTAATAAAAAGCCAAGTGAAAATGTTGTAGCTATCAAAAATGGTTGAAATGGTTGTATTCGATTTTGGTTGATTTTGAACTCAATAATTTTTATTGAATCCGCACATATCGTATGGAGCACAGAGCATTTCATTACAGTTCGATCCATTCAACTCTCATGTCGATTTTGTTCACGAAATATTACGAATAACTGAAAAAAGCTCCCAAAAACATGTATTTAAAAAAAAAAAACTTTAAAACGGTTCTTACGAAAATAAGAAAAAAAAAATAAAAATTAGTGTAATTCTCGTATTTCTCGACCCAAAATTACCCTAACAAACTTTCCTTTATTAAGGTTCACTTGATTGTCCTTAAGTTCGTCAAATAGTGATATGGATTTTCTTTTAAAAGAAATTGGTTCCTTTTAAGTTGTTCACTTTCTCGGGCATATATGCAAGAATGCCCGAGTAACGACGTAAGCAACCCTAACAATGAGGCAAAAAGGTAAAAATGCACGACTACCTATGAGAGCAATAACAATCAGCTGTTTATATTAAGTCCTGTCACTCTTATGAGGAGCATAGGGCCGAAATCAGCTGTTTACGAGTGCCATATTGCTTGTTGTCTGGGTCGGGTGTATATTGTCGTTGGAATAGTATTCATTTATGCAACATTTTTACCCACTTTTACCAATTATCAATATAATAATGTAACTTTGCACTAGCTTAGTTATGACAATATTAGGAATAATTTTGTTAAAGTTTTTAAAAGCTGTCTATTCGAAAAGTTAGCAGGTAAATGTCATCCGGAACTATGTTGCGAAAAATTAAATATTTTAAAAATGTGTTCTGACTTGTAAGGAGTGTTTTAACAAGAAGTTAAGGACTTCTTTTTTAAACAAATCAACCAAAAGTTGGGATTTCAATCGAAAAGCAGAAACTAAGCTTTACTCAAAGCACGAACTTTCTTGGAAATCTCCAATCTATTCTTAAAATTTGTAATTACTTTTTCACAAAGTTGAAAATTGACCCAACTACGCCTACAGTCCACAATGCGCACCAAATTTTGTCTCTTTTTAATTGCCTTGACTTTTTCGTAGGGTTCTAGGGTTTTCAGAGCTCTAGATGCGTATATTTTGCTTGTTTACGTAGCCGCGATGAAAATGTGCTTGTATAGAAAACATAATTTCGGTTGCATAATTTACTTGAAATAATTTAATAACTTGGATACTTTGGTTGAATGTTTTCCACGATTAATTTTCCTCATAATATAGGACAGTCTTTAAATTGTGGCTTGTTTACATGCAAAACATATCGCTTCGAGCTTAATCTTTTGTTCAAATTTGACGCAACTAGCCCTAAGGTATAGAGATTATAGAAAAGCAACTCTTCGACTCAATCTTGCTGTACGAAGTTATTTTAGTAAATAGTAAGAGTATGCATTTTTCGGTGGCAAAAGCTCAGCCCTACAATGTGAATAATATGCTACTAGCTAAAATAATTTTATCTACAACAATTTCCAGTAATTTATAGCAATGACTTTGCTATTTTTTTTCCTAAAACCATTTATCTCCCTTTTTGCCTTTACTCTCTCTCTATCTCTCAGTTTGTGGTCATAGCGCAATATTTCAGGCATTTAATTTGCAGTTACTGCTGATGCTGCAGCGCATCCAAACTATCGATCATGCCGCCTTTTGCTAGCCCCCCCCCCCGCGCTTTTCCAAGTCAACCCGCTTCTCAAACACTAATCGCCTAGCCATTGAGCAGCTAATGGCGCTGCTTCGTATCTTTCCCAGCGCCCAAGCAGACATTGATGCCTTAATGAGAGCAAAAAAAAAAAGAAGAAAAATACCTTTATAAAAAAAAAACACTTTCCATAAGACAAAATTAAACTGACCCGCTAAAACGATACACAAACAACCAACCAGAGCCCCCACTTTCAGTTCCAAGTCGAGAGTGAGAGTGTAAATAATCATTAGTTGCTGCCAAAAACAAACTACATCAAGTTCAACCAAAACAAACTTGACACCTCTGTAGCTGTAGTATCTGTAACTTTGTCGGTTAGTCGCTCACTTCTTCCGTCAATCAGTCTATAAAACATTCCGTCCTTTTTATTATGTTTTTTCAGCCTTTTTTTGTAGTCATTGCTGGCAACAAACAAGCGGCGCACGATTTTTGCATAGCCTCACGACTTCCCTCCAACATTGCGCCGAATTAAGAGCTCAACTGTATTTGAAACTAATTGTAAATGTCTCGGTCGCTCTCAACTAACTATTTGCATTACAAAGCGCTAGACAAGCCCAACCAGACAGCCTAACCACCTCACCCTCACCTCACCCACCTGCCCAAACAACAAAAAAATAAGAAATACCTCTTTCTCCCTTTTTCTCTATGAACGTTACAAATTTTTACTCCAAGTTGAAAGCCACAGACCACAGTCTCTCTTTGACTCATTGGTTGCAATTTTTTTTTTGTTTTTTACTTTCTGCTGCTGTGACTTTCTAGGTCGTGTAATTTTATCTGCAAAACTCAATTGCATTTAAATCGCATTTTTTTTATACATATATACTATCTATCAATGCACTGTATACACTCATATGCATCGGATATTTGAAACGTACATATGGAGGCGTGACAGAGCTCTCACATAATATACTACACATGCAAAAACAGTCCGTATCAAAAAGGTTAATTCGTAATAACCAAGTCAGTCAGTCTGAGGCTTTGTTTTTACGCGAACTACTCTCACTTTCGGGGTTAGCTCATATTAACTTTTCTTTGGATATTATCAACATATGATTTTCCATAATTTCCAGTACAAAAAGTGAGTTAAATCCTTGGTGCACGAGAAACGCTCACGAAATGCATGAGAATCAACGCCTTTGTCATTGATGTTGCGACCAGTCGCCACTCCATTTCGAAGTGAAACCGCCACAAAACCAAATTCTGGATCCGCACATAGGTGTGATAGTAATCTTTCTCCATCAGATAACAATTTTGGGCGCATAAGATACATCTATTCCAACCAGAGACCTGCAACCGGTATGAACAAGTCAGCTTAATCATGTTTGTTGAAAATGCGCTCCCAGTCGGATGTGGTTCCGACAGGTTTCAGTTTTTTCAAGTCCCGGACGAATCAAAATTTTTCCGAACGCGTTGAGGATACGGTCATGCCGCATTTGCAGTTTGCGATCATGCGGTCATTTGCGGTATATTGTGACTGACTTGATTTTACCGCATTGCTTCTACACACTCAACTGAGTTGAACTGAGTAATAATTTTGCGGTAAAATCAAGTCAGTCAATGCGGTATGACCGCATTTAATATAAGACAATAAGACATTTAATATAAGAAAAATTTCATTAAAGGAAAACATTTTTATTATTAAGAATTTAAGTTTTTATAGTAAGAATTGAGAAATAATAGGCTGTCCACAGATTTTGTGCTCAATCTATTGTATTTCTTTTTTCGCAATTTATATTGCACGCTAAAGAAAATGTAAGTTCAGCCGCTGCGCTACTTGCTAGTATAGCATGAATTTGCAATGCCAGTTTTGTCAAATTGGGGTATATTTGTTGATGAGTATGCCCCCATTCTATTACATTAAAGCCTTCTACCATGTCTACCAATTCCTTGCTGTAGCGTTCTACTTCCTCCTCAAGAGTTTCAAAACTATTATGGCTTTTCAAATTTGGTCGTCTTCGGTGAAAGTATCTGATATTGAATATACTGTTGAGTTTGTTAAAGAACTCTGTGTTGATGATGACAATTGTGTGGTAGGAGTTGGATATTCATTTTCTGTTGTCGATTATGGCGCCATGCGAGAAGCACAAAAGTTCTTTATAATATCTAAGTTTGATTGCATATTAATAGCGATACCATATCGCAAAACATCGAGCTATCAACTACTCAAATTGCGATACCATTCCGCAAAAAACTGAGTTTTCAACTACTCGATTTGCGATACCTTACCGCAAAAAATCGGGCTGCCAATCGGTCAATTGCGATACCTTACCGCAAAAAATCGGGCTGCCAACCGGTCGAATTCGATACCTTACTGCAAAAAATCGGGCTGCCAACCGGTCAACTGCGATACCTTAGCGCATGCCAGCTGACCGCAAAATCAAACCAATCACAACCGGTACTGACCGCATTTTACCGCATGATCGCAAGTGATTTGACCGCATTGTAACTGAAACCGCTTTAGAACGCAAAATTCAAGTCAATGATCCGATGTGAATAAAAAAAAGGTACCGGTTGCGGTTCTCTGATTCCAACCTTAACCCAAACAAATCGCCCAAATTCTTACGAAAAACCTTTCGACTGATATAATATTAATTGATTTTTTCAAACAAAGCTTTAGGCAAAGACAGCCAGAAACTCTAGTACACGCCTGAAATAAAAATTTATTTTAGCAGTGCCTGTAGATAGGGAAGAAGTGCCGGAGGCAATAGCTAACTTTCTTTTACATTACTTTTTCATGGTTGTCAACTAAACAGTTGCATTATATCAATTGGATTTTTAACGGAATCATCATTTTGGCCACTTTGCTGCCACAAAACACACATCAAAAATTATGTATAAAATAAACGCAAGCTATTTATTTATTTGGCTGTTTATGGCACAGACATCAATTTCGCATGTACTTTCTAAATAAATAATAAAGAAATTACCAAATCTCAGGTAAAGTCAGCCAGCTTGAGGGCGTCCCTTTTGTGTCTAAAATAAAAAACCAGCAAAACGCCCACAAAAAAGGCAGAAACAAGCTGCAACAGGCCATTAAACATGTTGCAGTTCTTAATGACTAACAAACGCACCTTTAACCTGGCTGCTCTGCCTTGATTACCGCAACAGCCAGAGCCCCAAGTCTGGCAAAGTTTGCGCTAGAAAATTGGCTTAGTGGATTTCTTTATACCCTATACCCACAAGGGTCAGGAGTATTATAGATGTACGCTAACTGTGCAACAACCAGAGAGAAAAAGAGATTTGGTAGGCCATAAGTTGTTTATACCAAAGTGATAAGCAGCGACTCAGCTTTAAATTGAGTGCGTATGACCATCTTTGTCTTGGCAGCTATTGGGGGTTAAGACACCAAATTTGTACCAAAAGATTATCGGCATTATGCATCAAGTTTGAGGATGCAATTGATAACATTATGAAGGAATTTCGAGGTTAACAACCACAGCATTACATTTTGAAATGCATACCTTGTAGCTAAGGATTCTGTGTAGCTTTTAGTTTTTAAAATCGTTTGAAAACTTCAATGCAATGACAGTAAATTAACTTTTCTATAGACTTGTTAATGCTTATCTAATGATTTTAGCTGCCCTATGAATCTATTGCTCTTCTTTAAAAACTTAAATCAAAATTTCGTCACGTCAAGCCTCAACATTTTATTTTATTCGAAGAGCAATGACGTCACAATCAGTCTCCTGTACCTTCAGTCTACAATTAGTCTAAGTGATTTTTTGCTCATTTAGGAGTTTTTTCAGGTATCGAGATTCACACTCACTTTCCTGTTCCTTAACATGTTAATGCTTATCTAACGATTTTAGCTGCCCTATGCATCTATTGCGCTCCTTTAAAAACTTAAATCAAACTTTCGTCACGTCACGCCTCGACATTTTATGTTACCTGAAGAGCAATGACGTCACAATCAGTCTCTTGAACCTTAACAATTAGTTTAAGTGAGTTTTTGCTCATTTATAAGTTTTTTCAGGTATCGAGATACCGCTGACTTTCCTGCGCCTTGAGTCTATATCCATTTGGGTTTTTTTAAATTCTACATTAGTTATAGAAAACTAAGAGTTGGTTGGCTTATCCAGGCTGTATTTTGTCAGTATGAATCTGGCATAAGTAACACATGATGACATGACAGCCTTCATTGGAATGCAACTCTGATGTATTATCAAGAATTTATGTATCAAAAACAATTATGCTTCCGATAAACACAGTAGTTTCTCGTGTAAGTTGGTTAATCCATACTTTTTTCAAGATCTAGTACGAGATAATTTAAACTTATTGAGTGCCAAACATATTTTTGGTCCTTTAACCGAACTTCAAGCTTTCCTTCGTAACCGCATCGCTATATAGAGACTCCTGTGAGCCTAATAAACAAAAGAAGCTCGACCTCTTCACTAAACCTATATTCCGCTTCGTACAATACAAAACTTGGAGCAGTTATTAACTTTTCTTAAAAGCATGATAGTTGCAGGGCATACCACTGTCAGCCAACGCCGCAACTGATTTTTATTTTTGTGGGGGTTTCTGTGTCTATGGCACACGGTCACAATCAACGCGTCGGCATCTTAATTTAGCAATTTCTATGTTTGCCAGCAATTAACGTGGCTTATTTTGGCTGACTCTAGATAAACATCTGCCGGCTGCAAAGCTGCAAGACCAGGCACACATACTTAATTCTCTATACATAGATACTAGCTGCAATTGCCTTGGCTATCAAACTTTCTTCTAGCTTGCAGCAAATCGATGCAACAAACGACATGCAACATTTAACCCACACACACACACCGACACTAAGCGGCAGGTGAATGCAATCAAAAACTATACAAAAAAAAAAATAAAAACTTAAAAAAAAATCTAGCTTAAATTGTATTTTGAATGGCAACTGAATGTGGCGCATTTATAAGTATAATTTGAAGCATGAGAGCAACCAATCGAGTGGCACGCCGAGTCAATTGCAGCTGATCTTTGTAGAGCAACAACTTTTACTGCTGGGGCCACTCTAAAAAAAAAAAAAAACCGCACAAAACCAAAACAAATAGCTGAAACTGCAAAGATACAGCTAATAAAGGCGTCATAAGATTTATGTCTACCATAAAAGAAAGTGCCACAATGGGCGTGGCAAGTGCACTAAAAAAAAGCAACTTTACCCAAACATTCTCGAAAACCCAAACACAAATTATATGCTATTACTTATATTTGTTTCATAAATAAATAAGCGAAGCAACTTTTACTAAAATAAAATAAAAACTAAGGGGCTCCACCACCTGCGGTGTCAGTGCTGGGCAAGTGGGATGTCCCGACTCTACTATACCTTGTACTTTTCTTTTTATATGTTGAATGAGTCTACATACTGATTTCGGAGCAAATTTTTTTAAATAGAATATGCATTAACAGATGAGTTTTCAAAAAAGGAAAAACTGTAGCAAGTTACAATATGGTATTATTGTTGTAAACCGCGAAACTCTAATGGAGACAAAGGATGTGGCATAATCCATTTAATTACTCCTCTGAACATTTTGGTATAAAAGTTTTGGGGTCCAAATCGTTTTCTTTCAATTGTAACGTGGAAAATTGCTTCATTCAGCTTTATAAACAAAGTGCAACTACTAATAACAACATTAGATGGCACACGATTAGCAACATGTTGCTAGCAGCATGTTGCTGGCAATATGTTTGCAATTTGCTTCTGGCATTGAGCTCATAAATTTTAAGACGGAACATATAAACTCTTTTACAATTGCATATTTCTTTGCTATTGGCTTTGGCTTTGGGGTTGGCACAAATTTAAATTGCAAATTTTTTTGTTTTTGGATTGCGACTCCTCTCGTATTGCCTGCTGACTTTGGCCCGCCCCGTTTTGGCCCACCTTAGCCGCCTTAATGTGTTCCAATGGCTGCTGTGGCGAATCTTCAATTTCTCTTTTCTACTGTGCGCCTTTTATACTTATTTATGTTTGTTTATGAATTGTAATTTCTTGTCTTGACCTTAGACAGCAGCTACAGCCACAACAACAGCAGCAGCACACACAAAAACACCAGCCACAGACACAGATACAACAAATGCAACCCACAGTGGCTCTTTTAATGCGCATAAAAATGCGCAAAAGTTTTGACTAGCAAAACAGTCAGGGCGCATAATTTGTTGTGCATGACATAAACATAAATAGTTTTTGATATACCCTTGCAGAGAGTATATCTAGATGTGGTTCTTACTTTTTTTTGAGTTCACTTCATTTTAGTGAAATTAATTCACTTCGCTTTTGAATAGCTTAAACAATTGTGTTCATAAAATATGGTTATTGGAAAAGATGGCGGAACTCTCTTTTCTCTACCTTGGTAGCAAGCGCAGCAGACCACATCAAATACACCCAACTCTATAAGGATTTGCTTCGTATTACCTTTACTTCAAATTGTTCTTTTACAAAAATTTTTCAGTCGAGTCCACCTGCTCATATGAATATTTATTTATATGACTATCCCGTTTGCAGAGCTTCGAAATTATAATTAATATCCCCTCTTCTACATAATGATCGAAAATGCCGATTTTATGACATATATTCAATTCTATTTCCCAAATTAAGCGATTATACCAAATATTAGCTTATTAGCGACAATCTCGATTGCTGAACTTTCATAAGATTCTTAAGAACCCCTCTCCTTCAAAATGAACGAAATTGCCGATTTATATCGGCATTATATATTTATATAGATATATAATATCAGCTTATTAGTGGTCCCCGTCAGAATCCCTTCCTTGCACAGTGGTCAGAAATGCCGATTTTCTGGCATAATTTAACTTTATTCCTTAAATTTATCGATGAAAATTTGATGGCATATCAGTGGCCCCCGTCTGCGGAACTTTGATATTAATCCAGAAAATTTAAAAATTGTTAGAGGATTTGACGCAAAATCACTTCACTCAAAATTTTTGTGAATTGAATTCGACAAAAAAAAAAATGTTTTCTTAAAGCTCAGTCAAAACCGGTGGTAAAAGTAATTTAATTACTTAATTTTTATTTAAATTGCTTTTTTCTTTTTATCCTAGCATAGCAAATTACCCAAATTACATATTGGAAATAAAAAAGAATGTTACACAAACCAGCTTAGCATAAAACTTTTATTAAGGAAGTTATTAGAATAAATATTGACAGTTACGACATAAGTATAATAAAACAATATATGTATTGCAAAGTATTAAAAGTTCGATACCCCGTATGTGTATTTCCGGCATAAATTTTTATATTAGTGAATTCTACCATTATATTATAACTAAAGTAAAAACAAACAAAAACAGCTCTACATTAAAATGCGCAATTTGGTTTCTGCATTTATTACTTGGCCACATGTTGCCAATGCCTTATAAACAGAGAGACATTCATTCAGATGAAAAGTTGGACTAGAACCAAACGATTTTCAACAAGTGTGGTCAGTGTTTAGGCCAAAAAATACAACAGATACTGAAAACAGATTGTTGTTGTAAATGTTGTTGACACAATTTATAATAAGTGCCAACAACACATACAATAACAAGTAAAAGTGTAAATTTTCATAAAGAAAAAAAAGCTGTAAGTAAACGAAAACTCAAAAGGAAAACTTGGTAAAAGACAAGCCAAGTTAGTTTAGACAGTCTGTTGTTCATTGAGCCATTTGAGCGCACAATGCGCCCTAAAGCCAAAGGCAACAGTAAGGCATATACATATAAATATCCAACCTGCTTGTTAGATTTGAAAGACACTTTTTTTAGATACACTCTCGATAAAGCTATTTTAGCTTTGTTTTAAAGTTTGCAATGCTCCAAAAGAAAATTTATTAGACTGTGAAGACATTTTTGAAATTTTAGTAAGCACATTAAAATTGAGCAGAAAATCTTCAAACTAGAAGAAACTTTAAGATCTATAATATAACTTATAAGTAGTTTCTTATTCTTTATACTTTTCGTTTTTTAATGGAGGTATTCACGGTTCCTATTGAGTTGCGCAAGAACTCAACTGGCTGAAGCGTGAACGCACTTTTTGTTAATTTATCATTTGTGTTTGAGCTTCTTCTTTCCTGATTTTTTAAATTTTGCTGAATTTTTTGCTTCAATAAGTATATGTAGTACCTATTTAATTTAAATTTCCGCCAAATTCAGCTAAATTTATTAAAAGACCATTAGTTTTATTTTTTGCCGCTTTTTATGTCATAGAGGGCGCTGAGAGCAAACTTTCTACTCAACTCAACATCTAGAAACTTGAAAAGGATCTGAGTTGAAGAAAAGTTGAGTTAAGAGCTAAGATTCAGCTCTTTGCATTTTGTGTACAGTGCGCAACTTTTTAACTCCTCAACTCAACAGCAAGCATGAATACCCTAGTAATATTTATAAGAACAAATTGTGCACATCAATATTTGGATAGTGAAAGACCCGAAAAAATAATGTAACTAAGAAAAAAAGATACCTAAGAAACGAATAACTTTAAAAAAAAAAAGGCCAATTCCAAAATAATAAAAAAGTAGGAAACAAGTAATTACTAAAAATAATAACTTAAGGAAGATAAAGATTTAACCACTTGTGACCAAAGTTGTTTAAATTTTTATAACATTTACTTTAGGTAAGGGGCAAGGATGTTTCTGTAACATAGAGAAGGCAACGACGGAGCGCCTCAAAATTTCAAAACAAATTTATATAGAATTGTCCGTCCGTTTGTCGGTATAAAAGCCTAAACAAATTTTTTTTTCTACTTTAAGTATTGTTTTTCTGCAATAGATGAAAAGTTTGCTTATAAAGTGATGACTAGACTTTAACGATCGTCATATTTTAAGTATGAAGAGAATGTAAGTTCAAAATATATTTAACTTTTTTGACAGAGTCTTTACCCAGGTGAAAGATAATTACTTAATAATAATTTTATACTTTTATGAAGCTATAAAAATGCACCATAATTAAAAAAAAAAATTTAAGCCATGCAACTTTTGAAGAGCTCGTGGTAATAACTTATCCGGTAAAATATACATTCCAAAAAAATGTTGTAGAACAAAAAAATTTTTATTTGGAATTATGGCTTATGAAATGGTGTCTTCACGACTGCACAAAAAATTTTATAAGCCAGTTATTTCGTATTTATAAGATACAATTTTTTTAAGCTAAATGCTGTAGTTAGTGCAGGATATACTGCGTGAGTGCCCAAAAGTTGCTGTACAAAGTTTCTTTTAACTTAATTGCTTCATACTAGATATCGACATTGTAAAGCTTAATAAAATGCAAAAGTAGGTATATTTTTTTTGCATACTTCTAAATACTCGCTCAACTCTTTTGTTTTTTTATTTGAATTTTTTCCTTAGAGTATCCAAAAACAGACACATGTTGGCTCTTATTTATTAAAGTAAGTGCAGTGTATTTATTCACTTTATATATGTAAAGATATGGAACATTTGGCATTTTGCATTAACCTGGCAATGCCGTAAAAGGGCCAGAGGCTTAGACCAAAAACTTTATAAAAAAACTGTGTTTTATAATGTCTTGTCTTAGACTCTGTGTGGAATTGCACACAATATCAAGATTATGCAGGTCGTAAGCATCTATAGCTTATTTACTTTAAACGCGTTTTATTTGAGATGTTTTTTATTATAAAAATGAAAGACATTTCAAACAGTACGCCATAAAAAAAAATTACGAATAATTGCTAAAATTGGAATATAATTTAGGCAAGAGAATTTGAAAGCATTTGAAATTGGAATACTTTAAAAAGCGACAAAAGACGCTTATAGCTCTTAAATGAAAAAGTGTGCCTAAAAATTATACCATAAATTTTTGTAATAAAATAAAACGAAAAATGTGAAGAAACGCTTGTACAGAGCGGAAGCTAGATGAATTTGATAATGATAATTTTTATTCGTTCCCACATATGGCAGCGTTGCTTATACGTAATTTTTGGTTCAAGTAATCCAAGTAATACAATCCGTAAGTATTAATACAAAATTTGCAGCAAAGAATACAATTAAATTTTATTTTTTTTTTTAAAGGTAGGTTTAGCGTATTATACTGTATGACATCACTCCGACTGCTTCACATGTTTTCGCATTTCAAACCAATTATTGCACAATCCATGTAGAAAAAGTGTGTTAAGGTATAAAAAAAAAAAAACAATAAATAGCTTAACTCAGTTTAGAAATAGAGCGGCAATACCGCGTATTTTAAATTGAAATCCCTCTTGGTGATCACATCTCTTAACAGAATATTTTCATAATTCTACTTTTTGGTACTGAAGAGTATCTAAGCTTTAATGCGACAAGTAAACAATCTTTCTCTTTTATTTCTTAACTACTATAAATATACATAGTTAGCTGCACTTCATTGTTATTGTTGTAATGAAAAACTTAAATAAGTATTCATGTAAAAAACACACACTCAAACGACTAGTAATATTCGATGATTACAATGCTCGACAATGTTTTGAGACGCCTCAAGTGCAAGAAAGTTGGCAAAGAAATGATTGCGGACAATTGTGGCAAGCCACAATACATACCACCATTGGAAAATGAAAAATTGCGTTGGTGTTAGTGTTAAACTACTGTGCAACAACGACAACAATTTGTAGCTGTTTGCTTAGCATGTTATTGTCTGCCATTTGTCAGTTCTTGATTGTCAGGCGTGTAAACAGTTTGGACTATAGACCCAAACAGACGGAAGACGACTTGCATTTACATTTCCCTGTGTTTCGATCGAGTCGAAGCTACTTTCTCAAAAAGCCAAAAACAGTAGTTATGTTTCAGTTAAAGAGTAGTGAAGGGGCATGCCACAACCAACACCCGCGCAAAGTCGCAGCAATTATGGGCGACGCCGCTGCTGCTGCTGCTGTCGCATTGCAACTGGGCAGATTCCATCGAAATCATTAAAATAACAAATTGTGCACGAAGCGAACGCAATGCGGCAAAAACCAAAATGGACAAAACCGCAAGAAACAGCTGAAAAACTGCAAATAAACTAGGACTGCCGACGACAAGGAGGATTGTGGTAAGTGGCATGAAAAACCACAACAAATGGTGCAAAAGGGTACAAGCGGCGACGTACCGTACCACGTTGGCCAAGCAATTATGGCCAGACCAGCCAGGCGGCCAACAACAAAAACAACAGCAAGCCTGGCTAGAAAAATGCGCTTTCTAACTGGCAATGGCAACTAGCAACTGCCAACTGGCAACTATCATGAAGCCATCGAAGTTTATCATTTTCATCAAATTTTGGTAAAAAGAAAATGGCCGCGCACAAAAAAAAAAATAAACAAAAGTTCCGCACACTCTTAGTGGGTTAAAAGCGTGTGGCAAAGGCGTCTTACGCTGAACTGCTATTGAAATGGAAATTTATGCCAAGCTGCAGCGTTCCAACATGCCGCAATTTGTGTCATTTGGTAGCTTGGATGCTACCACAACCAAGTCTCTAAGTACGGACAGACAACTCTAATTGAGTTCAGAAGTCGCACAACAACCAAGTTAAGAAACAAAAAAAATAAAGTCAGCCCAGACAGACGAACAGATGAATAGACGGATAGCAGCATTAGCCCTGTTGCAGTGCAACTTTTATTAATCATGCCCAAGATGCGATGGTTCGGATGCTTTGGATAGTTCGACTGGTTCCCATGCACCCATTACACGACCGCATCTTCAATCAACGTCAAAACGCAAAGCGGCAAGCGCGCGAAAATTAATGACGCGAAAATTTTCGCTTGCAACTAGGCTTAACTTTGAGATACATACATACATACTAGATAGGTACAGTCAAAACAGAAATTATGTGCACACTTTTAAATTTCAAGTTTAAAGAACAATATGTAAGAGTAAAATTTACATAATGAAAAGGTTTTTGATAGGCACATTATAAAAAGTATAAGAAAAAAATGTCATAAAGAACTAAAAAAAAAAAAACTAAAAACAAATAATTTGGTATAAAAAATTATAAAAATAATTCGTTAAATTTTATAGATAATAAGATGTTATATTAGAAAATAGACCAAAAATTATTCCTACCCTTGTTTAAATATGAAATTTTTTATTAGAAAAAAGAGGATTTATAATTTTGGTTGCTTCGTAACTATTTGCATTTAATAACGTCTATATAGCGACTTGCTATACTTCTCAAAAAATAATTTGTGTTTTTGGACTGTATGTTCCTTTGCTTTTGCTGTTTAAATAATTTCTTTTATATTATAAGTTCGATTAGTAGTAAACAACTAATAAGCCCTTATTATAATTTGCAAACAAAATATAGTAAATTTTTCTGTTTATATAAGTATTTTTCATGACCAAATATAAATTTAGCTGATTTTATTTTCTGTATAAAATAAAAACATATAAATTATAAAATTAAATCTTTAATTTTTATTTTTTATTTTCAATATGCCAACTAAACAACTGCTCAATTATAAATCTAAAAAATAAAAGTGTCCGAATAAATTCTAGTTTCACTGTAGCTGCAACTGCAGCAACAAGTAGCTTGGAAATACACTTAAGAGTAACCTACAAGTTTATACGTTGCTGTTTATTGCCAGCAATTGAACGCTTTTAACGTAATTGCTAATATAATAGTAACTAAGCCATTAGCTGCAGCCTTAAATTTCGTAATAGCCTTTAGATTAAGACATAATCATACCAATAATAACTAAAGTAAGCTGATCTGCAAGTTTTCTCTTTGCAAAATGTAGCCATTTTTTTAACCTCATTTGGTTATCTTTGCTATTCGCGTTTGTGCCCATTATGTATGACAAGACTATCTTATTACCAATTAATAGTCTCAGAAAAAAATCTGAAGAATAATATTAATCTTCACATTTGAGACTTAAACAAAATGAAAAATGAGTTATATTAATTTTTATGACAACTCCCAGCTAAAACAAATTGAAACTAATAAAAAAAATCAGCTACAATGACTACATTGAGTCCTCACTTGGGCAGCTTTGGCACTTCATCTCACTCGAATTTATTTAAAAGCCAAAAATGAGCCATTACATTGCGATCAGCTGACCTGTTCTGTGCTACAGTCGTCTGGTCCCATAAATGTCAGCGTCTGTTAGAATTTGTTTCGTGCTGCCTCTTAGCAGCTGCATGTCCACCGATATACAAACATGTCCAAGGCTTTGAATCGCCGTGGCTTCAGCTCTGCAACAGCTTGTATGTGAAAAGAGTCTCCCAACCCAGACAAAAAACCGAACGTACACTAATTTTTAGACGAATCATAAACGAATTGTCTTTTTTTTCATCAAATCGTCTTAAAACACTTTAATATATTTTTTATATTTGTTCCAAAAAATTTTCTGGAATAATGTACAATCATATTTTTTTACTTTACTTTACTTATATTTAACGAAAATAAAGAAAATATTAAAACCCATACCAATTTTCTCGAATTTCGACCGAAATCAAAAGTCCATGTTCAGAGTAGTTGGAAAATAAATTTTATTTGATTTAATTATAAGCGACCATGCACTGGAAGACGAATCCGAACATTTTATTCGGATTCGTTTTGACACCGCATATTGGTTGCTCCCAATTTCACCAAAACTAATTTTTTATGTGGTTTGCAACAGAACGTTTTGTTGCAAGAGGAATTTAAACGAATCGGCAAAATAGGTTAAAAAAGTACAAATTTTAAACAGAAATCATTTTTTAATTATTCTCGATATTCATAAATGCAATATATGCCAACTTCAAGTTAGATATTTACTGTCAATTATTTTTAATTATTTTTTCTGACTGAACCCAAAAAATAGCATTTTCAATCCAAAGCGAATTTTTTTTGTGTTCGTGTATGTGCACGTATCACACACGAAAACATGACCGATTGGTGCCACAGGGTTTCCGCGTTACACAAAGAAAATTTCCCTTCTAAAAAAAATAGCTAAGTTTTGTTTTATTTTTATTATTTATTTATTTATTTGTGCTTTATTCCCCTTAAATATACATTTTCACTAAAGCTAATGGTTAATTATTATAGTTATACAGAGTTTTAGCAACTGCTTTCAACTGAAATATTATAGATTTTGTCATTGTTGACCTTACATACATTTATGTATTGATAAATATTATTGCTAAATATAGAATAATAAAGAACTAGCAATATTTTAATGAAAATAAAATTTAAACAACATATAGGAATAGAAAGTTGCAGAGCTGCGGCAACCATGTCAGCTGTTTTGTATCAAACAAAAATAATTTTGCGGCAGCACAACGTGACAATTTAACGAAAACATAAGGGATATATCAATAATAAAAAGGGAAATATGCGAAGTTATCAACAAAAAAATTCGTTTTCTGCAGCACGCAAAACCGAAACCGAATAAAATTGTTCGGTTTGGTTTTTTCGTTTTCCGGAGCATTGCTGAACATTTTCTGAAATACGCCTAAAAAGCGAAACAATAATTTTGGTAATTTGAAGAAAATTGAAAAATATAAAAAATTAAAAAAATTAAAAATACTCAAACATCGAAAGTAATAGTTAAAGTCGATATGGCGCTTGGGTCAAAGGAAAGTTTATATTTGTTAGCGAGGCTGAGTCGATATAAGTCAAAATGTTCTCTTTAGTTATATTTTTTTAAAGTGCATTATGCCAGTACTACAACAGTTCCATAATTAAAAGTAACTTCATGACAACCCTGAAATTTTTAAAGGCTTGCAAACTCTGGTTGTTTACACAAACACAGCTTCAAACTTAAACTTAACTTTTAAATAGAAAAATGTGGCTTTATTTGTATGGACAAATTTAAGAAAATATGAAAACAAAAATAATAACAATATAAAATAATCGCCTATTACACTAGTTTACACGAAAAATTAACCTTCGTAAAAAAGTGTTTTTTAGGGTAATTTGGGGTCGAGAAACACGAAAATGGCAACCTTTATTTTTTCTTAAGCACCGTTTTCGAGATATTTTCGAAAAACATGTTTTGGGCACTTATTTCAGTTATTTTTCAATATCTCGTGAACAAAATTTTGTATCGGGTAAGAATTTTAGATGATAAGGAGCCATGAATGAAAAAACCCGACTACAGCTGCATACAAATGCGTGAAGAAGTAAATGAACGCAAATGAAAAACTTTGAGTGAAAAATTTTTTTTTCATACAAAAGTGTGAATGAGTGAAGATTGGAACTTTCGTATATGGTTCCATAACATCTACAGTTCTTACCTGATTTTAAAGATCTTAGACTCGAAATGTTCGTAAAAGAATTCTCTTTCAGTTGAAAGCTTTACATAATTTTTAAAAAATTTTTTTCGTTAATAACAAGAAAGCCGAAAATTTGTAATTTTGAAAATTGGTCGAAAATTACACTTTTTTCGACTTTGGTTGCTTGTAACTTCTATAATTTTGACTTAATCTGTACATAATTATATATCACTGTAAAGAGCAAATCAATACCTTTCGATCTAATTATCTTTCATGTCGATGCAAAGTTGTTCACGAGATATTGAAAAATAACCGAAATAAGTGCCCAAAAACATGTTTTTCGAAAATATCTCGAAAACGGTGCTTAAGAAAAAAAAAAGGTTGCCATTTTCGTGTTTCTCGACCCCAAATTACCCTAAAAAACACTTTTTTACGAAGGTTCACTCGATGACCCTTAAATTCGTAAGCTAGTGTTATTTGTTAAACGCATTTTTTGTGAATTATTTTTAGGTTGTCCTTAAAAACAGAAAGCTTACTAAAAATGCGTGAGTTCTGTGGAGCAAAAACCAGGTGTTACCCAATTTCGCCCAACATGTGTATATGTCAAAATATGTTTTGAAGATGTTTACTTTATCAAGAAATTAATACTTTTTGGCCAAACTGTACGATATTTGTTGGTTTCGAGTAAGCAATAAAAAATTATAGGTCTTTAAAAAAAAAAAACGTATACGCAATGTAGCCGTATATGGGCGATAAAATTATTAGGCGCCTCATCGATTACAAATCCTATGCAGAATTAACAAATCCATCAAGTTTAAGCTCTGTACAAGCATTTCTCGACTTTCTCCAAAAATTTCGCAATTTGGCCAATTGCGTATAGGTATTTTGAAAAGGCTGTATACGAGAACTTAATGACAAGATTATTGTACACGCATTGCTAAAAAATCCTCTATCTCAATTTTTTCAACAAATGCTTTTTAAAAAAAAACACGTTTATTTATAAAATACTAACCTTGAATCATATCATTCCTGCGCTTTTACATAAACTTGATTTTTTAAATTAAAATATAAAATTTCAATTTTCAATTTTTTATACAAACGCAAGTTACTAGAAATAAATGCAAATCATAACTCTTCTGCTTCACTTAAACACAAATTCCTGAATAAATTGCACGCATAAACGTGCCCAGAACCGTGTCAGGTGACTGGCAAAAAGTTGCCAGAGTTACTACAACCAATGCCAGAGTTTTCAGTGTTGTCAAGCTGGAATACGAGTAATTTGATAGGCGACAACTAGGCAGGCAACAATGTTGAGACCAGAAGCAGCAGCTCAGCTAACCATTTGGAATTGGTCAGTAGAGACAGCAGACCAAGTTAGCTGGCATAAAAGTATCTCAATGTATAGGCATAGTTTTAGATATCTTTTACAAAACAAGCAAGTGCAACTAATAAGTTAATGTGGCGGTCTAGCTGGCACCCAGGCCAGTTAACTCTCAGGTAACTCATGCATGCTTCGCTGTCACCTGGGCAAAATGAAAGCTGTAAGAACAACAACAACTAGAACTACTACAAGAAGAACTGGCAAGTACCACAAGCTCGAAGCGTGGAAAATTTGTTAACAGTTGGCATATCAAGCAACGGCACCCGGAGCACCAAGTCATTCAAGTCACAGATACAGATACAAAAAACAAAAAAAAAAATACAAAAACCAAATATGCGTACTTGCACTCTTGTTAGGAGTGCTATGTGCTGACCTGCATAATTTACAGTGGACAATGAAGAGTGTTGAACAGCTTGCTATGCTACGGGTTGATATCAACGTCAGCGCCAATGAGCCGGCCCGTGAGGGACCTTCGCATTAGCAACCTACCTCTAATAATAGACAAAAGCCGTCAACAAACAATGTACTGCTTACAATGCTTATATTCGTATCTATGGAGTGAGTTCTTGAAATGCATAATTATGCTCATTTTGATTATCATTCATTTAATTATGATTGATAGCTGTAAATGCTTAAAGTTGTGCGCGCGAGCTCAGTACATCTTAGCGCTCTATGTATCTCTTAGATACATTCTAACTGAGCGCTGTTGCCTCTGCTGATTGATTTACTGTTAGCTTGGCTAATTTGCAATGGCCTGCAGGCAGCCAATGTCTCTCGCGCTTTCTGTCTGTTTTATAAGCTTATTTCTTGTGTTTTTTATATAGCAATCAAATGGACTTAACCTCAAAAAGTGAAGCTGAATTTGGCATGCCAAAAGCAGAAGATACACACACTCCAAGTTTTTGCAAATGCCTAGCCATATTTGTCCTTTATGTTAACCCGAACTGCACCTAAATGCAAATTGAGGTTACAGCGTAGCAAAATGGCCAAAGTGGCAACAATCAGTCAGTCAGTCAGTTAGACAGTCGAGGCCTGTCAGTAACCATCTCAGACCAAGTTTGAGTGAAATTTTTTTTTGTTTTTTGCACTGGCTGCATATTTGTCGCAAATTACATTCTTACCATAAGCAGCTACATAAATTCTCCCAGCATTTTCAACTGCGGTTTACCAGCATCCGTCGTGATGACTATGCGGACTCCGACAGCGACTTCTAGAACTATGGCTACATTGCTGGCATATTTTTCACTTGCCTTTTCGTAAGCCCAACAAACATTATTATTGCCATTATCATTATCAATGCAAAGGTCATGCTGAGTTTTAACTTGCGCACACAATATGAACATTAAAATCATCTACAAAAAAAAAAATACGGATTTTTCAGTTTTCTCAGACCACACACACTGCAAATAGCTAGGCTACAGAATGTTGCATTAGTGGCAAATACGCATCCAAGTTGTCATTATGACTGACTTTGTCTAATGCAGACAAGTTTTTTGCAGCAGTGTCTATCATAATTATAATTGTTTTTCTTGCTGCATAGAAAATGTCGAGCTCGGAACGGAAGTCAGAGCATGTTGCAGCAACATGTTGGCATCAAGTTATTAAAATACTTAATTTTAATAAGCAAAATTAAAGTCACTATGTAGCTAGATGCTAGCTTCAATATGGGGATACCTGCTTTTTTTTCTTTGCTTTTGCTTTATTTTCAACTTATAAAGACATTAGCGTCGAGCCACAGTGACTGCAATAAAAATTCAACGCTGTGGCAACATGCGAATCAAGCGGAAATTCATAATTAACACAAAAGAAATGCAAAGCGCGTCATGTTCGCATTTTTCTTAGAGAGTGAAATAAGAAAAAGATGAAATAAAAAGAGAGTCATGCGAAAAGTTGAAAAGAAAACATGATAAAAACAAAGCCCAAAAGCCGCCCAAGGGCAGAGACAAATGTGCAATGGCATTGATAAAAAAAAAAAAACCTAATGAAAGTCAGCAAAGAAAGTGTTGGCTGTAGGCGTATTTGAGAAAATATTATATTCAAATAGCAGACAATAGACAAACTGCGCGATAAAGACAATGCCATAGTAAAACAAAAAGACAAAGACTAAGAAAACAAATGCAGTAATTAGGCGCAACAAATTAATGGCAGGCAGCGCAGTCAGCGCCTATATTGCAGCATTAATTGAAAATGAAAATAATTTCAGACGCTTTCTCAATGTCAGAGGCGTACGCCCCTTTTGAAAGTGTAGCAAAAAATTAATAACATTTTACTCCGCACTAAAACGCTATCATGATGCTGCAAAAAGTTTATTTTACATTTTTTTGCATAAAACGTACCTAAGCTAAAAACCAAACAAAATGTTAATAACCAATTAACAAAAATGCCAAAACTTTGCTGGTATTGGTAGTGTCTATCTTCCAAATATACCATTGTTCGAGGGTGACTACTAATTGTAACAGATGCAACCTGAAACTTCTTTTGAAAAGGACATTTTTTTTGCATAAACGACTTCACAACGTTTTGACTGACCAGCGTTTTTTGTGTTGATTACTGTAGCTTGAAATCGCCCAAGATGTGGTTTCCCTTCTTTCTTTTTTTTCGTAATGAAATTATTGTAGGTTATTTGAGAAAACTTGCGATATGAAAAACTACAATTCTTGCACAAAAAGAAATACTAATATTATCATTATTTCTCAAAAAGTGATCTATATGCAATAAAAGTAATTCACAATTGACCCGAAAATTAACGTTTTGTTTTTTATGGACATTTAAACTAATAAAAAGATTAGAAAGGTTTTTAAATTTAAAAACTGAAAATATACATTAACATAATTAAAAATCATATTAAAAAGATGGCGTATGTTAAAGTCGGGCGCAGACGACTTTGGGATACCCTGTACCACCATATTGCAATTAAGTCCGACACATTGCTTAAAACCTCCAAAAGATATTTTATTCGGCAAATTTGGTTACGATATTTTCATAAAAAAAAAGAAATCAGTCGAATTTTGCACCAAACAATTTTTTTGACCGATCGGTCCTATGGGGACTATATGATATAGTCAACCGATTTTGATCAAATTTAGTACACTGATTGAAAACTATAAAAAACTCCCGACAGCCAAATTTGGTTCCGATATCTTCAAAACCAAACGAAACACAACGAATTTTGTAAAAAAAGCGTTTTTTTGACCGATTGTTCCTATGGGAGCTATATGATATAGCCAACCGATTTTGATCAAACTTGGTGCAGTGCTTGGGTACTCTAAAAAACTTCTTAATGCCAAATTTGCTAACAATATCTTTACAAACAAACGAAACGCAACGAATTTTGTAGAAAAAACGATTTTTTGACCGATTGGTCCTATGGGAGCTATATGATATAGTCAAATGATTTTGATCAAATTTGTTACAGTGCTTGGGAACTCTAAAAAACTTTCTCTTGCCGAATTTGGTTCCGATATCTTCAAAACCAAACGAAACACAACGAATTTTGTAAAAAAAACATTTTTTCGACCGATCGATCCTATGAGAGCTATATGATATAGTCAACCGATTTTGATCAAATTTGCTACAGTGCTGGGGATCTCTAAAAAACTTCCGACTGCCAGATTTGGTTATGATATCTTCATAAACAAACGAATTATCCATCTAAAACTTTTGCTTTTTTTCGAGGTCCTCTGAAACACCCCTATGGGAGCTATATTATGTAATCCCGATATCAAAAAAATTAAATAAACTTGTCTCCTATGGATTAACAAGGGATCTTATCTGAAAATTTGGTTGCTCTAGCTCTTACCATCTCTGAGATCTAGGCGTTCATACGGACAGACGGACAGACAGACAGACAGACAGACAGACAGACAGACAGACAGACAGACAGACAGACAGACAGACGGACAGACGGACAGACGGACATGGGTATATCGACTTCTCGAGTCACACTGATCATACTTTAGGTAACTTTGGGGGGTCTCCGACGTCTCCTTCTGTACGTTATATACATTTTCGGCTTGCACAAACACAATATACCCTTTGTACCATACGGTACAGGGTATAAAAATTCTTGCGCAATTTATAGAATTCGGGAATTCTTGCGCAATTTGTTGAGTTCGGGAATTCTAAAAATTCAAGTCAAAAACCAATTTTATTTTATGCAACAATTTTTTTTTTTTATTGTCATTGCGAGTCGCATTTTTTCATCATTTTTATTTGGGATGTATGTAGTATCTTAGTAGGTACAGCAAATCATAATGAAAAAACAATTTCGAGAATATCCTCAATCAGAAACAATATGAAATGAGCTTAAACCCGACTAGCCATATCAAGTTGAATATAGTTGATGTTAACTGGGAAAGCAATGTAAAATATTTAGGACTAAATTTGGACACTAAGTTCACCTTTAAAGACCATATTGACTACGTCAACAAAAAAATCAACATATTAATTCGCTTATTGTACCCACTTATAAATAGAAATTCTCGTCTCAATTTAGACAACAAAATGTATCTATACAGATACATTTTTCAAGCAGTGTTGTTTTATGGAGCCCCTATCTGGGCTGATATAGCTAAATATCACGCTAATAAATTACAAGTTACACAAAACAAACTGTTAAAAATGATTTTAAACCTTTCTTGGTAACATTCCACCAGTGATCTACACACCAGGGCTAAAATTTAATTTGTTTCAGAGGGTTAACCGTCACCACAACAATTTTTAGGACCTAGTTTAGTCATTGAATAAGTCCTAGATATAAGTTTCTCATATTCATGGGTTTTTCGTAAATTTTTCCCCGCCTCTTATGACTCTAATGCTATTATATATATATTCATTATATTTTAATAACACAGTAGAAAAGGTAATTAATTTAGCCTGAACTATGTATTTGAAGAAAATTAAGCTCCACATTATATTCATAATGCCTAAGATTTTGTGCATAAAATTTGAGTTGAATTGAAATGAGCTTAAGGACATAAAAACAAATTTTACCTGTAATATTTGTTTGAGGTTAAAATATTTTTAATAAAGTGATTTTACTAGAAAACGTCGACGGTGAAGATTTATTTTTGTTTAATAATAATATAATAATAAGTATATAATAAGTATATAATTATGATTTAATAATTTTATTATATAAGGCAAAAAAGTTGATATTCTTAATCACAGAAAGTAAATCAGAGTTATGGGGTTAAAAAAATCCCATCGAAAAAAATGGTTTGGAAGAAAGTATAAGCCACAAGGTAAAATTTTTTTGAAAGGACTCTTCGGAAAAGTGATACATTTATATTTTTAACTTATGGCCCATATGCAGCTCGAAAATTTTCGCACGGAATGACGAAACTTCATATAAACAAAAAATCCCAATCGAACTGCGTATGGGCCTTTTTATGAAAAAATTAAGTTTTAACTTTTATTTGTTGAATAAAAATAAACCTTCACCCATTCGGTTTTTGCAGCAGTAGAAAACTTTGAAAACTTTGAGCGCATCTATTTTAAAGTAAAATTGTGAACTAAGGATACGTTTGATTTAAACTTGCCTGGTTTTTATTTGTCCTAAAATTGCAACATATTTCACATAGAATTTTTGTGCACTTTTTAACGCATCAGTTACTTTTCCGTATGTTAATAACTCTCTAAAATAAAATATCTTGCTTTTAAAAAATTCATTATACAAAAAAAAAAAGAAATTTCTTAGAAATTACAGCTTAATTAACGCTTAAACAAAGAATGTTTTTTTTAATAATCTCTTCGTAACGCATTAGATGATTAGTATTTAAACGTAAAAAAAAACATATTTTTTAATGTATCTGCTTATATACACAAATATAACATTTACTCAAAAACATTAAAGTTGAAAAACAATACTTGATGAACGATGGCGAATTCAGCTTAAGTGAACATTAATGGCCAGCTGCATTGCCATTCTCCGAAATGTTTATTATTATTATTATAACTATTATTATTACTCCTATGCCTATAAAAACTTGCAACTAATTTCGCTTTCTTTCTACTTGCAGGTAAGCTTCAACTTTTAAATCTTTAGTAAAACCACAAATAAACGTGAGTAAACAGAAAAATTTGTGCCTGCTGTCCATTAAAGTCTTTTGTCAAGACTTCAGAAAAATAAAGCTACCTACCAAACACTAAATATAAAAAATATTTTGATGTTTTTTTGTGGCTATGCAGCGCTTAGTGCGGTTTATTGTGCCTATTAGCGTTAAAAACAAACGTAAACATTTTGACCAGAGCGGCACTTTTGTTTACCCATTTAGCTAATGTATATAACTGTGCAGCAACTTACATGACTGACTGTATGTAGTAGGCTGGGTAAATACCGTAAATCAATTTGTTTGGCAAATGTTGGTACATAAGTGTACAAACATATGAGGGCAGTTCGATAAGTTAGTAAAAGACACTTCTTTTTTCTTTTTTGGCAATTAAGTTGTATTTTTTATATAGTCTCCTTTAAGGTTGATATAGTCTGTCCAATGGTTTGCCAAATTTGTTATTCCTTCCAAAGAATAAGTTTTCTCATGTCTCCCAAAAGAGGCATTCTCTATTTGAACCAAATCTCTTAACTGAAAATAGTGGCTAAAGGCTGGATCCACAAAGTATAGAGGTTGACATAGAAATTCGTACCCATCTAGTTTCAGCAATCACGTCACCCATCGGGCGTATAGCTTAAACATGCCCAAATACTCATTTAACATACAGCCCTAGCCACCTCACACACTTTTATTCTACGATACTTCAGTATCGTTTTATACATTTTAAGGACGATTTCTGGCGAGATGATCCATTTTAGACGAACCTCAACCTTAGACGTAACTTATGCTGGTAAAACGCAACTCGGTATACCATCACTTGGCCATCGAAATTGATGGTTCAGAGTCCCTAGAATATTTAACAAGGATTTTTACTTTTTACGAAAAAAAAATGCCCTACCACGCCCACTAACCACAAGTACGAAAACTATTTTTTAGACTTAGAACAGGGTCAAACAATTTCGTTTACTTTACTAAAGGACCCACAAAAAAAATTGGTCTGAACTGTACATGTAACAGGGCCACCCTCATGGGTTGAACCCCATGCGCATATAGGGATTTTAAAGCTTAAGTTAGGTTATCCCGGTTCTTTTAATCTCTCAGATCTAGGAAACTACAGACAGACGGACGAGCATTTCAAGATCAACTCCTTTTGTTCGCCTGACCATATAGGAGATAACCTTGGGTGTCTCCTCTATGTTATACACAATTTGGGTAAACTTAAAATACCCCTTAACTTAAGGTACAGGTGTCTATTAACAGATGGTACTTGAGAGTAGTTTTGTTGCATTGAAGTGATTAAGCGAGCAATTCAAAAAGCCACTGACTTATCAAACGGCCCTCGTACTACACATGCCATAGGATTAGAAAATCTAACATTTTCAACAAATGTTTCTGCTATTTCCAAGTAAACTGATGTCCAAAAGTGTCCCATCTCATTGCCTAATTAAGTGTAATTAAAACCAATGTTTTCAGAAGTCATTCAAAGTTCAACAAACCTCAAAGAATGACCAACAAACTTAAACTGTTAAAAATCACTACACATCATAAACTAGAACAATAAACTCGGATCACAACTAGAGAACATAACAACAATAATAACAAGAACAACAACAAAACAGAAAGTACTGGACCTTGGTCACAAAAGAAAAAAAAAATACGGAAATATTACGGCACTACGCATTAAAAGCAACCGCATAATTCTTTTTAACTTGGTCAACTCCACTGACAATATGACAAGACAAAAAATTTTGACCAATAAACAACTGCTAGAATCTGTTCGCGATTAGAGGCATTAGAGCAAGGCAACATCTGGAAATAAATCAACGGTAAATTAGATGAAATTAACGTTAAGTGTAATTAGAACAGCAAAACCAAAAAATAAAAAGCAAGGCTATTTCTGAAGATTCAATCTTTAGAATTGCAAATACTCTATTTTTTGTTTTAGTTTGTAAAACTATGTTCTACGAAGCTTAAAGATCTTAAGGCTTAAAAAGAAAAAAGAAGCTGTTTTTATATTTTCTCTTATTATCTTTAGATAAGTTCCATAACTATAATTATCTCTTTCTGTGCTTGTCAAGTTGAATTTGATTTGTGTCCTTTGAACGCAACTCGTTGGCATGTTAGATATATCTCTTATTTGAATTGAAGCCCAACTGATTTCAAACCATAAGCCTGAAATATACAGCCACAAAAAAAACTTATTTGGGATCCAGAAGGCAAACTATGCATTCTTTATGCTTTTCGAATCGCTGTTCTCAGGGTTCATACATAATCTCAAAGAATACCATAAAACGAGCTTTTTTTAAACCTGATGTGTTGCGGTTTCAGATTCAACGACCCCAAAAATATATTAAAAATTACACAGCCACAAAGAAAAAACAAATTTCGGATCCAGACGTCAAACTATGGTTTCTTTATGTTTCTTACATAACCTCAAAGAATATCATAAAACGAGATTTTTTGAAAACTGACGTGCTTCGATTTTTGTGACCTCGGAATCAGATTCAGCGACCCCAAAAACATATTAAAAATATCGCCAAATAACAGGTATCGAAAAAAAATGTTGTGCTGCTTTTAGGATAGGATAGAACCAACACCGACTGGGTCAACCACATTAACAAGGTTTTATCGCTTTTATCTTTGTAAAGCTCTTCGATGAAAAAGAACATGAAAGCAAAGACATGGGCTGCAGATCTATAGAAAGAGGAAGTAGGGCGACCTGTAACTTTTCCACGCAACTGGAGTAATCGTAAAGCTGTAAAGTAGTTTTCAAAAAAGCTGTTCCAAGCCTAAACATAAATGTCTAAATGGAACAGTACCTTCCCGTGTTTTCTGTCTATGGCTCAGTTTGGAAACGATACATAATTATTTACAACAAGTTCTAGATTTTATAAAAAACCCAATATGCCAATTTAAGAGTATATTAGTAGAAATAAGTATGCTGCAGCAGATGTTGCTTGCAAAAAATATCAGCAACATGTTGCTTAGAATGGGGTCGCCTGTTTTGTAGGTGGAGGCGGCAGATCGTGTTTGCGGGTGTTACCAGCTAGGCCTGTCAAGGCTATTCGCAGTTATACTTTACGCCTTGCATTTGACACATTAAACAGATTGTGTTGGTACAACTTGAGTGGAGTAGCTGTGGCCTGGTCTGGCAAATTGTGCAGCAACTTTGCGTCCATTTAAGGCGGCGTCCAGTCGGCGACAACTTGTTGCTCGCATTTTAACAATTATGAACACGCGCAGCGACTTGAATCGAGGCGACTCCAGTTGAGTCCGAACTAGCCAGTTAGTTGCCATTGTCGGGCATGGAATGTTGTTGTACAATAGTTGTTGTGGTTGTTGCCACAATTGTTGCATGTCGACTCGCCTGCTCAACTGCAACCAATTGGATTATTTAATTTTGTTGCAGCCTCGGTTTCTGCTTGGGATGTAATGCGGCAATGTAATACCAGCGAAATAATGTAATTGCCGGGCAGCGGGCACACCTCCTCCTCCTTCTTTAGCACGCACTGCAACTTACTATATCGCTATGCCAACTTGACTGCATCTCTGACTGCACCATATATCTTCTTTTTTTTTGATGCAATCTTAAAAAGAAGACTCCGCTTCGGTTTTGTTTTGTTTTTCTGCTCTCTACTATTTTTATTAAACAATTTCTGCTGCTTTGCTTTGTAAGTGTATCATAACTATCATAGATGTTTGGCGGCTGTCTGTTGCGTCTTTTGTTGGTTGTTTGACAAGTTATGTGCACACATAGATACAAAGGTATCTAGTAATATGTAAGGCAGCACATCCAAAGATAGATATCAGTTACGCAGAGCAGCAAAATGGAAGCTTGTAATAGCTGGACAGCTGCTTTATATCCTTATTGCAATTGTTTCAAAGACTTTACGTATTTATACGCATTTTTAATACCACATTAAGGCTCGTTCTTGCAACAATTGTGTAAATATAACAAGTATCTTTGAAAGTAGGCAAAGACAATTCTCGATTTCTCAAGTTGTCTTTACATTATCAATATCTTTCATTTGAACTGTGAGTCTAACAAAAGCTCGGCAGACCACCTAGACTGCAAAGGTTGAAGAGTAAGTCGGGGTTGATTAATGTAATATGAATTACCTCTTATTTGTATTATTAAGTTGATTAGTGCAACTCAAAGAACTGGGGCTACATAGTACACCAAGCTGAAAAACTACGTCCATTTACTCAGCTGGAAAGGGTCACAAATTAAGCCGCGTTTCTGTTTTATTAGCTAATTGAATACAATTCTAAACAACGATCGTTTTATAGATTTCTAGATGCCTAGATTTCTATCTTAAGGATGCATAAAGGCAGAAAAATAGATTCAAAATCAAAATGAGTTGGTTAGTTCTTAGTTTAGTATACGAACATTAGAGATAGTATTGACTATTTTTTGATTCTTCTTTACCTTGTACTCGAACCAAAGATTTCAAGCTTTAAGACAAAGACTTTATTAAGTTAGCTCGAACTTGGAGTTAAAAAAAAGGTCAAGGAGGAGTCGGACGTAGTTGGCTTCAAGGAATCCTGCAACTTACAATAGCATATACCGATGTGTTTAATAGTAATATGACTATTGCATAAAAAACAGCACTACAATTAAAAAAAAAAATAAATAAATAAAATAAATAAAAAAATAATAAAAAAAAATAATAAAAAAAAATAAAAAAATAATTTAAAAAAATAAATAAAAAAAAGAACGTTGCCAGCGCTTCTTATTTCATCTTAAGTTTTTAGCTAAATTACAACTACATATATACATATAAATAAATAAATAAAAAAAGAATAAAAAAATAACCAATAAAAAAAAAATATACATACATATTAAAAAAATAAACAAGCAAAAAAAATTCTTTTAAATAAAACAAAGAAAAAAAATAATGAAAATAAAAGTACAAATAAATAAATAAAAAAAAGTTAAAAATAAAAAAGGTAAGAAATATAAGTATTAGTAAAAAAAAAATAAAACATATTAAGGCAAAAAAAAATTAAAAAATAACGAAAACAAAAGTAAAAAATACAAAAAAAAACAAAAGTAAAAAAATATAAAAAAAAAAAATAAATAAAACCATCCTCGACTGAGAATGCAATCTTGGTTTCTAAACATCGCGACGTTAGCCTTATGTATGATTTTCTCACTAAAACAAATTTGCACAAGCCCAATAGACCCTCTATCTGAAGGAAGATGGTATAAAAAGATGCACTTTGAACCGAGCTCTCAACAGTCTCATATTGTTTTTGCATTTTTAAAACACATCTTGAATTGAGTATATACGGTAATAGTACGTTTGGCCATCAAACCTTCACTTTAGCCATTTACTGATTTATTGAACATTTTAATTATGACCCGAGGCAGGCATCAACTTATATATGTTGTACATTTCTGACAGTTAGCTGATAGGTAAATAAAAGAAGAAGATACAATAGACACATGCAGCAATAGACTTTTACCTAGCGCCAAACTTAAAAAGAAATGGCCAAAATAGCAAATAGACATCATAAGCCAGCACTAGAGCTATGATGATGTTGGCCACGATTTGGACATTCGAGCTTGAAAAGTTTGATGACTATCAATTACTAACAAACCGGAAAAAAGCAGACTTACTTGAAGTCTATTGCAAACAAACCAAACATACGTATAGATACACATGAATTGCGTGGATTTGCATGAGAAACTACAGTTAAAAAGGAATAGTATATAAAGTCAAGTGAAATGCACAAAAGAGAGAGACAAGACAACAAGAAAAATAATAAAAATAAAACAATAAACTTCATGTTAAATAAGATTTTCGGTAGCTTTTTGTTGGCCTGCGGGCAGCATTCACTTCACGTTGTTGTAGTTGTACTTGTTGTTGATGTTGTTGTTGTTGTTGTTGTCATCATCATCATCTGAATGAATCGCTTACTTCAGCCCAAGTCAACTACCACTTGAAACTTCACGCTTTATAAATATATATGGCAACAACAACAAGCTTGACGTTGAGAACTTGGCCAACAATTAAATAAAAGCAAAACAGAAAATTTCATTTTCACTTGATGCATAAAATTAAATAATTTCAACCTCGCCGCTATCTACTTTTTGTTTTTTTTTATTTGTTTTAAAAGTAAAAAAGCTCCCAAAAAAAAAAAAGTTTACAGAGCGACAAACAAAATCTCAAAAAGTAGTACGAGTAAATAACATACATAAATAATGGCAACTAATTTTCTGTTCTTTTACACTTTAAACTCATAATGAGACCCACTGACTGACTCACACAGATACTTTCACATAATTAAATCAAAATTCAAATGAAAATGAAATGAAAATTGTTTATTAATTGCACACACACTAACATAATAAAAACTCACAGCAAACTTCATGACTTCAAGTGTTTTGCCAAGGGATACAGATTTCTTGATTAGAGCGAAACTACAGAGTCAACGGCAGGGGTAACTACTACATTCAAGAGGGAATTAGCATTGAAGCAGACGACAGAGCCTTTGCAGTGAAATTTCAAATGCATTTAAATTACAAGTGCTGTTTTTATCTGTAAGATACATGTACATGTATATGTCGCTGTGATTTCTTGTTGAGTTGTATCCGCTTCAAATGCCAGTAACATTCGCAGTTAGAGCTCATTAAAAGCACACTTTTGTTGGCAGCCAGCTAGTTATAATAGATATATTCGAATTAATGACGAAAGGAACAGGAATCACAGCAGAGCTTTGGCTTAAAATCGTATACCACTTCTAGAATATTAAGAAATTAATTATTTAAAATACGGTTTGTTTAAGCAGCTCTTTGCACTGTTTGTAAAGTACTTTAACCAAAAATATATTTCTGCAAATAAAAATGAATATTTATTATGAGTTTAAAAACGAAAAATATTGCTGCATTGCTTAAATAGATTTTAAAAGTAACAGAGTATATTTCTTTGTATCTCAAAGATGCTCTGTGGTTTACAAAGATTGCTTTCGTTTTTGTTGTTAAAATAGCTCTTTATAATACTGCAATTATTGCAATCATCTTGTTTGATAAAAAGCACTTAACTTTGATGACATAAAATTGATTTTAAATAGAGTTAACGATTAAAACTAACTCATAACTGCAACAATAAAAGCTACTGCGACACCTCAAAGTTTTGAAAACAAAAAAAAGGTTATATATGATCATTAGGTAATTGTCACAATTCAACTTAATTCGTGACAATTTTTTAGTTTATTTTATTAGAGTAAGGTGGGGCAAATCCGACAGATTGGGTAAAAACGACCTTCCACTGTTTCTAAAAATCGGCAACACTGAGCGAGCTCATGTTTGTGTTGTCGGTAAGAGCATTAAAAATACCCAAAATGGTAGCATGATGTTGTCTGTCAGTCTACATATACAGCAAGTAAATTTTTACAATTTTCAATTAAATTACTGTGAATATTTGTTTATAATTTTTTTCTTGTTAAAAAAAGTGATCGAAAAAGAACTGTAAATGGTAGACATAGATAGTGCATATATAGCTTCATATGATTTTTTTTGCTTGCATTAAAAAAAATAGGCGGTCGGGTTTACCCCGAAAAATGATAAAAACTGAGTGTTTTAAAAAATGCTTGTATCATAAAAATTAATAATGGCGGCAAAGCGTTAGCTTCAATTTGGTATACCGAACAAGCTGAAGCAATATAAAATAAGCATTTATAGCCGTATTTGCTCCAACCTAGTAAAGGATACAACAATGCTCGTTTATAGGTTAGAAAAAATAAATATTGGGCATACTATTTTTTTGGTGGATTCAAAATGATTAAAAACAATTATCATTAACTATCTAAATTGAAATTGGCTTATATATAAACTAAGACTATTGAAGAATATCCAGTTTCAGTTTCAGTTTAAATTACGTGAGCTTTTAAACTTATTTTAACAATTCTTTTTCATTTCAATTGCAACAAAATATTCACATAAAAAATTATTTTTGGTGAAATTGTTGGCACCTTAATTTCTTCTGTCTATAACTTACGAGGGCCGCCACTGAATTAGCCGATACATTTGAAAGATCTTAATAAAACCAATATTAAAGACGATCTGGACTCACATAAAGGGACTCTGTTTCATTCTTTACAACAGTAAAATAGTTGGTGACAAAATTTAAACGAGGTCGCTTAAGCTGCCAAGATGAAAATCGCAGTAGTCATCCAAAAGAACCAACTTTTAGTAAATGGTCATCTACAATTCTTTCCATACTGGCAAATTCACGGAGAGCTTTGGTTTGCTTTCATAGGCATGAAAATCTGCGACAAAGTCTTGACTTGACAAAAGCTAGAAAATAAATTGAATTGTCTGCTTACTGCACAATACAAAGCACATCGTGATTCTTACTCAACAAAATACTCATAATTTCTGAACACGTATGTGTCAAAGGCTGTTTTTAGTATCATCATGTAGAAGTTAAACCAGCTTAAGCATAGGTTTCAGCCAGTACAAAAAAACGTACAAGAAATTCTCAAGTTTTGAAGCCCTATATTCTAAAAGAGAGTGTTTTCGTAACCCAAAAAAAAACTCTAAAACCAGTTCCAACTCTAGCATACAAACAATCATATTTTTTTAAGAGGGTTTTTTTCAAGAACCATAAACTCATAGGTGGAGTTATAAAAACGAAGAGGCCTAAGTTGGCATATTTTTAAATGAGTACGTAACCTAAATAATAAAAAATAAAGTGATTTTTAGCAGGCTACTAAGAAAAAAACTTGTGCTAGACATACAGAAAACAGATTTTGTTTTGGTTCGGCTTATAATATATGAACAAACAAATATTGCGCATACGCCTCGTTGATGTTTGAATTGCGTTTAATTGTTAATTTTTTTATGCAATCTCGATTGACAAGCTTCAATAAGTCTAAATTAGCAAGTAAAGCAGCTCACAAACATTTTGAGCTTTCTTATTGATGCATTTGAAAAAACTTTGCTTAATTGACTTGGTTTCAAGTCATACTGCATGCAGCTGGAAACTTGCATTTAAGTTTTAAAAAGTGAAATAAAGAAACTTGGCAAATGTTTCGTCTCTCCAACAATGACTCTCAATGTTGCATATGCATATCGTAAAATGGAAAACTTTGAAGCGCGCGAAAAATCAACACAACTGCCGAGAAGAAATCAACGGAAATGTCACTTTCTTTTCAATCAAAACGCAATTCATGGTACTCGTAGCAAGAAAAAAAAATAATATAGGCAGCAGCAGCGGCTATAGAAATGGCGCGTTTTGTTGCAATGCCGTGAAAGGTCGCGCCACTCGAACCTAAAAACGAAAAAAAAAACAAACTCCAAAAAAAAGCGGAAAGGTAACCAAACAAGCAAGCGGGAGCAGCAGTAGAAACATGAAGCCAAACACGAATTTCAAGTGGCACTTGGGTTGTATGAGCTTTTTGGGCTTAGGGTTAGGGTGTGCGGAGTGTGGAGTGCAAAGACCATTGCAGTTACTAACTGCCACTGACTGAACTTTAACCCGTGTGAGTCGAAAGAGCAATGCCGCTGCACAAAATTAAACTGGCAACTCGAAAGCAGACGCTTTAATTTGCAATTCGTGGAAAAATTCTATAGCTAGGGCCTAGTTAGGCTGCCACCCACATGTACACACCCCGGCAGCCCCTAAGCCGCTGCTTAGCTTACGTCTAACAACATGGTAAATATTTAAAAATGTACTTAACCAAAGTGAAAGAGACAGGGCTGACAGCTCTAGCGGGCGGCGGAGCATACAGTTTTTGGGGCAGACGACTCAACAATGCGACGCGGCGACAGTTAGACAATGCCATGCAACAGACAGACGACAACAAGCAGCTGTCTTCCAGAGTTGCCAGCCAGAGTTTTGGAAAAAGTAGTATACCAGCTAAAAATTCAATAATAATACCTACCAGGCAACCCCAGTGTAAATCACTGCAAGAGCAGCAGAGCAGCCACAGCAACAGCAGCAGCAGTGGAAAAAAGTTATAACTTGGACCTACCTGGCAGTAGGCGGCAAGCTGGTGGCTGCTGGCAAGCAAGCAAACTGGCAACATTGCAGCAAGTACAAATGATTGACATGGGAAGCATTGTTTTCTAGGTGAAGTGCCAAGGTAATGGCATACAAAATTTGCTAGCCAAACTGAAGTTAAGTTTAACTAAGTATGTGTTAAGTAGCAAAGACGCTACGGCAATTAGTTTTCTAATTTAAATTAGGAATAAGAATATGTCATTTGATTTTTGAATATTGGCAACAGCGCAAAAGTAAAAGCAGTAACCTTAACCCTAGTGAACACACGTTATAGTTATATGTTTGTCCACATGTTTGTCGTTTCGACGTATACGATTATTTATTCTTCACTACTGAAATTCTAAAACACTTCATGTTTTTGGAAAAAATTTAGTTTTAGCTTTTTAAATTTTTTTGTGAAAAAAGCAAATCACAAAAAAATTGAGAATTATGTTAGTCGATTCGACAAACATTGTGTATCTAGGTTTAATGCAGCTCAAAGTAATTGTATGGTTTAATTATTTCAAATTTTAAAAAGTAACTCAATTGGGAATGGAACCTTGGTCTCTAGACGACATTAAGTATTGGGGCCAACACTATCTTTTGAGCTACCCATTTGCATGCTTTTGTTACTTAGACGATTCGAACATTGGTGTACCACGTTTTTTCCCCATATTACCCATACAAACTAATCCTGTAACTATGAAATTATAAGAAATATACCGCTTTTAAATTATTTGTGTCTAGAAGAGCTTCCACTGCCTGGATATATATTAGAAGTCCAAATGTCAAGTTTGTTTATTCTAGCAGACAAACGGACGGACGAACATGTCTACGTAAATTTCATAAACTCTCCTAACCATATTGGAGATAACTACGGGATGAAAACGGCATCTGTTTCTCTTTATTTTTTTTCACAAACTTAATATACCCTTTGCATTAAGGTATGTATTATAAAAAAATTGCTTAATGGATATGAGGACAGGTTGTAAATTTATGACTGCATCCAATAATATATAAAAAATTAGTAGCAATTCAACTGCAAAAATGAATTTTATCTTCATCTTTATTTATGTATGTACGTCTGCTTAAAATTACCAATTGATATCGTAGCCAAATCTCACCTACAGGTGCTCGTATACACATTTTCTTAGTATGATTTATAGCAGCAAGCCAGTCAAGCTTGAGAGTTATATACATAGAATGAGACTAACTTAAGAATCACTTCTCTCTGCTGCTGCCAGAAGGGTTGAACCTGTAGCAGATATCTTCTACGTTTTGCCAGCAATTTCTTCTAAGTTGATGCCAATTGAAGAGTTCTACAAATACAATGATGCAGCCCAGTCTTTTTATAAGTCTCTTATGGCCAAGAAGTCGTTTGATCTTACTTTCTAAAGTATGTTCCTGATTGTGATTGTTTTAAAGATAATGCTGGCGTTCGTATGGTTGGTTCCTCATGAAAAAAGTAACTTGACTGACGATACCAAGATCAAAAATATTTTCATATGTACAAACGATGTCTTGCAAACTGAATAAATGTTGCCTTCGGATAATTTTCTTATATTATTATTTAAACTCAAATGACCAGAAATAATTGCTGCTACATCATACTCTTTTCTGAGCAACTTGATCTTAAATTAGAATGAATCATCAAATTCTCCCAAAAACCAGGAGCTTCCAAATTTTTCGAGTCATTTTTTCAGTACCAACATGTCTGAAGAACTTCATTTTGAATAATTGGATTTGAAGCTGTGGATTACATGTTTCAACATTTGATAAGAATTTTCTTATAGTACTCGGAATTTCCATCTATTTTTTCCATTCGTGTCAAAGATAAAGCACCGCTGTTCAAATCGCCTTTTAGAGGTAATTTATTCATGTTTCCAAAAAAAACAATCCTTTTAATAATAGGGTTGATATCAGCTCTATTTTCCTAGTTATTAATAATAAGTAAAAAACTCTCATTTTTCTTTAGATACATTCCGATATTTTTCACTTTAAACTATTTATGCAAGCATTATTAAATTTGCTCTTCTGTTAATACCAAAAAGTTTGAAGATATCATAAACTGAAACAAAACTTATAACTTTAGTAAATATTTAAATACTTATTCCAAACTACAGTCAAAAACTTTCAACTACGTTGCAAAAGTTTTAAAACACAAAAAAATAACCCCCCTGCAAATACTTGACTGAATAGTGAAACGAAAATGATAGGAAGCATATACTAAGTACAAAATGTGGTTAAGATTTCCCACAGAATTTCCAGCTAAAAGTGCGTTTGGAAATTACGGAAGGCAACAACAACTTATGCTTCTTGCCACACACGATGCAGAGTGCAACTGAAACTGGCTGCAGTATCAATTGTTTAATAACTTTTCATTTTTCCACATCTTCTGGTTTTGATTCTGACTTTGTAACAAAAAGAACGGAAGAAGGCGCACAACTTTATCCAAAGTAATTTTGTGCTGCAACTTGGCATTATGTGAGGGTCTGGCTTGCCATTAACCTGCTTTGGTTTGCAAACCTGAACCATTTCAAATGCAACGACTAGGTTTATTACTTTTAACCGTTTTCAATTTTTTCCTTGGCCAAACCAACTAGTAAGCTGGCGCTGTTATTATAAAATGGGAAGCAGTTCGAGCAGTGACCGACACAGGTATACACTGTACGCACTTTATACAAGAAAACAAACAAAATCAACGATTCTATGTTGATTGAGCTCACATGACTGATGAACATAATTATTAAAGAAAACTAGAATATTCTACCGTGCTCCGGAAAACGTAAAACCAAAACGTACAATTTTATTCGGATTTGTTTTGCGTGCTGCCATTTCCGAAGCATTTTTGAATACATTTTTCAAAGTTTTAATCTGAGCGTAGTGGCATTTGCTACGGGGAAAGAGTAAGATCAATATATTGTTGACTTTCAATAATTTCAAAATCTTCCAATGGGGTAAGATTTCGCTAAGCGTACCGACTGAATTGCTTAAGGGAAATTGCACTAGATTCTAACATATGTGGGTCCTTTGAGATTAAGGAGAAATCCTCCAAACTCATACTTACTGAATGCGACGCTTTGCCTGAAGAAGGGCTGCCCTGTTTGGCCGTCAATCAATCTTATCCGACATAAACATTCCCAGTAATTAAGCTTGTTTCGGAAATTGAACTAGCTGAGCAGCTCTAGAGCTAGTACGGTCGCAGTGCCGCTTTCCCAACAAGATTTGACGTCTCTAGCATTTGTAGCTTCTGATATCTAGGTGTTTATACACTGACAGACAGGCGGACATATGATGCTCAGCCACGCCTTCTTCTGCCTGTTACATACATCGCATAAAAGTATTTGCACCCTATGGCTACAGGGTAAAAAAAATTGCTGCACTAAAGCAACTTCAATTTCACACTCTTTAGGCCTTGTTGCAATACAAATACTCAGTTACAGTGAAGTACACACTTATACACGTACTTGAAACTTAAATTTTAGTGTGGCAAATATTTATTTGTGTGCAACATCTGACAAACAAACTTGGCAAACAGAAACAAATATTTGCAACTGACAAACAAGCTGACTGACATGAAGCCTTTGCAACAGGCAGCCAGTACACGCCCGACTGGTTCGGTTTCATTCTGGCGACTTAAGACCTGGTTTTAATTACAAGACTCTTGGCCACATCAATCATATGGCAAAATGTGCAAAACTTTTTAATACAATACCAAAACCTATGCTGACTGAAATCTAACTCTATTTACAGAAAACGGCGACAGCAAAACCTACCAAATATCATTATTATCCACACAATCAACACATCTATATGCTTCCCGAGTGTGCCATCCAGCAAGTTTGCAATGCAGTCTATGTGCGTTTAAATTACACGCAACCGCTCTGTGCCTGTCCATCAAGGTAAGTCCCCGTTGTACTAGATGTACTGCCTCCGCCAAGCGGCAGCGCAACCGTTTCTTGGAGTGACAAGAGAGACAGCGCCCACTGTGCATCAACAGCTAGGCCAATTAATCTAAGACAGCTGAACAGGCACTTCACAAACAGAAACAACTAATCTATTAACTTTCTGGCCCAACAGATATCGTGATCCCTGTTCGGCCAGTCTCAACGAAGATGATCAGCATACTACCAAGTTGGTTGGTGATAACAAAAAAAAGGTAAGTGACCAGCAAGTAAACTTTGGAACCACGTTCAACTACAGATCACTCTGATAGATGGCTTCATACACTTGTTAAACATGTGCATTCATTACGTAAATAATTGTTTCAAATGTAACAAGCATTTAGTTTCACTCGAAAGTCTTGTGGTTTGTCTGTCAACTCAATTGCCAGCTTTTGTCTATTAGCAAATGTCCAGGCGTCCGATTTTCAGTTTATATACCAACTTTATGTCCAAGTCTATTGCTAACAAGCACATAAGTAACTTTATTTTAGTGTGATCAATTCGGTGAATGTGATTTCTGGTTTGGGACTGCACCACACACAGACTACTACTTGAAGCAATTTGTGGTTTTTTACTTCAAGAGTATAAGTACTATATTCAAGTTTCGTAAATGACTTGATAAATATATAAACTGCTGGACCGCATACATGGCTGATTCTTTCTTTCTTTTAGTTAAAGAATTTATTTCTTCAAGTACAGTGGATATTTAAAATAAAATATAAACAATTGTATTATTAAAGTATGTAATTAACATTTTTGATGTTATATTTGACTAAAGCTAATTTTCAAAGTAATTAATCCAATTATATCAACAAAAATGTAAACTAATTCGGGAATTTCATAGTAAAAATCATCTTTTCAAGAATTATACAGCAGAAAGTGGAAGTGGTTGTGGAACAAGCCTTTAAATTTTTAATCAAAATCCTTAAGTTTAATACGCAATAAACTATTACATATTAGATGTTAAAAATAAATTTATATAATACATTAATGAAATTTGGTTTGTAGAAGCTCATACTTCGTTTTCCTACTCATTATGCCGTTTTTGATTGATACTTAAATTTTTAAATTACTCGAATTCACATTAAAATTACGTATTCGTAGCTCCTGTGGTCTACACGATTAACTTTTTTAGACGGACTTAATTGAATTCCTAGCCAAGTCAATGGTGTCTCAGAGCATCACTACGAAAGTTGTGAAATTTTTATGTTATCGGCCTGTTTTTACACACAAGCCTGATTGATATCCCGAATTCGCCAGAGCGGCATAACACACACCATCAGGCACACCAACTTATTCGACCCGTGTGGTGTATTTTCACACTCGGACATTTTTGGCCCTTGTTTCCTTTAAGGAACATTTAGAACTGTAACTTATTGCTTATTGGCACATGTTTGGCACTCGAAAATTTCTTATAGTTCCCAAGCACTGTACCAAGTTTGATAAATTCGGTTGACTATATCATATAGCTCCTATAGCACCGATGGGTCAAAAAAAAATTGATTTTTTTTCCAATATTCCTTGTTTTGTATACATTTGTGGCTTGCTGGAAGGTCAGAAAACAAAAAAAGATCTTCGCATACTGTCACTACAGCAAATAAACGGGTTTTAGCATAAACAAGTAGATAGTAGTCTGCCTGTTCCATACAAATCTATAATACTCTGAGGATTTCCATGTCAGTTTGGTTTCTGAAAAAATTACCCATAGTATGTACAAGTACGTATGCTCTCATGTAGTCTATTAATGCTCTAGCCATTTATTTTGTACCACAATATAATTGACACATAAATTACGCTCAATCGCAGCGACTAGCAAAATAAATTAAATAATAAAACGTTTTTACTAGCACAAAACACTAAAGCCTACTGCAAACAGTAGCCTCAAACAGTGTATGACCAGCAGCTGACTGACTAACTAACTGACTAGACTATTGTATCTGGCCAGAAAAGCGAAATACTTGTAGCACCCCACTTTGTCATAATTGTGGCACAAGTGCCGTTAAGTGCAACACTTGTTGGCCAACGCTTTTGCCGGAACTGTACCACAAAGAAAATTATTAAAATGTGTCTAACAGCGAGCGACAAGAGCAATAGGCACAATGTGAAAGAATAAAAATGTGGCACAGTCACAGACATGCAGCTCCAGTCGCTCACTGGCCATATTAACCTGAATGGCAGCCAATTGGCAGTGTAGCAGAGTGGCAGCAAGAAATGGCGGCAACATGCAAAGCGCCGCAAGTCAATCAAATTATTGACAACTACAACTTGGCCACAGTAGCAGCTAGCCAGTTAGTCATTCATTCAGTCCGTCAGTCGGTGGGTCGACTAGCCAAGTGGCAAGACACAAACAACAATGAAATCAGTTAAAAGGACAATAATGTCAAGCAATTGAAAGCGGATTGCATGGCACGGGCTTAAGATCGGCTAAAGAGCTAGTCCACTAAGCCTGCAAAGCATTTCAATTGCGAGTAATTTGAGAAAGCTTAGTTTAATGGCCTACAAACATGCTGCCTCAATACCAGACGGCTATTAAGCCCTAGGCGTTGACTACTCCCCACTTGAATCCATTACCATATACCATATGGCATGTGCTGCAGTCTCATTGACAGCAACTTGTCGAAACTGAATGGACACAGCAATTGCTCAGTTAAAGTGTCCCACTTGGGTGTTCATGTTGCATGTTTTTTTTTTCAATTTGGCAACAAACATTTAGTTCGATCAATTTAGAGGATAAAGAGTTTGGCTTCAGCTGGGCTAAGACAAAGTGGCAAGCTCTGGAAAGGCACAAACTGGTTGCCCTTCGTTTATTTGGTACGTTAAAAAAAACCTCATTTGCTCAAACTGATTGTATTACCAAAAAGCCAAAATATGTAAATCAATTAATCCTTTCTTCCCCAAAAATTCATTTAATAAAATTTTAAGCCAAGACCTACATCTAAAACCATTTTCAGTAGTTTAAATCTAAATGCCGTCTAAAGGCCCACACGCAGCAAGCAAAAATTTCGCACGAAATGTCAAAAATTCATATAAAAAAAAAATATCCCACCATTTGGTGGTGAAATTTTTGCATGCTGCGTATGGGCCTTTATCAAGAGAAAACTTATTCGGATATCAGTCTGAATATTTCTACTGATATGATAGATCCGTTACTTTTTGGATGAAAGAATTTTTTTTTCGTCAAAAACCACATTTAGTTTTTAACATAGTCTCCTTTTTAACTTTTCCAATATTTTGAAAGCCCTTCAAAGAGTTTTATTATTTATTCCATGATTCTCCTATGTTTAAAATCTCCTAATGTCTAGCAATTTGTTTAGGTTTAAAAAAATAAAATAGTTACTAGGGCCAGATCTGGAGAGTATAGTGGATGGGATAGAGATTCGAATAAAGCCAAGGTACACTTTAGAATTTTTAAATAACTGTAGACACGGATGGTATAATTAGCTCAAGTTTTTCCTACCTACATTTTTCTAAATTTTTTCTTAACAACACTTGCCATTTTTTATTGAGAGGAAAATGGAAATAAATTGTTGTCTAGATTGCATCTGGTGCTTTATACTCCGCCCAGATCCGCTAGTGGATTTCTAAAAACCAATACAGCTCCCGATCCTAATATCGGTACAAAAAACTGTTCTTGAAGCTGAAACTCCATGGTTAATAGCCATGATATAATAGCCAAACTAGAGAACTGTTGCTGTCCTGCTTGGTTACACGCTTTAATTACAAGTTCAGGCGTTCTTGGTTATAAATCAGATTACACCAACTGGCACAGCAGCAGGAGCTCCTAGTGCCAGCAGGGCATTAGGTACTTTCTTTTCCTACCTATTTAAAGTCAGACGTTTTATGCATTATAATAAAAACCAGTCCAGCGAATTTTTCTTTTGCGCCCTGTGGTTTATCTAGCAGACTAGACGGGTTGCCATTGGCACCCTGCGATAACCAAGTGAATGTAGCCATACCAAACCCATGATTAGCAGTCTAGACAAGCTCACTATATGTCTATTTATGTTACTCCCAACAGGCAATTACTTTAGCCAAAACCTGCGAGGCCACAACAGAAATGCGTGAATGTCGCTCTCCCAAAGATTGGTCGCTACTGGCGCTGCAAAATACACGCACTGGAAAATCACACTATCTGGTCATATGCCGCTGCCCGGATCACTTTAAAATGGGTAAGCATGCAGGCATTTAAAAGAGTTAATAACATTTTAGTAGCACATGTCGTATTAAATATAAAAATCTAATTTACAGAAGGACCTATGGCGCATGATCAGCCCACTTATGCCAGTGTGCCCGGAATAAGAGTCTTTGGCATGATGTGCGTTAAGCCAGGTTACTCGGTGCGTAAACCCAGTGCACAACCGCCGAAACGCTATCAGCTGCAAAAGCCTTTTTACAGACCTGGCAGCCAACAGCCTAGCTTCATGGGAGGTGGACAATACACTGCGCAAAAGGACAGCTATGGTAGACCCAGCTATGGCAGTGGCAGCAATTCGGCAGGTGCATCTGCCATAAGCTCCAACTATCAGCCAGATCAAAGCTATCTAGGCGGCGGCAGCAGCTATCAATATCTTAACCGACCAGAGAGCACTCATACGCACAGTGCGCCCAATTTCCGGCCAGATCAGTTCTCGATTAACAGCTTTCCGGGCAGCAACTATGGACGTAATAATGAGCGTCGCGGTGATTCCCCAATTGAGGCAGCACATGCAGAGGATGCCTCTATAAGCAGCAGCACGCAGTCTAGTAGCTATGATGAGGCGGCTCGCACCACACTGCAAGCCGAGCTTAGTGAGGCGGTGGCAAAAATTAGCGAGCTGGCCACGCCCACAGAGCCACAGCCGCTTGAGGAGATGGAGCCTGAAGGTCGCAGCAAGCGTTCGCTGGTTTTTAAAGCGAACAACTATGGGGACGATGCGCCTGATTTTCCCTGGGATCGCGTCTTAGAGTTTGAACAGACCATAGTCTGGGACTAAAGGGCAAAAAATACTTTAGTAGTAAAATTTTAATAGCACAAAATTTCGAACGAGCGAATTTTTGAATATACTGCAACCTACTGTGACTGAAGAAATATAGATGTGGCAAGAAGAGAGAAATATTTAGAGCGCGAAGAGGGAAAGAATCTAGTGCTTCTGTCGACAGAACCACAAGAGAGTTTATGAAGGATTTTACAACGTATTTAGCGCTAAGCACTTAAAATTTAGGCATTTTAAATGGCATATTTTCCCACGGCAGCTCGCCCTATTTTAACTATTTATTTACAATTTTAAACGCTGCGACTAACGAATTGATTAAACAATTATGCGCAATACGTCTGAGTTAATTGTTTAATTAATTTGTTTTGCATTTAACGTAAACATGGCCTCAATGATTATTTTTTATTTATAAAGAAAAATAACAAAGGAATAATTTAAAAAAAAAAAACATAGTTTAGGTGAAAATTACTTAAAAAGAATTAACACCGAGCAAATAAAATATTGCAAAAAAAAAAACGAAATGATTTAAATTATAAAACTAAATTTAGTTGCTTATTTATGATTAATTTTAAGCTGCATTTACTAGTAGTTAAATTTTAAAAATTATTAAACAAAAAATTGGCAAATTAAATGAAACTATTTTGAAGTGACGATATTTTTGCCTAAGCAAATGTAATAAATTATTTATATATTTTAGTAAAATAAAAAAACTACAGTTTTTTTTTCAAGTCTACTTGTAGAATTTAGAGCATTTTTACAAATTAGAATTTTTATAAAATAGTTCGATTGGACAAAAAGAAATTGGAGAAATTTTAAATAGTTAAGAAGGGTATATAAGCCCCATGTCAATATCCATAACGATTCTTATCAAAAGGTTAAAAAAATGTATAAAAATTGTTATTGACAAACTTACCCAACATTTCGGCATTGACAACAATATTACAGCTATACATAGGCGTGACCAAACGTTGTGGTTGGTTTTGGAAAGCTTGGCGACAGGCCTCCTTAGCGGCTGTCAACACTTGACCTATAATCAAAGCATACAAAACTTGTAACAAATACTGTTCTAAGAAATGTATAATTCCAAACTCACCCGAAAAAGGTCCAAAAGCGCGCGCATTCAAGTCCTCGCCATCACATTGTACCGACCATTCCAAAACGGCAAAACACACTCCCTGCATAGGCTCCTCACAAAGAGGTCCAGCGCCCGCAGTCAATTGAAATCCATTAACCAAAGAACTACTATAATCACGTCGAACATCAGCCTCAGTGGCGCCCACTTCAGTATCAGAAGTCTTGTTATGAGACCAGAAATCTGGTTGCTCGAAATCCGTAAGGTTTAAGAGTATATTAGTGCCACAATTGCGAGGACCCAAGGCCCAAATGCGTTCAACCAATTTATCGGCAGTTAGAGAGCTCAGGCCATGCAGCTCCAAGTCCGCCAGGGCTGCGATGAGTTGTGCTTTAATTTGAGACAAGAGCGTGGTAAACTTCTCAGAGAGCAAAGTGTTGCGAGCAGTGCTAAATAACTCCTTAAAAAATAGAGAAGCAACATGGTATAATCAAGTTTTAGAAATTAAAATGAGCTGCTCAACTTACCTTGAAAAAGTTAGCATGTTTTTCCAGCAATTCCACAACTGTAGCGGGCAGCGGGAGAGCAATAATTCTCAAAGTTCCCAATTTATTGAGTGTCTGTTGCGTGACAATTTTCTTGCTTATGTCCTTATCCTCCGCTGTCTTTACTATAGCCTCATTTACCATATCCACGGTGGCTGCAGGCACAATAGTTTCTCTAAATGATACAATAGGCTTGGACACGTTCACCTTGATCTTGGCATAGCTGTGCTCAAGATCGTACACACATTTCTCCACATGTACCTCACCCAATGTGGTAATTACATGCTCACCTGTGGGCGCTACAGACACTTGTACACAGGCGTCAGCCTGATTAAGCAACTTTAGTCCCTTAACCAGCTTGGGCATGTCTTGCGGTTGAACCGGTTCAATTGCTACACGGAGTATGGGTGTTGCCATAATGCTAAGCTCACTAAAGGATGTGCAGTTGAGCGTATTGCTAAGCGTAGCCGTCTTAACTATATCAGCTTCCAAGCCACCAATGCCCACAATATTTCCCGCTGGAACTTCATCCAACAGCTGTAGTTCACCACCCATAAAAAGATAAAGATCTCCAATAGTTACTGTTGTGGCATAAGGCGCTTCATCGGGCAAACAATGTTTGGGCTGACGTGGATCGTGCTTAGGCGTTAGATTATACAGCTTCATACCGCGTCGTAGTGTGCCACTGAAGACGCGCGCAAAGGCTACGAACACAAAGTCATTGTGTTCGAGCTCGGGAATGGCTTCTGCTTCAACAGTTTTCTCACTTGCTGTCTGGGATGTGCTCAGCTGTTCTACGCCTGCAGTTAGTTGAGCCAGTGATGCCTGTTCGCTTAACTGTTTGCGCTCCTCGATGCGGCGACGTACTTCATCCCTACGCAGCTGCAGTTCCGAATCATTTAGTCGTTTGGGTCGGTTTTGTGGAAGTTGAGCGACATGCACTGGCACCATCTTGGAGACAAATACAATTATATTAGTGCTCTGTTTGTCGCAGCTCTTAAAGCTATCCTTCAACGACAACGTTTCGGCAGGCAGCGTGTTCAGCTCAACATTAGCTGGATAAAGCAGCCTTTGAGCGCGCTCATCGGTTATATTGTTTGGCGGCGGCACATGACGCACAACCATCTCCAAAACGCTACGGTCAATGGGCAGCCATTGACCCAAGACTGCCTTAATTTGCAACTTGGGGTCAGTGACACGTAAATCACGTGCCTGCAATTTAAGACCCAATTTCTCTGCTATGCCTGGCAGTTTTTCCTTATCCTTGCGCACCACTATAATATCATATAAACTCCAAATGTTTTCCAGCACAAACTGCACAAACATAGGCTTCTTGGCCTTTTCTTGCGCACCGGGTAGAGCACACTTTTTCTTGGCATTATAGAAAAAGTCGCCCCAGAGCACTTGCTCTAGTTCCGTACGTGTCATTTCTAAACGCTTCGCATAGGTTGCCGCAAAGTCGGCTACAGAAAAGCCCCAGCCATCATATGCGGAGCTAAAGACAACATTTCCTGCTGCTGGCGAGAAATACAGCTCCGAGTCATCAACTTCCTCCAAAGCTGACTCATAATTGTCTTTTTTCGTAATATCCTCCTTGGACAGCACATCGGATGCAAAAATACTGCCCAAAACTGCATTAACCTGTTCCAGCACCTGCGTTAGATGAAAGTAAGCATCTAGTGGCGTCAGCTGCTTCTCTAATATTAAGCGATCCAGTTTGTTGAGCACTAGCACGGGCTTAAGCTGCTCTTCATATATTTGCTTTAAGCAGGCGCGAGTTTGTGGACCCACACCCTCAACCACATCCACCACAACTATGGCGCCATCGCAAAGACGTACTGCAGTTGACACCTCGCTAGAAAAGTCGACATGACCAGGTGAATCTATCAAATTAATCAAATAATCATTTTGCTCGATACCGCCTTTGTAATATAAAGAAATGCTGCTGCTTTTCATAGTAATGCCGCGCTCCTGTTCATCCTGACGATTATCCATGTAGCGCAGTTGACCTGCCATACGCTGTGAAATAATACCATTGCTGGCCACCAACGAATCGGCAAGCGTTGTTTTTCCATGATCCACGTGAGCGAGAATACAAATGTTTCGAACGTTTAGCTGCTGTTTTTGCAGCTTTGCAAGATCACTAGCGTCCACTACTGGCATTTTGTATTGTTACTGATCCTTTAAAGCGTCGTTTTCCAATTGAGCGAAATAAAGCCGCGTTGTAAACAAAATAAACTTGCACGCGGTGTATTTATTTCGTGAGCAAACGCAACAATTGTGAACAGCTGATTACGAATTGCACAAATGAACCAGTTGAGTTTCACGTTCCAATTGGGAACAGCTGACGGCCAAAAGTTCATGTACACTAGCCAAGTTATGAACCAGCTTGAATTTTGTTAACTAGTCCATTTTCAAATGGGGAAAAAAATAACAACCAAAATTTAAACGTTTAACGCTTGTTTTATTTGATGAAAGCAAAGTGCGAAGTATAAAAAAGGCATTTCGATTATAAATTAAAACGTTATCTATGAACTTTCGGCTTGTTTAAGTATTACACGGCTCAGGTAATGCGACTGGCGTTTACTTAATAGCGCAATTGGCCAATTTGCTAGTTAATTGCTCGCCCTCGGTCGTAAGCAAAAAGTTATCCTTCCACACGGCCACGCCTTCAGCGTTGGTCTTTAAATCCACAGAGAGCTTTTCCCATATTTTCTTTTTTGGATTGAGCTGCTCGTCTGGGGTGCCACTGTAGCCTTCGAAAGCCAAACGACTACCAGGCGCTGCCTTAGCCGGAACTATAATCGGCTCGACAACAGTGTGATCCGCACTAGAATTAACAGTTTTAAGAATGCGCTAAATGAATTTTAAAAGACCGCACTTACTTGGATGTGCACAAGACCATGCCCTCGGATAGAATACCACGCATCTTTGAGGGTTTCAAGTTGCAGAGAACGGCCACTAGTCTTTGATCCAACTCTTCTACAGTCACAAACTTAACCAAACCGCTGATAATAGTGCGCGGCTGTGCCTCCGCTAAATCAATTTTAAGCACATAAAGCGTATCTGCATCAGGATGGCGTGCCACTTCAATCACTTTGCCCACACGTATATCAAGACGATGTGGAGCATCTTCATCTACAGCACCTGCGGCAGGTGCAGCGCCAGCCTTGACTTTAGCAGGCGGCGGATAAGCAGCGGCGCTCAGTTTTCTAAAAAAAACATATAAAAAGAAATGTTTGATAACCTTTTATATGCGAGCTTTACTTACTGCAATTCAGGCTGCTCAAATGTCTTTCGAATTGGATCCAACAAGCGATTCATATATTTCTCCACAGTTGCCTTCAAATCACCTGGGTGCAGCTTGTTGTCAGCAAAATATTGCTCTAAATCGGCGTACTTTTGGAAAGTAATATCACCGCCATTATCAGCTGGACGATTGATTTCAAACCCTTCGCCTTCTTTAAAGAGTGAAAAGAGCACATGCTTAACAAACGAGAGCAATCCATTGTCAGCTACGTTGCCAGGTTCGCAGAAAGCCTTTTTTAACTTCTTTTTAACATTGGCTGGTGAGTCCAGTAAATCGATTTTGGAGTCTTCTTCCGAGGACGACATTTTGCCACCAGCCAAACCGGGAACTGTAAAAGGGTAAATAAATGGTTTTAGAACTTATTAAATTTTTAATGAATTTAAAAAATTTTCTATTGTTTAATCAATGTTGTGTGAATGAGTCTTGTTTTAATGGAAAAAACTTACCCATTGGATTCATAAAGTGTATGCGCTTTTCGTAGCCTAGCTGCGGCAAGTACTTCTCCGAGAATGTAAATATCTTACGCTGATCCACACCACCAAACTGTGCATCCACTTTTAAATACTCTTCATCTAATGCCTGCAAACCTGGATAAAGCAAGCCAGACAACAAGGGATACTCCACCTGTTTGACCACCTCTGCGCCCGCCTTCTTGGCATCGTGCTGCGTAACCACAGAGCTGAGTTTGTACACATCCAGTGTGTATTCCTTAGACAGCTGATAGTCAGTGCCTTTGACGAACTTCAGTTTCTCCAGCGGCACACCAATAGAGCTCAACATGGCCTTAATAACCTGCTCGTAATACTGTGTGCGTAGCTGTAGCAGCGACCAGGGCGCCTTCATATTATCCAAATAAGCATGAAGATCAGCAAATAGTATGGTTACCTCGCAGCCAGCCTTGAGGAAATCCGCAATTTTGGACATGGGCACAAAGTAGGCGACATGTGGCTTGCCTGTCGTAGCAGTGCCCCAGTAGATTTTCAAATCACGTTCTTTGAGAATTTGATTGAGCTTGTCCTCGCCCAGAGTTTCTTGCAAATTGCGCGTTATAAGCTGCTTCTTTTCCTCTGGCGTTATTTCAACCATTTTTGTGCAGATAATCTACAATTTTTGAAAATAAAATAAACACGCAAGCTGCACGCTCTATGCGAAATTTGTGACACGAAAGAGGAAGAGAAAAATGCATGGTTGGCAAATCAGCTGTTGGATTCCCTTATTCATGCAAATAGTCTGGCAGCACTGCCAACAGCTGATTAGCAGTTGTAAACAAAAATTGCACCGGCTCAATTGCAATTGATTTAGTTGTCTCCTAATTAAAATGTTTTGTATAAAAAGAAAAACATTATTGTATTTTGTCAACAGGCACTGTATAGGTCCCTCAAAGCGTTTAACTCACAGTGAAGTTCGCGTACGTTTTGCTCCCAGTCCCACGGGCCATTTGCATCTAGGTGGCTTACGCACGGCTTTATACAATTTTCTATTTGCTCGACATCAGCGTGGAAAGTTTTTATTACGCATTGAAGACACAGATCAAACGCGTCTAGTGCCTGGCGCCACAGAACGTTTAATTGAAGATCTACTCTGGGCAGGCATTGAAATAGACGAGGGGCCAGGCTTTGGTGGTGCCTATGGTCCGTATGTACAAAGTCGTCGGCAGGACTTATATAGGTGAGTAAAATGGTCTTATTAATGAACAGTAACATTATATAGTTTCCAAATTTAGTAAGGCAGTGCAACAGCTGCTGGATAATGGTACCGCCTATCGCTGCTTTTGCACAGAACGTCGCCTGGAACTCTTACGCAAGGAGGCTGCACGCACAAGGCAAATACCACGTTATGATAACAAATGTCGGCACCTTACGCCATCTCAACTTGAGCCTTTGCTAGAATCTGGAGCACCCTATTGCATTCGCTTTAAACTAACTGAGCATGACGAACCTTTGCAGGATCTTATCTACGGCAGCGTTCAGCACAATGTTAGCGACAATGAAGGCGATCCAGTCATAATGAAAAGCGATCAATTTCCTACTTATCACTTTGCCAACGTAGTAGACGATCATTTAATGGGTATAACCCATGTTTTGCGCGGTGTGGAGTGGCAAATATCTACCACAAAGCATTTGCTTCTATACAAGTAAGTGAAAAGTATTTTAAACGGATACGCCTTTATATGGATCAATTTGTACACAGAGCCTTTGGCTGGCAGCCACCACACTTTGGTCACTTGCCGCTTTTAGTCAATGTGGATGGCACAAAACTAAGCAAGCGACAAGGAGACATTGGCATAGAGCATTTTCGTAATAAGGGCTACTTTCCGCTGGCTCTTATTAACTATGTAGTATCGGCGGGCGGCGGTTTTGAACACAATCCAACAAAAAAGTTAACGCTCTGCGGAATAAATGACCTTGCGCAGAAGTTTAATATTCAGCGCATTAATGCGCATCCAAGTCGCTTAAATCCTGAACTGCTGGATGACTTTAATCGACTAGAGATTTTACAACGCTTTGAGAACAAGTCAACGAGGCAAGAGCTGGTAGCACATGTCCAGCAGCTTGTTAAGAAGGCTTTTCCCGAGCAGTGAGTATAACAATATAAGTAGCATATAATAATGCATAATTTTTTTCATAATAAGAGTTCAGTATGCTTGTTGACTTATCTTTAAGTCCATAAGGCATATATAAAACACACTGATCGACCTAGATATTTAATGGCACATGTTTCTTTTACAGTTCAAACTTGGATCTAGAGGAGCATCACGTAGAAGACGTTTTAGGCTGGGCTTCGCAGCGCTTAAATCTGCTTCAAGATTTGGTTAGCAGCAAGCTAAGTTTTCTTTGGGTTAAACCAAAGGATATGGTTCCCGATAATTTATCCATACTTCAACTGCGGCATTTGTTAAAGGAACTCAACAAACTAGAAGACTTTAGCAAAGAGCACTTAAATGAAACTTTGAAAACCATAGCCGAAGAGGAGGGTCTCAAGTTTCCCGCCTTGATGAAAACACTGCGCGCTGCACTGAGCGGTCTTAAGGAAGGTCCTGGTGTAGCCGAAATGATGGAAATACTGGGCAAGCGTGTTGTTACAAGCCGTCTAAGTGAGGTCCTGCAAAGCTTACAATCCACGAAGCAAAAAATACAAGTTTAATTAGGTTTATTTGATTTTACAAAGAGATTTGTTTGCATATTTAAGTAAGATTAAAACGTTATATTTTGAGATTAAGTTTAAGTTTTGAATAATGAGTAAATAAACTGAAACTCTAAGTTTCCGATAATATTTTGGCATTTTCTTGCTTCTTTGAGCACCGCTCCCAAACATATGCATATATCTTTATTTATCTATTACTAACATCGCTTAGTTAAAGTCGCGATTAGTCAATACTATAGGCGCCACCAAGCTCCAGCCATAGATGAAAACTCCCAGCCAGCTGGATATGATTTTAACCCACATGGAAGCCTCATTGCCATTGAAAAGTTCTATGTCCGAGTTGGGCCTTTAGGGTAGAGCAAATTTAATTAAATATAGTATACCTTAAGCAGTTGCTCGATATGTAACTTACTTGTACCAATTGGTGAGTGTCATCATTATATAGAGCGAAGCGCAGACAAAAACCAGGTGAAACATGGACCAGGAATAAGTGACGCCTTCAGATTCATTGTCCGTATTCGGTTTACCATCGGCATTTCCCGTCTCTGTGTCTGATAAAGCTTCTGTTAAAACTATATTAGTTGCAATTGGATTTTTCACACAGTTTCGTTCAAGAGTAACCCAAAAACCAAACCAAAGTGGGTGGCAGTTAGTTTGTTAGTTGCGTATAAAAAGTAAAAAATACGTATGTACAACAAAAAAATATAAAAGATTATAAATATTAGGTAGATTACAGAGTATAAAAGTGAAATGAAAAGTGTGGATTGTGTTGCCAATTAAATGAAAGTGGAACATGAAACTGTGGAACGTGTTTAAAGAAAACTTAAACCCACCTCGTTTTTCGCTTTGATCATGGTTTATCTTAGAGACCTCTACGGCCGAGTTAATGCAGCTGTAGAGTATGCACAGTAACCAGACAACTAAACCGATAATGTTGGTTGTATCAAAAGTAACCTTGGAATTTTGAGTGGGCGGAGCAACTGTAGTATTGGCCACGCCATCCATGAGACCAAACATTCCCGGATTGCAGGCTTTTTCTGTGCATATAAAGTATAAATAAAATGAGCCAGATTTAAAGGTTTCTCCAAGTGAAATAAATTTACCCGGATTATTAGCTACGGCAGACCAGGTCAGATATACAGTGTAGAGCATAACCAATGAACTTTGCAAAAGACCAGAATGTGGGAGTCGTTCCTGTACTGCAGGCAGCACAGACAAGACGCTAATTATCAGGCATAATACAAGATTAATTGAGATGAAAAACTTGTTGATGCCGCAGCCGGAAGCCTAAAAAAACAAAGTAAAGAGCTTGTTTAATGCAATTGCTTATGGGTAAGACGATCCAAATCTTATTATCAAGCAATAAAACTTACCGTAGTAAAGTATATATAAAGCAAAGTAATGCCCGTCAACGATAAGATGTATCCAGTAATAGTCACGCCCGCTAGTGCATAATAATATCCACTATTATTTTCAGCATTCTCTAAAAGTTTGAAGCGATATGTTAATTAAATAAGCCCGACTGACGCACTAGTGACTCACCAATCCAATTCTCTGCTACGCTATGAGCGAAATCCACAATGATGACAAGTTGTACCAATATGAAAGCCAATCCGCCAATCAAACCAATCCACATCATGGCCGGTCCAAAAGAACCATCCGGTATGAATATAGCGCCAATGGCAGCTCCAAAACATATTAGAAACTTTAGTGGCCAAAACTCATTTTGTATATGGGAACGAGGATCACGTGAGCTCCTTACGCCCATCATAATAACAGCCATTAAAGTGAAGAAGCAGGCCATACCAAAGCACAGACGATATACAGCCATATAGCCAAGCGCGTACTCACAATCTACTTGAAGAGATCCACCCGTAAACGTATCTACAGCCCTAGAGCTATATGTGGACGTCGAATTTATACAAAAAGGTAGCTTTTTGAGAGTGCCCTGCAATCCCGGTGAGAGTGCAATGGCGCCCAGAACCGTTCCAACAAGCAGCATAAAAGCGTACATAAAACGCGAGGAGGAAGAGTTCTTGCAACTAGGGCAAGCGGAGCAGCACATGCTGGCCGCAGTGCCAGTGCAGCAAAGAGCGCACTAAAAATCACCAAAACAATACAAATTTCAGTTAAAATAATTACCATATGGAAGAAATTGTTAAAACAAAGAAGTGTCCTTTTATTGATTTATAACAAAATCCCTTTTACTTGTTATATGCGCAGTAAGTTAAAATGAGCTATAAATAGGGATTCTTTACTAACCTGAGCCGCTGAACATAGTCCCAATGCAGCGCCCATTTTTTAATTGCTCAGAGACTTGTTTATTTATTTTATTTTTATAAAATTAAGCACCAAAACAAAACCAAAAAGGCAATATTTGCTTTGTTTTGACTGAGGAGCAGTGAAAATTAGTGACAAGTGTTGTGAAGAACTGCACAAAGAACCTGTCTAGTGTTTAATAATGAGTCAACTTTAAACAATTTCGTACCTTTTATCAACGAAGTGGCAGCACTCCACATTAGTTTTTGCCTATTGTGACTATTTTGAATGCATGTAAAAGCTAAAAAAATTTAGTCCAAAATAATTTCATTTATAATAGCTATTTATGTTTCTTTAAATTTTCTTTCGGTTTTAAAATTTACATCCCACATATTTGATGCGGGCACAAAATAATTGCGGAGCTTCTGACTTGGATGATAAAGATCTATTGTAGCGCGAAAATTCGAATTTAAATTTAAATCAGAGCTGTGAAATTTTTTTAATATTGTAACTTAGAATTAATTCTAGGAAACAAAAGTAGTTTTAAAGCCTTCAGGCTGAATTTTTAGTATTTTATTTCTTGCATTAATATAAAATAATCTTGTTGTTAATTATTTTTAGCAAAAGTTCATTTTTCAGCTCATTTAGTGCTAAATGATTTGAAGTATCTGAATTTGAGCTGATTTTTTAAACTGAAAAAAAAAAATGTGATTGGCCAGAAATTATTTTACAATTTTGAAAATTTAACAGCATGTCTTATAAAAAAGCTTAAACTTAAATATGTAATGTGTATAGCTGTTAATATTCCTAAAAAGTAGATCCCGGATAAGTTTTACTAGTCAGATGTACGCTAAATAAAGTGAGTTTAAAAAAGTCTACGTTGGGTGGGATGTCGTGTGTAAAATACTTTGAGCGTTTTTTACCTAAAGTTGTTAAAAGAAAAAATGTATTTCTCGTTGTTAATAAATCGAATGGATTTAAGTTATCGGCCATCTCGATAGACTTTTTGCTCGATTAACCTATACAGTCGATACAATTTGTACACAGCCCTATCTAGCTCTACTCCATTCTTTGTTTTTCGTGTGCGCGCATTCTGAAATTTTCCTTCATCGAATCAAGTAGACCGTTTTTCGTTTTGCGGTGCATTTTTTGAACAGTAGTGGTGAGTCTGCTACTCCGTCGTCTTTGTGTGTGTGCGTGTTGGTTCGTTCGTTGGTGCCCGTGTGTATATATACTTCTATATATGTGTGTGTGCATTTGAACAAGGAAAAGTGTGAAGAATCTGATACAAAGCCGAAAAGCTAAGAAAGTGCAAATTCGCAACTTCCGCAAAAACAACAAAAAAAAGATAAATATAAATTAAATAAATTGTCCATAAAAAAAGAAAACAATAAATATGGCAACTGAAGTGAGCCAAATACCCGCTGAGGAAACGCCTGCCGTGGCGACCACAGAAAATGCTGCCACTGAGCAAGCGGAAAAACCTGCTGGCGAGCCTGCGGCTGCTGCCGTTGCTGTGACAGAGAACGCTGCTGCCGCTAACAACGCCCAAGACAACAAAGAGGATGCAGCAAAGGCGTCGGCATCCGCCGACAGTGGCGATGCCAAAAAAGATGGAGAAGCAAATGCTGCTGCCGCCGCGCCCGTAAAGTCAGAAGCGCCCGCACAAAAATTCAATGTGCACAAGACCAATTTTGACAAGGATACGATCTATTTGTATCAGTTTTCTCGCACTCCATTGCTGCCATCACTTTCACCATATTGCTTGAAAGTGGAGACTTGGTTGCGCCTAGTGGGACTCAAGTACGAGGTAAGAGATCGTTAACTAAACGAACGTTACATTTTTTTTTATAATTTGAATTTCCCAGATCCAATGAAACATATTTTTCATGCGGGTTTTTCAACGTTTTCCCTTTACATATATTTTTGCGGTACAGATTTTTTTCCAGCAGCGCTGCTCTATTCCTGCGCATACAAACACACACACACACAAATACAGGAATACAAAAAACCGCCATGATTGTGTGCTAAGCCTGTGACCTGCCCGCGCACCGCGCCCTATGGCCCACACGCTAAAAAGGGATACATTTAGCATTGCCTTTCCTTTCTGTCCTGCTCGCACACATACATGCACGCGATGCTTCCAATGCTCTGTATGCATGCATGTGTGTGTGTGTGCGTGTTGTTGTTGCTTGCTATGTATATGAACCTGTAGCGAGCATGCTGCTAGGCGTATTGTTGCTGGATTTTATTCCTGCTCTTGTATGTTGAGGAGCGTGCATGTCTCCCGTCTTGCTGTATGTATATATGTATATTTAAAAATGTGTGTGTGTGTGTGTCTACATAAAACAGCGTATACATAAAATTTGTGTGTGCGTCGACGCCAACGCTGCGCTGCTATCCAATGCTCTCATAAAGTTTTGCTTTTAGCTCCCCCAAACGAAGTCGTGCTTTAAAATTTGCACTTGGCGCTCTCTCTGGCTCGCTCTTGCCCATGCACTAAGCTCCCATTTCTGCTCTTTGTCTTTGTTGCTGTTGCAGCAGCCGTTTATGTAGTATTTTTTTTTTTGCCTTGCACAAATTCCAAGCTGCTGCGGCTACTGCTGCTGCTGCTGTCGTTGTACCCGTTTGTAATTGCTTTTAATAAAAATTGATGTAGTTGCTGTTGTTGTTGTTGTTCTTAATGCCAGCTACAGCTTCAAAAATAACTTCAAGTCATTGTCGACACAGCCCCAAGAAGAAACCCCAAAGACGAAACCGCCTGCATCGCCTCGCCGCACCGCATCTTATCGTACTCCACTCGTTAAGTAGCTGTAATGGGCTAGACAAATGCCTGCGACTGTCAACGCCGCCGTCGCACCAAAACAGCTTTAAAGCGCGCGATGCGGTTTGCATATTTTCATATTTTATTATATGGATGGAAAAGTCGACGCCGCCGCCGTTGCCGTTGCCGCATATGTGTACTATGAATGGTTGCGCTTTCAGAAATGGGTGCGGTCACCCGCACAACCAGCCAGCTCTCTAGCGACGCAATTGTTGTTTAATCTTATTAATTACATTGGTTAATGAAAAATGTGTCAGCCCTTGGATAGTGAGGAGGGGGTAGCAGCAAAGAAAATGAAATGTTAATTGATGTGTGTGCTGCTCAAGTAGTCTAATGTGAATTTGATCTAAGAGATGCCAATGCTGATAATGCAGCCAACAGCTCTTCCCATATGCTTTAGCCAGTGGCGTAACCAGAGAGGGTACGCACGCATACACATCGCCCAAAATTACATACTACTCAGTCAGTTAACTATGATTGAGTTTTGTAAACCCCCAAAAAATGTTTGCTATATCTGCCCCTGGGGCTTCAACTTATGAAATTGATTTATAGCAGCCAATCGTCGTTTACTTTTTACACTCACTGTAAAAGCAATTGCATTTTACTTGGTGTTTGTGGGCGCCCCAAAAATTTGTTGCGGCTTAGGCAATTATGATTGACAGCCGTTCGTCAGTAAGCCCGCAGCTGTATTAAAAAAAAAAAAATATTACTTTCCTTTTTGTTCCGCTTTGATAAGAGTTCAACAAACTGCATTTTGGACCTTTGACATTTTCATTAATCAACACACAAGCACACACATAAAAAAGCAGCATAAGCAGAAGCGCAGCAAAAACCACTCACCAAATGAGCGAACGTTTGTGATTGTGTGTGTCTGTGTCTCTCTTTTTTCTGCTTTTGCCTGCTCATCGATTGCAACGCTGCATTCTAACTGTGTTGTATGCGCGTGCTCCTTTTTACACATTTGTTGTTGTTGTTGATATTGTAAACGCATTGCATTGCAGTTTGTATACATTATCAGTTATGCATTTTGCCTTAACTAAAAAGTAAACAATTATTCTTTGGCGTTGCGGCATCTGTTACAACAATACGCATAGTTTTGTTTTTCCACTACACAAGAAGCGCTGCGGCGCCTTGAGGTCCAACAGACGTGCCAAGCCATTAACAGCAACAATAAAAACAACAAATGCGACTGGCTGGCTTGCACATTAGGCTGTGCCCGCATAGTTTGCATACCAAAGTGACAGCTGCCTTATGTATGTTGTTGTTATTTTATTTATTGTGCAATTAATTCACTTTTCTCAATATGCATTACAAATAAAGCCAGTTGTGTACATTATATGCATAAATATCAATTCATTTATAAATTACGAATGACAAAAACAACAACCAGTTAAGGGCGCAACAAAAGCAAATACAGCACTCCTTCTCACAAACATTCAAATGCGCGCCCCATACCGCTATTGACAGCCAGCATTACCAGCTCAAAAGTTTATCAAACTAGTCTGGCAACGCTGTGCATATGCGCGCTCACTGCTCAGCGCTGCTCGTTGCAACTGTACAAGTGCCGACTTTATGTGCATGCGTGTGAGTGGAGTTTTTCAAATGCAGTCAAACGTTGTCGCTGCTATTGTTTTAGGTTTTTTTTGTTATTTTAATTAATAGCCGCATATTTGCATTATTGAGCGCTCTAAAACAAAAGCACACACGCACATACAGATGTACAACAACAACACATTAACACATAGTGTGTCAAGCCGCAGTCCAAGTTGCAGCCTTTGTTCTTGTTATTGCTGTTACTCATTCGTTGCCGTCGTCGTCGCTCACTGCAACTCTCTCGAGTTGTTGCTGCAGGGTGTGGATTTCTACACACACACATAAAGCATAATTGCATGTTGTCTTTGTGTTTGTATTTCGCATGCAACAACAACTACACAGCTTTATGCCTCTGGCTTGGCTGGCAATTTTGCCGTTTGTTGTCTTTGCTTTTTGACATGCCTCAATTTTCGTTTTTGTTGTTGCCAACGCAAAAGAACTCTACACTGCGCGAAAATTGAGCTTGCCGCGGTTCCCCTGACGCTGCAGCCTAATTGGCATAATGATTTAATAAAAAATAAACATTTGCATTGTGTTGCCGACAATGCGTCGCCTTTGCTGTTACTGCCACTGCTGTTGGCGACAGTAATGCAATGGATGGGGCACTACTTCCATTTTGAGCAAGCACAACAACAACAAAAACAACACAACATTATCAAGCAGCCTTTTTGTAGATCATTGGAATTAAATGTGGCGTCGGCGGCGGCAACCCGACGACTCCACCCTTTTCAGCCTGGGCCACGATGATGCTGCCGCCGTCGCTGTTGCTGCTGGAAGCCAAAATCTCTCCGTAAATGTCTCTCTTTACGTGCCAGTCTGCCTGCCTGCCTGCCTGTATGTGTGTGTGTGTGTGTGCAACCACACCCTGCCTGCCTGTCTAGCAGCGCGCGAAAGCATAAAATATGCGCGCGCTCTTTTGTTGTGGACACAACAAAAGCAACACAAATTTCTAATTAGAAAATTGTGCATACAAAATATGAGAGCGACCAACCGGACATAACTGTCACTTCTTCTATACACAATATTTTTTTTTTTTTTTGTAACGGTTAAATGCATGTACCTTTGTACACGTACACATTGGAAAGCCAGGCGCACTGGAAGCATATGCCAAATTCAAATAGCGGCAATTGGAAGTCGCAACGACGCCGGCAGCGCTCGCCGCTGTGCTGTGCGTTTGTGTGTGTAATTTTACAAGCAGCTATGTATGTGTGTGTGAGCGCGCTCTAGTGGGGGTAGTTGGGTGTTGGTTCGGTTTTTTTTTTTTGGTACAGCTTTTGTATGCTCGGCATAGTGGTTGTTTGGCTATGCCCCGAACAGCGGCAGTAGCATCTCTACGCGACTTGCTCCATATAACACCGAGCGTGGTACATACATAAGATTATTCATACCCATCATTTGATAGCTATATATGGACAGTGGCATATATAGAGGTATGTATGTATGTATGTCATGAGAGCCATCTATCGGCCGGATTTAAAAGAGTGCCCAGCAACTACATGACTAGGCTATACCGCTGATTGAACTACATTACAAGCGCATTAGTCATTCACACACTCATCTCTGTTTATAAATATACATACGTATGTTTGTATGTACATAAAAACCGTCCGATTGGGTAGGAATGCGAGATATTTACCATATCAACACGACTACAGTTTACCATATATATACATTAAGATTCCTTGCCTTATGCAGCCCCACCCACCCATTTAACAAAACGCCATTGTTACTCAACTTACTTATACTTATTGTAATATGTGTGATTTTCTTGTTGTAAATTTTTACAGAATGTTGATCATAAAATGCGTTTCCGTTCCAAGAAAGGTCAATTGCCTTTCATTGAGCTGAATGGTGAGGAAATTGCCGACTCAGCTATTATCATCAAGGAGCTGTCAGCCAAGTACGATAAGAACTTGGATGCCGGTCTGACAGCCGAACAGCGTAATGTTTCGTATGCAACCATTGCCATGCTGGAGAATCATCTCATTTGGATCATCTTCTACTGGCGTGCCAAATATCCGGATAATGTGCTCAAGGGCTATAAAGTCAATTTGCAGCATGCGCTGGGTCTGCGTTTACCCAATTCCATTTTGAACTTCTTCTTTAAGATAACATTCGGTCGCAAGGTAAATTATATTTAAACACCTATACGTAGATTTCCGAGTTCGTTCTCACTTAGTTCCAGTAAATTTAACTTTAGTTATGTGTTGGTTTTTTATTTGTGGAGCCAGCAATTTGAGGAGCTCCCTTGTTTATGTTATGACTTTTGCGTTCTTATGATTCAGTAATGTAAATAAACGGGGAGCTCTGCATATTATATTGCGCATTCACATTAAAAACCAAGCACACATGTGTATACTTAGATAAAACTTTAAACTTACACATGCATATTGATTGAATCATAAACCATGAATCGTCTCAATTGCAACTTTTGTTTATAGTTAGATTTATATTCGATTCCAAACATAGATCATATAACCCAACCAAAAAAAAAAAAAAAAAACCGTTGTCATCACTAACTCTTGCATGGTTTTTCTCTTTTTCTTTTTATGTTTATATATGTTCCTTTTATATGTATGGTTTTTACTGCTAACTGTGTATGTGTAACACTCCTAACACGCCCCTCGTTGTGCATCCCGAATTTTGTTTATCATAAAAATATTCTGCAAATTTGGCAACATTTTCAAACCAACAAGTGGTTCCAGGGTACGAAAAAGCTCAAGGCGCATGGCATTGGTGTGCACAGCGCCGAAGAGATCGAGGAGTTTGGCAAGAACGATCTGAAGGTGCTTAGTGAGATGCTGGATTGTAAGCCATTCTTCTTTGGTGATGAACCAACTACATTGGACGTAGTTGCCTTTGCAGTACTGTCACAGTTGCACTATCTCTCCAAGGACATTGCGTATCCTTTGCGTGATTTTATGACTGAAAAGTGTCCTAATCTGATTGGCCATGTTTCACGTATGAAGGAGAAATGCTTCCCCGACTGGGATGAGATCTGCACGAAGCTGGATCTGAATGCGCACATTCCCAAGCCAGAGTGAGTTCGAATCGATTAATATGAGTTATACAATTTATAAAGGTATTACATTTAACCCAAGCAGACCAGAGACCAAGGAAGGCAAGGAAGGTGGCGAGCAAGAGAAATCAAACGAGCAGGAGGGCGCTGAAGGCGATAAGATCGAAAAGGAATTGGAGAAGGACAAGGTATGTATGGTATCTTTTTGTACTCAAAATGTCAAGTTTCTAATAAAGTTGCGAAGTTACACTTGTATAACGCTACATTTTTTCCAAGAACTGGAAAACATAATTTTTTAAATGAAAATGAATTATAAGGAACTACGAACTAAAATGAAATGCACGAATATGAAAATTAATTTCGTTAAAACTATGTTGTTTACTTACTCTTTCGAAAAATAAATATATGGTTAACAACACTGTCTTCATATATGTTACAAATATCATCGTAACACTTATATAGCCTAATAACGTATATACTATGTATATACATTCATTCTGAGGATTTGTCAATTCATTGACCTTTTTATACTACGCATACCGATTCACAGAATTGAAATATGTTTTGATATATAATTTTCATTAAAAGAAAAAAAAAACTATTAAAATCATTTTCAAAGAGAAACCCATCATTATGTTTTGACTTGGCTATTTGACTATCTATATTTTAGTATTAAATTCAAGTCCACAACTAATAAATTTTTTTTTAATTTGTAGTCGAACGAGAAGGAATCAACTGAGGAGAACAAAGAAAAGGAGGAGACAAAGTAAAGCGCCGTTAGTTATATATAAAGGAACACTCACACACCCACATACATATATATATATAAATATATATATATATATATACATAGTACACACTATATAGTAAGGCGCTATATAGCTAAGCGCTGCGCTCACATATAAGCATTCAACAAGAAAACAGCAAAAAATCAAGCATTCATTTAAAACCTAGGACAACTGTAAAGCAAACACAGGCAGTCGAAGAAAAAAAAACTGCAACTTTAAGATCCACTTAAAAACAAGAAAAACTAAAAAAAAAAACGTATATACAATAACGTAACTTAAAACTTTGGACATCTTTTTTTATATATATACACAATGACGTTTGTATTACAAGAACAAATGAAAAGAGAAAAAAGAACGTAAAAACAAAAACATTTAGTATAAAATTATAAAAGTTTATACGTATAAATATTAAGGAGAAAAAATTTATAAAAATTAGTTAAAGAACTAAACAAAATAAAATGAATTCACATAAAGAAAAGTGAGCGAGGTGTAGAGCGACATACAATACGCATTAACCGATAGTTTTCATTAAACAAAAAAATAAAATACAAAAACGCAAACCAATCTATATTATACACCTACACCAATACACACTCACATACACATGCAGCCATGTAAGCATACACACCCCCCACATACACAGCATAAGCAGCAAACATTGAAACGCGATGGTATTGTTTACTCTTCCAAAATTTATTAAGCTTAAAGTAATTGGGGAAAAGTTTATATGAGCGTAGAAATGAAAAAGGATATATATGTAGTAATTATAATGACAATGTCGCTGATGAAAGGGATGAGGATGATGAGGGCAGAATATAAGGATGATAGCTAGAGACGGACGCTGAAAGTAATTAAGTTTATTTTTTATAAATATATGATTGCAAATAGTAATTTTTTATTCATGTGTGCAAATAATTAAAAAATAAAAGCAAAGAAAACTCTTTATTAATTATAATTATATATGCCCCTATACATAAACATTTGTATAAAAAAAAACGACATTTAAAATTGTATGTTGGTTTTTTTTTCTAATTACAATTCTGTTATAATTTTTCGCATTCTTATTTTTCGTATGAAATGCTCAGCGTTGCTTAGTATGTTTTTTTGCCTATTGTTAGGATTCCAAACAAAATTCGAACCAAAAAATACTCGGTAAATATATACATATAAAAAAATGAACAAAATATTTAGCTAACCCTTTTTGGTACGTCCAAACGAACAAAATTTACATTTTGTTTTTGAATTTAATATTTCTCAATTATGTTCTTTACATTTATATTTTTAATTATACATATATAAATATATAAATAAATATTAAAACATAATTTCTATTGTAATTAACGCTGCAAACAAAAAAAAAAAACGTAGAAAAATCACAAATTAAAAAAATTGGAGTTCATGCAAATTATTGGCGCGCCCTTCTTAAGCGCTGACCAAGATCCCACTCCACTACTCTCTTGTGGATTGCGCCACCATAATATGCCTTTTGTTTTCCATGGTTTTTCGTTGTCTATATATCAACTGCACTTAAGCAAAAACATCAACAACACTGACGCTCCATACATTCAAGCCATACTACACACCACCATGAGCATACTTACAAAAAAAAGAAGGTATAGAAGACGAAATCAATAAAATATAGAAAGAAAAACAAATCTTTTAATAGGGTAATCTCAACTGAAACCAACCGAAAAATGCGCAGTGTTTAATGAGGCGCGACGAAAGTGAAAACAAATTAAAAAAAAAAAAAACAAAAAGAAACATAAAATAAAATGATAAAACGAGCAACCGTAAGAACTATAAAGAAAGAAAAATACCGGCAGTTCATACGGCAAGAAAATCTCTTATAATGATACGATTTGTAGACTACGCAAGTATTTTTATGTATTAAAGGTTATGTTGTAAGTTTTTATCACAATATTTGTATTGTAGCTCAGTGTTTTATATGATTATAAAATTGATAAAAAATTGATAAAAGAAAACAAAAAACCACATAAAAATCGGAAAACAAAAAAACATTATTGTATTACATACATCTTATATATAATAAATATGCTTCTTAATAAAAAAAGTAGCCCAGATTTTAAATTTTTTAAGAACTAAAATCTTGAAAAGGGAGCTTTCTCGAAGAAAAAAGTCAAATTTATTGCAAAGTTATCCTTTTAATTAGTAAAAACTAAATTTCAAGCTATTGAAAGACAGTACTAAAGCAAAGGTAAGTCTTAAATTTAAGGCATAATTAAATAATTCTGATATTGTTTACTCTAAAGAATATGCCAGTTTTAAACTTCGATTCTAATATTAACTGGCAGTTAATTCAACATATTTCCAAATAGGATTTCAAAAATTACAGTGAAACTTTTATATGCGTATTTTAACTTTATGGACTGTACTAAAACTTTTAAAAATTTTTTCGTTTTTAATTTGGTAAAAGGTTATTGTTTACTCGACTAAAAATTTTGTGCTTAGAAATAAACAGATAGTTATGATCTCAAAAAAGAAAAAAAAAAAAAATGAGGGTTCAACCGCGGAGAATAAAAAAAATTGCATTTACAATTAGGGTTGACCCTAAAATTTCAGCCACAACTGTAGTATTCAAAACTTTTTTTTATTTCGATTAATAAAGATTATGTGAATTAAAGTTTATTTCGCGAACAATATTCAGTAAAGATTTATGATTATTGAACATAACCAAAATATATAAATCAAATTTGTTATTGTAAGTATTTTAAGATTTAGTCAAAAACAAAGTCAAGAAAAATTTCGAATTCCAACATTGATTCGAAAGACAAAAGAGCCCGGTAATATCATAATAAACAGTTTCGGTTACGGTACATCAGTAATAACAGTAAACGATTTCGAAAATCTGCTTTATTTAATAGATTGTACCGTTTTTAGAGCGTTCGTGCAAACATCAATTAAGTTCTTTATTGTATAAAGTATGGAGTATTTTAAGGATTTATCAAGTTGCCAACTCTACTTACTACGTTACTTTGTGGAAATCTACAGGTCATGGCTACCGTACCGCTGCACACGCTACAACAGCCGCTTGTAATAAATTTGAACACAAGCTTTATCTTAACATTATTTATTTATAAATAATTTCGACGGAAGTTGCACGCTTGTAACTTATTCTACTTCTAAATTTGCACCATCCATAGACACCGAAAATGACCCCAAAAATATTCAAGGGCACAGTGCTAAAAATATTCACCCAAATATGCCAATCAAATTGACATTCAAATCAATTCGCTCCAATAGACGCGAGACTCTGCCATGTAGATAGAGTAAGCATGTTTGACTGCTGCCAATCGATATTTGACCTAGGCCAATATATAAAAAATTACTAATACGCCGCGTGTGCCACAGGCAAATGGCAAATGTATTGACTGCGATTTGCAAAAGAACGCCAGATAATCGACAACTAATTCTATGTTAGACCAAATGCTTGTTAACAAGTTAGAGCCATTCATCAAATTGTAATGGGTGGCAGTAAAAGCAGCGCCCCAATTGGGGCCGCTTAATCAATCGAAACACCGTTGAAGAATTGCACGCAGCCACTTGTTGTTGTTGTTGTTGATGTCAATATGTTATTGCTGTTGTTTTCCATTATTGTTGTTTTCATCAGGGCTGTGACATTTTGCAATTTATTGAGCCGGGGCGCAAAATTCCAATCAGAGCAAATCATACGAGTGAACTTTTGTATAATATGGCAAACAAAATTTATTGCCGCGTGCAAAAACCGTAAAAAAATAAAAGGTAAGTGTGATAGTTGAACCGCCCTACTCAATTTTAACCCGAACGAATCGTTTGTCCTTTGTGGTGGGGTTTATATTATTGGCGTGCATATTGCATGTGCTGACAGAAGGCGCCCAATAAGGGGCGCAAGATAGATAAGCACAGCAGAGTAACAGTCAATTCGCATTCCCATTGAATTGGTGTTAAGCACGAACGGAATGAAATGGAAATGAAAATCAGTAGTTGTCATTGTCATTGCATGTGCGAGATGGCACGCCATCTGACTGTCAAGACAGTGCCCCAAGCAAGGAGCGCATCAGTTGCTGCTGTTCAGTTCAAGCGTGCGGTTGTTGTGCTCCTTCCAGCTTGACATGGCTAATCAGCTCTTTTTTCTCAGTTTAGCAGATATATTTTCGGTTTATCCGACTATATTTAAGGAGCAAGTCAAGCAGCTTAAGAAAACCAAGCACATTTATTTACCCAGTGATGAGGAGTGGCAGGACAAAATGTATTTCCTGCTGCTGGAGATACAGCGTCAGGTCAATGAGTCGGGGAATCAGACACTTTCGCTGCAGGATATTGATAAAAAGAATAAGCCAGTGTTTGATGTCAATCGTATTACCAAATTCATTTCACCTGGCACCAGTCCCACTGGACGACGCAGTCGCATCCTAAAGTACTGTCATCCTACTACGGTTAGGGTGAGACTGAAAGCGGGCTCCCGTTGGACATTGCCAACCATAGCCAATGCGGCGAAGCTGCTGCGTAAGCCACCCATTAATGTGAACTTTCAGAACGAGCACGAGATGCGGCTGGCCTACTCCCTAATCTACGATGTTTTTCGTTGTAAGCGAGGATAAAGATTAGTCATACTCTATGAACTACAAAAACTTGTCTTACCTTTTAGATAAAGTTGTTTTATCTAACGCCTTGAACGATGTTTCCTTTTACGAGAAGCATCCGCAGGTAAGCCTCGTTAGTACTTAACATATTTAAAGAAATTTGCATCTATATCCTTAACCTTAAGCATGTCGGCGATGAGCAGCGTATATGGCTCATATTATTTGAGCTTTATGATCGCCAGTTCCAGCATCGAAATTCGGAGGAACATATGCTACAATGCCAGCTCTACAAAGAATGCGAAGTGTCGGGTAGGTTTTCTTATGACATATTCTCACGTTTCTTAGAGCAATGGATCTTTAAATCACATCCTTAAGTTATAAAACCGAGAATTGAAACTATTTTTTGAGGGTATTGTTGAAATTTATTTATCAAAAAACTTGTGGCGGTCGCTTTAAACAGTACATATACATATGTCTATGTGTAAATGTATATAAGCTATATACTGTCAGAAGCCTGTCTAGATTCCACTCATTTTAGAACTTGCTGATTTATTGTGGAAGCACAGGGTACGACTTGCTGCGTCCATTTCGCGCATGCGTATATGCTCCGGTGCTTTGAAACTTTCGAAGCTATTGCCTATTCATTTACAAAATGAAAAGGTAGCCATAGCCGCTGCAAACCCAGTAGTTACAGGCTGGATAAATCCTTTTCTCGTACGGTAAGGAAACCTTTCTGAATTTTTAATAAGCCTTGATAGCTGTGCATTTAGTGACAAAGCAGAGGCGGACAAAATATTAACCGGAATGGGCTTTACCGTGCATGGTCCAGATGATGAGAAACCTTTAATGGAACAGCATTGTAAATGGGACAATATTTGTCCCCTGCTCATATCATGCATTCCCAAAGATCGAGGCGAGTTTACCAAATCACCATTGATGACAAAACACTATTTTATTATGCAGGTAAACAAACAATGTATATGTATATTTAAACAAAACTTATTTTTTGTTGTATGGCTAGGATAAAAACTTCTGTTTTGGACCTGCAATTATGTCCAAACTTATGGACTACTTTGAGCTGGATGGGGATATACTACAAACCCACATTGATTCGCCGCGTTCCACAGCTTATTTGGCCGCACTGTTTTATTCTGTCAATCGTGTTAACAATTTCTATGTCTACGGAGCCGGTGCTTATCTCAAGGAATATCGTCGCTACATGGAAACTATAGGTGTTAATAACATACGTTTGTTTGGTGATGCCTTCACCTCCATACCCACAGAATCAAATCGTTTTCGCTCCGTAGTTGGCGTTTTTGCAACACCGCCAAACTCATTTAGTGCCATATCCGATCCTATAGATCTTATATGCTCACGTGGTGGTGATCTTAGCATGTTGGAAGTGCTGACCGAGTCCGAAGTCAGCAATGAGGGCAAACAGCGTGTAGGACTAATTTTGGAGGAACAATTGCTTACGCTAACCAAGGCCATGTTGCGGCCACAGGTACAGTTCGTGCTCTATCAAACTCACTCCATTGTTAATACCGAAAACGAGGATATGGTGGCTTACGTAATAAAAATCATCAATAAAATGGCTTTAGAAAAGCATCGCCAGGTCTATAAGGAAATCAAACGCCAAGAAGCATTAGCCGAATTGGAGGCTGCTAACGTACCCTCAGCAGCCATGAGCAAGGATTCACCGCGCAAAAAGGACAAGCTTTCTGCCGAGGACAAACGCAAGTCCCAGGCAGACATAGCCAGCAAGCCAGGAGAACAGCCATCCGCAGAGCCTGTGAAGCGTGTGAACAGCATAGATCTGATAGTCACACCTGATATCGATGAGTTTATATTGGATACTGTGCCAGATATTTGCATTAACCAGGATAACTGCATTAAGCTGCAGACCACTGGCAGCTTTCTCTCACTTGTGCGTCGAAAGACTTTGACACATCTCAATGAGAAATTTCTCATACGCATGGCCGAGCGAAGGGGTCTCTTTGGCAAGCCTGAAAAAGATAAATTATCCAAGCCTAAAGTGGTCAAGGTTCAGGAGAACAACGAACCACCACCAGTGGATTCCAGCTATGATAATAGAATGTCGACCACGCGTTCCAATGCCAGTCAAGTGGTGAGTATTTGGGCTTTGTCTTGGACTTTGCACTTTATTGAGTAAACATTATTTGGGCTGCCTTATGTACATTAAGCTTAAGAGGTATAATTAGCATGCATCGTTTATATGGTGTGTTTAATCATCGTGTAAACGTGCCGTTGACCCAGTCATCAACAACAGTAGCCGCAGCAGCAGCAGCAGCAGCGGCACCCTATCCATCTGACTATTAGCCTAGCCGCACGGTAAGTGGGGTGGGTAATTAGCATGCAGCTTTCTGCCTTAGTCACAGCAAAAGGGGATTAGGTCATGCGCTTGGATTAGCTCATTTTGATAATGACTAAACCCTAGACATAAAGATAGACGTGACAGTTAAGCTGAACCGCTTGGACTAGGATGTGAGAGCAATAATTTTTTTTAGCTATAAAATTGACTAAGACTTTATAGTTAAGAGTTAAGGAGTTAATATGGAAATTTGAGAAATAATAAAATCAACTTTTATAATCTGGTAACCACACGAGTTCGTGGTTTAAAACTTCATTTGTGCTGGTAGAGATTTGCATGGGAAAAAGATTCATAACAACAATATTTGTTGTTGTTTTGGCAGAGAATATGACATTACTTTTACCTTTCCATAAACTGTCCCAGAACTGATGAGCATGCTTCTATTATTTGCTTCATTATAAATTAATCTTATCACGCTGATCCTTCGTATAAACTTTACCAAATCTTTAGCACGCAAATGTATCTCACCTTGTATGACCCCACGCATATACTACTTGCGCCAGGCGCTGCTACTTGCTTTAACATCCTTGCGCTGATAATCCTTGGACTTGCTATCCAGAGATTTACCATCCTTAAATTTGTTTTTATCTAATTTCTGACCGCTGCTGCTGAAGTTGCTGTCGCTTTTGTAGCCATACCTAAATGTGGGATTTCCAGAGTTCTTATACATGGGATTCGTTTTACCAGCACCCACTGTAGGTGCTCCAACGGCACCAAAATAGTTGCCACTTTTGCTAGGCTTCTGCTGCTGATACTGCAAATAGCTTTGTGTAGCGGCTAGGCCTTTGTCCGAACTTTGCTTGGCATAGGCAAAGCCACCCGTAACCAGACCTGCACCCACACCCACGCCACCTATGCCCAAACCCAAAGCACTGCCAGTTTTGCCAAAGGTATGCTTGTGACTGGTGCTAAAGGTGGCGCCGCCTTCGCCGCCCAAAGGTCCACTTTGTGTATAAAACTGCTGCTGTACCTCAACTATGTAACGATAAGCCTCCTCCATGCTTTTAGGATTGCGTCGTAAAATCATAGAGTGCGTGGGTTCTGGTAAATGATCACGAAATACCTGCAGCGAAATGCGCTCTATGTCCTCTATCGAGTAAAGTGTATCATTGTGGGTTAATTTACGATTGAGCAAACGCTGTTTTAGCTTGGACAGCTTTTGATAGTATAACTCTATGTTGGAGTCCAGCACGCTGCTACGGAGCTTGTGTATGAGCGAATAGCTGGACTCACGTTCCGCATAGCTATGCAGTAGCTGTTCCTTAAGCTTGTGCCAAGATTCTGCTTTATTGACCATGCCAGTACCCGTGCCAGCTGCGGGAGCACTTAGCTGACGCGTAAAGACCGCCTCACGCGCACGATCCGTGCATTTGTTTTTTATGTGAGCAATTAATTGAGCTTTATAGTAGTCATCGAAGCTATTAATGGCCGGTATAATAGCCTCAATTTTGTTCAGAAATAGCGGCAATTTGCTGGGATCGGTACCATCGAAACTCTCCACTTGCTTGAGCCGATTCAACACCTGGTTGTACTTATTGACAAAATCCGCATCCATTGTGTGAAACCAAGCGAACGTTGTGCGCGCGCCGACTATCCATTGACGACTGTTACCTTTCGCTGCGTTTGGCGTTTTGTTTCAAAAATAATTCGCGCGCGCACTCTCGCTAGACCGAACCGAACGAATCCCCTGCTGACCCCTTCGTCTAGCGGTTAAAGCGTTCAATAATTGTTGTATGGAAAAACAGATTTTAGATTCTTACAAATGTATAAATTAACATTCATTAACATGAATTTTACTTGCAAGACCAACAGCAACAACAACAATGACAACACTTCGACAAGCGAATTGACACGAATCGAGCGGGGATCGGGACAGAGAGATTGGAACACAGCGCCACTCATTGTGGTGGGAGTTGTTTTGTATACACTCGCTGGGCTGAATCATATAGTACAACATATAGAACGTTCAACAGATATACCTCTCAGATAGAGCTCGTCGTACAAACGCAAACAAACTCAAACACAAACAAAAACGCAGCTAGACACGCACATATGTACATAAAATACATATATACATATATATGTCTGTATATTTAAAACAACAACAATATTTACGAAAAAGCGCACACAAATCGTTCGAAACGAAGCGTTGGATTTTGTTGCGATCACACCGTCATGCAAAACTATTACAAAGATTTAATGAGCTATAATATTTGAGCATTATGGTGAGAAGTAATTATTCCAACTTGAGAGAAGCGATTGATAATGCTTGCTTAATAGATATCATAAATGGGTTTTCTTGAATAGTATTAGAGTTTTCGAGATAGTTCTTTTACAGCATTTTGAAACATTTTCAATTTAGCTAGTTTTCAAATTTTGTAACCACCTACACAGTGGCGGAGATATTTACTGAGGTTTTAGAAAGACATCTGTTAGCATTATCATCGAAATTCAATTAATATTATATAATTTTTCGAAATTTATTCCTTTTAATTTTAATGCGCGTTGTAAACTATTTTACAAAGAAAACCGTGAGCTCTCTCCAATTGCAGAGTTGTTCAATTGGTTCATCTACTAAGAATTAAGTTCAGAATATAACGCATTACATAATGTAAAGTAAATTTTTATATAACTTTACGTAACGTTTATATACTATTGCTAAATTGTAGTAAGTTAATTTTTTTTAATTAATCTTTGTATGCTAAATGTTTGAAAAGAACTAGACAGCAAAAAACTAAATTTTTTTAAAACTAGCTCATTTTAAGGAACAACTTATTTTTGTTAGATTTTACACAATTTCCAACACTGCGCTTTCTTTTCTACAATCCCAAAAAGCTTCATTGTTCCTTTGATATCCAACTTAATTATAATCGGCTCATAAACGAACGGCTAGGCACAATTTTCTTAATTAATGACATTGACATCAGAACTTTCCTAAATTCAGTTTTATTTTTTGCAATCGGCTAGCAGCTGGAAATCAGTAAACATTTTTAAAAGCAAATATTGAAATAGCATCTAAAAAAAATAGTAAGACCTTGAATTACATTGGTTAAACCAAACTTAGGTACCTTATCGTTCTGTTTTTCGGGCCTCCTAATTAAAAAGATGATTTCGATTGAACAAATTACAAAAAAAAATTGTGTAATTGGCTTTGCCTTGCAAATGTTCGATTTTTTAACTGTTTGCGTACAAAAATTACAGAAGTCAGAAATAACTCTTTGAAGGATTCTAAATCTTTTGGCATTTACATATTGCAATTTTCTGAATTTGATGGAAAAATGTCCCAGAAACTTATTCCATAAACGTTTCAGAGGAATTTAAGGTTCAAATAGTTTCAAACCTTCTTAATTTTTTTTGTGTTCAAATATTTGGTATACATGAAGTACAGTCACAAATCTATCTCTTTTTGACATTTAACAGAAAACACCATTTGGCTAGTTTCACGGTTTTGGAAAATTTATGAATCAAAATTCCAATTTCGATTTTATCGAAATTTTCACGGTTTTTTGCATTTTGGTTTGATAAAAATATTGCTTTTTAAGGCTGCTGTTTTCAAATCCCGGCATTGTTTTTATTGATTTGTCTTAAGTTTTGATTGCTTCAGTCGGGTCACTATAAGCAAACTTTAAATAACATAATTATACTCTGTACTAAAAAGTACAAAGGGTATAATAATTGTTATATTAAAATAAACAGAAAAAAATGAAATATCGTGACCAAAATCTTAATTTTGGATGTGAACAATCTTGAAACAAGATTTTTCTGGCTTATTTTAAAAAAAAATTGTTTTCATTTCTAGAATGGAAAAACTTCTGAGATCGGAAAAATCTAAAATCGTGAAACAACCGAAAAAGCGCCTTTTTTTTATATTCTATCTTGAAACCTAAGTATGCCAAAAAATATGTTTTAAGAATATTTAATCTTATAGAATCGTTGGTCTTATTCTAGTTTAAATTTCTTTTCTTAATGAAGTTTTGACATTTCGTTCGGAGTTTTTGCATGCTGCGTATGGGCCTTTAATTAAATAAGTTTAATCTTAGTTTAAGACTGGTGAAGCCCTAATTTGAAAATTATTAGATTCATGTGTGTTCTTGTTTTAGGGCCTATACGCAGTTCGAAAAATTTCGCGCGAAATGACAAAACTTCATATAAAAAAAAGTCCCAAATGGGATATCCCAAATGAAGTTTTGTCATTTCGCGCGTAATTTTTCGAACTGCGTAGACCCCTTTAAGCTTAAAATTTTATTATGGTGTCTTAAATTAGAATTTTTTTTAATTTAAGACTTTCAATATTAATTAAAAATTGATTGGGCTCGCTTGAAAAGAATGAAATGTAAGCGCACCAAAATTCACGATCTAATTTTTTGTTTATTTAAGACTTTTAATCCTAATTTAAGAACGTTTTTTTTTTTTTCTTAACTTAATTTTTTTTTTTTTTAAGATTTTATGGTTTTATATTATTATAATTATGGTCGTGTTTTAAATAATTTCCATCTTATTTTAAGAACTAAAGTCAAGAATAAAATATTTTTTTTTTTATCAGTGTATAAAATGAAATTAAAATATGTCAAAAATGTACGTACTAGAAGAATGACTCATTTTAGTTCTTCAGTATGGTTTTTCTGATTTTTTTATGTCAATTCAATTAAATACAGTCTTACAGCCGAATTAATCTTTAATTGAAAATGCCCATACAAGTTAAAATTTGTTAAAAATGAAAGCTCAGTTTGTAGAAGAACAACCCATTTAAGCAAAAAGTTTAGTAATGTTCTTCAATTGAATACAGCCTAAAAACCGCAAAATTTATTTTAATGGCTTTTATCCAAATCATAGCTCACTTATTGACAAAAGTTCTGCAGTATCCAATCGTACCGAGATGTGAATTTCTGCGTAATTACCTAAACCGTTCAAGCATTGCATGACATTCACTGCATGACGACAGTGTGCACAGCTTTAAAAGATATAGATATATGTATATAATTTTTATTGGTTACCACACCTTGACTCCTCACCGCGCTGCAGTTGACGTGTTCGTGCTGTATAGATACTAGGTATAGCCTAGGTGGGGAGTTAGTCGACTTTTAAGGTACGTTGCGCCGGCGTACGGAACGCGCGTTCGGTTCAACTAATTAGCAACAATTTCTGAATGTTAGCGGCTTGTAAAAAAATGTTTAATAATGACGCAGCGCCAACAATAACAATAAGAACAACAACAACAAGGCAAGAATCATCGACAAAAACAACAAACCGTCGAGGACGCACTTGGGTGGGGTGCTAATTTGAGCACAGCTCTAAACTGATAAGCGGATTTAATTGCATTCAACTTGGCCGGCTGTCACTTTGAGTTTGCTCAAACCACATAAAAACCATTTAAAAACAATTTACAATTCTCAATACAGCTCAACTGTAATTTTTACAGTAATTATGTAAACAATAATAATAACTCGACAACGCACCGACTCGCTTTGATAAGCAAGTTCAGGGACGTACCGATGGAGCGTCCGCCCGATTTACAACAACAACTCCGGCCAGCTGCGCTATAAACAAAGCACAAACGATTGTGAAAATTCTTCAGCTTATTTGCAAGCCAAATTTGGGAGCGCATTTCAAACATTTTATGCATATTAAATAGTTAAGCAAATAGTTTATTTCTATAAAATATTTATTTTTCAATTGTTTCAATTTTCAAAGAAAATAATTATATGCGCATGCCTATCCGTTGCTTTCATTTTAGCTGGCCCGTCTACAAATCCCAACTCTAGCCAGTTCTATACGCTGCCATCTGACGAAGGTATCAACTACGCATAGGCATCCCATAGCGTTCAATTTTAGACGGCGCGAGTGTCAACGCTTCTACGTCTTGCCCATCTATATGGTAAGCCATTACTTCTAGGCCCAAGTAAAGTTATGGACATTAATTTTATGACGCCTCCAATTGCAGCACAGCGCCAAGCAGAATAGTCGCCTATGGTGGCGATATGCCTATAAATGTGTGACCCGCAATGCAGGGGCAGACGCTGTTTGGAATCCCAATCTAAAATTCAAATTGCATTGTAAACGCAAGCTGCGTTCCATGTTCCTGAGACGCGGAAAATGGTGCAAACGGAAGCCACTGCATTTGCATATAAATGAAATAAAATTATTATGTCAGGTTCGGGGTAGTTAATGGTACTAAATCTAGAAAGTTAATGAGTACACAAGGCGCTTTGAAATTCACGTAGCTCTACTAATGCAAAAGATAGCAAGGGGATTTCGCCTCCGTCACATAGTTTTCTGGATTAACTTCGAGACTTCCAGACTTTGGTATACTTACTATAGATAAAATTTTTGAATTATTTTAATTCTACCAAGAAATGCTTACCACTAATTAATTCCTTTATTTTTATTTTATAAAATTATTTTATTTATTTAAATAAAATAAATAAATAAATAAATTCCTTAATTCCTGTTAGCAACGATGTCCAAAAATAAAAGATAACACTAAAAAACCCCGAACCTCAAAGCGCATAACACATACTTTTAGGGTTTCCCTCTACTCACCCAACACTATCACCCAGAATTGGAATCATTAAGCAACCCCAAGATTGTCTGTTGCACATTACAATTTAAAGTCGATATAATTTTTCAGTTTTGTTTAAATAACTTTGATAATATTAATAAACAACCAAATAAATAAATTTAACAAAAATAAGACTTAACTTCTTAAACATTGAAAATAAAGGGTCATCAATCTTGAGTTGTTTTTTTCTTTAAATGCAAAAAAACACAAAAATTTCAAATGAATCGGAAAATCTTTATTATCAATAGAAAGAACCATTCTTGCCAAAAGAAAAAAAGATAATAAAGATAATCCCTTTCAAATGTTGGCCGTAACTGCGCAGTAGCTCGTCCATGAGGAGGTTCCAATTTTCGATGATGCGTTCGAGCAGTATCTCGTGAATAACACGGGTAGTGCGAATTTTTGTAATAAAATTGTACGATTTGTAAACATTGTTCGGGTGTAAGTCTTTCCATGATGAAATGGCAATGAAAACTGAATAAAAAACACGCGTGATTTATCAAAAATACCCTATTGAAAAAAAAAACCTCAAGATTGATGACCCTTTTTACATTTATTTTGAACTTAAAGAATAAGTAGTTTCAAAATTTTGTAATAGAACTTATTATAATGGAATTAGGTTTTTAAAACTTAGTTTTTTGAGCCATTTTATTGGATTCTTATTAGGGAGCCCTTTTGCCAGCCTATTACGGTCACTTTTGAGTCTTTCATTGTAGAGGCTAGTATGTTTATTGATCTGAAGGTCAACGGTTTCCAGGTTGAGGTCATGGTGCAAGATCGCATTTCTTACGTACCTCTAATCACAATTAGAAATAGGACGTAAGGTCCTGCTTTGAATCGTTTGGACCACCGATCTGGATGGTGTACCTCCAATTTGGCGCCACAGTAACGTTGCTCTTTCGCAACGTAACGGGGGAGGGCTTAAAGGATTTATAAGCCCGAATATTTTGGCTAATTTGAGACGACAGCCTTTAACGGTTTTGTCGATTTAAATGTTTGCCTCCTGTCCAAGGTGACCCTATAATAATTGGCCTTATTTTGCAGAGTTAGTGGATGTTTGCCTAACCAAACAGCAAGTACCTTTTATCGTTTTAGAGTGAATAACACTGCCTTGCTTATTATAGAGGAATGGGGCTAAAACCATTCCCCAGCTATCATTGATCTAGCCGAAGAAAGAATATCTTTAAATTTAACCTGAAATCTTCTGTTTTCTAAAAGTAATCTAATCTTTTTTATCTTCTTGGAGCTTTATGTCAACTGCTTAATTGATGCCTCCTTAAAGCATGCTACAATATTTTCCAATATAAAAAACACATGTCAAATGGGCAAAAGAAAGATGTGAGGAAATGATTCTTTAGACAAAAACAAACATGTTCTATTTTAAAATTTGAAAGTATAAATATATAATACTGAACCATAAAGTGTGCCAAGACAAGGGAATATAATCATCAGAGCGATGCTCAACTGTGTAGCTTTTGCATGGATAGCTAGAGTGAATACTACCTCTGTCCAAAATTAGCTTAAGTATGTATAGATGAGAGCCTGTCCTACAGCCGTGTTGCAAATTCTTATAAAACTCATAGTCAGTGGCGGGTCCTGGATCCGCACCTGCCCATAGGGAGAAATTCCTATACCATCAGACAGCCAGAACGCAATAAATGTAATTGCTAATTTAAAATAATCGCATAATCGATAATATGAAAAGGTTCACGAATAACGCTGTCCTGGCTTTAGGAAACACTTTTTTTTTTTTTTTTCCCCTATGGGTTCCTCACACAGAGGGGGGCACTGCGACCAGAAGATCTTTTGTACCATACCCATAAATTAAAGCAAAAGACTTTCCGCTTTCCGCATGAATAGCAGTAGGTCTTTTGTTGGTATTGACCTAAAATGGAAGGGACTAATCCGTTCCTTTCCCAAGTAACAGGCTCTGTCCCATACCAGCGCTGGGCAGTCACAGAGAATATGTCTGGTGGTTTCATCGTCCTCGAGACAGAGTCTTCACTCTGAAGAGTCCGATAGGCCAATTTTCTGAAGATGGTATCTAACAGTGTGGTGGCCAGATAGGTAAGCTACCAGGAGTTTTAAGTCCTCTCTGCCAAGACCTTTTGTCTTGATCATATCCAGGGGTTTGATAAGCGCTTTTGCTTGACGCAACCCCGGTAAGGAGAACCAGTATCTCCTATGTTCTCCTGCAGCCCATTTGTTTACCATAGTTTTGATTGTGGACCAACCAATACCACAGAAGGGCGCAGGGGCAGTGGTCAGGGTGGAGGCACCCTGTCGTGCTAGATCGTCAGCGATCATGTCACCATCCACTCCTGAGTGTCCAGGTACCCAACATAGCACGACTTTGTTCCGGGAGGACAGGGTTTGGAGGTAATTATGGCATTCTTTGACCATCCTGGAGGAGATGCTCCATGATGATAGTGCCCTAATAGCAGCTTGGCTATCTGAGTAGATACAGATGTTTGCTCCCCTAGTTCCCTTACTAAGGATACTATGAGCGCAGATCTCTATGGCATGAATCTCTGCTTGAAAGATGCTGGGCCAGATGCCCATTGCACTAGAGATTCTGGTGTTGGGACCAACAACTCCAGCACCTACACCCTGCTCAGTTTTGGACCCATCCGTGAACCATTGTTGCCACCGGAGGTTTCCACAGGGGCTGCCATCCGCCCAAGTGTCCCGACTTGGGAGAAGAGATCTAAATTTCTTGTTATGAAATAGTTCCGTGATCATAAGATCTGATCTAGAGCAGATGGATACGTCAGGAAGGGAATATATAAGTGCGGCATGACCAGTGTCGCTTGCTAAGAGACCACATGTGATCTGGATACGCAGTAGACTCTGCATGGCTGACTTTTGGATGAAAATGTGCAGTGGTGTAAGTCCAAGGACCGACTCCATGACAGCTGTTGGACAGGTACGCATAGCTCCCGAGAGAGATAGGCATACTAATCTTTGAAGCTTGCTGCACTTCTTAATGGCCACATTTTGCTGCGTCTTGGGCCACCACACAAGGGCTGCATATGTGACGATAGGCCGTACCATCATACGGTATATCCATTCTATAATATTTGGGCTGAAGCCCCAAGTGTTGCCAAAGAATTTCCTACAAGCCCACATGGCTCGAGTAGCTTTGAAGTGCACTTGTTCTAAGTGGGAGTTCCAGTTGAGTCGCTTGTCTAGGACCACACCTAGATATTTGACCTGTTCTGAAAACTCCACCTCAGTGTTATTTATAACGAGGTTCCGAAGCCTAATGTTGTATCTCTTCGTGAAGGGAACAATCACAGCTTTCAGGGGATTGATGTTAAGCCCTTCGCTTAGACACCAGTTCAGGGTTATCTGAAAAGCATTGTCCATCATCTCTATGATGGTATTCTCTTATTTACCCGTCACTATGATAGCCAGGTCATCTGCGTAGCCAATGACTTTATAACCAAGCACTGTCAGCTTAGTTAACAGTTCATCGATCACGAGAGACCATAGCAGGGGAGATAACACACCTCCTTGTGGACAACCTTTTACAGCTCTTATGCTGACTGCTGTGCCATCTAGAGATGCAGTTATGTCCCTCTGTCGGATCATGGATTCGATCCATGCGATCACGTGTGGTTCTATGTTTCTACGTGCCAGCGCTCTAGAGATAGAACCAAAGTCAGTGTTGTCTAAAGCTCCTTCGACATCCAGGAAGGCGCACAAAGCTATGTTCTTGGAGTCAAAAGCGCTTTCAATCTTTCTGACTAGGTGGTGTAAGGCAACCTCTGTTGACTTCCCCTTGGAATAAGCAAACTGTATTGGATGCAACGGGGTCGTGACTTGCAGTTTGTTTCTGATATGCAGGTCGAGAAGCCTCTCTACTGTTTTCAGAAGAAATGATGTTAGACTGATTGGTCTGTATGACTTGGGCTTATCTATTGGCCTATTGTCAGATTAAGGGATGAAAACCACCCGAACTCTCCTCCAAGAGTGAGGTATGTATCCCCAGTCAAAGCTTGCTCTAAACAGACAAACAGAAACACATAAGATTCTTTAACTCCGCAACACGTACTTACTGAGTGTGACGTTCTAGCTAGAGTAAAATAAAATTCCTCTTAAGCAGACATCGAGTCTCAATATACAACGTTGCTCGATAGACTAATAATTATGTTGGTTTCGGAAAATCGCCAAGTTACGGAGCTCTAGAGCTTGCAATGAGTACAATAGATCCGTATGATCGCAGTTTAGCTATTTCAACAATATTATTAGTAACATATGGCCAGGTCCTGGGGGGACAATATACCGGCCCCTCTATTACACCTTTAACACGATAGTAATTACACCGGGCCCGGGGGAATCTCCCCTTTCGACGGGCCTGCATATGGCATACCAGTCGCCCCATTTAAAAGTCAATTTTATGCTAAATACCCGATAAGAATTTATATATTAATATTATATTATGCAAATAGTTATCATAAGTGATAGTTAAATATAAAGTTTACGTTGTGGTATTTTAATGCCTGGTTTGGAACTATGACGATGCCATCATACATATTAGCTTAAATTCTAATAAATTATATGTATGTTTTGAGTTTCACGACTGTAAATACGTTTATAAAAAAGAAAGTTGTAAAATAATTGTAGGATTACAAAAATTAGAAACGATTTCATTAGTACCTTTAAAATCATCTAGAATTATTTTATGATTAATACAATTGTATAAACGTATAATATTTAGTGAACGGTTGCTGCTGTGCTAATGCTGATTTGCCGAATTCCACAGAGTCTTTTAATTGCCATTAGTTTGGACAAGCTGCCCAATGTGTCTTGTCCCAGTCGAGAAGCTATAAGATAAGATTAAATTTGTTTAATGCATTCTAATAAAACAAAAAAGGCGAACGTCGAGCGCGGCCGATATTAAGGGGCACGTTCCGCTAGATTATACATTAGGTAACTTTTAAGAATCTCCGACATCTCCTTCTCTGTGTAAGATACGACTTCCACTTGCACTTAACTAAATATATCCTTTCTGCCTTAAGGTATAGGGTATAACACAGCCCACAAAATTTCAGCTTAAGCAACTCTCATTTAATGATAATAATGTCATCTCACCTGACACTCGCGGCAGCAGTACCATTGATTCTGGCATCCAGCGCACATATATGTAGCTTCGTACCGTTTGCAATACTGGCAACAGCGCTTAAATTCCTTGGGACCGTTTGTAGTGACAACACCTTCATGTGGCTTAGTGCTTGTATGATTACGGTTGCTGTAGTGATTGTTCTGGGCGGCACGATAGTCCGGCGCGTCTAATAGTTGACGCGACGCATCTAGGTTCGTATTATTGCGGTCCATGGAATGTGAGTCATTGTGCTTTGAGGAAACAAGATATTAGTTTATAAATATACTGATAGGATAAATGTTACCTACAGCTTGGCTCCTGTCTTCACGACGTCTTTTCTGATTGCGGTGATAAGTAGAAAGAAGGGGACTGCTGTTGTATAATGGTGTAGGTGTGGACTCACTATCCAAATTATCCAATGAGTTCCGATTGCGGAGTGGCACCTGCTGATTGCTGTAGGAGGTCGAAGCATCTGCAGCTAAATTTGGGGTGGAATTTGCATATCTGCTGAACAAAACAAGTTTAGATGGTGTTTTATTATTGCACTAATTGCTGTGCCAAAGACTTGCCTGGATTGTGGTGGCTGCATTTTGGCACGCTTGCCTACCAAAGGTAGCTCTTCAGGATGCTCCCGACGGAAATCCTCAATCAGGCTTCGTACATCGCGCACAGCGCCTTGGCGACCATAGCTAGATCTATCAATAACTGGAGGTGGAGATGGTGGAGTTATACGAGTCTCCTGATAGTGGTGGCGCCATGAACGTTCGTCTTCAAATCGCGGTGCTGCTAATGACGAATCCAGCAAGCCCAAAGCGCTTAGCGTGAAAAAATGTAATGTAAGTATTTGAAATAATACACATTAATCACCCTATCTATATACACCAAAAAATTGCGTCTATTTTTGGTTGGCGTAATACAAAACTGGTCAAGAAATATTTTCAGCAATAATTGCCTAAGGTAAAAAAACTTAATTGTCTTAAAAATGCCGTAGAAATAATCTTTGCAAAAAAAGGCAGACCTGATCAATATTGAATTGATACTATAAGAAATTTTAGGGCAACCTGGTTACGTATGGATTAAAACTCTTTCGTGTCCTAAATAATCTCCTTGTGTCTGTTATAATGTATATATGTAAAGAGTATAAAAACCCCTTTTGTTAGATTTGTATTACCTTCGCCAAGTCCTAATATCAGCCTGAGTGCTTTCCAAGGCATTAATAAATTGCAGCATCGCAGATCGTCCGGAACGTGAAGGCAAAGGATCATCTCGCTCTTTCTCCAGCATTCCATAAAATTCATAAAGCTCCGAAATACTACAACTCCTTTGCAAAATGGGCGGCAGTTTTTCGTTTATAATTAAAACACGCTCCCTTCGCTCAATGCGTGCATGGAGTTCCTCTTTAACACAACGCATATGCAACAGCCTATTATATTCGTCCTCTTTATCGCTTATTAACTTATCCAGCGTCTTAATATCCATTTCAATGCGCTGCTTTTCCTCGGCATATAACTTAAGCTGAGGATTGACAGAGTTAACCTTGTCAGTCATAATGTCATCAAATTCCGAATACTTGGAATTAATCCTTTGATGAAAGTCAGCATCACAATTGGGCACAACTCTGGGTTTAGTAGTGTTAGCAATTTGCGGTTGCCTCGAGAGAGGCTCCGGTTGCGGTTTGGGTCGCGTTGCTGTCTGCAATTCTGGCTGCACTGCAGAAGCAGCCGCACAAGGAGCTGCGTTCGATGAATTTAGCGTAACTGTAACGGCCGAAGCCGCTTGCATAGGCCTCTTAATATTATTAGGATCAATGAAACAAGAATTTTGAGCCTGAACATTCGCTGCTGCTGCTTTTTCATTGGGATAGACTATTTCCATAGGTTCGACTGCCGGACTGGGCGTGTCTAGGCTGAATGACATGGATGAGGCCAGCTCCTGCATTTGCTGCTGCGTGTGTGTATAAAATTCATTGGGAGTAGGTGCTAGAGAGAAGGGCGAGCCTAGTTTAAACGCTTGCGCGTTGGACGGCTCAGCAATATCTCTTGCACTTATCTGCAATGTTGGTGTCTGGGAAATGTTAGGAGTTGTTAACTGTACTACAGACGGTTGTATCTCTTGTGCATACTGCTGTTCTGTTGATATTTCGTGGGGTATTGATTCTAAGAAATCATCGTCAAGCATTGGCATACTGAGCTTCTTCTTGACAGGTTGCTTATTTGCCGTTATATCTGGTGATGGAATTGAACGGCGCCGCTTCAAAGTGTCAACTTGTTCTAGTAATGCGGAGTCCAGTTTTTTTGCATGGTCGGCCTTAGGCGAAACCATGCGGACGGGTGTGGCAACTACAGATGTTGGCAACTTCGACTCTTCCGTCACATTATTATAACTTATTATTGCTGGCACACAGTTGGCCAATTCCATTTGCTCACTTGGCTTGGAATTTATATCAAGAGCAGCATAGGCGACTGCAGTGGCAGACAGAGGCTGTATGTCAGTCTCTACTATGGCAGTTTTCAAAGTCAAGTACTCTTCCAAAACCGTGCCATTTTCGTTATAAGCCGCATCTTCCTTCGGCTGCTTTGGCATTTCACGCGCAGGAGTTTGACTCCGCGATGTTGAATTTTGAGTTTTAGCTGCTTCAGCAAGCTTTTCTGGGGATTCCTCGTTTTCTGTATCATCCAGACAAATCAGTTCTGGAGAACGTTGGCATCTTTCTTCCTGACGCACTTGTAGTTTTTTTTCAATGGTCTGCTGATAATCTAAGGTGCGTGCGCGTTCTCTGGGCACCGCTATTTTAAGTAGTTGCAAATAGTTAACCTTTCTCTTGAGATGCCTATTTAACCTGCAAGAAAAATGCGTTACGCAAATAGATAAAGCATTGAAATGTCTGTACGCTATTCTTACCACATAATACTACGACGCTTATAATGTAAATGAAATTTACGTTTCTGCTGCAGATACTTGATTTCCTTGTCGGTTTGATCGCGATTTGCTGGCGGCTTTTGCTGCATCAAGTTGCCCGTCAGCACTTGGTTGCCGATTGCTGCAGTGCTACCAGATTTTGCAGGTGAATCAAAGCCAGACGCCAAGTCTGTAGTCTGCTTACTTACAGCCGCATCCATCAAAGCATCGTCGTCTTCGTCCTGGCTGTATTCATCGGAGCTCAGCTGCGAGTCCGATGAATCGTAGATTTCTACATCCGCCATAGCTAGAATAAGCAAAACTCATTAAAAACTTAAAGCCTTACTCAAAAAAAAATGAGAACAATTACCTATATGCTCACGCGTTGCACACGTTTAGAATTTACATAAACTCAAGTCACAAAAAAAAGCGTCTACCGCGCCGGCAGAATTGTTACCTTTATGCTATTTGACTAGTAAATATAAGCGCCTGCACAAATTACGTCAAACAAAACACGAAAAAAATACTCGACGACACGCTAGTTGTATTGGAAAAATAAATTTTTCTATTTGTTGCAATTTTCCAATTGTTTGAGGAATAAAAAGACAAATGGCAGCGGCGGCGAAGCAGTTTGCAAAAAATTGCAACATCAAGTTGATGAACACTACTAAGAACAAAAGATATGCAACACTGTATATCGCTATCGGTAACAGTAATGAATACGATATGTTTTTATCGAATGCAGCACAGTCAAATTGTACATCGGCAGCCCTACTATTCTTCACACATACTGACTCACAACGCAACTTCAACAATTTTTTTTGCAATTGTTTTATGGCAAGCGCATTTATTAAAATCGCGTATTAATTTAGTATTAAATTCTTGCCACAATGACTTCTTATGTGCGCGCCATGTATGATTTCTCGGGTGAGCCGGGCTCATCGGAATTGTCAATCACAACAGGCGAGGTGTTATCTGTTACGCGTACCGATGTGGGCGAGGGCTGGTGGGAGGGCAAAAGCACTCGAGGCCAAGTTGGCCTGTTTCCAGCAGCATACGTAGAAGTACTCTCAGCAGCTGAGGCGCAGCGCCTTACCAATGCTACACCGGCAGCAGCTGCTATAGCGGCAGATCCCTTTGGTATGATACCGAGCAATAGCAATGCGGCAGCCGCTGCACCAAGCAACAGGTATGACACGACTGCGGACGATGATGGCGATGATTGGGAGGATGACTGGGACGAAGACAATGAAACCTACTCCGAGATTGGACCTAGCAAAACGGGTGGGCAACCATCACGGTCCAGCTCCGGTTTGATACATTCAGCAAGCGACTATGACAACAGGCATTTACCTGTTGCGCCTAGCGAGGATAATGTATCATTAGCATCGACAGCCGTTCATAACAATACCATGAAAAAAGGCATGTTTGCCAAGAGTTCAGACTCATACATACTCGGTTTATCAAGCAATAAAGAAAAGATACCAGAGGGAGAAATTGTATACATAACACAACTGGAGGATTCTATTTACCAATGGCAGCCAAATCATTCACCCTACACTGTTATAGTGGCCAGTCCAAAGAAAGAGTCCAAATTCAAGGGCATGAAAACGTTTATTGCATACCAACTGACGCCTAGTTTCAATAATATATCCGTAAGTATGTCGCCGTGTCGTCTATCAAAATGATTAACGACGCTTGTAGCTCGATAAAATCGTTGCGAGTGTGTGTGTGTGCATGAATTTGTGGTTGTGGGGGTACTGATAATTATAGTAAGAGTTCATGCAAGTCGCTGCGATCTTTAATTGGCGCAAAACAAAGAATCCACAAGCTGACCAACGAATTAATAATTCTTACAAACTTAGCTATATTTCTTGGAGTGAGTGTTTGTATGTTGTAATACTATGCGTCATCGCTTACAAATTTCAACTTATCGGTTTTTTCTATTATATCATGCACACAGGTGTCGCGTCGTTATAAACATTTTGATTGGCTACACGAACGCCTAGTGGATAAGTTCTGTTTAATACCCGTACCACCGCTGCCGGACAAGCAAATCTCTGGTCGTTATGAAGAGCAATTTGTGGAGCATAGACGCGTACAGCTGCAGGAATTTGTGGACTGGGTTTGCCGTCATCCGGTCATCTCGAAATGCGAAGTCTGGTATCATTTTCTTACTTGCACCGATGAAAAAATTTGGAAGAGCGGCAAGCGAAAAGCCGAAAAAGATCCTTACATGGGCGTTAACTACTGCTTGGCTATTTCGCCGCCGGATAAAAATCTATTGCACTCAAAAGTAGACGCACAAATGGAAAGTGGCACGCTGTTTATACACAGTATGGATGCAGCAATACGCAATTTGAACAATATTTCAAATGATATGGCCAAGCGTTCACAAACACAGAGCAAAAAGGAATTCCAGCGGATTGGTGATGGACTCTCGGAGCTTGCCAAATCACTGGCTGTTGATGAGAGGCGCGCACCAACTCGTAATGGCGTGCCGCTGTCGGAGAGTGTTGGCAAAATTGGCGGCATATTCATAGGCATAGGGCAAATGTTTGGAGATCAGCCAAAACATGACTGGATTCCGCTATCGGATCGACTACATATCTACAGGTGAGAATTATAATAATAAAGTTTAGCCATCTTTAATTTTTTAGTAAATGAAGCAAATTTGAATTCTTAAAAAATGTCTATAATATTTTAATTATTGAATTTGGATAGCTTTCCCTATTTTAATTAGTTTATTTTAATTTTTTCAATTATTTTACAGAGGCGTTTTGAATTGTTTTCCGGACATATTCTCCACACACAAGGGAGCAATACAAAAGCGTAAAGATTGCGAGCGATCTACAGCTGAGGGTAAGATGAGCAATGTCCAACTGCAGGATGTCAATCGACGCACCGATGTCATTTCGTATACCGTGCTTGCTGAACTTACACACTTCAAAAGCGAGCGGGACACTCATTTAAAGTCAACAATCAAATCTTTCATTCAGGAGCAAATTAAATTCTATCAGGGCGTTGTCGCACGTCTCCAGGAGGCAAATAGGCAAATCGAGTAGTTTATCTTACTCCAAGCACAAATACACCCACAAAGAGATAAATAAATAAACATTCGCACGCGTGCATTTCAAATGCTTTAAAAAAAAACTTTAAAATATTGTATTGTGGTTATTAACTAAAACTAAAAAAATATTCATTAATTACTTGAGTAAGTAAAAAGTTGCATATTTATATAAAAACATTTATACATACCTTATACACTGAACAGATTTTAAATATATATTTATATAAATAAATGGAAAAAGTAGAATGTTTGTCTAAAAATTGCATGAGGCGAGCTGGATTTTGTTGCAACCATTCGTTTCGAATAACTTCACTTCCAAGCCGGGTTTGGAGAGCATACAAAAAATTTTCACTTTCTCTGAGATAAAAAAAAAAAAAGTCCGAAGAGGGGGGGTAAATATAAGTTGAGTACGCATACTTCATATTTGAATCGTCTGGTTGTTCCCAATGAACAGCTTAAGTATCAAAAACTGTTTAATTAAATTTACATATTATCTGGCATTGCGCATTTATTAGGGTAATATTCCGAAATCCAGTCTTATCATATCAACAACGTTACAGAATTTTTGCTAGAACAATAGCAATGTTTATACAAAGTTTTTCCAAAAGCGGGGAAAACTGTATACGTAGGAATCATTACTAAGCCATAAGAAAATTTAATCAGAGATTCGTTTATGCCAGTGATTAAAGCCAGATAAATCCTAAAATTTTGTAGCCTCAATTTTCTATCAAATCATGAATATAAGTCTTCGTTTTTTTTTTCTGTTTCATATAATAAATAAATAAAAACGCTCGTTTATAATTATTTTTTGCTATGTTTGTTGCTTTTATCAGCGAAATTCTCTAAAAGGTTTTTCTTTATTTTTTTTCTCATTTTTGCTTTGCTTACCATTTTCATACTATGCATAAGTTTCTTTTTTTTTTTTGTTTGTGATTCTTGTGTTTGTTTTTTAAAAATATATATGTAAAAATTGCACAATTTGGGGTATTGCATATAAATAATAAAATAATATAATATTAATAAAGAATAAAACAGCATTATCATCGTACATGTCATCAAAAGGACTACAATTACAAATAATTTATACATAATAAAATATTTGAACACAAACACACAATTATTTTTTAGCTTTGCTCTGCGGAATGAATACAATTTTGTGTATTGTTTTATGCCTTTTTGTGGGGGAGTAGATGGTTCGAGGATTTGTTTGTGAGTAAAGGATTAATTAATTATTGGGGAGAGTTGGTCACTAAGTGTAATACATCTAGATAAAAACGCTATATACACACACACAAGTTAATAATCATAATAATAATATAACGCAGCATGAGATAATAATCATAATAATAATAATAATAGATTTTGGTTAACAATAATACAATAATTAGGTTTTTCAGTTTTTACTTCTTACGGCCTATGCCTTTTGCTCCTCTTCATCTATATATTTCATACATTCCTTTTTATTTTTTAGCTTTTTTTTTGTTTTTTATGTTTTGCATTAACAAACTACCAATAACAAATTTTTACTAATTCAATTTAAATGTTGTTTTCATTATTTCTTTTGTTTTTGTTTCTTTTATAAATTATTGTTGTTGCTTGCCGGTTACCTTGTTGATGTTGTTACTATTACTTTTAAACTAGGGGAAATAATCTTAGCAATTCCTTGCATTTAAATGGCCTATATATATCGCTCCTTTTATATATATATAATATATATGTACGTCTATATGTATATGTTAATATGTGTATGCATGTGCTAGTTAGTTATATGAACGATCGCCATAGTCGCCACCAAATCGCATCGCTGCTGCATGCTTGTTATTGTTGTGATTGCTTTGAGCTGCCGCTGCTGCCTTTTCGGCCAGCAACGCCGCCTTTTGTTGCATGTAGGGATTAAAGTGCATGTACATGGAAGCTGCCGCAGCCGCATAATTGCTTCGCTGCTGATTGTTGTGTTTGTTGTTGTTCCATTGCTGTTGGTGCTGCTGCTGCTGATGTTGCTGATGCTGCATCTGTTGGTGCTGTTTCTGTTGCTGCTGCTGCCAATAGTTGCTAGCCGTATTATCGGCCATATAGCTTCCATCCATATTGACATTACTGCTATCCTTTTGCTGATATAAATAGGAATTCAACAGGGTTTCACGAGCCGCTGCTGCTGCGGCTAACTGATTGTTTTGGAACATGTTTTCCATGGCCGCTGCAGCTGCGGCAGTGGGATAATGATGTTTGTTATTGTTGTGATTTTGATTGTGTGGCAGTTCATTGGGCGTTCGCACGCTGGCTCCGGCAATAGTGCTTCCAGAGCTCTGATGCTTGTTTGTACCAGCTGTGGTTCCGGTATGATAGTTGGCTAAGCCTATGCTTGAATTGTTGCAGTCATGCGAAAGCTGCTCCTCGAAGTTATTGCTGGCCATTGATGCTCCTGCAGCTGCTGCTGGCTCCTTGTGAGCCCGGCTTGACTGTCATTCGCCGGTGGCCGTGACTGTTGTCCATTGCCAGGGACTATTATAGCCCTGCTTGGGATTGCTGTAAGTAGGAATTAAATATTTTAGATCAATTTCGAATTATATAGATATTTTTAAAAAATTTTACCGAATCTATAAGAATTATAAAAAAGATCAATTACTATTGTTTGCAGAAATAAGAAGTTTAGCTCTTTTATATAGAAATATACTCATGCATATAAAAAATGTGCAATATTTTTGAGCCGTTTATTCTCAAAGCAACTTACTTGCCAAAGAGCGGATGCCAGAGCGCTGAGTTGGCGTCCATGCCAGCAGGATCTGTCATAGCCCTTGCCTGCATTTCCGCCATGTGCTGCTGTTGTTGCTGGTGCTGCTGCTGTGCTTGCGCCTCATGAAGCATATTTCCCCGTTTGCGCTGCTGCGCCGATTGCGTTGGTTGTTTGGTATCTAGCGGATTATAGGTGACACAGGCTTTGCTTGAGCGTAGCGTTCGCCCAGTGCTCTGTTCTTTGCTTAGTTGTTGCTGCTCCTGCTCCATCTCATGCGATGAATTGTGCAGGGCAGCGCGTCGTAAACTATCAAAGGGCACATTAAGTAGAGGCACGCTACTACTTTCTGGGTCCAGCAGATTCGAGAGAGATTTACATGTGAGGCGAGGTTTGTGCTCCGCGAGTGGTGGCGGAGGTACAGATTGCTGTTGCGAAGTAGGAGTAGGCGTGGTTTTAGTCTTGTTGAAATTGCTATTGAAGTCGGGTATGTGTAGAGGAGTTGAATCTTGTGCTGAGTCTGGGGCACGTCTGGCGCGTTTGTGCTCCAGAATATGTGTGGATTCTGTTTGCTGTTTACTTGATGCTGTGGCAGCTGTTGAACCTGCTGCTGCTTCGCTCCAGCCCATAAAATTAGGTAGTTGCGGCTGCAGCAGCTTTTGCATAATGGCCAACTCTACAGGATTGGCAAAGCCATTTAAGTTGGGCGGGGTGGCGACTGCTGGTGGAGCGGACGTTGCTGCAGATGGTGCGGTTGGAAGCGGCGGTGTTGCTTGGACCTTGGTAGCCAAAGCTGCCTGCTCCTCTGAGGCTTTTTGTTTTAAGCAGTGCTTGTAGAGCTCATCCAAGTGCTGCATTCCAAATTGGCTGCTATAGAACGGCATTAGATTGCTCATAAACTTGCGCTGCAAACCCATCGGATCTTTTATAGTCTTGAAGAGCTCCTGGGACAACTGGCCAAAGTATGGCATCCAAAGCATTTGTTGCAGTAGCGCCAAAGTGGTTGCATTCAGATCTGTGGACATGCTGGAGTCGGCAGGTGAGGGTGGAGCCGCTGCTGCAGGAACTGTGGCTGGCTTGGGCACCTGTGTTGTCTTGTGAGGTAAAGCGCTGCTAGGCTGCTTGGCGGGACTGGGCAATTTTATGCTAGCTGGCTCAGGAGGATGCACGGGCTCTTCACATTGCGTTGGCTTGGTAGTCTTTACATGCTCCACTTCATTCTTTAGTATGGCTTCTAGCTGCTCCATAGTGACAACAAGTATGTTCGGATTCTGTATGATTTCCGGATAGGCGAAAGCCTCAGGCAGACGCAACTCCGGACGTGTGGTCAGCAGCAAGGGAATCTCTCGAGCTGGCGAGGCTAAGACTGCACCTAAGCGGTCCTTTGGCACGAGTATGGGATCGGGCACTTTCCATTGCGGATTGCTAATCAGCATTTTGAGTTGTGTTAATGCATCGGGATCTTTGTCTATCTTGATATTAGCCTTGGAGCGCTTCTTTTGCGGAGGTGATTCTTCTTCATCGTCTATAACGACCGTTTCCAAGTACTTACTAGAAGCAGTGGCAAGCTTCTCACGCGTCTTGCCCAAATCCATGGGTTCGGCCTGTTGAGGATTATTTGGCGCGCTGACAGCAGCTGCGGGCAGTTGATTTAAGGCATTCAGTTTGAGAAACTGTTCTAGTATTAGATGCTTAATGGTTTCCGATGTGGTCTCGACCTCAGCAGGTATTGCATTTGTTTCTAGCTCCAAATGCTCCGAAGATTTTAGTATATCCGAGCTGGAGGTCACAGCACACTGACTACGTGACTCTGAAGGCGGACAAACTTCTTCCCGTTTCTTATAACTTAAATCCTTGGGCGTTTCGTCGGGCACTGCCTCATCCTCTTTGTCCATTCTTAACGGACTTGGCGGCGTAGGCGTTTCTGTAAGCTCTACTGTAGCTGGCGTATTGGGTAAGACTACTACACCTACATCAGGATCTTTTTCAAAGGCTTCCATGCCAAAGCTGTGCGTGTGCGACTCATGGAAAAGCTCGCCATTGAGACCCTCTATCTCGCCGGCCTCATTGAAGGACAGACACTTGGGTGCATCGTTGTTCATATCCAGCAGAGGCAAATCCTTGTCAAGATTGGCTACACAAAACGAACTAAGCGCTTCCGCTTGAGCTTGCGATAATGATTCCTGGGCTACGACGCTATTGCTTTCATGCACTAAGTTATCCTCGCAACTGCGCTTGACCAGCGAGTCTATTAACTCGACACCGCTGCTGCCATTGTCGCTGCTACAATTATGCAGCAAATCCGCATCGTCCAGCAAATCTTTAAGATTCTTGGTGTTGGCATCGAGACTCTCATTATGATCCACATTAGGTTCAAGCAGCGTCTTGCTGTGCTGTTCGGTTTGCTCCAGCATGCATTTGTCTAAATCGTTGGCATTATCGCTAACCTCTTGACTAAGCGTATTGTTCCCGATCTGTGCGGCAGCCACACTTCCTTGGGGTAAAAAGAGACCTGTTTTGGGGCATAGCTGCAATTCCATAGGCGAGGGTGTTGAACTTTGATATGTGGGCGTGTTGGTACTAGTTTTGGTGGCTTTTGTTGAAGCATTTGTCTCGCTGTCCAGCAGAGCATCAAAGCATACATCGGTCACTGAGGGATTAGGGTGTGTTACATCTGTTACATGCTGCATGTTGTCCACAGCAGGCAGAACTACTACATTCTCAATAACTGCACCTAGATTGTCAACTTCCGGCTGTTGCTGCTGCTCCTCAAGCTGGTCGGGCAGCTGTGAAGCCGTATCATCCCAGTCGTGCAGTAGATTTTGCGCCAAATTTGGCAGTTCTTCTGTCGGCTCGTCTAGCTGCTCTGTTGGCTGCTGTTGCTCTAAAAGTTGTTGCTGCGGTTGGCTCTCGTATACCTCGCGTTTGACCTTCATCAAGGGTGTGGCCGCGTTATGGAAGAACTTAACTATTCTAGTCGAGGAAGCATCTGTGCGCGGCATAGAACGCCATCCATTTGTAGTTTTAGTCAGGCGTATGCGATTGCGTTTGTCATAATCCTCGCAGCGCACCTCCACAATGCGTGTATCGTCTTGTTTGACCCATAGAAATATAGGCTGCACGCTGGGCGTTGTAGGCGTCTGCGGCGGTGTTGGCTGCAACTCGGCTGTTCCAGTCGACGCCATATTTACCGGCGACTTGGCTGGCGTTGGTGTGGCGACTGTAGCTGCATTTACTGTTGTGGTTTTGGTTTCGATTTTTACTGCGGCTGTGCGCGCTTTGGATGCAGCTTTGCTGAATGCTAATGTCGCTGCCGCTGGTTCCTTGGGCTGCTCTGGCGCCGGCGGCAGCAGCTCGGCTTGGCTGGGCGTGGACGCTGGCGTAGGCAGTTGCAGTTGTAACGGCAGCGACATTGGCGCAACTATTGCCGTGCACTTTGGTTCCGTTTTGATTTCCCGCAAGAGATTTTTGTTAAGACGCGGCGTATTGGCTACTTTTAGATGGCCAAACTTTTGCTTGGCGCGCGTTGACTTGCCACGCGCTCCACCACGACCGCGTCGGCGTGCGGGCTGCTCCTCAAAAACCAGGAATATATCACGCGCCACTCTTCGGCGCTCCGATTTTCTGTGGCATACTGGCGGCGCTGCATCAAACTCCTGCTTAACAATGTTGTTTTTTCCGCCGACGCCGTCTTTATTGTTGTTGTTAGTATTGTTTTCATCCTCAAGGCTTCCATTATCGTTAGCAACGCATTCACTTGGCCTGCAAGTGGTCCTTGGCATTTTACGGCCGCGACTCTATGGCGTTTTGTATTAATATTGAAAAACGATTGTCATTTTTTTGTTATTTATTTGTTCTTATTGCAGAATTTTTTGCATAAATTTCATTTATATATTTTTTTCCTTCCTTTTGCACCGCACCGTATGCGTGTGTGCTTTTTCACACTTGCGTTTGCGTTTTTTCTGATTGGAATCAGCCCAAATAAAAAAAACTATTGTTGGTGCTGCTGCTGCGGCTTTCAAATTACAAACAATTTTTGTACATTGCGCACTTGCCTACCATCATCAACAAAGCGCTTGAATATTAGTTTATTTCACTGAATATTTTGCTGTGCAGCTATGCGCTTCTGTCTTATACGGACAAAATCAATATATGTATATCAAAATATATATACATGGGGCCAGATGTGGGCTATGCTACCTATAACCAAACATGATGGTGGTGGTGGGTTTGTTGGTGGGTTGCTGTTGTTGTTTTTTGGCGTTATGGCATTGCCATATCGTTGAGAAATGGTTGGGGTAGAACTTAAGCTAGAGAAGCAACAATTTTGATTTGTTTTTCTGGTCACACAATAAAAATGGCTTACTTTTAAAATACATATGTATATAATTGTTGCTGTGACAAAGCGTATGCTTAAACTAGGTTCCAACGTTTTTGTGGTATACAAAATTATCAAATACACATCTGCAACCTGTCACTCTGATCGCCAAAAAATTGTGGGTGTTGTGACCATCTGGCAGCACTATTGCATTGTTTACATTTTGTAATTTTAGTCCGGCAGCACTTTCGATAACAATTGTTTGCCGGAAGTTTGAAAGGAAACTTAATTCCATGAACTAAATCTTTTGTGCTAATGTGCAAAAATGTATCTGAAAGATTCTTAGCGAAATTTGACAAGGTATTTGCTAAGAATATTTGCAACTACTTTTTGATAGGATTTTAATTTACTTTAAGTAAAAATTCTTCTATATGAAATTAGTTCAATTAGTCACGGAAAAAACCTTATTATAATTCCTAAAGCGTCTCAAAGTTAATATAAGTAGAAAGCTGGTATTCCTCAGTTTTGTACAAACTCGATAAAAAATAAATTTTGCTGTTTGATAGCCATTGTTGAAACATCGATATGATAAATATCATCCATGAATGATAACATATGTAAGCTATCGCAATTGTACTTTAAAAACATCGATATCACGATATAATAGTATCTCATCAACAACTCTAGCACTAAATGTATTTTTGTTTTTGCCGTGGACGGTGGACGTGCGCTCGTCATCGTTCTTTCGAAATACACAAATTAATTAAAATGCAATGTAAACTATGGAAATTCACGTTAAATAAGAATATTAACTAGTGCTTAACAATATAACAAAACCATCTATACGCAGACAAAGCAAGCAAAAAGTATGTGACCGTGGAAATTTCGATTTTTTGCATTACGACGCTCTCTATGCAAAAAAAAACAAAGGCGAAAAGAGAATAAGCAGCATGTGTAAATAAAATATTGAGAAATTATAAATAAATTTGTTTATACAACGACATCGTGCGTGCGCTCTTAAATTTATTTTTGTAGCGGTACGCGGGTTAATTGCAATTTTTTCTGTTTTGCTTGCATGCCTCTACTTTGGGCCGTACTTAATATTTACAAGTTACGCTGTGTGTGTTTGCAATTGCAATTGTATTTTGGGCTTCAGTGACGTAAACAAACCCAAAATGTAGAGAACAAAAGCAAATTGTTAAAAATGCCAAAAACAAAAATTCACGTGCGAATAACATAGTAGCAAACAACAACAAATTGACGTACAACTTTCTCGTCTATGTTTTGTGCAGCAAATTCGTTGCAACGGCCAGCTGAGCCAAACTACATGTGTGTGTTTCCGACATGCTAGTGTGAGTGTTTGTGTGAGGGAGCGCAACACGTTTTTGTTTGTGCAAAATGCGTAAACGACGTCACTGATTGCAGTATGCGTATGTCAGCCGTTTGTTACCTTTATTGAATGCGACAGGTAAGCAAAGATGGCAATCATTTTCTTACTCTTTTTGTTATAGTTTGCCGACGCCTTTGAACTGACAGCGTTAAAATTAACATAGCACTTTAATTAATCATAATAGTAGGCGCGCGGCAAACATTTATGTAGTAGATAAATACATATATAAACACATACATTGTGAACATATCAATGATTAGTTCTCTGAACTTCTTTTATAGACAGCAGGTAATTTTCCACACTCCTCACACACACACGCACACGTTTACACGTAGAGATAAGGCGACGACGTTAATGACGTTTGTGGAGCATTTTTATACCCTCTACGAACTGACGATGAGTTCAAGAACTAATACACTATCTAGATACCTTTGTTTTTTTTTTTTTTTTTTTTTTCAAATATTGTTATTTCAATTTATAAGAAAGCATTTGTAACTTTAACGCCATCTGCATTTACTTTTTTTCAGGCTAAAACATTCCATTACAAAAATTTAAGTTAATTTTTGCAAGTCTTTAAAAAAGTTTAAATTGTTATTTCATAAAATTTTTGAACATGGTATATTTTACCTCAGTTTTATTTTCCGAAAGTTTTTTTTTTCTTAATTTAAAATCGAATTCAAATCAAAATTAGGTCTTCTTTCAAAATCACAAAGCAAACAGATTCTTGTTGTTCAGTCAGCCTGTCTTGTTTTTAGGGTTGTTTATGTTGTTACGGGTATTCTTGCCTTTGTGCATTTCTGCCCTTGTTCACTACAAAGTGAGCACCCAAAATACAAAGTATCGTATATAAAGAAAGAAAAAAAAAAATGGTATATAGCATAATTTCAACGCCATTTGCAGCACTTCTTCAGGTAATCCCTCGGAACGTATAGGGTGTGTAAAATTCGGCGCCAGCAACTTAATCTTCCGGTTTCTTTTGCTTTTGTTGTTCTTTGCTATTCGCTTTACTGAAGACGTTAACGTCGCTGCGGCTGCTTTGGCCCCAACTTGTCGTAATGCAGTTCGCCGCCGGACATTGACGCAGCCGACGCCGTCGTTGCGCTAGTTTTTCCACATTTTTAAGATGCATATATATGTATAAGCATTTATTATTGTTTGCTTTTTCAATGGCTTGTTATGCTTTACTTTGCACACGTTGTAGATGTATTTGTGTATGTGTTTCTGTTGTTGTTGTTCATGGTCACAAAATTTATTGGTCAACATTTTATCTTGAGGCCCGGCACCCACACGGCGACTACGTCTAAGATGACTACGTCGCTGGTGATGCCAAGACTCCTTCAACTTGTTTGCTTTGGTTTCTGTTGACTGGAATTGTGTACATGCCGACGCCCACATGGAAATTTTACGCTTCAACACGCCGCTGCTGCTGCCACAATCGTTGCACGTTTGTTTTTTTTTTTGTTGCGCCGTTTAGTTTTGTTCGTGGTCAACAGCCACATAAATAACAAACAACCAAAAGCCGTTCAGAAATGGCCAAAATAAAAAATATTTGACATAAATTATGAAAAATTTGCCGTTATTTTTGTTTGGATTATATCTATGTTCATTAATCTCGAACAACATAATCCTAATATCTTTATTCTCACTGTGTTAATAAACTTGGCAGCTCATAAATTTGTTTAAGAAAATTCTTCAGCATTGTAAGAATTCATAATTTTGTTTATCTTGGAAATTGTTTATGCGCGATACGTGTCTAAGATGTGTGCATACCACTTTTTAAGAAAATTTATGTTTTTTATTGCGTTTCTAATAGAATGTCTCTCACTCATTTAAAAAGCATTTTTTGTTTATCACAAAAAGTTGATCTATGTATATGCTTCAGTTTTATTCTTTTCGAATGAATGCTACACCATTGTATTCCAAAAATCCCTGATATTAAACACCTGTGTTATAGTTTTACGTTTTTACTTTAACTTGATGCCTTTATTGGGTTTGAACTTCTTAGCTTTCAATAAAAGTGGCCAATAACGCCATGAAGATAATGATTATTGTAAGGAGATAAAATATTATAATTAATTGAGCCCTTGTGAAATCGTTTGTTTTAGTGTAAATAAAATACCAGTTTTGCTATAAGTATCGGATTTGACAACACAAATTCGAAATATCAGTGAGAAAAAAAAAATGGTAAGCAATACTCTTTCCATATCCATATGACTTGTGTTTGTATCGAGTTATTACTTCTTTACATTACTTTTGCAATTACAAGGACACTTTTCAATTTATCAAAAAGCCTTCCAATTCATTAAGAGTTCTTTCAGTCTACTGCCTTGCTGTGCTTCTTTAACAGAAGCATTGAAGTTTGGTCGCATCGTTAATAAGTCGTTGTAGTTTCGTTTATTAGGAGCACATTAGGCAGTTAATTTAAGAAACCACATCCGAAGAGAAATTATGCGCACCATTTGGTAAAGTTTCGTATTTTGTAAAATTAAAAATTTAAAAAATCTTATGCACAACAATAATACGTACACTGGTTACCAAAAAAGGAATTTCGTTAGAAAAAATGTTTTTTTTTTTTTAACTTTTCATGATAATTAGAGCTACCTTTGGGTCTTACAAAAGCTTCTAGCTGATACCTTACATTGACAAATTTTTGGTCCCCCATGGGGATCTATCTTCTCCGGCTTCATAGTTAAAATATTATTTTTTTTTATTTCTTGGATGTTATTTGTATTTTTGATATCAATTACAAATGTTAGTAAGTTAGTAAGTCCGGAGACTGGATTGGAGTTTTCAGTTGCATGTGGTGATATTAAGCATTCCTGAGCAGTATTTCCGAAAAATCCTAAACAATATAATAATTTTGGTTAGAAATTAAAATAAATGGTTGGAATGCATTAAACACCACATAAAAATCCGGATTTGATTTGGGAGAATATAATTTACGTCGATGGATCCAGTTAATTTCAGCAGACAAGGGTTCTTAATGGAAGAAAAAAAAAATCGATTTTTCACTGTCAGACTTCACAGGGAAAAAGTAGTGCTAGAGGGTGTATAGGAGGACCTGATAAGGTTTGGTTACAAATGAAAATAAATGGATGGATTGCAACAAACACAACATAATAAACACGGATTTAATTTGGGAGATAATTATTTTCATCGACGAATCAGTGAATTAATTTTAGTATACGAGGCTTTTTCAAAAGTATGTTAAAAGCCAAGCAAGAAAAAAATCCTTTTTCTATCATCAATTAGGGTGTGTATTTGATCAAGTTATACAGAAAATCGTGCAAATGAATTTTAGAAAAATTTGGCTAAATCGGCAAGTGCCACGAAACTTGGGCTTGATCTTTGGACTTTGCAATTTTTACACGTTAATGACCACTAACATTGGTCATATCTTGTTTAGAAATAGTTTATTTATCTTTGTAAGGAACTGAAAACGTTACCTTAAGCTTAGAATTTGCATACAACGATAAATGATGCGAAAAAGAATAGAATGACACAAAATAATATCCAAGGTCTCACTGAAAATATGTATGCCTAATAAAAATGAATTTAATAAGTATAAGGCATCGGTTGGAAGGCTTAATAACGCCTTAAAAATATGCCGGCTTTTTAGAACGAAGGGAGTGCTCTGTACCTTCACCCCTGTCGACATTCCTGTGCACAGGGTATAGAAAGTGTTGGCGTTAGAAAGCTTATATGCATTTCTTTTATTTAGCATCATCTAACCAAATTACATAAAAAGAAAATTGGAAAGATTTAGTGTTCTATTTTTTCTAAATCTCTTATTCAAGCTTGATGTTTGCCGGCCCATAATTTTACCAGGCGTACCAGGGACAGTCAGTACTCTACCTACGGGCTCGGTTCTGCATTGAGAACAGGCAAGATTATGTTTCTTAAATAAATAAAATTCTTCCACTTTCTATAAATACAACGAATCCTTGACTATTTCTACTTTGGTCTGTAGAATTCTGCTTAAAAAGCAAATTGAGTAAATAAAGATTCGATAAACCATATAGAGTATACAAACCCAATTCTCACGCAAACACCAATCATCCAAAAGCAATAAGAATTTACGGTTGCCACCCCTCCTCATAACAAATTGCCAATTGTTGTGCTTGTCTGTTTGGGAGCTTGATTGTAGTTAGCCTAGGTAGTTGGGCAGTACATAATTCAATGGGCCTTTGGCATTAACCCTTAGCTGGCTGACAAGTAGCTGGCTGGAAGGTTGCCTCTTGTCGTTTGCTGCCCACATGATAAACGATAGCTTGTTAATAAATCAAAAGCAATGTGCATTTTGCGTGTGTGTGTGTGTGTATGTGTTGCACAATGTGTTCCAGCAATACCCTGATCTGGTACACCCCAGCCTAGCCTGGCCACGGCACGGCCTGGGCTGGCTTGGCTTGGAGCAAAAATTTATAGAAGTACATAGTAACAATGTCAAAAAGTTTTTTTCTTTCCATTTTGTTTGTCGTTTTTGTTGGTAGTGTTCTTGTTGTACTCAAAGTATACTAGACCGGGTAGGTACACATGGATTTTTCAAGTAGTAAAGTCCGTTCGCATAGAAGTATGCTACAACATGATTGGGTATGCACTCAGCACAGGATATTTCATATGACTTGTAGATTTATGAAGTGGTCGGAATGTTGAGTGTGTGGGCGTTGGAATTCATTGCTCCTAGCTGTCTTTGGCATTCTAATGATTTTTTATTGTTGTTGTTCAAGTGGCCCATTGTACAGCTGGCAACATATTGTCAGGAACAGGAACTAAAACAAGAATGACATATACAGATACTGGGCATGTTTATGCAAGATTCACTAGCTGTCATACCCAACGGCCAATAAAAGCGATACAAGTAACAGTGGGTAAAAAGCAGATTGGTCTTGTAGTTGCAACTTTTAAACATGATTTGGATTTGCTTGGCAAATGCGACAGCTTGTCTTAAATTCCTTTTCACTTGACAGTTGAACGGCTACACTGCCTTGGCTAAAGTGCTGCTATAATAGCCAATGGCATTTCTAATTAGCCAACTGATAAGCTGTTCTTGTTGTTGGCCTCATAAACCGGTAGCTGAATTGATCTGCAGGAATTTGGGGTATTGGATGTTAGGCAAACATAAGCAAACAGCTAAGCACGTTTCCAAATAAAATTATTGGCTGTTTTTATTTAAGGAATATTTTTTTTTTTAAACTTAGGAAAGGAATAATTGATAAAGTGTAGCAAAGCGCACGCAAATGAATTGGTGTAACTTTTTTATTATTTTTTTTAATTTCGTTTTATTTTGTTTATGTATTTAAAGTTCGGATAAAGAGACATTTTATCTTAAAATTTTCTTATTATAACAAACATTTTTAAATCAACATAAATTTTTGCCAAATATTAAAAAAACAATTATACTACTTCTAAATTCAAATAAATAGCCAAACTTTTGAGTTTTCATTAAATATTTTTTTTGTTATAAAATGCTATTAAACTTTTCTAAATTCGGCTTTAGTTTGTATCTGTTAAGACCAGTGGCGGATCCACGATAGGGTTTTTGAGTCCGCACGCTGCCAAAAGTTTTAAAAATGGGTTGATAATTTTTTGCGACCGCTGAAATATTTGCACTTCAATGTGAAAAACCCTCTAAGTCCAAATCCGGAATCCGCACCAGGTTAAGCCCCTAACTCATTTTAAAAATAACAAAAAATTAATCGACAAATAAAAGAAATTTACATTTACAACAACTTTTACCAAAAAAGGGGTTTTTCTTATAAAGAGAAAGATGTTGATTGAATGATCAAACTATTGGATATATGTATTAAAACATACTGGCGAATGGAATTTTGTCTAAGCTCAGGTCCAGGGACCCAAATTTCTAGGACATTAGTTCTGCGCACTGATTTTCTTTGCGCATTAAAAATTTTTTAAATTTTTAGTTAAAAAAAAAGAGTCACATCGGGAAGATGGATAGGTATTTCATTGATTACTTTCCTTACTTTTAATTAAATGGAAATTGTTTTTGTAGCCAAAGAAATTTTAAACTGTATTCTTAACTTTCCTCATATTTTAAGGCCCTTTCAAGCATACTGAAAAAGATTTTTTGTTTATTTTTTCTACATGATTAAAAGATTGCATAAATTTTTTTTTTTACGTACAGGGTGATATATTATAGTAAATAAATTTTGATAAAATTTTGTGTTTGAGAGCTCAAACAAGTTTCACAACACCAATTTTGGTTATGATATCATGTCTAAAAAAAATTAAATAACCTTTTGTAATAAGGGATCTAATCCGAACGTTTGGTTACTTTAGCTCTTGCCATCTCTTAGATCTGGGCTTATATACGGACGGACAAACGGTCATCTCAATACATATCGACCTCTCTACTCACCTTGATCATACTTTACATAACTTTGTGGGATCTCCGACATCCTCTTCTCTTTCTTAAATGTAATATAGCCTTTGCAGTAGTACCCTTTGTGAGAGTAAACTGGTAGCTCCTGTCTCAATTAGTGTTGGACAAGTAAAAAATACGCACAGACGGACATGGTAAAATTGACTGCGTTTGTCGCTCGATTATTTCGGCATAAAATTGATTTTCCTTTCCTTCTGGGTATTCATACAAATTGTACTTGCATAACATATCCTTGTAATAAAATTTTTAGAAATATACCCTCTATAAACGACACCAAGATGTGGAAGATTAAAGAGCGAAGTACGAAGTCCTGCGGACCAATATTTATTTTGTGGTCAACTATTTTTTCTCGTGCGTTGTCTTGATGAAAGAAAATGTTTCCTAAAGCTTCATGAAAAATTGTGTTGAGATGCTACAGCCTCGGGCTTCCTTATTTGACGGTCTTCCAAGAAGCGCATGACTTGCCAAATTATTCCTCTTAATAAATAAACAAAATCGGAAGTGGAACAAAAGTTTTTTTAAGTTCAAATGCTACACTGTCATAAATATTACTTCGTTAAAAGAAGTTTTGAAAACTGGTTTGTTGAAAAACCTGTTTAGATTGCAGCTACTAATGCATGCTGAAGAGTCTTATTAAATCCTTACCGACAAGGTGGATTGTCTGAAATTTTTCTAAAACATCAAGTCTTCTTTAATATGACTTATTATAACCATTAGCCTAGTTGGCAGAAAAACTACAAACAGCCGCATTACCTTTCAGCTTGCACTCAAGAAGCTGAAATGAGCTTACTCATTATTATATCGTCTCCCAGGCCCTTAAATTCATAAAGAGCGCAGCAAACGTCAAGCCAAAATAAGCTGTGGTACTTGTCCAGAGCATCCAGCTACAAAGCAAGGAGAAGCTTATGAAAAAAGTAACTAGCACAGTGGAAGGAGTGGGAAGCAGACCGCTTAATAAATGATTTTCAGCTTAGACTGAGTCTGGCAAACTACCTGACTACTGCTTGGAAGAATGAGTACTACCTCGTTTGCCTTAACTATTATGATATGCTGTTGTTGTGGAGACAAAAGCAAAATGCCAAATAAGCCGCATAAAAAAAAAAAAGCTTTCATACAGTCAGAAACAACACAAGATCCTGGGAAGAGACGCTGAATGAACGAGGGGAAAAACAGTTCTAAGCTACGCAGTAGTGGTTGACTAGAGGGTGACAGTGGCGGGTCTCAAAAAGTAATTCAAAACGCGCGCAACGCTAAACCAAAGCGATTAACTAGATTTGTACCTGCTAGTTGGATTAGACCCAAAACATAAAACTTGCTGTTCATAGTTGCCGCCTTTGTTTTCCTTCATAAGGCTTATCCTTTATTTAGATATCGCAATTGGTTTGAGTGCCACCTTGTTATTTGTGGGCAGTCAGTTGGCACTGTGGGTTCCAGTAATTTTCCAGACATCGATTTGAATCGCCTAAAACTTATTGTTTTGGGCAAGCTAATTAGTCCGGTATTCATTTGTTGTGCGGTTGTCGCTTATTGTGCCTTCAGTCCGACCCCTCCGTATCTGATGTTCCTGATGATTATGGCTTTGTTGTTTGTGTTTGTGTGTTTTTGTTTAATTTTTTCTTTTTTGCTACTGCGCTGTCGTACTCATTATCGTGGACAGTCCTTAGTGGCGCACTTGGAGTGCGAGTCTCCTGGGTGGATATCAAAATGCCATCTAAAATCATGTACATAAAAAAAAAGCGAACCTTAAGCTCACGTCTCTGACTATGAAATGCGCTACACGCAACTACATGAACACATTTATATGGGTTGGTCAAGGGTGGCTAAGTACGGAAAAAAAACCATGGGGATTAAGTTACCAGTTTTGTTGGCTCATCCTCTACTTATTTTTGTAAGGGACAAAATTAAAATAAGAAACAAAACAAATCAATATATTTAATTTTTGTATGTCTATTAGAACCACGGGCGCGGAGGACTTGAGATTCCCTCGTACCATCGCCACAAACTAATAAATAAATAAACCGAATTCGAATCATTTGAAGCACCCCTATGAAAGCTATATAATGTTACCCCGATATGGAAAAAATAAAAAAAACTTGTTTTCCATATATATAGTAAGAGTCCGAAAGTATCATCTCTGAGGTACAGGCATTCAAACGGACGGACAGAGGGACATGACTTCTCTAATCATCCTGATCATACTTTGGGTAACTTTAACATAACTCTTTCTTTATGTTATATACATTTTTGGCTTACACAAACTTTATCTCACAGGTTCAAGGTACAAACACTTATCAGTAGTTTTGATGAAACATCACTTGAAGGAATATCTATTAAAATTAATTATTAAAAAATAACTACTTTTTGTGTTTTCTTTTTGGATATCACATATTGAAGAGATAAAACTAGGACAAAAGAGGTTAATGTTAAAAGGATCCTCGTTTTGCATTGAGCGTCAAATTTGCTCGCTACTCTATTGCTGGGCTTCTTCTGACATCTGTCCAATTGGTAGGCATAGCTAATGGAAGTAAAACTCTTTCCGGAATATTTTTCCAGTAATAGCTCTGCAGCCTTTGTGGTACATTCAAGAAATCTGAAGGTGTTAATTTTTTTCTTTGATATTCAAAATATTTAAATTCATGATCCAATCTAGAAATCTCTGATTTTCAAAGAATATTCGTGATGAGTCCCATCGCTTGTGTTGAAATAATCATATTATTATATGAAGCATGTGTAAGCCAAAAGTTCAGGAACTCTCTAACTGACTTATTAGAAACAGTAAAAAAAAATAAATATAATTTTTGTATGGAAAATGCCATTAGTCAATACTGTGGATAGAAGTATAAATTGTGAAAGATAGTTCACAGAAACTCACAAAGTTGTTTGAATTAATGCAGTGCCATTAAAATCTATCTCGATGCAAAACAATTTGTATAATTTTTGTACTTTAAGGGACAGCTTTAAAAGAAAAAAGTGTGGTTAATTAATTAATTGCTCTTAAGACTCCAAAAAAAATTGAACTGTTAAATAAAAATTCTAAATATTATACGCTTTTGTAGACCATATCTTGAGAAACTATTTTAGCAAAGCCAAAATAATACAAATATATTTTTTTTTTTCACTTTTTTTTATCAAATGCATACATAAATTTTTGTGGCCATCTTTTAGACAAAGCTTTTGCTGTTTGACTAAAAATTTTAAATTTTCTGCAACCATTTTGGTCGACCACAGCTGCTCCTTTACAGTTGTTCGTTTCCTGTTTGTTCCCATTGTTGTTGCGCGGCTATCACGCATTCCTGCTGGTTTGTCGGGCATTTTCTCTTCAAGTTTTTCTCTTTGTTGCTCTCCTCTTTCTGCCCAATTTTTGTTCACACATTTTTCACGTTACGCTTCGACTTTGTCTTCCTTTTGCCTAGCATACATTGTTTTTCTCTTGTGCTTTTATTTTTGTGGCACGTTCCCCTAAAAGTATGCCCTTGTGTTTGTTGTGTTAAAAAATTTGTACGCTGCGCCAAAGCTAAAAAGAAAAATAAATAAAACCAAAAAAATAACAAAAACACAAAATAAAATAAATTTTATACTAAGCCGCCTCGGCTGGCTTTTTGTTTATAGAGGGCGAGACTTGGTTAGGAGTTGGAGTTGTGCGGGGTCTTACGCTTGCTGCAAAAGTTGGCCTTGCCTGCTGCTTCTTTTTGCATATACTTACATATATTTTTTTTATATGTGTTTATGCGTTGTTTGTCGTTTTGTTTAACACACACACACACACGCTTAAACACAATATCCAAACACGTGGCTCCTCGTTTTGTACCCTGCATCCAAAGGGTAAGTTAGTGCAAAAATGATTTGCGTGTAAAACCTTGAAGGAAGTTTTTTTACCAAATAGATCAGCAAGACAAAAGAAATCGATTTAGCCGTGTCCATCTGTCCGCTTTGCATTTTGCTCGAAGATCAAAAGAGCTAGGAAGATGAAACTTTATCACTAGGAAGTTTTATTTTCTGGATGTCTTTGTAAGACCCTGTACCACCGCGTTGCAATCAAACGCAAAAGTTGTTTGATTCGCAATTTGGTTACGATATCTTTAAACAAACATAAAACAGACGATTTTTTGACCCATCGGTCCTATGGGGGCTATATGATATAGCCAACCAATTGATCAAATTTGGTACAGTGATTGGGAACTCTAAAAAACTTCCGATTGCCGAATTTGGTTACGATATTTTCACAAGCAAACGAAATACAATAAATTATGTGCAAAAATGTTTTTTTGACTGCTATATGGAAGCTATATGATATAGTCAACCGATAAAATTTGGTTGAGAACTGAAATAAACATACGCATTTAGTTACGATATCTTCAAAAATGGATAAGTCGTTTACGATCTAAGACTTTTTTTTTTTTTTTTTCGCGGTCCTCTGAAACACCCTATGATGTGAGAGCTGTAAACAAAAATCCCCTTGATTACAAAGTGTCACTAAAATCCGTGCGTTTTTTTTTAATCTGCTTTATTTAACAAATTCTTTTGCCGTTTTTTGCGATGCAATCTTTCAACTTCACCTCAAACCTTTCCACATGGAAAGTTAAAGCTTTATGAATAATAATAATATTATCGTTATGAAAACTCTTGAAATTAAAGAGCATAAAGGGCATATTATAGTCGTTATGCCCTGATTGTTGCTGGTTTACTCGCTTTTCTTTTTTTATGTTCTCGCTGATTGCTGTGTTCCGGCGCTTTAACTTTTAGCGTCGGGATTAAGAGAGCCCCTGAACTCAGACCGATGTGAGACCCACTTTGCACGCACACTTTATGAATATCATGTACATATTATTATAAATTTTATATGTGCTGCGTTTATTTATTTATATTTCATGATAGGGGTAATTGTATGCAATAAATTATGTTATAAATTAGTGCAGCTAACCCAGGTACATTTTGAGAGGCACTGCAGTGCATTTACAACTGTTTGAAGAATGATTTACGTCGCATAATATGCAAATGTGTGCTTGAAAAATGGGGTAAATGGAAATGGACTCATCTAAGGGTTCACAATATTTTGCATAATCTTTGTATGAGATTATAAATTTCATAACGTACTGTGACAGGTTTACAAGGATTTGGATAACATATTTGGAGTAGCAAAATTAAAAACAAACAATTAAATGACAATCAGAAGTTAAATCTTATATTTGCTTTTTCAAATTAAAAGAGATTGTATGGCATAGCTTTGTCAAATGTTAAAATGGAGTTGGTTTGGACAACTAACTTTATGGTAAAAGGCAGCTGCATAGATATATTAGTCTCAAAATTCTTCAATAGCATTTGCTTTTTAATTTTAGATTTCTGCTTCAGACTTAACAAAACGTCAGGTGAAGATATCTGATTTTGGTAAGTACTTAAGAGTTATAGTTTTAAGATCTAAAAAACTTTTTACTTTTCTAACAGTTTACACAATTCGCACGCTTTTTAAAAAATTGATGCTTTTAATTATAAATGTTGCGTCTCAACGCTTTTTAAGGGTTCTTTTGATTTTTAAAGCTTTTTTGTTACTGAAGCCATTGAAATTGAATAATGGCTTTTAAAATTCTTTGTTTAAAAAAATTAAAAACTTTAAGATAATTGCTAAGCAATTTGTAGAGTTCCACTTATAAAGCAACTTATTCAATTGTCTACAGTTTTCTATTGTATTTTATCAAGTGAATTGATAAAAATCAATTAAATATCAGAGAATTTGACAATTTTGAAATTAGAAATGTTTTTATACAGATTTAATTGAAAATTAAGCAGCACACTTAAAAAGGAATAAAATACTTAAATGCATAAAAAAGACTCATTCTGAAGTACCGAAGTTTCCATACACTTCATGTGTCATACTTTTTCAAAAAACCTTCGTAAGACTTATAGTGACGAAATTAGATCAATACTTATGCTAAAAAGTGTTTAATAATATTAGTAAAGTAATTTTATAATAAATTATACTATATAAAACAAGTTGTTTGTTGCGTCCATATTTTATATGCAAGAAGTTCAAAAAGGCTGTGCTATTTAACAAAAATTATAAGTGAATTTTTTAAGGATTTTTAGCCATTTTGTGATATAAAAAGCGGCAAAAAAAGTATACAAAGTTAATTTCAATAAAGTTAATGGGCTTAACGCGAAAAAAGAAAGAGTACAAAATGAACAACTCAACTGATATTCCAACCAAAAGTGCGTTCACGCTTAGCAAGTTGAGTTTTTACGCAGCTTTTCAACTTCTTATGAATACCTCAACTGTGTTTGATATTATTTAGTGTTTTTCGGTTAAACAGATGCGATGTACTTTTTTCATAGATTTGTTTAATAAGAGTTCTTAGTTAGGTTTAAATTGCAACTTTTCTGTTCAAACGCCCTTATTTATCTGTGTCAAACTGCTTGACGAGCTCATAATACAACAAGTTGGCTTCACGAATATGAAGTGTACTTCATAAAAAAGAAAAACCAAATTGAATTACAAATTACATTTTAATTGCGTGTGGTTGCTTTAGTTGTAGTTGTTGCTGGTGTTGCTTTTGTTGCACTGCTACAAAAGCCAATGCACTCGGCTTAACTACAACAACCACTACTGCAATTCCAACTACAACTATAACCAACTGGGATGGCTTTGGACAGTGGGTACACGGGATAGTTAGAGGTTGATTGCCACCTCCGCGTTGTCGTTTCACGCATTTAGTTGTCGGCATGTCCCGGGCTGTCGGTTTGCCTTTGACACAGCTAAAATGAAATGAAACGTTGCCGGAAAGCGAACAGGATAAAGCGTGCGTGACGAGTCCGTCGTATCTCGCGCATACTACAACCGGGTTTTAACCGGGTTTGCCAAAAGCGGCATGTCCGCCCAGCTGTCCATAGATGTCCGTGTTCATTTTCATTTATGTGACGCCGTTTTAGTTGCTAAAAGTTTACGCTAAGCTGTCGCTTATGTTGGCAGTCATTGAAACTTGGAACCAAAAAAAAAATAGAAGGTGAACATGAAAATAAAATCAAAATAAAAACATAAAAGTAAAATGGCGCCGTAAAGTCAATTTCTAAAATTCTATGCGCCAACTCTGCTTGGTTAAGCCATCAATGGCCTGGAAATCTGCTACTGTCTGCACATGCTAGATGTATGCGTTTCAGATAAAGCCCGTACAGTGTAAAATATAATTGGTTATCAGATGGACTTAGCTGCAATTTGTTCAGGGCTGACGGGCTTTTGCTCTTAAATCACAATAGTAGCTTTAAACGGGTTTGCTTAAATATGGCTAAGAAAATACTGATAAAATAACGAGATGTAAGCAACGCAGCTTGTATCTTTGTTTATCAGTTCTTTTTTGGGGTTTCAAATCATATTTCATAAATGACTGCTTTAAATATTTAAAATTTTATAGCTACGATTTGTGCTGCTTATAAAACAAAACAACAAAATCTTATGCTTCAAAATTAATCGTTTTATGAAAATTACGTATACGCACATATGAAAATGTTAATTAATACTGACAGCACTATTTTAATAGTTCATTTGATATGGTTCTTTAACGTTAGATAGCTCAGTTGTTAATATGGATTTAATTGACTCAAGAAGATTGATGAAAAATGTGCGTAGTTCTATTTAAATTTATTTAAGAGTTTATCTTCTGATGTGCTACGAAAAACATTCGAATTTGCCGAGACGACAATAGCTGTTCTTTCATTGGCTATAGTAAAAAAACAATTTGAATTAAATCTTTTAAGACAGTATGGTACGTTAAACTGAGATAAAAAATGACATAACATTAAATGTATGAAAATATTTAAATAGATTGAGTTACTTTGGAATAGCAATATAATTAAATTTTTGTGTATGTTCGTTCAACAAAATAACCAACAACGTCAAACAAAATCAAAAGCGAAACTTTGTGGCTTTTGTTGTCAAAAACATTCCGTTTAAAACGAATTGTGGATTTTGGTAAACCCACTCATAAGAATGTACACCCGCTCCAACCGATCCTTTACTTTGCTGTTGAACTCGTTGTAAGTGCAATTGAGTTGACACACATGCACACACATACAGACTTACACTTCAATGAGTGTTAGCTATGGAAAAAAAAAATAATTAATGAGTCGGCGCGTTGAACAACAGTGGATACACTATACTCATAGGAAGTTGTTGTCTGCGCCAATAAAGGCATATCAAAGGAAATTGATTCACTTGAGTCTAAGTAGCAAATTTAATTTTAATAAAAGAAAATGGAATACTGTGGCAGTTTAGAAAATAAATTTTTTCTGTATGTTATTTTGATATACTTACATATCGGGCGAAGTTAGATTTTAATCCATAAAACACACGTGTTGTGATTAATTTTTCTATTTATAAGGGCAACAAAAATCATTATAAAAGCTTTTAATAAATATTAAGCAAATTACATATATTATTTTGGTTACTTTCATCTTAATTTTTATTAATATTTTTGTCCCAAAGTCATGTTTTTCTATTTTTAAATTATTGCGTTTATTAAGCATTAACTTAATATTTAACTCATGCGTTTTTGCGTAAAAAAACAGCTGATTGTTAATCATCGATATCTAGGTCTTCATGTGATCGGTATTGGGTCAAGTGATGCCGAAAACTATGCTAATAATTTTGATACAATCAACTGCCACACCTACTTCTACCTGATACAAACAAATCTATCATACTCTTGATCTTTCTGTTACAGAGTATTAATATGTACATCATCATTGAGTCGACAAAAAAAAAACAACAAAGAAAACAACGACAACAACAATAATAACAGTTAACAAACACACTTATAAACACACATTTACACATAAGCACACACACACGCACACACAGAAAGAGCTTACAACAATAAAAACCGATTTAACACACAAAGCGTTTGAACCTAACTGCAATGCGGCAAGAGTCGAGCCGAATTTTGAACTGAACTCGAATGAACTGAACTGAACAGAACTACAGGACGCACTCCGGCCGGATATAGACAGCAACATGGGGACATGGTTCGACTGACTGACCAACCGAACCCTTGACAAGTCAAATTGGATGAGTTGCATGGGTTGGATGGGTGTATTGGACATTGTGCGTTCGGTCATCGAGCTCTGATAGATAGATTGTAATCCTTGTATGCTCTTTGCTGCTTTCAATTGGCTCACACACACACACACACACACGTGCACATGCAAAGTGCCGCCTGTCAATTGACTTTGTTCAAGTGTAGAAAAGTCTAGTTGTGTGTGTGTGAATGCGTGTTAATTTAGTTTTGTTGTCGTCGGTATGGCAGCCAGCCAAAACAATGAAAACAACAACAGCAGCAAGAGACAACAGGCAAGAGAGAAGGGACAACAGACACGATAGAGAGAGAGTTGCATAGCGACTATTAGCTTGGGTATTAAATTGTTATCAAAAGCAACTTGCAAACATGCAAAACAAGTTAAGCTACAACAACAAATACAAGAAACAATAAAAAAAAACTTTACCCTGACAAATATTAGATGTACTTCTAGTTTAATTGATGGTACCTGTTAAAATTATTGCATGTATTGTAGACAATAATTAATCAATCAATAAGTTTTAGCGAAATCCTGAAAAGCTTAACTTATGACCTGAGGACCAGTAGTTTGGCCATAAGACGACTTAAGGGTGCCTAGATCCACTGGATAAGTTTGTAAATACATTTACATGATTAAAGTATTATAATGTAATAATAATTGTAACCAAAATGTACTTTAAAGAGGCTTTCTCTCCCTCTTATTTACCAAAAATCTCATATTTTCTTTAATTAAGTCATCGGATGAAGAATGTGCAGGTTAACTTATAAAACCACTTTTTTTTCGGCGAAAGTGGACTTAATTCATCAAGGTAGATTTTTTCAAGAGCGATACAATCTGAGAAAAGGGATACTAACATTTCGGTACAATTTTGGAAGAACGATTTGTAAAGGCCCTCAAAATAGTCGATTTCTCGGCGATCAGCTCCTTATTCGATCCTTATTCTTTCGAGCGAGTATTTTTTGTGGTTTGTGAACATGTCTAAGCCACTGGTTTTAGCCAAATCTGGAAATTTTTTATATTTTTCGGCGGAACCACCTTCTCTGGTGCATTGTCGGTGTCTATACGGCTAGGCTTAATGTCAGTAAACCACTTCTCTACATTTTGTCTCGTTGAAGTAGAGTTCGAATTCACTAAAACCACCGTAACTTATGAAGTAAATGTCAGCTTGTCAAAAAGTTTTGTAGGTATTCCTAAATAGGTTTGTACTATGTGAAACAAAATAAGGATGCAGACTTTTTGGCGCCATCAATATGGTATCCTACGGACTTTTCAGCCGATGTTTTACCTAAATCCTTACAGATGGAAATTTCGAAATTGTGCTTATTCATTTAAGGATGAAGAAATATACAGATATTTTCTATTATGAAACAATTTACTATTTATAACCTAGAAAGCGATGTATTTCCAGACAAGTGTATAGCTTTAAAGCTCCTGCTTTGTTTAGAGGATAGTCGTGGCCACAATGTTCAAGTTCATCACTGGGTTATTTAATAGACGATGATGTCTGTACAAAACTATTTCAGATGAAATTATTTGCTCGTTTAAGTTTTTTAAGCATATTTTTTTAATTCAAAATTGTTGGGGCGTATAACATACAAATTTTACAGAGCCGCGCTAAATTTTTTTTTTGATTTATTTTAGTCGTTTTTTTTTTATAAAATCCAACGTGTTTTTTTATTTAAAAAAATTGAAGTTGTGTAAATTATTTGGTTGGATTTTTAATTTTTTTTTATTCGTGACTGATATACAACTCGCGGAGTCGCTTCCAAAGATATCTTATGTGTCAAAATTATGAACATAAACCTTTTATTTGTTTCGCCGAGGGTTGTAAGAAAATATTAAATATTTTAGTATTATATATTTCAAATCTTTCATACGTCCCGATTTTCTAACTGCGGCACTGAACTCAAGTCAAAGAGCCGGTCAGCTAAGCTTAGGCACTTAAGGAATAATCGCCCATTTTTTATTCAAGAGTATTATAGCAACTCTTTTCGATAAACATTTTCAAAAGGCTTCACACCCCATCTATATTATTATCTAAAACACCATCGCTTGTCATTTGATTAATTGCTAATGTTATTATTGTTATTGTTGTAGTCGTATCGTTATTCTTACTGCGGCTGTTGCAAATGCCAAAATGATTATACATTACAATGATCTGGCAACACTAAGCCATTTGACTTTGCCGTTGAACTGCGACCTCTTTGAGGGATGTGAGACCTTAGGGCCGGTCCTGACGGCGGCTATTTCGTTAACAATAAATAACGCTTGAGACAGCGCTGAGGGCTTTTGTTTTTGCCAAGCGTACTCAAGTGCTCGACGTCAACTGCGGCAGCGACGTAGTCGGCACGTTAGCTTTGATCTGCCATACACAAAAGCAAAGAAAAACGTGCGAAAACGCCTAGACCAAAGGAAGGGTGGTTAGCATATTAAGTCAAGTCAGAGTAAGGCGGCGTACTGACAGATTGATGGCGGCTACATCTTGCTGGCTGTCTTCCTGCTTAGCCAGTCAGCTAGTCATAGAGTCAACCTGGTCGACTACCTTGTTTGCTTTTCATAATGAATGTGGCTTGAGCCATGGGGGAAGTTGCAGACACTGCAAATAAGCCAAGTCAAAGCATAGCAGGTAAAACAGTCCACACATTTGCACATACCGAGATGTATATATACAGTTAATCAAAAAAGTCTTGGACAGGCAACTTTTCTGAGATATTGTGTGCAGAAAAATCCAATAATTTTTTAGTTAGAAAAAAGCACCGCAAAAAAGAAACCCATTAAAAAGGAAAAATTCTGCTTTCAGTTAAACGAAAACCAAAAAATTTATTTATATTCCATTGCCAGCAATTTAAAACACTTCCACTTTTGCCAAACATGAATCCTTATGAGCGTACTTGGCATACTAGGGACGAAAATCAGGAATCGTTGCGTATCAACAAAGCATTGACTTAAAGAGCTCATACGACAAATCAAGCAACGGGTTGTAGGTTGGCATAGATCCAAATCTATCCAATGGAGGACCAATGAAATAATAGTATTTCGTATTATGTGGATTTTAAACAATGACACTCCAATTAAGTTTGTTAAACTAGAAAAAGCCAAGGAAACATCACCATAGAAGGGAACCCCATCGAGTTCGTCGACACCTCCCCATACCTTGGCACCATTATCTCCAGTAGTGATGGTGTTAGTGAGGACGTTTCAAGCCGACTCGCCAAAGCTCGATCAGCATTTGCGAGACTATACCGCATATTGAGAAACGGGCAGTTAAGCCGACGCACAAAGCTGCGAATCTACAATGCATGTGTTAAGTCCATACTACTATACGGCAGCGAGACGTAGTTGATGACAGGAAGAATTGTGCAACAGCTGCAGACTTTCAGCAACAAGTGCCTGCGAATTATATGCGGGATATTCTGGCCAAACAGAATATCAAATGCAGAACTGTGGCGCATCACTTGTGAGTCCCCTATCCACCTCCGAATCAGGAAACGTAAATGGACATGGATAGGTCAATCTCTCAGAAAAGAACTAAGCAGCATTGTTAGGATGGCACTAGAACTGGAATCCCCAAGGAAGCAGACGAGTAGGACGACCAAAAGCAACCTGGCGGCGGACTGCCCTTTAAAAACTGGCGCAGCAAAACATACCATGGGTTTCAGCTAAACAAACAGCGCAAAATAGAGTTCGATGGAAAGCACTTGTAGAGGCCCTAAGCTCCCAAGAGGAGTAAAGCCGTAAAAAAAAAAGAAAAAAATATTCGGAAATTACGTTGGACCAAGACTTTTTTGATGCACTGTACAAGGAAGTTTTATGTGTGTCTATATAGATTTAGCTGAGTTACAATGCTTTGCCACCCCCATGCGAGTTATTGATCAAATATCGCATGTTAGGAGCAGACAGCAAGCAAAAGCAAGTCCGGCCAAGGAGTAAAAGCCACGAATCAGAACTGTATGGCAACCACCACCATAAATGCCAACTAAAAATGTCATTTAAATTGTCTTTATGTACTGTTTACTATCCATGTGGCACGTTCACAATTCCTTGCCAACTTCCTGTCATTTTAACTGTCATTTCGTTTGCTTAGCTCTGCTTTCTTTTGCCTTAGCATTGCTCTTATTCTCTTTGTCTCTCTTCTTTTGCTTAAGAGCTTAGCTGTAAAATTGTCATTAAAATGGTAGCAAAAATAAATGGTCGTAAATTATAAAACAAAATGTGGCACAAATATTTAGACTGAAAATCAAAAAAACATTTGAAACAAAACAAAAAACAACTGTTGGACGGACGCATTAACATTATAACCCGCGAGCCATGACGTTCCCTAAGGATAGACGCGCACAGAGCTCTGCACAGTGTGAAGTGAATTATTTATACGTGAAATTGTTTATAGCAAGCAATTTAAAGAGAAGGTTGATTTATTTTTGCAATTTTTTAAGCGACATCTTTGCAGGGAATACAAATTTGATTCAATTAGGAAAATTGTTGGCATCTTTCAAGAAAATACGTATGTATACTTGAGTTTATATGTAGAAACTTCTGTCAAATTGCTAAAACAGAAGTAGCATTAAACGCGTAGTAAATTTGGGTGATTTATTTTAAATTGAGAGGAATGAGAAACTAAGGTACATTTTAATTAATCAAATGGTTGACATCTTGTTGGAAAAGTGTGTGTTTTTTGTAAGTGTTAGGATATGCATTTAAAAGACTTAGTTTTCTTGAAACACTTGAATAGGTTTATGGAAAACTAATTAGAAAAATAGAGGAATAAAATATCTTATTTACAAAAATTAAATGTTCTTTAAACTCATTGGAAAACCAATAAGAAAAGTAAAGGAATATAATATCTCACTTTGAAAAATAAAATATCATTTAAAATTATTCGTCGGCAATTGCAACCCACTTCCTTAAAACTGCAATGATTATACCCTGTACCTATAGGTACAAAGGGTATACTAGATTTGTGCAATGTATGTAACGGCAAGAAGGAGGCGTGGCAGACCCCAAGTCCTTTATACCAAAATGCTTATCATAACCTCGGGTAGCGATTGAGCCATGTCCGTCTGTCCGTCTGTATGAACACCTAGATCTCGGAGACTATAAGAGATAGAGATACGAAACTTTACCAGCTGATGCGCATATTTCCTCAGAAGATCAAGTTTGTTGAATCATGTCAATATCTTTCCCCGTTCCCCCGTAGCAGATTTTCGCGGTTTTTAGCTAAACCGTTTAATATTTTAATCTGAAACTTTACAGAACGATGCGTTGTAGTGACATGCATCTGTGTGTCAAAAATAAACAAAATCGGAAATAAAAATGTACAATATTCACCACCCCTTGCCCATAAACTGCGTCAATATTTAACTCTACGTAATAATAGTAACAAATGACCTAGAACCACCAATTTTGGTAAGCTGATTCATGTGCCTCTAATGAACAAATCCTCATCCAAATTTTATCAATGCAGCCCCCCACCCCCCGCAATCGATTTACCGTGTTTTCTCCCACACCCTTCAACATATCCCCTTGAAACTTACCCCATATACTTTAAATAACTCCTTTGACGTAAATTTCGATTTTCATCAAAATCGATTTAAATTTGCGGAACTTATAGGTATCAATATCGTTTTGTACCAACAAAAAAATGTAATGTGTAAGAATATGCAGAAAAAAAATCTTTTTTTGAGAAAAAAGGTACAGGGTATTACGCTGTCGGGCACACCTCGACCATTTTTTTTTGATCTGCAGTTGACATTATTGGGTTAAGATTTAATGTAGTGCGTCACTACAGGCACCGTTGAATCCCAAAAGTCCATCACAGAATGTTAGCTAGTGCGCATTGAGCATCCATTCACATAACATGTCCAAAAAATCTAATTTATTTTAATTAAAGGAGTACAACTAAGTACAGTTGACCTTATATGTATTGTATTGTATAGCTGCTAGCTTTACTTTAGTTTACTTCCAAACAATCCACAAGCCGCCTCTTCATTAAAAGTAAGTACCTAGTACCTGTTATATAACTTTTTCCGGAGCCGCGAAGTGGCAGATCAGTACTAAATAAGAATAAATGTAGAGTGTCTATATGCCTACTTTGAGGTATCCCTGAGGTTACCTTAATCTTCTTTCTTCGGTTAAATAAAGAGAAAGGGATCCAATTCAAAAGACAAGACAGAAACACCAAACATGAGAATAAAATATAAAGTCAGTATTAACGATATTAGCTTTCATTTTTTTCATAAAAGCATATTTAATAGAAGCCGAAAACTTTAAAAGCTTAGAATAAGTAGATCGTCGTGTTACAAAGCCATGTTGGCGATCGAAAGAAAGAAAGAATTCTTTCAAAGACGTTTGGAATTGTTGAAGCCTTGGTAAACCACGGTAGTTCTCTATAGTTCTCAGTTCCTTTTAGTTGCTATATGTATTATATATGATATATATTAATTTATAAAAATTGTGTCATTGTGACGTCACACGTTTCAATGTGCAATGGTTAGTATTGCAAAATAAGGAACAAGAAATACTTAATTATTGTGTATTGTAATTAGTTTTCAATTCCATTCTGATAATGGAGCGTTTGCACATTTTACATTGAAAGCATGAGAAACTATTTTGAGTTTAGCAAAATGGAACCGACATGGAAAAAAATTAAATCTAAACATTGTAGCTTTGTGTTGTAGTAGCACACTGTGCTCCCATCCGAAAAAGCATTAAAAAGTTTTATTGCTGCTTTTTGTCGACCCACACACGTCACAGCGGCAGAGGCAACAGCGGTGTTAGTAATGTTAGCGGCCATATTTGTTTGCCTTCCGTTTCCGTCTTGCCGCAACGGAAGTTGGCACATTAAAAAGCGCTACACTAAGTTGTGTACGCTGCCTACACACATACACAAAATTGACGCTGTTGCTGCTCGGTCTACGTCATCAACATCCACATCAAAGCCGACGTTAACGTCAACGTCATCATTATGAGCATCGGTTGACGCGCGCTTTTGCAAGGTGCGAAGAGCCAACATGTTGCCACAATGACCCTCATTAAGTTAATGGTCAACAATGTCTAAAGCGTAAAAGGGAGAGAGAATTGAAGGCAGCGTTAAAAGTTGCCGCATGCCACCTTGCCACCACGCCATTTTGTTTGCCTTGTGTGTTTTGCGTATTCTCTTTGTCTTTTGCTTTGCTTTTGTCATTTTGCTCGACACGCACGCATAACTTTGGCAATTTAGCAAAATTTTATTATTTTGTAATATTATTACGTAAGTATTTTTGTGCACATTTTAAATTGCTCTAATGGTTTGCCTGCTGTCTTGATACCTAACAAAAGATACAAGACAAGCCTCAGCTAAATTGAGTTTGGGCGCCTTTAATTATAAAATCAATACTTACTTATTATAAAAAAACAATGCACTTTGATAAAGTTAATTGAATTTATCAGCTGAAACACTAATTGTCTTAAAGTCCAAATCAAATCAAATTGAATTAGAGGCCATGGACCTCAGTTGCCGCATCATTGCCTTGGCCTAATGTATAATAAAACTGTCAAAGTCGAAATTTGAGGACAATGATTTTCATTGTTATTATTCTTTCGAAGTGTTATTGGGCGTATACGTAATATGGTCAAGGCAATAACCATACTAAACTGGCCCAACAGCTTGCTTTTATTTATGCGTACAGATTACGAAAAACGTTAGAGTAAAGTTGAGCTTAAGGCACCGAATTTGGAATACTGTTTTGAAAGCTAATGTAGTAAAGCAGTAATGTAAAACAAGCAAGCCGGTTACTGTTGGGACATTTGTATGGAAACTTTAAGTATATTATTGTTAGAATTTTGAGCCACACATACGCTCTTTATTTCAAAGTCTTAAGTACCAAACTTTATGGCATTTAATGCATCTGCCCCCCTAAATTCGTTGCTGTCAAGGACATGCTCGGGAGTTTTTTCATAACCACTTGAACGAACTCTCTAAAAGGGTATGAAAACCGCAAGTTCGAAACGTGCAATAAAATCTTGTTTTTTATAGAAAACGTAGATGAGACAAAAATAAAAAAAAAGAGGACGTTTGTAATATGAAGAATTTATTTTATTACATTTTAGTATCTATAAAATGCGTGTGCCACTTTCACACACACAAACGTCATGAATTTAGCTGAGCATGAGCACGTGAGCCCTTTTACACAGATAAAGTTGCGAGTTTAGTTCGCATCCTGTACTGCCTAGCGGCACGTACGACATATCTCCGCTTCCGTAGATAAACGCATGGATATGTGTGAATAGGCCGTCGCTATCTCTCTCTCTCCCTTTCTCTCTTCAGCTTTCTATGTGAGTTCCCGTGTGTGTACGTTTCCTTTTAACAAAATGTTTTGATTTTCATTGAAAGACAAGTATGGTACACAGACAGACATACTGACGAACTGACGGACCCATAGACAGTAGGGCAAGCAAAGCAGTCAGCGGTAACAGCCAACTAATCTGTTATCCTTGTTGGTTATCTGCTTCTTGCTTCTTGCTATACATTTGTTGCTTTTGTTGTTGTTTCTGTTGATGTTGCCTTCGCATAGTGGTCGAAGTGGCGCATTTAACTGGAATAAATCAATAACTTTGGAAATTTTTTGAGGTATAATATATTAAATCTCAAATATCTCTACAATAAACATTTCTTTCGCTTTAGTCTTTGTTAATAAATTTTTGTTTACGTTTTTTTTTTACGTTTTTTTTTTCTTGCGTCTATTATTTTATATAGAAAGAAAGTTAAAAACAAAGTTTATTAATAATGTTATTTTATTTTCATGTTTCTATGTTATAATAAAATAAGTGCTTATTTAATATATTTTATTTTTTTAGTCTATCCTGTAACCAGGATCAGTTGATTTGCATGCAGTGCATGTATTTAGTCTGCAGTAGTGTTTTTTATGGAGTTTTTGTTGGAACCTTGCTTCTAGCAATTTCTCTGACATGGACTTAAATATTTTGCAAGAAAGAATTCACCATTCTGCAATACTGTTATCAATAATATTGGCTATCCGTAGCCTTCAACAGAATTTTAGTAATAAAGAATTATAAGTGTTGAACGTTTATCAATATTTTGAAATTTTAATAAATTTTAACTAGATCGACTATTTCGACCACTGTGCGTCGTTCAGAGTCTATGCTTTGCGATTGTTTTGCTTTTTCAATTCATTTTATTTATTGAAGCATGAAAGCATACACACATACACGTATACAACCAAATAGACAGACAGATAGTCCTAAAGACACAAATCTTCAAATAATGAAAGCAAAGGCGGCAACCAAATCAAAATGAGTTTAGCAATAGAAACAGCAAATGAAAGAATATTTTGCTATTTGTGGCATTTTCAGTAGTATCTTCTAAAGCAAGAAACACAAAAAAAAGCGAAGGGAAAGTTTTTGGTTTTTTTTTACTTGTAGCAGCTTGCTCCAGAACAGAAGTGGCACAGCTGTGGGAAATTCACGTTGCGAATCACAATGATTTCGTTAACGAGGCCTTCAGATACTTGCATCCTTGAATATTCTCATAGCTGCAACTGTGTAGACTGAAAAAACAAATGGTTACAATAAAAACGCTGTAGAACATGGATAATCACTATACTAGCAATCAAAAACTACCGTCACTTTTTCAAAGCAGATTTCAGAAGTTTCTGCAAATATAAAAAAAAACTATCGAAATTTTATAAGATTTTGTCATTTCTTCTTCAAATCTTACAAAGATTCTACAGCCCAATATTTTAAACATTGAAGCCTTGCAAAAGATTGTAAAACCTTTGTCGGCATTTCAATGATTTGATTCTAGTGGCCCTGAAGAAACTGTTGGATACTCCAATCTGAAAACGTTACGTTTAACGAAAAATTTACGATTTCAAAAAAATTAATATTTTGTTGGAAAGTAAAAACTTGGTTAAGAATCGCTCGAATTAGCAGCTTGTGGTTCTTATTATCATCAAGCTTTTCTCTACATTTTTAATCTCTCTTTCACAAAATAGAAAAATGGCTTACTCTCGCTTCCACACTGTGACTAGGGCTTGTTTCTAGGGCTTTTCCATAACTTCTCTAATGTCTTTGGAGCCCCAGACGCGGCAGTTTTGGTTCTTTACGTAGTCGCCGAGCAGACAGTGTTCAATAAATTATTTGTTCATGACCCAACATTTACTTTTTAAGGACTTTGATGAGTTTTGTTAACTGAACTTGTGCATTTTCTCAGTGTATCTTTTTTCTGCAGCTTCATGCTAATTGATATTCATGTTATGCAATATGATGCGTATTTTCTGTACACCAATATTCATTCTTTGTGGGTTTCAAAATCTTGACAGTCATTGCCAATAAATATAGAAATGTACACAAATGGACAGCACTTGGTAAAGCAATTGAAAAGCGAGAAGCTTGTACTGGGTTTTAAACATTTCAACATTAGGTTAATTGTAGTTGCTCCATTAAGAAAAGCGGTTCAATGGTGTGTACATAGAATGTCAATTGTGGTCCAAACAGTTCATGACTGAGCTTCAGTTGAGCTAAGCAGAAAATGCCAATTCAAAACATTGACTTGAGTCTTTAAAATGGCGACTACAGTTGCCATAGCATACTTTTGTGCGCCATTTTGTGTGTTTTTTTTTTTGCTACTTCCTTTGCTTGACGTTACGATGTTTGCCATTTTGCCTTGGCATTTAATTGGCATAAAAATGAAACCAAAGCAAAATAGCAAGGAATTAAAAAAAAAAAAACGTAACAAACATTTTCATTAGTGTGCGGCTAATTAGCGTTGTTTTAGTTGCTATTGTAAGCAATGAATAAAAGAGAAAAAAAAAGAAAAACTTGTGAAAATTGAGTTGAAATTCAATTTGCGAAATAAAAAGTCAAGTAAAATGTTGCTAAAGAGTGAAAGACCATGAAAAAGGGCAAGGCGTGTACAGCGCATGAAAAAAAAAAATAAAAACAACTGCAACAATGGCGTCGGTATCCAAAGCACAACAAACAAAATGAACGGAAACAAAACAAATGGCGGCCAACAATCAAGTTGCTGCTTGAGCTGGTTGTTGTTGTTGCGCGGCATTGTTGACACTAGCTTGCAACAACTATAGCAACAAAATGAAGTGTATCGCATTTGGGAATGAGCTGGTTTGGTATGACCTGGCATAGGGATTGGAAGTACTAGGGCAGCGCCCAAGGAGCAATAACAAGGAAGGCTACGTTAAAAATGACAACAGCCAGCAACAACCAACAACTTTGTTGCTGCTTTTTTTTTTTCCTGCTCAGAGCAATACAACGTAGATTTTTTTGTGTTAAAGTCCCAGAACCGTTGACGTTGTCATTGCCCTCGTTATCCAATCCCCCAATCCCGCTGTAAAGTTTTAGATTTCAACTTTTATGCCCTGCATTTCTCGGTCACTGACATTATGTTGCCTGTGTTGCAGTCTGTACGCCGACGCAGCTTTGTTGCAAGTTCCAAGTTGATTTCCTTTGAATTTTTTTTTTGTTCTCTTAGTTATTGTTGCAGCCAGCTACTACTGTCTTGCTGCGCCTGTTGTTGTTTTTGTTGTGTGTGGCCTGCGGCCGGCTCTGTGTGACAAAAATCTGTTTTTGGTTGACTGCCTAACATTGCGCAAATGCAATGAAAACAATAACAAAAAAAAAAAAAAAAAAAAAAAAAACCAGGAAAACAATACAGTGAAAATATGGTTGCGAGCACCGATTTTTTGTTGGCTTTATTTGTGAGCTGAAATTAAAAAATGCTAGAAAATATTTCAACACATTGCACAGTAGTCCATTTACATGAATTATGTACAAACTTGAGTAAATCAGTTTTTTTTCGCTTATGCTTTTTCAAGACCGACAATTTAAGTTGGATTTAATATTGTGCGACCAAAATGTACTTATTTATTAAAAATAATATAAAATATATTATATGGGTATGTATTAAAAAAAATTACATACAAAATATACTATTATATATTAAATAAAAGTAAAACTTAATAAGGAATATAATATAAAATAACATTAACAAAAATTATGTACAAAACACTAATCTATATATTATATAAAAAATTATATTCAAACAAAGCAGACTAAAAGTCAATTCTAAATCTGGTCGTGCATTTTTACCTTTATGCCCCGTTTTTGGGATTGCGCACTTTGTTACTAAGGTATTCTTGCCTTTATGCGTTTATGTTCCAATTTCTGAACTCGATATTTAGTTGAACAATTCAGAACTGCAACTATGATATTTTCATGGCTTATAAATGCAATAACTTGATCCTTTTATAAAAATTGCAGCCTCCTCTATTCTTTGTTTTTAAACAAATATTGACCAACTTTTCCACTGTATACTGCTATGGTACTGCGGCACCTTGAAAAAATTGCATAGCATATTTACATATTGCCTTTGGCATAGTTTTACTAGCATTCATTTGTTTGTCGTCGTCCTCGATGTCGTAGTCATTGTCGTTGTACTTGTTGTTCGAGTGCCAGTTTTTTGGCACATAAAATATTTGGCATTCAGCCGTCTGTTGTGGCTTATTTTTGGTATGGTTTTTAATTTTTTATTTATGCGATTTTTTCGTTGTTTTTTGTTTTTGTTTTTTTTTTGGCAGTTCCTGTCGAACGAAACAATATGCTCGAAATTTCAAAAATACTTAATACTAACTGGCAGCTAACATTGTGCAGCCTAGACACCAAACCCCAAACCAGACCGCAGCCTTTTGTCGTCGCTTGTACTTAGTAAGCTGAGGCTGTCAACATTGTTGTTGTTGGTGCATTTATGAAAGTTTTACGCCTGTTTGGCAGTCTGTTGGGAACTCAACGCCCCTCAAAAGTTTTCCGAGTACCAAATGTCAAGCCGGCTGGCTTTTGTATATTTATAGCACATTTTATTGCTAGTTCAATACTGTCATACGGTTTGCATTTTGGCTTGGTCGCCAAAGTGCCAATTTGGGAGCTAGCATAAAGTTCTAGTGACAGCATCAGTATATAGCTGGACTCTTTAAGCTTAAGTTAAGTCTGAACAGTCTGGACATAGTTGAAACTTTATAAAATTCAATTGATTTTGAGCGAAACTTCCATTGAACCAAATTGGCGCAAACAACTTTAGTGGGGTTCAACTTTATTGTTGCCGCCTGCGGCTGTAGAGAACAATTTTATAAATTTCATTATAGTTTGTGTCACTAACGCACCAATTCAAATGCACTACAAAAAAATATGTTGAAGTTAAGGTTAGGTCAGAACTTGACCTCGGCATACACGCGGCTGGAGCGAGCTGAACACTCTTAAGTTCTTACAATCAATATTATATAGGGTTTATCAGGAAAGTAGTTGGACCAACGCAATTAAATAATATTTATTCACAGAAATGTTGCGTATACTCAATATTATTCAAAATAGTTTCGTTCTGCATTCACACAACACTACCAGCGGTATTTCCGGCTTTCGTCCGCTTCCTGGAAGGGGACGGCTGGAGTGCTCTTGAGTCTCCCTCGTTGCAGCATTTCCAACGAAGCGTGATGTTGTATTTTCAGGGCGGTTATGAGGCTTGGGAAGAGAAAAAAAGTCTGAAAGAGCAACGTGGGGTCCGCAGTGTGGTTGTGGCAGCTTTGCGATGTTGTGTCGTGCGAGGTACGCTGCCACGCGGAAGGCTGTGTGGCTCGGCGCTTTGTTTTGCTGGGGCAGTAGTTGGCGATGGCTGGACGAACGATGCGTTTTCTCAGCCGTTTCAGCAACTCCAAGTAAAAAACTGCTTTAATAGTTTGTCCCTGTGGCAGAAATTTACTGTGGATCATTTTATTCAAATGCACTGCTCATGTGTGAAAACACGTTTTGACGTTTGGTCGCCGGGTCATACTCAAACGTCCGCGTCGCGTCCCCAGTAAAATATTGTCTAAAATATCTTGATTTTCACTCATTTTATCGAGAAGTTCCAAAATAATACTCGTCACTTAGCATAACGTGGGAACTTGCAAAGGTTGCTAACACGAGTGATCTACACTTTGTTACAGCTTGAAGCCAATTGCCGTTTTTTCGGAGTTGTTTCTTAGATCCCAATCTACCAATATTAGGCCGGTAGACCGTCTAACTCGGAAAAAAAATCAGTCCGACTAGTTTCCGGCAGACACTGTATGCCCTTTAAACAAAGTGGCTCTTCGCTATATGACTTAAACTGGTTACAGTAGCGCAAACATGTTTTAAAATAAACTTGAAAAATTATGATTATTTAAAAAAACAAAAATCGTACTATAAGAATCCTCACTCTTAAAATAAGCCGGACAAAAATATAAAATCGAGACCAAAATCTGAATTTCGGATTTCGAACAATTTTGAAACAAGGTTTTATTGGGTTGGTTATTGTCTAAAAATCTTAATATGCCGAAAATCTTTGTTTACGAATTTGGAATTTTATTTTTAGTCTTATTTAAAGAGGTTTTGGTCTTATTCTAATTTAATTTGCTTCTGAATTATACTTTTATTGTAATTTTAAGATTGTTAACATTTTATTTTGAGAATTTGTGGCTTAATTTTGTTATTGCTCTAAAATTAAGATTTTTTTTTCAATGTAATTTAAAGAATTTTTGGTCTAGCTTAAGAATAATGAAATTAAAGAATACCGATAATATCAATAAAAATTTTATTTTTATTTAAAACTACATCTGAGTTTGAGAGTGGTTCTTTCATGTTTGTGAAATTTTGGCTTTATTTAAGAATATTGCTCTTGTTTTAAGCTTAAACTTTAATTAGGGTAAAAATCTAAATTTGAGATTTCTTTCATCTCAATTTAAGACTTATAATCTTATTATACGAATTTTTGAATTTTGGTGTTTTTTAAAGTTTAATTTTTTATTCTTCTTTTATTTATGTGAAAAAAAGAATTTTAGGTTTATATATTCAAGAATTTAATCATATTTCAAGATTTTTTGGTCTTATTTTAAAAATTAAAATCAAGAATGCAAAAATCTTAGTTTCATTTTTTTTATCAGAGTGTGGAAGCTGTCAAATAATTTTATTTAATCAAGTTTTTGTTGTTACCATGAGACCGCAGGAAGTTATTAGTTCACAAATATCGGCTGTATTATACAGAGGTTTTAAATTACTCTGTTCGTCTTATTAAGTAGGGGGTAACCATTGATAAGGCGTGCCTGGTCAAAAATGTTTTTGTGCGCGCTAGTAGTACAGTTCAATTGTTGTTAAACCTCGACATAGAAATTTGGTAAACAGAAAAATTGTTTCTTACTATATCTTTTGGCATTTTATGATATTTTTCAGAAATCAAATCTTAAGATATTCACGAAATACGGTTTTATTTTTTGTGAAAAACAATTTTCCTTTGTCTCTCTAAAATATCGATCTGCGCCAATATTTTTAAGATATGACCCATGACATTTCTTGTACTTGCCAACTTAAAAAAGTGATTTACTTAAGTGCACACGTTTTTTTTTTTTCAGTGTACATATTGAGCTACTGTATTGTATCTAGTATAGTCATAATGCAAAAAGTTTCGCTGCAGGCTTTGTGTGCAAACTTTTAGCGCTTGATAAAAGTGAAGGAGAAAAAAAAAATTATCAATATGTGGCGCAACAACAGCACTCATAGAAAGAGTTTGCCACAAAAAAAAAAAAAGAAATAATGCTTAGTTGACAAAGTTTTGTTATAAAACAATTTATCAAATTTTTTCCTTTAGTTTTTTTTCAAGTTGTAGTACGTGTATTATATTTTTTTATTTTTGTTCGCTTAAAATCTCACGACTTTGCTGCAATTTAATTTGATGTATGGTATATGTGTGTGAAACTGCACTATCAATAGTATTGGTCAGTTAAATCTCGACGCAGTTCCGTTTGCAATTCGCAAACATTTTCCGGTCAATTTGTTCAAAGCAAAGCCTTTGAAATTGAGAGCAGGGTTGAAACTATGGCATCAACTAGGTTTGGGTCTGGGCTGGCTTCGATTAACTTTTGCCTTCAAAAAGTTTGCCGTTTTGTAAATAACACAAACCCTAGGCACACACACTCGCCCATACACGCTCTTTGCTCACACAAACATATACACACAATCGTACAAATAGACGAAAAGTTTAAAGTTTTGGGTTTTCATTGGTGTTTGCTATGTCTGCTTATAACTTATGAGTGTTATCTATACCGCAAGCAGTGGGCCACAGTCTATACCCCAAACGACACAGCTGTCCCTTGGTTGCTCTCCCTATCTATCTGTGTATATGACTATTTGCCACTTTATTACAACGTGGCAGACTCGAACTTTGGCAAATGATGTTGGTCTCTTTGGTTGGCCAGACTGTTTGCTATTTAGATTGTTGGTCTTGTAAATTTTTAAACTCATAAATGTGTCTAGTTTAAATCTTTAAATTTTTTCAATAAAATATTGCAAATTTTTGGTTTATACAATTTAATAAAAATTTTGGTATATATATACATTAAAACTGTTTACAAGCCAATAAAATGTAATGTTGTGTTAAATAAACAAGAAAAAAAAACTATTAAGTCGCTATTTGTGGTAAATAAAATGCATATATTGGCATTAAATTTGATGTTTACGTTATATCAAATTATTCATACGTCATATTAACATGAATTTTTAAAATTTTATTAAAACGATTTAAATATTATTTTTCTTTTGCAGTTTATCCATGGTGCAAACTTCAACGCCAATAAATTCGACATTGCTTTTAAAATCAAGGTAAATAAATGCAATAAAAGTATTTTTAAGCTTTTTTATGATATGCTTTTAATAAAGCGTTTTTATTCACATTTATCAGAATATGCTTTTGTACCATACCCATAAATTAAAGCAAAAGACTTTCCGCTTTCCGCATGAATAGCAGTATGTCTTTTGTTGGTATTGACCTAAGATGGAAGGGTCTAATCCGTTCCTTTCCCAAGTGACAGGCTCTGTCCCATTCCAGCGCTGGGCAGTCACAGAGAATATGTCTGGTGGTTTCATCGTCCTCGAGACAGAGTCTGCACTCTGAAGAGTCCGATAGGCCGATTTTCTGTAGATGGTATCTAACAGTGTGGTGGCCAGATAGGTAAGCTACCAGGAGTTTTAAGTCCTCTCTGCCAAGACCTTTTGTCTTCATCATATCCAGGGGTTTGATAAGCGCTTTTGCTTGACGCAACCCCGGTAAGGAGAACCAGTATCTCCTATGTTCTCCTGCAGCCCATTTGTTTACCATAGTTTTGATGATAGTGCCCTTATAGCAGCTTGGCTATCTGAGTAGATACAGATGTTTGCTCCCCTAGTTCCTTTACTAAGGTTACTATGAGCGCAGATCTCTATGGCATGAATCTCTGTTTGAAAGATGCTGGGCCAGATGCCCATTGCACTAGAGATTCTGGTGTTGGGCCCAACGACTCCAACACCTACACCCTGCTCAGTTTTGGACCCATCCGTGAACCATTGTTGCCACCGGAGGTTTCCACAGGGGCTCTCCCGACTTGGGAGAAGAGATCTAAATTTCTTGTTATGAAATAGTTCCGTGATCATAAGATCTGATCTAGAGCAGATGGATGCGTCAGGAAGGGAATATATAAGTGCGGCATGACCAGTGTCGCTTGCTAAGAGTCCAGATGTGATCTGGATACGCAGTAGACTCTGCATGGCTGACTTTTGGATGAAAATATGCAGTGGTGTAAGTCCAAGGACTGACTCCATGACAGCTGTTGGACAGGTACGCATAGCTCCCGAGAGAGATAGGCATACTAATCTTTGAAGCTTGCTGCACTTCTTAATGGCCACATTTTGCTGCGTCTTGGGCCACCACACAAGGGCTGCATATGTGACGATGTTAAGCCCTTCGCTTAGACACCAGTTCAGGGTTATCTGTAGAGCATTGTTCATCATCTCTATGATGGTGTTCTCAGAATATGCTTAAATGTATACAATTCTTTTAAGTTTAAAGAAAGCATCTACGTTTTCGACCTCCCCTCGCCTATTAACTGTATAAAAATTTAACTTGATCTTTATATGGCCTAGGCCTAAAGTATTAATGATTTGTTTTATATAGGGAAAAAGTAGTTAGCAGTTATGTCACTTCTTTCACACCTAGATCAAAAAAAAAAAATCTGTTCAAAACTTAAATTTGAGTGCGGATTAGATACTCCAAAATAATGCATGATCCATGGCTAACAAATAACTGCCGAATATCGCAGCGACAAATAAAAAACGAGTATGCCCCAAGAGACCTATACCAAACAGTAAACTGAGTTTGATAAACTTTGGCGCATTGGACCAATTATAAAACTAGTAAAAGGTGTATAAATTGTTCTCTTACAGACTTTAACCCGTCAGTTTCTTCTTGTGTGGGAAATTTTCCAAAATCGTTAATCAGTGAAGGAATCACTCAGTGAGTCTGACTAAACCAGGTCAAACAGTTTCATGTACCTACATGGATTTAATATTATGTGGGTCAATTTTACATGCTTCAAATAAGTTGGAATTCTCGGAGAGGCCACTGCCTCTGGCTGATGAATTGCGCTGCTTGCCCTGTTCTGCTCGCAAGCGATTTATTTATGTCGTAAAGTTATTATATCTATGGTACAAGAAATACTTTGCTGCTTGCAACTGCACTTCAATGCAATAAAAACAACAAAACAAAAGCAAAAAATGTGATAAGAGCTGAGGCAGTACCCGACAGTGGAATACCCTGTAACCATTTTATGAAAACAATGTTATTTTCAGTTTGTATTGATAGCTTGTAAGATAAAGGCGTATTCAAGAAAAAGGGGTTTCGGGAGCATGTAAATTGGTTTTACAAGGGTCACTACTTATTTTTTTGGAGCACCTACTAATGGCATCGTATGGATTTTGACACTTTCACTTAAAACGTTCGAAAGAAAATAAATTTTTGTTTTTTCAAAAGACAAAAAGAATGAGACGAAAATTAGCCGAAAGTCTAAAAAGTCGTACCAAAAAGAGATCAGTGCGGAAATTTGTTTGTATTAACTTTGTGAAGCAGCTAAAGACTCTCTCTTTAGACTGAATAAGGGTTTTCACATTTGATATTCTGGTTTTCTTCCAGGTCAAACCGTCCATTGCGCAACGTTTCGACTGAGGAGCGCTTCTTGTGTTGTTTAGATTGATCGAAAAATAAAATGAAACCTTGAAAATTTTTGGGTCATGCCTTATTATGACTTTCGACGTGAACAATCTCGACAAAGAGTTCAACTTAAAACTGCTTTCGATTTTTGCTGATAGTTTGGAGACTACGACGAATTTAGTGAAAGTCTTTCAAAATCGGCCGTAATGTGACTTATTATGAGATTGAGGCAAGCAGATTTGTTTGCATTGGTTAGCACATAACTTGACGATGCGCACCAGAATCAGGGAACATACTTTTCGAAAATTTTCTTAACTTATATAAGTGTGTTTTTATAGCTAGGCCCAATTTATAATTAGTGACCCTCGTAAAGTGGAATATTGTCACAGTTGATAGGAAAGCGGTTCTGAAATTAAAAGTTGTACTCCAAAGCTAAATATATTCGCAGCAGTTCAATAGCGTACACCGGTGACAAATAGTGGGTATAAGCCGTGAAATTCTACTCCAAAATTTAATGTTTCTATCTCTGATAGTCTCCGAGGTCTAGTTGTTGTTATTCAAGCATTTTTGCAGTCTTGCATTCTTGCACACAAATATCTGATAACCTAGCCTAAGGGCATAGTGTATAAAAAGCAACTATCATAATTTTTATGTTGTCAAAGTTTGCAGCAATTTTTCACGCTTTTGACGAGAACGAGAGTAACAAAATAAAAAATTAAAAATAAGAGAAAAATTGGTCAGAAAAATGCGTTGAATATTTTTCATAACAAAAATTGGAGTTTTAAAATTGTTTCGAGGTTGCGGGAAATGCGAGTTGAATGTTAGTGGCAAATTTTGCAATCTCGCCACAAACCATCAACAATTTGCCCGTTTTACTCTGTCTCCACTCGGAAATGTTTGTTGGGATCCCCTTTGGTAGTTGTTAGTTTGTTGGGTGTTATTATGAATTATGTGGCTCAGCTGCTGCTGAAAATTGTTTACTGTTTTCGTAGTATTAGTAGTCGTTGTTGCAAGTTAAATTATGGCAGATTTTGTACATTAGATAAAATGAATTATTATTATTTGCATTTTGCATTAATTATAGTAAATAAAACATACGAGTGGTCAGTTAGTTGCTTTAAAGGCCAAAACAAATTTTTTTTTGTTGCTAATTTGTTGTTGTTGCCTTCATGAATAATTATGTACTACTGCTTGCATGCGTATTATGTGCACATTGTTGTTCCATTTATTTTTGTTTAATTTTCATTTTTGTTTGGCTTTCCATTTTTGGCTGTAATTAAGCCATAGCTGTATATGTACAACCAACAAGTTGAAAAGGCATTTTGTAAATATAAAACGAAGTAAATAAACATAAATTTAATAAGCTTATTTGAATGCAAATGCAGAAAGTGCAGTGGTCAAGATAAAGTTATCATAAATCTGTTGAAAATTTGAGTAAATCATACGAGGGCCATTATCGAGTACATATTTACTCGGTATCCACATATTAACTGTTAGGGCTTAAAAATAAATAAGACTCTTTATTAGAGAGTTTCTAAGTTTTCTTTGATTACTTAGTGTATGGAGTTGCATCCCTTGCGGCTTGCACCCAGATTTTTTGATAAATAATTGTTCCACTGAACTTAGTGTTCTTACCCAGTTATTGCTATCTTCTTCTTCTTTTTAACTGAACTATACCACCCTAACGGGCCTCAGCCGTGCAACATTTCTCTCCAGGCACTTCCGCATTGTGCGCGCCTTCGTCAGTTGATAACACCAAGAGCTGAAAGAACTTTAGCCACTTGGTCCTTCCAATGCATCCGTGGTCTTCCTTTTCTCCGCGGAACCCCAACTACCGCATCGAGCAGCTGAAGAATTGGAGTTTTCGCTTCCATATGCACTACACGAAGATCGAAGATCTTGCGAAGAATCATCCGGTTGTGTTACCGTCCTTGTCTCTGCGCCATGTAAGCGGACTGGAAGGATAACTGGCCGATAGAATGTCAGTTTTGCCTGATGAGAAAGGGCTCTACGGTTAATTTACCTACTAAGCCTAAAGTAGCACCTGTTACCAAGAGTTATTCTTCGCTTGATCTCCAGACTGACATTATTGGCGTTTGTTACCGCGTAGCCAAGATAATGTCATCGGCGTATCCAAGGAGTTGGACACATCTGTTGGTTAATATTATACCCGTCCGATACTCATCAGCCTTTCTTATAATGCTCTCCATTAGAAGATTGAAGAGCGTACAAGAGAGCGAGTCGCCTTAACTGAGACTTCGTTTGGTATTAAAGGTTCCGTAGAGTACTACCTTGACGGAGACATGGTGGCATACAGGCGACCTCGCAGCCTTGTAGCCGACAAAAGGGTGGTATGTGTCGGTCTGATTTTCGTGGTTCTTCTCCAGGGCTTGGTCCAGTGTGAAGAGCTGGTCAACGGTGGATTGACCAGATCGGGAACCGCACAGATAAGGCCCAATCTGTGCTTCGGCAAGTGATTTCAATCTTTCACACAGTACACACAGTTATTGGTATCTATTCGATAAAAATCATAACACCGGCACACGTTTTGCTAAAAAGCTCCTTCAAACCTTTTCAAGTATATAATTATGTATCGCGTTTTCTAACCTATTTTTTAAAGCAGGTCAAAATTGTATGAAAATTGGGAAGTACCCACAGGTGTTTCAGGATGATATTCGGCAAACTTGTCCTTTTTTTTTTTCGTTTTGTTCGTTTGATGATTTAACATCGCAGAAATCCTAGTGGAAAGGTTCATACGCTAAGGTCAGGCGTGGCCGATACTGAAAACCCCTGTACCATCATATTATAAGGCAACTTACTATCTGCATATATAATGATATGTATATATAAATAATACTCATATAATTGTTGGATAAAAAAACTTAAAAAAAAAAAATAAATAAATTGACCCCACTGGGAATTGAAACTCGGTCTTCAGATGGCGCGACTTTAATCAACATTTCCGATTATAATAAATTTTGGTGTTGACGGAAAGATAAATTCCCGCACTTTACGCTTACACACCAAAGCAGTAACTTTACATTTTTAGAAAATAGAGCGGTTGGAAATTATTTGGGGGTGGTAAGGAGTGGTTCAAATGTCAAGTTTAGTGTTATTAGCTCTTATAGCGTACGAGATCCAAATTTTCGCTTTTGCTGATTCTTTATTTCGAAATATACACTTTGAATTTTGTAACCAAATGTAGTATACGCTTTGTACCTTTAGGTACAGCGTATATTTACCTTAACACTGTATATAATACGTACCCGTATACTGCAAATAATAATTACTTCAATAACAAAAGATTTGTGCGTGAGGTTGCCTTCTTCGTGTTTTTCTTCAACTCTGTGTTCTCAAATTTATAAATTTTTCCGTCAAAACATTCTTCATTCTTACTCTTATAAACACTCAAAATTCTTCAAGATTGTTGTTTGTTTTTGACGTCATTGTTTTGGAATCACGAGGAAAATAGTTGGTCCAAGAAATTTGCGCGCTCTGTGCCACAAAGTACTTACAAAGTAGTCAGTCAGTCCGTCAGTTGTCGGTTGGTGCACAGCATAATAAAAGCACGGGCATGGCCTCTGGCACATTAACATAATCGGGTGTAGGGTTGGTTGATGATGCTGATGTTGATGACGATGGTGTTGCCGGTAGCGGCAGTGACTGCAACTGTGACGTCAACTGCGACAGCGACAACTTCATTCCGCGCAACATCAACGTCAACAAGGCGTTTTGCTGGCTGGCATTGTGTGGCATACTTATACATAGCTGTGGGGCCAAGTAAACTGTATGATTTGTCCAGTGCAGTCAGTGTAAAGACACCCACAAAGTTTTACTAGTCGCTCTCTTTTGCTCCTAGTTTACTATAGGTATAAACGAGTATATAGATGTATATATAGTCTGTGTATATACCCAAACTATTGTCCATAGTAAACGCGCGCATAAATCAAAACAATAAAGTTCAAGCGAAAACAATGACGATGATGTGGACGGATTGGACAAGCCGCTGTTGTTGTAGTCGCTGGCCTGCTTCCATTGTTGGGACCCATGCTCGTTCGCCCCTCTATTGATGTGCTGCGACAAATTATGTCATTGAACTGCTGCATTGTTGTTGCTGGCAGTTTTTGTCACGCAGAAGATGAAAAATTACAACAACAATGTATAATACGAGATGACGATGCTACTGTCTAGATTGTTGGCTGCATGCTCATGAATAATATTTGCGCTAAATATTTGTTTAGTTGATTTTTTGTTTTCTTTAACGCGTAGTTGATTTAGACAAATGAACATGTACACATAAAGTATACGCAGTGTATGCTGTGGCTGAGTTCGGTCAACTGACATAAACATAACGCTCTTAATGGATATCGTAACATTTTTAATGACCATTAAGCAAAAAGATACAATGGATAATGGATAAAAATATTTTATGATGGCCGGCATGAAACTTAAGCTGACTTTTTGGATTCAAGCGACGCTTTTTCATTATGTAGTATATTTATTTATATACCCTTAAATAAAATAAAGCTTCGGTTCAATTGATGGTCTTATATTATATTATTTATGTGTATTTGTATACACTCTGTATTGGAAGATAAACAAATTTTGTTTGTAACAACTAAAGTCAAGCGGGTAGAACCCTAAAAAGTAACGAACTGATGAGTATGGCAGAAAATTACAAATCGGTATCTAGTCCTTTACTTGTCCATTCCATTTAATAAAATTTGAGTCGCTTGTTCACCAATATAATATTTGACAGGGTATTTCATAGTCGCAAAGGCTCCAAATGTTAAAGATAAAGTTTGCCGAAACATATATAATAATAAAAAACTTTGGTCAGTTAAAATGGCTAACGAAAAGCAATACTCAAGGGTCGAGCTTCTCTCCGAGGCTTTTGATAGGCTTGATGCAAGTGGTCACACACAAAGAGCATGAAATACGTGGAAAAGCCCATGGCAGTCCGGACACATTGGGATAGACAGGCTTGCGGCTGGCACGCGCGACGTTTTCGTGTATTAATGAACAGAGCTGAATTGCAGGGCACGACAGGACGGCACAGTACAGTACACGCCAGGATACGCAAGTGCTACGGCTATGTCAGATCAGGTCAGGGCATTCGTCGATTATGCGTGGCACAGACTAGCCAGACCACTTAACCAGGCCTGGGGGTGTTTAAGAGTGTGATGGTGTTGTCATTAAAGTCGCGTCGTTAGCATCGTTGCTGTTTGTTGATGTTCATTATGATAATAAGGATGTTGTTGTTGTGTTTGTTGCTACCATTGGTGTCGGCTTAATGTTGTACTGGGGTTGTGTATATTTGTTGCAATGTGTGTATATGATGTTGTGTGCGTTACTTAAATGTCGCCAATTGCGTATATCAGCCACGGCTATGCCATGTTATGCTGGCTTATAGCCACAGCTCAACTTATATATGTACTATATACTGAGTACATATGTATTGTGTGTGTTTGTTGTGTGCACACATAATTATGCAGCTGGCTTAATTATAAAATGTTACCCGGCAGTTAACCTGGGGAATTAATTTATACACATACAACATCAATACACACTAACATAACTGTGATTGCAGTCAAGTTCGGTTTAATCAGAGTGATGCGTTAACTATATCCAAAACCCCCTTAGCTACGCCCCCTCTAATACACGCTCGCTCTACATTTGGATGCTGCATCATTACGCTAGGGTTCATTAACTAATTTAAGCGCACATATAGCATAATAAATTGATGACGTCACTGCATTCGTGTGACATTTTACCGGAGTGTGTTTATGTGTCTGTTTAGATAATGTTGTTGTTGGGCTGCTTAATGATGCATATAGAGCTTTAACAGAGACATTAAAGCTTTTTGGCACATAGCTTACATAGCCAAGAATTTAAAAGCAAAGAAAATAAAAATTATAAATCAGTCTTTGTTAAGTGTTTCATGTATTAATTGAAAATTAACTGAATTAATTTACAAAAAAGAAAATATGTTACTTAATTGTATATACCACCCAGCCTGAAGGCCTATGTTGCTCTGGCTTTAAAACTACTTTTGTTCCCTAGAATTAATTCTAAGTTACAATATTTAGATAAATAGAATAAACTGAATTAATTATAATTATTTAAATTAAAGTTGCTAAAAACAATATTTTTCAGTATATAAATTATTTGTTTTGTTCTCTATTATTCTTAAATTAGAAAGAAAATAATTTTGTGCGAAAAAACGGCTGCATGAGGAATCTAATATTATTTTAATATAGATGAAATCATCTCTAGCGCTTTAAGCAATTTCGCAAATAAGAAATAAAATAATTTCATAAAATTTCTTCACCATCATTAAGTTTTTTTTTTTCAGTCATACTTTCCTTTAAAATATTTGGAATATTTTATTCCATTTTGTCAATTTATTAAATTTTCTTTATTTATTTATTAACATTAGACTAAGTATATAATACTAAACCTAATATTAAGGGAAGAACGCGAGCAAACAAAGCCATCGAATCAATAATAATTATAATAATTTTTCAGCTGTAAGAACAAACACTCTCAATGTCAGCGTTAAGACTAAATATCCTTAGAATGAGTACGAAATGGTCTTATTTAAGATTTATTCTTTAATTTAGAGCAGTTGTTTCACAACATTCTTAAATTAACAATTTCTGTCTAAAAAGTTGAAGAATTTTACCCTCAATAATACAAAAATCGCATGTTAACACATTTAACAAAGTCATGCCCTCGTAGTCCAAAACAAAGTGCACCACCAAGTGAACATTCCGGGTCACTCCATTTTGAGATTTTGCAAGTTTTTCAAAATTTCGAATAATGTTGTGTTATGTTGGATTCGCCATTTTGAAATGTTGAATTAGTAATAAAAGTATCTGAATAGCATATAACAGGGGAATAAGATTAAAAATAGTGATTAAATGTACAGTTACTTTGATTTGCCGGCCATTGTTCCTTCGCCATTTTGAAATATTAAAAATCACCAAACGGCTTGAAAAAGTAGACAAGAAGACGAAAATTTAAAGTGAAATGTTTTTTTTTTTTTTTTTTTTTTTTTTGATTTTTTTTTTTTTTTTCGAATTTTTTTTATAATATTTAATTATATTTAATAGGATTAGTGAGACATCTGCATGTATCGTGCTGGCATTTGGTATTTGAATGCTCATTTGAAATACTCTGAATTGGGTCTACGATTGATATATTGTTAGCTTGTTGCTATACGTCAACTTGAATGCTTGGCCTAGTTTATAATACTGTTTATATATTTAAGAATCATAGGTCGTACGTTTAACATTCACTATTCTCTTCTATGGCACTTCATGCGTAGGAGTTTATATGTTTGGTTCGTGATGTTTTCCAAATACACAAAAAACTGTGCCTATAACGATTTCTAATGAGTTGCTCTTAAACATCATGATTTTTAAGTATGTGCCAAAATACTGCCTTGTAATGCCATGAGTGAAAAATTGATGAGCTTGCACTGTATTTTCCTATCATACATCATTATATATTTGCTTTCTTTTTTTTTTTTGCTTTGCCACAAACTCAATGCCGGCACCAGATTTGGAAAGAACTCTTAGGGCCAAGTAATTTACAAACTGCAGTTTTTATGGTACTATCTTTAGCACACAATAAACAGCAGCAAAAGCAGCAGCTTCGCATACTTGACGTTGTTTTTGTTACAAATTTATCATTAAAATGTCAAAACTTAAATTGATTCAAAAACTTTGGTCTGGCATCTCCTAGTCGTTGTCGGAGCAACTCAATGACAATGCTAGGGAGTGCCAGTGCCTTTATCACTTGTGCCTCCTACGTTGCTCTCTTTTGCGCACATTCTTCGTAAAGTCAAAAGTTTTGTGCTGTTTTTATACACTGTATTCATTGGTTCAAGGGCATACTAGACTTGTGGAATGCATGTAACAGGCAGAGGAATAAGAGGCGTGACAGATAATACGTTTTTTTATAGTAAAATGCTCATAGTCTCGATTAAGCCATGTATGTATGTTTGCACGACCGTGTAAACAGAGACCATAAAAACTTTAAGTCGATTTGTATCTGAAACTAGAGAGAGTTAGCATTATCGTTATATCCATAAACTGCATCAAAATTCAACTATTCCAAGGTATTGGTACACAATTTCTAGAGTCTTCGATCTGTATCAATTAATCGGAGCTTATAGGAATATGTTGCCGTTGATCTTATACCCCATACTACCAGTTTGCAGTGAAATACTAAAGTTGCTATAATAAAGTATCCAGGAATATTTTTGCGGGAAAAAGTGTAGGATATTATTATAAAGCCAATCGAACAAAATTTATTTCTCAATTTCAAATGGCCATAACTTCAAAGCAAAAAGAGCTAGATCGAAAATAGGTCCAAATACAGTGGCGTCGAGATCTGCAGGATCTAAATATACTTATAAAGCTAATCGGACAAACTTTACTTTTGTATTACGACATCAAAATAATTCGACAAACCTTACATGCTCACGGATATTACGTATCTTTTGATAAATTTCATGGTCAGATGGATAGACATAGTTGGTTATGTCGATATCTTTTCTAATATAAATAATTTTCTCATTGTCTTCTTTATCTCTTGCTTCTTGTTATATAAATTTCAGAAATCTATAATATCCTTGAGTCTTGTGATAAAGGGTATAAATAACTTATTGGTGTATTGGAGTAATCAAAAAATACTTGTAGAATGAGCAGAGATAAAAGTACTTTTCGTGGGATCATGAAATTCAAAAACCATAAAATCTAGAATATGGAAAGCAATTTTATAATAAATGCCGTGATTGCTTTTTAAATTTTTCAATTGCTTTAAACGATTGAACTGTTGGAAATGAAGAGATTTTCACCGAAACATTATTTTTGATATAACTGGTGTAAAAAACTCTTAAGATTTCGTGCCGTGTTTATTGTTAAGGCGTATACGCAGAATGAAAAAAAATTTCGCACGGAATGACAAAACCATAAAAATCCCATCTGAGTATAGGCCTTCATCAAAAACTATTTCTTGATTGAATTTGGTCAGAACATCAAGGCTTTTAAGGTTTACAGAAAAAAATGGAATTATTGAAACTGAAATTAAAAGCAGGGATCGCAAATAAGAGTTATGGTGTTAAAAAAAATCAATGGGAAAAAAGTGCTTTGGATGAATGTACAATCCAGTATATATCATATTTTTGAAAGGACTATCCGAAATAAGGATACATTTTTATTCTTAATTTTTATCAATAAAATCAAGCTTAATCAGTGGAAAGGATCCCACAAGGGAAAATATTGAATTTGGACACCTTTTGAACAGAGGGGTGTATTACAAAGATTGACGTGTTTTTTTAATGCACACATTAACACCTTTCTATCGATGCAAAAAATGAATCTAAATGTTGAACCAATTATTTGTAAAACTACACGTGTTGCACAGTTACCAAAACTTGTATATATCAATGAATCCTTTGTTTCGATTCTTTAAGGACATGTTAAGCATCGATAGAAAGGTGTTAATGTGTGCATTAAAAAAACACGTCAATCTTTGTAATACACCCCTCTGTTCAAAAGGTGTCCAAATTCAATATTTTCCCTTGTGGGATCCTTTCCACTGATCCTTCAAGGACATTTTTGGCATCGATGGAAAGGTGTTGAAGTGTGCATCACAACAAGACGTCAACCATTGTAATACACCCCGTGGTTCAAAAGATATTCAAATTTGATTTTTATTTTCAATTTTTAAAATAAAAATCACTCAATAACTTTTATATTCAATTTATATAATAAAAATTGCAGAATAACTCTTATTCTCAATTTATAAAATAAAAATTGGTCAATAATTTTTATTTTAAATTTTTATTATAAAAATTGAAAAATAAGCGTTATTTTGCAATTTTTAAATAAAAATTGGCATTTAAATATTACTTCATAATTTTTATTTTTTAAGTCAAAAAATAAGAATTATTTTGCAATTTTGATGAAAAAAATCCAAAAATAATAATTATTTCGTGATTTTTATTTTAAAAATTATAAGAGTTACGTTCCCTGATTAAAAGTGTATTCTGAATTTTGTACAATTTTAGCTATCTTCTCGGATTTTTATTAACTTCTGCCTGCTGCTGTTTGTTTGTTTGCTTGTTTGTGTCATTGGCGCCGCATCTTCAGCTCTTACTTGAGCTACTTCTGCATACTTTAAGGCGCGTGCACTTTGCAAAACTTTTGCTTCGTTAAGCAAACTTGTTTAATTTCCTCTTCAATTGCCCGAGCAACCAGCCGAGCAATCAAAAGTTGCTACGACTTCTTTGCTCTTCATGCTTTTTGCATTCACAGTCAGCTGTTCGTTGTGGCTATCTTTGTATCTGTATTTGTACTTTATGGCATAAATACTTTTTCTTAACTTTTGTATTTGCTTGGGAACTTGTTTTTTGCTGTTGTCTACAGCTGATTTTGCTTGTAGAGCAACTAACTTAATATATTTTTACTATTTGCCTGTTGGGCTAAAGTTGAGGAATTTATAATGGTTAAATTTTATTAGTATTGTTTTGACAACAATTTTTCATTTGTATCAAATATTTATGTTTTGCATTCAACTTGTAAAAAAAGAAAACAAAAAATTGTAAAATAAGTTTTCGAGGATGGTACGTGAATAAAATTAATAAATATTTAAAAATTAATTTATAAATTCTATTTCAGTAACTATACAATAAATCATAAAAATCGAAAAGTTCGACTTAAAAATTGTTTCGTTACACTTTTTCCACCCCTATATACATTCAGCCCACCCTCGAATAAACAAAAGTTTGAATCATCATTTTATCAAAATTATTTCAAGTCGTTATTCAAACGCACGGCCAGAGTAAGAAAGTTTTATTTATATGCCCCACAAATGAATCTCCTGCTTAACCCAACCCAACCCCTCTGAACCCCATGTAACACATATAGTTAGTTGTCTTGTTGCTATTTTTAAAATAACCATTAAACAATTTGTCGGGAATGTCTGTTTCTGGCAAAGGAATGTTGAAAAATAAGTGCCACAACTTTGCGCCTTGGCCTTAAATGTTTCTGCTGATGTAACTTTTGTTGTTGTAAGGTATTTGTTACAATTGTTGTTGTTGCAGCTTCACACTTTGTATACCAACGCCCACATGGGAATTTTTTCCCTTGTTGTTCTTGGAGTTGTTGCCTTTCGCTGGCATTTTTTCTTTAATGGTTTTGAAACTATTTATTTTACGATATATTTTTGTTTACATTACGAGCGCACTACGAACGGACCCTCAGCATATTTCTCTAAATTGCATTGAGGCATGTGGCAGCAACAACAAAAACAACAATGGAGTGCACCCCAGAGCCCGAAAAAAATTGCTGCAGTTTGTTGTTGCTCATTTGTTGTTATTGCTGCTGCTCGTGTATTGGCCATTTATCAGTCAGCAGAGCAGCGAGTAGCGCAGCGCAGCGAGAGTTGTTTGTTGGTACGAGGTTGGTTTGATAAGTCAGTGACGCTTTAGATAAAATAAATTTTTTTTAGTCAAACAGCTCTTGTTGCTCAAATTCCAATTTTTTAAATCTTTTTTTTTTTGTTTTCGGCACAGAAATATGAAGACCAACGTGAAATATATAAAAATACATAAATACCAATTTAATGCTAGTTGTATTTTAATTGAGTCTAAACATTTATGTGAAGTTTGATCAAAATTGTTGCACTATTTGATATAGCTGCAATACAAAAATTGAACCAGATTTCTACGCAGCCAAATTCAAGCAATTTTTTATACTTTGCATATGATTCTCAAGATCCAGTTGTTTTTTTTTTAATGAACCATTCAAACGATCAAAATCTCTTGCCGAGCTATGTATCTGGTTTGGGAGTGAAAAATTGTCGCTGGCGTAACCATCTGAAGAATAGCTAAATTTTTGGAATGGGAACTGCTGAACACGTACTTTTTCTTTGCCAAATTTTGTTGAAATCAGTTCAACAGTTTTAACTAATTTTCACCGGTGATCAATTTATCCTTTTTAAGAATATCTTGTTGGCTGAGTGGCCCACCTTGGATTTCTTTGGGGTACGCTGAGACGAAAAAGATCCACCAGGCAAATACTCATTTGTATTGCGGTTGATCCTCGACAAAAATTCCTTTGAAATGATCTCACGGATGCGCTTGTGGTCAACTACAAATCATTGCGAGGATAATTTTTTATGTCGAAAGACTCACGTTTGATGTGGTGTAGACTTGCTATTGAGATACATAGCGAGCACACATAATTTGACTTTTCGATCGTCCAATAACATTCGAAGAGGCCGATTAAGGACGGTTTTTAAAAGCCTATTTTTAGCGAGCTTAACTTTCATTGCCAATTTATAAAGTCTTAAGTCGATCTTGCAAAGGATTCACGATAGCTTGCCTACAAGTTAACATATGTCTATCAATTAAAATTCAAAAAGTATCTACCTATCTTATAAAACCGCCCTCGTGTTATTCTTGCTATCGATGTTGTTTGTTGTTTTAACGCTGTTTGTTTGTTTACCCGGCTGGCCTCCATTGCTGCATATAAGTTTTTTTTTTTTGTTAGTTTTTCGCGCTTTCACGCCATGAACTCCCCTAACTAACCTTATGCCCCTTGAACTCGCTGCCCTGATGCACACTTCCACTGCATGCAGTTTGTTTGTCCAGACATATTGATAATCGTTTTCAATTTGTGTTGGTTTTTGTGTTTTCAACTGAACCCACTCAACCCTTTAACAGAGTGCAATGAAATATATAATAACAAGTAGCTGAAAAAAAGAAAAATACAATCAATTGTGTGCAGTTCATTCACAATACAATAATTTTTGGAAAAACAATAACAAGTTTTTGTGGTGTCCTCTCGAAATTATTTCCAAAGACCAAAGGACGTGGCTGACTGCATCAGTGGTCAGCTGATAAAGATCTGATGGATGTGCTGTTTTTTGCTTTGCATTATTTAATCCAAAACCAGTGCTGTTTATAAAAACCAACTAAAACCATCTACACCTTAGCATTTCTTCCCTCATTCCAGTTTATTTCATTTCGTGACTCACTATTGTCTGTTTATTGAAAATGTTGGTATGGATGTTTTACGTCCATGGAAATGGTTTTGTAGAGCATTTATTGGTTTAAAAGCATTTCTCACTTTAGCTTTCGCTGTGTATAAGTGAATCTGAAGCATTTAACGCCTCATAAATCAGTCACAGTGACATAAATTGACTCATCGACTGGGGGGTTTCAAGTTTATGGCATGCTTTAAAAGTAAAATTGTGTTTCCACTTTAAATATTTGCTGCTTGACAAATGTGTGTTTGGAAAAACTTTTTGATTGCTTTTTTTTTTGAGTTGAGAAATTTAGTGTTTCAAATATATGCGTCTGTTGTTTTAAACCGAAATAGCTTTCGAGCGTCATCCCTTTACGAGTTAAGATTAATTTTAAAATGCATCCTAACTCTTCGTTCTCTTCTAAGCCGCTTGAATTGTTAGCTGTCATCATCAACACAAATGCATCGCGGATCGGTTCAAGCAATTCGAGACACCGGCCATTACCACCGTATCTACAATTAAATTTACGTGTTACTCTAAAATTGTTAAAGTTCAAATCTTGATAGAGGCATTTCCTTAGAACTTCCAATTAATCTGGGCTGGCGCAGAAATTTCTTGAGATTTTGATTTCAGTTGGTGTGCATATTTCTAGTAAAAATCGTAGGAGACACAGAACTTTGAGTGATTTGCGTTTTCAGACTGCTGCAAAACTTTTGGCATTCACTTCCATCACTAACTTACCACAAGCTGCCAATTTATGTGAAAAAGAAAAGCAACACTTATACTTCATACATTAATTAAATTTGATCAAATCTCGAGTAAATTTACCAGAGATTTTTAAATAGTCTCAAAGGGCTATGTGTCTCTATAAATAATTTTTTTTTTTCAAAAGGAAACTTTTTTTTGTTACACGATTACTGAATAATGACGGCTTATAAAAAAATTATGTTTTCTTCTGTCGTTTCTGCAAATCTATTTCATTTTTGGGAGCCTCCAAAACACGACTTAATATTTGTGACATTTATTTTCAATTTGTTACAAAAAAGTAGATTATACGGAGTACTTTGTTATATAATCTTTCATTATACAGAAAATTCGCTACATAGAAAATCTATAAAAATACACAAAATCTTCTACGAAAAAGCAATGTATTTAAAAAATACGTAACAGGGGATAATTCGTTGCAGAGAAGTTAGTTATGTGGAAGCTCGACAGTATTCAGAAAAGTATTTTATATTGTGACGGAGTACTTAGGCTACGGGCACAGTAAAGGAAGCAACATATGTTTTCTTGCTGTTGGAGAACAAGGGAACATTTTTTCTAATACGCGCGGCTACGCTAAAAAGCGAAAATTTGTTGCTGCTTTTGTTTGCTTCATTGTGGCACAAACCTTAGTCTTAGCCTTTAAGATGCATTTACTTTTTAATATAAATCGTTAAGAGCACTCCAAAGCTCACTTATTTTGCCTCGAACTCATAGTAAACTAAATTCATTTTAAAAGCTAAAGTTTCTAGCTCTAAAAACTTGAAAATAAATTTGATTTCAACTCAAATAAAACTTAATAAATACACCAATGGATAAAGTTAATTTTAAAGATGGCGTACGTTTAAGTCGAGCGCAGACGACTTTGGTATACCTTGTACCACCACATTGTAATTAAGTCCGACATATTGCTTAAGACCTCCTAAAGATAGTTTATTCGGCTACGATATTTTCATAAACAAACAGAAATCAGTAGAATTTTGCACCAACAAATTTTTTTTGACCGATCGGCCCTACGGGACTAAGTCAACGGATTTTGATCAAATTTGGTATACTGATTGGAAACAAAAAACTTCCGACTGCCAAATTTGGTTACGATATCTTTAAACCAGGGATGTCCAGGCCCATTGCTCCCATGGCTCTTTTTGTTTTTGTAATGGCTCTTAGGCATAGGCAGCGATGCGCGTGTACATGCACGGCCCTAACTGTATATCACCCAGTGCCGATGCAAATTACAAAAACAATTTCGAGCGTTCTCTCACTTACTCTCTGTTACTCTCTTTGCTATCTGATCTCGTGTGCACAAAAACAACCCTTGCGTATATTTGTTGTTGGCCCACAGATTTTCAATGTAATTTGTTGTTGTTTTTCGTTTGAGCATGCACTCAAAAAAATCGGTATGAGATTCTTTCGCTATTTTTGTGGAAACTTGTTAAATGGGACTTTTAAGGCATTGCTGGCAAACAAAAACTAGTACAAAGGGTTTACTAGATTTATGCAATGTATATAACAGACAGAAGGTGGCTGTTGGTAAAAACATATGAATAAAAAATATATATTTTTTGTAAAATCCGGTGGTAAATAGATATTTTTCGGGAAATCCCTTGCGAATTTTATTTATTTTTGGAAGCACATATATTTGTAAATGTGCGTTTACAAGCTTAAAATTAATTTTTTTTAAATGGAGAAGTTGATTAACAAACGTACATTTAGAGGCATTATTAAAACTATCAATATTGATATAGACCAATTTTTAAGTTCTTTATAAATATATGTACCATAACTTTTTTTCACTATTTTTTACCACTCTTATAAGAATGTACAAACAATTTCTTTCAGTGCAGTCAATAAACCGTAATAACTGTTTACCTTAAATGTGTTAGTGTTTTTCTTTATATGTATTGGTTTTTGCTCTTCCATAAGCAGTGTTTGGACATCCCTGCTTTAAACAAACGAAACACAACGAATTTTGTACAAAATATAGTTTTTTGACCGATCGTTCCTATGGGAGCTATATGATATAGTCAACCGATTTTGATCAAATTTGGTACAGTGCTTGGGTACAAAAAAACTTCCGAAGTCAAAATTTGGTTATGATATCTTAAACAAACGAATTATCCATCTAAAACTTTTGGTTTTCTCGAGGTCATCTGAAACACCCCTATGGCAGCTATATAATATAACCCCGATATCGAAAAAGTAAAATAAACTTGTCTCCCCTGACATGATGATTACGCATCTAATCTGAAAACTTGGTCACTCTAGCTCTTACCATCTCTGAGATCTAGGCGTTCATACAGACAGACGCACATGGGTATATCGACTTCTCTTGCCAGCCTGATTGGGGGGTCTCCGACGCCTCCTTCTGAATGTTACATACATTTTCGGCTTGCACAAACACAATATACCCTTTGTACCATACGGTACAGGGTATAAAAATACATAAGCAACAACATCGCCATGTGCTCTACATTTTTAACTGTATAGCTTAGAGGCTTGATGTAAAAAAATATTTGATTTCATTTATTAATTTATAGTTCTATTATAAGTTTTTTAATTTAACAATTTAAACAATTTGTGAAAGCGCGTGATACAGTCTTAATAGAATTAATTGCTTTTAAGTGTTAATTAAATTAAGCTCAGCAACAATTAACTTTTTAATAAAATAACAATTTTCAAAAGTTGATTCACTTTGATGATCTCTCACCCCAATTAAGCTATACTTAAAACTCGAAACGTGTTCATTTTGTATTTTTTTGCATTGTGAAAAACTTTAATGCAATAAAAAAATAAAAAAAATTCAAGAGCAGATAAGATACTTTCAATCTATTTGATTTGTAGATTTTCAGTATACAAATTTGATGCCTGCGGGCTGCAAGCGGATGCCCCAGCGCTTTGCCTGACCCAGTTTCTCACGAGTTTACGAGTGTCTAAAAATACCAAATACAACTTCAAGTATCAATGCCAACCCAAACCCCCATAAAAACAAACCTCAAGCAAAACCGAAGCAAACCAAGGCAAAAGTATTATATTTGAATCAACTATTTTACAACACTTTGATTTTATTTCATTTGCAGCATGGGGCGCCAGCGACTGCCTTGTCTGTGTGCCCCTGCCTCTTACATCGACTGCAATCCACTTCAAAATGTTGCCTGTCCTGATGGTGGTTTGCCCGATAGGACCGTACGTAAGACCTGACCCGACAGTTTGACTGTGCGCTGCTTGAGCAATTTGCACAATTGAAAACTGTTTGCCTGCGGCACACTAATAGACAGCCATTTGCTTTAAAATGTGTTTTGAGCTAGCAGAGTGCAGTGAGAAGCGGGAAAGTAAAGAACAACATTTCCAAAGGCGTGCTGGATGCCAACAAATTTCTCGCAGTGTAGAACGGAACTAAACGTACACATAATTCAATTAACACAGCATACGTCTGGCCTGCTCAAGGTCTTTGCCCAGTAGTTCAGTCAGTCAGTCAAAAAATACTTTTCGTGCTGGCAAGCAGACGTAGTCATATAGTCATATAGTCAATTCGTCATTCAGTCAATAAGTCACTCACTTGAACTAAATCAAGGGATCAGACTGGCATTGAAATTGAAACTTGCCGTACATCGCGCATCACATGCCAAATGCTTATCGCGTTCCATTTCCATAGCAATAAAGTGTATTTTAATTATTGAAGAGCATATACTACTTGTACATACGTTCTGTATATACATAGAAATGTGTATGTAGATCGTGCGTTTTATTTGAAGTGCCAGCAAATCTCCGACATCAATTTTTTTTTTTGGCTCCCATAAATTGGGAACACAGCACGTTGCCGTTTGTATCGTTTTAATAGACGCCCACAGCGCTGTGTATGTTGTGATTATGTACTTGCATTAAGTTACTTAGCTTATTGCTGAAGTTTGTTACTACCAGTTCCATAGCTTTAGGTTAAAGTGTATTTTAGTCAAAAAAAAAAAAGAAAAAACGCATGACTGTGTATATGTTACACAATAAAACCGTCACAGATAGTAGACTCAAAATATACAAAAAAAAAAGGGGCTGACCAGGAAAAAATTGCATGCTGGAATTTCTCTTGTTTAATGTATTAATGACCATCCAAAAAGTCTAAAACCAAAAAGGTGACCATCTCCCCCCGTAGGGGTTACCGTTACTTTGACATATGTTTAAGCCCATTTATCTCGAATTCTGTAAGTCGTACACAAAAACTTCCAAGGCAAAAAAATTTCAAAATTGAGTTTAAAAACGTGCATGGTGCTTCAGCGGCAGTAAAGCAGCAAAACAAGAGCCGAAGCCACGCACCATCACCTTCGTGTCTGTTGCTTAGCAACGACAACATTTATGTCTGTTGCTTAGTAACGACGTGGTGACGCGTAAATTTTAAATGCATGGAAAATTGCATTTATTGTCATGGAGAATATTGAGCTTTATCTCAATTTAAATTATATTTAAATTACTATACTTCATTTTGGCGAAAAATATACCTAAATAGTGACCTTCATATTTGTTATAATGAAGAAACTCTGAACTTTCGAAAAAGGGCTAAGCCAAAACAGTCAGAGATTGCAGTAAATGACACAGAAATCGTTCATCATAACATTTTTTTTTAAATTTATTTTATAATAAATAATAAAGCAACAGGAATAGTAGAATATTTCCAGCGAAATCTATTGTATGTAACATATGCTGTTTGTACCAAATTTATCATCATAACAAAGCTGAACTTTTTTAAATTAATAGAAGGAAGCATTATGCCAATTAGTTTGGTTACTTTATTAATTATCTTAAATTTCTTCACAAAAATCTCTTGTTAAGGGTACACGGAAGGTTTGCATGCTTAATTTTAATTCCCATTTGGATTCTTGTTGATTTTGGCAGCCTGAATGGCAGCTTTGCATTGTCAAAACGCAGCGTGTGTATATCGAAGTGTATATTTGTTGCATATAGTATACGAGTATTTGTGAGTTTGTGTCAATGTCGCTGGCAAGTTTTGGCCAACCGAAGTGGGTCTGGCACAGTTACATTCATGCTTTTCCGTTCGGCTCAACCACAAGCATCACACCAAAAGCAAATTCTATGGAACTAGTTGTTGGGTACAATTTTGTGACCACGTTTTGTTGCAAGCTCATATGCTGCCTGCTGCGTCCCTGCCTACCTTAAATGTCCATGAACTTACTGAAATGCTTAGGCGTTGCTTTTAAGCCAAGTCTATCAGCCTAAGCGGCTTTGGGCAAGTGCAACAAACCGCTTGGTTAAGATTTGGGGCTGTTGTTGCGTGGGTTGGTTCGGTCTCTAGCCCACGCTGTGACAGTGAAACCTCAAATTGTCGACAAGCAAGCGCAGTATTTACTTAGTCATGAGTTTGCCGGCAGCCTCTTACCAGGCAAGTCATGATGCGTTGGTGTTTTGTCTTATTTTTTGTTGTTTTTATTGTTATTGTAATTGTGTGTCTGGTTGCTATTTGTTGGTTCTTTGTGTAATTAACTGGGCGTGTAACTGGTTTTTACTTCTTTAGCTGTGTATAGCTTGTTGTTGTTGTTGTTGTTGACTGTAGTTAATCATACATACATAATCGTACAAATGTGAACTGACAATGACACTGACGGAAATAAAACTTACTTTCATATATGACCTAAAAGCTTAATCGATTTGTTGACTAGTCATTGTACGGTCTATAGTTGAATAATGTATTGTCACACCATAAAAAATGTTAAATGAAAGCTAAGCCGATGCTTGATTGTTAAGCTGTGGAATTTAATTCATGGCTTTTGAGTTATTTTCGGATTTGGCTATAAGAATATTTTTTACTTTTGTATCAGATAAAACATTAGGGTTAGGGCTAGCAAGCTTAACTTTAAAGCAGCAAGCATTACCTAATTCCAAGCCTCAAAAATTTCTTGTAAAAAAACTTGACTTTTCTACGTATTGGGTAACTCTTTTGGTATAAAACAATTTTAGTATGATTTAAAATATTGTTGTTATATCAATGCCAGTTTTTAATATAAAATACTATTCTAAACCACTGTTTTTTTTTTACCTTATTGTATTGTAGTAACTGCCTGTACATACCATGACATTACCTAAATTTCCATTATAGACTTTTTAGTAATGGCTTTTTTGGTTAAAGTTATTTAATTAAAATAAAACATAAATTTGGCTTTAATATTAATAGCCTTAAACTTGTTGATAACATAAGGATTATATAATTTGGGTGTTCACGTTGTTTCCTTATACCTCGTTGTTCGGGTTGCTCAGTTTAGTTGTGAAAAAAATCTGTTGAAACTTTATCTTTTCATAGCTTACAAATAGTTACCCTGCGGTAGATCCGACCAAGTAAATGGTTTGGACTTTAACTCGTCCGATATACCATATTAGAGCTAACGCTTTGCCGTAACTTTTTTTTGTTTTCTTCAGACCTTATCAATTCTTGAGATATAATCATTTTCAAAAAAGTCAATTTTTTGTCATTTTCAAAAATGGTGGGGTAAACCCGACCGCCTAATATTTGCCTGATTTTGCACAGATATGATCTAAATTAATCAGAAGAGCATGTAATTGTTGTACAAAACTGAATGTATGTACTTCAAAAAAGTCGTAATGTCTAGAACATATAAATCAAAATGAAAATTGAATGAATGAATTGAATAGCTGTCGCGTTTGCCCCACCTTTACATTAAACATTTTTAAGCTCGGACGCTGAATTTAAAATATTTTTTTGAGTTAAATTTCATGCAGATGCAGTTTCTTGCAACGTTATTTATTTACTTAAGGGAAACTTCTCAAAGGAGTATTTTTTAAAATTTAAATTGACAGCGCTGTATTATAAGTTTGATGCAATATACTCGTATATGTATGCTCAAATATTCAAGTTGTAATTATTACCGCTTTCATTTCGGTGTTGACAGATGTCTTCGATTAATATTTATCTTTGTCGAACTACTTTGACAGTTGCTCTGCGCTTATTTATTTATGTGTATTGCAAATACTCAAGTACTCAAATACTCGTTATTGACTCATTTATCATGTTATATAAAACGCCTGAAAGTATGTTGCCTCAAATGCCAGAATATTTTCAATTAAAGTGGTGTATCTGTGGAAAACCTTTTGTTGATCATGTGCACTTAATGGCTAAACATACACGCAGCGACACAAACACACACTACTTCTATACAAATACATACAATCTGTTACAGATATAAGTGCCATCTGTGGCTTTGACAATTTGTCGCTTTATTTGTATTTTATACACTAACACACTCACATCTGTCTGTCGTATCTGTCGGTTTGTCACTGTTGTATGCTTGTTTGCATTACATTTGATGTAGTAAAAGGCAAGCGAAATTAATCGACAACTGTGCGCTTTTGATAAATAAAAGTTAAATTTATTCTTGACATAGTAGTTTTTATTTATTTATATAATAGGGGCCATATTTGTTCTTAATAATCATAAGTGTATACAACAATCTTAAGCGACAAGTAGTACAGTTGTGCTTATTAAAATTAAACCATAAAGTGTTGTTTAATCGTATTTCATAGGCAAGTGAGTGACTTTAGTGATAGTTTCTAAATACGAATATAAAATTAAACCTTTCGATAATTAAAAAACGCAACATTTTTTTTTGTCATATATGGCGTCTAAATCGAAAGTTAAACCATCTTAATAATTATTTGAACATTTAAATGTGTTCTAAAAAACTGAACAGGAAAAAATTTAGGTCAGCAGAATTTTGCACATAGTCTAATGAAATAATTGATAAGAAATAAAAAGAGCTATGACCTTTTGAATTCCTATGAATTTTGCCTAACAGTAGATGTTTAAATTTCCCATAAAAGTCACTTTAAACACACATAGTGTATTTGTTTAACCTAGTTTTATATACATGTATCTTTTAAATGTAGTAAATCTATAAGTAGTTGACATGATAAAAAGTCGATTAAACTTATTTCAATTGGCATTCTTTAATTTTTTTTTCCGATACACATTTTACAATTATAAATAACGAAAGTATTTACTCGTATTTAATGCTGCTTATTCATTTACAGATAACCAACACATAGTACAACAAACGAACCAAGCAATCTATCAAACTACTAAGAGCTCACAGTCAACGCACGATAGTTTGTTCGAGTTCCGTCAGTGTTTAGTTGGACCCCGATAATGTCGACGAGCGGTAGTCATATACAGTGAGCTGCAATGTGCCAGCAAAACAACAACAATAACAACAGAGCTTGCAACCAAAGCAGCAACAACAAGAGGCGCCACAATGGCCTGGCGGCAGTTAAAAACGCAACATGAATATTTGAAAATTTGGAAACATATCAAGTGGCGAACTGCATTTAATTTAAAATTAAATAAAAAAGATTAAACCAAAAGTGTTTGAAAAGTACGCGTATACTTAAATTGTTTTATATATTTAAAAAAATATATATAATATATAGTAAAACATTTGCAAAAAAAGTCCGCGATAGTGAAAAGATAGTGTGAGAGAGCTAAACTGAACAAAACGCTCTGGTACTTAAATATTTTATTTGTATATAAAGCAAAATTATAGTGCCATAGTGAATTTTATTTTAAGTAACTTAAAAACATATCTCGCTTGCCAATTGTAAGCACATATAATTAGAAAACCACCGAGTAGCACGGATTGGCAAGCAATTGTAACAACAATATGACAATATCACGTAAAGCAACAAAAGCAACAACACCAACAACGCCAACACCAACAGCAACAAACAATGGCAAAGTGCCTGGAAAAACGTTAAAATATGAAAATCTCTTTAAATCGCCGCAAACATTTGCCGCCACAATACCAACTACTCCAACAACAGCGATGATGATGACCAAAACGCCAGCTGCAACAGCAACAGCAACAACGATGCTGCTGCTAAACGAGCGTACTACACAAACGGAAACGACTGAGGAAGAACCGGAAAAGCATTCCAACAATTTCAATAATGGCGGCAGCAGCAGCAGTAACAGCAAGCTCCATTTTGGCAACGAACGAACAAAGCTTTTACATGCATATGATGACTCTGCATATAGCTGTCCACCTTCTGCTGGTGCTGTTGGCAGTTCCAGTTCCATAGGCAATGGCATTGTCACGTACAAATCCAAAGCCAATAATTCGGCATATGGCAACAACAATGAAGGAGCTGTAAATGACAGTGGGTGCATCATCTATGGCGACAACTTCAATTCTACCTCATCAACAACAATGTTAACGCCAGTTGGCAGCACCAATGGAGGTGGCGGAGGTCCTAGTGGCAGTGGCAGTTCTTCCATATCGAACTCGTTGTGCCATTGTTGTAATTTAATTGCACGCCGCTGTTTTGGCATCAATGTGCGGCGTTGCGTTCTGGCCCTGTTTGCCATAACCATGGCCAGCATTTTTTACTACACCTATTACGTCGATACGGGCGTTTTTATCGGGTAAGTTTTCAAAAAAAAAAACAAACACGAATATGAGCATATTATATGTGAGTGCATGCTGCATAAGGGCGATTCTTGCGAAAATCGAATAGATTCGGGCAAAAAAAATTTTACATTTACAATTTTAATTTTTCAATTCCATAAGAAAATTAAATTACATGTGTTTCCCATTTTTGGGTGAAATTTTTTATTATTTTTTTTTTTTGCGAGTTTATGATTTTTTTGATGTTTTTGATGTTTTTGAAAGGCAAAAATTATAAAAGCTCAAAATCGGTTTATTTTGCAGTTTATATATCTTTAGCTTATTTGGAAAATTTTGTTTTGAAATATTTTTAATTATTTTAATAATTAATGACATCCAACGCTACATCTTTTTTTTAATAATAAAAAAAAATGCAACGCTATATCTATATAAATTTCAAGACATAAACATTTAAAGATTTCCTTTAATAATAAAAAAAAAGAAAACTAAAATGAAGTGAATTTTAAAATATTAGAACAGTATGTATATGGTATATACAGATAAAATCGTAGTATTCATTATTTCATATATTAATGGGTAAAAATAAGTGATGCTGGCTAAGGTTAATATTTATATTTAAATTATTCGCCTTTTTTTTTTTTTGTAAAATCCCATTATTTATTGTGGTACCGATTAAGGTAGCCTTTTTTTTGTTTTGACAAGACATGTCTCGTAAGCAAATAAAGATATTTTAATATTTTTTCACTACAAATTAAAACTTTGATATAAAAAAAAAACATAATATTTTTTGTTGTACATTTTTATTTAAGAAACCGATTTTTATAGCTATGGCAATGATATTCCTTTTTCCTTTTGATATTAATATATTAAATATTAAAATATATATTAACTAATCCGCGTCTCTAGCCCGGTGGGTGAACTTTTTAACGATATGCACCAACTCACATCAAGAACTGGCCAGACACTTGGATTTACAATATTAAAAAAAAAAACAAGGAAACAAGATAAAAATTAAACATTATATCACAAAAGGAGCCAATAGATCACCGTTGACCATGTGGGTGACTCATCATATAGGGTTGGTCAAGGATGCTCGAATTGGCAAGTCAAGATGACTTAAGATAGAAGAAGTGATAGATTGAATAGACCGTTCGAAAGAGAGGAAGTTGTAAAAGTTATTATAGTTAGGGCATAAGACACGGAAAGGATTAGTTACTCTAGACGGTTTGACAAAGGTAACTTTGCTAAGAAGTACGTTGGAATCGATAAGACTGAGTAACAGCTTATGCAAGAATAACACGCCGTGACATGTTCTGATGTTCGATGACTAAAGGAAGTCAACTTTATAAGGCGAAGTCTATCGGAATATGGCGGGAGTCGGATATTTGGGTCCCAGCTTAAGCCACGAAGTGCAAAAAGGAGAAATTGCTTTTGTACAGACTCAATCATACAGGTGGTATTGAGGGCTCCAAACGCAGGAACAATATTCCAAAATAGGGCGGACGAGAGAAATAAAAAGAAGTTTGGTTGTGTAAGGGTCGTTGAACTCTTTAGACCAACGCTTAATAAAAGCAAGAACACCCCTGGCCTTATTCACGATGTTGCAAATATGATCGTTAAATTTGAGTTTATGGTCAAACAGTATGCCAAGGTCTAAAACACTCACTATGCGTTCCAGGGTAGAGGAGTCTATAGAGTAAGCAGCTAGATGAGGAACAGAACGGTAAAATGTCATAATTTTACATTTCGTCTTGTTAAGGAAGAGATTGTTGACATAACACCAATATTGCATGCTATCAAAATCATGTTGAAGAAGTGAATGCAAATCATTATCATTGTAGGAGTAGGACAAATAAAGTTTTACATCATCCGCATACATAAGAATGCAAGAAGACCGGGTAACTTGTGGAAGATCATTAATGAATAAGACAAAAAGTAGAGGACCAAGATGGCTGCCTTGGGGTACCCCTGACGTGACATAAATTACTTTAGATTCGCAGCCTTTAAAAACTACCTTCTGCATACGATTAGATAAATAGGAAGAGATCCAATTTAAAAGACAAGGCGGGAATCCTAAACGCGACAGTTTAAATAAAAGAAGGCTATGGTTTACTGAGTCAAATGCCTTGCTGAAATCAGTGTAAATGACATCGGTTTGCATTTTACTATTAAAACCATTGTTAATAAGAGAAGAAAGTTCTAAAAGATTAGTAGTGGTGGACCGACATTTTACAAACCCATGTTGGGAGTCCGATATTAAAGAACGACAGTAGTGTTGCAATTGTGCTGTGACAATCCTTTCAAAAACTTTTGGGATTGATGAAAGCTTGGCAATACCTCGGTAGTTCTCAATATTAGACTTGGAACCTTTTTTGTGAAGGGGGATAATAAAGGGTTCGTTCCATATGGCAAAAAGATACGAAAATTTTAAAGAAGTGCGGAAAAGGACGGATAATTATAGTAAGTTACGCTGCGAAAGGTGGATAAAATAACTTACAAAACGCGAAAGAACCCTCTGTTTGTAAATGAATATTTTGGAGACGTATCAAATTTAAATCTTTACTATTTCTGCTAATATTGAGGATTCAATCAAGTACTGTTTTACGTACTGTATAGTGTGCTGTACTGTAACGCAGTTTATATGCCCTTTATCGCATATGCATGCCACCAGCATGGCCTTCTTTGTATGTATTTTTTGTGATTCAGTGACGTAGATGTAGCTGTGGTCTCCATGGTGACGCATTTTTTTTCACGTTTGTGATTGGTTTCTGCGATTTTTTCATAAGTTTACGTATGTTTATATATTTTTTTTTGGGTTGGTTTCAATTTCAATATATTGGAAATTAATTAAACAATGCGTTTTGTTTTATACACGTGTTGAAGTTTTATTTTTGTTTGAATATGCTTTGTACATATTTTAATCTGGTCTCCGAAATTGATTGTTTGTATCGTTGCAATATTGTAATTTAATTGCCAGAAAAATTTTGTTTGTTGAGTTTTATTTTAGAAAAATGTAATTCTAGGTACGCTCTCGTCGAAAGCTTTAGAAAACGGGAGGCAAGGGTCATATGAGTCAACTGCAGTCTGTGCAAATGTATCTAAGTGACATAAAAAAGGAGACGACGAAGAACTCCCATAGTTACCTCCAATATGGTCAGGAGTTAGGACCAAGCTTTACATTTTTTTTTTTACAGATGTCAAGAACCATTTGCCCATTGTTGGGTGTCATTACATTCTTACGATATTTAGTAAAGGCACGGGACTATTCGCTTCTTTAAATATTCTTGCTGCTGAGTACTTGGTAACTATTGACAGCAAACCTTGCCATATTTTGGCATGCCACTTACTAAAGCTCATTATCCACACTTACCGGCAGGCTATGGTATGTTGCGGTGGTATACCTCTTACTAGCACCCAAACTCGAAACTTACTTTGAAAAAACTTTTTAAATTCCTCCACACGTAGCTCATAATTACATACATCTAGCCAGAAAGGTTTTCCCTGTTATGTTGCGGCGGCTTGATTGGTTCTCACTATTTTTTGTGTATTTTGGCGTTTTTGTACTTTAATTTGAAAATTTTGCACCCTTTTTTTTCGGGTAGTCAGGCATTTGGGGGATAACACTATGGGCCAACTCAACTGCCGAGAACCAGCAACTACTTTGGAGCGCAATTATAGTTTACAAACATTTCAGGCAACCAAACGGGTAGCTCACAAACAACAGCCCAAGTTTTTGATTACTTTCAACAGTGGGTAAGGAGGTGAGGGGTGGGTCTTTTACCTTCGCGTAACGGGAACTTAACTTTCGCGCGTTTTTAGTGCGTTTTTACACGCCACTTTTTGTGCCAACAACCTGGCCAAAGGGTGCTGTGTGTACTTTTTATGAGCAGCTGCCGGAACGATATTCAGAAACATAAACTTTACTTTTAAACTGGTTCAACTGTGGTTGGGACTAACTCCTTACCTTTGGCCCTGGGGAAAAGGTAGAGTTATGTATTTACATTGAAATGCTTATTGCCAGTTGATTATTAAATATTTACTTTGAAGTGCACTTTAAAATTTAATTTTGTGCTCAACTCTGGACAAAACTCGTTAGCTATTTGAGTGGTGCCATCAAACAGTTAGTTGGCCAAAATGGAATAAACAGACAGAGTCTAATGATGAATGACAGTGGCAGGATTGCTATTTAAGCCCTAAGTCAAATAACTTTTACGCATGTCAAGTATGGAACACTTTAATTAATTCAAAAGTTGAGTTCTTTATGGTAGTTAAGAGTGTGTATCTGTGTGTTTAAATCAATGTGTGAGTGCCTCTGTCCGTATCGTGCAAAAAGCGGAAACAGAAGTGACGTGCCGACTCGACACTGCCTGTGGCCTGGCTGGTGGCAGCAGCTGATGTGCGTGTTTGTTTATGCCGTCTGTCATTATTTACACACCCATACACATATGTACCTGTGCATACACATGCATATGTAACATCGGTATATGTGTGTGTATATGGGCGAATATACCTAAGCGAGCCAATTCTTAAATCTATCATATCTTTGGCTAAGATGATTTTGACATATGCCAACATTATTTATCGAGTTATCGATTACTACATTTTTTGATGGACTTTTTTTTCAAGTTCCATTTCATAAACTAAAAAAAATTTTTAAAAAGCGTTTTTTTTTAATTTTTTTTTAGCTTATGAAAACGGAGGCGTGACAAATCTTAAGCTCTTTATACCAAAATACTTATCATAACATCGAGTAGCGATTAAGCTGTGTACGTCTGTATGATCACGTAGATTTCTGAGACCTCAAGAATTTATCCTGACACAAATTTGAAACTGCTTCTATATAGGGTAAGGTGGGGCCAATCCGACCCACTAACTGGTTTTGGTTTTATAAAATGCTTATTTGACAACGGATCATCACGTTGATAAACCAAATTGAAGAACGTTTTGTCGCAACTTTCTAGAACTGCTGATTTCTTGTGACCATTCTTAATTTTTGAGCTATGCCCATTTAAAAAAAAGGAAATTTTTATCACTTTCAAAAATTGTGGGCTAAACCCGACCGCCTAATTTTTGCAAGATTTTGCACAGATATGATCTAAATTCAATGGTTCGATTATAAATCAAAAGAGTATGTAATTGTTTTACGTACTTCAAAAAATTTTAATGCTTAGGACATATAAATCAAAACGAATGACAATCAGTCGGAGGTCGGGTTTGCCCCTGCTTACCCTAATTAAGTTTAAATCATCAAAATCGAAGAGCTTCATTTAAAAAGTGGCCGTGTTCACGTATATTCGCCCATTTGAATGTACATATAGATTGTGCATATCGTATGAACGTACTTTGGAATTGTTTTTGTTGCAAGTGCAAAACGCATTTTGACAAAATGCGAGCAAACGTGATTTGCATGCATCTAAAACATGCGCCAGACCCGCAAAACACACAGCAAAATGAACATGCATGCCACAACACACACAAATGCACACACACACACACACAGAGACGGAAAAACAAATCCATAGACAAGAGTTATGTCATGATGTGGTAATTGATTTGTAATGCAAACTAGCCAACACAAATCTCACTTACATTACGATTTGAAAAATCGTTTTTGGAAACTCATTTGCTGGAAATATTAAATCGTTGTACTAGAAATTATACGCTCTTTGCGATGTTAGATGGATTGCTATGCTTTTGTATTTTAATATTCTTCTTGAATTTTAAATTATTTTGAATTTTTACACTTTTAAATCTGCGTTTCGTTACTCTATTATCGTTATGTCAAGTAAGCGATGCCACATCAAGAAAAATTTAGTGCTTTAAAATTGTTGCCAACTAATGTTATCTGACTTTTTATTTTTGAACATAATCTTCCCATAAGCTATATACTTATTTGATCGTTGGTTCAATTTTTGTAAGCCCTCCAGTAACTAACTTGCTGCACATTTACTCTTTAATTTTAGCGTAAAACAGAACAGCTGCTGTTACTGCTGGCGCCATCTAGTCGCCAATTTTACAACTGATATTCATATTTAAAAAAAAGGGCAGCAGAAAGCAAATAACTTGGCGCTAAAACGTTTGATAGCGTTTTTATGCGATGTTAGTGTTTGTCTCGGTGCCTTTTTCGATATGTCAAAAATTTGTAGTTGGAGCCAATTTATAATTGCAAAACAATCTTTAATAATAATAATAAATAATATTGCATGTGTGTTACAAATATATGATACATTATACTATTAAATTTTTTACTCATTTAACAAAAAAATTAACAAACTTTTTGTTTTCCAAAATTTGTATTTTTTTGAAATTACAAATTATTACAATTATAAATTTTTTTTTTAATAAAAATACTAACACTAATTGCTCAATGAATTTTAAATTCCTATGACAACTTAAATCCTTACAGTTTAGTACAATTTATTTGATAGTTAAAGTTTTTTTGTGGTGTGAAGTTGCTAAAGTCAAACCAATTATGAAACTGTCGTCATATATTAAGTTAGTCATTTTGTGTTTGCATGTTAAGTGTGATAAATGCGCTTTGATGTTGTTTAAATTGTGTTGCACAAAATGATTAGAGTGCAACAGCGCTGTACTTTGATAATCAACACATAAATTTGAATTTTAAGCGCAGCAATTTGTAGAAATATTTTAAAGCGTGTGCAACATGAGGTATGTGTAATATTTCATGCATATGTTTATTGCAGATTGTGTTTAAATTAAACAAATATTTTAATTAAAAAGATTTTTTTTGTTAATATTAACAAAGCTTTAATAACTACTGATCAGTGGATTATAAAAAAAGGATTTCCTTTCGAAAATCACAACCAATTTCGCTTAATGGGTAAAATTAATGGAAGTGTGTTACTACTGGTGTTACTGTAGCTGATAGTTAGTTGGCAGTCATGTCAAGTGCTGCGGATTGCAATAAATAATTTAATTTGTTTTTTATACCTTTAAATGCAATTACGCTGAGCACAAACAAACAAGAGAGTTAAGTGATTGAGAGCGACAGGGAGCAAGAGAAAGCGATAGGCGTTGAATGTCCATTTCCATTTTTATACTCTCTATTTTTTAAGTAAGGGGTATTCAAGATTTTGGAAATTTTGGTAAAAGGCGGAAGGAGTTGTCTATGCAAAAATTAACAGCGTCGTTACGTGTATGAATTGAGCCGTGTACGTCCGGACGACTTTTGTCTAGGTACGCCAGCAAAAATTTTTGAGTAATACTTACTATAGCAAAATTTTACGATTAACATCCTTAAAAAGATGACACAGATGTAAGAGTTTGTTTTTGTTAAAACCAAACTTCATGCATTCACACTTTTTAAGCCATTTGCCTTAAAGTCGCCCATATATATTAACTTTTTGGACAAATGTGATTGCAGTGTATCCCAGTTGCGAGCATTTAGTAAATTTTCCATTTTCCCATTCACCTTTTTGCTTTTGGTCGTTCATTGACAGTACATTTGTCTCTTGTTCAGCTGTTAAGTTGTCCCCTGACTGTCTGCCGTTGCGTTTTCCCGCTCATTTCCGTTAAAAATTCAATTGAACTTGGCTTGATTTATTTAATTAACTTTTTTGTCTGACTGCGGGAGTTTCGCAATCCTTAACCACATTTTCGTCGCCATTTTGCTTAAAGCGCTTTTAGAGTATTTCAAGCGTAGAGTAAATCACATCATTTTACGCTACTTTTAAATTTTCTTTATTTGTTTTTTCTGTTTTTGTAGAATTTTTACTTGCCATTTTGCTTCAAGTGGCTTTCCGGAATTTTCACTTTGGCGCGTTGATTTCTATTTGCTTTGGTAATTTTTGGTTTTCTGTCTCACACAAACGCTCCTCTACATATATATAGAATTACGTTTATACAGTCAGTATAAGATGTTTGTATGTGTGTACTATATATATATATATTCTCATGACAGTTGCCTTTGTACATCGCCTTATATTATATATTATGCTGCATTTTTATGCCAGCCATTTTCGTTGCATACTTTTAGGGGCCGTCGACTGCTGCAATTTTGCTACTTTGCAAATTTATTACAAATTTTTACATACGATTTATTGTTTGAGCGGGAGCTAGCATTTTTAGGAGCGGTTTTTTTTATCTGCCTTCTTTAGTACTTACTATGTTGGCACAGTTGGAGCTTTTGCTTTAATGTTGGTCATAAAGTTACCAGCCACTAAGGCTATGTATGTAATATTGTTAAGAATATATTTTTAAAACTCCCTATGGCAAATTTTGAATGGATAAGCCAATAAGTTTTGCAAACTTCTTTGTCTGGGAAAATTTTTGAATGGTTTGTAAGGGAGTATATAGCATGCCTTTTGAATCAATCCTTGAACGTATTATTTATTTTTTTTTTTTTTTTAATCTGAAGAATTAATGTTTTGTGATAACGATGTCCAATGGTTGTTTTTCAAACACTATTCAGATAATTGCCTGCCATTTGTAGTCAAAAAAATTACGTATATTTTGATTTCCAATGAATTTATGCATCTGTAGAGATGCAAAATATTCGGCGATAAAAATTTTAAAATGCTTTAAGTGATATGTAGTTTGAAAAATTCTCTACGAGTTACAAACTTTAACTATATTACTTATTCTTACGAACTAATGTGGATCAGCAAGGATTCGTCAAATAGTCAAAAGGTAAAAGATTAATATTATTATATAATACAATAAAAATGTATTTTATATGTAATTAAGCAAATACTATTTTTAGAATAGTTTGTTTTATTTGATTTACAGATTTACAAAGGGATTGTGTAGTTTTTTCCATTTTATTAAATTTTTAACCATGAGCCGAGACGCTTAACACTAACAAATGAAAAATAGTTGTTATTTTTTTTAAGCTGGCCAACCAGATTTAAAAAAAATGAGACCCTTCCGAATTAATTTTTTTTGGTGTTATTTGAAAATCAAAGTGTTTATCAACAAGCCTCAGACCATTGTCAAGCTCAAGAGAATCATTCTTTTAGAAATCATGGCCATACCGTCCGAGATGCTCCAAAAATAAATGTAAAACATTGAAAAAATTACTGAATTTATTTTAGCGAATAGAATCGGCTTGTTGACTAGAATTTCATTCAAAGCTTATACCAAAAACATTCTAAAGGACCAAATTAAAGAAAAAATCTTTAAATAGGGAAGTTTCACCCTGTATACACTTTTATGAGTTTTTCTCTTTTCTTTTCTTTTCTTTTTTCACTCTTAATATACTGCTGATTTGCCTTGATCAGAAAGACATCTGTTGCTTTTCACTCAACTCCTTGGAAATTTAAAATTAACTTTCGTGTAAAAATTTTAATTAAACTTATGCAATTAAACTTTTTACTAAAGAAATGGCGTATACAAAAACAAAATGTATAAGGTACATTATTTAAAAATGAATTACTTCTGTTGCTTTCAATTATGTGGTGCAAAGTTTTACATGAAATTATATTTTAAAATGTTACGTAGTTTTTTTTATCGTAATATGTTACATAATCAATCGCGTGTCTTGTATAAAAACAGACTTTAACATTAATTTATGGACCACAGTCTATTTTATTAAAGAATTTATTTGTTGTCAGTTATATTATTTTGATTTTATAGTTGCTTTTTTTTGTATAGTATTTTTTGAGTTACATTTTTTTTTTTTTTTTTTTAGTAATTTGGCACTACAAATTTGAGAATGTCTGGAGCTATAAAGATCTCTATAATAGTTTAATACCCATACTATTGTAACTTAAGCAATTTGTGCAAATGGGACTGTGTTTTGTTGTAATTTTTTAAATAAAAAATCGAATTATATATATATTATAGAATTTCTTCATCTCTCATTTTTAATGTAACGAAAATAAATCACATTAAAAAGTGTAGCAGCCGTGTCGATTTGTGAGTTCAAGTGCCGATAACACTAGTTTACAAATTAAAGGTTCATCGAGTGAACTTTTTTTCGACTTTGGTTGCTTGTAACTTCTATAATTTTGACTTAATCTGTACATAATTACATATCACTGCAAAGAGCAAATCAATACCTTTCGATCTAATTGTCTTTTATGTCGATACAAAATTTTATTCACGAGATACTGAAAAATAACTGAAACAAGTGCCCAAAAACATGTTTTTCGAAAATATCTCGAAAACGGTGCTTAAGAAAAAAAAAGGTTGCCATTTTCGTGTTTCTCGACCCCAAATTACCCTAAAAAACACTTTTTTACGAAGGTTCATTTTTCGTGTAAACTAGTGTAATAGATAAAGACTGTATTTCTTAATTATTATATGTGAATTTTATGCTTAAAGCAAACGCGGAAAATTTATTTAAAAATTTTTTTTTGAAAGAACAGCACTACTTCGTGGATTCAGTTATGCAAACTCAAACATTTATTTTTAGAATTCCTCAAAGTGAAGCTTGACTGTATAAGTTGTGTCGTCTCTGATTGACATTGTAGCTGCATTCTGAAGAGCTACATGCACCTACAAGTTTCAATTATGCGGCTGCAGATTCTAGCCGCAGTCCATGCAATGTGTCTTAAGCTTTACTAATAAACTTGATATACGCATACGGCACACAGATACGCAGATGCCTAGACACGTACACAAAAGTAGCATAAAATGTTTATTAAAATGTGGCTGAAAATGTTGCGCAACATTGTGTTTGTGCCAAAGTTTTGTGTAGCACGTCGAAAATATACGTGTAGTATGTAGGAATAACTATATAAAATTTCACTTTGGCTTGACGCTGTTATTTTTTTTGTTCTTTTGTTACTTTCGCCTAATTTATGCAACACAAAAGACGAACTGGTAGCACAAAACTTGTGCGGCATGACAGAAACGCCCCAAAAAGTATCCAACACATTTCGCTACAGACCGGAAACGGAAATTTTGTGCTGTGCGCAAATAAATCAAGCAGACAGGCAAGGCACCAACACACAGGCTCAGGTTGCTTATTTGTACTGAACGGCTTCGTTTCTGGATTGCATGTAGCCCTCGCTGATGCCGCTTGCAAATGTTGCCTGAAATGCAAACAAGCAGCGTAAAAATTCCTTCTTTAACTTCATCATCATCAGCAACATCATCATCTTCGGGCAGTGGGAGAGTCTTGCCAATTCAGAGGCAAAGGCAAAGCAGTTACCAAACGCTTTTAAAAAGAAAAAAGTTCCTTGTATTTTTTTGGGGGGCTTTATTTATGTTTGTTGCTCTAGCTGCTTGTAAGCTTTTGTATATGGCTGCATGTGTGTATCTGTTTGTTTTATCTAAATATTTTGTTTTGGCGGTGCAAAAGTTTTGCCAGTCTACCATGTCGCTGCTAGCTGGCTGCCTACCATGCTTCGACCCCAAAGTATTTACATTTTCAATTCCAAGTCGCATACATTTAGGTACTGCATGTGGAAAACTTTGCTGCTTGACTGGCTGCTTTCTGGTCTGGTCCCTTCTTGGAATCCTTAGAAAAACGTAAAAATAAAAGTAAAAAATAAAAATACAAATGAAGAGATAGCAAAATGCTTTGCACATTTCGGCTTGCCTAATAGGTTTTTGTTAATTTTTGGGAAATTTACTCAAAAGGTTTCTACACATGTTGCCATTACCAAGCACTATATTGTGTTACTTTTTTTTCTCTTTGTGGGTGAGCTTGGTTGTACTGCTATTGTACTGCCTGAAGTTTTAAAAAGGTTACACGGAAGTTGTGTGGAAATTGCATAAGCCTTATAATAAATGCAACCAAAAATGTGATAAAATTTAAACGGGAGGAGAAAACTGGCTCAAAGGTGCAGCCAAAGTTGCTACTAACTTCTAATAGGTTGTCTATGTCTGAGTGTGTGCGTGTGTGTGTCTATGCATAAAGTTGGTCAGGCTAGTTGAGTTTGTTGTGTGCAACTTTTTAAAGGCATCGTGCCACATTGGGGGCAGCTCCGTTGCAGGAATTGTGGGTACAGTGTTGGTCCTTGCGGTAAGTGTAGTTGAGGTGCTAATGAGCCGTGCTTGCGCGCTCTTTATAAGGCTATGGTCCTTGTGAGCTTAAAACAATACAAATGAAGATATACGGAGTTCACAGAGTAACAACAACTACATGCAACAATGGAGAATTGTTATGTCAGCATATGCTGGCATTTTCTTCTTGGCAGCAAACAAGAAGTCAAAGGAAAATATCGAAAATACAATAGCAACAGGCATAACAATGCACATTGGGCCAGAAAGCCAAATTTTTGGCATAAATTCGAAAAATAAAGTTACAGACATGCAATTTTGTGTAGTTGTTTGTAATGATATATATAAGAACTGAGATAAATTTCAGACCGATCCGGCCACGCCCCCTACCACCGCCCATATAAGGTGAATTTTTGCTGGGTGTGATTTTTTTACTAAAGCACTATTACTGACGCGATTTATAAATTTATATTTATAATTTAGTTTAATTTATGCCGATTTGTATTCAAGTTTAAAAATTATATGAAAAATTCGAATAAAGCAAGGCGCAATCAATTTTTAACAGTCGATTTCCACATATATTTCAGACGAAAAGAGATTTTCATTTTCGGCTTCAGAATGATCAGTGCCATCATATATGGAAGTGCTACACTTATCAGTGTCACTATGATTATCTGTAAAATTATTATTATTATTTAGGATATAATTATCACAATTATTTTTAAAATTTTGCGGTTCTGAAAGGTCAATCACAGCTGCCGGTAATGGTATTTTTTTGCTTTGAGCAAATTTATTATTTATCGGTTACCATAATTTCCAAAGGCCTACATTTGGCTTCTCATATTCTATTGTAACTGGGATAAATATCGGAAGATCGGTTCTTATGAAGCTCCTGAATGTTGCAATATTGGATTTTTCCAAAGGAGTTTTCGAGCAAAAACGCCAAAGACTCATTGGGCGTTAAGGGTGCTCGCTCCGAAACAAAAAGGTTTTTTCTTACTCGATTTGGGCCATTTGAAGCAAGCAAAGTATTTTTCAATATTAAAGCCGTGTCTTTTTCATTTAATTTTTTTAACCGAAACTGCAGCAGCATGCACAAGTGTTGTGGCGTTGTTTATCTGCTAAATCGGATGTTAACTTTCTCTTTAAACGTGGTTCAGCATATTCCATCGGTGGACGTCCTACTGTGTTTGAAAATGACCTTATAGGCTTGGTTGAAGATGTGGAGCCTAAGCTGTGGAATAAAAAAAATAATTTTTGACGACAGCCACTTGGAATGTTTTCCTTAAGTACTCGAATTTCTGCCGCATTTTGGCAAATTTCTTTGGATATAAATAGCACAATTTTTTATTTTTGCATTAATTTCATATTTTTTCTCTGCTCTTAAGTTGTAGTCTTGAAGTTGATGAAATATTCAGCACGAAACATCGGATGCCTTTCGAATATTGTCATTTTATATATTAAGCAGCGTTGCATAGCAGAAATTAACTTTAGCTTCAAAATGGCAATACCCGAAAAGCCGCAAAAAGCCGCAAAAAGCATAAAAAGGGTAAATTAGTATATATTTTGTACTTTTATGTTACATTAATACTTTTTTTGCAGAAGCGTGCAGAAAGTTATTTTTTATTCCATAATAGACGGGCAGGTTGGTTAAGTTTTCTCTAATTAAGGGCAACCAAACCATACACATATAAAACAAATATTAGGAAACACCTTTTTAACATAAACATTCTACATACCCGTACCTCTATTTACCATTATTAATATTATCTTTATATTTAAAATTAATAAATATACAAGCTCGCAAAGTTAACAAAAAATTTCGCGCCGTTTTTACTCCAACGCGCAGCTGTTCGAACATGTAACTTTGAAGGGCTGCCAAAACTTCAGGGTTGCAATAAAATCAATAATATTTTTTAATTTTTTGTAACTAGGGTATTGACTACAAAATGGCAATGTTAAAAAACGAATTTGTTTCTATGAATATTTTGAATTTATGCCAAAAATCGGCTTTCTGGCCCAATGTGCAATGTACGGAAAAAATCAAGAACTACGAGGGCAGTTTGTTAAGTCAGCGCATTTTTAAGCTTTCTGATAGACTATGATAATAGAGTTCGTCACGGCAGATATCGTTGATAAAATACATTTGTTTTGTTTGATGACTGAGGCTGTAGGCATCTTAACTGATCGGATACATCACATTATACTTAAATATTTCGACATAAAAAACTATCTTCGCTATGGGTGCTGCGATTACACAACTATAGTATTTCCAAGAAGTGTTTTTCTTTGTTTAACCGCAATCCGAACGAGATTTTGCACCATTTCTAAACCATGTAGAACCACCGCAACACACCATAAAAACCAATAATAGTTGAAGCACAGGATTCCATAGGAAAAACTTGCGGCAAAAAAGGCCAAGATGGGTCTATCGTATATATATGGGTATCATACGATGCATGCGTTGGCATTCACATCGATTACCCTGAAAAGGGTAATAAAATCAACGTATGTTATTGAAAGCTGATTAAAAGATTTTAAATTAATTTGAAGCAACAAATTCCAATAATCGGCCTAAAAACTGTTGCAATATGCAGCATATTTTTCTCACCGTACACAACACGACTGTTTCAAAATCTGAAGAAATAGCTTTGAACCGAACGAAGCATTCATTGCTAAAATAAACGCCATTATGAGCCGAAGGCCTTTTGCTGCCAGTGCTTCCTTTAAGTTGACTTATTTTTGTAAACTTTTTTAAGTAAATAAATAAACGCCATTTTGGTGAGTTACTGAAACGCATTAAGCTGTAAGAATGAAATGGAACGCCTCTTTGCCGGAAAAAAATGTCTCGTCAGCAACTTATGAAACTGACCTCGAAAGAACAACAGTAATAATAAACAGTTACGCTATTGAAATATAACGCATTCGCAGCGTTGCCGCAACATTTAATTTGTTTCTTCATCTTCTGCCTGCTCTTACGTACTTTTGGTTTACACTTTCTTCATCCTACTTACTCATCTTACTTTCATGCTACTTCATCTTTTACGCTGTCTTCTTCGCTTCACAAAGCAAATACAATAAATGAATGCCGTAGGTAAAATTCGAGAGCATTCAAGTAAGTTTTCTTTATTACATCCAAACAACACAGACAGTATGCTATAGTTTATAATATATGCTTTAATATATGCGTCACAGAATGAGCATGAAGTGGAAAATAAAATTGCAGCCACTACTGCAATAGCATTTATTTTGCTTCAGATCTTTAGCATATTTTTCAGGCAAAAGATGTGAAAAGTTTTTAACAAATGTAAAATACATCTTTCCAAGAATCCGGGCTTAGATTCGTGGTATACTATGTTTGTAAATCTGGCTTGGAATGTAAACCTTAAACATTTATGGGACAAATAAATTAAAATGAAGTCACTATGTTTGTTAGAAATTCTTACGAAATTTATGATCCCATAATGCATCAAAATCTCTTAACTTTTTTGGTCAAAATTGAGAAAATTAAATTGTTTGTTAGAACTTTCTCAACATTTATGCATACACTGAACCATAAGGTATGGTGTATAACGAGGTTGTGTCAATGTTTGTGACATAGACATGTCCGTTCGACTGTCTATCCGTGCGTCCATCCGTCTGAACTCCTAGATGTTGAGAACTAACAGCTAGGATAGCCAAACATGACATTTCGACTCCTTATTTGTCGTTATATTTTATAGCGCAAACGTAATTTCCAGATAGAATTTTTTATTTGTAAATCGGTGGCAAAATGAAAACCTGCAAATTTATTTGTGTGCAGTAATGTTTTGTGTAACTGTGGCTGTCAGCAACAAATACATTTAAGTAAATTGGCAATCCTTTTGATCTTTTGTTCACTTTATAGTTATTGAATTTTTTTTTTTAAATTACAATAGGCTGCTTTTGATAGCCCCAATTAATATTACTCTACACTTTTCTTTAATTTCAGCTTAATACAACGTGATACTCATCCTGCGCCACTTATCAATTGTCGCATGATAAATTCAGGAGGTAAACATGCGCGAGATGCCTCACCAGCACCGGACCATCGTTCTGAGGCAAGGTTACGCATTGATCCTAAGGTCTTGGTATTTGTGGAAACAACCTATTCAGGACTGGGACGTGACATTGCGGAGCTACTGGTCTACAATCGCATCAAGTAAGTCACGATAACAATTAGTCGAGAACAGGAAAATTTTACATAATTAAAAGACTGTCGTCCGGCTAGGAAACGGAAGTGAAATGCAAGCGAGACCGAAACTAGAAATGCATTACAGCTTGCTAATAGAGAAAGTAAAAAGGATGCAGTAAGAGATAACGAATGAACTACTACAATGCTATGGGCCAAGAGTCTGTTCTATATCTGACTGTCTGTCTGCGCTTTTATGTGAGTCTGGCCATTGTCAATGTTGACCCAATTTTAGCCGAAAGAAAAAAAACCATAAAAACGTTATAAAATTTATGCTGCTCGTCCAGCGTCTGCCTGCAAAGCATTCCAGCTTAATTGGCAACTTATGCTTCTGTCGACGAGTCGAGTGGTTGCCACTGTCTGCTGCCTGCCTCATACTGCATTGCATGCGCATGTTGCTTGCTCAAGCGGAAGCTGCCTGTTTCTAACTTTTTGCCTCTATTTTACCTGCCTAAGCTAGCAGGTTGGATGGCCAAACAAAGAGTGGCCACAATTTTCACGCTAACCTCGTCTTTTACTCAAGCCCGAAGCCAGACACAAAAAAAAGCCTTTCTTTTTTCTGCCCTTTTGGCCCTTACATTGCAGCCGCAGTGACCGCAAGTTCGCTTCAAGGCTGCTTTGTATTTTCCTTGACCGTTTTGCCCTGTATCTATGAGGTAAAAGGGTATGTTAGGTTCAAAGAAATGTGGTGTATAACGCTTGGATCGATTTAGTCATAGAGGGTAACCGTATTGCATTTCGCAAAGACTGAAATTGCTAGTAGATCAACATTTTTCAATACAGAGCGTCTTATGGTCTAGTTGCTTACTTTTTTTTTTTTTGATTTTGGCTCCGCTTTTCACAAACAGACCTTTTTATTTTCTTATCCATTTGTTTTAATTTAAATAATTACAAATTTTGAACACCTTTTGCCTAGAAGTCCCACAAAAAGAGTCCACTCACAAATAAAACTTATGCAGAAGTCAGAAGCAATAAGTTTTTTTTTTAAGTTAAAAATTGAACACACTAAACTCGAATAAACACAGTGTATATATCAGTCGGTATGTCCCGAGACAGTAATCAGCCCACTTGTTTTTGCTGGTTTTGTGCAGCTGGAAACCACAATTATTATGGGCTGAACGTGGCTTGGTCCTTTTTAAACGATGTTAACTTTTCAATAACGTTTTTCACACCTTTTTTACAGTATAGAATGTTGCAAGTTTATTGTATGTAAACTGTATATGAAAGCCTGCAAAGTGCGGCTACTAAGGCTGCTGCTTCAACTTGCTTCTAGGGGCACAAGTCACAAAGTTAAAGGACTAAAAATTTCAATTTAAAAAGCTTCGTTATAGCCGACGTTTGACGATGATAACTTCCAGCGGCATCATGCTTGACTTCGCTTTGTGTTGTATAATTAAATTCGGTCGTTATGGCAACATAGCCAAGTTGACTAATTAACCCGTAAGTGCACTGGAAAAAATATTTCAAAAATACCTTTTAAGGAGTTTGTTCATTGGACTAGACAACAAAAACATATAGCCTTGGCGAAACCATATCGCTTTTGGTAATTTTGTTCAAGCCATTTTGAAGAAAATCGTGTAAGCGCAAACCTTTGAAACACGTATGGATGACCAGGGATCATCTTCTAAGTAATGTGTTCAGGCATCAACATGATTCGACAAATTTTACCTGCTTGTAACTACCTTTTATTTCTTACGCTAAAAAGAGACATCAAAATTGGTTAGTTATCTTATTAAGGGATGGAATATTGGTAGGAAAACTTAGTTATGGCGACTACAGAGCTTGTTAGGGACATGAACAATAAGCTCACTGGCCCTGTTGTAGCATTACAACAGGAATTATGTTCCCTAGCTTACCCTCCCTTTGGAATACTGAATGCCTTAATCCCTATCTGTACGTGCACACTGCTTTCAAACCTCTTTGGAAAAAATTAATGGGCTTAGTTAGAGCACGACGGTATTCACCATCGGACCCGTAGAAAATTTGTAAGCAAAAAAGAAGACTTTGGACTCTACCCAAAGTTGGCCAAAGTCAGATCAGGGTGACTAGAGAAGTTGATATAGACATGATCCGTATCTTTGTCTGTCCGTATGTCCATCTGACCGTTCTTATAAAGACCTAGTACTCAGAGATGATAAGAGCTAGAGTGACTCAACTTTTGATTTAGAGCCCCATATTATGTCAAGGGAGTCTTGTTTTTATTATTATTTTTTCGATATTGGCGTTATAGTGCTTATATAGCTCTCAAAAAGAAAGTTGCGAAAAGAAAATTTGTAATATAAAACAAGCACTGTTCAAATTCAATCAAAATCGGTTAACTCTAAGCTGATGATTTAGCGCTCGAGAAAAAGTTTCAAAAGCATAGTTCGTTTGTTTAGTTCATTTTTTCTCAGTGTATTGTGATTTGCCCAAGTAGCTTTGTCTGTTCAAGTGGTTCAACTTTAATAAGGACAGTCAGTAGTTAGCAGCAAAAGCCATTCTCTATGTCCCTTCTCATATCTCTAACCAAAGTTTTACCCAATATCTTCGCTTACCAACCAAAGTATACAGCTTGCTGCATATGCTTATGTTGTAAGTCTCCAGATGTACACATAGCTGAGCTTATCAATGACTTCATTAGTGCCACTCGACTCGATTTGGGTTTTAGACAGGCATAACTTTGTAGTTGAAGCAACAGCAGCAACAAATTTCATTAACATTAACATCTCATTATAGTTGATGACTTTTGTGTTGCACTTGAGTTTGGTATGTATCTTGCTGCAGACGTGTACGTGTGTGTATCTGTGAGCATTCTTGCAAAGCCAAAAGCATTATATGCGATAACGTTACACCATCGTGTTCATACCTGGACTTATGAAAGGGCATAGACATCAGAGAGGATATGTGCTGTCATGTACTTGTCGCCAAAGTGATTGTGTATGAAGCCAGGAGTCTCAATAGTAATCATCAGACAATGTCGCCCAGATTAGTGGAGTAAAGAACTAGAATGTCATATTTCTCTATATAGCTATGGCTATGTATGTGTCACTTTGTATCTCAGTTATTAATTATGTATGTCTTGGCGCCTTTCATTGCGCTGTACCTGCAAATTGCACCCAAGTTGCCACTCAATTAGCCATTAAAAATTCACACGCTTGACTTTTGACTGTCGTACATGACGTATGCGTGATTATACTTATAGCTGAGTTGTATGAAAACGTATACATATAAGAAATTTCTCAAATTAGAATGTCCCAGAGATAACTGCTTTTACCTTTTATTTTTGTTAAAATGTTTTCTTTAACTACAAGTATTATCTGTACTGTCATTTTTATTTTTTTATAGTGCTCATTATATGCTGCTTTTATGGTTAATATACTTTTCAGTTAATGTCGCTTTAAAACGCGTGCATAATTGGTTGCAGTAAGAGCTATGTATGTATATGTTGATATCAGACATTAGACCCTGTTCCCACGTCGAAAAAGTTAAATATTATAAAAGCTAAAGGCCACGCACCTGCAGATAATTTTAAATTTTAGACGCGCTTTCTTCTATACGCTGCCACAAAAAGAATTAGACTTATCCTTTAAAAAACTACTCTAGCATGCAAACCGTGTATGTTGCAGAAACGCAAGCCAGGTCCACAAAGTGTACTTGTTGCAAAATGCCTAAAGAATCTTTTGCATAAAAAAAATTAATACTTAAAGTATTTAAGAATGTGCACCTTAACTTGCTGCTTGCTGTCCGCATTCTCTTAAGTTTGTCTTCATTTTTCTCTTCTTCTCACCTTATTCTTTGCAAAAGACCAATTAGCCTGAATATATGTATACCCAAATACCAACGCTAGCCAATTGATTGATTGCCAAGTTTTGCTTGCTCTTGCCACTTTAGCTCAATTTTGTGCTTCAGCAGCGTAGACAAATGGCATTTTCTACATGTACACAAACTACATAGCCAGCCGCAAAGTATGCAAAACTTTTCAAAGCTTTTACGCCCGAATTAAGCTGATGATTGCCAGGAACAAAAAAAAAAAAAAAAGTATAAGAAATTTTGCACACCATAACTTCATCCCACACAGTCGCCTAATGCGCCGTGAAATTCTAATGAAATTTCTAAGGTAATTACGTGCCCCTTGTGTGGTTCTTTGGCAGACATATTTCCGATGCATGCTTTTTCATGCTAGAAAATATTGCCAACTTGACTTGCTTGTTGTCTGGCGTTTATAAAATTGGCATTTATAATGTGTGCAACGCGACAAAGAGTATGATGACAACCTCCTGGCACACACTTCTCCGCTAATTTTGGCCCCTGTCATGCCTTGCATTATGCGCGTAATAGCTACTTAACCTTATTTTCAATTTTTGATTTGGCTTTGTTGCTGGTACAGGGCACAACGCCAATAACATCACTCAGTGGAGCGCAAATTTTACTCAAGCAGACAGAGTGACAGACAGGACAGACAACCAACGGCGAACAGCACACGGAAGTCATCAGCAGCCTTGTTATCATTCGCCGAGCGCACACATTTCGTTTCATTCCCTTCCGCCATTTCGTATCTTTGAAGGCACGTGTGAAGTGCATTTGGCGTGTCACGTCGTGATCCTAGTTCATTCGTTAATGTCTTTAAGTACTACAGTCCCAAAAGATAGAATAGCTAGTTTGTTTAAGAAAACTCATTTAACCCTAACACATAGTCATATGGTAGGAATGGTTTCCATAGTTAAGCCAATGAACCATTTTTTGTGGCACTTCAAAAGTAACTCTATTGTCAATTAATCTCTTAATTTAAAGTTATTTTCTACGTTACGCACAATGAGTATTTATTTATTTTAAGTTTTATATATGTATGTCCGCCACACAACCCATCTCAATTACCACAAAGCCCAAAAGAAGTTGAATTATTTAAATAAAAAACAGGTAGTTAAATACAGACTTGACTAAAAACAGCTTTTATGCTCGTGAGCGTAACTGCATTATGTCTCACGCGCCCATCTCTGGTGTATATGAATTATGTACCATGTTGCGGCATAGCCAAAAAGTGTTCTCATCCTTAATGCTAGCAGCAAGAGCAGAGTCAGTGGTGGCATGGGCAATAGCACACAAACTGTGGACTGACTGGCGGTTAGCTGGCTGACTTGGTTGGTTTCGCTGATTGCGCCATTGGGAGCCAAAAAGTTTTCAAACGCGAAAATGTTCACATCGTGTGGCCCTATATACTGAAGTCAACGTCAATCTAGAACCATGAAGCAGACACATTCGCACAAACACGGGAAAACACGTTGAGACACACGTAGATAAACAGACGCCACAATTGGAAGTTTGCCATGGAAACCTTGTGCTAGAGCTACGAGGGAGAGCAATGGACCAGTAGATATTGGTTGGCAAAGGGCTGTCTGCTTTTACTGCTTTTACAACTATGTACTTGACTCCTTGGCTCATCATAATCACACCCTATTGCCATCGCTCTGATGCTGTGCCAATGTTTGCTTTAATAATGTCGCAGAAAATTTATGTTTTCAATTTTTTACAAGTCAATGGAGTTAACCTGCAGTTTCCTCACGCCTCATATTTATGTATGTTTGTATTTCTATTCGTGTTTCTTATGTTGAAATAACAGATACTTATGTGGCGCTAGCGCCATAATTTTGTTTTTGTTTTTCTGTGTTCGATTTTTTTTGCGTAAGTTGCAGCGCACAGTGGTACAAAGACTAGGCCTGTTAAACAAATTAATTTGATTTATGATCCCAAAAGCTGGAACTTTATTTAAAAAACATCTATACAATTCTTAAAAGATTATGTTTTGCAAGTAATATTGATGATGCTGTTAAATAAAATATAAAATAAAGAAAAATTGGTACTAAGAAACAAAATAATTAAATGACAATTCCTGACTATTGTTCCCTCGGCAAGTCATGACATATTTAAAAGCCACAATTGTCATTCAGTTTTGACGAGCTCTAAAACATATTTAAAAATTATCTTTTAACCGCATGTATGTCCGTTTGGTGATTTTGAGATTGTCTAAGAACTCTGATATCAGGGGGTTTTTTGGACCTCGTATTCGAAATCAGCTGCTCAAAGTCCATATGCGTTGCCCTGCCAGATGTGAAGTTCACACCAATTTTTATACCCTGTACCTATAGGTACAAAGGGTATACTAGATTTGTGCAATGTATGTAACGGCAAGAAGGAGGCGTGGCAGACCCCAAGTCCTTTATACCAAAATGCTTATCATAACCTCTGGTAGCGATTGAGCCATGTCCGTCTGTCCGTCTGGCTGTCTGTATGAACACCTAGATCTCGGAGACTATAAGAGCTAGAGATATGAAACTTTACCAGCTGATGCGCATATTTCCTGAGAAGATCAAGTTTGTTGAATCATGTCAATATCTTTCCCCGTTCCCCCGTAGCAGAGTTTCGCGGTTTTTAGCTACACCCTTTAATATTTTAGTCTGAAATTAAACAGAGCGATGCATTGTGGTTGCATGCATCTGTATGTCAAAAATAAACAAAATCGGACAAATACAACAAAAGTTATAGCCTAAAATGTACAAATTTCACTACCCCTTGCCTATAAACTGCGTCAATATTTGACTCTACGTAATTATTGTAACAAATGGACTAGAATCACAATTGTAAGCTGATTCATGTGGCTCTAATGAACCAATCTACATCAAAATTTTATCAATGCAGGCCCCCCACCCCCCGCAATCGATTTATCGTGTTTTCTCCCACACCCCTCAACACATCCCCTTAAAACTTTTCTCATATACTTTAAATAACTTCTTTGACGTAAATTTCGATTTTCATTAAAATCGGTTAAAATTTGCGGAACTTATAGGTATAAATATCGTTTTGCACCAACAAATAAAATATTCCAATTGGAAAGTTCATAGAAAGAATATGCAGGAATAAAACTTTTTTCGAGAAAAAAAGGTACAGGGTATTACACTGTCGGGCACCGCCTCGACTGTATTACATTTTTATTTTGTGTAATCATACAAAACCAATCATGTCGTCCTTTATTAAAGGAAAAATGAAAACTAGTGCCAATGCCACCTTTTATTCTAAACAACCGCTTTTTTCATCCACTGTTCGACGTAGGAGTCTTATGTTAGATATGCATTCAGCTAGGTTGTTGCTGTTGTTTTTCTGAACAAATTGGTTATTTTATTGAATTACATACTTACACCCACATGTACGCAAACACCCACGCACTAATATGTATTCATAGAAGCACACCCACTCACACACGCGTTGGTTTCTTTGCATGGCTGCCAGTTGTGACTTGCGTGATTACATTGGTAAGTAGCTGGCACTGAGGGAGTTGCAAGGAAAAGTTAACAACCAGGACATTGGCTTAGACTTTGCGTGTCTGGCTGTCTCATTGCTCGACTGACTGCCATACTGACTTCTACATGAAGTTGGTCTGGCGTGTATTTGACTTAAGTAGTTGTGGCTTGTGTAATAAATTTGCTCAGTTTAAACTCATTTATTGCCGGCTGAGCCGCGAATAAAAAGGAAGGAAGGAAGCATCCTAGAATTCAAGAATGGATGCCGCTTCAACTTATAATGGCTGTTTGTTGTATAATTTTCACATTGTTTTGTGTCTGGCCTCAAACATGCTTGCATTTTTATTTATGTTTTATTTGTTGTTTTTCCGCTTCGCGTTGCTTAGAAAAATGCCCCGGCAGCTAAGTAGCGTTTCTGCAAGGATCTGGCAAAGCTTCGAGTCGGGGTAGTCAATGCTATGTGGGCTTGACTTAATTTAAGTGAAAATTATATGCGCTGTTGCTGGCAAGTTGCTTAATTTGAAAGTTGAGTTATGAACGGGACGCAGTGTAGCAGATTGAGTTAATTTGTTCAGGTTTAATTGGCTACACTTTAAATGGTAAAAGATTTGTGAGTTGCTAAAGTTAAGATATCACATTAATTAGGAGTAGTCTATTTTTTCTTTTCACGTGAGTAGCACTTTAAAAGCTAAATGGGTTTGTTTTTGTTGGTAGGTTAAGCTGTTGCTGGAAAGTATATTTTATTTTAAATGTGGCTTACGCTATGGCGCTTACTTTGTGAGTGAGGCTTTGTTTGTAATTTATCTTAGTACCTAATAACATTTAAAAACATGTCAAAATTTTAGAAACTTTCCTAACGACAACTTCCTGACGAAAACTTCCTGAGAATAGCTTCCAATTTGGGGATATGGTTGTTGCTGTAATGCCGCTTGTGTTACTTATTACTTACTTTTCCTATTGTACACGATTTCTTCAAGTGAAGAGACGCATCGATCTGACATCAGTTTATGGTTGAAAACTGTACTATCGATGTTGTCAGGGATATCGTTCTCCTTGACACACCTTCACAACGAACAATAATGTAAGCAGCGAGGGAGGTTTTCGGTTTCAAACCCCGAAAATAAATTCTATATCCATGGGTGTTGATCCTGTCTGATGCAAATAAGTAAAGGGTTTACCAATCCCTATTGGTAGGATTTTTATCTCTCACTTTAAGCTCACTTTGGCATCATCAGAGACTCTTGGAGTGAAATTTTACATCATGCGGCAACCTAATAAGGAAAAAGTAGAAGAATACTCAAATTTGTTTACTTTAAATTTGAAAATTAGTAAATGTAGCTTAATGGAAATGATAGATTTGTCGGCAAAGGGTAAAATTGCTTGAGCACTTGCGTTGGCCTTTCTCAATTTTCTGTTTTTTTTGTGTGCTTAAGTTAATATAATGCCTCGTTAGCCATTTTGAATACCCAAATGTTACATGCTTATCAATGTCACTGTCCCTTGTCACAGCCAAATCAAACCCAACTCATGCGCTGTCAACGTGCGAAAGACCCAGGCAAAATTTTGACACAAATCTTTTGCAGTTGTTTTACGACAAGTCAAGTCCGGATAAACTAGACTCTTCGCCAAGAGTCTTACATTGTAGACGTTTTCTATTAGAGCCGCTGTAATGTGTCCCAGTAGTTCAATTTCCGTTAGCAAATATCTAAAAGTAATGTTGTCTACGCTAGAGATGTGACACTTAAGCGTTCTAATAAAATCGCAATGCACATAGAGCAAGAGAGAAAGAAGCAAAGAAAGAGCAGGCAACAGGCAAGCAAGTAAGCAAAAGTCGCAATGAAAGTCAGCTAAAAACTAAGCTCATACCTTATATAAGCGAATTGCCAACTGACTTCTGTCGACCTGGAACAAAAGCAACAACAAGTACAACAACAACTCAAAATGAAGGGGACAGCAAACAGGTAGTATGCTTAGCACCAAGAGCTAGACAGAGACGACAAGACCTAACATTTGCACTTTAACGTTTATCCTGAGGATAATTTAACACCATACAAATGCAAACAAATGTGCGCAAACACAGAAACACACAGCTACACACATACTCACACACATATACAAGAACATAAAATAAAAAACAACATTTATTTACTTGGTAGTAATACACGGTAATGGCTTTTTAAAACAAATCCGCTGCGGGCCCGTAAATGAACCCAACTGGCAATTAAATTTCAAATATGTATTAACACACTCCCTCTGTTGCACACACAAACACAAACTCATACACACACACACACACGCACTAGTGCCCTTCTTACCTAATTAAATAAACATTTTTCATGGCATCTAAGCGCCAAATAAATCGTTTAAATGTTAATTACAAAATTTTGCTTTTTGTTTTTAAATGACTGCGCACCTTAAAGTATGCAATAAAATATTTTTATTTTTAAAATTCAACAATTTCTGTTACCGTTTGATGGGCTTGGAAAATGCCCAACGATTTTTCAATATCCTGCCAACATTCTTGTCGCTGCAGCCCGCCCCAAAAGCCCCCTTTTTTTTTTTTTTTTTTTGACATGCATTGTGACACATGGTCTCGTGTTGAAGCGCCATAAAATATGCAACGCATGCAGTATGTCAGCCGCCTCTATATATGTGTGTGTGCGTGTGGTATGTACGCCCCTTGTTTTTTATGCCCTGTAACCAAAGGGTAAGAGGCATGTTAAGTTGGTGCCAAAAAATGGTGTGAGTAAAACCTTGATTGAAATGAGTTTACACCCAAATGATCAGCACGACAAAATAACTTTATTTAGTCAAGTCCATCTGTCTTTACGGGACGCCTGTTTTGAGAAGTATGTATAACGAAATATCTGATTTTTATGCGCTTCTTCTGTAGTTACATTTTGCCTTTTAAGTTTGGATTTAATTTCTAATCGATGGGCACAATTGTGTTTAAAGCTGTTTGAAAACCTTGGGTTGTTTATTCAAAAATGTCAGAATTTCTGCCCAAATGTACAACCCCAAGTGATCAAGAAAGCTGTATGAATTAATTAAGCGATCTTCAGGTGTCCTTTCCTCGTAGGTCAAAGGATGCTTCCGAAGCTACCCAATAAAATTTTGATGTTTACTTTTAAACAAGACCGAAACAGAAAATCAATATATGCGAAAATAAATGAAGCGGGCCAATTTTTATGTAGATCTTTGCGATTTTTAAGATTTTTGCATATATGTTAGAGGTACTGGACAAAGTTTTAAAGTTTTAGCTTTTTTTTTTTAAAAACGTATTCACTTACGGTTTGTCAAAGAAAAGTCTACCTAAGTAGTTAGCAATAAAAACATAAATAATCGGAATGAAGCAAAAAAAAAAATAAAGAAAAAACGAGATATCACATACATATGTAAAAATCAACAAATTGCAAAAGATGGACTTAAACAGATACTTACTTCACTAACTTTCCCCGATGTGCATAAACTTTTGATAAAATCAGCTTTTGGGTGCTTCCTCTAACGCCGACTTAGTTTGCGTTGATTAATTCTGAGCCAAGGATTCCTTTGTTGCCGTCATTGTTGTGGTATCTGTGGGAAACTGCCTAACTATAAAAATTTCTCCTCTGTAAGCACCCGATGCCAATTGAGCCTACCAGATTCCGAGCCTGCCTAATGGCGTGCGTTTTTAATCGATCTCTATACCGACTAGAGAAAAATTATACTATAATAAGCTGCAGTTCTGCGGGCTCGGTTTGCCAGCTTGTACGGGATGCCGTGCTCCAGACTTGTGTACCGTACCTTCAAATTGGTGTAATTATTTGATCGATTAAAGCATCGGGTGGTGACGCGAATAATACGAATATAGTTAGTTCCCAAACAATGTTTTAAAGTAAACCTAATTCTTTTTGACATGACATGACATCCTTAAGCTGCCTTGAAAATAAATTAGAAAGTGAAATAATCAAAATATTTTGCTTTAAAATTTTAATAAAATAGATTTTTTTAATCGTGTCTAATCGAATGAAATTGTGGAAAAAAAAGGTTTTTCTAGACCGTGCAAAAACAGAATTGTGTTTATTTGGAAATTTTTTTAAAAAACGCTTAAAATTATAGGGGCTACAGGGTATATTATAGTAGGAAAATACTGACTGCAACAGGCCAACCTGTATTTTATTTTCTTATTGTCAAATGTGGCACGCTGGCTGCTGCCAAAAGTCATTGTGTTTTTTATGTCATAGCTAGCGCAACTATCAATAATGCCACACTAAACCCATGCCTCACATATAGTATATGTCATATACGTGCAAAGGCTTTGCTTTATGACTTTTATGTGGACTTTTGCCTGAATTGAATAACATTTTTAATATGCTGCAGCTATTCTTCATATGTGCACACAAAGTACTAACAAAAAAAACACTAATGAATGTGTCTCCTGAATCACTCACTCACATCTATTTATTGAAGTACAGTCAAACATTGAGCAAGTTGCCTACTTTACCTACAAAATTATAAAATAAAAGTACCAAAGAAGCATTCGTTTTGTGTATTATTATAGATAATAGTTTTTATAATTTCAGTCGATATCGATTACTCTTCTTCACTCAACTTGAAGTTAAGGCTTGGCACACTCTATTTAAAGCTCTTATACAACAGTGTAAATAAAAGCGTTTGAAATCGATTAGTAAAGGCTCACGTCATACAGACAAAATTATTTATACATATTTATTTGTTCGACTTGTGGTTTTTGTTTAGTTATTACTAGGATTAAAATTACATAATTTTTTGAGTGCAATATGGCAATTTCGTGTATCCAAAACTGCACTTTTAGAACTTTTTTTGTTTAAGTTTGCGCATGTTTTGCCGGAAATATTGTCGATGTGCAAACGTTTCGTTGTTAACAAGCTAAATTCACAATTTTCCAACACTAATTCCATTTTTTACAATACCTAAAGGGAGGAAAATAATTAATTTAAAAAAATCTTATAATTACATTTAATGAGTTTTCTAAAATTCAAAACAATCATACTTTTGCAAGCCATTTAAAATAATGCAATTTGAGTTTAGAATTGCAAAAAAAAATATTTGTACTTTTTTTAAAATTAGAAATGAGTTTTTGCGCATAAAAAAAAATATTTTGGCCGATTGAGATATATCATTGTTGACGTTGTTTTTTGTAGGTCTTTGCTTTTCAAAAAACCCCATAAAATTAATTTTAATAGTGGCAAATCGCATGATCTGGCCGGCCAATTAACATTTCCACGATGCACTGTGGGGGAAACGGTCGATTTAGCGAAACACAATTAATACCGTGTAAAATAAAAAAAATATATTCAAAAGAATATTTTTGCGAACTAGTTAAGGTAAAATGAAAAAATTTTTTTTTAATAATTTTTTTTAATAATTTTTTTTAATAATTTTTTTTAACATTTTTTTTTAATAAAGTATGAAATTGTATCCATCACTTTAGTCCTGGTCACATTGTTCACCCAATACGACGTAGGTTATGTCACTTTCTTTCAATTTTTCGGTCACTACGGAAATCTCTCTAAACATTGTTAATTTCCTTTAACCCATCCTCAAAGTATTTATTTTTATCAACAGCAGTGGAAAAAGCAAACAATTGTTCAGCTGAAAGTTTCACTTCAGGGTTTTTCTCGGCATGCCATACCAAAAAGGCTATCTACTTGCTGACCAACATGGTGTCTATAATGTAAAATATCATGAGCAATAGCGTGTCGTGGCGGGAAATATTGGACATTACATCATATTAGTTTAAACAAAAAGAATTTTTAGCTACAGAAGCTCACAAAAAAGCTTAAGGGCTTTTATCGGTCACCTCAGTGAGCTTTTATTAATTGACGGGAAATAAAAATAATTGACAATTTTAAGAGTTGGAATTTCTCTTTTCGTGCCGCCAGTTTGGCCGTTTCTGCCACTGTGCAACGCTTGCAATGCATCCAATTTGATACGCGTAGTTGGAGGTCTTGTTGGAAATAAACATCTTGCAAGTTAATTGGTATCGTTTCGAATTGATGGCAACCGAGTCGCCAGCGCCATTCTTGAAAAAACATAGTCCGACGATGCCTTATGGCCATAATCATAACACAATTACTTTTGAGAAAGCATCGTCTTCTCTTGATACTCACTAGAATCTTTTCCCACCATTTTTGTAGTGCTCTTGAATAACTTTAATTCGGTCTTCAATCAAATATGACTGATTTACAACAAATGTCAGATCTTCAAATATAATTTATATCTTCTTGCACCTATATTGGATCACCTTTTACTACTGCTCTTTTTGCGACATGACACAGGGAATCTATATATTTTCTAGGATAACACAAGACATACCATATTTAGTGAGCCAAGCTCATACATACTCTTGTTACTTATTGTTGGATTTTTAAAAGCTTTGTATTCCTTGAAAAAGATGCAAAAATCTGTGCCGTTGTTGCATAGCTCTGCCAAGTTAAAAACTTTAAAAAAAAATTGACGAAATTGTTCTGTAGGGAAGGGATCCATCTGCTTCAAAAATATGTACATCTTTTGGCTTTTTAGGGTTTCGGACTGTTGTGGTATGACCCACACGAAGCCCGAAACTTCGAGGCCCAAGCCTATAGTATAAAACGATGTAATAAATATTTTGCGGTAGACCAATTTTTCTAAACCACACAGTAAGCAGGACATGGTTAATGAACTAAATAGGGTCATTTGAAGTATCGCTGCAAGACCTGAATGGCGTAACGAAGGTGCCACATTAAACGAGGTTCAACTGTATCATACTTTGTTGCGTGGATTTTACGTGCCATTTTAATGGCCAACATGGCGACACGCATGCATATTGAATCAAGATAGCTGCATCATGGACAGTACAGGTGGCCGAGATTCGGTTGGGGCGTTTGGGTACATTGTGGCACAGTTGGTGTGTTGTTTCTGCTTAGTTGCTTTAATGCCACTAAATGACCAAACCTAAAACCAACTGCACATGGCATAACAAATCTAATGGTAGCAATGGCACACCGACTATTTAGCATATATGTACATACCTATATACTAAATAAGCATTTGATATAAACAGGGGAAGAGACAGAGCGAATCTCTTCGGTTGTAAACTTTGCAAACGTAATCAGTTGGAAATTCCGTATCACTGAAAATATTTTAATATTTATGCAAAATATTTACGCAGAAGCCAATGTGCATTGTATATTGCATTGGTTTCATGGATATCTGAACTATTTGGAGTTCTTTTATATAGGTATGCGCCAAAGCTCTGGTTTAGTCCACGTTCAATAACCTTTATGTCCTTTACGCCTGTATGCACTTTGAGTATAATATGAAATTGATTTTATATATATTGGCGCGTGAATGTTTACACAAAATGTGTTATGTAATTATTGCTTTGGTTTTTTTTTTTTAATTTATTTTAAATGCAAATATTTGTCTGCGTGCATATATATGTATGTGGTACATATTAAATCAAATTAAAAGTTCGTTGAAAAAATTTCCATATGGTATTTATGCAAAAAACCAGGTTGAAATAACTTGAGAATACGCTGTGCATGCATTGCCTTGATGTATTGAAATAATAAGAATTAAATGTTTGTTAAATATGTATATCTATATCTATTATAGAAGTTCCCTACGCTTGCATTAAAAAAAAAACTTTAAATAAAAACATATTTCCCTTTTTCTTTGCAGATACAAGATCGAAGTGGCAGGAAAAAGTCTTCCAGTGCTTACCAATTTGGACAAGGGTCGCTATGGCGTTATTGTTTTCGAAAATCTAGACAAATACCTTAACATGGACAAATGGAATCGCGAGTTGCTTGACAAATATTGCCGAGAATACTCGGTAGGCATTGTAGGATTCTTAAGTCCCAGCGAGGAGACTTTAGTGGGCGCACAATTGCGCGATTTCCCACTATTTGTGCATACGAATCTGCGTTTGCGTGATGCAAGTCTTAATCCTGCCTCCTCGGTATTGCGTTTAACGCGCGCCGGTGAGACAGCCTGGGGTGCACTGCCAGGCGATGATTGGGCCGTTTTTCAGCATAATCATAGCACCTATGAGCCCGTGGAGTGGGCACAGCGTAATACACAGGAGTATCCGGCAGATATTGTGGGTCAAGTGCAGCTACCGTTGACCACTGTGCTGCAGGATCGTGGCCAATTCGATGGCATAAGACGTGTGCTCTTTGGCAGCAGTTTACGTTTTTGGCTGCATCGTCTGGTGTTCCTCGATGCACTCTCCTACTTAAGTCATGGCCAGCTGAGCTTGAGCCTGGATCGTATGATGCTGGTGGATATTGATGACATTTTTGTGGGTGAAAAGGGCACGCGACTGCTGCCCGATGATGTGCGCGCCTTGATAGCCACACAAAAGATAATTGCCGGCCTGGTGCCTGGCTTTCGTTTTAATTTGGGATTTTCCGGCAAGTATTATCATCATGGCACAAGGGAGGAGAATCTGGGAGATGATTTTTTGCTGCAGAATGTGCAGGAGTTTAATTGGTTTCCGCACATGTGGAAACATCAGCAGCCGCATCTCTATGATAATCTCACGCTGCTCATGGCTGAAATGCAGCTTAATTATGCCTTTGCTAGGGAGCATCAGATACCAACAGACTCAGGATATTCCATTTCGCCGCATCATTCCGGCGTTTATCCAGCACATGAGCTGCTGTACATGGCCTGGAAACGCGTTTGGAATGTTAAGGTGACGTCCACAGAGGAATATCCGCATCTGCGTCCAGCTCGTCTGCGTCGTGGCTTTATACATCGTAATATAATGGTGCTGCCACGACAGACCTGCGGTCTATTTACACATACTATGTATATAGATCGCTATCCTGGTGGACGTGACAAACTGGACGAGTCCATACAAGGTGGCGAGCTGTTTCAGACTATTGTATATAATCCCATTAACATCTTTATGACGCACATGTCCAACTATGGCTCGCATCGTTTAGCGCTGTACACATTCCAATCGGTCATTAAGTTCCTGCAGTGCTGGACAAATCTTAAATTAGCATCCGCACCGCCTATACAGCTGGCTGAGATGTATTTTCAGTTGCATCCCGAGGAGGTGGATCCTGTCTGGGGCAATCCCTGCGATGATGTGCGTCATAAGAAGATATGGTCCAAAACTAAAAATTGTGATTCGTTGCCCAAGTTTTTGGTTATTGGACCACAAAAGACAGGCACCACTGCACTCTATACATTCCTCTCCATGCACCCAAGCATAGCAAGTAATATTGCTAGTCCGGATACCTACGAGGAGGTGCAGTTTTTCAATGGCAATAACTATTACAAAGGCCTGGACTGGTATATGGATTTCTTTCCCTCGGAAAATCTGCCCAACACTAGTTCTCCTCTGCCCACCGCTACGGGTCCAACGCGTTATATGTTTGAAAAAAGCGCCACCTACTTTGATGGCGAGATGGTGCCCAAACGTGCCCATGCGCTGCTGCCGCATGCCAAGGTCGTCACTATACTTATATCCCCAGCTAAGCGCGCCTATTCTTGGTATCAACATCAGCGCGCCCATGGAGATGTGATAGCTAATAATTATAGTTTCTATCAGGTAAGTTTCTCTGGGAATAAAAATATTAAAACAAAAAATAAATATATATAAAATTTAATAACTGATTGCAGAAAGTTTTCGTATTTCGGTTTTTATGTTTATAAGAAAAGTTTTCACAAAATTTCTATCCAAGCACTCAAGCTGACATTTCATATACGAACTCCATACTCCATAAAAAAGTTATTCTGATTCATAATAATGTTTGAAAATATAAAACATTTATTCTGCATAAAGAAAAATGTAAAGTTGGGTTACGCTTGAAAGGGGATACTTCAGAACTCTATCCTACAGAGTTATGAAGGTGCATTGAATCCTGAATCCTAAATAGCATGCAGAGTGCATAAGATTAAAAACTCGAGACACTACATCGGTTGGATATTTTGCAGGGTATTGCACTGTCTGGCAACTTTTCGGTAGATTCACATTTGTTTTCTAGTAGCATGACATGGTACATAATTATTCGATTTGCTCATGTTGCCGGCAACACACTCAATTGCAATCAGCAGCAGATGCTTTGACACATTTCTAGTTAATTCAACTTGCAGCATATTTATTTGCACCTGCTGCAGTGGAAAGTAAGGTGAAATGCAGACAGCAGAGGAGGAGCACAGAGAGCGACATTCATTCAAACGCATGTTAGAGCTGCCGAATGAAATTGTTCGTGCACTCTGGTCATGTTTGCACGTCCAAGTGCTGAAAGTTGTACAACTTGATGGGGCGTAAAGGAGTCTGCCTAGAACTAGGACGGGCACTAAGGTTGCCCAACACGTTTATGACATGTGTTTGACCTCCTACAGCTCTTGAGGCACTCGATACGTTTCAAACACTCACTTTGCCAGTGCTAGTTTATCCAAGCGAGAAGTGTCTATTATGAGCGGCAGTGCATATGGGGCAGAAACAAATGCTAGACCATTTCCTGAAGCCACTCTGTCAGCACTTTTCGAACAATTGAGGCCAGGCAAATCGACAAGTTTCGGTTTTTGTTATTTTTGTTTTGTTGAAGTACAACAGTACATTAAAGTGTTTTTTGTTTTTACCCTTTTTTTTTCTTGGCGTAGGTTATAACCGCAACGGATACGGCCCCAAAAGCACTAAGAGATTTACGTAATCGCTGCCTTAATCCGGGCAAATATGCCCAACACCTAGAGCACTGGCTCGCCTTTTATGCCGCCCAGCAGCTGCACATCATTGATGGCGAACAGTTGCGTCTCAATCCTGTCGATGTGATGAACGAGTTGCAGCGCTTTTTGAAAATCCAACCACTTTTCGATTATTCAAATCACCTGCGTTTCGATGTGAAGAAGGGCTTCTTCTGTCAGGCTGTCAGCGAGAAGCGCACTAAATGCCTGGGCAAATCCAAGGGACGACAGTATCCGGAAATGGACGAGCGCAGTGCCAAGCTGTTGCAGCGGTGAGTAAAAATCCATATCGAAATAAAAACGTGTGTGACGGAAAAAATGAAGCAACCATAATGGTTGGGACTAAAGTCTAATTTGACTGAAGGATTAATGAACGTGCGTATGTATGTGGAGCGTGTCTATTCGACAGTTTTTACGCTGCACACTTGCAGTGGTTATAAAGGGTCATCAATCTTGAGGTTTTTTTTTTTTATAAATCACGCATGAGTATAAATCGTACAATTATATTACTAAAATTCGCGTTCTGTAAAGAATGTTTTTATCGCGGCTAGGCCATTTAATGGAACCAACTCGGTGAACAATTAGTTTGACGCTCAGGACCGGTGAATTGGACACCAAGATCGTGTGATATCACACCGTTAGACGTTTTCCTTTGGGGCTACGTGGAGTCTAAAGTGTTTGTGGATAAGCCAGCTACGATTGAAGCATTACACATGTTATTCGCTAGATACCGCCGATTATGCTCGAACGCGTCATCGAAAATAGGAATTGCTTTAGATTCTTAGGTGGCTGGTAGAGGTACATACAATATTTCAGATACTGGAACTAAAAACTAGGTTGCATCCCACTTAATGGTAATCAGAAGTTTTGATAAAAAGGGTATACCGTATTCGGTAAATAAAGTCTTCTACAATCCCCATTTTTTCGCTGTAAACCGTAAAGTGCACTTTGCTGTCGTCCGATTTAGGAGAAATGTTTTGTGGCGTGCAAAGCTGTCAGTCTGACATGCCGCATTTTGTGACAATTTGCACTACGGTTGGGCTTCAAATATTCTGCGACTACTATTTGCAATGTTTTAAAATTCCACCTGACCTTTTACTATTTTGCTCATTGCAGCTACTATTTGAATCATAATACGGCGCTGGTGAAATTGTTAAAGAAGCTGGGTTCGCGACCCATACCGCAATGGCTGAAGGATGATTTATCGACAGGTACGTGATAGCAACTGTTTGTCGGTGGAGGCGTTGGCGGAGCTGGCGGCAGTGGCAATAAATATCGCAAATTGCGCGCAAAACTCAGGAAACAATTGCAGTGGCTATATTGGACGCAGCAGTTTTGGGTTGACTCTAACAACAACAACAGCAATAATAACAATTTTAACAATAATAATAATAAGAGCAGCAGCAGCAACAACAACAAACAATGGCGGCGCCAGCTGATAAGCCCAAGAGAGACAGTGAAATAAGCTTAATTAGTTATATTTTTTATTTAAATATTTTTTATTATGTATAACTTGTTGTTGCAGCTAATTAATAGCACATAGCCTGCGTGCATGTGTATGTGTGTGTATGTATGCGTGTGTAAATAATGTGTGTATGCTTGTTCAAAGTGTGCGTGTAGTTAATATGCTGGCTGCATTTTACATTTTAACAATAAACAATAAATAACAATAATAAAAGCGCTTTGTTAGTTGTTTAAATGTTGACTGCCCATTGGCCGCCGTCATATATGCAACATAATTAACAAATTACGACAATTATGCTTCTAATTAAGTCAACGTCAAACTGACTATTTCTATGTTTTGATTTGTAATTACCTCATGCCAAAATGCATAAACAAAACGCGGCTCTTTTATATTTTTATTCTATTAAAGACAACTTATTATGTTTTAAAATTAATTATGGACTAAACTTAATTGTTTTTAACCAAGCCAAACTGTAAACTGCAACTGCTAACAAATTGCTGCAATGTTTTTAAATTAGTTAAGGCAGCTTATTAGCTATATACTACTTATAATTGTTAAATTTAGTGTAAAGAATGCAACAAAACTCCTAAAACTAAGCATATGTATATGATGTAGATGATATGTAAATTAGTTGAAGTATAGATTCGTAAAGCGACAATAATAAAAGCGAAAATTATTGCAAGTGAAAAATGAAATAAAAGTGGTTTTAAGTTTAAATTATTTATTTGGTGCGCAACTAAGTTTCTCCAGTAATAAATTTCGGTTAATTGTGATATATGTGAAGCATCCTGAATCAAGCTTAGATATATGTTGATATAAATCCCAACGAGAGCGTACAAAAGTTTATGGAGATGTTGATTTTGGTTGAAACTTCGAAGACACTGAATTGGAGACATTGTTCGACGAGAAGAGCTTTTCTCAACATTTGCTTTAACGCGGCATTCCGTTTCCGAGCAATTGCATTGGGTTCCTTATGATTTGAAGCCAAGGTACAATACATTTAGCGTCGATTTTTCGCCTATGAACAACTGCTCCAACGGCAAAAAAGGAAGGGCTTTTTTCACCGCATCGTGACGGGCGAAAAATGGATTCAATACAGCAACCCGATCGGACCTATTTATTATGAGCTGTTAAAAACATACGAACTGGCGTTGTGCTGATATGAAGACATTTAACAAAGATGAAGACATTTACCGTAACTGTATTCAAGCCCTGAAAAAATGGGGGGGAAAAAACTTTAGCTAGCGATGGGTAATACTTTAAGTGATTCTTTTGTAAGCATTTTTTCACAATAAATTAGCATTTTCCTCAAAAAAACTAAGAGAACTTAGAGCAGAATTAACCAGGATTGCAGGATCACAAACAAGCCGTAACTAAATCATAATCGATTAAGTATTCTATTATTTAAGGACCACAATTTGAACTGAAATTTTAACTTTATCCTGAGCATTATAAATCTTATATAGATTTTGCATAATTCAATTTTTTTTAAAAGTACAAAATAACCAACGACTACCTCAGACAAGAGAAAAGCCTTCTACGAATTTAACTATATTGCTTTTTCCTATAATAAGTTAGTTATTATATAAGACTCGAAAGAGTTTGCTGGCTTACCATAATAAAATGGTCAACATCTTTATTGTCAAAATTAAAGATGGCGTACGTTAAAGTCGGGCGCGGACGACTTTGGGATACCCTGTACCACTAATTGCAATAAAGTCCGATATATTGCTTTAGTTCAAAAAACGTTTTTTTGCCGGATCGGTCCAATAGGAGCTACATGATATAGTCAACCGATTTTGATCAAATTTTGTACAGTGTTTGGGAACTATAAAAAACTTCCTAGTGCCAAATTTGGTTACGATAACTTCATAAACAAACGAATTATCCATCTAAAACTTTTGCTTTTTTTCGAGGTCCTCTGAAACACCCCTATGGGAGCTATATAATGTAATCCCGATATCAAAAAAATAAAATAAACTTGTCTCCTATGGATTAATAAGGGATCTTATCTGAAAGTTTGGTTGCTCTAGCTCTTACCATCTCTGAGATCTAGGCGTTCATACGGACAGACGGACATGGGTATATCGACTTCTCTAGTCACCCTGATCCTACTTTAGGCAACTTTGGGTGGTATCCGACACACAAAACACAAACTTAAAATACCCTTTGTACCACACGGTACAGGGTATAAAAAATGTTTATATTAACTGTTTCAATTAAAAAAAAAAAAAATGTAATACAGTCGAGGCGGTGCCCGACAGTGTAATACCCTGTACCTTTTTTTTCAAAAAAAAATTTATTCCTGCATATTCTAACTAAGAATTTCCAATTGGAACATTTTTTTGTTGGTGCAAAACGATATTGATACGTATAAGTTCCGCAAATTTTAACCGATTTTGATGAAAATCGAAATTTACGTCAAAGGAGTTATTTAAAGTATATGGGGTAAGTCTCAAGGGGATATGTTGAAGGGTGTGGGAGAAAACACGGTAAATCGATTGTGGGGGGTGGGGGGGCTGCATTGATAAAATTTGGATGTGGATTTGTTTATTAGAGGCACATGAATCAGCTTACCAAAATTGGTGGTTCTAGGTCATTTGTTACTATAATTACGTAGAGTCAAATATTTTCGCAGTTTATAGGCAAGGGGAGGTAAAATTTTTACATTTTAGACTATAACTTTAGTTGTAATTGTCCGATTTTGTTTATTTTTGACACACAGATGCATGTAACCACAACGCATCGCTCTGTTAAGTTTCAGATTAAAACATTAAACGGTTTAGCTAAAAACCGCGAAACTCTGCTACGGGGGAACGGGGAAAGATATTGACATGATTCTACAAACTTGATCTTCTGAGGAAATATGCGCATCAGCTGGTAAAGTTTCGTATCTCTAGCTCTTATAGTTTCCGAGATCTAGGTGTTCATACAGACGGACAGACGGACATGGCTCAATCGCTACCCGAGGTTATGATAAGCATTTTGGTATAAAGGACTTGGGGTCTGCCACGCCTCCTTCTTGCCGTTACATACATTGCACAAATCTAGTATACCCTTTGTACCTATAGGTACAGGGTATAAAAAGCAAACAGGCCTGTTCTAGATTTCGACTCGTTTTGAAAAGTCATAACGAGTGCATTCCGACAAATGGTGTTCTAGATTTCGACTGAGTTCGAATCGATTTCGAATCGTTTTCATTTCGAGTGCTATCGATAACCTTTTGTATTGAACAGCTGTGTGATATCGATAAGTTCACATTGTAGAGTTGCCACAAGTTTTCGAACAACTAACTAAATAACTTATTTTTCTTTTTGCCAACATTTTTCTGAGCGAGAAATATTTTTTATTTATTTACAAATTTTGTACAATTTATTTTATATATATATTTTAAGCCATCCATTAATAAAATTATCTTCGAATTTACTTGTGCAACACGACAACACATAACTTTTCGAAGTTCTGTTTTGTCTAAATCCAGAACACCTTACTTTCATTCCACTCGTTTTGGTTTTACATGTACACACAATTTTCATAGACATTTTTTGTAATAAAAATATATAATGAAAATTAACCTTGATTAGTTCAAGTGAGCACATCTAAATTCTCTTAAAGCATTCAAAAATAATACAAAATGAATTTTAGTGGCATTAATGCGTTTATTTAAGTAAACAAAGCAAAAAATTTTTCATTTCGACAGCTGCGAGCCAAACTTTTCAAAACGAGTCGACTTTTGTCGGAATCGAAATCTAGAACACCTTTCATTTCGATTCCGACAGTTTTTGTCGGAATCGAAATCTAGAACATGCCTGAATGACTGCTTTTGCAAGTAGTGCGTGTCTTGGTTGGAAACTAAGCTAAACAGCTGATAGTGCACTCATAACTGCTTTCTGCAGCAGTGTCGGTTTGAAACTAAGCTAAAAACAATAGCAGTACATACTAAAAACTGCTTTCTCAAGCAGTATTGCTATGGTTTGAAACTAAGCGAAGCACAAATAACAGCTTTTAAAGCGCTTTTACGGCATATATTTTTTTACCTCCCACACCACCCTCTTTTTCCTTTTTCTGCAGTTGCTTTGCCGCGTTTTTATTTTTGGCCAGGGTGGCAGCCTCCAAAACTAACGGAATAATGTTGAATTTAGGTATCTCTAAATTATAAATAAATATATGTTAATACAAAAATAAAAAATTATTAAACAATAAAAAACATAATAAATATACATAGAAAGGAGTTTGTATTGTTGCAAATTGTTGTTTATATGTTTTTTTTTTTTTGTCTGCTTTTGCTGCTTTCGTCAATTTTTTGGACAGGGTGGCAAGCCTGATTATCATGATTTTACGCGCATTAAGAGAGTACCAAATTTTTCTCTGCTCTCTGGGCCCTGTTACTTTACAGATGAATGTTAGATAACATAAGACAGCTGTTAGTGCATTTTGTTAGCTGCGACAATTCGGTCGCGTGCGCGCGAGATTTACGTTACTTTATTGCCACAAGGCGTTCGTCGTGTAAATAATTTAAACAAAGAAAAGTCGCAGCTTGTTATCTTTTCTTTACAATAAATAAGAATATTTTTAAATATATATATATATATAAAATAATAATAAAGGCATTTAAAATTGCAGTGCTTGTGTTAAACATAAAAGCCATGTGCAAATTGTGAAAATACAGTGCAAAGTAAACCGGTAATTGTTCTGCGTTGTTTTTGTATCTTCTTTTTTTTTGGCGCACGTTTAGTTGTTGTTTGCTCTTTTGTACAACAATTGATTGTCTTTTTATACCCTGTACCTATAGGTACAAAGGGTATACTAGATTTGTGCAATGTATGTAACGGCAAGAAGGAGGCGTGGCAGACCCCAAGTCCTTTATACCAAAATGCTTATCATAACCTCGGGTAGCGATTGAGCCATGTCCGTCTGTCCGTCTGTCCGTCTGTCCGTCTGTCCGTCTGGCTGTCTGTATGAACACCTAGATCTCGGAGACTATAAGAGCTAGAGATCCGAAACTTTGACAGCTGATGCGCATATTTCCTGAGAAGATCAAGTTTGTTGAATCATGTCCATATCTTTCCCCGTTTCCCCGTAGCAGAGTTTCGCGGTTTTTGACTACACCGTTTAATATTTTCGTCTGAAATTTAACAGAGCGGTGCATTGTGGTTGCATGCATCTGTGTGTCAAAAATAAACAAAATCGGACAAATACAACAAAAGTTATAGCCTAAAATGTACAAATTTCACTACCCCTTCCCTATAAATTGCGTCAATATTTGACTCTACGTAATTATAGTAACAAATGGACTAGAATCACAATTTTTGGTAAGCTGATTCATGTGGCTCTAATGAACCAATCTACATCAAAATTTTATCAATACAGGCCCCCCACCCCCCGCAATCGATTTATCGTGTTTTCTCCCACACCCCTCAACACATCCCCTTAAAACTTTCCTCATATACTTTAAATAACTTCTTTGACGTAAATTTCGATTTTCATCAAAATCGGTTAAAATTTGCGGAACTTATAGGTATAAATATCGTTTTGCACCAACAAATAAAATATTCCAATTGGAAAGTTCATAGAAGGAATATGCAGGAATAAAACTTTTTTCGAGAAAAAAAGGTACAGGGTATTACACTGTCGGGCACCGCCTCGACTGTATTACATTTTTTTTGTTTGTATTTTGTGTGTTTTGTTATTTAATCAACAAGTTCTCATTGAAATTGTTGAAATTGTAATTTTAATTCGAGCTTAACTTACTATTATTCTCCTGGCATTTGGCAATGTGTGCTTTAATTTAACTTAAATATAAAATAAGCCGAAGTGTTAAAACTTTTTTCAGGCATTGACCAAATTTGCGCATAGCAGCAAAAATGTTAATTTTTTTTTTTATTTGAAAATTTTTAGAGAAAAAGCAAAGAAAACTTGTCTTAAAATTATAAAAGTATTAGTTAGAACAGAAGCTTGCTTCGTTGGTTCATTGTGGGGTTTAATTATCATTTATCATAACAACATAGCCGTCCGCCGACTTCGTGGAGCCGAAAGCCCCTTTCCATCAAGGCGGCCACTTACTCATACTCCAAACAAATTCTTCTTTGACTCACTCGTTCGCAGCGTTTCGCGTGTGTGTTTGTCGCGTGTATGTGTGTAGGCGTGGCAGCAACAAAATAACCCAAAACCAGTGCAAATATTAAGGAGCAACAGTTTTGGCCAACATCATACCCACCATTGCCATTATCATCATGTCCAAAAGTGTCGCGTTTGTTAGTAATTTCCGTATGTTATTGAGACGTACCAATCGGCGTCAATTTGGATGTTGCGGCTTACGTCTAACGCCGGTTACGACCTTTGCACTGGTAAGTACAAATACAATATGTACGTATACACAATATTATACATAAGGAGTAGAACCATTGACATTTGTAACAAAATAAATAGAACAGGCGCGCTCTGGGAGGCAGCTTTGTCTGCAGCTGTCGATGGTGTTGGCGGCCCATGGAATTTTATATAAACATATATAGCCACAGGCGAATGTGTATGTATGTATATGTATATACACTTGCGGCTACAACAAGAAGTCCGCTACATTTTATATATAAACATTTAATGCCTTGTTTTTAGGGTGCTTCAACGCACGTGTACATGCACATACGTATTTATTTAGATGTGTGTGCGTGTGGGCACATTTTTTAAATTATTAATATTAATGTGACCCAACAAAGAAACAAAAAAAAAAGCTTAACTGCTAAACAAGAGCAACATTTCTATGTGCCTACAGTGGTCAACAGAATAATACGTTCACCCTCCGATAAATGTTTGGGAAATTGAAATTTTTGACTTTGCGTTTTTGTTTTTTTAATACAACATTTCGTTTGTCTTCGATCAATTTAACTGTCGGCTATTGTACATTTTTTTTTAACAAGATATATATTTTAAAATAGCAGCACTCTTCTAGTTCGGAAAAAGTGCATTGGTATTTGTGAGACATAATTCTGTAAACTTTAAGAGCTATTTTCTTAGAAAGTTATATTTTATAAATCATTCCATTTTTTATTATGAAAGTCATATGTTTATAACAGAATTAGATACCAGCTCTAATCTTTTGTTTTTCCACTATTCTCTTTTTTTTTTGTGTTTCATAACAAGTTTCGTAATTTTCAGAAAAAGCCTTTTCTTTTTTATCTTCATTTTCTTTTAATAAGATCTTTTGTAATCAAAGTAAAAGACGGCACTTTGATGGTAAAGTATTCTTATACAGTGGAAGCTCTTTTATTAGAACGCTCATAAGTTCGAAATTTAAGAAATTAGAACCAGACTGCCAGTTCTAATTTTCGAGCAATTTTATAATTTCCCTAAATTTTATTTGAAAAAATAAATATGTAAAACATTTGTTGTTTGCTGACATTTTTCATTAAAAATAAATTACATTTCAGAAATTAGAACGACCCTTGGAACCATTGGTGCTAATTTGTGAGCCACCACTGTATTGTTAATTTTTTGTGTCATTTTACGTTAGAGTATATAAGTAAACTAGTAAACATATATAAAATATAGGGTTTCAAATTCTATCATAAATTCCTCTATAATTCTGTATTAGTTAATACAAGAAAGGTTGTGTGCAAAAATATTGCGTTGACTGTATGTGCACATGTATTTATTATGTTGTTTTGTGCTAAATTTCTTTGTATCTTCTCGATTCATTTTTCTTTTTCAATGTTGCTGCGTTTTGCTGCTTACTGCTTGTTTTTGGTATTCGTCGGCTTTGAAGTTTAGCTCTCTGCTGTTAGTTGCGCGGTCTCTCTTTCTCATTGTATAATAAAATATAACTGGGTAAAACTTCACTTGAAGTTGTATGCCAAGCTTGTGCTCTCTCGCTCTCAATTGAAATTATAAGCTCAGGTGAATTTCTGTTATACATTTTACTTGTTGTTGAACTTGGCACCTGCGCTCTCTCTGGTCATCAAAAAAAAAAACAGCTGTCAAATGTGTTTAGTATTGTTACAAGCCAAATATAACAAGCGACTAGCGTGTGACAGTGATAAAGTGCTGTGGGTGGCACAGCTGATAATGTGCCAGACAGAGTGCGCAACAGCCGGCAACCGTTGTACATATGTATATGTAATTGACAGCCACTTGTCACATGGTCACATTGCCTAAGTGGCACTATATTCTCTCAAGCTGTGTTTTAAGTTAAAGCAAATCATTCGATTTCGGTTCACTGGCCCGCAAAACCGGTCACATTTCGATGATTAAGAAGTCTCTTGCTTTGCAAACTTTTGTGACTTTTTGTTTATGTGAGAAAGCGTTATATAACAAATTTATCTCCGCGTATTTCTGCCTCAGTGATTAAGTCAACGCCTGGGGATTTGAGAAAGAGAGAGATAATGAAAAACTAAAATGCCGGTACGTGAAAAGCCTCTGCTAAGGAACAGAATCGTTAGGCCCCTAACATGTCACTTTGTAGTCAACGTGATTTGCATACAAAATGATTATATTCGCCCGCCGCTGCTATTATTTGTCTATTTATACATAAATACATACTTGCAGTGGGTCGCCTTTTTCACTTTACTTGGTGTCTCGACTTATGTATATTTATTTATGCGTTTGTTTTGTGAGTGTTGTGCAAATAAAGTAACTAAAAGCCCACGGACGAAGGCTTGCATAAAGCCGCCGCAGCTTGTATACTCTTCGTATAAAATATTTTGGATAAGGTACGAGAGACGCATAAGAATAAGCCGATACGTATTTCGAAAAGTGTTTTATAGTTACTTAATAACACAGCTACAGCTGAACAAATTAAAAAAGAAATTTTAGGGTTTTTAGATCAGACCATCTTTATAAAAAAGTGCTTAGAGTTGCTGAATCCGAAGTCAAAAAACCAAAGCACGTCAGGGTTCTTATATAACATCGAAAACTCCCATTAAACAATGTATTTTGCAGTTTATATTCTTACCAAAAACAAATAAGAAATATCGTGAAATCGTTTTACGGCGTTTTGTTAGGCTACCTCAGCACCCTGATATGCTAGGGCCTCGGATTAGGACTCGGCGTCTCAAAATCTACAAGGGTAGCCAGCCTTGTCACATGTACTTATGTATGTACATATGTATGCTATGATTTTATTCAACTCCTTAATCGTGTAACAAAATTTGTCACAAACCCTAAGTAACAGCGATGCTCTCAATATGTAGTGCATAAAAACAACAACAAAAACTGAAGCGCGATGGCTTCGCTTTGTACCGTAAAAAAGTTGTTATCAGTAGTTGTTTGGAGAAGGGGTGGCGCCTCTGTTTTCCCTACACTCGTTTGTGTCAATGTCACTTGATGCTTGCTTTAGCGAGAGGGGGCTGCAAAAGGAGAAAGAGAGGCTTTATAACGGCATTATTTGCATTATGACAGGTTGTTGTTGTTTGGCATTGCTTTTGTTGTTCTTTGTTGACGCCGTTGTTTGACTTTGGCGCACTTTTTGTGTCACTTAATTTACATTTGTTTTTTTTTTTTTTTGTTTGGGCATTTTATGCTGATTAAAGTCGACAGAACCAGATTGATTGTGAGCTAACATATACACTCATACATTAATTTGTACTCACACATACAACTAAACATGGTTGGCATTGCGTTAAGTTTCATGATCGAGCATCTTGGCCCTAAGTTGGCCAACCATAAATTTTATGTGCATTTTTGGTGCCTTCTTCTTTTTTTGCATTAGACTCGTTCTATAACGGTAGCTGCATTGACCTCAGCTACAGCTTCAATTGCCGTTACGACCTTAGCCTCTTAGCTTTGCTTCAATTTATTTACTACATACATACACAGCTTGTTAAGGAACCAAGGCAAACATGAAAATGTTGGGCGCCAAAGTGAAGTTTTTCCTTCTTTTTTTATTGTTGTAGGCATCTCAAGTTGTACAGCTTGTGAGTTCCAATAGTAAAATAAAGTTTTATTGGCGCCATTCGGTCTGCCGCATAGCTCAGAAATAGTTCATCCGGCGCCCTGACTCCACATCACGCTATTTATGCCGCCCTACTTTTTTATTGGGTTGACTTGGTTTGGTTTGTTTTTATTCATTTCATGTTTCTTTTGTATATTGGTTGAATTTTGTCAGTTGGTTTTTTTTTTTGTTCCATGCTGCACGTGTATTTGGTCTGGTTCAGCTGGTCAAAAGGTTCAATTCTATACGTGATTTTGGATAGCCACAGCGGTCCATTAAGCATAAAGAACAATTAGTTTTCACCACAATGGCCGATCACGGAAATAAGTTTTGCATATGCATGAATGCAAAATATAGTATACATGTAGTAACAAAATAAAAAAAAAATCAATCGCTAGCGTTTGTTTAAATTTACCGGACAACATGGGTAAACAAATTTATTTCATAAAGGCTCTCTCTCTTTTGGCTATTCCGAGGGAAGTCTGTTTCTTTTTTAAAATTGTGTTCAATGCAATTTTCTATACACTGGATAGGGGCAAAAATTTTACATTTACAAATGATTTTTGATGATTTTGCAATTGAGTTAAGTAACAGTTGCAATAGCATAGTCGTCGAATATTTAAGCGTCATGTTTTATGCATGATTGATTACATATTTCTTAAACGGCTCTTAGTCATATAAAAAGAGTTGATTTTATTATAACATATAAGCGGAATCAAAATGAATCATTGTCACATTACAGTCGAACAAGTTGATGATTAATAATTTTAAGATGCATTTTTCCGCTTAGTATATTTGTTAGAGTTGATGCACCAAAATACTATTTACATGGAGCTACCATACTTAGCACAAATTCAAACAATTTCTGCCTTTACTTGTCTTAAGTGGTCCATTATCTTATGACAATCAAAACCTAATCAAGCTTTCAGTCGAAATCACTTTTTTATGCTTCCCAAGACCACTCATGCCGGCATCAACTAATCTGGGTTTCCCAATGCCGTTTTGCTTAAGCTATTTAAAACCTTGTTAATCTACTCACAAGGGCTGAGTAATTGATAAAACAAAGTATTTCATTTGCACATTTCTGGGTTTTTTATATTTAAATTCTTTGTTTTTCCGAAAGCTTAGCTCTTTTATTGTTTATTCGTTATAAAGATTTTTGGATTAAATGTGTGTTTGGATTAAGATAAAAAGTATTACATAGTATCACTTTTTTATCCATAGAATTACTTTTTTTTTCATAGAATTTTTTTCGCATATAAATGCTGGTTTGCTAACGGAAATTATGTAAATTGTGCGTTATTGTTATTTGCGCGCAATATGCTGAAATTAATCGATTCCCGCTAAACTACTGAGGTTAAGCAAGAGAGTAAATTTTAACATTTTTTCTAAAAAGTTGCTTTTTATCGCAACGAAAATCAAATATCTTTTTTTTAGAAAAGTATGGGGGAGTATTTAAAGTATGCTTGAATTTGAAAGAAAAGCGGTAAGAAATGTTCTTATTGTAAATAGATTACGCAAAATTTTCAAAAAGTGCAGAAAATTTCTTAATTAACTAGGGCAGCAGGGAAATTCCTACTACTGACATCTGAGGTAAGTGGGACATCTGGCTGTTTGATTAATCTTTAATGTTACTAGACAGCGTGAAGTGAAATGTTAACAAATAACGAAATATAAGGTATTATTTTAGTATTTCTTATAAACGTTTCCATAGCGGAAAATACCACATAAGATAGGCTGTGATTATGCGCAAGATCATTTTATGCTATTTGTCGGTTCGAATCGTTGCACAGGTAAGTTTTAAGTTACATGATAGTAGCTCAGTTCCATTTTCAAAGGAATTTCCTGCCTCAACGGCACATTGTAGCCGAATAATGATCTTAACTCTGGTGCACAAACTTCATAACCATACTTTAAGTTGCAAAATATTTACTTCATGGACTGATCGATTATGAGCCTAGGCCTAAATTCGACGCTTTAGAAAATCGAAATATGATTTTGTTGGTAATTGAAGCCAAATTGACTTGATATCCCTAATAACCCTAGTTAACAAATTTTAAAAAATGTTGGTATCCTCAACATGTTTTTGTCATTTCCGTAGGAAAATGGCACGCTAAATCCGAAAATGACTAATTTTCTTCGTAATCGATCAAACTTTACGAGCCACGAAAAAAACTGTATGAAAAAATTGTTTAAAATTTTTAAATTTACGTTCGAAATATTTGCATACGAATGGATTAATAACGACCAAACCGTAAATTTGACAAAAATATGTTCCAAGTATAATCGATGGGTAATTCAATTGTCTACACTTTGGTAAAAAAATCAAAATCAGTTTTAGTACAACCAGAGATATTTGCTTTTAAGTACACACTTTTTTTTTAATTTCGAATAGTGGTTTTTTCGAAATATCTCGAAATCCGTTCCATGAAAAAATTTTTGGACTTCATTTTCGGATTAAGCGTGGCATTTTACTACGGTAACGAGTAAAACATGTTGAAGATACATTTTGCTGTAAACTAGTGTAATCGATCGTTATCAAATACACAAACATTTGGCAATATTAAGATGAAGTTCAGCTGACATTCTAATGCATTAAAATTTTGTCTTTGGGACTTAATTATAAGGCTATTGTATTTATGTAAATTTCTATAATTTATCAACTGTAGTTTCGCAAATCTATCTAGTTTCCTTTTAGGTTTTTGATTTTTGTCGTAATTGAAAGAGCATGCAGTAGTCGGCATATCTTGCTAAATATTATTTTCTACATATTTTAAAAGCATGCCAAAGCAAATCTGCATATTATTGTCTACTTCAAGCGCCACTAAACCTTGACTCCTACTATATACCCAGCTTTTCAACTTGTGCACGTTTTCCCACATTTATCAGATAGTCGCAAACTTTGTGCTTGCTATCAGCCAAGGTAAATTTCTCGTATCTAGCAAATCCGTATAAATATTTGCATATGAGCGCGAATATTCTTGTGTCAAGGATATCACTGCATTTCTCTTATGTATAATTAAGACGAAATGGAAAGAGGCTGGAGGCCAACAAATTTCGGTTGTTACAAAGTTTTGCCTAGCGTTCAAATATTCCAACTAGGAGATTGCCTAAAGGAAGTCATTATCAAAGGTTCATTAGAAGCTGGCAGTACATCGCTGGCGCTTCATCAGCAAGCAGAAAACTTTAAATTGCGCCTTGTTGAAGTTGCTTATCGTGCATAATTTACTAAAGATAATGTTTGTTTTGCTTCATTATGCAAATAATATCATATATAATACATACATATCCCAAAGATAAATATACGCAAGCGTAAACATTGAGTTTGCAGGTTGCACTTTGCAGTCATTTCAATTCACCTTTTGGTCAATTGCTTTAGCCTAGTTAGCCGTGCGTGTTAATGCCATAGTTAGCTGCACTTGACTTTTAATATCAAGACCACAAGAGGGGATTCAGTAGAGAAATGTATAGCAAAAGCTTTTTGAAAATCACCCCACTCAAATTGTCTGTTTCAATGTTTTCATTGATGTTTATCTAATGACTTTCAGTTTAGTTTCTGTGAGTATGTTTGAGAGGATAAAGTTTGTGTGTTTGCGTGTAGCTCGCACACATGTTGAACTAACTATTCTACTGAAAGCCAACAAGCTAAGCTGCTTTAGATACATAGACTTTTAAGTGCATTTATTCATGTATCAGAAGTATCTACCTGTGTTTAAATCTATATGATTATGTTTTTAAAATAAGTCTGCCAAATGCTTAAATACTTTAAAGAATATAGATATATATATATATATATATATTGGGAGGATCAATTTCTTGCAACAAAAGCCCATCGCAATTTTTGTTCTATGGGTCATTCCAAGAAACTTCTCTAAAATGTATTTCGAGCCTTCTGCTTTTCCTAGATTAATATAATTTGATCGACTTGTACATTTTACCATAAAATAGTAAGATACATCTTTTTTTTTTTTCGTATTCTTGACTTTTAGGTTATTTTTATAACGTCGTTTATTGTCATTTCGTAAATTGGTTTGCAAACACGCATGTGCTAAAGCTATTTTGAGAAATTAAAAAGTAACTTTGGAATTAGAATTAATAAAAAACTTTTGTGGATTGTCAGAGTTGCCGATAAAAAAAAGTACTAAATCCTGTCACAGAATAGAAAATTAGCTCGGCATTTGTGCTTCAAAGATACGAAGATTCGTACAGAAGTCGTTGCCTCTTTTAAAATGATTGTTATGTCACGAAATATCTTTTTATCTATTTCAATTGATTTACCACGAAGAAATTTTGTTTTTGATTTGTCGGCATTTTCAACTGTTGCTTATCATAAGCTGTTTTTTTTTTGACTGTGTGAAAACTTGCATCTGTCCTTGTCTCCTGATAACGCTTATCAGTCTGAAGTACTTCAATGAACAAATAAAATTTAAATGCCCAAAAAAAAAAAAAAAAAAAAACGAAGTCAATTTTTTTATTTACTAATTGAATCAGCAATTTATGAATTTTTGATAACATTTCGACTGACACTTTAAAAAACATTTCTATTCGTGCACATAATTTATTTATTAATTTGTATAGTTTGTTGAACCTTGCAAAATAATTGTATTATAGCTAAATTTTGGTAATAATCAAAAACAATATAAAGCTACTTTAATTTACTTTTAACGCTGTGTTATAAATATTAAATAGATATATTGGCACGTGTTTGGCGCTGATAATACGCTTGGTAAACAGAGGCAAGTTCTCAAGTTCCGAAGTGGCATTAATTTCAAAAGCAAATATTTACTAATTGGTTTTTTGCTTCAAGATAAACAAGTTTGCTACTTGGCTTGGCCATACAAACATTTGATAAGTAAATGGTAGCATAAATTGCGGACAGCTTAAAGGGGTCAAATAGGGGGAAAAATCCCTTGAAAAGCCCCTAAACAAACTTGTAGATACCCAGCTGAACTACATAAGCAGCTCGTTAATAATTCAGTAAGACTAAAGCGCTGAAGTTACAAAAAATTCTACGCCTTTGGGGTAGAATAATTTGGCATTATATGCAAATGAAGGCATTTGGCACTTGAAGGAATGGAGTACACAAAAAGGAGTGCATTAATTTGAGGCAATTTCTTATATGGCGACATAATGTATTTGCAAAAAGTAATTGTGTGCAGTATCCAGAGTGCTATATACGTAAATACTAAATCTCTGACAACCTTTCCTTGTTTCTGTTGGTACATCTGGTTAGATACTTTATCTTCACCTAGGCTTTCAGATTTGTTGCGATTCAATTCTAGTATAGGTCGCATAAAATATTGATTCCCAGATTTTTGTGTTAGAAAACGCAATCAAATTCTTTAAAAGTTTTAATTCTTACTTGCACAAATCTTTAAATGCGAAGAGCATCCAAAAGACGAGAATTTTGTTTTATTACAGCATCTTAATCTTTTGCATTTCTTGTTTATTCCATCCTTTGTTAAATTGCCGAATTATGTCGTATTCATTGTCTAGAAGTAGACAAGCGTTGGTGCCACAGCTTTTGGCACTTAACGTGGTTCTTTCGGCTTTTCTTTTTGTCACGCTTGAAATCTTTCTAATTAGCACGCGCAACGTTGCCCCCCCAGTTCCTAGTCCCAGTTCTGATAAGCATTTGGGCGTGCCCTTTTGGGGTCCTCAGCGTATGCTGCCACTGCGCTTTTGGCTGCCATCTTGTTTGTCATGTTACCCATTTGCAGTAAATTAAGAGCGCTTGAGTGTTTGAGTTTGTATGTGCTACCAAGGCTGCCCAGCAAGGTCAGCCTGTGTCCTGATTTGCAATTTCGTTTGCCACTCGTAGCTACTCCATGCACGTATACGTGTCCATGTTTATATGCTCGCGCTTCCTTGAAAGACTTTGGCACATAAAGGCGTAGTCTATTTTTAAGAGCGTAAAACATATTTTGCTTGAGATTTATCTTGGAGCCTTTGAGCTGCACTTCAAGGGTGATTTTTGTGTGCTGTTGGTTGCACATTCTTTGAATTTTTTATTCATAAAAAATACATGCCATTTTTAGTGCTGCTTTTTATGGAATTTTTGTGAAGTAGCCTGCAGCTGCCAATCAAACGAAACCAGCCAATTTTGCTCACCACAATTTAATTATGTAATATATACATTGGTTATTGCAGAACAGCTGGCTAGTTGCCACAATGCTGCAATTCCATGCTTCACTAGTCCACAAGTTGTTTGTTCATCCTAGCTACTAACGAGCAATTATTTTGAGTGAGTAATACAATTACTCAAGTGCTACTTTTAAGTGTTCCCTAAGTTGGGGCTATAGAGCATGCAATTAGTTTGGGTTTGCAAGGGAAAGATTTTGCCAAGTATTTGCTATTAACTATGAAGTGGTACTCTTTTGTTTTGCCCTTCAAGTGGTATTTTGAACTTTGTCAAAGTAAAAGTTAATGCATGTCGTTGCAATCAAGAGGAAATCGATAATAATGAAAATTAATATGCCTAATGAAAGAAAATCAGTTATGATTACGTTTATTCTTATAAAAAATATTGGATGATTTAATAAGTGCTTTCTTTTAATAAATAAGATACATTATATTCAATTTATTAAGATAATTTTTCGAATGTTGCCGACAACTCTTAAATGGTTTATTTTGATGCTCAAATCGACTATTCTTTCAAGCATATCGGTTTGAGTTATGCTTGTTCCAAAGCTTCAATCGTTTCGGGCTTTAAAATATCTGTGGTTAAAGCCTTAGATTTTCAATGCAAAATAAACTTGCCTTAAAAAAGTATAAAGGCTCCATTTTTAATTTTATAAGCTAGTATTGGTTGAAGATATGGGTATGCTAAATTTTTTGTACTGAACATGTAGCGGTCTCAATTTTTAAATAAAGTGACATAAAACTCATAATTTCAAATTGCTGGATAGCACTAAAGAACAAAAATTTTGCCAGAGTTCTGTAAGAGAATTTTTTTTCTTCATATTTTATGTACAATCTGTCTTCATACAATAAGTATATTTACTAAATTATAATAAATAACATAAAAGTATTATATAATAGCAAGTTTTCACTGAAACCTACTCTTGTGTGTAAGAGCATGTAAGTTTGCTTCAGATATCACTTTAATACTGCCTCTTTATGCTCACTGCCTACTTAAATACATGCCTAAAAAAAAAAATATAAATATATCCCGTCGAGCTGTTTATCTGACACTGACAGCTTCATTGAACACGCGTTTTTCTTGTGCAATCGGTCGACTTAGAAGTAAATATTGTTAAATTGCCAACAGTTTAACAGTTCAATTTATCAGTGCGTACCTTAATATTATCCTGTCTGCTATCTGTTGTCTGTCATGAAACTTGTAGCAAATCCATATACTTTACACAAGTCTAATAACAACAAACTTTAATGCATTTGAGTGTTTTCGAAATTCAAATATATAAGCTGCAATTAGCAGGTGCCTGCAAGGCCAATATAAGAAAGCTGTCAGCAGTTGGCATCCCCAAGAATATTCGTACACATTATAGAGCTTAGATTAACATCTTGCTTAAAATTCGCCATGTTTTGTGCTTTAATTAGCTGCAAAAGAAATACCTGCAAGCTTTAATGCCAAATATCTGTATATATTTATGTATGTAAATAAACTAAACTTAATTAAGGCATTCAAACGCAATTTTATTATCAAAATTGTATAAACACAAATGTATGATATTTTACCAACTTAATATAAGCCCACATGACGTATGCGCATTGTAAATGTTATGTATACGACCTGCTTTGCGCACTTAAAATAATTCAAATGAATTTAAATAAAATTACATAGAATTCCCCAAATGAGCATTTTGCTTAACAGCTGTGTATGTTAAAGTCAAAATGGCATATTAAACAAAATTTACCCGACTGTTTCATAACTAGGACAATTCTACATGGTTATACATAAAAAAAAAGCAAACATAGGCCATAAAGTCAGGGCAATGACTGGCAAAGTATTAGTATAATCTTAGTCACATGTACACACTAACACATTTAGACACACACACTTGAGACACAAATTGTTGTCCATTTGGGCCTAATGCGTTTGTGTGTGGGTGTGTCTGTTGACTTACCAAAAGGTTGTAGCACTCAAATGGCCAAAACGCCCAACTAACTGCTCTTATGCGAGTCTTTTTGTATATTGCTCTAAGAGTCAGCTTGAGACCGAGCAATATTTTTGTAGACAGCTGCAAGTTTTTCTTATGATATTTAGTTTATATATTTTGCAAGTTTCGATTCGTGCTTGTTTTTCTTTCGTAAAGTGCTCTCATAAATTCTATTTTCATCCAATGCTAGTGTGTATCTAAACATTTATCGTTAGCTCTTTGTGTGCGACAATTTTAGTTAGTTGTGCTTTTGCTTTTTTTTTCTACTTTGTATCTATTTTCAACATGTTGAATTTTTTTATTTTGCTATGCCTCAAAAAAATGTCCGACGTAGCGATGATATTTTTGATAGTCTTGACGAGCATTGGCGTTTGTTGTCTGGCTTTGCTTTATATACTCTGTACCCAATGGGTACTTAACTTGCGATAAGTAAGTGCACAAAACGCCAAAGGAAATTAGTTAAGTCATGTGCGTCGATACAAAATGCCTGTAAGGGGTCACTAATCTCGCTAGTTGCGTCTTTTGGTCGAACTGTTTAGGTTGGAATTTCGACATATGGGTACAAATTTTATTCCAATTGGCTTGTAACTTTTGGAAGAGCCTAAAATAACATAATTTTAACTCTTTCAGTCGCAAAAAATAAACTTTTTATAAAACCTTCGGGTGTTTAAAAATGTTTAAGAATCCGACGAAATTTGCAGAAAATAAGGAGATTAAAGGGTATTTTATAGTCTGCATGTACTGACTATAATTGATTTGTGTTTAATTTCAACAAAATATTTTTGTATATATTTTTAACGAATTTTCTTTTTCGCTGCTAATTCTTATACATTTTTTATTTAGCTTGTTCATAGCATTTAGCAGTTTTATTTTTAAATCATCTGTTAATTTAGTTGTTTTCATAATGGTTTCATACTTTAGATATCGCTCTTTTCTCTTTTACTGGAAATTTATCATATTACCTGAATTTATATTCTTATTTCTCGTTTATGTTCTTTATGCGATTTGCTGTTTCGAATTTTTTTTCTCCCACAGCTGCAACTCAATAATGCTATCTATAGATAGAAGCTCAACTGAAAGCATTACGCTCTTATCACAGCGTGTCGTCGTCAAGTTGCACGTTATGTAAGCTTATGATTCATCTCACAGATACATCAATTGCTATTTAATAAATTGCTTAGCAATCCGAGAGCGCAATCAAATGCGCAACATAAAATTCCGTTTGGCAAATTTTATTCCACTTTTTATACACACAAATTTATGAGACATTTTTATGAGCTTCAAATATTATTCCTGTTCACGCGACTAATTTTGTTGGCACTTGTTTTCCTTGACAGATTTCATTAGCTCTTCAAATATCATCTTATCTTGAACAAAAACAGAGTTTCAAGAACCTTTTAGCAGCAACCATCACCGAATTATGCAAAATGCATATAGGCATTGTCTTCCTGCTTGGTATTCATTCCCAACTAAGCTTTTCTTTAGTTGGGAAGCTCTCATTTTATGGCAGCCTAATATTTATACACAGGCAGAGACAGAGGCGTCTTCTGTTTATTGTTATTGCTTGTGCTCTGGTGCTTGGCTACTGTGGTGTTTTTCGGCCCACTTACCTTTTGTCAACTAAACTGACTAAGCTTTCTGAATTGCTGCTAACTTGCTGGTTACACTGAAAAAAATCTGTGTTTTACATTTATTTTTTCCAAATCTCGATATTTAACAAGTAATCTTTTAATCACTTGGTATACAAAAATGACATGTTAATAGTTTATGTTATGACAGCTGATGCTTTTACGATGTGCTGAAAAATAGCTTTTGTCGCGACTTTTCGCCCAGACAGTTAATGTCATTTGCTATAAATTTAAAAATATGGACAAACACAATTTTTTCAAGGTGACGGTTGCTGCGTGTTAGATAGGTTCCCCAAAAAAAATCTACAAAATATGTGCTTAAATTTTCAAACCAAATTAAAAAAATATTAAATGAAAATGTGGCATTTTATATTTACCGACTTTTTTTTTGGATAATGTCAAAAGTATTGCATGCCACCACAAAGTAATTATTATGTTTACTTAATTTGCCTTTTACACATGAGCTCAAGGGGATTATTACTTCTTGTAATGTAAATGCAAAACGGGCAGAAAGAGGCGTGGCAGACCCCATAAGCATATATATCAGGATGAACAAACGTGCCCATATACACAGGGGCTGGATTTTGTGCTAAAGCTCTAAGTTTTGGTGCGTCATCTGTTGGTTTGCTGGTTAATTGTATTTTATTCGCATATTTTCCAACAAAATTGGTCAAATGTATATACCAAATGAAAGTTAGTAACTACTCATTTATGTTAGAAAAATAATATCGCCCAAGAGGCCACCGCGGCTGACTCTACAGGCCCGTTTGCGAACATGGTAATTTTCGATGAATTTTTTGGCGAAAACTCGTCTGGCAGTTCTCCCATTCATTGAACAAATAAGCGAGGCTGATAGTGGTCCGCAAGCTTCATTTGTTGCGTCAATTAAAAAAGGGAGATCATGTAGTATTTGCTTTAATTTTGGCGAAAGCCGCAAAAGTTACAAACAAGATATATATATGTATATATATATATATATATTATTTTATTTATCTCTGGTTAGAGCGTAGGGCCAGAAACAAGAAAGCGCCCCTAATTTCAGTTTTTTATTTAACGCCTTAAAAAAACGTGATTTAAATTTTTATTGAGACTAAAAAAAATGTTTATTAATTAACTTAACAGAAGTTTAATCGCAATAAAAACTTAAATTTATTGTTTGTTTATGTTGCTTCATCATCGAGTCCCTTCTTAATTTTTCTACTTTTCCTAGTCTTTCTCTCAGTGTATACCGCTCTTTCCTTTTGCTTGTTGGCTTTTGCTCCTTTGTCGCAGTGTTTGCGCTTGTTTAGACTTGAATTACCCACAGCAATCACAACAATACTGACTAGAGCTCTTCTTCTTGTTGCTGCTGCTGCTCAAGGCACAACGCACGTGACCACATTGTGGGGCTTATTATAAGGTCCTACTTGCTACATGCTGCCAGTGTGGAAAATGGCAAATTGTGAAGCAAGCCGCGATATGAACAAACAAGCTTACAAGCAGTCTGACAACGCCTACAACAATTTGTAGGTTAGCTTTGTTTAAGTTCGTTGCTGCATGCTCATTTCTTTTTTCTTTTCTTTACATCTGTAGATCTTTAAAGATGGCGTCGAACATACTTGAAGTTTAAATGTGCCAAGACATGGCAGGTGTACCATATATAAATATTTTTTTTTCAATTTATTTTAGTTTTTCATTTTGAGCGCCAAACTGTTGAGAAGTTGCTGTGATTTCAATTTATTTTGGCATTACAGCTGCTATTTTTTTTTGTAATACCATGAAAAACTTTTGCCATTTAGGTAAACTCGGTAATTCAGTTGCCTCGTTTAAGGAGTCGCCTGTTTGAGCTTTGTGTTTTTTTTTTGTGGCAAACTTTTTGGGCATCCTATTAAATGAATATTTGATGTTGATGGACAATACTTCTCTCTCCAGTTTTTAATGTGACCGCAAACCTATAACAAAAAGATGGCGCACGTTAAAATTGGGCGCGGACGACATTGGGATACTCTGAATCACTCCATTGTAATCAAATCCGGTAAATTGCTTTAGAACTCCAAAAGATATAAAAATTTTTAAAAAACTTTCGAATGCCAAATTTTGTTTCGATATCTTTATAAAGAATCGAATTAAGCCCTAAAACCGTTTTTTTGAAAGTTCAGTCCTATGGGGGGGCTTCGTGATATAGTCAATCGATTTTGATAAAATTTAATATAGTGCTGGGGAACTTTAAAAAGGTACCAAACGCCCAATTTGGAGCTAATATGATATAACCCCGATATCAAAAAAATAAAATAAACATGTCTTCCTAGTACAGTAAAAATATGTTTTGACCAGGGAAAAATTGATTGCTGGACTTTCTCTTGCTTATTGTATTAAAGACCATCCAAAAAGTCTAATGGTGACCTCCTGCCCCGTGGGGTTTTCCGTTATTTTGATACTTGTGTCGGCCCATTTTTCTCGAATTCTATGTCGTACATAAAAACTTCCAAGGCAAAAAATGTTTAAAATTTTATTTGTACTGGAAGGTATACCCAGAAGTTTATATTTTAGGCGGTAGAGCGCGCCAAAGTTACTTCAACGCAGTTTCTCGTATTTTTACCCACCTCCTTACCCTTTTTGGATTTTGGTGTGTATCAAAACATTGTAGATCTCAAAAAAGTACACAAGACTGGTTTTTGAATCACGCAAATATCTCTAGTAGTTTCCACGTTATAACGCTTTAAAGTCTTCCCGTACCTTGAAAAACATGCAAGCGCAGCGTCAATCTATAAACATATTCAACGGCAGGGGCGCTAAAGTGCTGATCGTCGCGCAGGGCTTGCTTGTTTTTCAAGGCGCGTTATAACTTAGATTTGATACACACCAAAATCAAAAAAGGGCAAGGAGGTGGGTAAAAATACGAAAAACTGCGTTGAAGTAAATTTGGCGCGCTCTACCGCCTCTATTTGTACTTTCCAGTACAAATAAAATTTTAAATTCAATTTTGAACATTTTTTACATTCGAAGTTTTTGTGTACGAGTTATAGAATTCGAGATGAATGGGCTCAAACATATGTCAAAATAACGGAAAACCCCACGGGAGCAGAAGGTCACCATTTTGGTTTTAGACTTTTTGGATGGTCCTTAATACAATAAGCAAGAGAAAGTCCAGCAATCAATTTTTTCCTGGTCAACCCCTTTTTTTGTCTATTTTTACTGTACTATCCGTGAGATAATAAGGAACCTAATCTGAAAGTTAAAAATATATGCGTTCATACAGACGGACAGACAGACAGAGACACACCCGGACAGACAGACGGATAGACAGACAAACAGACGCACGGATATAGATATATCGATTTCTTTACTCACCCTGATAATACTTTTGGTAACTTTGTGGGGTCCACGACGTCTCTTTTTGTATGTTATATACATTTTCGGCTTGCACATACTTAACATACATACCCTTTGTTTCATAAAGTACAGGGTATACAAAATAAAAACAAAATTTGCATTAATGTGGGACAATGTTAGAATCTCATTTTGGTTTAGAGGTTTGTTGTGTTTAACGAGAGTCCAAAGACATGTTTGAGCCTAAAAAAACTAGATCAGCGCAGCAACAATCTGGCGAAATTTTGCTTAAGTTTGCTTTTAAACGTTTTTAAAATTGTGCAATCTTAAATCGATAATAACTACAATCAACTTAATTTTTAAATTGTTTTGAGTGCACCGAAAATTTTCAAGTAGTAATTAATTTTTTTACATACTCGAATGTTAGATATTTTTTGTGGCTTGAGTATTTTCTTATAATTTATTGCCTGTCAGCAAAAATATTTCAATTTGGAGCTTTTGTTAGCCTTTTTTAAAAAAAGTGTAAAGAATATTTACGCGCTTGGTTTGTTTAATAAAAATGTTGATAAGCTCGGAATAAAAAGTTTCACTTTTAAGTAAGTAGTTATCAGTTGCCGGACCCCCAAATATATACATACACTTCGATGTGAAACCGACCCCCAAGTCCAAATCCTGTATCCGCACCTGGGTCTTTAGTATCTATCGTCCAAACAGACTAAAAATGAAAGAGTTTCAAATAATATAAAAGCTGCAACTGTCAGCAACTTCGGTAAAATAACGAAAGCTTAACTTGAGTCCTGAATGGTCTTCAGATGATCAATCAGATTTTAAAAAGCTCAAAAGCGCCTGTTCACTGCCATTGCTCTATTTGCAAATGTCACAACGATCTGTCAAAATGTCGTTGCTGAACCAGGCTCGAACTTGACATTTGCAGGCCCATCCATTACGCACTAGATGAATAGAAATAACAAATCACAAGTCACAACTCAGAACCCACAAATGCCAAAGCAAGTTAAAACAGTTGAGAGTAAACAAAAATGTGATTTACAACCAGGCAAGGGTTGGATTGCCGGAATGTCATGTCCCACATAATTTATAAGCTGCCCTGTCAACTAGCCCCATGCTCAGTTGCAGCTCATCGTCATTTATTTGCCATTTAAATTTCAATTATTAAAGACATTTTGGCCATTGCTCCAGTCAGGATTCAGTGTTACGTGAAATATACAAAAACCCTTGGCGTTTGCAAAATAAATTGCAATGCCACCCTGCTTGAATTATTGAAACGCTTGATTGACCTCCAAAAGCTAAATCCAATCAGTTAACGCTAGTCAACTCACACACATTTGCGCTTTCACAGATACAGAAGTCAGATAGAAACACGCCCAAAATTATGCAGTGTTTTTTTTTTTTTTACAAAATTCATGTGTGAGCTCTTTCTCTGTAAGGTAGCAGTTTCGATTTAGATGCCGATTTTGTTTTCGTTTTGAAGTCCCAATGCGGAAATGACGCAAAAGCAACAAAAATAAAAAACTGAAAAATAAGAACAGAAAAAAAAACATTTTACAGTCAGAAGCTACCGTAACATAGCCTTTATCAACGTTATGGCACTGCGTGTGGGAATGTGATTGCTCATACGCAACGTTAACCAACATTGGCCTGAAAAGTAGGAACCGTTAAAGCACAATAACAGTATTTACGCATGCCGGTTTTCATTTTACTGTTCTGGCTGTCTTTGTGTTGTTTTTCCAGCTTTTATTTGTTGTTGTTGCTATTCGTTATTTCGAGCACGTGATTTCACTAGGGAGCATTTTAACTTAATTAGATACAGCAGCTATGCCATACAAGTAACATAGATACACAAACACATTCACACCAAACCACCCTTAATCACAGGCACACGCACAAACACACACGCACGCAAATAGCTTCTTATTGAAGATGTCTTTACTTGCTAATGATGTCTTGGTGCTCATTATTATTACTTTCATACACTGTATCTATAGAAAACTATGGTTATTTTAGCAGCAATGATTAGTTTGACTCAGCTATAGATACATCCACGTTCGTCAGCCTGTTTGCCCGTATGAACTCCTAATTTAAATTTTGTCGCGTTTTACAACCTCACTAAGAACATTTACTTATATACCTTGTTATTAAGCTACGAATATTTATATTCAAAAATACATTTGAAATTTCACTTAAGAATTTACGAGTATATCTATATATACTTTAATATATACCTATGTGTATACATAATTAATTTGAGTGCATAACAATTTTTCATATTTATTTTTTTTTCCACTTCACAAAAATTCAGATCATTTGTTTGTTCAAGAATCAAGAATAACAATTTATTCACTTCAATTAAAAATCGTTTTAAAAATACTTGTGGAAAATAAAAATAAAATATAAATGGAGCCAGAAATTGCATTTCCTTGTTTTATTTTAATAGATTCATATAATCCTATTGAGTGGACTCAAAACTGTTTCAGCTTATTTTATGAAAGATTGTTATTGGCATTGGTTTTAAATTAGAAATGAAAAAAAAAAGCTAGGCAAATCCGCCGTCTGCCCGTTTTGCATGTCCAACACCGTAAAGCCTTTCATATTTATTATGAGACATCCCTACTAAAGCATCCACTGCATTTTTCTCAATTTCTACGTGCCTGCCCGACTGTAAAATACCCTGTACTATCGCAGTTCACGCGGTTTTCAAAATATCTTCTAGGAAAGAGGGATTTATTTTTGTAGTTCTTGCTTCCTAGCCGTTAGCAATAACTTAACTTTTAATTTCAACTTGTAACTAAGAAAAGCTTCGTAATAGAAAGACAAAAGAGCTTTCAAATTTAAGTCTACATGAGTTTACATACCGATTTTGATGACTGCAGCTTCTTAGCGTAAAGTTTTTCCAATAGCTAGATTTAAGTGCAGTACAAAGGGGAGGGGGACTAAAAAAATAACATTTTCTCTATAACTGTATACAATTTTTAACGGGTAGCCATGCTATGAATTGAAAAACTAGATTTGCGTACAAAAAATGCGCATCTTTTGTTGAAATTTGGGCTCTAAATTTCTTACAGTCTTTGAGATCCTTTTGTTTATATGGACGCACCGAGGGACGAAAAGACGGGCATGGTTAACAGGTTTTAGACACCTTCTTATTTAAATCGAGCCTAGATTCGACTTTGTTTAAATAATAATTAACCTAGAGCTACCAAATATGGTATATAGAAATAAAATGAATTTTTCCACAAACAGTCCTTTAATTTTTCGTTGAATACGCCTACATTGCTCAACATATCATTGCAAAATTTGGTTCAAATACTTTTCTTTTTTTTTTGGCAAAAGTCAATGCAGGGTATCCTACTAAGAACCGCCTAGTCAAATTTTTTATGTATCCGCAGAGCATTTTTTGCATCTTTCTCATAATATCTTAGGCACTATTTAAGCCTCAATCAATAAGGCAAAATGAACTCATTAATGTTGATTTACACTTTACTCACACTTATCTATAATTATTCTTTGTCTGCTCCTTACAGCATTTACGACCTGGCCATGAGCTACAACACAGAGCATACTCCTCGGATGATTCAGACAGCAAAAACAAACATAAAAAGCATCCTTCAACAGGAGGTAAGTGTCTTCAGTCTTAAGTGTGCAATGGGGGCAAAGCGTTGCTAGCATCTTAAATTATGTTGTTGGTTTGTATTTGTAAACACGTATTTTGTTTTAATATGGTAATTGGCTTGGTAGCTTACATTGAGTGGTTGCGATGCAATCAGCCTTAGTTTGTTGCTGAGATACTAAGCCTGACATCTGCCACTTTTCTCCAGATGATAAAGATGCGCAGAACAATCCAGTAAAGGCAAAATGCAAAAAGACGCAACAAGACAAGCTCGATAAAAAACAAAATAAATTAAAAAAACCTGAGGATGAAATAGCTGTATGTGATATTAATAAACAGTTGCTTCTGAGTTCCTATACAGAAGAAGACCATGTTTGCCCAAAGTATCAGAATTTGCGCACAAACATATTAAGTGACAAGGCCGAAAAAGGTGGGTAAGTCGTTGGGGCATTTTTTTAAATTAAGTAGAAAAAATTAATTATTCAATGTTCAGTTTGAAAAACCCCAAAACTTAATGCAACATGAAAGACCAATTAGTCAAAGATTAAATCAACTGTTATGCGGTTTGTTCTTTGCCAGCTTTCTACGCTTTATGCTGAAATAGCTCGAAGCCTTGAACTTCTAACAAATCATTTTGTGTGTTGTTGTTCAACTCGCTTTATTTGGTTTACCCTTTTCAACCGCATATCCTTTGTAATTTTGTGCTTCGTTGCCGCCTGTTGCCATTTGAAATGGGAACAATGACGAGCTGGAATAATGCGGTTAACATATGTCGACTTTGGAATACTCTTTAAATAGCGCATACAATAATTGTGTCTAATTTTTAAAGACTTTTAGTTTGAATTTAATTCTAACAGTTTGCTGAGAGACATTTACTTGTACTTACGATACACTTTTATAGCAAGGGTTAGTGGGATCTTGTTACAGATTTGTTTTTTATATATACAGTTAAGCTATCAGATTTCTATACGAACAAGTACAACTGGATTTAAGCGAGTTCATACTTTTACTAAGCACTAAACTTTCTTAAGTTCACACTTTTTTTTTATTTTATTATCTTTAAATATTTATCGCTATCGATATTTGTACTCAGACACAAAAACAAACATTAGTCAGTAATAATTTTTTGTAAAAAACAGCAACAATCTTATTGCTTGCCTGATTGATTTCAGAACTATCAATAATTTTTACAAAACGAAACTGCCCTCTAATCCTTTCATTTGGGTAAGTGTATAGAAATGGCGAAAGCATTTCGCCATCTGTGTCCTTTTAATTGCAATAAATTATGAATATTTCTGCCAACAAATATTACAGCTCGTTAAATAATGAATTTGGGCTATTTATTAAGCATACACATTTCTATTTTATTTTTACAAATACGTTTCAACAATTTTCAAATCATACATGTTTTTTTTTTATGTAGTTAATGATTTAATTTCCATAGAAAATTCATGCAACTATAAACATAAAATTAAATAGTACATGATCTAAAATACTTTGGATATGTTTTGGCTTTACACGTAACTAGCCTAAGTTTTAAATTAAATTCTTAAAGTTGTTATAAAAATTAAACCCACACCCAAAAGTCGTTGCAACTATTTTATTTCTTACATTCTTGAGCATTAAATACTCCTGCCTTACAATTTATCATCAAGACTATCATAAAGGTCTACATCGTTGTTGCTGCTGTGCTGTTTGTGGTCTTCCGCCTTGGGTTGTTGGCGTTCCTGGTCCTTGGCCGGATCATAGACCTCGAATTCCTCAAATTCAATATCGTCATATTTACGCTTCTCAAACAGGCTCTTGTCATTGGCCACGTAATGTCGGACTACACTCTTGTCCACAATGGAAGCACTACTGCTGGCATTGCTCAGGCGTCGCTCCGTTTGTTGCTGCTCTTGTTTTTGCTGATGAATCTCTACGGGCACAATGATTTGTTGCTTGGCTATAATTTCCGTTTGTTTGATAACTTCTGGGTTTGTTGCATTCATTTCAAAAGTTTTCACTTCATGCTGTTGTTGTTTATCAGGCTCACTATATGGTTTTTCAATTTTCTGAGTCTGTATACGTTGGTTGCCGCCTGTTCCCACGAGCAATGGCGGCTGTGAGTGCTTGGCCAATGTATAGGCCAAGTCAACATTTTTATTGCGGCAAACCTTACCGAAGCTGTTGTTCTTATTGCCATTCGCCGCCTTATCAACACGCCCTCCATTCACATCGAGATGTATGTTCATGGCCTGACTTTGATACGTCGTTGGTGTATTTGCTGTTGACGCCATTATTTCCGCTTGCTTATCAGCGTCATGTTGGCCATTAAAGTTTTCACATTTGCTCGTCGTCGCCATCCTTAACACATTGATGTGATTATTTACGGTTACTTGTGGGCTGTCTGGTTGATTCTGGCTTTGTGGCATCGCTTTTCCATGGCTTTGGCTGTTTATTGTCAAATTGGAATCAAGCGTGGGTGTTGCCTGATTACGCTCAAAGTGATGAACCATTTTTCGTACGACCTCCATTTCCGTCTCTGACTCAGTGGCTCCAGCCAGCTCCAGACGACTGCTGCAGCTGTTCGATTTAACCAACTTGAACTTGATGCCTGTCATCATTATACATTTGAGATAGGATAAAATTGCGTTTTATAGTGCATGTCACTTACCTTGATAGGAATCATGTTGTTGCTCCGGCTTGGCCGCTGAACCCTGCATGGTCTGCAAATGATGAACACAACGCTGGCTGGGCAAGCATACATTGCAGGCCTCGATTTGGCGTACACGTGTGCGTGTTTTAGTCAAACTGCCACCGTTTTTAGGAGGCATCTGTTGGTTCTGCTGTGGCAGCATGTTCTCCTGAGCTGTGCGCTCCAGCACGCGACCCCCATAATAGGTCACCGTTGAACCGCACTCTCGTATCTTGGCCAGCACGTCCTGAGAGAGAGGGAGAGAGAGAGAATATGCGACAGGGCGTTAAGTGGGTTGCATGTTTGCACATAAAGTGCTAATGGCCCATAAACTTGAGCACACACGCGCTCTAAAATGCAATGAGTATGCGAGATAGATAATTGCGATAAACTTTTGGTGATACCTAAAAAATTGAGCCAGTGGAGAAAGTGTTCTACGATCTCAGGGCTTTTACATAATTTCTTTTGAAATGGGTAACGCTTGCTTATATAGCAATAATTACTATAAGGTAGTTTTTAAGACTTAGTAAATCGCGATTATCGCCCACATAAACACAATAGCATGTAGCCGCCGGCAGCTTGGGCGTGGTTGTGCTGGACTTACATTGCTGACATAATAAGACTCGCACATATCCTGTTCAACATCATCATCATCGTCGTCGTCGTCTTCATTGTTGTCGTCATCATCCTCCTCGCCAAACATGTCCTGCCGCTCACCAACAGCTTCTCGCGTCTGCCTTGTCATACCATTAACCTGTTCCAAATTGTGCTCATAAATCTGGCGATAGCGGGAGTCACCACCTGAGCACCACGTACGGCGACTGACCTTGGCACGGAGCTTGGCATTTGCGGCATTGCTATTATGCCGTCGCACTACATCTTGCACATGCACATCCTTGCAGGCCAACACAGGCGACTCCTTGTGGTTAGCTCCACTGCTATTCTCGTGCTGGAAATCTCCGCATGGTGATGACAGATCCCCACTTGAGATGCCACTTGACAGACTGGCATTGTCCCACTGTTTGCTTTTGTGTTCATCTAGCATTTCCATGCCTTTGGGCTGTTCCATACTTTCCGTGGCGCTACCAAAGCTGGTGTCTATGGTCAAATAACGATATTTGTGCGCGCGCTGTGATTTGGGACTCAGTTGGCAAGCAGACCCGCCAAATTTCTGTGATTGTACCAGCAAACCTTGTCCTGGCGTTGGCAGTATATGCTGCTCGAAAAACTGGCGCACATTTCGTACGGTATCCGGATCGGGAAGTTCATCCTCGTAGAGCTCGCGATTAACGCGCACTGGCTGATAAAAAAAGTGACGCTTTACACCCGAACCATTACCTAGCAAACGTTGGCGAACCCGACGTTGAGTGCTCAGGTTTTGATTCTGCTTATCTGTTTTGATTTCCTCCTGTTTGTTGGGCTTGGTTGCCGCTTTAGGCATTTTGGTTGTTACACTGCAGCCGCCCACTGTCAGGGGTTTTTCGATTTTGGTGCGCACAGGCTCAACTATGACAACATTATTATTGGACAGCAGCTCCTGAAAGCTATAATCTTGTAAATATTGTATAAGCCCATCGAATTGTGCCTCCTTTTTGTTGCGTGCTGTAAGAATATTGCTGCGTATGAGCTGCTGTGACTTAAGCACCTTGTAGCGTATGTGATCAAACTGTGCCTCATCTTCATCTTCCTCTTCTCCATTCTTACTGTCCTTTACTTTGTTGGTATTGGCGCTGACTATGGTGGCCTTCTGTGCGTCAGCTCCATCGCCCAGCTCTACTATTTCAATTGAGGGTGGAAAAAAGCTGCAATAGTCAGGATTGCCTGTAGCAGGCAGTGTCACTGTCCCATTGCCAGCTGCTGTCTCATGAGCGCCCAGCTTAAACTGTCGCATTGCCGTGCCCGCTGCAGAGACTGCTTCTGTCGCTACATCTGCCTCTGCACCAGCTGCATCTGATGCTGTTACTTGATTCACTTGCTCACTGTCCGCCAACTTGGACCAATAGAAACGCACGGCATCAACCTTTTGCAAATATTCATTTTCCGCCTGGTTGGCTGTTACATTGCTGACATTGCTAATGAACTCGTTGCCAGTATTTTTTCTGGCAATGCCGTTGCCGCTGCTGCTGTTGCTACTGCGTCGCCGAATGGTGCCTCCGGTGCTGCTGTCAACAACATGAAGAATTTGTGGACGCGACATTTTGCCACAGGCAGCACTGCGCCTAAACGAATCGCCCGATGTCAGCACCTTTACTGGCCGAGCTCTATATATGGGCGTGCTGCTGCTGAGCACGCGACGTTCCGGTGGCTTCTCCTCGCTTACCAGCTGACGCTTGGTCTTACTCGAGAGACGCTTCAGTGAGGCAGTACTATTGGTAGCTAAGGATGTGCTGACGTTGCTGCTGTCACTGCTGACAGGCGTTGGTTTAACTGCCGGAACTAAGTCTGTTGATGGCGCAACGCCTGCTACACGCTTAATTTCTTTGGGTATTGCGTCCTGCTCTATGATATTATTCTGTGTATCCGTCACAATGATCTGGAATGGTTGCTTTTGCAACTTTTTTTGTTTAATCTCTTGGGCGCGCCTTTCGATAAGTTTGGTGAAGTTGGTTACTTCTATGAAAGGCGCTTCTTTGGGTTTTTCAGGCTGAGAGTCAGCGTCGCTGCTGTGTGCATCCAAGTTGGATGCCGGTGTCGTAGGTGATAATGACGATGTTGACGATGCTGTTTGGTCCTCTATCAGCTCCAAAACTTGCGCCGTCGTTACGTTGTCTTCCTGCTCAACTATTTGCACTGTTGCCGGCTGTTTAAAGGCCACAGAGATAACCAAGCTGGCTGTCGTTTTGCACTTGCTGCTATGCTTTTCTTGCTGTACTTCCGCCGAGTGTTTAGCTTCCGCTTCCGGCTTGCTAGACTGCTCTCTTTGCTTCTGTTCCTCGTACTCAAGCTGTCGCGCCTTTTGGTGTGCACGTCCAAAGCGTCTAATTGAATCGTATATTTCGTCGTTGGTCACCTCCTCGCTTTCAGCACGTTGTCGTTTCGACTGCTTGTTCGAGTTTGACTCCTTGCGTTGATACTTTTGCAAATTGTAAGAGGATCTAAGCTCGGCATCGATGCACTCGGACACCTTCAGACACTGACCAATGTTGACATCCGGTAAACTGTGGTACTGATTGTCCGCTAGATTCGATTTGTGTGACAAGACAATTGAATCCGTTGCTTGTCGTTTAAGCTGTGGAGGCTGCTTGTGCAGTTCTCTGGGCTCCTCCTGAATTGTGCTCTTAAGCTTACGCTTCTCTACGACAGAGAGTATTTTGGGCTTGCTTGCAGCGCTAGAGGTTACGCCCACATTATTGCATGTACTCTGGCTAGGCGTATGCTCTATCTTTAATACCTGCTTTAGTAGTTGATTTTCTTTGGCTTCGGCTACCAGCTCTATTTTGGCAGTAGTCAGCAGTCCTTCATCCTTACCAGTTTGTGTCTCTTTTTCGGCCTCTCCCTTGTGCTGTTTGGGCTGTGGCTCATAAACGGTGTCTTCAATGGATATATGCAACAAACTGCGTGTCTCTACCTCACCGTTTTCTAACAAGCTGGTAAATGTGCGCTGCTCAAAGGATTCACACGATTCCCCGATAAGCGTGCACTCGGAACTGTCCTCGGACGATAGATATACCGAATCGTAGGCTATAAGCTTGTCCAACTGCTCACTGTACGAACGTTTTAATGTGCTCTCAGAACCGGCTTCGTTTTCAGAAATCGTTTCTTCTATAGACAGGTTTTGTTCTTGAGTCGGTGCATTTGCCGCTTCCTCCTCTTCGCTACTCTCAACACGCGTGTGTGTTGTTGTGGTTAAGCTTATAAGCTCATAACTTTCTTCGCCACATTCACTATGCTCCAGTTGTGTCTGGTGATAAATTTTCTCTATGTGCGTCAGATCATACTCTTGCTCTGAAAGCGAGGGGCTGTCTGTTTGATCGTCCGAATTGCTGGTAGTGGTCTCGGGAAAAACACTGCTCTGACTATGCTCTGGACAGGATTCGGCGCCACTTTGGGCCGATTTCTCTGTGGCATCTACTTGCGTAGTGCAATGATGCCGAGTAAGCTGCTGCTTACGTCGCGATTGATAGATGCGCGGACGCTCGCTGAGCAAAGTCACGGCCTGCTCTAAGGCTTCAAATTCCAAAGAAGATGGCTGTTGTGTTTGTTGCGTTTCGTGGCTCTGATGCAATGAGTTCTTGAAATAGTCTGAGTTAAGACTCTCCAAATCGCTTTTGTCGTTATGCCAAGGATGCAGCTGTTCGCTGAGCCCAAGAGCTAACGCATCCAAACGTTTGAGGTTATCGTAGTAGAACTCAAAGTCACGCGACTCCCGTGCGTTTGTCAGCTGATGTTTTCGCTGATGATGTTGGCAATGGTGATGTGCTTGTTGTTGTTGCTGCTGTAATTGCTGCTGTGCTGCATCACAATTACCCGCAGCGCTTCTATAGTTTTGACTGTTGTCAGCCGGTATAATTGTTGTTGCCGCAGTTGTATCCGTAACTGTGGCTTGTTGTGTGTGGCTGTTGCAGTTTAATCTGTAAAGGGAGAGAGAAGATTTTCTTAATGACTGCCATTGTTTTCAATTTTACGATCATTGTCTGCTATATATCAAAGGTAAACTGCAACGCTCATTGCACAATTTCAATAACTCAACCTTGTTGCTCATAATTAAGTTAACGACATAACATAGTAATGTTCTTAGACAAGAAGAGCTACCCCCTAGCTGCACACAACCTCATACTTAAATGTCAATCATTCAATCAAAAGTTGAATGTGTCGGGTGAATGCATGTTTCAGGCGTGCATGCAAAGTGCTTTCCTGTTTGCTTTTGAAAAGAAACGACTTCCATTCTGTATGCTTTTCAATTTGCCACACCTGTCACCAGTCAAAATGTAGCCCTTTTAAAGATAACAAGTAAATGCCAACACAACACAACACAACAGTTCTGATTTATGCTGGGAAAAGTGATGACCTAACTTTCATTTGCATTTCAATTGCCAACTTATAACGTTTTTGTCTTATTTTCTATTGGACGATAGAGTTATTTTTCATTTTGCTAAAAGGTTCTTCATCTAGTACTTGATGCCAGCATCCTTGGGATTTATGGCAATGTAAAAAAAAGCCAAGTGTAATGCTGGTTGTTGGTAAAGCAGCTCAATTGCGGCTAAGCATCATTGTCGAAGAGACAGATTAAAATGCAGACGCTGGTTTTGGGATGGCCCTGGATTGAGAATGCAAGCTATAAAAATAAATTAAATTAATTTGTAAATTAAAAAGTTATCTAAAGTAAGATCAGGATGACTAGAGACAGCGATATAGAAATGTCGGTCTATATGAACGCCTACATCGCTACAGCTGGAGCAACGAAACTTTTTAGATAGAGTTCCCAAGCAATGTATTTCATACTATATCATAAGAGCATAATTCGTATTTTGGGTTGGCTAATTAATTTTTTTTTGTTTGGATTGTAAAGGCTGTCTCAATGTCGTCCACATTCAAAAAAGGTCCACAAAATAAAAAATCGGCTTTCGGATCCAGAGGTCAGACCTGTTTTCGTAATGTTTTTAGGGTCATTGAATCCAAATCTGAGGTCAAATAAACCCCAGCATGAGTTATTTTAAGGGATACCTTAGAATTTTTTTAGGACTCGGCTGCCGAAAAGCATACAAAATACATCGCTGGACAACCGGTTTTGAAAAAAATATTGTGGGGTTTTTTGAGGTAAGAACAGAAACTAAACCCGTTGAGCAAATTCTGTTAATTTCGTTATTAGAATTTTAAAATGGTACACGGGAGACAACTCAAAATTTTAAGTCAAATCAAAGTTCTGGCATAAAAAAAACGAATTAAGCAAAAGAAAAAATTTAGGAGAACGTCAATGGACATTAAAATATTCAAAATTTAATTTAATAGTAAATTGTCAAGGGCGAAACTTCTTGCAATGTAGTCTTCACATCAAAATTGTAATTATCGTTTACATTTTGATTGCTGTCTTAACTTTTTTAACTCTCAGCTGGGCCTCCCACTATATTATACAATAAACAAAAAAACCTGTAAACTTTTATTACCAGCTTCACTTTAAGGTTTAGCGTTTATGTAAGCAATTTCTTGACAGTTGGTGTATGCTACACTTAAAATTTTGATTTGCTAAAATATTGTGAACTTTTTGAAACTGATGCTGGCAAAGTTTTTGTCACGATTTTTGTTTGATGAGTTTGAAATGTATGCACAAAATTCAGCTCTGAGGTTCATCGCTAACTGCTACTGTCGCTTGGCTTGCAGCAAATATCCGCTAAGAAAAACAAATAACATTGAGTTTGCTGAACAGCTTCTGTGACCAGTCATCCATATTATTTGGCTAGCAAACAGCAATGGACAAACATAAAAGTTGCTGCCATTTAATTAAATTGAAGTTTGTCTGCATGCTTTTAAATCAACATTGTTTGAATTTTTAGTTATATTTTATTTTAGTTGGAAACATAGCGTTGCATATTCTGTCTCTTGCAGAAGATTATGCAACATTAAATATTTTTATTTCAGCTTTTTAACACTGACCAGGCAGTCAGAAATAAATCACAGCTTATGGCTGCTCAACGTCAAACCACAAAGCAGACAATGTACACACAAACAGAACAATTGTTCGGTTCAGTTCGGTACGGTTCAATGTTCAATGTTCATGGCTAACAAATACTCGCACTCACTTCAATATAATTGGCTAACAATTTGCCAGCTTTCAAATTGTTTAAATTTAATATGCGCTACCTGTTGAGCTTGTGGCTAGCACCGCGTAACAACTGAAAGCCGCTAATCAGAAACGCTGCCAACTAAGCCACAACAGGGCGTATGCGTGATGTATATTATTTTATTGCGTGCGGGCCTTTGACTCACCTCGTTTGGAGCGGCTGATGCTGCTGTGGTTGTTGCTGTAGAAAACCGCGATTTACTAGCCGAGCACGGGGTATGAGCTGGGAGCGACGTCGACTGCTGTTTGCTGAATTTATTTGCAGATCGCTAAATGTCTCCTCACGAATCACGGCCAAACTTCGCGACCGACGCAAACTGCACGATTCGTTGCCAAAATCGAATAATGCTGCTGCTGCTGCTGTGGTTGAACCGATTCCAGCGGTTATGTCCGCTGCCGCTGCTGCTGATGTGGTTTGTTGTTGCGGTGAAAAGTCTTCAACTGCAATTGAATTACAATACATATTTAGTTGGGTTCCACTTGAATGACGCGGCACAAGGTTGCAATGGTTAGTTAAGCGCAACTTCAGTCCCACTTACTATCATCCAGTTGTGCTTCCGCATCGAAATGCCAATAGAACTCAGCTATGTCCAAGGCGTTCTCCTCACGCTCCAGCTGTGTATAGTCCAAAGAGCGTGCGTTACGCAGCTGTCCGCCCACGCGACACTGCGTCCAATGCGGCTGGGCGTGCTCCAGCAGCGATGATTGCTGACACGGTGAATGCTTATGATCATGCAATTGCGGCTTGCTTTGATCTAGGCCAGCACCGGCTGCACCACGACAGCTGGTGGCTAAATCTAAATGTGAAATGGATTTGTGCGTATGACGCCAGCCAGCGGCACGCAACTGTGGACAGTGCGGATCGTGTTGCCCGTTGGTTGTATCTTCCAGGCGTACGCGATCAACGTAATTCTGATGGTAGCTATAGATATCCTTGCCTCGCTGTTGGCTGTGAATGCAAGACAATGTAACTTTTGAAACTAAGTAGCAATTGTTTATTATAGTTCTTATGTACAATGTTAAACCCTTTCGTCAAACAATTTTTCCGATGCATAAAACTCTTGCGCACGTCCTGAACTTCTGAACTGATTTTTTATTTATTTATTTTTTTTGTTCAAGTGGTGTGGTTTGTATTCACAATTGCATCCGATTGAGTTCCGAAAAAGCCAATGTCAATATGTATGTATGAGAGAAGGAACATCAAAAAGAAGCCGATGACGTTTAAACGATGGATGCGGAAAAATAAAGATACCAAGCTTTTCCTTTTTCACCATCACCCCAAAATGCCTTCAAATGTTGCATTCAAATGCAATTGTCAAAGTTTTCTGAGACTAAAGATGAAGAAAAAAATAAATTTTAAGTTTGAGTACATAAATACTGCTTAACTCGCAATATGTCATATGACGTAAAAAGAAATTTTCTTAGAAAAAATGTCAGGAGTCTGCAAACTCTTATGATAAATATTTTATGCCTACATTCATTTTGTCACATCAATCAGTTGCTCTGCAAGTTCGCAAGAACGACAAATTTTTATGACCCTCTACACATACTCATCAATTTTTATAAGCCCCAATTGTATTAATTTTTTGCGATGTTGACGCCATTTCTAGGCAATTGCGGCGGGTGTTAATAAAAGTCGGAAGAGTTTTACGAGCTCGTAGCAAGGCAAATATACAGCAAAGGCTATGGCAATGGCACTTTGTTCATTCATGCATTAAAGCCAAGCAATTGCTTGCTGCTTTGCTCTAGCTGCACTCACTCAGACATATGTTAAGCTTGAGACTTGCTGAAAAAGCTTATGCGCCTTTTCTAGGCAATGAAGCGGATGAGCCGCATGAGCTTTGGCTGCATTCGTTAGAGCTTCCACCTGGTTGGCAAAGGTGAAAGCCAAAGTTTGTTGGCTTGCTATATTTTTTGCGGGTTTTACCGGCAAGGTTCCGCAGCTGCATAGATGGATGATTGAAAGCATGATAAATGCTTGTTTGTCAGTAAATGCTTTCAATTCAAATGGTTTGAATGCATCACAGGTGGCGAGCACAAATGTGGCATCCTCAATAAGTTAGATACTTATAAAATAAATATATGATTGGGCTTCTACAAATTTATGATGCGGTATAACGATTGTAAGTTATGACTTTCCTAAAAGTGAATAAGAAGTTTGGAAAAAAAAAATAAAATATTGTTGATTTTTATGATTGTTCTGTTTGGATTGGCATTGTTTCTAAAGTAATGGCACATAATTACTTTAGGAGATTTTTATTTGAAACAGAACGTAGTATTTGTGATTGAGTATATATATAAATAAAAGATTAGGGTATTTGGCTTATTTCAAACGGAAAATTTTTAATACCTATTCAATATAACTTCTTTAAGCCTCGGAATGCAACTTTTTTTAGAATATTATAAAAAATTTTAAAGCAAATTTGGTGCAAACGTAATTACTAATAATAATATTGATTTTTTGAAATATTGACCAAGATTTTAAAATTTGAAACTAAATTAAAACTGTTTTGGAATTGCCAATTTTAAAAGAGTTTTTTAATAAAAGTGTTATTACATGCACGACATTATTGTAGTCCTGTTAAAATCGTATTTTCCAAAACGTTACCTGTAAATTTAAAAGAAAGTGATTTACTTTTTGCAAACTGCAGTCACTTATTCAGTTTTGCATTTTTTTTTTAATTTTCATCCGATCTAAGTAATCTTAGTAACAATATAGGCCAAATGGTACTAAAAGACAAACTTCAGCTGCATACAAATAATATATTTTTAAAAAATCAACTAATCATTTTTCGAGATGTAATTAAAAGATGGCGTACGTTAAAGTCGGGCGCAGACGACTTTGGTATACCCTGTACCACCACATTGCAATTAAGTCTGACACATTGCTTAAAACCTCCAAAAGATATTTTATTCGGCAAATTTGGTTACGATATTTTCATAAAAAAAAAGAAATCAGTCGAATTTTGCACCAAACAATTTTTTTGACCGATCGGTCCTATGGGGACTATATGATATAGTCAACCGATTTTGATCAAATTTAGTACACTGATTGGGAACTATAAAAAACTCCCGACAGCCAAATTTGGTTCCGATATCTTCAAAACCAAACGAAACACAACGAATTTTGTAAAAAAAGCGTTTTTTTGACCGATTGTTCCTATGGGAGCTATATGATATAGCCAACCGATTTTGATCAAACTTGGTGCAGTGCTTGGGTACTCTAAAAAACTTCTTAATGCCAAATTTGCTAACAATATCTTTACAAACAAGCGAAACGCAACGAATTTTGTAGAAAAAACGATTTTTTGACCGATTGGTCCTATGGGAGCTATATGATATAGTCAACCGATTTTGATCAAATTTGTAACAGTGCTTGGGAACTCGAAAAAACTTCCTCTTGCCGAATTTGGTTCCGATATCTTCGAAACCAAACGAAACACAACGAATTTTGTAAAAAAAAACATTTTTTCGACCGATCGATCCTATGGGAGCTATATGATATAGTCAACCGATTTTGATAAAATTTGCTACAGTGTTGGGGATCTCTAAAAAACTTCCGACTGCCAGATTTGGTTATTATATCTTCATAAACAAACGAATTATCCATCTAAAACTTTTGCTTTTTTTCGAGGTCCTCTGAAACACCCCTATGAGAGCTATATATAAAATATATAAAATAAACTTGTCTCCTATGGATTAACAAGGCATCTTATCTGAAAGTTTGGTTGCTCTAGCTCTTACCAGCTCTGAGATCTAGGCGTTCATACGGACAGACGGACAGACAGACAGACGGACAGACGGACATGGGTATATCGACTTCTCGAGTCACACTGATCATACTTTAGGTAACTTTGGGGGGTCTCCGACGTCTCCTTCTGTACGTTACATACATTTTCGGCTTGCACAAACACAATATACCCTTTGTACCATACGGTACAGGGTATAAAAATTACTAGTTATCATGAAAAAGAATCTTTACTTTTATCTCAGCTATCTGTTTAGTAAAAAACAGCTTTAGCATTATTCTTTTGCATTTAATTACTCAATTGCTTTGAATAGAGTTTATGCCGAGCTCGATTTGCATTTTATTTGCCTTGCAGCGCTTTTGCGATTAGTCCATTTGATTTGAACAGACAGGTAGTTAAGTTTTCGGTATGTCAATAAAATCTCTTGCTATGTAGCGCAGTGTTGTACTATGATAATTGGTAGTGGTACACACTCGCACTCATACATATGCACACATAGGGGCACTTTAGCTTAGTATGGGTGACCTGACCTTAATGGTTCAACTGGCGGCGCCACCTTAACACATTTTGCCGGGTTTTTGCATTGTACATTTGCTTTTCAAAATGGCAGCAGCTTCACTAACTTCTGAGCGCCATTTCAATTGCAAATTTTGCCAACTAATGTCGAGCAATACAGTCCAACGAAAGCGACTTAGTGTTCGTGCCAGTGTATCTGCATGTAGAGTGTGTATCTGCGTCTATAGCTGTATAAGTTTGAGTGTATGCGTGATTATGCAACTGAGACGCCAAGATGGCGGCTGTGCATGCTACGGTACAACGACACAGTAGGACATAGTTGGCATCCTTGTATTCACCGCAAAATGTACGACTTATGTCTGGGACCTTGACTAAGAGTTGGTGTTGTTTTAACTATGTTTATGGAACTGTAGGCAAAAGCATTTAGAAAGCAGCAACATAAAATAACGAAAACATTTTTGGCCATTTATTTCGGGCTACACGTTTTAAGCCGCATACATTTTGGGGGGTTTCAGCTTTATGCACAAGTGGATTGTCGCACTTAGCAATTCAATTAAAAGTTAATGACAGCGGCTTCCACAAAAGAAACAACAAGTTTTAAGGTTTTGAAAATTTATCTTAAACGTTTTGCTTAGCTTTTTTTTAAGTTTGTTTGCTTTAATTAGTAATTCGTTCATTTATGCGCGTTGACAATAAAAAAACAAACAAAAAATTTGTCAATTTGGCATACAATTTACGCTGTTTATACCCTTTATTTATAGGGTCAAGGGTATTATAGATTTGTGAGATTAGAATTTCACGGTTTATACCCACAGCATGAACATCCGAGCTCATATGCGTTTGAGTAAAAAATTTTCGAAGACTTTAAGAGATAGGTAAGCCAAATTTTACCAAGAGATGAGCAGTATCTGCAGACAGAATGCTTTATATGGGTGCAGATTAGGTTTACCGTTCTACCGTAAGAAAATATTGCTCCAGATTAAGCTTCCAGACTAAAATTTGACACAATTATACACCTAAAAAACCCAAAAGATACGACGTGGTGTCGTTAATAAAAAAACAAAGTCACTAAAATTGAAAGGTAGACTAAAGCCGATTCTATTTACCTTATGGGAACATAACCTCCAAGTCCCCGATTCGGTCAAACTTAAGTCCACAGAGTATATTATAGTCTCATTAATTATACCCTGTATATATTTATAGGAACAAAAAGTATACAAGATTTGTGCAATGTATGTAACGGACAGAAGGAGACGTAGCAGACCCCAAGTTCTTTGTACCAAAATGCTTATCATAGCCTCGGCTAGCAATTTAGACATATCCGTCCGTCGGTCTATATAAATATCGTTCGTTTTTATAAATAAATAAGCTAAGGCCACCAGATTTAAATGCGCCTACAATCCAAAAGTGAAAATATGAACTATTTTTGGGGAAAAGTGTGTGCAGGGTATTCAACTATGCGATTGACTCACAATTTTTTTTATGCCATTTATTTGTATTGTGCTAAAAGTTATAATTGCTTTCCAAATGGAAACCTCGTGCGTGTTTTAATTAGTTTTGTATTATATTGTTTCCAACTTTACGAATCTCACACGTAAGTTTGTTGTTTGATTGTCAAGTCAATTGCGTTTGGCAACTCTTTAATGAAGCATTTAATTATATATTTTAAAGCGTTTTAATTAGTCATTGAAATTGGGCAAAACATAGCTGGCTGATTAAGCCCTTTGGGCCAGCAGCTGGCGTCAAAGCATCAAAATGAGTTGGCATTTTGCGAGCGATTAGCGCCCGTTTTGCGCACAAGTAAAATTGCGTTGCAATTTTTCAGTACAGTGGCGTAGATAGGGGGAATTTATGCAATCAAATTCCAATTACATAGCTACAAAACCATTTTGTTGATGGCAAAACATACGTTTTTATATGAAAATTTTAACGTCTTTAGCATGAGCTCAAAAATTATTTGGCAGTTTATTTTAGTCTGCAAAAACCTAATAAATACATGATACCTGTTCTCCACATCAATTTCCTTTGCTTTTGCATCGTGAATACCTTAAAATTGATTTTAACTTAGTTCAAACTCAGAGGATTGCAACATAAGACGAGGTTATTTCATCACGAAGCTTTGAAAGGAATATCTAAAACTTATTTTAACAAGCCCATACACAAAAGCCAGAAGTCGCTCGTGATCCATGAACTTATTCAAAATCGGCACGCAAAACATATCAAAGCTTTAAAATTTTCTACAGAATTTCTTGGCTAAGGTCACCCACCTGCTATTTATATCATTTTTATTATAAAGCACATAAAAAATAGCCGTTGATTTACTCAAAGGTTGATGCTACTGACTCTATAAGAAACATAGTAGGTTTTAAAGTCTATAGCAGAAAAACATTTTCCTGTCTGCAGCATATAAGAAAAACAGTGTCAAAAAAATGATCACCTAGAAAAGATAAAATAAATACTTCTGCTATTTTTTGTATCTATATACTTATAAAACTGGCAGACTAACTGATTGGCGAGCAACTCAAAGCCCAAACGTCAAGAACTAAATTGTTAATATATAAAACTTAAAGTAAATAGCTCTGCAACACCCTCTTGTTCCTCAAAAAAAATAATATAAGTCTTTCAAGGATATATGTATTGATTTTAATGTTGCGCCTCTCTGCAAAAAGCCATCTACGCCACTGGTTACGCTTAAAAGTTTTGGCAATGAATAAATATTTAATAAAGTAGAAAGGAAAGCTCATCAAAATATAATAAATTTATTATTAAGGCCAATTACAAATTTCTTAAAAGCGCATAAAAAATCAATAAATAAATTCATAAACAAAATTTAAAAGTAATTAAAAATACGCTACAAAAAGCTATGCCAACTTTCATGTTAAAATATTTATAATCTCTAACTTGCATGAGAGCGTTTAATTAATTAACACAAAAAATTATTGGTCGAAAAAATTACAAGCTTCAAAACAATGTGAAAAAATTTACATAAAAAAAAAACTACTCGTGCAGTAATAATGAATAACAGAATGTAAGCTGTAAACAATTTTCACACTCTTGTTTTTTTTTTTTTTTTAATTGCGAAAAACTTAAACTAAATATGAAAAACTAAAAAGCAAAGCGCAACTTGAACAAACAGAGCATGCTGGCGTTTTCAGAAGCATTCAATGATAGATTGCTAAATCTATGCCAAAGACATAAAGACCGAAAAACCTGTCTGTGGTATTGAGTGCCACCATGAAGATGGGGCAACAAACATAGTAACACGCGACATTTGGATTGACATTTGAAAATTTGGCAATTTCCACGCTAATGTCGCAATTTAAAGCATAGCTGATAAAGTGCATTCATTGAGTGGGGGACAAAAATGGAAGCAGCAAATGGCAAAGAATACGAGAAAATGTATTTCAATTTGAGTCATGGAATCCTAGGATTGTGGTCGTCTGCCACACATATTTCAAATCAATTTATTATTTTTTATTGCCAGCAAAAGTGGATTGTGGCAATGGAGTCAGAAACATGCTTGGAACACTGCAGCACTCGTAATGGTCAAGAGCATGCTTTATGAGCCATAATAATTTGTCACATTTGTTTGTTGCCGATAAATTTTGGTAACATTTTTCCATACCCAAGACTAAAAGACTAATTGAGGTTATTTCTACGGCATAATTAATTACAGTTTTATTACCTTAATATAGCAGGAGGCTCTTAGGTTATCAAAACACTGATGCTGCGCAAAAGTGGCTCATTTATCCATTCATTGATTTTGTATCTTTTGGAAGTTTGGTCTGTAATTGTAATGATGCTCCCTGCGCAAATATTGACTAATTATGTGTGCCGATGAGCGTTGGTTGTTAAAGTATATTGTTATGCCTGCAGCAAATAAATGATAGTCATCTATTTGCACACGCCCCGTATTTTCTTTTCACACTTTGTTAGCTTTCCAATGAATTTATTAACCATGAAAATACCAAATTCCACAATCACCATGTAAATCACATTTAAAATAAACAACAAAATTTGATTAATTATTTTACTCCAGTTACTTGGAGTTTTACAATTTTTCACTTTATATACACATTAAACACGAAGCCGGCCGCTTTAAGTTGTGATCGCGTCTACGTCTCTCCGACGACTGAAGAGCATTAGCGTACAATGTTGCGCATGCTCCGCTGGCAATGTTAATGTTGCCGGTTATGCGCTGTTGCCGCTACTCTCTCTATTTCTCTTTGATATCGTCGCTGTAGCCCTTTCAATGGTAAAGGCGTGATTTGGTAATGCAAGGTTAGAGGTGCCTCTTGAGCTCTCACACAAAAATAGTATTGTGACGTCATTAATTATATTACTAACTACTGTGCAGTGTACATACAAGTATGTAGTGAAATGAGCTTAAATATAGGAATAATTTGAAATGAATATGAATATGTTGGACTGTCTTTGTATAGATGTATGGTAGTTGTCTTTCTTGGTCCTCTGTGTGACCCTTGCCCAGTAATAAGATGTTGGTGTTGCTGAATGTGTTGTATTGTCTTTGGAATGCGCGTGTTCGGGTGTGCTTACATTAATTGATTTGGGAGAACTAATTCTATTGCGCTCAGCTTAGAACAGCATAAGCGCAGCTCAGCTTAATTTTTACACAATTTCATTCTATTTAGTACGATTAAAAACAGCTATTTAATTGAAATTTTATAGAAAAATATTTTTATTAACCTAATTTTTTATTAATTTTGTTAGGGAATTTACCTTTTTAATTTATTTTCATATCAGCTTAAGGAATTACATTACATCTGTTTTTACACGTTTATTTACACGGTTTTTTACTGAAACGTATCTACTGTGTAAAACCAGAATTAGGTGTAATATTATTCTTTAGTGACTTTTTATTCCATAAACACAAGCAATTTTGTTTCTTCTTAGAGAGCTTAGTAATTTCTGCTTAATTTTATGCAAAGTTTCCAATAAATTTCTTATGCAAACTTAGTTTCGTACAATTTTCATTATATAAAATGGGTAAACAATAAACAGCTTGTGCGTGTTTATTTACAAAACGCGAATTTAATGAATAACCAAATATCATACACCTCTGTTTCGGGGTCCATATTTAGAATATGTTTGACTACGAGTGCTTTCAATGATACAGTGTTTTCATACATTGTGTCTAAAAACTTTATGGCTGGGGCCACAATGAAGGTAGCAAAAACATATTTTCTGCCGAAACCAACAATTGTTGTTGTTTTGAGTAAACAGCAAGACAAACACTTTTCTTTTTTGTTTGTATGCTCCTTGTTCCAAGTTTTCTTCTTTAACTTCGTTCAGTGTGACCTTAGCCTAAGAGGCACTCAAATGCGCTGAAGATTACAAAAAAAAAACGGATGCAATATTGATTAACTTGATTTTTATTTACATGTAATACGATGCCAAAGTTACTAAAAATTCGCATAACTTGCCTTATAGTTCATAAAAATTTGCATGCCATAAAAGCTTAACAGCATCTCGATGCCAATTTTCATAGAGCAAATGAGAGCAAGCGATGCCGTTAGCGATTGAGAGAGTGCTGCTTTTAGCGTAACCTAAATTTTTTACAACCCAGCGACGGGAACTTAAGCAATCTGTAGTTGCCGGTTACTTTTCAGTGTACCTTGGTATTCAAGGTGTAAGGTTAATAAAATTACATGCCACACTGAAAACAATAACAATTTAATTTCATGTTACAAATTTCTTAACTCGTTTAAACACACTGTACGCTGAACTGCAGCCGAACTTGAGAGTAACTTTAGGCTTCACCTTCATCAACATAATTTTAATGCAATTTTTGAACTTTAGTTTGGGCCACTAATTGTGGCAGGCAAGTATTGTATGTATATACATACATACGTATGTAGCGGCAATTGAAAAGTAAAAGCAATTTAGAGCTTAATTAAACTTACATATGTATGTACATCTCAAATAAGTAGTTGTTGTAAATATATGCAGCAAACTTGTTTGCCATTTAAAACTTTTGCTCATTAAAAGTGCCTTAGCTGGGTGAAAATGCGTCAACTACTTGGTTATAGCCGGCGGTTTATGTATGGCCGTATATTGCCAATTTTAAAAAGGTAGCATCAATGCGGTTCGCAGACAACAGGCCAAGCCAACTAAGCTTAGACAAGGAAGCTTCAGAGAAGGTGCAAACTCTTAAAGTCTACGGGTGTGGAGTAAAGTGGTGCGAGTGGCTTATGAGCTGAGTTGTTGATGTAGCAATCAACATGGTAAAGTGCCTTGGGCAATAGGTCGAGACTGTCTGAAAAGACAGGTACAATACAGGCAACCACTCCACAGCTCTAGACACAATAAACTGAGCATTTTTAAGCTGAACTTCAAAGAGCGCTTGGCGCGTTAATTGAACTTTTGACGTGATGTTGACGTTGCTGATGTTATAGCACCATATAAACATATGTCGTCATCAGTTAGCAGTCACCTAGTTAACTATTATATGAGCTGCTTTCTGCCAGTTCGCACAACAACAAAAGCACCGGAAATGTGTTGCACTCATATGCCACACACACACACATGAGTCACTCTGCCGGAAGTAAACGAATGGTTCATAAAAATAAGCTTACAACACGTAAAACCGTTGAGTACTGGGCAATATGTGTCGCCAGTTAAGAGAGCTTTTGGCTTTGGCGACGCAGTGAAGCATAACTGCCGCCGAAATGACGTAGAAGCAAATTATTAAAATGTATGACAAAAGCCGTGGCTCTTTGCGTTGCTAATGGTCATTGACTGGCAGTCACCAAAAAGTCACCCTATCCCAAGCGGCTTATTTGTTTTAGTTGGGGGTTTTTCTCGCATGAAATAATAATATATTTGCATCATGTTAGTTGTTTGGTCTGAAACTAACCTGGCTGGCTCTGGTCTGGTGCGGTATCCATGGAGACAGCTTTGACGTATGTCCATTTTAAATTTCTGTTTATTGTGCCGACCTTTTGTTTTCGCAAATCCAAATGTTGGCTACGCCTATGAGCTGCACATTTTATGTGCTTACTGACTGGAACCAATGAAATTTTTTTTCCTTTTTTTATTTTCGGTTATGTTAAAAAGTCCACTGAGAAATTTTTTTTTCAATAGATATATAATTTTGAGTGTGGCATGAACTAAATTGGATTGTTGCTGCACCTACAGTGCACGCACATATTTTTTAAAGACAAGCGCATTCGTCAATTCGCATAGTGTTTGTGTTTTTTTTTTATGTAGCTTTGTATAACACAGTTCAATTTAATATTTCAAATATTTATTTACTAACTAATTACAATACATTTATAGAGTTTACCCTTTTTGACAAATTAAATCAAAATATTTGTTGTATAATATAAGATTTGGTATCTATTTGCATAGCATGCAGATTTAATTACAAAATTGTTTCAATGCTAAGTATAATATCAAGTGAAATGTTTAATAAAAATGTAAAAGAGGAAAAGCTTCGAAGCTCATTATGTACACAGCTGTCTGGGTTACACATGGACTCAGGTGCTGACCTGTCTATAGCTGGAATACAAATTTAGTCATTCAATACACTCGTTCTCTTTTACATGTGTTGAATTTCCTACGGAAAATTTATATTTTTACTTGCGCCCAAATTGACAGGAGTAACACGTCCTGCATAAACTGTCATAAATTTCATATAGTGCACTGAAAAAAAAAAAGAATTCAACTTTAAATTAACTTAACACGAAGACTTTCTTCGTACCGATTAAAGTCACTATATAGTTTTTACAAAAGGACTTACAACTAGGTGATTTTTAGGTAAGCTTCAAAGAGAAAGGTTGGAGTAGACAGTTTTTAATATAACTTCCACAGTTCCACCTTTAACTAGGGCACATTTATTTAAATTCAATGTAATGGGGGATAATAGGACAAAATGTATGGACAAATATTGATCAGATGACAAAGTTTCATGATGACAGAGAGGCTGAATCGATTTTTTATTTTTTTTTTTAAGTTTATTTTTTTCATACAGTAATATTTAATTACTATTATAAACATTAGTTTAAAAAAAAATTTCGTATTTAAAGCACTGACCCCGATGGGCACTCAAACTTTGGCATATCAAATTTACATTTTAAAATCAATAATGCATATATTAAAACTATATTGACCATGTACATAGTATATAGCTAAAGAAAAAATATAGATTGTAATGAACCCAGGCTTAATCGATTTTGTATATTATGTACTTTTTAAAATGTTGCTCGGGTTTTTTCTAGATATGCCCTTCGTCAATTGGAGAAAATTTGGTACAAACAAACTCTGTTAAATATAAGGTATTACCTTTAGCTTCAAGCCAAAAATAAAGCGATTCATTTATGAGATCATTGAAAAGTAGGATATTTAAGCAACTTAATTTGAAGCTAGGTGGCTCTGCCCCCTGCTAGCTTTACATGCTAACCCTCGTTTTGCTTCTATATTCAGAATCTACATATCGATCTTGATGGCTTCTTCACAAAAACTTGTAACCCATGCACATGCTTCTCTACAAGGAACAAATAAATTCCACACAAAAAAAGGGCGTTCACGCTTTAGCCAGTTGAGTTTTTGAGCAATTTCTCAACTCAAAAACAAGCTTAACCACAAATACAGTGAATCTCATAACTATAGACCAGTCGTAAATTTAAGTTTCAAGTGCAAATATAACGGTTTATAAGTACGATCCAGCAAAGCTTCCTTTTACAAAAACAACTATCTAATATTGGGGCTTTTAATTTACCGTAAGCTTATTGCACTGTTGCTTCACACGGTGTTTCGCAATAGGTTATGCATGGATATGCCACTTTTGCTGCAGTTTTAAGAGTTGCATATCTAAAGGACAGTAGTCTTTTATAAGTAAAAAGTAAAAAAGTAAGGAGTGGCATAAATATATTTTATTTTAATTTTGAATCACTTTTTGATCGTTTTATGATAAAACGCCGCAAGGTATGACTTTTAGTTTAGAGGAGAGAGACCGTATTATAGTCAATAACGACATGGGGCTTAGAATGATCAAAATTTATGAAAAAACATATGAACGGATAACATAATTATATTTGGAACTTCTTTAAAAACACTGTATCAAAAAGGATATTTTTAACATATTTTCCCGCAAAACCGATAACAAGTTGGCTTTTACGGATTCTACGCTGTATAAAGTATTAAAGTGATTTGAATTTTATATTTTTTTTAAGATACACAACCAATTCTATTTTTGCACGATATTTTTTTATACGGTTTTGTATGACACGCTCTAACAAAAAAAATTTTTTTTACAAATAAAATTGTCTAAAGTTTCAGCTCCAATTGAAGAATTACAAATATTCTGAGTAGTTCGTGTCTATTAAATAAAATCCGTATGTGACATTTCCATGGGACGTGACAGAGATGTTAGCCAAGGGGTATTTGGTGCGTACGAAAAAAGGATTGCGTCAAGTACAATACATAAAAATTCTTGGAGATTTTGCTGCAGAGAAAATTCAAGAAAAACTAACTAACTCAAGACTGCATTAGAATGCACTCTGTGTGTTACCATCAATGACACTTTGATGCATGCTTTTTTTTGGGGCACATAGACAGCATCTAAGTGATTTGTGCATAAGCAACAAGCTACAACAAAACCAGTTTTATGTTTTTTTTTTTTTTTTGCTCTTAGCTCATTTGCATGCCAGCTAACAAAGCACAGGTGTAAATATAAATAGGTTAACTCTATAAAATGCAAAAATGTTCTAAGTGCATTTACAAAATGGCGCACGTAGAAGCAGCATAGCAAAGAATCTTTAAGACTTTTCTAATGCCTAAGGAATGCGCTCAGCTTTTTCATGCTAAGAAATCAGTCAGTCAGTGGTTGGCCTGCATCTACAAAATGGCGCGTATGGAAAGTAGAACGCCATTTTAAATGACTATAGCATATTGCATTGCTTTTATGCCTTTTTAATTATTAAAAACTATAAACGTTCTGTTTTGTAAGTGCAAAACAAATCATGGCGCATTGAGTTTCTAGCTGCTCTTTGCTTATGCTCTGGCTGGGCAAAAGTCTAAGGACTTTTTACTACAGCTCAGCATGCTTTTAGTCTGGCGCTTAGTCAGCACGGCTCAACTGCCACAGTATCGTTGCAGCTCGAGTGCATCCAAAGTTGCGCAAAACCCATAAACCGAACTGTGAGCTATAAAGCCAAACCACAAAGCAAACCTATAGTGGCAAACGGACCAAAAACATAAATAAAACATTTCATCTGGTTTTAAATCCACTGAACTTTTCTATTCTATCATGCTATAAACAAGAAATATAAGTAAAGTTGCATTTACAATTTGTGATTCATTTTTTTGTTTGACGCTTTGGGCAAGTAGCATTGAAAAAAAAAGAAAATCTTTTCTACGACTTTTGACAAACATCTACGTATTTTTCCGTTTAAGCGCTTGAGTTACTCATGGAAAATATTCTTATAGTACTTTGCTTGTTTCTGTGGTTTATTTAGTTTTTTTTTTTTTTTTGTAGTAGTCTGCCTCCAGCTTATATACATGCAAACATGTTAATGTAAACAAGCCAAGCCAATGAAGTATGCCAGTGAATACCAACATAATATTTGCTTATATATACGATGGCTGTATTCACACATTGCATATGAAGCTACTTGTGTGAGTAGTTTATGATATTAAATTCGGTTCTTAAGAGTAAATAAAAACCCTCACAGCTGTATTTCTTTAACGGGAAATTGAAGTCTGGAATAAACGAGTAATAAACTAGCTTTAAAGTTAATCATCTATGATTCTTGTTTAAAGAGATACTTATACTAAGGCGCGGATTCAGGATTTGGTCATAGGGGGTTTTTCACTACGAAGAGTATATATATTTAAGAGCTCGCAATAAAACTGTCAACCTATTTTTCGAACTTTAGGGGGGGCGGGGCGTCCGTTATCGAAAACCCCCGTGGATCCGCCACTGCTTACCCTGTAGCCATACGGTTATTATAGATTTGTGAAATGCACATCGAGTTACTATCATGTCGTACTTAGTTAAGCCTGTGTTTATCTTCCAAATTTAATTTGTTTTTAATTCGAGTACAGTGAAGTACAAAAGGGGATAATTTGCTTTATTCTTGAAATAAAGTCGAAAAATGCTTGAACAGAGCTGAGACTTGGTGAATTTAATAATGGTAGCATGCATATCATTTGCATAGAATTTTTCATCGATCTGGAAACGCCTACTTTTACAGCCCATGTAAGGTTGCATGGCGTATGCGCAATTTTTTAGAGTCATAATTTTCAGTTGCATACTAGAAATACTATTTGAACATTCCTATAGCACAGTTTTAAATGTTATAAGCATTGTATTACAGTCGTAGTCATATTTAGTTAACTTAAATAAAAATTTAAAAAGCAATCAAAAGTATACATCTTTTAGTTGTATACGTTTCTTGATGAACGCTCGTATTGTTTTAAATAATTTACTTTAGTATCCAGACTTAAAAAGCTTCTAAACTCCCTTTGTTGTCGTGCCACTGGATGGCGTGACTGAACTAAAACTTTTTAAAAAAACCAGCAAATGGAGCCTTGTCAAGTGTGGGCAAAAATAATATTTTGATATATGTACATAATGGGCGAAAATTCATTTTTACTCCATAGAACATTAGTTTTATTTATGGAATTTTTGTACTTCCCGTGCGCTTTAAGAAACTATAAATGAAAGTTTTTACTTGTTTCTAAAGAATGTAACCAAATGTGGAGAGTCAGACAACTCGACAAATTCTGGCATAAGTTGAATATAAAATTAATTTAAAAATAAGTCCAGCAGTGCTAGAAATTTACTTTTGAAAAGCTAACAATTGCTGAATGTTGTTAGAGGCATATTTGGGTCTCGTTCAGAAAAAATTACTCGTTTACAAATAATCATTAAATGTTAATTGTTTTGTTGAATAAAACTGAGCATATTATTATGAATCTTGTAATATATTTTTAGGACTCAAAAAATTGAAGGTTGCCAATTTTGCTTTGTTTCTATATCTGTTAGCTCTTTTATGGTTGCTTAAGAAAAATTGGTGTGTTCACGAAGTATCGTTGTATAATTGCAAACGTGTCAGCCTAACATCAGGAGCACTTCTTTAGTCTTAAACAAATTAAGGTCATTTGATAAAGTTTATTCATATAAGTTTAAGTAGAAGTAGCGATTTAATAAATTATTATTGCGCAAAGTAATTGGCAATAGAAAAATGTGCACTGTCAACTGCAACAAAATCATGAAGTTTTCTAGCCGACCAACGAATTTAATATTTAAATTTAGATAACTCGCAGAACTCTAAATGAATTCATATACATATATATGTAAATGCATAAATTTGTAATAAAATATGGTTTAATAAAAGACGCGGTTTATTAATAGCATAATCAGCAAAATAGTTGCTAAAGCCAAAATATCATAATCAACCATGGATGTCAAGACAAATTTTAATTAATATTTTTTGGCATGCCCAATTATTTTCATTTGTGTTGAAAAAGATATTTGCGATACTATTAATTATGCAGTTGTTTGCATTATTTATGAATAAACCAATAGATTTAGCTAAATATTTTTATCCAAATTATTTATAAACATAACAAAGGTTTGGCAAACTTTGCCGAAAAGTTCAAAATGAGACACAACAATTTATATTGCAAGTACATATTTATGGTTGAAAGAGATATCGGTCTCATTAGCGAGTTTAGTAAATTGCATTACCGTGCTGAGCTTAAAAAAAAAAATTAAAAACAATGCATATTCGATTATAAAGTATTAAAATCAATAAGCTCTTTTAATGTATAAATCAAAACCATTTATTCTGTCACTTTTAGGAATCCCTATACATAGCGCTGCAAAAATAAATATTCGTTAGACGCATCTATATTCGCTTCTTTAGCGACTTTTACAATGGAATTGTCTAATCGTCGACAGTTTTAGCTGTCAAATTTACTTAGCATACTTTTAGGCTGTACCATAAACCAACACTGAAAACCCTCAACTAGCCGCTTAGTTAGACAAAAGGAAATTGTCTTGAATTTTGCTTTATTGTTGCGCTGTCACTTACAGTCCTTACAGTTCCATGCACATCAACACTCTAATCCTTTATAGCCAGGCCAAGCTGCTAGGTTTACATTGTTGCCATTCCATTTTGTGCTTCGGTTCATTTAAGCCCTTACGTTCTCTCTTTTATCAGCTGCTTTTATTGTGCAATTTACTGTGAAATATGTACTGCATTATATAGTAGTATAAACCGCAGCTAAATGCAATTATTTTGTACTTGTCGTGAGTTTTATGATGCTGGAAAAAGTTTTGCAATATTCCTTACAACTAATTGGGGAAAAATGTTTCAGGCACAAATGAACTGCAAGGGCATACAGCCTTTTATCTCTGTATATACGTTTAAAATTTGTACTCTATACTTATAGGGTTAAGGGTCATTTGAATTTGTGAAAAAAAAAAATAGCTTATGAGACAATTATTTTCAAGTCAATAAGTGGTGATGGTGATTGAACTATGTTCGTTTGTTTGGTCCTACCCATGAACGTCATAAAATATGGGGCATAATATTTTGACAAAAATTACGCCTAATTCGGAAAAAAGTATATAGCTTACTACAGTTGAAAAGAGTCGTTTTAAGAATTTCTCAGTTTGTAGTCTTGCTTTTTAACCTAAAACTTGAAAGAATAACAAGAAATAGTCAAAAACGTAATTATTAGATATATTATTCGAGTGTATATGTGGTGGACAAAGTGATTTTACGTAAAATAGATTTACCAGCTAAACTTTCTGACTAGTCATTTTATTGATCTTCTTTATATTTGTCAAAGTTTTTGAAAAGAGCCTTTGCGATATAAATCTCAAATAACAGCAGAATCACTTAAAAATTACGTAAGTTATGACAATTATTGATTTATACTTAAAAAAATATATATATAATATATATCGCAAAAGGGTATTCGAACGTCGTGCACTTCCTCGTCCATACCATATATTAATGCTCAAAAATTAAGTTGGTGAAATTTAGGACGACCAACTGAAATTTCTGCAGCAAAATACGAAAAAAAAAAAACAGTTTCAAACTTTTTAATGAACATCGAGCAAGGGTAAACTTTTTGGTCAACATTTTTGTGAATATTCAATAAATGCTACGAAATTGAGGTACAACGTTGAATACTGCATACAAATTTATGCAATTGGCTTCAACAAGCCATTTTCAAATGTCAACAATAAGCTAACTAAACCTTTTACTTGTTCATTCTTTCTTTTCAGGTACGTTGTATAACAAAATTGTATGGCCAACACAGTTTGAGCCAAATAAGGACAGGTAACAAAAACGCCTTACATGTAATGCTGACACACCAATACACATAAACACAGTAACACCTATAGAAAAATACATAAACAGTGTTTGGTTTAACCGTAAATGTATATGGTAAAGCTAACTTTTTGTAATTTTAATAAAATGTCCTCACACGCACACACACTGCAACGTGACCAAAAAGCCAACTGACAGGTCCATGGTCACGTTCAAGTCCAAGTTTTGGCAGCTGTATTTGAAATTTATTCATAAATCGATTTGTTTACGTCACACTTGTCGTCATTTAGCAGGAACTTGACAAGAAGGCACATTTAACATCAAATACTTGTAATATGCGTGTATTTCATACAAATACAGTCTTGTGTGAAAATTTTATGCGCACGTACGAACACACATCGCCACACACACACACACACACACACACACACACACGTACGCACTCATTCATTCTTTTTACCTTTAACAGTCTTGTCAATACAATAAATTTAACGCTCGTCTGTCTTGTATATAGCTATTTGTATGTAAATAAAAGATACACACCCACACACACACATTGTTTTTGGTAAATACTGCTGTGCGTATGCAACATAACACAGATATATGCAACACAATTCAATTTCTGGCTTACACCAGGTGCAAAGTGCTGCCAGCTACCTGATCGAACTTTTCACACCTTTTACTCTTTCTCCTAAGGAGTCATACATGTTTTTAGAAAGAGCGTAACGCACTGTAAGAAACATTGTATTGGAACATGTCTTTTCTGATGAAAATTAGTTTCCCTTTCTTTCATCTAGAAATTCAAATAAATGCAATAAAAGGGATCCTAAAGGTCATTAAAAATCAGAAATCAAACCGCTGTCTTCTTAAAGTTAGAATAGTTGGTTTCAACTAATTTTGACGGTATAAAAGCGGTATTAAAATACGAAGAAGATGTTTATGTTCTTTATGGTGAAATTTGTAACTTTTTTGTGAAAATTCGTCAAACCGCATTCAATACCAATAAAATGGGTAAAAGAAGCATATCCGGTTTGCCGAACCTTGTTGTCGTTTTATGGTTCACCATTCTTTCTATCGAAAACAATGAAACAACCAAGAAAAAATTATCAAATCGGCAACCATCTTTTTTTTTCGTTTTATGTGAAAGAAAATGAAGACTGACTACAGAAATGATCCTGTGAAGTATAGTCTTCAATTTTTTTTTTGTTAATGTTTTGTGTGTATGGCAAATTGCTTTTAAAATGAAAACTGTAGCTTTTATGTTGTCAATAACTTTTTCATCGTAGTGACGTCAGCATGTGGATCCAGCGCTGGATCACTCTCGCATGATGTTTAAGTACTTTATGGTTTAGTTTGTAAGTTTTATGTGAAAATTTAAACCGTACGATCGTCAAACCGCATTCCATACCATGCTGCTGCTCTTTTACATAAAATGGGTCAAATAAGCATTTCCGCTTCTTTCTATCGAAAACAATGAAACAATCAGGAAAAAAAATATCGAATAACTGATCTGCGACCACCTTCTTTTTGTTACCCAAGGCATACATTATACGACGTGTCGTACGACACGTCAGTTTACCGAGCTGTACGTTTTGCATCCAAACGATGCGGCAAAATGTGCAACCTAGTTTTAAACAATAATTCGCTCATAAAATATTTCTATACACAATACGACCGTCTGTACGATTTGCCAATAAAATCAAAATTTTTGGATTTTTTATACGAGCATCATGCAACCTTACGATGACGCCACATACAATGCAATCGAAATACGACCCGCTCGATAAACAGCCGCGCTGTACGTCGTTTAGTTATGTCTTGCTTTAAGGTTTACATTAAAAAAAAACTGTACCATTGATATCAATAATTTTTTCATCATAGTGACGTCAGCATTGTGATCAAGCACAAGATCCGTCTCAGCAGATGTTACACCTTATGGTGAAATGTGTAATGACGCAGTCGATGCTCTTTTATGTAAGTAAAAACTTAATCGGTACGATAGTTAAACAGTAAAGCGGACTTTCAGCGGCTTCTCAGCTGTCTCGGTCATGGCCTAGAAGTTTCATACATCGACATCAATCTGTTAGTGTGGATGCGTAAAGGGTGGGAAAAAACAAGTCAACATATTCTATAAGTTAATCCATCGGCTTAAAGAGCTTAGAGTAGTTATATCTCAGTATATTTAGTTAAATATTTGACAAATATTTTGCGATTTAAAAACTGGGCATTGAAAATTGTCGTGCGTAGAAACTCCTGGATCTCAAAAACCTGAATAGATAACAAAAAAAAAAAATTTATACCATTATAACAAACCAGTGTACTGTTACCAAACTTGTCAGAAATTTTTACTTCATTAAGCCAAAAATTCACGAGGATTTGTTTGTTTGTTTACAGCAGCCGATTTTTCAAATATTTGCCCAGCCTGGCAACGTTGCAAGCCATCAAGCCTGAAGGTTGACGACTATAGTATCTACCGAGTGCTGTGTGTTAAGCCCAATGAGTGCAGCACAGCATGAGGCAATTGAAACTTCAGCTGGCTCAAAGCTGCCTGCCAGCCATATATCGCTATACAGTTTGTTATTATTCTAGTCACCATACACGCATACTAAAGTGGTGTGCACACGGGAGTCCCAGTTCTCATCGATCGCATACCATATGCATAGTAAGCTAATCTTAATTGACATTTTTTATCCTGCTGCGTTTTATATACAACCATGTGTCACTTTATGCAGCCATTTTAAATTTTAAACGTTCCATTTGATTAATTGACATTTTGGCTCAATTTTTTAAGCTGTCTCTGGGCTAACTAAGTCTCGCTTTAGATTCCCTTGGCAATTAAATTTGAAAATTCTTTTGAAATCTTTTGGCTGCCCTAAATGTAGGTTATAAAGTCATTGACTGTCCCCTGTGTTAATGAAATTATTTTGTACAAAAATCCCCAAGGATTTCTTTGGGTAACTTTTGTTTTATTTTGGCCAAGAGTAAATTTAATTATGTGTTGCCGTGAATGGATGGACGTTGAAAAACAGCAAAACTTTCTATTACAATTTAATTTAATGAGACTGTTTGTTGGTTTTGTTCTTTTTAGACATTTAGCGGGCTCGCTACAACGAGTACCCAACCTTTGTTCGGCATAGTTATTTGACTTGTAGCACGGCACACACATAGGACACACCCACGCATGCTCAAAGGAACTCAGACACTAGCAAATATACAAATACAAACACACAAAACTCATATACAGCGAGTTTTTATTGTTTTTCGCATGAAATGCCTTAATATGATGAGAATGCAAATGCGCAAAGCAAAGTTAAAAGCCAGCTGCTATATTACAATGAGTTTATTTACTTAGGTCTGGCAACGCTATTTGAAGTTTTTTTTCGCTAAATTTATGGAATATTAAGTATGTAGGGATACTTCAAAATTTCTCTGCTGTGCGGCAAGCAGCTGCAATCTTTTAAAATGTTCGCATAACTTGTATAGCAATCATAGCATTTAAGTCTTAACTGCTTTATAAGAGCCTCTGAAATCGTAAAAAATAGAGTTCGTACAAAAATGATTAGGAAGACAAAAGAAATCGATGAAGCCATCTCCTTCTCTTCTCCAAAAGGCAGTAATAAACGAAGACGATAACAACCAATTTGTAAATCTGTTGATGACACCCAAATTGGGGTTTTTGAAAAATGTGTTGATCAATGCGGATGTTGAGTTCAGTTCTGCATAGACTTTAGTGTGTTTAAAAAAACGATAATCGCAAACATAAAATGGCGATCAAGTCATTTCAAATTATAATTTATAATTTTTTTAATAATGACTCTAAGTTTCATAGAAAAAAAGTTATCATGCAAAAAAAAATTACAAACATTTATTTTCAGGGGGCGATGCCACGCCCCCTTACCCACAAATACGAAAGCTCGGTTTTAGACTTAGAACAAGGTCCCTAACGATCTCGCAAGTTTCATCCATTAAGTATTTATTTCCAGATGAAACTACAGATTTACTGTACTACCTGGCTTTGGAACAAAAACTGCGCCTACGATTTTTGAAAAATAATGTTGAAGATCGATTCTTATGTAAAAAAAAAATAATTCGCTAAATTGCAGATTTAAAAAAAAAAATGTTTTCACTTTTTATTTATTATGACTAAACTTCTGAGTAATTTTTAACCAATTCTTTTTTATGAGCCATGTTATTAAAATAAGAATTTATTTCCAATAAATTTTTAACAGTTTTTTAGCAATCATATTTACTACTTAGTAAATATTTTTAATTACATTTTTTTATTATGAGATTTTTAATATTAATTCTTCAAGGTCATATTAAGCGTTGATGGAAAGATATTAAAGTGTGCGTCACTCAAATGAGAACATTCTAATTGAAAATATTTTTAATATCCATTTTATTATAAAAAACATACATAATTAATATATGTTTTTTATGAAAATTTAAAGTAATCTAAGTTAATAAAATTTTAAAAGAAAAATCTTTGGTAGAATTTTTTTTCTCGATTTTTAAATAAAAACCGGTTGTTTAAATTAGGCCTCTTTATTTCAAGTCAAGTAAACAATTGTTCCTAAGCAATAAAGTTTTGAATCTATTGTATTTGAACTTTTAAACGGGAACATTTGCGCCAAGTTTCGGATCGATACGTTAGTGTGAAACTTTGCTGCAGATGATTGTTATGTGTTAATCGATATATCTCTGGTTCTCTAAACTTTTTTTAAATTATTTCTCAAATGATTATACTAAGATTCTTGCGCAATCACATTACAAGCGCTTTCAGCTTTTGACCAGCTATAAATATTGATGTCCGGTTACAATTTGTTATAAAAATCACTTTTTTTATATGCATGCCATTAGCTTTTATGACTGCAATCTGCTAAATAAACCCGTTTTTATTAAATCACCCACACACAAGCACACGTATTTGGTAATATAAGTTTCAGGACTTACCGTTTATCCCTTGGGCGCGTCGAAGATTGCGACGTTCGAAAGTATCCATTGCCCATAGTGCCGCCATAGCAGAGGCTGTGACTCTGTCCCGAGCCTATTTTGGCGAGCAAAATGTACCGGACACTATATTAAAATACCAATATGCAAATTTTCACGCTTTGCCTGAATGAGTGTCTAAGGCTGCAAGTAGAAGATAATTTGTGGTTTATATAACAATTTGTGAAATTTGTTACCCATACGTAATTTGTTTTTACGACAAAGTTTTATGCTGTTAATTAAAAATATACAAGAGTAGGCGTTGTTCTCTTTCTGTTTGATGAAAAGCGTGTGCGTGTATGTGTGTGCATGTGTGTCTTGTTGTGCACAAGTCTGCCACTTTTAAAGAACCGCATACGCCACCTGACAGATATAAAATGTATCTTGGTGCCATTTTGCAGCCAGCTGCCTTGTCGCCATACAGAGTACTTTAAAAGTTTACTCAGGCGCATGAAATTCGCTTGTTTTCACTTAAGTAGTTAACAAGTGCCAGGCCCAGCTTACTAGACCGCATCCAATACATATACACTGAGAGAAAAATTGACTAGCAAAATGAATAGCCTTAAGACTAGGTAACGAAATGAAGGCTATAATGTCCTTAGCTGACAACTTGGCATTGCCGATAAATTTTGAAGCGCCTGATCGATATTTTTTTCAACTTTAATCTATGCTCGCTTGCAATGTTTTGAATAAATTTACTGCGCTCCGTCATTCGACAACGAACAAAATAATTTTTTTAATTTTATTTATTTATTTACAAACAGCTATCTTATAATTAAAATTATAAAGTAGCTAAGGAACTAAGAGCGGTGTCTTTGATGGCCTTCTGCTCATCAGAGTATAATAAATATATGTTATATTAAATTTGATGTTATATATTTGCTGATTTAAGGAATTCAAATAGTGTTTGTGTAGTCGTATGTGTTGGGTTGGTTAGGATATCGATGGGATTAATGTTATTGAGGATTTGGTTGCGAATGTGTCTAAGCCTTGTGCAGTGTAAAAGAATATGTTCAACGTTTATAGTTGTCACTGGATTGCAATTTCTTCGGGTCCTTTTTTGCTAAAAATTTATTCTCTAACTGTATCTACATAGTTATTGGTCTGCTGGCAACTTCTGCCTAAAGAGATTACTTTGCAATCAGTGCAAAACTTGCGAGCCATACAATTTCCGTTACGGGACCCAGCTGGAAAAACATGAAAAAGGAAGAGCCAACCATATGCTCAAAACAACTTTACGGCTTGTGCATATGTGTGTGCGAAAAATAGTGTACATGTGCGTACATGTATGTGTTCTCTCTTTAAGAGACTGCGATTTTTGACTGAGCATGCGATAAATTGTGTATATAAAAAATAATGTAGCCTACAAGTTGGCGCCTGTTAAGTATTATTTCTTATATTTCCTTGCCTTTATGAATCTTTTGTTTGACCTGTAGTGCTGCAGTTTATTGTGCAAACTCCGCAGTTGCTTTGCGCAAACACAAGAGCGAGCTCAAGGTAACGGTGAGTTTGCATTTTCAAAAGAATAAAGCTACACTCATACACATAAACTGAAACACACAAATACTCTTACAAACGCAGCTAAAATATTCAAAAGCCTAGCACAATGAAAAAACACAATGCTGGCAATGGCGTATTTGGTACTCTCTTGCACTTTAATACACACACATTTAATACAGTGAAAATCACACATACACAAGGCCATTACGAAGAAGAAAAAATACGCAGCTGCAGCGCTTCTGTCACTCTCTGCAAACGCATAATGGCAGCAACCTTGGTTTAGTGCTTGTTTGTGATAAATCAGTCGCATGTCTGACCATGACACGGCAATTTTAATTAATTAAGCTGCTTTCAATTTTATGCCACTTAAAAAGTTAGCTACTTAAAAGTTTAAACTATTGTTTTAATCGATATTTGTTGGCAACTTATTGACATTTTTGTATAAAAGTTTGTCAGCTGGTATTGATAAACACTACGTAAAGAGTAAATGCCTATCAGGCTAATTTTAAAATCTCTCGGCTCTCTGATGTTTGGTTTCCGTTGCAGTTTTCACGAGTTTGTGTATAGCGGCGACATTTCTTAATAGACGGAAATCAACGTGCTTGCTATGTCGTTTCCCAAGGCGACTTGAAAAAATATCAGTCTCTGCAGAAGGCTCCCCGCTAGAAAAATTCAGTTCTACTACTTTTTGATACTATCCCGTAACTCAAAAATCTTAATATTTTTGACAAGTTTAGTAACAGAGTTAAGTTTTTAAAGCGAAAAATTCGTTTGCTTAGATGAGGAATCGTTTGGGAAAAATCTAAATTTTATTGGTTTTTCATACAAACAGCAATTTTTGTGAATAACTCTTTTCTATGCAATAAAAGCAACCGCTTCGTATACTAGCCCTATTACAATTACACAGACCAACATGGTTTAGTTGTTGGAAAGCTATGGGTCATTTTCGAAGTAATTTGCTTCAAAGAATCGGAATACGGGGCCAGAATTGGCCCATCACGTCAGGATTTTGAGATAAAATTAAGTTGAAGGGCACTAAATGATGTAACTGGAGGGACAGACCACAAAAATTTAGTTGCACCCTTTATATAGCCCCAATAGTAGGAAAAACGCCGTTTTTCGATAAAATAACCTGTATTATCTCAAAATCCAGACGTGATGGGCCAATTCTGGCCCCGGTTTCGGATTCTACGCAGCAAATTACTTCGGAAATGACCCTTAGCTTACCAACAACTGACATGACCCCGGTATTTGTAGGCCTGTGTTATCTGTAAAATATAGTTTTCCGGTTCTAAAGACCTTTAAAAAGTATAGAGCTTATTGACAAAGCTTTCTCTTTTTACTTTATTTTTTCTTTTACGTTAAAAGGATGCTTTGTTGAATAAATAAATACTATTAAGTGCTTATGAGTTTATTACGAAATTTATGAAAAATACAGTGTCAAAAAATTTAGCTTAAGATTTCATTTTTAAACAATTTTACGGTAATTTAAAAAAGAATCATTCGTTTTAAGAGTTGCTTAGCCACTCTTCTGGTTGTATTTTCTTAATTTAAATTTATGCATAAAATTTGTTTATTATATGCCAAACACAACGCAGTGAACCGGAAAAATGAAAATTTTTATGTACTACTTATGTAAATTTATTATTTGACACATTTGTGTTTATTCAATCATAAAATTGCATATTTTTCTCATTTTGATTGTTTATAAACACGTACATTTTATTTGCTGCTTATTACAGCTCATTACATGCGATTTAATAATATAATGAAATATATGAACAGACATACAAAACAATACATATCTAATATTTATATATTTTAATATAGTATACGTATAAATGTAATGGCATGCGCTGAATAAAACGTGCGTTCATCGTCATAGATTCTAAGGTACTAAAGGTGCTTTGAACAGGGTTGGGTAACTCATTAAAATTTCTTTTCATTATTTTTAAACACATTTTGCTTTTTTATGTTTATTCTGCGTGGCGTTAACTGCGCTTTTTGTCAGCCCTTTATGTGTCAGCTGTTTGTTTTGCTTTTATCTTTTATTGCTTTTTTTTTGCTTACTTTTATTTACTTTACGCCTGTCTGCTCATTCTTACGCTGCTGCTCATTTGCGTGTCCAGGCACAGTCATCTGAGAGTTGCCTGTTGCCAAGGCTAGAGATTGACAGTGGTCAGTCAACCAGAAACTGCATTTTAAGCCCCATACACACTACCGCTTTTAATTTAATTATCACATTATGTAATATATTTTGCAGCTTGGCTAATACATTAAAACAGGGAGTCAAACCGAATCATGTATATAAACCAGTTAGAATTATCCTAAGCGGCTTATTTATTTATTTAAATAGGGTACAACAATGTACAGTTGAACTTACATATGATGAAAAAAATTAAAATGTTGAAAAGTGGGAAATAATTTGGAAATTTGTAATGAAATGGCCTTGGCATAAGCTAACCAATAAGGAATGTTACGGTAACAAAAAATGTCAAATACTATTCCATGTACATCAAAGATTAGATACTATTATAAAAAAATGTATGAGCTTGTAAATATTCGAAAACAAAAATTCTAAAGTGCTTGTAGAGTATCGGGTGATTTTTTTTAAGTCTCGGTTTTCAAAATGTTATATCACAGGCTAGAAATTCTAAGAAACGTAAAACGATTAGAAATCATTGAATTTTAATAAAATTGTGTTTAACGATTAAGATCATTTTTCTTGTTCGCCTCAATTGTGCATTTTTTTTTTTTTTATTTCCTTGATATTATGTTTAGTAATACAAAATATCGCTCCTAGTCGGAGCATAGGGCAGAATTGTGCATTTAAGCTCTGAATTAAATATGAAATGGAAATCACCGTTCTTCTTTTTTTTTAATTTTCCAAACTAGTCACTTAGAAAATCTCCCTTTACGAATGCCCAGATTTCGGTATACGGATAAAATATCGTCTTAAAATAAAACAGACACTGACAAAAAAAATAAAAAATTTGCGATCCTATTGTAAGTTAATTTTAAGATTCAGGAAATTCGCTACTGTAAAAATAAAACCTAAAAAGTCGTACCAATATCTAATAGTAATTCATTTTTAAAGCTTCCTTGTAAAAAAAGGAAAGAGGAAATTAAACGAAAGATTCAAAAATTTAAATTTTGCAAACAAATAATGCTAATATATGAAAATAAAAAGTCTTATTAAATTGTCAAAATAGTAAAATATGTTTAGAAATAACTGAAGTGCCTTTGTTTGGTAGTATCTCAAATAAGCCTAACATTTTAGCATCAGTCGTGGTTGTGGTTATACTTATGTATCATTTATTTACTAGAATTGTTAGTAACTCCTTTAGCGAATTTAGTTACGGTTTGATTCCCTGGTTTTAACACACATCAAATTCTTTTTCTTTATTTTTTTTTATACATTTTTGGCACACTTTATCCTTTTTTATTCCACATCCACAACCAGCCGAAGTCAACGAGGACTTGTCTCGCCACACCGTGGACACATTGAAGTCGCACCTGCGAGCGCGCGGCTTAAGCGCAACGGGCAAAAAAAAGATGCTTATCGAACGCTTGCAAAACTCGGCAAACAATTTAGAAACCTCGACAGCAATAACAACAATAACAGCAGCAAAGTCAGAGGCAGAGGCAGCCACAATGACGTCCTCGACTCCCACAGCACGTTCCAATTTGTCCTCGGAGCAAGCAGCAGCTACCAATGGGCCAGAGGCAACAAAGCAGCAGCTCGCAAATTGTTTTTCCGTCAAAGCTGCCCCTCTTGACAACGACGGCGCTGCCTCTGCCTCTGCTACTCATTTTGCTGCTGCCAGTACGCACAATGGTAGGTAGTTAGTTTGGTGGATCAGGAAATGGGCGCCACTGCAGTTGCACTTGTGGGTGCTACATTATCAATCTCTGTTGTAGTCATCGTTGTTGTTAGTTGGTGCCCGTAAAAGTTGATTTTTTTTATATTCCTATCGTTGTAGTTAGAGCAATTTGTTGCCAGTTAACGTCATGCTGCGCACTCACCTGGCTAAAATCATTGTCACGCTATTTGGGGCAGTAAACGCAACTAAACTAGCACACATTGCACCTTGTGGTATGCAATGCCTTCAAGCAGCCTTGTTTAAAATTCTTTAGTTTACTTTATTATGCGCGCTTTTAATTACAATTTTGTATAAATATTTTATCCCACTAGATGTATTTATTTTACTTTAAGAATTTCACACAAGCAAATATGTCGCTCAAAAATTTAAACAGTTTTTGCCTTGGGCTGTGGTATTTTTAATAAAACGCACAAGACTTTCTTGCAGTTACTCGAAAATAAATGCATGTTGCTCAGGTGATTCCTGTCAGCTACAGCAGCCAAAAAGTATGCTACATTTTTGTTGTGTCAAGGCAAAGCAATAAGCAAAATATTGTCAATGCGACATGTGGGCAATACGAATAGGATTCGTTGACGTAAAAAAAACGTAATACACATTTTTATGTATATGCGACGTATATTTTGGCATGCCTCAGTAAGCCTTGAATTGTACTAAATGTGTTTCAATGAGCAGCAAATAATTTAATAAAAAATATAAATATATTATTTTAGTGAAATATTTCATTACATGATGTAGGTATAAGGATATTTAGGACTTCTTTAAGAACACATTTTGGTGACTGCTAACTGTTGAAAAATTTAAGTTTTCGAAAATTTAGCTCAACTCAATGAAACCTACCCAAGGCAAATTGCTTTCATTATAATGCTTCGAATAGAGATAACTATGTAGCTTAAGTAGTGATTGATACCCAAGCAATGATTTTCCCTTACATCAGTGGTGTCTGTTTATTTGAAAAGATCAAAAAATATAATAATTGATTTAAGCAAAATTATTTTACATAAATTTTACCAAAAAGTAGTGAAAGAGTATAAATAAACTTATAGATATAATTATTGATTTTTAATTTGCCACCGACCAGCTAGAGAAATTTTATTTGCCCACAGGCCTATTGTGATGTTGGCAAAAAAGTTGAAAATACGAATGTTGCAATCAAATCCGATATATTGCTTACTCCAAAGATATAACTCCAAAAGATATTTATTTGCCAAATTTGATTACGATATTTTTATAAACGAAACAAAAACAGTCGAATTTGGCACCAAGCACGTTTATTTGACCGATCGAAACAAAACGAATTATCCATCTAAAACTTTTGGTTTTTTTGAGAAACACCCCTTTGGGGGCTATATAATATAATCCCGATATCAAAAAAATAAAATAATAAGGGATCTAATCTGAAAGTTTGATCTCTGAGATCTAGGCGTTCATACGGACAGACAGAATATAATCCCGATATCAAAAAAATAAAACAATAAGGGATCTAATCTGAAAGTTTGATCTCTGAGATCTAAGCGTTCATACGGACAGACAGACCGACAGACGGACGTGGGACGGACGTTTTTCCTTATCATCCTGATCGTACTTTAGGTAACTTTTGAGAGTCTCCGACGTCTCCATCTGTATAATACATACATTTTCCACTTGCACAAACTTAATATACCCTTTGTACCATAAGGTGTAGGGTATAAAACAGCATTCAGGGCAATGCTATGATGTTCCAAATGATAATCTGTAACCCTTACCAATTGCTCTCAATCTTTTTAAAAGATAGCTTTTATCACCAATTTCTGAAGGATCGAAGATTCGATCTAACAAGTTACTCAATACTTTCTTAAAAGGCCGATACCTTAAATTTGGCAATTATTTTAATATCTCTAAAAAGCACCGTGTAAATAATTCTTTTAAAGTCTGGATGCGTAAAAACATTTTGTAAAAGTTTCATGAAGAGGTCGAGAAGGCGACTGTATTGCAACAGACCGAGCTTGAAAAGAGGAAAAACCCGATGCCTTGTATCTAACAGCTTTTGTGATTTTGCCAAAAAAAAAAGATCTAAGCAGCTTTTTAAATCCATCCAATACTCTAGATAGGCTGAATATTTTTGAAAAATATAAAGAGGATGAAATCGTTTAATTGAATCTATCATCTAAGCAGCTTTCAAAGTTCATACACATTTTAATTTCAAAGCCACTGAATACTTCGTTCACTGCACCAGTAATGGCTTAAGTGCATAGAATGTACTTACATTTTTTGTCTAAACTAAACAAACACCAGAATTTATTTGAGTTTATTTAGAATATACTGAAGTTTCATCATTTAAGATATAATTTCTTATTCTTCTCACCTCAAATTTCCAAACAAGTGTTTTCAAATACAGTCCTTTTCGCTGGTTATGTTTTTAAATGTTAACTCTCCTCAAGAGCCGCACATATCACTGCTCTCTCTTAATTTAATTTTTTACACCTTTATTTAATAGCAACGTAGTAAAAACAAATTTAAGTTAATTGCAAGCAACTAACCCCATACACATATGCGCTCGCATATAGACGACACTACAAAGACAACAACAAGAGCAGGAGGCAAGGACTAACATAAATTGTAGCCTGATTGCCGCTTGCATTTCCTTTTGACGTTAACGCTGACGTCTCTGCTGCCGCTGCCGGCTATGACGACATCAGCGGAAATGGCAGCGACGTTGCGGCTTTTTGCCCCCCTTTTGTATGCGAATGAATAAATAGCTCTGCCTGCCTATGTGTTTGTGAAAGAGTGTGTGTTTGACACTTGTTACCCTTGTGGTTAACTGAATGCGGAAAATGCCTATTAAGTTTTGATGAAACAACGGGCCCCACTCTCTGCTGTGGCTACAGAAACAAAAAGCACGAAAAGTTTTGGTCCAACAGAATGTAGTTTTATCAATGTTTTGCTCATGCAATTCGAAGACATGTCGACAACATGTATACACGAAATAAAAGTCCAAATAACAAACCGGCAAAAACAACAACTTATAGTACAACAAAATCAGTGGGGTGCTCTATGAAAGTTGATGTGGTATCCATGGGATTGAGGAGGCTGCACTACCAGCTTTCACAGTTTGTACGTATGAAAATCTTGCTTGCTGATGCATATGAAGAACATATATGTTTGAGTAAGCATATAGGTGATGTACTTACATTTAAGAAACAGCTGATGCTAGTTTTAGTAATTTAAAAATAAATTATTTTTGAAGACATGTATTGATTAAATGCATTTTTGTTTGTACTAAATTTATATACTCTGCTTAGAATACGTTATTTGTTATACTATACATATGAGATTTCACAAAATCCCGCTTAAGGTGTTTAATTATTTACCAAAAATGTTGTTTCAAACCGGAAAGCAAATGGAAACAAATTCAGGGAAGCTAACAGCAAATAGAAATTTTTTTTTTTTACGATTTTTACGTATGTAGATTAACCGACAACGGAAAGGAATACAAGAAGAAAATTGCTCTCCCCCTGTTATTTATTGAGTTAAAGGCATATTAAACGACTTTTTATACCCTGTACCTTATGCTACAAAGGGTATATTAAGTTTGTACAAGCCGAAAATGTATGTAATATACAGAAGGAAACGTCGCAGAACCCCCAAAATTACCTAAAGTATAATCAGGGTGATTAGGGAAATCGATATACCCATATTCGTCTGTCAGTATGAAAACCTAGATTTAAGAGATGGTAGAAGCTAGACCAACCAATCTTTCGGATTAGGTGCCTTATTTTGTCAGGGGTGCAAAGCTTATTTTATTTTTTTGATATCGGGGCTACATTATAAAGCTCCCATAGACGTGTTTTAGGTGACCTCGAATAAAACCAAAAGTTTTAGATGTATAAATCGTTTGTTTATAAAGATCTCGTAACCAACTTCACTGTGCCAAATTTTATCAAAATTGGTTGACTATAACATAATAGCTAGCTAGTGCTATTATCTTTTATGTTAATTATTAGTTTTTAGCTGTTATTATCAATGTAAATAAATATAAAAATTAAATAATAAATTTATTTATTTCTAATGGTAATTTAATTTAGTATCTATTTCAAAATTAAATTTTTTTTTTTGCTCTACTTCAAAATGTTTAAAATTTGGAAAGTATGGAAATTCTGAGTTTTACAGAGAAATACAAAAAAATAGACCCACAAGCAAATCGGTCACTCCGTTCTCGAGTTATAGAATTCCAGACATATCACTCGACTTTCTTTTACACGTATATACATAAATTGGTCTTAATAAGTTTAGCAAATTTAGAGCTAGACGTAAAAATAATTACTTTTTCACAATTTTTAATTGCTAGACATTCGATATGAAGTTTAGACGCATCAAAAAATACCAATGAGTATTCATTGCTGATGTTGATAATGTTAGTATTTGAATTCAAAAAAACGCAAAATATACATTCGTCTATTAGGAAATCGTACTAAATAGGCAAAGAAGTGAGTAAATTATACTGGATGTTCATACAGTTCTGATTTATTGTCAAAACAATATAATATTTGCAAAGCGTCAAAAGCTCCAACTCATTGAAATTAAAATACATGGTTTGGTGTGGATCATACTTGAATAAAATCTTAAAAACTTGAAGCCAATAATGTTCCAATTTCTTCTTATACTCCAACAAAATTTCACTTTTTGCAGATATGTTAAAGTAAAGAATGAAGCCGCCAGATAATCAAAAAAATGTTGACGGTTTGTTATCACCTGCAATAGATTTGTGATTACGCCCACAACTATCAACACATATAGATACAAAACTTAAGAAACTTATATGGATCCAAGCATTCTTGTATCGATTGTAAAATTTTTTCTGAGTCGGAGATAACCGATTCTAAAAGCTGTTCATATCTTTGTATGATTCAATAACTGAATAAAACAGTTACGGTTTCATAGTCTTTTAGAACAGTCCGATCTTTTTTATTCAAAATCTTTTACTTAAATTTCGGCTCAAGTTTCTTGAAAAATAGTTCGACCAAGAGCAGCATAATAATTTTAAGGTTTTTGCTTTCTGGTTAGAATTGGATGTGATTTGAGGTTTTATGTTTTATAAGCACACAAAAATATTGCCGTCGAGCTTAAACTTGGCTTAAAAGAGATTTCTGGCATACCAAAGATTAAATCTTATTGCAGCAAAAACTACAAAATATCGTTATTCAATAAAACTGAAAAACTCTGTTTACCAAGTAGCATTGTATAATAATAATTTGAATTATAGTAGTTCTAGTAAATTAATATAATACATTCTTTCATAAGCATAACATTGCATTTAAGCAAAGTTTCTTTCACACACTTTAGAACTTTTGATTATTTGTGTAAAATTTTTATTTTGGCTTTTAGACGCTTTAGCGGTTTAAGTATTTTACATTTTTTGCATCATAAAGAGCTAACGATTTTGTATGAAATCGTTGCGAAATCTTTTGCACTGTTACACAATTTTATTAAAAAGATTCTTAGTTTCGTAAAAGAGCGTTTTCGCAATGCTTAGTTATTAGTTATGATTTTGTTTTAAACTTGGATTTCACCAGTGCACACCTTTGATGCCACGTATACTTTATAAGAAACATACACTAGCAAACGGCAGCTACATTACGAACCGAAGCGCAGACACGTCTTTAAACGCGAAAATCTGAAAGTTAACTGAAAATTAACTTAAAAATCTGAAACTATCAATAAAAACCAACTAACTAGAAGTAGCAGCAATACAAAAACAACAGAAAGAAAAAAAAAAAAGAAAACATAAACTACACACACACATATATGTTACATACTATACACATATATGAAAATGTTTAAAATCCCAAAAAATCAAAGTGCATGAAAATTATAATCACACAGTGAACGGCCCACAAACAATAATAAAAAACGTAGCTTTCTGGTGCTATTGGTTGGAGGGGGGGAAGGGGAGCACATTTGAAGGCGTCGATAGTCATACATACATATAGTAGCTTTACCCACATAATGCCCAGGCGGCGCCGCTACCGACTTCGAGCGTCTGCTGCTAATTGTTCGAACAGACCCAGTAAATGCGATTAAAAAGCGCCCAGCTTGATCGCTGAGATTTTCTTTACAAGAAGTTGGCTGCTGTTTGCTTGGCTAACTATTGTAGTTGGCGTGTTGCCGCATTTTGTTGCATGCAATTAATACTAGATTGCAATTGTATGAGTTTGTGCCACTTAATGCCTGCATAAATCACACATGCGACAAGAGGCATGCAAAAACACATTCAAAGTGAAAACTGTAGCAACTTTAAGTTGACCGATTTTCATCGTCTTTAACGACATCGACACATAAGCGAGAGACTTTAATTAAATATTTTTCTTTAAAGTTGCTGTCATTTGCTTTAAAAACCTTACAGCCATAATATTTGCTTTTGGTATAACAACAGCAGCCTAAAGCGTGGCTTGGCAATATCTAAACGAATTTTCACGCCTCAAGGCACAAATGGTGCGCCTAACTGCAATTGCCATAGTCAAGCAACAACCTTGAGTATGTTGTTGCATAGAATATTGGTAGAAGAAAATATTTTGATGTACGAAGTCTATGTACTCTTTGGCGACTATAATTTTTTAAATAAAAATAGTATTAAGCAAAGAATTGGTTAAAAAAATCATGTTTTGCAAAAGCAGGGTATTAAAAAACATTAAATTATGTGCAGTCCCATCAAGAAAGACACTTTCACTTATCCTTCTATTTCATTTCAATTAAAAAAAAAATGTATTCATCAAAAATTGTATATAAAATACTAACAACAAAAAATAGTGTAAGGGTCTAACTGGATAAGCTACTGGAAACCAAAAACACGTTTTTTTAAATTAAGCCGCAACGCGTTAAGTTTAAGATCGGAAATTATGCGAAAATTTTTTTTTTTTTGGATTATGCATCGACCTGCATCATTGGTTTTCAAAAATCGCTGGGGGCAGTTTCCAGTACCTTATCCAGTTAGACCCTTTTCATTTAATATTTGTTTATTAAAAATTATATACAAAATATTTATTAAAAATTATACACAAAATAATAAATTATATGTTAAAAATACAAAATAAAAAAAAATGTATTTTATAAAAAAATTATATACAAGTAGGGTTACCACCTCGGTCGCGTCTCTCGCCCGGCAATTTATCAATATGGTGGGGTCCAATTTTTTCATACTTGATGTATTTTCACAAATTTATTACATAGTTATTTTTTTTTCCACATGTATTTTTCATTTGTTATCGCTGTCATGGCTCTTGTTCCGGTCGATTAAAAAAAAGAGTAAATTCTTTGCAACTTATATGGAAATTTAATTTCGTCAGAAGCTCTGCCATCACCAGTTCGAGTCTTATTCGATTCCTCAAATCGGTCCAAACACTCTTCATCACTGAAAAAACTTTTTCCACGTTGGCATTGCTGATGGGGATCCATAAAAGTTGTCCAACAATTAAGGGCAATTGGACAAATCCGGCAAAACTACCCATTTTATATTGACAGGGAGGTCAATTTGTTTGATTTTGGGGATAATCTTTGCCAAAGAAAGTATTTCGTCGTAAAGAGCGTCTTCGTCAACATCAAGATCAACCACCGCTTCAGCCGCTCAAAGAAATAGTTTTCGGTCTACTATTTCGTCTTCAAGATTCAAAACTGAAAAGTGTTGAAATGGAGATTTTTCAAAATCGTACCATTTTACCAAATATGTAAGAGCTCGATGGAAAACTAATAATGCCTCTCTCTCCAATTTCGATCGTTGATGCTGTGTCAAATGAGGTAGACTTTTGTTGACTTTAGATCCAAAGTACTTGTCATCCATTCTGGTTTGCAACCCATCTCTCAATTCAGTCATTACACTGTGAATGTGTGTACTCATTACTGTTCCTTTTTCCAGATTTTTATACTTTTGGTCATGTGGTGCATAAAATGATGAACGAAGTATAAATAGCATTCTGGAAACGGTTAATTTTCGTTGAGATCGTCGTTCAGTTCATTCTCTTGATCTTTCACAAAGCTCCAAATCGTTTTGTCAACTTCATCTTCTCCTTCATTGATAAAATATTGCTTTAAGCCCGGCCATTTTTTGATAATCCGCTCTGTACGCGGAAAATTCGAATTTCCTTAGTTCACATGGGGGCCCGGCAAAATTTTCATTGGCCCGGTGCCCCGACGATCACTTCCTAGGCCAGGCAACGACGGGCGAGGCCCGTGCAGGTGGCGACCCTATATACAAGCCAGTAAATTTTATACCAAATAGTAAAAACAAGTGCTGGGACACGAGCCCAATGCTTCACCAGATCTGCTATCTTTATCTATAACTTTATCATAATATTTTATGGACTACAAGATACTCTCAAGCACCGTTAAAAATTCGAAATAAAATAATTCCGGAGTTGATATCTTCTATATATATAAAAATGAATGTATGTTTGTACGAGGCTTATTGAATCACTTTATTGCAGTGTGATTGTGTTCATATATACAGGCTATGTTCGGTATGTTGTTGAGAACGTTTACAACATAAGTATGGACAATTTTCGATAGGTGGCGCTGAGTACTGAGCATAGTTTTCAAATGCAACGAAAAAAACACAGTGTTCACTCAGGTTCCATTCAATTCAAATTTGACAGACGAACATTTTGAATTGGAAGCTCATTGCTAATGATATTGCATTGGCAATTGCATGCCACCGAAAAGACAAAACATCGGACGAAATACACGTAAAAATCAACAAAATAGAGTTGCAAGAAATAATTTGACTGAAGAGCAGCGCAGACAACGTAATGAATCAGAAAGATTATGCGTCGCACAGTTCAACATTCATCGCGAATTGAAAGTGTCCGATTGAGAACGAGAGTAACGACCAATCAGATTATAATCCAGAAATTTCAAATAATCGGATACGAATCCAATCACGTCGTCTACAAAATCAATCGTCATTAAATCGGATTGCTTTTGAATACGATAATGTGTTCGATTATGATTCACATGCATTTGTTGCTGTCGGACCAATGAACAAGTTTGTAGGCATTGCAATGCATTGAAATTCCAGAAAGAAACGCCTCTATAAAGCAGTATGGCGAATTCTGTCCTTTCCAATACATGAGCGACAGCAGTTCATTTGGCAGTACATCTAGAAATCTTTTTTTAAATTTAGTAAACGGAACAGCAAGGCGTGACGGGAATAGCTAGTTTTAAATGAAATAGATTTATAGAAATTTAACTTAAATTAAATTGACCTGAAAAAAATTTTCGATTTTGTTTTTAACATTTGTATTCCCAAGCTTGGCTACCGAAATATTAGTTTATTAAGCGTTTTTTCGCAAATAATAATATAAACTTGCTTCATGACCGTATTACTGTTAATCTGAATAATCTAAGAAAATAGATTGCCACACATTTAACACTTACGTATTTTAATTACCTTCACTTTTTATTCGAATTTACCCAAAAAACTGTTTTAAAATCTTGGTTCCTAAGCAAAATAATAGCTAATTAATTAGGTATTTTGTTATTTTTAAGTATCATGTAAGTTTTTTTTGGTCACATACTAAAATTCGGCGGTCCTCCAGAAAACGAAACCAAAGATTTTATTCGGAATGTAAAATCGAATGTTTCAGCAAAACGAATTTTTTATGCGCTTTGAAACCGAATGTTTTGTTGTAAGGGGAATTAAAATGAATTTTCAAAATAAATATGTAAAATAATTTTTTTAAATATTCTTTGATACTCGTAGATTATATTTATGCCAATTTCGAGTTAAATAGTTATTGATAAATATTTTAAAATAAAAAAACATCATGCACAACACATTTCTTGCATAAAAAAATGTTCATATCTTGCATAAAAAAATTCGTTAGTCGTTAATTTTCCTTCAAAGGTGTAAAGCTGTGCTAACAAAGAGCAAGGAAATATGAGTATATTGCGTCAGCAAAAAATTTGGATTTGGGAGCACGCAAAAACTAATCCGACTAAACTTGCTCGTTTGGAGCTCGGCCAAATAATGCTTTTTTTTTTGCTTTTTCAAAAATATGTAATAAAAAATAATATTTGCAAACAGACAGCAGTTTTGAAAAATGAATTAAGTTAGATAGTCACCACTCGTCCCGAACTTTTCTCTCAACGGCATTGAAGTTTACATATTATAGCTTCCCGCAAAGACCAAGTTTATTCTTGCTTTGTTGCAAACGGAAAACAAAAATCAAGAGAAGCATTTAGAGTCGAGACATCCCGACTATGATATACCCTGCAGTTTTTTCTTTTCTTTTCTCCCATACAAACACCTATGGGTCGTTTTCAGTGAGAAAAATCGGCTTAAATTTGATATTTTTTTGCTATACATCCCAAAGTTCCCCATCGATTTTAATTAAATTTGTGTGTATAAGCAATTAAAGCTATCGATAACGTTTAGGTCAATTTTTCATTAACAAGACTTATGTAAACGTATTAATATTTTTTGATCATTTATAAAAATGTGACGATTATTTGGATTAATTTAAATTTCAATACAAACATATTCCAAAAACATCTATGGTGTTCTTATTCTTAATTTACTTCAAACTCATTTAGAAATTTTAAGTAGCGTTGACAACAGAAAGAGTATTTATAGGGTGGGCCATCTGTTGATTTGTTTGTTAAAAACAAAATTGGTCAAATGTATGTACCAAATCCAAGTTTGAAACTACTCATTTATGCATGAAAAATAATATCTCCTAAAAGGCTGCCGCGGCTGGTTCTACGGGCTCGTATGCAAACATCATAACTATAATCTTTTTCACAGAACGACCATTTTCATAGTGCGCCTGTACCACTTTTACGCTTTGGACGGGTATGTTCTGGCTTATGACTATTTAACAACCAAACCAGCAGATGGCCCACCCTATATATATTTAAAAAAAAAATGATAGAAAAGCGGATGAAGAGTTTGTTACAAAAGTTTTTGGACAATACTCTACGCACAGAACATAGCTGCATGTCTAACAATATTTATTTAAGTATTAATAACTATTTTCTGTTTTGGGTCCACTTTTGCAGATGATGTGTTCATGGAGTATGTAAACGGAATGCCGTATTTAACCGTGCGTCTGCCCAGTCGCAATGAAATGTGCCAATTTGCGTTGAAACCCATTACGCATAGTGTGGGAGATTTTCTGGCCATGCTTAAGGTGGAGGACCGGGGCATAGATCAGGCCGTGGTTATTAACAAACATGGCGTGCGTATAGCCTCAACCTGCAGCATTGAAAGCTTGCTGGATGATAAGTTTAGGTAAGTTAACATACAGATGAGAGCTTTGCACAATTTTAACAAAAATAAATCTTTTAAAACAGCATACAAATAAATAATCGGTTATTGGAAGTAGATCCGCCAAAGCGTGATAAAATCACAATGGATGGTTTGGATAAAGTGGGCGATGTACGCAAAGTTATAGCTCAAGTAAGTTTTGATATTAGGTTGTACTGTAGATTGGTCTGTTTAACAATAATGATTTTTCAGCTTTACGAGGCCTTTAATGTGGGTGAATATCAGCTAGAGAAAGCAAATGAAATGGCCAGAGAGTTGGAAAATGTACGCTATGAATTGGAACCATTGGAAGAGGTAATGAAGATCGGTTTTTTCTATAACAGACTTTGTTTTAAATAATATAATGTGCTTCACAGAAAAAGGCAGAACTGAGCAGAAAAGCTGCACGCTACACTAATATCAGGACATGGGTAGGTCTGGGTCTAATGTCTGTACAATTTGGTATTTTGGCGCGTTTGACTTGGTGGGAATACTCTTGGGATATCATGGAACCAGTTACCTATTTCGTCACCTATGGTACAACGATGGCCATGTATGCCTATTATTGTGTGACTAAACGGGTAATTTGAAAATATTTAAAATTTAAATTAGGAAATTTGTTTTCTGATACTCAAACTGTTTACCTTCAGGAATACGTTATGGAGGAAGTGAAAAACCGCGAGTACATACTGTCCCTTTATAAGAATGCCCAGAAGACACGCTTTGATGTGGAACACTACAATCATCTGAAGCGCAAGACTGCGGAACTGGAATACAATCTGAGACGTCTACAAGATCCACTTAACCTGCAACTGCCTGGGCATTTGGTGCGCTCACAAGCACTTCATCCGCCCACCGTAAAGGATGCTGTCGGTGTTAATGATGAAACTGAAGATAAAAAACGTCGTTAAGATACTGGACATCGTAGCAATTAGTTACGAAAAACACAAATCTTGTGCAGACATCAGAAAGAGATGAGAAGAGAAGTAGCCAACCACGAAAATGAAATGAATGAAACTCAAATCTAATTTTTAACACTCGCTCCATCACTCCCGCCATAAAGTGATCAAAATTTTAGTCAACTATAGAAAATGTATAAAAATTATAGATATTTTTAACAAAATATGTCATGGTGTTGTTTTAAGTTTTTGTGTATGGTTCCTATTTAGTTAATTGTGTTTATGTTGAATGTAAAGTTAATTTGTGTGTTATATATTTTTTTAGTTAATTATAATTTATTTAAGCCAAATCTGCAAGAGTAAGACGCACAACTAAATGCAGCAGATGGCCAGCATTATTGTTATATTATAATTTATTTATTGACAAATGTTTTTAATTTTAAACAAGTGTTATACGAAACTTTTAGTAAAATATATAATTTATTTATTGAAAATTATTTGAACCAATTGAGGATTCTTTTATTTAGGTACGTTCTTATATGTAATATATCGACATGCATAACATGTTCCAAAAATTTGTAAGACTGTCACTTTATAATTTTAAAAATTAATTATATTTAAAGCACTGCAAAACTTGTAAAAACTATTTGCGTGCACTAAAAAATTCAAATAAATGAAAATTGAATTTTAGTTTTGCCACAACTTTTAAAAACATTAATGCACTAAAATCCTATGGCAGTCTTAAAACCTCATACAAATGCACATGAAACTACTAACTTAAGCTTTAATACATACTACTAATTAAATACTTACAAGAAATACATAACAATTTGTAAATAAACCGCACCAACTAATTCATAAAGGTTTTAAAAATGATTTAAAAAATTTGTAGCTAGTAAAGTCAATAAAATCATAATGTAATAGTAGCATAAAATAATGGCAAGCCGCATAATAAGCAAATTGGTTATAAAAATTGCGCGCATATTAAATGCCTAATATAGATTGTACGTGTAAATATAAGCTGCTGTGTTTCATGACAACGTAACAGAAATTAAGTATTAAGCTTCATATAGTCGGGCAAGTTCGGCTATAATATAATTTGTACCCATAATATAAAGGGATATGAAAAAAATGTATTACATATAAATTGCGTGCAAATATGAATTTGTGAAGAGAATAGAAAAACCATGAAAATTCAAATTACAAAATTTTGAAAATATTGTCCATGTAAGCAGAGCCACCAGCAAAAATCTTATATTGTCTACTAAACCTTTGCTACAACATTTTTTTGCAACTATTAAAATTTTTAGTTAGCAACTAAAAGTATGCAGCAGTTTTTAAGCAAAACAGCCACATCCGTCGATGATCCAGCGATCGCCAAAAAAAACCACTCACTTTTTTTCTTGCGTATGTATTGAAATTTTCTCTGCCGCAGCGACGCGTCGCCACGTTGTCGTTGTTAAGCAACAGACACGAAGTTAATGGTGCATGACTTCGGCTCTGTTGCGCTGCTTTACTGTCGTTGCTTAGCAACGACAACGTGGTGACAAAAAGCAGACACTAATGCATATGTTTTGAGCAACATACTGTACGTTTGACGACCTAGCTGCCGCCACTTATCCTTATATTACAGCCGGCAGCCGGGACATCTGGACTATTTTATGTACTTTCCATGTGTTCATCCGTTTTTGTTGTGTTTTAAATCACGCTATGTTGAATCATATCGTTTTTTGTGACTGTAGCTGCTATACGAATATATTAACATATATCCACGAGGGGTTTGCGGATCCGGACGCGGAAAAATGGTTTGATGGTTTTTTGCGAGCTCTGATGTACATACACTTCGATGTGAAAAACATCCCTTAAGAACAAATCCTGGATCCACGCTTGACACAAATATGTTTCGCACTTACCTAATACCATATACCCGTGTAACCAAGCTACAGGGCATAACAACAATCGGTGAATGCATGCCTTCCAACTCTTAACGAGATGGGTACATTGCACAGAGTTAATCTGCCGCTTGCATACTACTTTTAAAAAAATGTTGAAGTGGAAACCAGAGATTTAGAAACGAGTTTGGATCCACATTTCGAAACATTCGTATACAACAAAGTTTTTCCATAAGGGGTAAATAAATGTAAATACTTACAAGTTAAAGCACTTAACTAAATATGGGGATTTGTGTTACTTTCATACATTGGACTTCAACCATAAGTCAACTCCCTTTATCATCAATTGTTAAATGTTTGCCACAAATGTATTATATTGTTTTTAATGGTTATGGTTATACATACATATGTATACTTTTAAAAACTGTTGTCCAATGTTACGTTTATGTTCATTTCATGGAGAAAATCTTATAAAACTTCAAAGTTTTTGACTTTCGTGGAGTATTTCTTGTATACAGCGCAAAGGACATTAAAAAACCAAAAATTTCAACTGATTATTAATACGACAGCTGCACGATCTGATTTGTATCTGTTGAATGTATAATCAGCATTAAGTTCGTTTTGCAATGTCCAAGTTATACAAAAAGCTACAAATGTTACCCTTTTTTTTTTAATTTTGGCTTGAATCATCCTTTTATTGAATGTGCAGAGGGTGATAAAGAAAAGTGCGCTTAATGGGTACAGATTATAAACAAATAAATTTCAATAAGCTTAAGTAAATATTAGTAAAAAGTAAACGTAATCTAGCCAAGTAAGCTGCTTCCGGTCATAAAAACTTGTATCTCATATTTTACTTTTGACTTTTAATTTATAAACTAGCAACATGCTTATGTAACTAACGACATACTATATACATTAAACTAAACTAAGAATTGGAAAAAACGGTTGTGTTGAAACAAAAATAACTTTTTATCTATAGTGTAAATCAATCAGTAGTCACACTTGCCAGCTTGCAAAACACATTTTGATTTAGGATGGCTTCTAATGCGCTTACACAACAAACGCGAATAGAAAAACTAACAACTGCACAAACTTTACAGTACTTACAGAACTACAATCCATATAAGTAATACTAGTCTAAGCAACTAACTTAAAACAAAAATTCAAACATTTGTGATTAAATTTTAAATTATATACATACTAATATAACAGCTATATATATATTAGAAATAAAAATTGTTTTTGTACAAACTAAATCAAATATAAGCCCTTAGCTTCTTTATTATAAACTTTAAAAGTATTTACCAAAGATTCCTATTGTTTATTTTTACCTATTTATATAAACATTACTTTCTAAATGCAAGTATCACACTATATACAAACTTATATAAAACTCAGCGCCAAAGACTTAATAACTACTTATATAAAAATACATACAAGTCAAGCCCTTGCCCTGCCTTCTTTAAATGTTCTAGAAGTAACAAATCCTCTTCGTAAAGCTCGTTAAAGTATTTTTAATGCCAACCTTATTGTTATAGTATTACCTACAAGCACCATAAGAGGTGTTGAAGCCCTTTTAAACTAATTCTCAAGTACCTTTTTTTCTAAAAAAAAAAAAAAAAACTAAACAATGATTTAAGTAATTTATACCAGATTATACCTACCTACTACTTACATAAATGCATATAACACATATTAACAATCTTTTTAACGAATTTAAATATAACGTAACAATTAATTATTTTAATAAGTGCTTAATGATTAAATTGTTTAAAGAAAATATTGCTATAAAAAAAACGTGCGATTTTTTACATTTATATAACGAAAAAATTTGTTTGTTAAAGCATAATACAAAACTCCTTAATTCCAAGTATGCTTAAATAACTATTAAAAAACTAGAAATCAAGTAAACTTAAAAACTATGCTACATAACTAGGCGGATGACTAACAAAAGTATAAAATAAAAAAATTAATAATGAATATGAGAATATGATATTGTTTTTATTTGTTACTAAAACGTACAAAGAAAATCACGAAATTTTATTATGGCAGCCTCAGGCACAACGAATCTCTAGTCTAAAGCAACGACTTGAATCGGTGGCATTCCACCGAACAAGTTCAGCTATGGGTCTACTTGGTTTGAGAAACAGCGTCAGCTTATCATTCAGCTGTAGCTGTGAGAACTTGCTAATGATAACCGCCTTGGTGGACTCCCGATATTTGGCTACCATACTATTATTGGTGAAACTGCGTCCTCGTTGATCAGCCAACTCATATGTAAGCACCGGCTTATTGGCCGCATCATCTATAAGTCTGTAGCTAGGCTGACGATATGGATTATAGCCCAGTTTTTTGCATATTTCTCGCACTTCTGTGACATTGGGTGGATCGCTTTTTGGAAAACATTTTGTATGCCAAATGCCATAGGACTGTTCAATTACCTGACCGTACACTTCCTTGTTGCTATTAAAGTGTTAGAAGTGCGTTATTAATAACTCTTGAGATTAATAGCTCAAAAATTACTTGTATTTATTCTGTGTCCAATAGTCCGCTTTGGGGCTATCTTGTAACGGCTGTTCTATGCCAAAACAATAACGCTCATCTTCGCCATCCGGGCAATCCGGCTCCTTGTCGCAGACAAAGTCACGTGGAATGCAATGATTAGGCGAGCTGCGTAATAATAATAAAAGTATTTACAAAAAAAATGCAATTTGTTAAATCCAGCAGCAAAGTCGTTTCCACATATTCATTTGCATACTACTACTTACGAGCTACACTGAAAGTGTTCTGCTGTGCAATTGCATAGAACCGAACTCTCATCACTCTTGTCCCAGCAGTTGCGTTTTCCATCGCAAATCTTGCCGGGATCGGTAGCTCTGCAAACAGTAACCTTATTAAATTTAAAAAAAATATACAAAGATCTATCTTACTGCAAATAGGTAAAACAACTGCATATTGTTGGCTCATCGGTCATGTCCTTACAGTCCGGCACATGATCACAGAATTTGTTCTTAGGCACACACTTGTAACTAGAACGGCATTTCATCTCACCAGGCGCACATGACCGCTTTAAACTGCGACACATTTGAGGTTTCTCATCGCTGCCGTCATGGCAATCTCTATGGCCGCTGCATATGGCTGACATTGGCAAACAAGCGCCCAGAGGACAGCGATGAGTTGTACACGGCGGAGCAGGCTCCACATTAGCGCATTGTGGTTGATCTGTATGACGGTCGTAAAGTTAAAGCATTTTAAGACTTTACCACACTTACCTATAATTTCTTGTAAGGACTTGTAGGCGGTATCTAATGTTCGGATACCGATGGACGACTTAAAAGTCTGACAGTTGCTATTATTGTAACTAAACAGCCCCGAAGGATACCAGCCTGTGTTTGGATCACGGCAGACAAGCATGCCCTGATCAACGGGATTGAGAAGTGTGTTGCTTACATTCTTCAAACCGAACTGAGCGCAGCTGGTAAATTTAGTCAAGGCTGGCATATTTGCTGGCTCTACTTGTTTAATCAGTTCCACTTCCTCGGATATGGAGGCCATATCCTCACCGCTCACATTAAGCAAGCGCATTAAAATCTCAGGTGGTTGTTTCTCCTGAAGTTTGTAGCATGAAAATTGTGTTTGAGCGCACTTGACATCATTGGGCATTGCTTCAATGGGTACTGATTTGATGCGGCCCGTCTGTTCGTCATGCAAAATACTTATGCAGTCCCTTGTATTGCTTTTGTTGTATTGTTTGCTGAAAAGATATACAATTATTATGGATTATTCCAAATCATTCACGGAGTTAAGATTTTTCCGGCGCAATATCGCTTTATAATTATTAAAAGGACTGACACTCACATGTCCGGTAGAAATGTTGGCAGCACATAATGCGTAAACCTGACGGGTTCCGCTAAATGATAAAGCAGCACATCCGATTTGGGAACCGCCTCATAACAATCCACGCGTTTGATTTGCTCATGTGTGCTGTGATGAAGAGTGCGTTTTGTCTTGCCACCGCCTACCAATGCGCTGACATAGTGAGTTTTTAGGCTAAAAATAAACTTATTAGAGATGAAACTGAGACAAGAAATGTGTTATCAATACCTTATTCCCAACATACAACTCTCATGCACGAGCACCCATTGCTTTTCCAGGAGCACGCCTAGACACCAAAGTTGTCCATTTGCATAGATATCCACTAGCCAGGGCCAATGAAGCTCCTCAATAGCTTCGTATAGTTGATTATTTACTAACATTGTTTTGTTTTTCTTGCCCTTAATCAGCACATCCAAGCGGTCCAAAATTTCATCCTTTTTGTTAACCAGATTTGGGGGCAAATGCGGCTTAAAATGCACATTGGGCCTATTGTGTGTCTCAATAGTTGGCTCTAGCGCGGGCATCTTTGTTAAGTTGGTCTTTACAGCCTGACCAGCGCTAAGTGTCTTTGTGGGAGTTGTCTTGTTCGATTGAGGATTGCACTCTATATAAATGCCCTGACACTTGTTGCCCTCTACTCGCGCCTGATGGTCTCTAATTACTGGATTATGTGGAAAGGTATCCTCCTTGCTTGTAAACAGAGCACTATCCCACGTCATTCCTTTTAAATGCCCACCTAGTCGAGCCTTTCTGGCCACGTCAGGTTCTATAGGCATCATGTCACCGTTAGCAACAAATTCCGTGCTGTTATAGCTACGTGCACCCTTAAAGCCCAGTAAAGCGCATACTTCGTTCGCAGTGGCAGCGCTGTTTTGAAGAAAATCAGTCTCATGGGCGCAAACGACGCGCCATTGTCCATGAGAACTGCGTGAAAAAATGCCAGTGCTGCTAAACTTGGGCTGCTTATGGGCATCAAAGTGAATGTCATGTCCATTGGTCAGTGCAACTAAAATATAAAAATAAGCAAAAGAGTTTGTATGACTGATATAATTATGAATACTTACAGCAATCTTTTTCGTCCTCCCTGAATGGGCAATCTATTATTTTGTCACAACGCTGCTTTTGTGAAACACATATTTTGGATAGTGGGCACAGAAATTCATTCGACTCGCAACCACCTATAAATTGGAAAATCTAATTAGAACAAGTCTCTATTTTAATGGTAACTCTTAAACTCAGTTTGAAAGCAGAATCCTTTTTTTTTTTACTTCAGTTTACTTACCACAGTCTAACTCATCCGTCATATCCTCACAATCCGTCTTGCCGTCGCATATAAGCACACTTAACGAATCTTTTAAATAATCGCGACAAGTACAGTGCAGCTCATCCGTGCCATCTTCGCAGTCCTCTTTCCGGTCACAACGATGTTTCAATTCCACAATTTGTGGAATTCTAAAAGAATAAAGTTCCTTTTTTCGTTAAACAAAAGAATTATCAATATGCTGGAGTTTTACCTACTTTTTACAAATAAACTTATCGGGCAACTTGGTCTTGCCAGGTAATTTGCTTGCTTCAGTTGTGGTTTTAAAGCTATTGGTGTTGTTTGGGCTAGATGTTGTTGTATTCAATGTGGGTATTACTGTTGTCTGCTTTGTGATGACAGGACTGCTAGCTGTTGTGGTCTCTGTGCTTGGTTTTAATGTTGTCGTTGGAACTGTGCTGTTGGTGCTGACGAGTCCCTCGGTTGTGGCTGGAGGCAACGTGGTGGTGTGTTGAATCTTAATTGTGGTTTGCTCTAGCACTTGAGTGACTAAGTCGGTTAACTTTATAAAATCTTCAGTTGATGTGGGTAGCAACAAGCTATTGGTTGTAGTTATTGGTAAGATAGTTGGTGCTTCAGTTGTTTTCGGCTCCATTGTGGTGGTGTTATGAATGAATTCTGTTGTTGTCGGCTCTGTAGGCTCAATTGGCATAGGTGTTTCTCTTGTTGTTGAAGTAATTATTGGTGAGATTGTTGATGTTATGGATTGAAAAGTTGATGGTGGGTCTGTGTTCTGTGATACTATTGGTAAGATTGTTGTGAATTCGGTTGTTGTTGATGTAATTGTAGTTGATGGTGGGTCTGTGTTCTGTGATACTATTGGTAAGATTGTTGTGGATTCGGTTGTTGTTGAAATAATAGTTGATGGTGAGACTGCGCTATTTGGTATTGGTGAAGGTTGTGTTTGTGTAGATAATATTGTTGTTGATGACATTATAGTTGAAGAAGTGGTTGGCAAAATTGTTGGCGCAAAAATGGTTGTTGTTGGAGATATAGTCGTAGTTGAGTTTGAAAATGAGTCAGATGGCATCGTTGTTGTCAAAGTAAATAAGGGTAAATTTGTAGTTGCTATTACTGATGATGATGTCTGAGCTTCAGTTATTGGTACAGTGGTTGTTGATTCCCTTATTATTGTTGTTGGTTGCGTAGTGTTTATTGCCTGAGCTGTTGTGGTTTTTTCAAATCTTTCCGTTGATGCAGCTTTAGTTGTCCATAGCTCGTTTAGTAAAGTGCTATTTGATAGGCTCTCAGTTACTTTGCTGAACACTTGAGTCTCACTTGTTTGTAGTTCCAGTTCCTGTTGTGCTATTAAATCATCATCTTCAATTTTAACATCTTGCCGCTGTTTATTACTTTCGTTTATAGGATAGTAGTCACTTTCAGTGGTGCTGCTTACATTCGTTGTACCGCCCACCATATCTGGTATAAAGTTATACGTACAGCCCACCTCATCTTCGCCACCTAAGCAGTCCACATTGCGATCACACCGTTTTTGTTGAGGTATACAGCGTTTGCCACCCCACATACACATAAAGCCCGGGCACAGCCTTAGCGGCTGTCGTGCTGGCAACATGCCCGGCGAAACAGCCAACTCCAGCCAGTCCAGGTAAAGTGCTAAACGCGTATAGACACCAAACTCACGTGGTCGTGCACAACCGTTGCCATGACTTACAACGCCAGCCAGGTACCATTCCTCAGAGTTGCTGACACTGCGACAGAAGAGTGGACCGCCTGAATCGCCTTGACACGCATCGCGACCACCGTTTGGATCACCAGCGCATATATCCTCCGCAGCTTGATCTTCTTTCTCTGTACATCGCTTGCGTATGGGCACACTAACTTCACGCAGTGGATCACCTGAACCAAAGCGTGAAAGTTGAAGTAAACATATTTTATGCAATCATCAACTGTCAAAAACTTACTGCTTGGACCCTTTTCCCTAATGGCACCCCAGCCTACTACACTACAGAGCGTGTGCTCCGCTGGTCCCCAGAGCCAGTCGTCGCCAAACGTGGTGCGCCCTTTATCCGGCAGGCAAATGGGCTTGACCCAGCGATTAAAATGCAATGGCTCCGCCAGACGTAGCATGGACAAATCGTTACGCATACTCCGACGTTCGTAGGCCTGATGCACTACCACATGGGAAACTGGTTGAATTTGAGTGGCTAGCGAGTAACTGGTTCGACGCAGCAAGCCTGCACGAACTTCGTAGTAATATTTGTGAAAGTTGATTACACAGTGTGCTGCACTAAGAATCTAATATAAGACACATTAGACCAAATAAAGACTTGACTTGAGTACTATTGCTCACCCAGTGTTCCGCGTATATTGTACCACCACAATGAAACTTGCCATTCCTGTAGATGGCCACTACAAACGGCCACTGTAATGGATTGGTATAGCTTCCACCCACTATGCGTCCTTTTTCGGACTCTATTGAATCCAACTGAGAGACCATACGACGTGAACGTTTCAACGGCATACTTGGCTTCGGTTTGCTGGGTACGCCACACTTGGCAGGTGCACATTTCACATAGGCTACGTGGTCAATTATTGAGTCATGGCTGCTGCGACCCTGACAGGCCTGGGGAAAATGTACACCGGCATGTAATGCGGGCTCAATAAACGGACCTGGAAGCGTTATGTTCTGAAAGGATATGTTGGGGATGGCTGCAGAACGTGGTTGAGTACCCTCGAGCTCGCAGGCAGCTTTGGCCCATTTGGCGCCATTATTACAAACAGGATACCAATCGCCGCGATGATTGTGATAAAGATAGCCTTCGGTTGCGGACGTAGAGTAAGACTAACGAGTTAAAAGATTTGTTTATTATTTATTGATTGCTTGTGCTGGCAATACTTAAAATTTTTAAGCTAAAATACTTTTCGAGGCAAACTGCTACACTAAATTAAAAAATGCGCAACGTGTGTTGGTGTTTAGGTGTGAAAAAATTCTTTTATCGGAATTGTCGAAAACAACTTGTTTCGCGACATTTCCATTCTATCTTTAATAAAGATCTTTGTAGCTTGCGTTTCTTAAAGCCTATTCCCACTAGGAATCCATTTAATTGGACATACTTTTTTGTAGTTTCTTCTATTATTACACAAAACAAAATATTTCAAAACAAATAAATAACATATGTATGTTTTCTATGCGCATCGACACCAATTTTAGAAAGGTGCGGAGATGCCAATCTTTTTAAAAAATTTCTTGTTGTGGCCGTAACAGATTTTATTTTAAATGGCTTATAACTCTTATAACACCATTTTAACTGTGGCTCTAGATATGTTTACCTTGTTTCAAAATATAAATAGTAGCTCATCAGATCTATAATTTGGTTTACAGATGCATTGACCTGCTAACTAAATTAATTTTTGAAACATGGCACATAAAAAAAACTGTGAAGTAGACTTTTTTATGTGGAATCTTACGTAATTTTTTGGAGCAGAGCACTGAGCCCACAAATGATCCCCAGAACTCCGACCATGTGCAAGCTTTGTAAGTTTAGATAAACAAAAAATTGTTTTCTTGAGCATAAGAATTGCACTCAATTATGTATAGCATAAGCTTTCGCTAACACCTTCATAGGTTGCACTTGAGACTCAAAAAATATGACTGAGCACTTTAGCCCTGGTCAGCAAACGATAAAGTTGATTTAATATTACGCGCAACTTCTTTTTATTATCGACCCAGGGGGTGCAAAATAGTATCTTCTCGAAATAGTAATTTTGTTTATAAATTGACTACGTAAGGTATTAATATTACAAAATTTGTCTTACCATATGATTGCTGATATCTGTTACTAGCATGCTGCACTCTTGCTCGTCTCGTCCATTCAGACAATTTAAAATACCATCGCAACGCTCCATCTGGCTATAGCACATAGATATAGTGGAACGATTATGCCGAGCATATTCCTCTGGATTGTTGTAACATGAGTGCGCAAATTGCTCGCAACCGAAGCAGCCCAGCTCGTCCTCACCCATAGGACAATCAGCATAGCCATCACACATGCGCTCCTCGTCCAAACGGTTGGCACACGTGCAGGAAGCCTCATCGCTGCCATCAGAGCAGTCCACCACACTATCGCACCAGCGCTCGGTACCTATGCACTGCTGGCCACCGTAGCAGCCAACCTGATCCGACTGCTCGCATTGGGTGCGCTCTCCGGGCTCAATCGGCAAACCATTATACGAAGCATAAATAATTTGGCCTTGTATAGTGCCGGTTTGATTGGCCTGACGCATTTTAAAGTTGGCATTCGAAAAGCTTAATTGATTGCTGGATGTGCCACTAGACTGGCTGTTGCCAGACTGCCCGCCTTGGTTTTGCACATAGGTGCAGTAGACTTGCTTTTGGCCAGCTTGCATCTTTTGAGGTGAAGCATTCTTCGAAAATATATTTGGCAAGTTGCCTTGTGCAGCAGCTGTTGACCCGCCACTGCCACCAAAGAAGTTTCCACTGGGGCCAAACTGATTCGGCACAAAGAAAATACCGCCCGGACCACCCATGGGCATGCCCGCATTGGAGCCCCCAAAGTGAGCGCCTTGCATGCCATAGAATGAGGGTGACCACATTGGCATGCGGAAATTAGCTGGTGTCATGTAGAAGCAAACAGGTATCGTAGGCATGCCAAAGTTTGGGTTAAACATGAACTGTGCTGAGGCTTTCATGGTTTCACCGGATACAGGAAAACCACCAGGTGCACGACTGGTAAACTGCACATTGGGCGACGTAGTAAAAGTTTCCGCAGCACCTTCGGGAATAGTCCCTTTGCCATCATTGAACACATTCGCTTTGTTGTGCATTTTTTTGACCATTCGCCCGCATAAAGCCAACAGTTCCGCATCGGCCGCTGTGAAAATGCAAAGAAATTATTTGATGAATATGCAAACCAGGGTGTACGACAAATCGCTAACAAGCCAGAAACAAACTGAAACTAGCTCACAGTAAAAACAAAAGTGTTTTGTGGGCAGTTTTGTTTAAGGCCCATATACCACATTTTATATAATAATTGGAAAATTGGCTAAGATATTGGCGTTGGGAGATCTATAAGATTCTACCACTATATGTTTTATAAAATAATAATAATAATTTGTGAGTACAAAAATTTTAGTTAAAAAAGATGAAACCGAAACTTTTTTTTTGCAGCTGTAGATTATCCCGTCCTGAGGTTAAATAAAATTTGAGCTTACCATTCATGACATTGCCGTTTGTTGGATTTAGCTTGGGTCCCATCTTCTCCAGACTTTTGGCATCCATTTCGCCGTCAAATGTATCGATTAATTCACTCTGCGGCAGCACTGGTGCTGCCTGCTGCTTAAACTGTTCAACCCAATGCTGCCGATCATATACGCTACTGTTGCCCGGGGTCATTGACTCATTGCTGGCTAGTTTTGCACGCTGGTTTATCTGCAGCTCTGAGCTCTCCAGCATGTTCTCTGCGCTGCTTGGATTATCCAAAGGATGCTCATTACGTGTACGTTCACTCGTTGTTTGGTTTGACTCACTGCTGATCTCATCGTGATCAATAATCCAACTGAATTTTATGGGCTTTGGTTTTGGGGGAAACGCTGTCGCTCTGGTGGTTGCTTCAGTGGTGCTGGCAGTGACTGTATTATTGGGCTCCGATGTTTGATTGATGGTATTTAGCATGCTAGGTGAAGCTGATGTTTCTGCAGGGGCTATTGTAGTATGCGATATATTGAACTTTGTTTGGGGTAGACTTTCTGTAGTTGGCACTATCTCTTTTGGCTTATCAAAGGTATCTAATATCCAGCTAATACCCTCAGTTGTGGAGGGTAAAGCTGACGTTTTTTGGACTGTCACATCGATGGGGGTGGCCTGCGTTGTATTGGCTATTGTTGTAGTCATCATGTCGGTTGCTTTTGTAACAACCACCTCCTCTATTGTGGTCACAGCTGCTGTAGTGCTAGTAGTAGGCTTTGGCGTGTTTTCAATATATACATCATGCTCATCATTGCCTTGTCCATCAATAATCCAACTAATAATAGATGGTTTGATCTTTGATCTAATAGGTTTAGGAGTAATGTCTTCTAGCGCACTGCTACTATTCGTAGCCGCTGTGCTCGGTTCTAGGTTTTCAGCTGTTGTCGTACTAGTTGTGGTTATTAGCTGGACAGGCACATAGGGCTTATATTCCTGGGACTCCATGCTGCTAGACTTTTCTAGCTGTGGTTGATGTTCCAGCATAATGTTCTTCATTTTCTCCATTTTGTCAGTAATCTCTTTGGCCACCCTGTACATTCTTACAAATACCATCATGCATTCGGGCTCATGTGGAGTCTGCTTCTTGCATCGTGTGTACTTATCTTCCAGCTGGCTAAGCGCTGCCTTAGTGCGTTTGCTGCGAACTTTTGTATGCAACTGCCTTATGGATTCTTCAACTTGCAGAGGGTCCAACACGTCTCGAAGCTCTCTGCGTTGGCGACGTTTTTTGAGATGGAATCTCAAGCGCATATGCTGCAGGCGTAAACTTTGCTCCTCGCTGGGACTAGGAGTGAACGCTGCTTCATTGCTGGACTCTAGCTCTGCATTGCGCAATAACCCTATGTGCAGCGGTTGATGGTTTAAAAAAGGGTCTTCATCAATAGGTTCCAGTTGCTGGGCATGCATATCGTTAAGCGCCATTATTTGCCTCAGGCGATCTATGAAAGACTGAAGAGTAAGATTGGAGCAGACCTTCAATTGATGTTAGTTTTACCCATGCGTTCCAGTACTATGCCATGATAGACTAAGGACATAAGCAGCGTAATTAGCACTAATATTGATATGGCCAATATTCGGGAGCATGAAAGTCGATAGCAGCATCTGCGCTGATGTCGCAAATTGCGTTTGGCCTCCAATTCTGAAGGAAATTCAATTTGTTGTATAAATAGTACAAGCAAAGTAACTTTTAAAACACAATTTCCTTATAAATAACACGGGTTTTAAGTTATTTGAGATATGGGCGCAAATTTGGGCGAAAACCCGATGTATGAACAAATAAAACAAACATTTATATGTACATACATATGTATATACATGGTATGTATGCCTGTATGCACATATTGCTACTACGACCCGCGTACAACTTTACCTAAATGGATTTCGAAGCTTAATTAATTATGATTAGTTTGCAATTTTATGATCCCATTATCACTCGTTTACACACATACATACAAATGTATATTTACATGTTTAATACTCTTCTTTTTTTTTAGAGCAAACACATTGGCAGAAAGTTCTCTTTTTCTTATAAACATAATGAACAGTGTTCAAGCGACTTATTTAATATAAAACAAAATCTTTGACAAAAAATTAATATATTTTGTAAAACATAATGATATACATATCTGCACATGCGTGTACATATGTATATGTATCTAGATACAGAGTATCTTGAATTCCAGACAGCAACTTTTTGCAGTCTTATTGCTCGATAGCATTTTCGCAACACTTTTACAAACAGATGCCAAATGCTGACACAGCTGGCACTAAAAAAATTTAAAAACTGCATTGAAAAGCTTAAACTAAATGTTTTGGATACTACCAACTACATTTTTACATATGTATGTACTTTTTTAAACTTATAAAATTAAAAGTAGCCAATTAAATTCCGCGAGACCTACCATCCATAGTCAGATTCACAGATTTACGTTGTTTTTTTTTAAAGTAATTGATAGATTGATATTTTTGTTGGCAATATAATTTTTTTTGCCATGAGCATATCCTTTAAACATCCTTTGACGACTTCTTAAACTCTAGTGCATTATTCTTCACTATTATTTTTAATTATATGTATGTATATATTTTGTTTTGTTTTTATCACTTATTATACAATGCCACCAAAAGTAGCCTCAAATTACACAAATTCACTTAAATAAGGCACCAAAAAAAAACCAACAAAATATGTATGAAAGTTAACCAACGGCTTAGACTTTTCCGCAGACTATTCCAGTTCTGGGATCCGTTTTCGATTCGAAACCACGACGATAAATTAAACAGCGAGCAACTTCAACCGGCGTACGACAACTGAGCCGGTAACGCCGATGCGGCTCGCTTATGAAGCTTTCCAAAATTAGAACAGCGGTTCAGTTTGACCCGATTTGTTGGTAATTTTGGCTGTGCTGTGTTCAACAAATTTTGAACTTTACTGTTTTTTGGTTAATGAAATTATCGAAATGTGCTGGCACTGCGGAAAATCATTTCGAGAAGTGCAAGTTGAAGGAGAATTGCACATATATATGAACTCAGCAAAGCCGCCCCCAATTGCACTGCGTGGGCAATGCCAACGACCGATGTTTTGGAATTTGCTTTGCATTTTTTGTGAAAAACTAGTTAGCCTTGACTTATAGTTCGCTCTTAGACTCGTGCTATTCTAAAGCCAAATAAGTTTATATTTTATAACTTTTTTTTTTTTGCTTAAACACACTCAAGATTTCACAACGTTAAAAAATATCAAATTTCGGGAAAATTGCAGAAACTTTCAAAATTTTTACTATCCAATAAAATGTAAGTAGTAACTTTGAAAATAATGCTAAACTGAAATAATACATTTGTTTCTACGACGTGTCGGTAGCTACAAAACAAACTAAAAAATATTAAAAAAGGAAATTGTATGCGAAGTTTTATAAATACCGCGAAGTTTCCACATACTAGGGAACAGCATGTGCACGACTATATACAACCAACAAAATACAACTAAATGGTAAGTACCCACGCTTTTAGGTAAAATTCAAAAAGTGACCTGCATTATTTTATTAACTAAATGTGTATTTTATTCGTCGCAGTATACATGTTTAGGTAGAAGAGTCGCGATAGGTAATGTGCTTTTCAGATAGTATTAGAAATAAAGAAATACATTTTGCAAATTAGAAACTGATAAGGTCATCTCTTACTTCATAGATTAGAGCCTTGCGAATATTATTTAAGTAACAGAATATGTTGTAAGATAACAAAATACAAAGAAGTATGTATGCGTTTTTTTGTTGCGAGTACAGCAGTTTTTTAGGGATTTTCAAACAGCTTATTTGGAACTTGCGCCTCAAATAAACGCTGTAACAGCTGGCGGAAAATCTCGGGACTGATGTTGTTCCCCACACGCATTAACACGAACCAATCTCCACAGTTGCAGTCTTGCAGAATGCGTTTTAATTGTGACTTTGGCACAAAACGTGCATGGGCGCGCATTAATTGGAAACGCAAACCACGGTGGAATACGAAGAGCAAACGGTAGAGTAGTTTAAGGCCCGCTAGCAGAGTCATAAGCATGAACCAAATCCAGAAAAATGCAAATATTTTCTCATTCAAAATATTGAGCGGTAGCAGGCATAGATTGTCATAGATTTGGTATGAACCGCTGGGGCCGAATGTTACCAACTCGCATTTGGCAACTTTAGGAAATATGCGCGAGCTTATGTGGTTCCACAAATCCCAGTTGTAGGCAGGCACAGCGGCAAGCGCCTCTACATAACGCGACCAGAAGCCATTCAGGAAAACATCCAGCAGCAGTATGTTAACCACCTAGAACAAAACAAGCATTTAAGCAAAACAATATAATCATAAAGTTATTTAGCACTTACGCTAATGGAAAAGTTTAGAACCTCGCAGAGTATGTAAGCGGCGAAATAGCGAAAATGTGTCTCCTTATAATCTCTGGTGAAATAGCTAACTAACTCCTTGACGCGCTTATCTACTTTCTCGTTGTGAACTAAGGCCATGTTTAGGTCTGCGCAAAGGTGTTTGAGGCGGTTGCCCTCCCAAATTTTCCACAAAAATGCAGGCAAGTAAAACATAAATGACTGCAGCAGCAGCACCAGTACTACCCATTGATAGTACCGCAAATAGGTGAGCTTCTTGGGATGATTTGAGTCGTTTAAGACGCCTTCGGCAATATAGAGTATACTAGCATCTGGAGTACGATTGTATGTGGCTTTCCGGTAGTTTATGGTCACTTTTTCGTAAAATGACTTCAAGGCTTTGGCTGATGAATCGTCATTATCGTAGGTGAATATATAAGTGCCCATTGTCCAGCAATGTGAATGCACGTAGTCAAGATTGGGATAGTCCGAAGTGCATTGTATTGGTTCGCCGAAATATTGTTTAGCTGACAATAGAAAGGTGCAGGTTAGCAGCAAGGCTACCGTGCATTTGGAGTGCAGTGTAAAAATTAGATCATAAATGCGCACCGATTTGTACTGCAAATACTTTGAAAGCGGCTTTACTGCGGTATACATTTTGCAAATATGTATATTTTGCAGCAAGCTTTGAAATTAACTTTCTAAACGAAAATTACGCACAACTTGCATTAAACGCGCGATTCTACAAAATGATTTTATTTTTTTAAAGCACGCGGCATTCTAACGGTAGTTGCATGCTATCTCATTTAAACTTGCGACAGAGTGCGAGCGAGCTAAATAGACATAAGCAGGCGTAGTTTAACAACAGGCAGCTTATGACAGCGGTCAATTTTTGTAATCGATGTTTGTATGCAGGGCACATTTTTGTGTATCGATATGTCGATTTTAACATGACAATTAAAATATGTACTTCAATTTGAACGTTTCATAAAAATTCAGAGTAGCCTTTCTTATTTTGTATTTTAAAGCGCTTTGCTAGTTAATTTGTTTTTTTTTTTTTTTTTAAGTAAAAATATTTTTTAATAACAAATGGCAGTAGAGTAAACTTGCGTGCTGTATGAATTTGCATACATCGATTCATTTCTATTTGATATCGATAGATTAATTTTTTTATAATACGCCATGTGCAGACGAATTTTTTATTAATATTATTGTTATGAATGTAAGAAAGTATATATTTGAATAAAATCATTGCCGATTTAATAGTAACAATACCAAAGGTGGCTTAACTATTAATACCTACGACTGCCAACAACTACTTACTGCTAATAAGAATGTTTCTTAACCTTGTGTGTTTCGTTTTAGGCACACCACGAGAATAATGAAGAAGGAGCAACAATCATCCAAGCAGCTGGAGCGTAATGAAAAGAAAAAGAAAAAGTTGGCCGCACTAGCTAATCTCATGCAGCTGAATGACAGAGATCGTGTACACGAAGCGGAGCTGGCTAAGCGTCGCGAGGTTTTGGGCAAAAGCAGTTCAGGCTCAGATGGCCCCGAAGCAGTCACCGAGGAAGAAAATGATGGTTTTGTTAAAGTGTGTAAAAAACGCAAAACACGTAATCGACTGACCACGAAAAGCGAAGCAGACGTTGTTGAGACAGAGCCAGAACATAAACGCAGCCGCAGCTGCGAGGGCGGTGGCGATGATACACTGGACCCAATCACCACACTAACCGAGGAACAATATAAAAGTCTGTCTGCAGAAGTACGAAAGCGTAAACGCGAACTTGAGGATTTGCCGGCACTTCGCTTGCGTGAAATGGGCCTACGTGCATCGTTACAAACGCCGCAACACGCGCGCACGCCAATTTTTCTCACTGACATACAGCATCTGCTTATGTCTGCGCTAATCGGCAAAAATAGTCCATGTTTACCTGATCGCTGGTGCAGCGTTGAAAAATTGCCAAGTTTGTCACGTAGCGTTGTGGTCATACTAGAGGGACTCTCACTTTATCATTACCTTTCAAATGAGAGCCGTTTTACAGCAACAAATAAAATATTTAAAACAAAGTTGGAAATGCTGCTGCCGCCACAGGAGGAGGGAAAAATGATCGACGAGATTGCGCAGGTAGGTCGTTAAAGAATATTCAATTACAATTTAATATTTGTAAGTTTTTATCTTAGATTCCACTTACAAACGTGCAAGCGGAACAACTAATAGACGCGCATGGATCCCTTGAGTCTGCCGTTGAGCTTAACAAAGATCCGACACTGCTTGTAAAAACCATTTTCCACATTGAGAAACAAAACAAAGAGGAGCAGCCTAAATTGCATCCTGACGACAAATTTCCACGCACCAAGCTTTTGCTGTCTGCATTACAAATGGTTGACGAGGGTTATCCTATTCCGCTTGAAGGCGAATTGCACAGTCGCTTTAAGAAATTTGTATTTACCAAGAGCACTTATGCGCATGTAACAGATCAAAGCCCCATGTTTGGCGTAGATTGCGAAATGTGCCAAACAGCAGCTGGCGTTAATGAGCTGACGCGCATATCCATTGTCAACGAGGAGTATGAGACAGTTTATGAGACACTCGTTTTACCTGTTAACAAAATTACCGATTATCTCACCCAATATTCTGGCATTACTGCAGATTTAATGAAATCCGTTACTAAACGTCTGTCTGAGGTGCAGAAGGAAGTATCGGAACTTTTACCTGCAGATGCCATACTTGTTGGTCAATCATTGAACTCCGATCTGAATGCTATGCAAATGATGCATCCATATTGCATAGATACTAGCGTTTGTTTTAATATTACAGGCGTGCGTAAGCGCAAAAGCAAGCTGAAGCATTTAGCCCAGACTTTTCTTAAAGAGCTTATTCAAGTGAACGAAGATGGCCACGACTCCATCGAAGACTCGCGTGCTACACTGAAGCTGGTCAAAACGAAGCTGGCTAACAGTATTGAATTCGGCGATGAGATACTAACCCAGCGTAAACGCTTTCATGAAATAATTCGCGCCACCACTGGAGACAGCATACGAAATAACTTGTTAGCACATTTTGCTAAGCGGGATAAGCGCACGGCCATTGTAACTGTTGGAGATTTGCAACCACGCTTAAAGGAGATAATACAAAAGGCAGAGCAGGTGACGCCTAAGGATGACCGCAAATCAGTTCATGTGCACGAAGTAGGTAGTTCTAAAGAGGCTGTGAAAAAGGTCAATGAAGTTGCGTCTGATTATGCTCTGACCATTGCCAATTTACTTGTGCCTGAGCAGGATTTTATGCTGGAAAGTGTTGAGCGCACAGTCAAAAAACTGGATAAGCAAATAGAACGTCTGTGGAACACAGTGCCTCACAATGGTTTATTTTTGGTTTTAATGGGCGGCTCGGCAGAGTGCACCAAGGGCGTGGCCAAAATAGCCATTAAGCATAATGAGGAAATTAGCGCGCCGCTAAGCTGCGCAGATTAAGAAGTACATATGGCAATATAAAAGTCTCCAAATAAACCTTCCTATGTCTTTATAACATTTAGGAAATTTTTAAGTTTAAACAACATTTAAAATTAAAATTCGTTAAATAAATACAGCCTTTGGAGTACTTAATATTCCGCAAGCATACAAATTTGTCGTGACAGGTTGCAACCCTAGTCTGTACTTGGAAGTAGCAATAAATAAGATATACGTACTACAAATTTTCAACTGATTTTTCAGCTAAAACAATAAAATATTCATTTATTTTTTAACAAATTAAAAATGATTTTAATTAGCGCGTGGTCATGAAGTTTTAAGCCGGGTTGGTATTGATATTAAAACATTGTTGGGAATGCCCTTTTCTTGCTAATGGCGAATGCCACTCAGTAGCCAATTTCAAGATTCTTACTGAAGCACCCGATCTTGTCAAGCTGTACACGACTTTAAAGATGTTTAGGTGTAGATTTGAATGTGAGACGTTGATCAGGCAATTGTTACGTAAGTTATAGAAGATTATAAAAATCCATGTTGCTCCAGTTGAGTTTGGTAAAAATTTACGGTCTAATTTAATTACGCAAATTATGGAGGCAGAGAATATGTGCGTATATGCAAAACTGTTCAAAATTTAAGGTGTTTATGAGAATTTAGGTTTTTGCTTAGTTTTGTTATGATTTTTGGAACGTAGCAAAGTAAGTAATGCACCTGAGTCGGTTTCTTTGAGTTTCTTTTCTTTTAAAATGCGCTCTTAATAACACTTTGCACAACTATGTACGTTTTATCTTTGATTGATCAAGAAATTATTTATTAGCTATGATATTTGACTTTAAAAGAGAAATAATCGAAACAAATAATCATGAAATATTGTAGTTTGAGCCAAAACTCCTAGCGAGATGCTTCCAATTTTGGGAGATGCTGCTATATGAGCATAATAAGCCTTAACCTTATTGTAAAATTAAAAAGGTTTGCTTACACTAAAATAAAATTGAAATTATTGAATAGTTATTTTTTCGAAAAAGTCCAAAAGTCAAATATGAAGCTAAATTAGATTTTATCTATAGGTTTTAATTTAACCTAACGTCCTTTTCCTCAGTATTTTCAAAGAAATCACAAAAGCCAACAAATCCGACTTGCTCATAAATAAACAGAAATTTTTAATTTTGTTCTACAAAAATTTTACATTTTGTTCTACAACAGAATTACGCAGAATTTCGACCTACATACCTACATTTCTCCCGATGCTAGCGTCGTTTTGTTTGTTTTACATTTTCCCTCGTGATAACAGCATGAAATTTCCTACCTCACTCAACACATCGCTCATTCGACTAGGCCCCCGCAGCACGCCCGTTCGGAGCACGATAGTCCGAGAGCGTAGCCTACACACGCACTCCCTCTCTCAGCTATTTGGAATGAAAAACGAAAGTGGCAGCTTTGTTTAGGCTCTCCGTCTTATCATCAGCATGCACACGCATGAAAATGTTGCGCCTTACATTGCGATTACACATACGACCTGTGTGTCGCTTTTGCTCTGTTAACGCGCATGCGTCCTGCGGAAAAGCTTTGAGTTTTTCTCAAAATACCAAATAAATGCTGCCAGATGGCTTTGATAAATATTTCAAAAATGAAAATATTAAAACAATTTTAGAGCCAAATTATTTTATTCAAACTTAACTACTTTAAAGTATAGCATAAGACTAATCCAAAATAAAGTTTTATAAAATTCAACAACTGTTATAAGAGAACTGCTGGAACATATGGAGCAACAAAATGGCAACACTAGTTTGGGAAATTTGGTATGTTTTTCTTATGTTATTGGCGCTCGAAGTGTTTGTGAGTGTGCGTGTATTTCGTACACTTGTAACATCCGTTCAAAGGCGCACATAATATTTTGTTGTATACGCTTTTCGCTTTTCAAGCAGCGAAGTTGTCGTGTTTGTTCGTCGTGCGAACAGCGCGCAAAAAACGAAAAAAATAAAATTAGTTGTCGAAATACGCGAGAGGCATAGTTCTTTTTTATATACTTACTGGTATATATATACATATATCTGTCTAAAATGCGGAATTAAATAGCTCAATGTTGTATGCGGCATGGACTGTATACATTTAGCCAAAACATTTTATTATAAACAAATGCAAATTTTTGTGTTTAAATAACAGTGCAAACTCAACATATTTATAGCGCTATATAATTAACGGAAATGTAAAACTAAACAGTTATAAACTTGAAAAACAAATTCTTCGAAATTCCTAGCAAAACGAATGCTGTAAAATTTTTTAATGTTGCTGTTGGGTAAGTAAGAAATTTTTGGGGCATAAAAACATAAACATAAGCTACTCTAGTAAGCGTACACAAATTGTGTATCTATAGGATACATCAACACAGTTACAGTTACAGCTATAGATACACTTACAGTTACTTGCTGTTAAAAATAAAATTTATATAAAATGAAAGTACACAAGTGAAATTTCGTGCGTCTGTGTGTGTGTGTGTATGAAAAACTCGTTCAGTGTGTCAGTATATCAAGCGTAAGTGAACAACAACATATAGCACTGCATCAGCTGAGGCAAATACGCATACGCCGTGTTGTTAGTTATTACTTCAGTCATAGTATCTAACTTGCATTTTTTTTTTGCTCTTGCATTATTGTATTTGTTATTTTCTTTGTTTTTTGCCCTTGGCACCAGTTGCAATGGCCAACATCGACGTTGCAGCGAACCTTTGTCAACACAATAAAAGCTAGCGACCTCAATCGCCTTCCAAATCCTAACGACCGTCGTCGCGCACTTGATATTGGCTGTGGTTCCAAAAGCCCTAGCATGTCTCTATGAGCCTATACCCCACCCGACTCTGTTGGCATTTGTCTGCTGTTTGGGTTATTTCCCTTTTTGTTGTCGCTTTTGCTGCTGCTCCAATTTTTCTCAATTTTTTGTTTTTCTTTGCCACCACCACCAAGAAACCGTTGAACATGGAACATGTTGCGTAGGGCTCCAGTGTTTTGAGGGTTGGTTTATATATTATGCTCTGTTTGTACTATATGAAGCGAAGCTTGTGTCAACTTTTTATGTGTAGGAAATTTCGTGAGCACACAGAGCAAGTTCTATGGCAAGGAACTACAACTTTCAATAAAATTAACTTTTGCTTGCTGTTTCATTTAAGTAGCACTTAAAATACGCTTTTATTCTGAGTATTGCAACTTTGATAGATACGCATAATGAATTAACCTTGCTGTTTGTATCAAAGTTTGCTCATTCTCAATCTTTTTACAAAAGAGATTCGCAGAAGTTGAACAATATTTAATGAGTACATGCATTGAGCACCTGACTTATTTACTACGCCTCCTTGCTGTTGGTCTGTGGCATGCATTAGTCAGCCATTTTTTGCTGACTTTTTAATTTATGCCTTTGGGTTTTCCCTCAACGTCTGGCATTACATTTGGCCAGCTGCCAAGTGGCGCAAATATATCCAATATTTTGTCATATTTTTTTATTTTCTTTTTACTGCGAAGCAAATTGTTTATGTGTTAACAATCAACGATGCCAGAGATGAGTAATGATATTTTGTCTAATTTTGGTACTTATAATAAGTATTAATAATAATAAACTTATTTTGGGTCTACTGTTATAAACTTATATGCTGAGTTTGTGCTAGAATTGACGTATTTTTCAGTCCTTATAGCCAAGCCAAAAGCCCACATTTTTTTTAATATTATCTACGCAAGGCAGGGGGATCCGCTCTCTGCGTGCTACGCATGCTAAAAACCTATCCTCGGCTCTTACCGTTTGGGCAGTTCGAAGGAATGAAGAATAAAAATAGCCCCAAACCAAATAAAATATATTGCCCCACTCCAGTCTTAGCAGCCGATTTATCAAAAACATTAAGAAGTGTTCTTTTAATCACCACACAATGCATAGAGGACTATTTTCAAGTCGATTGGATACAAAATAATCCAGCCCCAATATCCCTCTTGGCGAATATAACTTAGAATCGATGTTTAAGTCGATAGCATGTCTCTCCAGTTATTTTAAAATCTTGACCCGTAAATTCGAACACCTGTCGGTGGAATTTCTCTTTCTGCCTTTTTTATACCCTGTACCTATAGGTACAAAGGGTATACTAGATTTGTGCAATGTATGTAACGGCAAGAAGGAGGCGTGGCAGACCCCAAGTCCTGTATACCAAAATGCTTATCATAACCTCGGGTAGCGATTGAGCCATGTCCGTCTGTCCGTCTGTATGAACACCTAGATCTCGGAGACTATAAGAGCTAGAGATACGAAACTTTACCAGCTGATGCGCATATTTCCTCAGAAGATCAAGTTTTTTGAATCATGTCAATATCTTTCCCCGTTCCCCCGTAGCAAAGTTTCGCGGTTTTTAGCTAAACCGTTTAATCTGAAACTTAACAGAGCGATGCGTTGTGGTTACATGCTTCTGTGTGTCAAAAATAAATAAAATCGGACAATTACAACTAAAGTTATAACCTGAAATGTAAAAATTTCACCTCCCCTTGCCTATAAACTACGTCAATATTTGACTCTACGTAATAATAGTAACAAATGACCTAGAACCACCAATTTTGGTAAGCTGATTCATGTGCCTCTAATAAACAAATCCACATCCAAATTTTATCAATGCAGCCCACCCACCCCCCGCAATCGATTTACCGTGTTTTCTCCCACACCCTTCAACATATCCCCTTGAAACTTACGCCATATACTTTAAATAACTCCTTTGACGTAAATTTCGATTTTCATCAAAATCGGTTAAAATTTGCGGAACTAATAGGTATAAATATCGTTTTGCACCAACAAAAAAATGTTCCAATTAGAAATTCTTAGTAAGAATATGCAGGAATAAATCTTTTTTTGAGAAAAAAAGGTACAGGGTATTACACTGTCGGGCACCGCCTCGACTGTATTACATTTTTTTTATCAGAGACACCAAAAATTTCAGCCCGTTTGGACTGTCAATCAATCAGTCAGCCAGGTCGAACAGTTTTGTATACCTATATGTGCACATATAAAAGTTTCTCAGAATGTGGAATTTTTTTGCAGTTTATAGGAGAGATTTTTTTTTAAATTCCGCCGATAATTGCCATTTATTTTGAAGTAATCAATCAAGGTACTTGTACCAAACAAATGCCAATAATGGTCATAGTTTGCACAAATTTAAAACAACTAGTAAAAAGAGTAAAAACTGGGACATCGACATTTTTATTTTATTTGACAGATTGTACAATTAATTTAAAAAGTGGATCTCGCTAATTTCGAGCGAATAGCTTAAAATAACTCTAGCTTACAAATTTTAAAAAATGTTGGTATCCTCAACATGTTTAAGTAGATTCCGCAGTAAAATAGCATTCTAAAACCGAGAATGAATTTAAAAAAAGCCAAGATATATATGCATTATTTTGTCTGAAATGCCTCCACCATAACATATTCATTAAAAGTAATTTTTTTAAAAATCTCTTATCTTCACAATATTGTAGTAACATTTGTATTATCTGCCAATTATGACTTGCTCTCATCATACGCATTTCGTTGGCGTGCTCTATATTACTTTTCCACGGTGCAATATTAAAGCATGACTGTATGATGTCATTTGCCACTGATATTCTTTGTGCTCGATGGTGGGTCTAACCTTATGACTCAGCCTTTGACTTTTGGGTACCATGCTCGGCAAATCAAATTAGTAACACCGGTCACATTTATCAGGATTCCTAAAGTCACACGAAGTTAAGCAGCAAAATTCATACGCCAGGCGAATTTCCATTTGGGATTTGGCTTCTATGCTTCTTATTATAAATAGCAGCGGACATTCGCACTTTATAAAGTGCACTGGCATTGCGAGCCGCAGTACACTTAAAAAAAAAACGTGTGATTATATGAGCAAATCGAATGGACTACAGTAACTCTTTTGATTGTCTTTTTTTGAGAGGGTTTAGAATATGGGATTCCTACTTTTATGTGTTTTCTATTATGGCATTACCAGCTAAACTAACTGTAAATTAAGGATCAATTCAAAGGGAGTTATTATTTCTGACTTTGCTTCTTTAAAGTTTCAGTAGTTACCATGGGTGAATCATCTACTTAACTTTGGGAACGTGTGTGATCTAATCAGCGTTTTGTAAATATTTCAAAAAACATTTTTCAAACAGTTTCGTAAATATAAGCGAAAAAACGGTTACACTCATATCCAAATGGCTTTATTATGGATCAGGTTTTCGTAGTGTTTTTAGGCTCGCCAAATCCAAATTCGAGATAAAATATACCCTTACATACACTCAAAATATCGCATTAAACGAGCTATTTTGGTGGTTGTCGTAGAACGCTGACGTGACAAATAAAAAACATCGTCGAACATCAGGACTCAAAAAAAGATTCTTTATAACTTGTTTTGAGGTTATGTTAAAACTCAACTACTTAAAAAAAGGAAACGATTTTCAGGTTCGTAGGACTCACTATGATTCCTATATGTTTTTCAACCCGAATCGAAGCTTCAAAAACCCTCAGCACGTTAAGGCTCTGACATAATCTCAAAAATCTCATTAAAGGGTGTAATTTGTAGGTTATATCACAAAACTGACTAGTAGGGGTTTTTTGTACTTGGAGTCGGATGCAGCGATCCCAAAAACACATAAAAAACATCGTCGGACAACCGCTCTCGAAAAAAAATATTTTTTGTTTGTGAGGCTATGTTATTGATTGAACAAGCGATTTTTAACCAGATTAAAGCCATTATGGACAATTTCCTCTTGAAAAAACAAATGATCTATATCCTATCACTCTATTAACGTCTCTGTCCATTTGACGGATTTTAAGTGGAAACTCGGTTAATATTGGCTTAAAATTTAGTTGTAAGAAATTTTTTGCACACTGTGGAAATTTGGTTTCCAAAATTACCTTAAGTTAGTTCCAGTAAATTTAAGTTAGTTCTGCTTTCTTTAAGTGCAATTTATATGTACAGCAGCATGTACAAGTATTTTATGTTTAGGCAACCTGCTGAACTTTTCGACTTGCGGCCAAAATAGCCAAAAGAATGCGGCTGTGTTTATTTTTGTATCCGAATTTTTTTTCGGTACTTAATTGTAAGCGCCAAATATGCTTAATTTTTTCTAGATTTTCTTAAGCAACAAAGAATTTTGTATCTAATGCACAGTGGTACCAGATGTGTTGTAAAAAGATTCAAAACCAAAATGCCTTGGTTGTTTTGTTTACTTCAATTTGTTGGGCTTTTTTTTTTGTTTGCTTAGTTGTTTACACTAACTTTGGAGCGCCGACTGCCGCTGCTGCTGGAGCTACTGCTGTGCGTAATTATGTTTAATTAAACTAATTAAACACCTTTTCTTTTTTTTTTTGTTTAAAAAAAATATATAGCTAGAACATTGCTGCTGTTGTTTTTCGCGCTTTGCTAATTAATTTTCTTGTTGTTCTCGAGCATGAATACAAATATTGAAAATTGCGTACCCTTAAGTCGGCTGTGATCGACTTGATAATGCTTTTCTCTTCCAATAAATTGATTCCTGCGTAGAGTAAGTTAGTTTACAGCTTGAAAAGCAGTAGCTAATCGTAAGCTAATTTTTAATGTTTGAAAATTTATATTTCTTGCAGTTTGTAACCGAACTTACATCGAAAAAATTTTTTTTTATATATGCGGATTCTAGTCGAGCTTACCATACTTTAAATTCTATTTCATGTTTACTTCAGAATTTTAATTCGCCTTTTTTTATTTTATGTCAAATAATTACGACGCCCACTGTTAAAGAAATTAATTAACCAATTTAAAATTAATTGAAAATTCTTTTTAAATAATAAAAAATAAGCGCAAGTTGAAAATACGGCTTAAACGAATCACTTGCTTATATCTTAGAAAAACAAATTTTTTTGAAATTATTTATAGTTAAAGGCGGCCCCATACGCAGAATGAAAATTTCGCACGGAATGACAAAACTTCATATAATAAAAAAAATCCCATTTGGGATATCCACGGGAAATTACCCGTGCGAAATTTTTCATTCTGCGTATGGGCCTTAAAGCGAAAACATTGTACATATTTCATAAAGCTTAATAAAAGTGTTTTGTTCCGCTGAGTCAAAATGCAAGTTCCAAAATTCGGCTTCAGCGAACTCAAAAACATAAAAAAAACATCGCCGGACAATCGGTATCGAAAGTGAAATTTTGTGGGTCTTTTTTTTGTATCTTTTAGATACATTTGGTTAATGCTCTTAGAGGCCTGAAATACTTTCCGCTTCCTGTCACATAAAGTTGGTCAAACTTAATATAGCCTTTTATCAATATCAATAACTGGTATAGAAATGTATGCACAAACGATTACATGTGTACATATGTAATATGCGCATGTGTGTATTTGTGTGTGTATATCGATGATGACAAACATAAAAAGTGAAACGACTTAATGATTAACAGCTGCCGTCATTTTCCTATGTTCTCAGTTAGTCAGTATGCTAAACTGTCTCTATAAACGCTGCTACAGTTACAACATACATATCTATATACTTGTAAATATGTATGTAAATAGCTGTAAAAGTGCGCATTGCTGTTGTTGTTGCTGCTGTAGAGCAGTGTCAAGGTTATGCCGGCAAAAGTGTTAACACTTTGGCAACGCTTTTGATTTCCGCCAGCAAACGACTCATTAGCAACAGTAACAGCAGCAACCACAGTAACTTTTTTTATTTAACTTGTAAATATAGAACGACATATTTATACATATGTATATACACATAAATGCGTGCATATTTATAAGTAGTATAAGTTAAGTAAATAATTATATGTAGACAACATAACAGTGCGTACAATTTGCATATGCTTACAAGTACATAAATAAATACATATGTATATGTACATATATAAGAGGCTGCAGCTTAAGTAACGCTGCTTTTGTTTCGGCCTTGGCCGCTGATAACTACAGCAAATGTTCAAATGCTGCTTTTACTAAGCAGCGGCAGTGGCAGAGGTTGAAGCGGAGGAAGCAGCAGCTAACGTTGCAGACAGTTGTGTTGTAGGGGAGCGGCGGGCAGCAGCATGGAAATGAAAAGCGCTATTGACTCTGCTTATCAATAAATTTTGTGAGTACACAAAACTCTTGCCACAATTACAGTTGTCAACCATCGCACAACAAACAGATATATACACTGTAAAAAAAAACTAATCAATTTCGAGATGTAATATTGCAAAGCTAATGCTATGTGGGTTTTAAAAAAATCTTGATTAGTTTTAACATTTGCAACATTGGGTCTCCATCTCACCCTCTGTCCGTATCAACACCTCGATTTGGCAGCCCGAGACTCAAAATTTTTTCCAATAACATTGTCGACTCACTTTGATAGCAAACCATAAAAGGGCGTTCTTGCATTTATCAAGCGTGGGTCTAAATAGTCTAACGACCCTTCTACAACTAAAAATCAATTCCTCTTTTTTCGCACTTCTTTCAAAGAAATGGTGACATTTCCATGCAAAATTTGGCATAAAAAATAACTTTTCACTGAAGACCCCCTTCCGGACTCAATCAAAATTTATTTCAATAAGTTGTTTACTCACAGGATTTACTTGATGAGCACCGGTTTTATAATAAAATATTCGAATTACATTTGAAATCTATGTATTGCTATATTGTGCTATTTGCTTACAAAATAACGATCATTGCGCATATTAGGGAGGATCAAATTTTTTCGGTATAAAGGCTCTCAGCGATTTTGATTCTTTTGGTCATTCTAAGCAATTTTGCCCAGGAAACTATGGGTCTAAAATGAATTTCGAGTCGGCCACTTTTTCAAAATAGGTTTTTATCAATATATTTAAAAATCGACTTAGACCTTAACAAGGCCAAAAAACGTTATTTTCCTCTGGCCAAGTGTGTAATTGGGGTCGACGAATCCATTTTTTACATATATTTTTAATTTTGAGCGTCGCCAGAGGGCCTTTGAGTATTTTTTTATTTTTTTCCGTTTTTTTTGACAATCGACAGAATGTTGCGAAAATCGACGATTATTCCACTTTTTCGTAGTTCTCAAACGAATCTGTAACAACTTTGGGCAAAGTTGCTTAAAATTAACCAAAAAATCAAAATCGCTGAGAGCCCCAGAACGTTTTTTCAGCCCTATACAAAATGATCCGCCCTAATACATATATGCATGTAAAAAATCTAAATTTAATCTAGATCAGAATATTCCAAATGTTGGCATTTTCGATTATTAAGATTTATTGATTAAATTATAATGGAAAAAATATAAAAATCTCAAGATTGGTTGCATACATTTCAATATCACTGTTAACTCTTTTGTCCTTCTAAACCTAATGGAGGATATACGATTACATAATTCTAATGTACCCCTTACCAAAACAACGACGAAAACAGTTCTAGAGCAATACGATTTACCCGAAAATTCGTTTATGCCTTTTAGTGTACTAATTTTGAAAAACTGAACTAATTTTATATATTTACATATATGTCGTATGTTATTATTATATGTATGTATATTAAATTGAATTTAATATCGTATTCTTAATTTGTTGCCAGTTTTATAACTTTTAACTTTACGTTGAACACTTTTTTTTCACGGTGTAAAATTTACATTTACATTTTATATTCATGCAGCAGTTTTTATGTTAATTAAAATAGCATATCAAAAATTTGTTAGCCCATAATTATGAATGATTTTATTAAGACAGTGCTGTAATTAAATTTTTGAATAAACCAATCATGGAAATCTACGAACAAATAGTTGTTGTTTTCCCAGATCAAGCCATTTATTATCACATATATACACACATTTTTTTATATACACAAAATTAAATTGATAATAGAACCGGCGGAACGTGCAGATTCTGTAATGCGAATTTATAAAAGACATTGGATTCATTTCTTATTTGCATTTCTTTTATTTTTATAAAAATAAATTATCGTGAATGCGGGTGTCTGTTATGAGACTTGGTTGATTGTCAAGCTGTCTGATATGAAGCTTTGATTTTGTTTTTAGGGTTGAAAGATGCTGTATAAAAAAACATCAGCTTAATTTTACAGATTGTTGTTACTTCTTAAATGCTTTTAGTTAATTTAAAATTTATTTTAGTGGAACATGGCTTGGCGACGATTATTTAATTTCTGGCATCAAGTTTGAACTTTCTACTTGCAAAGATTTTGGTGTAGACAGTGAACAACTTTTAATGGTACTGGGGATGTTATGTTACAAAGTAAAACAAATTTAATTTTGTTCAAACACAGCATTAGCTTATTTTAATTGGTTTTCCTAGTTGTAATAGTATCTTGAGTTTTTTAACTTAAAAGATGGCGTACGTTAAAGTCAGGCGCGGACGACTTTGGGACCCTGTACCACTGCTTGCAATAAAATCCGGTATATTGCGTAAGAACACCAAAAGACATTTGATTGCCAAATTAGGTTACGATACCTTCATAAACAACCAAAAACAGACGAATTTTGAACCAAAAATGTTTTTTTGACCGAAATGATAATTACGCATCTAATCTGAAAATTTGGTCGCTCTAGCTCTTACCATCTCTGAGATCTAGGCGTTCGTACAGACAGACGGACATGGGTATATCGACTTCTCTAGTCGCCCTGATCACACATTAGGTAAATTTGGCGGGTCTCCGACGTTTCCTTCTGTGTATAACATAAATTTTCGGCTTGCACAAACTTAATATACCCTTTGTACCATACGCTACAGGGTATATACCCCAGACAAATAATTATATGTGCATACATTTTTTTTTATATATCACACTTATGAGCAGCGGAATATTAATTTTGAGTATGCAGATTTTTGAAGACATCCTTTGTGACTGTTTTTAACAAAACATCCTTCCTTGTTTTTGTCAATTTAGGTACCGTTAGGTTAAATCCTTTTACTTTACATAGAAAATAATTATATGTGCATAGAGAGTTATTTGCTCTACGAGTTCCACTAGGTCTGTAACGTCGCCAGAAAAGTTTAAAGATTTGTTAATTAATGCAAAAGCAATAATTTAAAATTAAAAAAGGAAAATTATTTTTTGAAAAAAGATATCACAATTAATAAAAATGCTTGCGGATACCAAAAAGTAGGACGAAGAGCAGGGAAGGATTAAAGGGATCCTTTTATCTGGGTTAGAAGCAGTCAAAATTGTTGTTATTTCAATTAGACATCGCATATTTTTTAAAAAACCTAGAAAACTACTCAATTAACAAGGGCATGGTTGCAATTCCTAAAATTGGCGGATGATCCAAATGGGCCGTCCGGCAGTTGGATACTTATAACATGATGAATTTCAAGAAGACAAGGTCGGGATCAATCCTTATTGTTACTTAACTGCATGTAGTGTAAAAAAGTGAGGTGGACCGAATCGTAATATAAGGTCCCATAGGCCGGAAACCATGTTATATCAATGGTATGCCAAGGCGCAAGCACTACAATCTATAATTGCACAAAGTATTTATAAAAAGCGATCAAAGAACACTGAATTTGATGCAAAACGTCGAATTTGGACGATTTTGTTGGTATTTAACAAGAATTACAAGACATAAGGTATAAATTTAACATATGCTAAGAACGAATTGGTTGCGGAAAATCCCTCATAATAGAGTCTGCGATTAGCGGTATTTGCAAGGATCCCAAATGTTTTTTACCTGGTCACATATATGCAAAGGAATATATTAAATTACACGAGCTACGATTCGGTACCATATTCGAAGGATCTACCGGCCGCAACAAGATATTTCAGCCTGCTGAGGCTTTAAATCACGGAGCAGAAGCACCAAAATCATACTTTAGGGTGCAAAATGTTGCACTTATGAAGTGGCCTGCGACAAACTTGGGCCAAAATCTGATTGAAAATATCTTAGAGATGCCATTCAAAAACATTTTTGTTATCATAACGAAGTATGACTATTAAGAAGACCTATAAAGTGACCTTGTAGTGGATTAAGCCCAAAAATCACATTTTCACCTTATAAAATTCTCGCACAATTAATACCCCGCAGCCTAAAATTTGTTTATAAAGTAAATGAAAATACAATATGTAACTTACATTACTTTAAGTTCTGGAAATAGGCAATATAAACTATTTATTTAAGCAAAATAGAGTTTTGCACATATAATTATTTTCTATGGAGAAAATCTGCACCCATTTTTTTTAGTATTAAGAAATATTAATAAAAAATTAAATTTATATTTTTTTTAAAGCTCTTAACAAACACTAAAACAAAAAAATATAACATGAACAAGTTAAGCCTTCTTTCAAAAAATAAATGTAGTTGAAGCAATGCACATATAATTATTTGTCTGGGGTAAATAGAAAGCGCATGATTGAAAGTAAAAAACCAAAGAAAACGCACAGCACTTTTGCTTTTTTTGTATACACTTTTAAGGGTTGTATCCCTTTTCTTTTGGTTAAAAAAAAAATGCAAAATAATTTAATTGATCTCTTACAAATTGAAAAGTCCTGTTTTCTCTTTCTCTCTGTTAAATGTATTTTACATAATTTACATACCTCGTATAATAAAATAGTTTTTTTTTTGCAAAAAAATTTAATGTATAGGTACCGTTAATTTATAGCGAAACTAATAATCCCGTTATGTTCATAGATTATAAATAAATTTAATTTGATTGTTTAATTATGAGATTATATGAATTATAGTAGTGCGTAGGCACATATTTCTATACAACTGGAACATTTTTATACTGCTCAAACGGAAAAAAAATTCAAGTCTCTACCAACTAAATTAACTAAGTTTTGCTTGCATAGTTAAGTTAATTGACCAAAACAATATAATGATTGTAAATAAATTAAATTTGGGGTTGGGAGAAATTATATTAGAGAATTTTTCTAAATGAGCTTTAGGTGTAAGGGGAAGTATATTGCTATACAATCTTATAGTTAAGTAAAAAACTTTAGCCCATTATATATAATTAAAAAAAATTAATTTGAAAAAATTTATAAGTATATATAATAAAAAAATATAGAATAGATGTATACAATTAAATTAAAATTCATTTGAATAAATATATAAAAAAATAAAAACAAAACTGTTTTTATATATTCCAACTTTTCAGTATTCAGATGGGAGCAGAATTTTGTATACAAAAAATATATGCAATTAGGTTATTATAGTTTCTAAAGGTTTATTTAAAGAAATCGGTAATTTTTTTGGGTTACGCTCTCTACTTCTTCTTACTTAACAAAATCTTGTGCATACAAACACTTTTCATAGTAAACCGAAATCTGTTTTGAACGGTTTTTAAATAATCGCTCCAGAAAAAAAAAAATTTTTACAAAATTTGATTCGATTTATTAGTGTCCTAGATTAGGTTGTTAGTTGAAGCAAAGGGCCTTCGACAAAGAGCCAGTTTCGAAGTCTGAACAAAAACAACTCACGATGAAAATGTTAGTGTATTGTCTTTTCTGCAACTTAATTTTGTTTTTGGGAATCCGCTTAGTATTGGTTTTAAAATTTAAAAAAAAAAAAAAAATGGCGTACGCTAAACTCGGGTGCAGCCGACTTTAAAAAAACCCTATCTAAATTATTATGGCAAATGTCTCTGCTCACAACATGGCAACAGACGGGACTAGGCGAACTTTTGCTAGTGCCAACATCGTGACACACCACTGCAGCCAGAAATGATTTCAATACAAGAAGAAGAAATGAAACTGTAGTTATTGCAATTATTTATTGACAAAAAAAAAAAAACAGCAAAATATAGAGAAAAAAAAAATTGCAGCTTATCAGTCATTTCCCTAGAATATAAATTTCAACAACAACAAGAGCATAATCCGCGCGACCCAACGTCTGACTAACACAAAGACACATATACACATACACAAACCTATATGTATCTTTTACCTTCATACATTTGCACTCACACCAAAGACAGCAGCGAGCCTATGCGTAGAATGAACCGTGCCGGCTAATGGCTCAGTCGGAGTTCTTAAGTCGAGACGCGCGGATCGCAGCCCTTGTTAAAAATCGTGCGCGCTAAAAAATATATTTAAAGTTATCAAAATTTGCAGTAATTAACAAAATCATAAAATATTTGTATATTTAAAAAGTGTAAAAATAACTTTTTTATAAACGTTAGACAGGCGCGTTCAATGTTGACCATGTGCATATCTTGAGTCAACGATTGATTGATTGATGAACGCGCCTTTGAAGCGATAAGCGCTCTATCAACTATAACCATCAAGCAGCACCTACTAAAAACAACAACAATAAAATGTAAGAAGTGCAAGGCAAAAAGAATTTGATAGTAGAACCCAGAAATGGGTGTAGTAAAAAGTGTAAAAGTTCAAGAGCGCAATTGGGCAAGTTTATGTAGGGGCTTAAAGTACTTATAGCTCTCACCCACTATCATAAAGCCAAACCCAGATTGAAATTGCACCCAGTTTCTTGCTCTAGATTGACGCACAAAAACATGCTCTCTTTGTAATAAACAAAAGCAGACAAAATTTTATAGTTCCAATATATGATAATTAAGGGTGCTACACCACTCTATATGTATATACGAGTATATATGTACATATGTCAGAGCCGTTTCCACATCGTAAGGGTTCCATTTGAGTGTCTTACAAATTTTAAGTGTAGTGTAGTGCTTTTTCGAACCCACAACATTTTTTCTGAATACGCTACTGATATATGTACATATGTAAGTTATACATAACATACCTACATACTATATAAAATCGCTCAGTCGAAGTGTCCGCGGTGGCTGCTGTGCGTGATAATGAAAAGCATGCAAATTGCTACCAATACTAATGCCAATTTGCATACTTTAATTTTTTATTGCACTACAATAAAATATGAAAAAAAATATTCACCATCATAAGGCATTGCAGTCAACTCCGTCGTCGACGTCACTATCGATCTAGAATCATTCTGGACAAGCGTGTAAATATCATATGTATAAATAAATATGTATACTGCTAAATAAAAAATCTAAAAAAAAAAGTTTGCTCGAAGCAATCTATGGTTACATATGTATATTTGCGTGTTAATCATCCAAAGAGTCAGAAATATCATTTCTTCTTCCTGACAACTGTTCAAACATGGAAGTTTAATTTATTTAAACAACTAATATTTATTATAAATTTTGCTTTTCTTACTATTGCGAATTTATTTGCAAGCTTGGCACGCTGTAATTAATTTTATTTGTCTTGTACTTAAGATAATAAATATAAAAACTAGATAAAACTGGGTCAATAAAGTAGTGAAAATAAAAGAAGTAATAGCATATAATGCTGTCTATTCATAGAACAAACCTGGGCTCTGAATGGCCCCCTGGCAATTTCAAGCCTTTAATAGCAAATAGCTAGCAGTTATCAGTAGCACTTGGCTGGCTATTAAATACGAGCTCTTCCGTCGTATAGTGGAGTCGCAGTAGTTCTCTTCCCGTTCTCAGCTTTATTTTTCTTAAGGAACTCCAAGTTAATTTGCTTTAAAAACCTTAGCAACATTGTTAGTGGCTTATCCTATTTCCCAACGTTTTCTTTTAATTGGTGTTCTGCAATTTTAACCGAATTTTATATTTCTTTGAGTAAAAATTTCGAAAATTCTTCAGAATTTCATCTTTATATCTACACTAATAAAAATTATACTAATGAAAAATAAAATTCTAATTCGGTTTTTAAACGGTAGATGCGTTCCCGAAAAAATGTAAAAGCAGGTATCACGTAAATCCTTAAGCTGCTATGAAAATAAATTGGAAAGAGGATTTCCCTAAGTAAATTTCTTAAAGATTAAGTTAATAAAAATATTTTTCTTTGAAATTTCAACAAATACATAGTTATTTTAAACGTGCAAATCGAATGAAATTGTTTACTAATTTTATTTTTCTAGACCGTATTATTTCAAAACCTTGTAAAAACAGAATTGGGTGTAAATATAAAAAAAAAAAAAAATTACGATTTCTAGCATTTTTAATTTTAATTCCCAAAGTTAAAGCAATTAATCTTAAAAAAAGATCAAAATTGATTAAAATAAAAAATTTTAAGCTTTTAATTAGGGTACTTTAACTTTTTTCAATATTTTTTTGAGCACTTTGCAACACTAGTACGTTAGCTCGGCTAATTCGGGAACGGCCTTTCACTCCTTTCATGCTATATAGAATCAATTTGGTCTTAAAATAAGCTACGAATTTTTTAATTTTTTCATAATTAATTCTTATTTTAAGATTTGTCAGTCTTTCTTAAAGAAGAACGTCATTCTTTTAATGACAACAAAAATAACAAGTTTATATTAAAAAAAAACTTAAATTCAGGCTAATTCTTTTTTATCAGCTTAAAAATTACAAAATTTATATTCGCTATCCTTCTGAAGTAAGAATAGGAACTGTTCTGATTCTTTTTGCTCATATGATTTAATAATAAAAACAAAAAATGACGTCTCGAACATTCTTTGAATCTAAAATTCAAAATTTTTTATCAGTATACAAATTAAAGGTTTAGGTAAGAATCCGAGCCGTTCTGATTTTTTCAGCTCAAATAGATTTTTTTAATATCACTTGAGGCTGTACGAAAATCGAGCTTAATCTTGTTCGATATGGGTATACGACATAGCATACCGGGTAGTTCCTATGATATGGTGTTTCGATCTAGTCGATCTTGACAATTGTTTGTTTCATTGCAATTAAAGGCAGAGTCTGCGTCAAGTTCCACATCGGTGTCTTAATTTTTCCAATTGATGCAAAAAATTTGGGATTTGAAACTAGTGTAAAACTTGGGACTGCTGATAAACTTATAAACCCCAGCCTTTCTAAGCCACTCGGACAGAACCTAATTCCCTAGCGATTGGCCATTTAAAGCATCAATCTAAAAAAATTTATATTTACTCATTAACTTGTGAAATAGTATTTGTTTGCGCTACATTACTCATAAGTAGAAGTGAGCCCCAGTTATTTACAATCGCATTATTTACAATATTTCTTATTGGATACCTAACAATCGCACAATTTCAGGCTTACAGTTTATAGGCAGAAGTTAAAAACAAAGACGACTTTTATTGGTGGGTAGTCACTACTATTTAATACACCTAATTTTATGGCCTGTCAAAATGAATGATATAATGTATAAGTAAAGTCGGTACAAACGATAAGTACGAGTGCCAAACATTTTATTTGGTGTTTTATGGCTTGGTCTATTGCGACTACCATTTTCGCTATTTTTGTTAAAAATTCTAAGTCGCGACTTACTACAGAGACAAGTTGGTGTCAAAATTAAGCTGTCCAATGCCTGCAGACATGCTCTGACATTATCATTGACGTTTGCCAATAGTGCAAAATTTATTAGACTGTCACGCGCGTTAGGTATATCTCTCTTTTGGAGAAGGCTCGATGTGGCACTAGGTATTTGGGCTGGGCACTGGGTATACATAGTACTATGATTTATTGCACTGCCTTGACTATAATGAATTGCAATTGCTTTGGCTGCAATCAAACGATTGAAACTAAAACCACTTAAAACGCAAAAGCTTAGGGAAATTGGGTTTGCCATTTACTGATAGTCGTACTATTATTATTGTTATTATTGAGTATTATTAGCTAATTTATAGTCTCGTGCAGAAATCACCGATCAAAGGCGATTGTTAAACGATTTGTATTCTGAAGTGTGGTAATTAAGAGATAAGAAATCCAAAGTTGATAAACAACAAGAAACAGAAAGTACTTTCCATGCTTCACAATAAATATAATATAGCTAATAATGTGATACTATGTGGAGTGACTAATGCATATTGAATCATTAATAGAGTTTTTATACCATTTTTATCTTTGCAGTACACAAAAATCACAGCCTTCAATGATAGCAGCGTCAATCTAGAGCTTAAGCCTGGCAATAAATTTTACGCAAAGCGCAAGAACAGTGGTCTGCAGCTGCAGCTGCACAAGGAGCAGCGTAAAACGAATTTCCCACTGGTCGGTCCTTTGGTACATAAAGTGTTGAGATCTCAAAATAATAACAAAGAAGAAGCAGCAGCTGCAAAGCAGTTCCATAGCACTAACAACAACGATACAGTACGCTTTTACAACGTTGCAGCTAGCACAATGGTATTGCCCTTTGGACTTGGGCCCGATGGCCATAACACTGATGCCATACAGAGTGCGCCGGCGCCGAGTGCACCGCCTGCTCATCTGGTCATGCCCTATGCACGTGGTCAGACCACCATCTACACGGGCGTGCCCATTATAGTTAATCCCTACATCGACTTTATAGTGGTCAATGGCGATGATCGTTATATGATACGCTGTGAGCGTAAATCAGTATTGGAGCGCAGCGTAGAGCTGGCTAAGCTCATACATGCTGGACCAAATAGCGGACGCAAGAGTGATAACCATTTCCAAATACTCAATGTGGATAAGGATGACTTTGAGCTGATCGTGCGCTATATGGAGAAGCATTTTATACGCTATCGCGATCACAAACATTTGCTTAAGTTACTCGAGTTGGCGGATCGTTTTAATGTGCCGGACTTGGTAAGTTTCTAGAACACTACACTGTGGGAAAAAATCAATACATTCGTACTTGAAACAAATAAGTTCACGATTGATTTGGGAGCAAGGACGACACTAAAATGTAGAATTCGGAACTTGATTCATAAAGCCAGTGGCGCAGCTACCATTATTCGATAGGGGGTCCAAATATTTTTTCCTCATAAATTTAATTAAACAATTGTTTCATACGGAATCAATCACATGGGGGTATTCAGCTCCTTGATCCCCCTACATATGCTACTTCATTAAGCTGGCTGTGTACATTTTTATGATTTATGCAATATGGAAGAGGGAGGACCCTAATTTAATAATTTAAAAAAAAATTTTCTTCATTAACTTTGTTGGACAATTTTATTTATTATAAGGAATCAATCACATGGGGGGATTGACCTCCTTTACTACTACTTCATTGAGCTGAATGTGTAAGTTTTAATGACGGATTTGTGTAATGTAGAAGCGGGAGGACCCTTATTTGATTCTTTGAAATTGATCAGGATATTATCTACGTCATTTCTGTCTTTCTGTCTGAACATCATTAGCCCACTTTTTTCCATAGGATACTGTCCCGAATGATATCCTTCAAGGCTATCCCTTAAAAATGCACACAGCTCTGGTTCTTGTAGAATAAGAGCAGACAGAAACTTCGAAAGATATAGGCTAAAAATGTATTAATTTCAGATGCACTCCCTAAGGTCGTGCCAGCAAGCTTAGTAAACATGTGTTTACTGTGTGAGTCTAACAATGAAGAATAAACAATCCACAAACCTCTCAAATCACTTCCAATAAAAAAAACCTTCGTCCCTCAATATATTATTACAAAACTTGGTGCAGGGTGTCCAAATGACGTATACTGTCAAGATTGATTCGAACTTGTGCATTATTAAAAACTTACACACAAATTCCTTGTTCCATATTTCAATGAATGTTAAATTATAAAGTTTATATCAATTCTTCTTGGTCACCCATTTTGACTTGGAGACAATTTGCTAATAATCATATATTCACTATTTGTTGCAGATCATCTACTGTATACGCGAACTAGATCTCAGCATCTCATGTGCCACTGCTCTGGATATTTTCAAGGCATTGTGGTTCTATCAGGGCATTGCTTTAACTAACCAACATCAGACGGTTATTACCAACCAAGAGACTGCACAACAATTGGCCCGTAAGCAAGCTTGCAAGGCCAAGGCCAAGGCTAAACTGGCAGCTGCCCAGACCCAAGATGGCAGCGAAGGCGACAATGCTCAAAAAAATCTCATACCCAATCCGAATCCCTTTACCACCGAAGACTATGGCGTGGCCCTGTTGCATAACACGCTGCAGCTGATCGACATGCAGGCCGAGCTGTTACTCACCTTGCCACAGGTCAATGAGCTGCGCTACGAGGAGCTGGAAACTATTGTCAAGCGTGACACGCTGCAGCTGCGCTCTGAAATCACACTATACGAGTGTCTGGCTTCCTGGAGCTTGGCTGAATGTGCGCGCCGCAATCTGGATGCGACGGCGGAAAAGCGACGCTCCGTGCTGGGACCTTTGTGTCTGACGCCACGCTATCTGTGCATGACCTCCGCCGAGTTTAGACGCTGCTGTGAGCGCGTAGAGTTGTTGCCGCCTATAGAAACCTCACTGGTCTGTGATGCTTTAGAAGGTTGGTAACGTAATATTTTTAAAAAAATATTAGACTTATCACTAAAATTACGCAACTTACTTTTAGGCAAGAAGCTAAAGAATCTAACAGATCAGCAAACCGAATTACTGGAAAAATTTCGCACACCTCGCGCCGAATTTCCCAAAATGCCCGTGTATCTGAGCGATCGCAGCAGTCCCAAGAACTATCCTAAGAAAATGCGACGTGCTCATGAGGGTCGACCCACTGACGAGGGCTGCTGGGAAAAGGTTGGCATGAATTGTCTGCGTGTGTTTGTGTGCATTTTTGATTAGAAGGGGGCAGGGGGTTGGTAGGCGCGGCTGTCTTGCGCTGCAAAGACTTGTTGCATAAACGAATATTAGCGCTTATGAATTATAGTCATTTATGAAATTGTATTTACGTTAGTCTTATAAAGAATTTATACAAATTACATAAAAAAAGAACTTAAATGAAAATAATACAAAAAAAATGGAAGATAAACATTCTCTAAGCAAAAGTTAAACAGTGAATTCAATTGTATGAAAGTGATTTTATAGCCGCAGTTTCTAACAAAAAAAAAAACAACACTTATATACTACGTTAGATAAATAATAGGAAATGTAGCTTAAAATGTCGTTTACAGATTGATTCATTTTGTATTTACTTTCCAGTCGAAATATAGAAAGTTTTTGTACAACTTTAGGCGTTCTGTGCGCCAATGCAACATTTTGTAGCTGAATTTAACACAAATTCATAAAAACATATACATATACACAAATACATATATATATATTTATATATAGTGATAATCAGTCATAAAATTAATCAATCACTGAATTGCCATTAAAAATATTTATTACATTTAGTGCAAATTTTAATGCCGTTCTTGGGGCCATAAACCCATAGTCAGCCATAATAAAAAATACATTATTATAACAATTAGATACAAATTGTTGCACAGTTATATTTTAATTGTTATGCAATGTAAAATGGAATTTATAAAATATGTTGAGTCGTTTTTTGTTTGCAGTTGTTCGGTTTTGGCTTTAATCAAGTGCTAACAAAATCGCCTAAATTACAATCAGATTAGCTTAATTAAGGAAATAAAAAAGCATGTAACTAAACGTTACATATGTACTATAAACAAATTCAAGGAAAACTGTTAACAGATTTAAGCATTTTATTAGTTAAAACGAAGTACATAAAGAATTAGCAAATAGCAAAACAGCTAACTGCATAATTTTGTTCAATGCATATTAGCTAAAAGTAAAAAGAGTAAATGAACAAACAAACATTAAATCAAGTTAGTTAAATAAAGTACACACAATTTTCTAAAAATTTCAAATGCGCCATTTTCTATTTATGTCCACTGTTAAGCCTTACAGTTTTTGTAAATGTTAAGCACGAGCTTTATGTTAAGTCAAGTCAAAAGTCAATATAAAAGCTTATTTAGTGGGAAATTTAGTTAAGACTCAAACCATTTGGTACATAGTAATTTCTAAAAGCCTTAAATGTAGGACTGTAAATTCAGCCTGAGCTTTAAGTTTAACGATAAAATAATTAAAAGCTTTTTACACTGAGTGCAATAAATATCGAAACAAAGCTTAAATAGAGTTTAACGTGAATCTGTGTAAAGTGATAAAATTTGAAAATTTTAAGTTTTTTTATTGTACATCAACCGCACGACAGACCTTAAGTTTTTTATACCAACTATATATAGCGATTGATCTCTTTCCGTCTGTTCGTCCCAGTGAACAGCTGAAACTTTAGGTCCATTCCATTGTCGACCAACGAGTCGACCGTATTCCATTTTTGGCTTTTGGTTCTTAAAATTTTTTAATTCAACAACCACTTTTTGATGTTCCTTTGACAAAGTATTTATAGGGCTCAGTACAAGACCAATAAATTCTGGGTAGATTGCAAAATTTTTCAGATTAAAGGCCAATTCATTTATATGAAGTTTTGTCATTCCGTGCGAAATTTTTGCATGCTGCGTATAGGCCTTACGAAAATTGTGCTTGAGTTTTATTTGGAGTTTTGACTGTGGTAGGAAACACAATTTCTAGTCCGAAATCATTTTTAAAATTCATTTATTTCAACAAAAAAGGACTAAAAACTTAAAAAACTATTATTGTGGCTATGGTGATTTGCCGTAAATTCGATATATTTAGCAATATTTTTTATTACTTTTATTTATTTATTTTTATTATTTATTATTTCGAAACATAATGTGGTGCGAGAAGCTGAGTATTGGTGCAGACACATGTTAGAAGTGTTTTTTTTATGATTTATTATTATAAATCTTCTCAGAGTTTGATGTTTGCGTCTTTATGGCTAATAAATAAAAATTAACTCATTTGTTATGTGTAAAGATATAATAAATATTTCAAGTTTTTATTGTTTTTTTAGAATACATATATATTTTATACAACTTAATAAATTGCTGGAGAAATATTTTGGTTATTTTTCGATGAAATTGGCAGATTTTTTTGATAGTGGTCGTATGGCATATATTGCAATGTTAAAATTTTAATGCGAATATATTTAGTTTGTGGCTTCACGTGGCCCTAAGCTCTTTAAGATGTTGGTAGATTCTCTTTGAGCGTCCGAATTTTTCGATATGCTTACCATATTGTCCACTGTTGCTGAGCCAAACCAAGCATTTTTTTATCATTGTTGCACCAAATCGACTTGATTCATATTTACCTACCACTGTGTTGGGATGTTTGCTTTCGATGCCCAGAGTCTGCAGTGTCACGTAAGTATTGGTTTAATAGGCTTTCCCGAACCTTTTCAAGTAACAAGAGCCGCGCATAGTCTGTTTCTCGTCTGGATCTTTTGTAAGATCCATACTTTGAAAGTATTTATAAAAAAAATTAGTATTAAAAATGTGTTTTCTCATTTTGACATAAAAGTTATAAACAAAAATGGAGATAACAGATAGAGCTTTGGATAAAGTTTGGATTTGAGTCAATTTTGACTTTTTTACACGGTACTGGTAAAATTTCGACCGAGTCGCTTCTAAGAACGGTTCCGATATCGGCTTAAATTGGCAAACTTTACCTGTGCACGAATAATAATAATTTTGTGTTAAAATTAGGTGTCTCTTGTTCATCTGGATTTTAAGTTCTAGCGGTTCATTTGCACAGACGTGCGAAATAAAATGCAAGCACTTTGTTCTAACGAAAACAATTTTTGCAACTACATTCTGGCGTTTGATAATAATTTTCTTAAAAACCAGTAAAAATTAAAAATATTTCCAGCCTTAGCTCATCTCTTATCTGAGTGCATAAGCTCTGACCACTCCACGTCTACATCATTTGGTTTTGCACTTTTGCCCACAAAAACCCAAATGCTTCAAAAAGAGAAATAGACAAAAGTGTGAAAGAATTTTCTTAATATTAATGTGTAGTAGTGCACACAGTCTGGCATATCTAGAATGTATCCAATGCCAGTGCACACATTATTCTAGCAGATACTAACACGCATAGACAGACACAAACACACATGCACTAGACTGGACCAAATGCCCATGGTTGGGTGGGTCACACATGTGCATACAAAATGGCGTACAATTTTAGTTTCCCGCTCGTTCACTCCCGCTATCCTTCCACAACTCGACCCAGAAAAGCTCTGCAAAATTTATGATTTTATTTCACGCTTGCTTTTCATTAATGGCTTTTTTGCACTCAGCATTTTGGGATTTTTTTTAGATTTTGTTATTTTGATTTTTTCTTTTTTTTTTCTGTGTCAAAAATTATAACTTCTTTTTATAGTTGTTGTTGTTGCTGCTAGTTTAGTCAGTTGTGGTTTGTTGTTGGTCCAGCTTCCCTTAGCTGTCTGACGCTTGTTAACCTTTTTCAAGTTGATCTTTTTTCTTTACTAATTTTTCCCACATTTTGTTGCAGACACGAAACGACGTTGCGCGTAGCGCCCTACAGTCAAATTTCCGCAAAAGTTATGCAGCAGTCGCATGCTACAGTGCATCTTTTTTTTCTTATTTTTCTTTTATATCTTTTTTGAAAAAATATAGTATATTCGTTACGGGCTAAGCGAATGCCCAAATTGCGTGGGCACTGGTGTAGAGAGGGCCAGGGTTTACAGAGCACTGCTTGCAGCCAGGCCGTCGACTCGTCTGTGTTGACCGCACATATAATTATTTTATATGAAACATGCATGCTGCTCCTTCTCCTCAAGCAGCAGCCGCAGCCATAGCCGCAGCAAATGCAGAACTTCACATTTCTGGGCATGATGAAAAAAAATGCATATACCAAATGACTAACTTTGCGAATCCGTTTTTAAAATACTCTTTATTATGAAAGCTTTTCTGGTTCTCAATTTTCCTTAAATTTTGTGACCTATACCCATAACGTCAGGGATTTAAAAAATGTATGCAATGAGTGCCATAAGCAGAGGCATAAAAGACAATTTTTATATTAAGCCGATCGGGGTTCTGTCTGTATAACATACAGATCTTGCAGACCCGAAGAATAAGAGTCTCTATGGTAAAACACCGTGGAATTATTATTTTTTACTTTTTACCTTCACAAAGCCATCAGTTCCGAAGCACAGGCGCACCATGCTACTAAAAATTCTATATATGCTGCAAATATGATCAAGATTGGTTGAAAACTTAAAAAAGTAGGCAATTACGCGCATTCAATTCGCTAATTTTCACTGAATTTTTTACATGAATGCGGCGAAGCAAAAAGCAGGGTAATGTATTTAACCTATTTGTATATATGTCGTACATGTTGCTAGCTGTTGCCTGCGGCTTTGGTCTGTTTAATTTAATAAAAATAACTTAGTAATTTGTTGGTTTTTGCCCCAATATGATTAAATTTTAATAAAATTTGCATTTATAAAATTTATCCGGCTTTTTGGCGTTTAAAAAAAGTAAAGCGTCTTTATATGCTTTATGACAAAATTAAAACACCAAAATAATTTAAATAAAAAAAATAAGCTCAAAAAATTTAAACCCAACCACTGATAAATTACGCTCTGATAACTACAACAAGAACAAGTACAAACTATTCAATATTCATCGTTTATTAAATAAACAACCTACTCGTATGTATTTTAATCTATTCAAAATATTTATAGTAATGTTAGCCATGGTCATGTGCCACAAATTTGTTTATTTGTTTATTTAAGAGGTACAATAATGTTCAGTTGACCGTGAGCAAAAAATTAAAATATAGAATGAAAGGAAGTATGGAACTAATCCGCGACTCGAGTTCGATGGATGGACATCTTGAAGTGGCCACAGACTAGGACAAATGAAGTGCAAATAAAAGATTGAACAATATATTAGGAAAACAGCAAAAGAGCACCGTTGACCAAATTCGTGACTCACATACCCCAGTTGGCCAAGGATGCTAGAAGAGGCAAGTAAAGATAACAGAAATGCCTCTATTTGCTCGAAAGAGTGGAAATTGTAAAGGCCATTGTAGTTTGAACATAAAACACGAAAGGGATAAAAAACATAACATTCTAGGTTTTTATTTGTTTTTACGCCCGAAAACGCATTCTTTGAAAACTGCTCAAGGTTTTTGCATTTTCTATTTAATGATAACAAAATAAAATGTAATTATTTAAGGAATCATTTTTGAAGTTTTTACATTAAATATTGTCCACTTCTACTATGTTTTTTATTTTATTTAATAAATATGCAACACATCGTCTCAAGGAGTTTTGTTAGTAGACAGTAAAGTTGATTATCTCACAAAAAATGGATTTGCCGTCTGATGAAGAAGATATCCAAGGCAATCCGATTGGGTTTCTGAAAAAAGTGTTGCGCGACATACATTCTGAAGTGGATCCAGAAAAATATGTGTTTAGCGGAGCTAGTTTTAATTGCTAATATTAATAATAATTTTGAAAAAAGTCGAAAAATGCCTATATAGAACTGAAATTCTACATTTCGTATATTTAATTTTATAAAGACTTCGCAGTATTTTTGCTTGCAATAGCCGTTCATTATTATTCTTTATCTTTGTTTTTTGTACATTCTTAAAATTTGCTGTTCCCCCGAAGCCACGATTTCTAATTTAGAGTTGAAGTTTTAACTTAGAGCATTGCTGCACTTTACATATGTACTTTAAAAAATTTAAAGATGGCGTACGTTAAAGTCGGACGCGGATGACTTTGGGATACCCTGTACCACAGCTTGCAATAAAATCCGGTATATTGCTTAAGAACACCAAAAGACATTTGATTGCCAAATTAGTTTACGATACCTTCATAAACAACCAAAAACAGAAAAATGTTTTTTTAACCGATCGTTTCTATGGGAGCTATATGATATAGACAACCGATTTTGACCAAATTTGGTACAGTGCTGGGGAACTCTAAAAAGAGGCACTTCCGAGTGCCAAATTTGGTTATGATATCTTCATAAACAAACGAATTTTCCATCTAAAACTTTTGTTTTTTTTCGAGGTCCTCTGAAACACCCCTATGGGAGCTATATAATATAACCCCGAAATCGAAAAAGTAAAATAAACTTGTCTCCCCTGACATAATTATGCATCTAATCTGAAAATTTGGTCGCTCTAGCTCTTACCATCTATGAGATCTAGGCGTTCGTACAGACGGACGGACAGACCGACAGACGGACATGGGTATATCGACTTCTCTAGTCACCCTGATCATACTTTAGGTAACTTTGGGGGGTCTCCGACGTTTCATTCTGTATGTTACATACATTTTCGGCTTGCACAAACTTAATAAAGGGTATAATAAAGCTAAATGTAAGTTCATGAATTCATGAAAATTTCGACTTTTTCGAAGAAACTTCGCAATTAAGTCCTGTGTTTGGTCTTAATACAACATATTCGAAATTCGTTGGATACCCAAATATTTCGTTGGGAGATGAAGCAAGAATCTTAAATTTGTCTACGTGAATAATGAAAAGATTTGGTCCTGTTGGGTAGAAAGCTGATGCTGTGGCTGCCCATCACACTGCGCTGCAAAGGAAGCCAGTGCAAACTGACTCCTTTAACGTTAAATTGCATGTTAGTATAATACTTTATAGCTTTATTTATGTGTTACTAACTTTGTTACAAGCCTCTAGAAAAGTAGTAGTACACACTTTATTAAGAGTATTGAAAAATATAAAAATTTATTATATATCTCCCCAAAAGTGAATTAGTGTTAGTTGAAGGTACAGCATGCAGGGTGCAGGGTGCTTCAAAACTGCAATGCAGTCGTAAGCGAAGGCCTCTCTCGTTCTTTCCCTCTCTTTGCTTTTGCCTAATGAAAATTGTTGTGAAATAAATCATTTTAAATAATTTTCATTTTCTAGATGTTTGAGTATAAGTATGAGTACTCGTGTGTTTTTGTTGGTTGGGTCGTCTGCCGTGTGTGTTGTTGTTTGGGTTTTTTAAAGTTTAAATTAAAATAAAGGCAAGTAGAAGCTGGGACTTTGCAGTTACTTTAGACGGGTGAACTTTTTTGCTTGCTAAATTGCGCTAACTGACCAAAGCGGAAGTTTCAATTGCAAACACATACACAGTTATCCAGACATAGATACACACATACACACTTAGAACTGTGCTGAACAAGACCAATGCAAGCAGAGCGTACTGCGTAATTTGTGTACTCCGAAAGGGGAACTATTGGTTAGGCAGAACACACATACGGACATATATATAAACGAGTCATGACTACTGGTCGTTCGGTTGGCCTGCAGCATTTCTAGTTCTTTTGAACTCTGAACAAACAAAAACAACAACAGCATTGACCTACACTGCGTATGTGCTTGATATGACACATACGCCCTGTGTGCACGGCAGACCAAGGCAAGGCCAACAATTTGTAGCTGCAGCTAAGTACACCCCCTGACCCAGCGTGGTAAAATTATAGCACAAAGTTCGCACATTACTTGCAGCAACGCCAGCCAGCAAGAAAATTGACGATGCGGCGATGGACAAGACCAGAGAAAGAGTGCCAGGATGCCATGGAGTGGCACTGAGCAGTGGCAGCTACGACGACAGGCGATGTTGCTTGATGTTGCTAGATGGAGCTGATGGCATCGCGGCCACCCAAAACGGCTTTTCTACTTACTGCTCTGTGGCACTGCGGAAAAATGTACCTAAAGCGGATATTACTTTATCAAGCGGCATAAAAAATGAGCCAGCAAAGCACCAAGGCACTGAATCTGCGAGACTGCGGGACTCAGAGACGTTGAGACTTCAAGACAGCCGCCCAGCGGCGAAGCTGCTAGTATACGCGAACAAAATGGCAGCAAAAAAAAAAAAAAAGCGGAAGCAATCAGCGAAATTTATTGTGAGTCTCCTTTTTGGCGTAACTGATGAAGTGAGAAACTGAAAGAAAGCAACAAGGATAGGGGACAGCGGAGACCGTGAGACAGAGCGGCAAAGCAACAACCAATACAAATGAAGTGCGCTGTGCCACAGCGGAAGTAAGCGAGGGGCGTCGGCGGGAGCCACAGCGTGTTCCAAGCAGCAAGTGTGAATGAGCACGCGACTTTTATCTAGTTTATGCGAGGGAAATCCAAAAGACGCTATTTTTAAAGATGGTTTGTAGAATTAATAGCTGATATAGGTAGTGGGACTCTGCATACATAGTTGCATAATATTATATTTTAAGCAGTGTCTTCATAAAATATCATAAAACAATCAGCCCAAAGAAATATATATAAATAATTGCGTACCAGTGAGTAAAACCAATTGGGTACTCTAAAGCTTTATCAAATGTTCAAAGTACGAAATCTTATCAGATGTCTGACGTCATTGTCTAGTAAATTTCGTAGGCTTTCATGCTCTTATATTTACATAATTAAAAGAATAATATATATCTCTCCATCTGTCTATAGAAAGATGGACAAAAAAATAATATTTTTTTGATAGCAAATCAAACAAAAAAGCAGAAAGTAGGTTAGGTTAGGTTAGGGCGGCAGTCGGGACCTAACGTCCCAACTCACTTAGGCCATAGAATTGGCCCGTTGTGATACCGCTGGGTGGGCCTCACACCACCCTTCCCCCACTCGGGAGGTCCCCTATATGTTTTCAACAACACGCCCATCCGGCGGCTTTGATAAACCTCGAGAGGCTTCTTGGACTCTTTTCCGAGAGCTGAGATAGGTCATTAAACACGTATGATTTTAGGAATCTGAGCCTTGTCCTACACAGCCCAGGGCAGTGACAGAATAAGTGCTCTACCGTCTCCAGCTCCTCCTCATCACCACAACTTCTACAGAAATCATTGTGAGGTGCGTTGAGCCTTGATGCATGGATACCCACCAGCCAGTGTCCGGTAATTGCCCGGATTACCGTCGAGCATTGAGCTCTGTTTAAATCGCAAAGTTGCTTTGTTCTCTTTTTGCAGTATACCGGCCATGTTTGCCGTGAGATTCTGCACGTGTTCGATATCCGATTCCACGCTTGATTAGCAGCTAGAGCAAAGTGGTTCTTAATGCTCAATTTACAGCTGGCCATAGGTATACCCAGACGCTCCTTGTCCTGAAGGAGGATGCTGGTAGTTCCTTTTCTAGCCAGTTCATCCGCAATACAATTGCCCTCAATATCCCTGTGTCCTGGGACCCAGATGAGGTGGATCGAAAACTGTTCTGCCATCTCCTCTAGAGATGAGCGACAGTTGTTCACTGACTTCATGCATGATGTCATGGAGGCGAGAGACTTAATAGCCGCCTGGCTATCTGAGTAAATACAGATATTATTGCTACCTATTGGTAGGTTTTTAATTATCGAGGCGGCTTCCTGAATTGCCGTGACTTCAGCCTGGAAGACACTGCAGTGATCTGGAAGCCTAAAAGATATTCTTACATTGTGTTCCTCAATGTAGACGCCTCCGCCAACGCGATCGTCTAATTTGGAACCGTCCGTGAAGATTTTTATTGAGCCACTTGGGCCTGGTATACCAACATTCCATTCTTCCCTGGTTGGGAAATGGGTCTTGAATGCTGTTGAAAAGTGTTCCTGTGGGGAACAGTAGTCCGTACTATCAGGAATTAGAGGATTTCCATTAAGAATCCTAGAGTGACCGAAGTCTAGTCCATTCCATTTTCTTGCCTCTCTCATACGTAGAGCTGATAGAATGGCTATTTGCTTACCCACTTTATCCAGGGGCAATAGGGTGGAGCATAGAGCCCCGCTGATAGTTAGTTCTGCAGTTCGCTGAACCTTGCACAGCTTTTTTAGGACGGTTTTCTTGTCCATTGAGGGCCACCAGATTGAAACTCCGTAGAGGAGAATCGGTCTCACGATGGCAGTGTATAGCCAATGGACTATCTTAGGAGACATGCCCCATTTAAGACCAATAGCCTTTCTGCATGTGTAAAGGGCGATCGTGGCTTTCTTTCTTCGATCTTCCGTATTTAAGTTCCAGTCCAGTTTACTATCGAGGATTACACCAAGATATCTGGCTGAACCGCTGAATGGTAGTGTGACACCATTTAGTTTTGGGTTTATAAGAGGGGGTATTTTGTACCTCCTGGTAAAGAGCATGAGCTTGGTTTTTTCAGGATTAACTCCTAACCCACTTGCTGTAGCCCATTTGGAAAGAGTGCATAAGGCGTTTGTCATGCGCTCACATAGTGTCTGAGGATATTTTCCCGAGAAAGCAACTGCCACGTCATCCGCGTATGCAGTTATACTACATCCACCCCCTTCCAAGGTACGTAAGAGGCCATTTATTGCTACATTCCATAGGAAGGGAGAGAGGACTCCCCCCTGAGGCGTTCCTCTGTTTACGTATCTTACGATACTGGAGTTCCCCAGAGAGGATTTAATAACTCTGCATCTGAGTAACTGTTCAATGAGACTGATGACCCTCGCTTCCACTCTCAGATCTTTCAGTGCTTCAATGATTGTCTCAGGTGTGACATTGTTAAAAGCCCCTTCAATGTCTAAAAAGGCGACCAGTGAAAATTCTTTATAGTGTAGTGATTTCTCTATTCCCGAGACTACAGAATGCAGAGCTGTCTCTGTGGAGCAGCCCTTTCTATATGCATGTTGTGATTCGGACATTTTGGATTGAGGAATGGTTTTCCTGAGCTGTAGGCCAATTAGTCTTTCCATCGTCTTCAGAAGAAAAGATGAAAGACTAATGGGTCTGAAATCATTGGGAAGTGTATGCGTAGCCTTCCCTGCCTTGGGAATAAAGACTACTCTTGATTTAAGCCACGGCTCCGGAATAGTTCCAGTGGCTAAGGATCTTCTGAAGATATCTGTCAGCCATCTTATGACAGATTCCCCTCCATGCTGCAATAGCGCCGGGATTATATTGTCTGGTCCCGGCGATTTATATGGCTTAAACGTGCTTAAAGCCCATTTTACCTTATCATAGCTGAACAGGTTGGCAGGGACCTGTGACCAGACCACCCCAGGATTGATTTCCACTGGCTTGTTGGAGGAGCAACCTGGAAAGTGGGCATTGGTGAGCAGTTTTAGCGATTCCTCGCTTGAAGTTGTCCATCTACCACTGGATTCTTGCAGGTATCCAGGTGTCGATGAGCATTTAGACAGCACCCTTCTTAGCCTAGCAGCGTCAGTGGTACTTTCAATTTCGGAGCAGAAAAGCTGCCATGATGACCGTTTGGCTTGACGGACTGACTTCTTATATTTTGACAGGCTGACTTTATATTCATTCCATCAATTTTCGTCATTCCTGGTTCTAGCACTGTTAAACAGTTTGCGACAATTGCGACGTAATTGCCCAATTTCCGACAACCACCAAGGAGGTTTGTCTTTTCCCCTTGGTGATCTTAATTTGCACGATTTGTTAAAAGCATTATTGCATGCATTTGTAAGCGTTTTAATCAGAGTATTATTGTAGTCTACCGAGTTAGGACCTCTCGGTGGGTCCTTAGGAAGCGTTCTACCCATGATTTTCGCAAAAAGCCCCCAGTTTGTCGAACGGGGGTTTCTAAATGTCTCTTTAATGGACGGGGCTAGGGATATCAACGTCTCAATATATCTATGATCCGAAAAGGAGTGATCACTCAGGACTCTCCAATTTTGGACCCTGTGATACAGAGAGTTCGATACCAAGGTTAGGTCTAGGACTTCACTCCTATTTCTTATAATAAAGGTAGTGACCTTTATTGCATATCAATAATTTTGTAGACAAGATGTAGTCTAGAAGTAACTCACCTCTTTTGTTTATGTCAGTGCTTCCCCACTGAGTGTGATGTGCATTGGCGTCGCACCCTATTATCAGGTCGATTTTTTCGTCCTCGCTATCCTTCACAAGTTGACGTACCCCTTGTGGAGGAGGGTTGCTCTGGTCATGAGCCATGTAGCACGAGCTGAGTCTCAGGCTGCAGGATTCCAGCTCTAGATTTACAGCGGTGTTGTCTTCATCACTGTAATTAGGAAGCAAAAATACATGCAAGTGCTTTTTTGCTAGAATGCAGGTGCGAGCTTTACCTGAGTTTTGCGCTGCTAAGAGCTTATAGTCATTCGTCCTCAACCCAGAAATCTGACCTCTGCTGAGCCAGGGTTCCTGGATGAGGACTATATCGACTTCGCCTTGGCTTAGGCGAAGCATTAAAGCTGCTGAAGCTGATATTGAGTGATGGAGGTTAATCTGGAGAAGTCTTATCGACATTTTCCATGTTAACCTCCACCACTGTTGTATCAGCTTCTTCTTCATCGGTATCCCCGAGAATAGAGTCATCGTCCCTCTGACCTAGCTTGGAGAGCTCCCTTGCTAGGTCTGACGATTCTGAGGCATAACCTTCCAGGATATCCTCCTCTTCGCTCATCACCTCCGTGATGACAGGCTCTGGGTCTTCCAGCTGTGGTTCGGGCGCGGCTTGCTTGCCACCCGTGGTGTCTGTACGGTACACCCGAATCACAGCTTTCTTATACCCATATCTGACCAAGCCGTCAACTTTGGCTAGGGCTTCCGCAGATTCTTTATTGATGATCAGCATCACAGCAGAAAGTAATAATCTTAAAAAAACACTTTTATTGTATTTAAAATAAATGCATGGGGTGATGTATTTTAATAATTCAGTTAAAACGTGGGTTTAAAGAACGCATGCCGTGATAGCTAACACCGAAGTCATCAAATAAAAATTTCATGATTTGGGCTTCGAATTAAAATGCGAGCTCAAAATTAATGAAATTGTTGAGTTCCTTGAGGCAAACTTTTGTTTGGAGAGAATATAAATATCTACAAATATCCCAAAAATTAAAAAAACGACTTGCTTACTAAACCGTGCAGCAACAAATTGTTTTAGACGAGTGGTTTTATATACTAACGAGTATTTTCGCAAAGAAAGGTAAAACAGCTTTTTAAACTTCGATCTTGGCGTATCTCATTATTTATGTTTAAAGGCGTTTATTGCTAAGACTGGGTGTAAAACGACCGAAAACAGATTTTTTTAGATAGTACAATAGAAAATAGTTTTTTCAGTTCCTAAAAAAAGTTTTGCCCCAAATGAAAATTGTTTCGTTCACATAAAATATGTTGAGATTTGAAAGTAGTCAGCAATAAATCAAATCGATAAGATTTAAAAAAAAATGGGTTCTGAGATATTTGCGTTTAAAGTTACAGCTCAGATGTTTATAAAATTTGTATAAAATAATCCCATACTTACCCTGCAGTTCGGTCATTCAGGCCTGAAAAATTCAAACCTGAATTCAGGCATGAAAAGAAAGCGAACGCTTATGGCTTAGTAAGAGAAACAATGACAGGATTGAACGCCTAGGATATGCATAAATTCAGTCACAAATGAATGCGTAGATTCATGGCTGGTACTGAAAATTCAGCCATGATTTCATGCCTTATTCAGGCCTGAGGCCGAACTTAAGGGAATGTACTGTAGCAAAATGCTAACCAAATTTGATGATTTTTTTTTAAACATTAAAAAGCCATAAAAACTAATTCCAAAATTTTTCGGATTTGATAGTTAATATATGATGGAAATTTCTTTGTTTTTATTTAGTCTTTTATTGTAAATTGCGTTGAACGCGTCAACTTTTCAAGTCACAGTCTTAAATCTCGATAGTAAAATGACATTAAATTCTGTCGACGTGGTATGCTAAAACTTACAAATTTGAATCCCTTTCCCAAAAAAGCTCCACAAAGAATCAGCTACTGGTTTAAAAAAAAACTATGTTTATGGTTAAATAAAATGTTCTTAGTGATAAACCTTATCTCTTGTTAGCACCAGCAGTGCTTAGACAAACAAGATATTTGAGAAAAACTTTGTAGTCTTATTTAATAGCTCTGTGAGCAGGACTCATTTTATGTTTTAACCCTATCTGTTATGAAAAGAAGCTTTTAGAAAACGACGTGCTTTAAATCGTATTTAACGCTTCCGCATAAACGCAGCAATATAAACTATTATTTAGCTGTTTCTTTTTTTTTTATTACTTTATTTTTGTGCTTTCAACTTAAAATGCTTAAATCTATAGAACAGAGCGGGCAATATACTTATATAGCGCTTGCACGCGGCAGACTCACGCACAAACCACACGAATATACGCACATAGATACACACACAAACATACACAAACACCCGCAGGGAGCAAAAGATAGATAGATACATAGACAGTTACTTAACTTAGGCTTGGCATTTGGATGCAAATGTTGCAACGGAAATGAAACCGACAATGCCACTTATTTATCTTTGTACTTGCGAAGGAGCGCGCTGTGATTTTATTGCCGCTTTTGGCTTTTGCCAATCTCTCTTGTTTACCATTGTCGTTGTTGTTTTTTTTTGTGTTGTATCTTTTTTTTTGCCTTTTCTTTTTTTTATAAGCGCAATGTTTTTAATTAAACACTTAGTTTGTTTATTCAGGCATTCACTTACTCTGGCTTATGTACATTTAATACATAAATTATGTAAATAGTCGTAAAAAAAAAATGTATTAATTTGTTAAATATGTATAAAAAATATACAAAGCTAATTAATATTTATAAGAGTTTGTATTTAATAATTGCAAACAAATTTAAATTTGCAACAGTTTTTTTGTATTATCTTTAATGTCTGCATTTTTTACGTTTTTAGATAAGCTTAAGCAGATATATATATATGAAGTAAGTAACTCAGCGTATATAGTAAAATCATATTTTATGTAACTTCAAATGTATGTAACAGGGCAAAGGAAAGATTTAAAATTGTATTATGTTCATACCAAATTAATTATCATAAGTCGCCAGAGCCAATATCTGTCCATATGTTCAGATAAAAACATTTTTTATCAAAATTTGAGCACAATTTTTAATGTGAAGTGTGTGTGTCATTATGTGAAGAAAGTCTTTACGAAGTATGTACCAAATTGATCATTCTCAATAAGAGAGAGCCAGCATCTGTCCATATTTCTATGTAAATGTAAGGATTGGTGCGGAAACTTGAGCCGTGCGTAGTGGACTTATATTTTTTTAAACTGTGCTTTCACAAAATTTTTGTATATGGTAGAAAATTGCAATACATTTAAGGGGTTATTCTACGAGCCTAGTGCGTAAAAACATCTTTGCGACATACTTAATAAATGAAATTAACCGTCTGCAGGTTTTTTATAATTTGTATATGACATAAATTTGATAATGATTTTTGCTTTCGTTTTAAGTTCATCCACCGGGCTAGAGACGCGGATTAGTTTATATATATTCTCTCTATCTTCTTTTTAAAATAAATTATACTTTTTTTTTATAATATTAGGTCAACTGTATTGAATTGTTTTCCTCCAATAAATAAATAAATACAATTTTTAAACCAAACTCCTTTCCTACAGTTTCGTACAACAATGAAAAGGTGAAACTGCGCTGGTCTGATTCCGGTGTCATATTGAATCCGCTCCAGCTTGCAGTACAATCTCGGCCAACCTTTAGAACAAGAGGAAAGTGACGGCTATATGCCCGAAAAAGTGAGCAACTTTTCACGTCTTACGGTCTATTTTCGCTTTGCCCATCATCTAATTCAAACATTTGCGCCATCTTCGCTGGTAGTCATGTTATCCTGGTTTAGTTTTTGGCTGGGACTGGATGCCATACCAGGACGCGTTACGCTGCTAGTTGTCTGCATGTTGACGCTCGTGACCATGTTTACGGGTATTAGAGCGGATATACCGCCTGTCGCTTATGTCAAGGCGCTGGATTTTGGATGGCTGGCTGCATTCTGTCGGTTTTTGCAGCTTTGGTGGAGTTTGTAGTTGGCAAAGTATTGGATGTACAGTATCAGAATCAAGTAAATCGTCTACCAAAGGTATTGCCCATGCGTTTTAGCACCATGGAGAAAGGTCAATGTGCAACTGTGGCGAGCTGGGAGGGTGGAGCTGTTAGGTCACGTAAGGCCACACAAACTCCAACAACAACGGGCGAGACCTCAATGCAAGGCAACGGTGGACCGCCTAAGCCAGCGCGTCGCCATAGTCTCTTATCGGTAGCCTTGACAGATACGGATACGGGCGTCGAAAAAAATCATGTGGCGTGAAATAGACAAAGTTTCGAGAGCCGTATTTCCCATATTATTTGTCGTTTTTTGTGCTTCTTTACTGGCCTATATTGTTGATGAAATCGTCCTAGGTTTTGGGGAGTTCCAGATCTCATATGTCTGGACTCCTTTAAAACAAAAAAAAAGGTATAATATAAAACAAAATAACAAGAAATAATGCGCAAACTAAACTATAAAGCCCTTAAGTCTATAACTTAAAACTAAATTTATTTTAAGGCCTACTTACATGGAACTATAGACTCAATTATGCTTCATTTAGAGCTTTTAAATTTTTCTATTAGTACAACTTCTTGAGTACTTGCTACATTACAACTAAGCTTACTTTACTGTTTACTAAAAATACAAGTTGCTCACTATTTATGTATATTTAAAGCATTAAATACAAGATATTATTTCCATTTTTACGAGCAGCATACTCAGTTACAACAGCTATATAGGAAGTTGCTCAGCTACAATAAATAATTTGTTTCTTAAAGCTAAAGCTTTATTTTTTCGTTTTTACTTACTCATGGCAACATTATGTTAAAATAAATATTAAGCATTTAGATGACTTATTCATTTGGAATCAGAAGTACTCGTACATTTGTAGTCTAAAACTTGAAGCGCCAAAATAATAAATATTTCCAAAAGTGCTACAAAAGCATTAAAACGCATCATTTCAATATAATATTTTAAAATTTGATCCACAAAAATAATCTTTCAGGAGATAATCTCAATGTTTGCTCAAAAACCACGTCGCGTGCGAAAGACCACTTATAGCACTTATTGTACTCATCAAACTAAAAAAATATTTCAGTAGGTTTTTTTTTCCCCATATACATATGATTAATTTTACTATTTTCCAAAAAGCCATGACGATGGCGATATATAAAAAAGTGTTCCCAAAACTTATCTAAAATGATAAAGTATACTATTTAAGAAAAACATATTTTTTTAAACCAATTTACAACTTTCGCCAAGAAAAGTCTATTCTGTCCCTATAAATCCCTTCTAGAGGGAATGCCATTGTTGGGCAGCGCCTCAAGTAATGGTTATATTAAAGTCAGTCACGCCCCACTCAACGTACGCCATTTCTTTTTATTGAAAATTGTGTGCACTGCAAATAAAAAGGCAGAAATATTAATAAAAAAATATATATATTTATAAAGGCAAAATCATTAAAAAAATATTCATTGATTTTCTTAATTAAAAAATTTGATCATCAACTTTTATGTTTATTAACTTGACTTAAGCAGCGTTGCTTCATGCTGTTGTTGTTGTTTTTGCACGGCCATTGTCGTGAAGTTTCTCTAGTGTTTCCGGCGCGCATTCTAAACTAATAGCGGATTATGATGAAATCGTACGAACCACTGCGACATTATGGCAAGCTCGCTGTGTGTGGGGGTTATGGGTTGGGCGTCTTGGAGGCCAAGTGGGCGTGGCTGAACTTACAGCCTGTGCACACAGCACTTAAGTTTGTTTTGAAAATTAAAGCCTGTTAATGAGATTTCATTTAATTGTTGGCGCAAGAGAGAGGCGAGCAAATGCTGTGCTCCAGGCGCAAAATTCTTGAAAAGGGAGTGGAAACGACGACCGCCGGTAATGGCGCGTAATTGACAACGTAATGAGATTTGTTAAAAGGATTGTTTGAGCCAAATCATTTCTAATTAACAACAACAAAAAAAAACAGCAGGAAGAAAAAAACTTTGTAATTAAAGCAGCATTTTGGCATATATTTGCGAGCAAATTTTGGTTTTTTGATTTGATTGCAGTTTTCTAGCTTCTTGCCATAACATAAACAAACAGCGCAACAAATAACTAAAAACAAACGGCGTAAATTTGAAACATGCCGCTGCAGCAGCTACCACCATAAGTTGCGACCTGGCAGAGCGGCAAGGCGGCAGGCAGGCAGTAGGTCAGTTACAGCAAACAGCAAGAGTATGCAGACAAGCGAGAGCAGCTGAGCGCGCAAGAGAGTGACAGACTCGTGAGAGCGTTATATGAGTTTAGTACAAAGAGCGCAGCATCCCTTAGCGACAAAGACACGCGGCTACAAAGCCACAAAAATACAAACTGTCGCCCGGCACGGGTCTCGTAAGAGCAACTGGACAGCTTCAGTGCTTATGACAACGCGTTGCTGTTTGGTTGCAAAGTGCGGGTAAACGCGGTTGAGCAGTTTTCGGGTAGTTCGTTCGGTTTGGTAGCTCGAAGGCGTGCCTGAAATTTAAGTCAATAGACATTTGTTTTAAAGTGCTCACATAGTAGCAGCAACAGCGAAGAGTCAATAGATAGAGCGGGCAACAAATTGTGTAGCATACATTTAAGCGCGTGACAGCTTATGAGTGCGTGCGTGTGTGTATGTGTGCGTCGATAAGTGTAGCTATGTAAAAGGGCCAAAAGAGCTCCCCAAATGGCTCAAGTGCTTATAATCATTTGCATAATCTAAGCCGAAAAGTTATACAGTAGTTTGTGTGAAAAAATGTTAAAATAAAGTGACAAAATATGAAATATAAATTAAGCAGCAAAATAGTTTTCAAACAATTCGCCAAGTGTTTTGAAATTTATCAAAAAATATGTGTTCTCTAAAATACGCGCAAAATTAGGCAATAAAGTTTGTATAAGACAAGAAACTTTCTTAAATAACAAAAAAAAAAACCACGAACACATATGTTAAACATAGATAGCTCGTATAGCACTAGTACTAGTTACTAGGCAAGATATTCGCATTTTTTTGCAATAACGTAAAAATCCAAAGGGAAAATATCTTAGCAACGTCGTTGTAATAGTATTACAGACAGCGTCTGAAATTGTTACACAAAATGCATTCGAGGATAAAATTCTTGGCATATTTACATTTAATATGCGCCAGCAGCATTTGCTGCCTGGAATTTAGCGCAGCCCAGATGCTGCAACAACAACAGCAACAACAAACAACATCGTTAACCGAGAAAATACCATTAGGTAAGTCTCAAAGAGAACGAAGGTACCATACACCATGTACCGTGCCGTACTATTACTATACCTATAGTCGAGGCAGTTGTCGCTTACCTTTTTTTTTAGTTGATGTTTCTGCTCTACAATGTGTCCTGAGTATGTGGATATACAAATATATATGTGCATACACAGCCTATGTACTAGGGCAGCTTAATAAGTTTGCGTCTTATTGAATTTAGCGCGTAGTAACTTTAAGGAGAGCCATTTTAATAGACTTAAAAAAATAAGTTTTAAAAACCGTGTTACTGCGATGCACTGAAGCATCTTCGTAAGAAGTTCGCTGTTGATGATGTGCAAACTTGACATTCTGATCAAAGACAACCATGTAAGACATCTCCAGCCTAACAGGCTGGCTGGAAGATCTGAAGTTACGAAAACTGCAATTAATAAAATTAAATGTATTTTTTGGAAATCTGCACAATTTAAAAAAAAAATGACTGGCTATTAAATTTAGAGAGCTCGAATAAATAAAATTAATAGTATTTTTGAGAAAGCTGCCAAAAAAAATTAATAGCTATCAAATGGATTACAAAAAACAACTCACATAATGATAAAGAATGACATGAGAGTAAAAGTTTTAATTTCGATGAAGCAACTCATCTGAGCGGGAAAATGAGATGTTACATGAATATTTGCAAAAAATATATATTTGTATAATATTTGTAAACAGCAGTTGTGCAACTGCAATCCAAAACACCTTTCATTACAACAATCAGCGGCTATCATTAAAGATTTAAGAAAGTATGGAAATTGATTCGAAGCAGAAACAATCGATTTATTCATTTTCTATTCCACCATTGAAAAATTCTAAAATCAGCATATTTTCGAGATTTTGCCTGCTGTGACTTTTTATGTTCCCACGCCTGATAAGACATTTGTATCAAATGAAGAGGAAAAAAATAGTTTATTTTGTGAACCTATAGAAAACCTCCCGTTATGAGTAAGAAAAGTAAAGATTTAAAAAATATGTTGGATTAAATGTATCAAGCCAAAAGTAGAGAACATTTCTGAACTTAGACGAAATGTGTACCCCTATTTGTTTTTTATATTTGAAATGCAGATAATCAAAAATACAAAAATTTTTATAAATTGCTGTTTTCTTATTGCCAATCCTGCTTAATAAGGTGGGGATATCTTAGACGGGTCACGGCAGTGTACCTATGCTCCAATTAATATTAATCATAAAAGAATAAAAAAGCAATTTAAAACGATAAAAGGAAGGAAAATTTCTGATTTTTGAAAACAGTCAGAGATTTATCAAACTACCCTCGTGTATTTGTTGCTTTTATATTATTATTATACACTAGCGCTTAGTGTGTTGCTCACGTTAAGTCAGTCACTGCAGCTGCAGTCATTTTGGCGGCGTATTTGTGTCACAGTGTGAGCCTGTTAGTGTGTGTGTGTGTGTGTGTGTGTGAGTTGGTGTGTGCAGTTGTTAATGTGACAGTCATGCAACTTTTGACTGCCATGATACTAAGGCAACAGCAACACTGCAAAAGCGCAGCACAAAATTGCTGCATCAACACTTCGTTTGCTCTTTTCACAACACTGGAGCAGGCTTGTGCTTATGCCTGTTTGTCTGTCGGTTTGTCTGTCCGTATGTCTGTCCGTATGTCTGTCCGTATGTCTGTCTGCCCTACCGTCTGTGTGTGCGGGTCTGACATAATGCTATCATTTGTGCAAATATTTACCTTTTGCCTTGCATGCTGCTCGTTTAATATTAACAGACTGTGTCAAAAGTTGCCTAAATATTTAACGAAGCAAAAAAAAAAAAAAAAAATTATATAAAGAAATAGACCCACATATGCTGTCTGTTGTTGTTTTTTTTTTTTTTTGTGTAACTGCCTGTTTATCCTATTTGATTCTCTACCCTGTACTTTTTCTATTTTGCTTTGCAGGCGCCATCTTTGAGCAGGGCACGGACGATGTGCAATCAGCCTTTAAATATGCAATGCTCAATCACAATCTCAATGTTACAGCGCGTCGCTTTGAATTGCAGGCGTACGTTGATGTCATCAATACAGCGGATGCATTCAAATTATCACGCTTGAGTAGGTGTTGCCAGCTACAAATAACATAGAATCGTACCGAACCGTACGGAACCGAACCAAACCACGCCCGCACAAAACAAAAACAAACAAAAAAAAACAAAAGAACACACATACACACTATGATGCACACATCAGCTGCAACAACAAAAACAAGTACTGAAACAGTTCCATTGGGGCGCCACTCCATTTAACTGTCGCACGTTTCCTGTGCTTCAGTTTCCATTAATTATGCGCATTTTTATTGAAAATTGGTTTTACAACAACTACACCCCGAGACGCTCTCTCTCTCCCTTGGTCAGCCACTCCATATGTTGGAGCAGATAGTGCCAGCATTTAATTGTGCACATTTATTTCAATGCTCTATTTTTCCATTTAATTTTTGCGTTTTTTTCACCACTCCCCCATTTTTTTTTCACGACGCTTGTGCGCCCCGACCTAGACACTCCATGCATACACACTTACACACTTTCTACACATACCTTTTATTCTCTCTCGCCATTTTGTTTTCACTGTAACTGTTGCTCCTTCGCACGCTCACTTTCAACAAATTTATTACTGTAACTGCAGTTTGCAATCAATTTTCGCGCGGCGTCTACTCAATGCTTGGCGCCGTATCTCCGGACTCCTTTGACACATTGCACTCCTATTCGAATACGTTCCAGATGCCATTTGTGACACCCTGGTTTCCTGAAAAGGTAAGCAAAAAACAAAACAAAAAAAAAATAAATATAAAAAAGTACGTTTTTTTCTATTAGTATAAAATAGTCAGTTAATTTTTTTCTTAAAACTGGTTTGGCAGCCATTTTTAACACGTAATTAATTATGCGTTTGGGGTAAGCGGTAAAATAGACAAACTTAAGCGTAGAAAGTTACTTGGGCAAAAATAAACAAACTTGTAAATGAAATTTGCATAGAGATTAGAGTTTAATTAATGAAGAAAGTGCTAAGCATACTTATAAATAAAGTCAATTGCACGCTGACTCCTACTATGGCATTTTTATTAAAGATTTTTAAAGGCTTGCTTGAAAGCCAATATGGCCTACGCTTTTCGATTTAATTTATTAAAAAATTTTCAATGCGTCACTTCTCTTAAAGATTCACAATATATATTTACTGCATATTTTTTACTTTAATTTGCTTTAAGCAACAACAGTTTATGATTAATTAATATTAAAATTGATATCTTAACTGCAAGAAAAAGTCATATTTATGGCTTTTTCTATACAAAATTAATGTAATTGATGCTTATAAAAATATTTACAAATCAAACCATTTGGCAATCACAGATTTCAACTTATTAATTTTAATTAATTTTTTATACTCAATTTCTTGTTCGAATAGCAGAGATACTAGGCGTCTAAAAAGATTTCATGTATTTGATCTTCCATATAGATTTTAAAACAATAATGTAATAAATAATGTTATATAACCATTTAGTTAATATAAATTGGTGTTGCTCACTGGAGCGTAATCAATCGTGTTGACAGCTTGAAAATAAAAAATATGATTAAAAAAAAAAAATTTAAAGCCAAAAAAAAAGAAGTCGCGTGTAATAAAATGCCCAAAGGGATTTTTTCTACGCCTCTCATATGTTTCTTGCCCCTTTTAACGAATTAGAGAAATTAACTTCGTAAAAATGTTTATATTTTTACAAATTACATCTCGGGTCAATTCCAAGAATTACTTTAAATTTAAATGCTATATCGGTTGGGATCTTGGGAATTCTTGGGATCATAGTTTTCTCACCCTTGAAATTTTCTTTGAGTATCGTCTAAAAAATCACAAAATCAACAAATCGTTGCAATGTACCTTGAAGCATGGGTGAATACCGAATTATCCTTTCCATCACTTTTCTTGTAAGCGCTCTCGATTATCTTTCCATAAACGACGCCGATGTAGTGGATAGCCATCGTTGGTTATGATAATGCACGATGATTGGGGGCTTGGTAATTACAACATCATGCACGTCAGGATTAGTCAGATATCTATAAAAATATTATAGAATTCCATTGAAACCTGAACAAATGGTCTGGAAATCAAACGCTTAGCCCAAAATTACCAACTGATTACACTAGTTTACAAATGTATGGATCATCGAGTGCACCATCGTAAAAAAGTGTTTGTTAGGGTAATTTTGGGGTCGAGAAACACGAAACTGGCAACCATTTTTTTCTTAAGCACCGTTTTCGAGATATTTTTGAAGAACCCGTTTTTGGGCACTTATTTCAGTTAGTCGTCAATATCTCGTGAACAAAATTTTGTGTCGACATAAAAGATAATTAGATCGAAAGGTCTTGATATGCTCTTTACAGTGATATATAATTAGTCGGAAAAAGTGTAATTTTTAACAATTTTTCAAAATTAAAAATTTTCGATTTGATTTTTAATAACGAAAAAAAAATTTTAAAATTATGTTAATTATCTTTTATGTCGATACAAAATTTTGTTCACGAGATATTGACGACTAACTGAAATAAGTGCCCAAAAACGGGTTTTTCGAAATTCGTCGTTCTGATATTTTCTCAACGGCAAAATATTTGAAATTCTTAAAACATTCACTTCAAATGCCGAAGTTAAAGTCGGGCGCAGACGACTTTCAGATACCCTGTACCATCACATTGCAGTTAAGTCCGGTACATTGCTTAAGAACGCGAAAAGATTTTTTTTTTGACAAATTTGGTAACGATATTCTCAAAAACAAATAAAACAATTGAATTTTGCACAAAAACGTTTTATTGACCGATAGGTTCTATGGAAGCTATATAACATAGTCAACCGATTTTGATCAAATTTGGTACAGATTTGGGAAACTCAAGGAAACTGCCAAATACCAAATTTGGCTATGATATCTTTATAAACAATGCGATATTATAAAAATAGATTTATTTTTGACTATTTCTAAACTTATTTTAATATAACGTATACGCAAAGTAACAATATGCCATTACAAAAATTGTATTCGGTCCATTTATACAAAACTTCAAATCTTCTGGCTAAATAAATGAATTTTGGAGGAAACAAAAAATTAACTCATGCCAAATTCGCCACCATTTTGTACTTATTATGTTTAAAACTATTTACAGAATATAAAATAATGACATTGGCCAAAAGAAAATGAGCCAAAAGAGCTTATAACATAGACGTTATTTCAAGAACAGTCAGTAAACTATAACCATTTTTATGGTTTCGTTGTCACATAATTGTGAAGGTTAATTTTACGAGCAACTCACGCATTGTAGATTCTTTTCGGATAAATGTAGCAGTTAGACCTCAATTACCAAATTGACACGACTATTACAATGTTATGATGATGGCATCTCCACAATTGCTGCACTGGAGGCTTTTGTTGAGTCTAGCAGAACAGAAGTGTCAAAAAGTAGCAGAGTTTCCACTTTATACATAGGTATTGAGAGACGTTTAGACGTTTTTAAATTATCGCTAATAAACTGGGTTATGTTTTTTACTTCAATACAAAAAATAGCCAAAGACATGATTGGATAAAATGGAATTCGGATTATGTTTAATCGACTATTACTTTAAATAAATTCAAAAATAATTTACGTAGTACATATAACTTCGGAAGTTCCCAGAAGAAGGCGGATTTATTATTGCTCATCAAAATGGGTTACAGCAGTAGGGTATTGTGTGGTTGTAAGCCTCGGAACTCTCCTACCTTTTTCAGATAAATTAGCGAATTTAAGCTACTTACAGGTAATGCGCATCTTCCTATGCAATTTGGGTTCTCTACCAGCTATAATATCTGAGATGCTTTTGTGACTTGTCTGGTCATCCTGATCAAGAATATATTTATATACATACTGTATACTTTATGGGGTCTGCCATGCCTACTTCTACTCGTTACATAGGTACACTTCCACGAAATTATTATTATTATTAAAACTCCAAAATACTAAATAAACATAAGTCTTAAACAATAAAGTTTGAATGCTTGAATTTAATTTTAATGAAAAACAAATATTGACACCATTGACTAACTACATAAAAAAAGTAAAGTATCATGTCTGAATAAATAATATTTTATCGCAGCGTAATTGATTTAAATATAAATTGGTATTTCTAAACCAAAACAATTACTTAAAATTTTAAAAACTTTAGCTTAATTTTAAAAAGCAAAAAAGAAATGAGTAAAATCGTAAGAAAATATTTTTTATTATTAAATAAAAAGTTCAACATAATCATAAGGCAAAAAATACTTCACAAAAGTTTATTTCTATGTGCTTCCCATCAACGTCACTTAAAGTCATAATCAAAAAATAACATATTGAATTGCCAATGGCCATAATTGTTTAAAAACTTTAGCTTATTGCTCAGCCATTTTGTCAAGTTTATAAAAATGAAGCCATTGTAGAATGTCGTACAATACTATATGAAATCTTTAGACGGCGCTACGTTTGCTGTTGTTGTTGTCGTCTTCGTGGTCGTTGCCTTTGTTGTTGACACTGCTGGCAGACAAAATACTAAATCAAAAGCAAAGCACAAATCATAATAATTGTAATTTGAAGAAAATTTACTACCAACAAACAGAGCAGCAAGTTGTTGTCATTGAGCTCCGCTCTAGTTGCTCAGTTCTGGATTCCACTGGGTTCCAAACTTTAACGACATTCGGCTGGAGAGCATCTCACTTCAGAAAACAAAAAGCCAAATAGACAAACATCCAAACAGCCAAAATGGCAGCCAAAGCCGGAAGACAACACAAAACGAGCTTGTGAGCGTAGCAACCAAAGAGCACAACAAAAAAATTTATGACGCGCTCTTGGCCTCTTTTATTTCAATCACTATAAATCAAGATATGGCTGGAGTAGAGTCAGAGGCAGAAAAAGAGAGTTTGAGAGGCGGAAAGAGAGGCAGAGTTAGAGGCAGTTGCCAGTTGGCAGCCAAAGAAGCAGCAACAACTGCCACACACTTACGCATTTAACTTTGTGCGGGTGTATGCGAGTATGCTAGTGTGTGTACTTGTAACAGGCAAACGGAAACGAGCATAACATGTAGTCGTATCTGTGTGCCCCATATATAGACTTACATATCGTAGAGCGCGTCGGAAGCGCGTTTCATTTTATTATTGCTTCATGTAGCGTACACATTACATTGTTATCCACACCCAACCACACACACACCAACTGTGCCCCTGGCACAGTAACAGGGATATGTAGATACGTACTTACATAGGGGTCTCTCACCCCACTATACGATACACTCTATACACCCTCAAGCTTTGAAAATGCCACTCATGTGTTTGTCGTTGCTATTGTTTTGCATACTTTTAGGTGCTCACACCGTCGTCGGGTTCGCTCGATTTTGCTATCAGCATGCGTCCGGATTATCATCAAGCGATTATTGATACAATACAATACTACGGTTGGCAGAGCATAATTTATCTCTACGATTCGCACGATGGTAAGTATGAAACATTCTTGTTGGGTCTATTGTAAAGCCGTGTTTCTATACGATACATATTTTTTTTCGTTGATTGTTGTTCTCGACGTTTTTGTTGTTATTGTTGTTTTGTTAATGTATGTTTTGATTTCATTTCATGTGGCTTTAAGGCGCCAATGTGTAGACAAATGTGGGGGAAGCAGGGCAAAGACTTAGCGTGAGGTCATTGGATTCAACTCAATTAGCAGCCGCAGCAGCCGAGAAGTCGTAGCTTTTGTTTCAGTTCAAATGCTAAAAGTTGCTTCCATGATTGGCAGTACGTGCGTAAGTGTGTGTGACTTTTGTGTGTCAATGTGCCAAATACATACTAGTATATGCCCATATACATATGTGACTAGGTGAATGTGTGAGTGCTGCTGTTTTATTTTTTGTTTTGTTTGTTCCAGAGCTTATTTTGAAAGTTTATTTAAGCGTGCAGGGTCGCCTATGTAGTATTAACAACAGTAGCTAAGCAAACTTGTAGCCAATAATCAAAGCCACTAAATTGTCAAGGGGATTGGATGGAGTAGATAAATAAAAGAACAGCCATTACAAGGATTCCTTAAATGTAGCTTACAAGCATAAGTAAGGTGCAGGGCAATAATTGCAGAAATCACAGCACATTTAGTAATTCAATATTGGACATTTTCGCTAATCTTTTAATTTCTCTATCTTCAAAAAAGATTGGGGCAGCAAATTTGGAAAATCACAATGTTATATGATTGACCAAACATACAAACATAAACAAAATTTTAAGGAATTTAGGAAAATTTTTTGTGGTTTTAAGCTTTTTCTTATAATCTGTTTCAAAGTTTTACTATTGTTCTATACAGTAGTAGGCAGAGCAAACAAAATTTGGTGAGCAGACTTATGTGAGCCTAATGAACAAATGTACCCTTGCAAAATTTTAAAGCATATGTGAATACATTCTCGGGTTTTTTGGTGTGCCAACGACAATTGGGACAGCTAGAAACAAGTGAGAGACCCTTTAACTTTTGCAACTCACTACAACTTATTGTAATGTGTTTTCAACTCTTTAACTCCAGTTTTGAAGCTTTATACAAGATGAGTTTTCTCAGCGGGTTGGGTAAATATCTGTCTGGGTGTGGTATCCGCTAAAAATCCACCAGAAATTTTACTTTAAAGTCTGCAGTAACTGCAGTCTCCTTAAAACAGGTTCATTAAAAGCTCGTTTTTTAGCAGGAATCGTTTTTTTTTTTTATGAAACTTAAGTAAAGAAAATTTGCCAAGCAAAAAGCAATTAATTTGAATTTATAAAAGAGTATAATTTGGTATCATAACATATAAAGTTTTGTTAACAATATTAATAAAATAAATTAATATAAAAAAAAGAAGAGGGGCAAAAATCTTGCAGCCATACATGGGTAATACGAAAATCTGGGATATTAAATGAGGTAGGATAACATAATTTGAGATTTGGAAGCCTTATATTCACAATCAGATTAAGTTTTTGGCGCGCCCTCTACTATTCATAAAAGTTTTGGTAAAGTGTTGGCTTCAAAAATTAAAACCAGCTTAAGTAAATAAAATAAATAAATAAGCTTTAAATTTCTTTTTTTGATTTTATGCAATTCTGAGCTGAATGTTTAGAGTATTTGCTTGTGTTAACTTCTATTTGTTATACAGAAACTTTTTTGAAGTATGTTAAAGTTATTTTGATGTTTGGGGCTATCGTTTTTTGGGCCCTTATGGGAAACTTTTCCTACATTCTTAATTGAAGGCGAGTACTACGTTGATACATAACCATTAGTTAATTTTTTGTTTTTATTAAAATTCAGATGAAAATTTTTAGCAGTACATATATGGTAATGGCTGACTTAATGTTCACTTACTAAGCTCTAAGACACTACAAAAATTAAGCTTTTGAGATTAATACGCTTAGTGCATTTATTGTTAATCATTGTTAATCAACAGCGAATTGGAGCGATTACGCCTCACATTGTTAATATAATAAAAATGTTAAATGTATTTTTAATTACAGAAAATATACATGCATAAATTCCTTAAAATTGCTTTACATATAAGAACAGTAACGAACTGTTGGTGAAAAATCTTTCTTAATTTTATATAATATGCAATTAATTAGGCGATATAAAAGATCAAGTCAGGTCATGCCGGGCTGACTTAAGTGCCTCGCCTTTGGAGGCTTAAGCTGCGACAAGTAGCAGACATATCGCTCAGCGTGTGAGTAAATGCGAAGGCATGAGCAAGGGAATAAGAGATGGAGGTGCGTGTCTAATGCTGGCTTTGTTGTTGTTGTACGCGCATGTATTAAAATTTATTTCAAAGCAATTTCCGCCATTCTACGTGTGCGTCGGTAGCAACAATTACGGCCAAAGATGAAGACATCAGGCGAATGGCAGGGCACAGTGTGGCAGGGCAGGACAGAACAACGACAACGACATTTTCCAAGTTGTATAAAATTACACATACGTCGTGTAGTGCTGTGTGTGCGTTTGAAAGCGAGAGAGAGAGAGAGAGCGTGTGTGTTGTGCATGCTGAGCACATACACACACACACAGACACATACAATGGCAGCGGTAATAACAGAGACACGCCAGAGCTCGTTCGCGTTGCAAAATTCATATAATATTACGTATACGCCATATATGCCGCAGTGATTTTCGTGTTTTTGAACATTTTTATTTTAACGTTACCGCCTTTTCATGCTTTTCTTTGCTTTTATTTTCATTTTTTTTTATTAAGTGTGTTTTTTTTTTTTTTGTAATGAGTTCACACGCTGTTGTAATGTTTGATTGTGTGTGTGCGTGGGAGAGCGAGTGTGTCATGTGTTAATGACTCTTTGTGAAATAAAATTTATGACTTTATGCAACTGCTGCTGTCGCAGTCGTTGCTGCTGCTGGTCCTTCAACGGTTTCCTTCACTGAATCCTGCTTTATAACGTTCTGGCTGACTGTCTTAACCATTTCTTTTTGGCTATTTTTTAATATTTTCTCAGTTGGCTTTGACTACTGTTGTTGCTGTTATAGCGCGCGAAAAGTAGGCCGACATTATTGCCGCTGGCATTGGCAAAAAAAAAAAAGAAAAATATATGTACGAGTATAAGTGTGAATATGTGTGAGTAGGAAAAGGAAATGCCGCACAGCAGCTTGTGCCACATTCCCGTTGTTGTTATTACTATGGCTGCTACTGTTGTCGTCGATGTTGCCCCTTGTTGTGTTGCCATTTTGGCCGACTTCAGCTTTTTGGCCACGCTCAATACGCTGCCGTTTACATTGTTAACGAAAAGTATATATAAACGGCCCTAGCACACACACTCATACACATCGACTTTATATTTTAATGCTGCTGTCAGCAGTTTGTTGTTATTGCTTTGTTCTACCCCTTGTTACCGGTTTTCTTCGTATTTTTTTATGCTGTGCTACTTTTGTGTACGGCGACAAATTGGTAGCATATTTTTTGGCGCATTCATGAATACAAAAGTGTGCCGCCATGGCCAACAAATATGACAACAATAATAACACAAAAAACAGCAAAAAGCAAGAAATGTGCATAAAAAAAAAAACAAATAGGAAACATTCAATAAAACATCATCGAAAAAGCAGCAACCTCAACCAGCAACAAAGACAAAAACAACACGTCATTCAAACAAAACATACGCCGCAGCACGCACAACAAATTTCTTGTTGTTGTTGTTGCTGTTATTTTTTTGGCTCTATTTATTGAAATGTTACCAACGCGCCACAAAAAAGTACTTCAATTGTCTGTGCACTTCCGTTTCCGCTTTTGTGGCCATGCCTCTATATCTATCGGTGTCGTTGTCCGTGTCTGTGGCTCTGTCTGTGTTGGAGTGAGTGAGCTGTTCGTCGCTGAATCTTTGTTGTTATTATTTATGTGGCATTGCCAGCAAATCATGCAGCCAGAAATCAATGACAACAAGTTGCGCGCTATAACAACGTGCAACAAATGGCGTGTAAACAATATTTTTTGCTCTACGTTTGTTGTTGTTTCTTGCTCTTGTTTTCATTGACATAGCTATAGTGCCTCTATAAATGTACGTGCAAACGAATATATGAAAAATTCATAGACGGCACAGACAAATACCAAAATTTGTTTAACAATACAAACGATGTGTGTTGATTGAGTGCAATGTGGTTGGAAGAAATTTTTTTCATTGAATCGAATATAGTGTTTTTAGGAAATATTTTAATTTGTATTTTAATAGCAATCGACCAAAAAACTGTGTTTGAAAAAATACCATACAAGCTGAAGATATTATTTGCTTAATACATTGCGTTTATTTATACATAAATATTTTTAAAGAGTAATTGTAATAAAAAGTAATAGCCGCTGCTGTCCTATTAAAAATTTATATTCACAGCTTAAGAATTACACAAATTATATGGTTTTCATCGGCATTACAAAGGACCCGTCTGTAGGGAAATAGTTTTTTCCCGAAATAGACAAAGTCAAAAGAAGGTGTATCTGAAGAGCATATGGATCTGTGAAAAACATTTAACATATAGTTCGTACGTGTATTCTGAGGAAAGTGTGACCTTGTGATGCATTTCAAAGCAATTATTTGGGATCCATGTACATGGATTTTATGTAAAGTAGGCCACATTGGATACCAAAAGTGTGTAAAAAGTTTAATCCGAATTTTTGGATCTTATCAGTATTAATCGGAAATTCGCAGGGAATGTCAGTTAAAATAGCATGGAAGCTTTCAATTTTCAATTCTTGTCCAACTGTTCCTTTCTAGCAGTATTACCTTCGTATGTGTTCCCATATCCATTTTGCTTTGACTTATCCCCCTGTAATCCCAGTTTATTTCATAAACTCTTATTCGATCAGTTGCAATTTCTCCATTTTTTTTCCCTTACTTGCCATTTTTTTAAATTATTTAATTTACTTTTAATTTATTTAATTTTTAAGCAAATATTCTTATCGACCTCGTGAGCTCATCTCATGTTAAAGGTTTTCTTGATTTGGAAGCTGTTGTGCCAGATCATATGATACTGTGATCTTTTTTTCATTTAAAATTTCCATGCATAAGCCAAAAATGTTCTTATTTTTGTGTCCAAATTGTTCCTTTCCATAGGTCACGCTTCAGTTGAGGAATATGTGCGATGTCAGGGCAAATGGATTAAGTAGTTGAACGTTTTTTGGCATATGCTCAACTTTGTATGGTAGAGATGTAGAGATGCTTGTTGCATATATATTTACAAAAACTTTAGTTTTGTTGCAATTTTGAAATTAAGAAGTTGATTAGATGCAATAAAAAGGCCAAAAAGGGAATATATATATGGGAGCTTAGGTACATCTACAGGTATTTAGTGACTACTGATGGTGGGCTTAATGTTTCTCCAGTATTTTCAAAAACGAAAACACTTCATTTTTTTCAAACATGGCCCAAACCCAACATGTGTGTCTTAATCTTTGTTGGCTTAAAGTAACACCCAAAACTGCTTTAAATTTTCTTTCACTATGCAGGCTTGCTTCGTCTGCAGCAAATTTATCAAGAACTAAAGCCCGGAAATGAAACATTTCGTGTGCAAATGGTCAAACGCATTGCAAACGTTACGATGGCCATAGAATTTTTACACACGCTGGAGGATTTGGGCCGTTTTAACAGCAAGCGCATTGTGCTCGACTGCCCGGCGGAAATGGCCAAAGAGATCATACTGCAGCATGTGCGGGATATCAAGCTGGGGCGGCGAACCTATCATTATTTGCTCAGCGGTTTGGTGAGTTCTCGTTCAACTATTGTACTAGTTCTGTTCTTTGCTAAGTCCGTTTGAGGTTTTAATAAGCAATTATTACTTGTTTCCGTTGTGGTACACCCAAAACAACAACAACAATGACCACTTTGGGGCTTACATATTTTTTTTTGGCTTGTCCCAGGTCATGGATAACCACTGGCCTAGCGATGTCATTGAGTTTGGAGCCATCAACATCACCGGCTTTCGCATTGTCGACACTAATCGGCGCGCTGTGCGTGATTTTCATGACAGCCGGAAACGTTTGGAGCCGGCAAGTGGAATGGGTTCAGCAGGCAGCTCTGCTTCTGGTGCCGGTGGCAGCGTCGCTGCAATTTCGGTAAATGTTTTCGCCATTTGTAGACAGGCAAACAGTACCTACATACACACAATTTCAACATTTTGCACTTCAGGCACAAGCTGCGCTTATGTACGATGCGGTGTTTGTTTTGGTCGAGGCTTTCAACCGGATTTTACGCAAGAAGCCGGACCAGTTTCGCGCCAATCATTTACAGCGTCGCAGCCATGCAGCAGCTTCATCTTCCGCCATGGCACTCAATGAGTCCAATGCGCTGCTTGATTGCAATACCTCAAAGGGTTGGGTAACGCCCTGGGAACAGGGCGACAGGATTGCGCGTGTTCTGCGCAAGGTAACCTGCCCATAACCATTCAGCATAATCCTTAGCTGCTAATTAAAATTGCACGCTTTAATTTGCAGGTAGAGATCGACGGACTATCCGGTGCCATCCGATTCGACGACGATGGCCGGCGCATAAACTATACATTGCAGGTGGTCGAGATGTCGGTGAACAGTACGCTACAGCAGGTAGCGGAGTGGCGTGATGACGTCGGATTCTTGCCCCTTCACAATCATCGAGCTGCAATGTTATCTCGCTCTTTTGGGGGAAATTCCGCGGACTATGCGCGCAATCATACGTACATTGTAACCAGCGTGCTAGAGGAACCGTACCTCATGCACAGGCAGCACAACTACGGTGAGCAACTGGTAGGCAATGACCGCTTCGAGGGATATTGCAAGGATTTGGCCGATCTGTTGGCAAGCAAGCTAGGCATACGCTGTAAGCTGATGAAAACATTGGTAGACTTTGCTTTGTGAGCTTATCGATTACATTTGGTCTTTTTATAGATGAGTTGCGACTGGTGCAGGATGGAGCCTACGGTGCAGAGAATCACGATAAGGCAGGAGGCTGGGATGGCATGGTGGGCGAGCTGGTTCGCAGGGTATGTGTTTGACATGATTGGCTGATATGGTCGTATTAACCGATTTTTTTTGCCATCTCAGGAGGCAGACATTGCGGTGGCAGCCATGACGATAACTGCGGAACGAGAGCGAGTGATTGATTTTACAAAGCCATTCATGTCGCTGGGCATTTCCATTATGATCAGAAAGCCTGTAAAACAAACACCGGGCGTATTCAGTTTTCTTAATCCATTATCGCAGGAAATATGGGTACGTATAGAGTTTACTAGATCCATAAAGAATAAAGGGGTTGATTGGGAATTTAGGAAACACTGATTGATTGTTGATATTGTAGTTTACAATTTAATTTCAAAACAATTTTTTTTTATCTCTAGATGAGCGTCATCTTTAGCTATGTTGGAGTCAGCATAGTGCTTTATTTTGTATCCCGTTTTCCGCCCTATGAGTGGCACATAGTGCGTCGACCTGCAACTGCAACAGATTCTTCACTCAGTGCGGCCAATCAACAGCCGCCAGGTATTATAGGCGGCGCCACACTCAACGATCAATTGTCCTCGGGCTCATTGCCCAGCTCCAGGTCACAGGCTGTGCCACAACAGCAGCTGCTCCAGTTGCCTGCAGTCAATGACTTTAGCTTGTTGAACGCCTTTTGGTACTCGCTGGCTGCCTTTATGCAGCAGGGCTGTGATCTAACGCCACCCTCCATTTCGGGACGCATAACTGCAGCGGTCTGGTGGTTCTTTACTCTCATACTGATCTCGTCGTACACGGCCAATTTGGCCGCTTTTCTTACCGTGGAGCGCATGGTGGCGCCCATCAAGTCGCCCGAGGATTTGGCCATGCAAACGGAAGTGCAATATGGCACGCTGCTACATGGCTCCACTTGGGACTTTTTCAGAGTAAGTTGTTGCAGCTGCTAGGCACATATACTGTGGAGCTTATTTATTTTAACCATTGATAGCGCTCGCAAATGGGTTTGCACAATAAAATGTGGGACTACATGAGCTCCAATCCGCATTTATCAGTGCATGCCTATGACGAGGGCATAAGACGTGTACGCACTTCCAAAGGCAAGTATGCACTGCTGGTGGAGTCACCAAAGAACGAATATGTAAATGCGCGAGCACCTTGCGATACTATGAAAGTGGGACGCAATATTGATACCAAGGGCTTTGGCGTGGCTACGCCCATTGGTTCCCCACTCAGGTAGGTTTAAAATCTTATAAATTTTGTCAGTTCGCTACAGTTGACAGCTGCCGTTCTTAGAAACCGTCTAAATTTGGCCGTGCTGTCTCTTAAGGAGAACGGCGAGCTGCTAAGGCTGCGCAACAAATGGTGGTACGATAAGACCGAATGTAATCCTAATCTGGACAGCCAAGAGACTGTCACCCCCAACGAACTCTCGCTGAGCAATGTCGCTGGAATTTATTATATACTAATTGGCGGCCTGCTGCTGGCCGTGATTGTGGCCATTATGGAATTCTTCTGCCGCAGCAAGACATCCCGTCTGAAGGCCCAAACTAATGGCAACATGTTGGCATCCTCTACATATCAGCGCGACTCCCTGTCGGATGCCATTATGCACTCCCAAGCCAAGTTAGCCATGCAGGCCAGCAGCGAGTACGATGAGCGCCTTGTGGGCGTTGAGGTAAGCCCCAAAGTTAATCTTTATCTTCGTGGCCAGCATCCAGCAACTCATTCTCTAAACCCGCAGTTGGCTTCCAATGTGCGCTATCAGTACAGCATGTAAGCCGCTTGGCAGAACTGTTTAGCTCATAAATTTTGTTGTGTGTACATAATTAAGACATCAAACTAATTGACGCTGGCAATCAAGTTGACGGATGCGTGGCAGAGCAGCGACAGCGTTTAAAACTGTATATAATTATTTTTGATAAATGTATACAATGCATATATATGTAAAGTTATGGACAAAAAAAAAAAAAAAATAAGATAAACCATAGTTAAACTGATTTAATTAAAATAACATTAACATGCATAATAAACTATCGTATAAGTGAAAACTATTCCCATAATAAAGCATAAATTTTAAGCAACGAAATGAAGTTTAATTTTGTATTACCATAAATGTTTTGGCAACGAAATACAGGGTATGTTAAGTTCTTAAAAGTCAAAAAAAAAAAAACATACAGTATTAGCAGGTTGACTATAGAATATTTTATGCACTATTCAGTCCGCATTTCAGTCAGAACGCCTAATTTCCAGAGTTGGAGCGAACCAACTCGGTTTTTAGACAAGGTTATTTTATTTTTTCAATATCTTCGTTACATTATGCAGCTCCAATGGTCGGAAAATGGCATATTTCTCTTTTTTATGAAGATATCGTCACCAAATTTTTTTTAGTACCTGAATACACCGAATTTCATCGAAATGGGTTATTTAAATACTCGCTGTTACAATATAGAGTATGTCAAAGTCGTCCTCGGCCGACTTTAATGTTCGTTTTTTTTTTTTTTTTTTTGTGAATGAAAACTGAAAGTTCAAAATTTGCTTTTTCTGTATATGTATATGTATAAGTATAAGTATTCATGCATACTTATGTATTTTTCTAAGTCATGGCTGTGTTCTTTAAAAATATCAAAATTACAGTCGGAACATTCCGCCTAAAATATATATCCTATCTTCAATTTTAACAGAGTTATGGGAATGGGAAATGGTCTCACAAAAAGTAAATTATTAAAAATTATAAAACTTGTTCTTTCTTAAACCTATTTAACCGATTCCTTTTCATTCCTCTTGCAACAAAACATTCGGATTCAAACCACATGAAAATTTCGTTTTGGTGAAATTTTAGTAATTCACTTGCAACTTGAGGTTTATTGGAATTAAGTTTACATTAATTGCCTGTTTCCACAGATACATGCTTGAAGTTATGCCACTAAATACAATTTTTAAAGTTGAACTTATTCTCAACTCTAATTACCACATCGCATTCCACGAGAAAGGATTATTATTGCCTTAAAAGCTTTTTATGAATATGTGTTCATAACTGAATACAAAAGCACAAATAATTAAATTGACAGCATTATATATTACATTAATTCTATTATTTTTATGTTACATAGGCGAAATAAATTTAATAGAATTTTATGCGTTTGATTGAATTAAACCATAACTGGTGATTTGGACCAAATTATACAAATGAAATAATCGATGAGACTCTTAAATTATGTAAAAATGCAAAAATTGACTTTTTGTGGGCTTTCAAAATTTAAAAAAATAACTGGAGATTGAAATCTGTAAATGCTTAAAATTTGCAAATTCTTTTACAAAGATTTAAAAAATATTTTTATATGGGAGATTTAAATGAATACTTTTTTCAAAGGAAAATCATAATTCTTTACAAAAGAAGGGAGCATCCTCAAACAACAGATCATCTGATTATCTCTATTTTCGGTACGGCAAGTTTTTGACTACAGTTTTATTTTAAATCCAGCAAAGATTCACATATTCTAATCTCTATGTTAAAATTTGGGTGGTTCAAAAAAACCAACGAGGATGAAAATTTTTCCCAAAATTTGTCTTTTTACTTATTTTATAGCTTCTTATAAAAAAGTACACAAATTTGGAATTAGGCTACAACTGTTAAAAAAAGTAAGATTTAACTGAAAAATAATAAATAATTTTATTTATCGTTCATAATTAATTGTTTTTGTAATTGTATTATAATTTGGATTGCTTTTTAGTCACTTTTCTCCCTAGTCGTTGGACTAACTGCTGCCAAAGATCAAAGTTTCTTAGTTTGTACTAGTCAAATCTTTTCAGAGTTCTAAATATAATATCAAATAAGAACTTTTACAAATGTTTACCAGTATCAATTTCTTACTTTCGATACAGTTTTTTTTGTGTATTTCTTTAATATTGCGATTCTTGAAAGAGCTAAGGGAGTCAAGGAGTAAACTTTTTTTTTTGTATTAAATGCCACACCTTCGTTTAATCTTTGCAAATAGCACAGTAAAAATGACTGCATGCAATGTTAGCCAGTCACTGGAAAAGCCAACTCGGCGTATGAGTAATGCAAAGTGCCACTCGCATGTACATATATGTCTTTCTATGTTTGTGTGTGTGTGTCTGTGAGTGTGCTAGGTAAGCCGCTTAGCTGACTTAAAGTTTTAACAAAGCAGCGGCTGCTGTGGTGGATGTATTTAGGTGCCGACATTGGTGCAGGGCAGGGGTTTTTCGTATTGGGATGGGTTTGGGGCGGGTTAAAAAGACGTGCGCTCAACTTACCATAAGCGGCTTTCAATGTAAACTTTGCGTTTAACGCGCGGAACGATGCAGAGTGCTGCGTTGTGGTCGACTTTTTGTTAAGTCTTTCGCTTGGTTAACTGGCTCCAATACCCCTCTTCCAGCTGTTACCAAAAATAAACAAACTACATCTAGATGAGAGTGAATTATGTTAATTATATATGCGAAATCAAGTTAACAAAAACAATTCAATAAAGCTACACAAGGAAGCGACATACGAAGGATTTGGTTTTTTTTTCTAAATTTATTTTTTAATTAGTTTTTTACATTTGCAATTTGCCGAATGTTACTTGTACGTATACGTAAGGTAATAAACCTTTTTTTGTGGTAGCGTGCTCGCTTTGCAACTCGATGGTATTTGCCCAAGAAAATCTCTATTAATTCAAGACACCGCCGTTTGGATTCGGCTTTAAACTTTAGGTCCATGTTCTCTTCGAACAGTTATTTGATATGATCGCGAAATCCCAAGTTTCTTATTTGAACTTTCTACTTTTAAAGTTTTGGATCTAGAAACAATCTTTTTGCCCTTCCTCGAAAGATAGCAAACTAGAAGCAGAGTAGAGTCTGCATAGAAATGGTAACATAGCATCAAGGGCGTATTCTATAAAAGCCCTAGTTTGACCATTTTGTTTTGTGGTTGGTGGGAAAGGGAGAGGGAGGATTCTGTAGTATTTACTCCTGTTAAGAAATTGACTGTGACGAGTCTCCTTATGAATCTGTTTTGGTGTCGCATATGACGCTCATTGTAACGACTAGTACATGTGTCTGATGATTTGTATGATGAAAGATTTCTCTCGAGTTTGGGGGTGGAAAAACAAAGGAAATTCGCAAGTATCGGAATTAAATGTACTACTTGCAAAGTTTTGATTGGAAAAAAATGATTCCTCTTACCCAGAAAAGAGTAGACTAGGTGCAGAGTGAAGTCTGCGTAGAAAAGGTAACATGGCATCATGGATCCTATATTATAAATGCCCTATTGGCGGAGTTGGGAGGTAAAAGGTCTCCGAAGTACTTGCGTTCTATTCTTAAGATATTTGCCATGACGTAACCCCTATCAATCTGTTTTGATGACGTAAATGACGTTTGTTGTAACGATTTATAAATATGGCTGATCATCTGTACGATAGTTCTACAATCCACAGTCTTAGATTCTTCACGTATCGTCCCTATCCAGAAATGAGTCACAGTTGCGCACATGCCCATAGGCATTGGTCAGCTTCTCCAGGGTCTTGAAGAAATTTAACTTTAGTTCCCGACTATCTCTCTGTATTCTATATGACAAGTATATTTTGGCGTGAAATTTTTGCATCAGAATTTTTTAATTTTGGTTTTTATTTATTGCCTGCTTTTTTTGTTATTTAAAATAATTTTAATTTGCATTTGTATTTAATTAATATGTATTTTAATACGATTGCTGGCGGCATCATATGGCGATCAAAACTTCACATTGTGTCTCCACAAATGCATTTATATTATATAATTATAATTGGTCTATATTGGGAGGGCATTGATTTTTATAACCTGTGTGTTGTGGTATTCGTGTATATGACAAACGAATTCAATAAAAATGTTTGCGTATATTTAATTAGTATTGGTAATCAAATGAAATGGAATTTGATTTCATATAAATGCCTGGCAATTATTTTTAACTGGCTTTCAATTTAACTAAATTGCGGTAAATCTGCTTTGAGCAAATTAGTTTGTATTTGTTCTTGTTTTTATTATTTGTTAGTATTTTTTTATTCTTTTTGTTAGCTTAATGTGTTTATTTTTTTGTCAGTTGCATCTCCACATTGAGTATGTTTACTTTTTTGCTTATTTCCGTGTTTCACAGTATGCGTGTGTATCTGTGTGTATGCGTGCCTATGCAAGTATCTGTGTGAATGCTGGCGGCTGTTAATTTCAACATTGTTAAGCAAATACATTTAAATTACTTAGCTTTGTTGTGGCTTTCGCTTAAGTTTTGTCAATTAAAATGCATTTGTTGTTTTAATTGATTTAGTAGTCTTAATGCTTAAAAATGCCATCGGGCAAAGATTATAAAGTATAATGCGAATAAAAAGTAGTCTTAAATAGATTTGTAAATAACTCAAATTAATATAAAAAGATGGCGTACGTTAAAGTCGGGCGCGGACCAGTTTGGGATACCCTGTACCACTGCTTGCAATCAAATCCGGTTTATTGCTTAAGAACACCAAAAGACATTTGATTGCCAAATTAGGTTACGATACCTTCATAAACAACCAAAAACAGACGAATTTTGAACCAAAAATGTTTTTTTGACCGATCGTTCCTATGGGAGCTATATGTTATAGTTAACCGATTTTGACCAAATTTGGTACTCTAAAAAAACTACGAGTGCCAAATTTGGTTATGATATCTTCATAAACAAACGAATTATCCATCTAAAACTTTTGTTTTTTTTGGAGGTCCTCTGAAACACCCCTTTGGAAGCTATATAATATAGCCCCGATATCGAAAATGTAAAATAAACTTGTCGCCCTGACGTAATTACGTATCTAATCTGAAAATTTGGTTGCTCTAGCTCTTACCATCTCTGAGATCTAGGCGTTCATACAGACAGACGGACATGGGTATATCGACTTCTCTAGTCACCCTGGTCATACTTTAGGTAACTTTGGGGGGTCTCCGACGTTTCCTTCTGTATGTTACATACATTTTCGGCTTGCACAAACTTAATATACCCTTTGTACCATACGGTACAGGGTATAAACGACCTGATAATTGATTTGGCTTTGAGCAAATTAAAAAAATATTTGCAAACGTCAAAAAAGTCAAGTGCCGATACTTAATGCGGCTTCTTTTCTTAAAGATTTCTAATAAACTTTTAAACAATGCTAATTGAAAAGCCCTCTAGTGTATAATGAACCTTCGCAGGACTTTTAACAACATTTTTTCAGCTTCTATAGGTTTGACGGGCCACATAATTTTTTCAGATTGACTCTATGTATATACTTATATCAGATACTTGAGATAGATCTATAGAAAACTATAATAACGCCAAGAAATGCAAGAAAAAAAAAAAAAATAAAGCCATCGGAATGAAACAGAAGCAAGTTGAGAGATGTTGAACATCGTTTCTTCACTTGGGAACAGAATCGGAAGGGATTTTTATATCATCAATATGGGTCCACTACGATAATCCCAAATGCCAGGACATGCCTACACGATGATGGACAGATAGAATGTTCACGGCGCTAAATTAATGCTCTGTATTTAGTGAGATCAGCTTGGTGTAATATATTATGAGTTATTGAAGCCACGTAATCATCACAGAGGATCGGTATTGGATGCAATATATGCGTTTGAGCCGAGCAAGAAAGTCATTCTCCAGCATTACAATGCACTATCACCTGTTGGCATAAATAGAAAGTCTTACTTCAACTGCAGCTCTTAATATTGTTCTTTTGCATTACCATTTGTTTTGGTCCAGGCCACACAGTCTATCCGACCAGAATTTCCACTTGTATAAAGAAGTCAAAAAATGTATCGCCCCCAAAATTTTAATTAAGTTTTTTGGGTTGGTACCCGACAACTACCAAAAATATGGGAATAAGCAGTTGCTAATGAAATGCAGTACCTTTATTTATAAATATGTTTTCACTTCTTAATAGTAAAGCCTCAACCTTTTTAATTTTACAATTCAAGTAGCTATCTAAGTTCTAAGGATTTGCCTCTTTTTAGCTGCTGCACGAAATTTCAAAAAATCTTTAGATCAAAGAAAAAGAAGCTAAATGAAGCAATAAAGTCTTGAGTACGCACTTTGAATTGGTTAATATACAGAATTGCAAAGGAAACGTAACAAACTTGTGCAATTTGTTCGAAGAAAATTTGTTCAAGTTTTGCAAAATATGCTCAAATTAAATTCACTTAAGTTTCGAATGTCTAGTTGAGAATTTTTAAGACTTTCTTCCTCTGATTTTTCTCTACTTTGACTAAATGAGCTGAATAGTTCAGTTTGAGTTAAGAGTTTTGACTTTGTTAAATCAGAGTTGCTTAATTATAATAAGTAGATAAAAATATGAATTATTTTAGCAGATTTTGCGTGTGCTGCTTAAAATAAAATATTCTGAATTTAAGCAAGTTGCAGCTTTCCACAGCCAAAGCTACCAAACAGAAAGAAAGAAAAAAGGAACTAAAACAGTCTTCCCCGCTTTTGACCCTGAACCCGGTAACCCTCAAAAACTTGCATAGCTGGCTTACTGGCATTCTTTTTATGTTCGCTTTCCTGGTAGGTTTTTTTTGGCCATGCCATTTGCTAGCAAAAACTTCTACTTTAGCTTTAGCTTTGGATTTATTTAAAGTAACTGAAAGCGCTTTGCATAAATTTTTAGGGCGTACTGCAAAGTTCGACAGTCACGCGCCACTTTTATGCGCCACTGCAGCTCGAGGATGCGGCTGTTGATTTGTTGAAAAGCCGCAGGATTTGTGCGACACTAAAGCAAGTTGAGTTTTTCTTGTGCTGCTGCTGCTTCTGCTGTTGTAGATTTTCACACAGCATCTTAAATGACGCAATCGATTTTTCAATAAATTCAAGCAGCATTCCAGCTCAAAGCGAAAAATGTTGGGCACAGTTTTAAGTAAAATGCAAAACACAAAAAATGAAACAAACTTTTGCCGTAAATTTTCATATTTATTTATTTTGTCAATCCTTATACTTTGCGTTATATGGCGTATGCGGCAAAAGTTTTCACACACATGCTGTGTGGAGTGTCAAGCTTCCAGCAATGATGATGATGATGTGGGTGACAAGGAATGGCAGCTACAAAAGAACTGGTAAGGTTTGGAATGAATGAGCAGGGTCGCAATGAATGCGCAGCAGCAAGATGTAGATCTCAGCCGCTCTATTGTATGTGTGATTTGCCATAAGCTCACTTATACATATTATTCATACGAGGGCAGGCTGAATAGTAATCGTGTCAAGGAATACATAACAGACAGAAGAAAAAAAAATCGATCAGCATAGACTCCGGTTTTGGTTCGTATGTCTGCTGGAATGACACCTACCGCATTTTTCAAATATATAAAAAAAATCCTTTTTTTTTTCTAAATAGAATAATTAAATATATAAAAGAAAAAATATTTTCTTTAAATGAAATGATCATCGGTAAAAAAAAAGCATACGGTCAGTGCCTACTATTTGAAAAATGGAATCAAAATACAAATTTTTTTTTTTTCAATATAAGTTTACCAAAATAATTTTTCGTATGTATTTGTCATATGCAACCTAAATTTTCTTCAAATGATATGGTCATCTGTGCAAAGAATGTTGACATTGAGAACCTTGACAAACCATACTTTGACGAGGTAGGAATATAGTAAAACTAAAATTTTTTTTTTTCGAAAAAACTCTTTTCGATTACTTTTCAACCTGCTCTCGTACTGCTGTATATATATGTGTGAGCGTTTTGCTGCAGATAAGCGTGGCAGCGGCAGCTAAGCCGCGTGGTAATGGCAAAAAATCTTAGCGAATTTCTTTTTTTTTTCTTCTTTTTAACTGTAACTGTAACTCGTGCAAAATGGCTGACAGATAAACTTGCGCACCGGGATGTCACTGGCGTTAGCCGGGAGCATTAAAGCCACACATTTGCAATCAAAAATATTATACACGACTTTTGCTCTATGACCCACAAAAAAATAAGATGATGTCATAATATTTGCAAATGATGAACGTGAAAGTTTTTGATAAGTTTTCTTCAAGCACAGCTACGAAATGCACCATGAAAATGTTGTTAAAATATGTTTTTTTTGCAAAAGTATGTAAGTTTTCAAGCAACGAAAACACAACCATTATTTCAATATTGTCATACTTTTTGTTAAATTATGATTTAGAGCTTGGGAATATTTATGAACTGCAGCCAAAATGCAGCATCAGCTAGCTTCAAAGCAAACGCATATATATTCAGTGTATGGGGGAGGTCAGTTGCCTGGGTCCAGTAGCCAGGTCACCAAAAATGTGTCGTTTATGCTCGTATTGTGAGTACGATCATGTCTTTGACGTTAAAATATGACATAAAGCAAAGAGGGTAAGCAAAAAGCAATTAAGCATTCAAACTTTTGCTAAATCTAATGCTTAGCAGCGATTACTATGCGTATGTGTGATATTTGTCCACATTTATCCACAATACAGTAAGATGTAGTATCATAATTAATTCAGTATGTTTGTGTGTCTTGTATGTGCTATAGTACATTAATTACGTTTTGTGACTTTGACAGTTTTAATTATACAAGGAAATTAAATACGGCATAAAGAAAAAAGTGAAAAAAAAAATATATTTTTACTGTGGAATACATATGTCAAGCTAATGCTATTACGTATTGGATTAGGGGCATTTACATGTCAGGTTGTCCAGGATACCAGCAAGTATCAAGCTTTATTTTTATAAATTAAAATTTTGTAAAGCTCTTAATTAAATTAAAAATAAATTTTCGAGCTTATTAAATTTCAAAAATGTACAAATTTTTCTATTAAGTCCATAATAATAATTTCCTTGACTGACAATTGTGTCAATCGCCCCTGGGCGGGGCATGGGGATCTCTATTAATAACTGTTCAAAGAGAACAGGGACCTACAGCTTAAAGCCGAATCCGAACGGCGGTGTCTGGAATTAATAGAGATTTTCTTTGGCAAATAGCGTCTTTGAGCTAGCGATGCCAGTGCTAGGCAAATGTACCAGTGCTACTGCGGGGATTCGAACCACCGCTAGCACTACGCTACCGACGGCCACATTAGGTCCATGCACTTGAAGAAACCTTTTGAATATTCAAGCTCTCGCATTGAAAGACTAAGACTGGAACTGTTATTGATGTTACCTACAATGCTATCAGTTATTTTCTGTCAAGCTTTTGCTGATATTTAATCATGAGAAGACTTTCTCCCGAATGAGCATTTTAAAAAGTATAAATTCATAATCAAAAAGCTTTCCTTCAAACAACCCTCCCTAATAGTGAAATTTTTTAAAAAAAATCCGTGGACTACAAGAGATGACCAATGCAGAAATGCTTACAAAAGTCCACAAAATGATATTCGATGCCGGTCGACTAAAAGTTTGTAAGCTAGCTGAATGTATAGAAATTTCCAAAGCTGTGTGGAAGATGCGTGCCGCTTTTGATGTCAATGGAATAAGTCGTGGACGTGCGTTTCCTTTACACCTGAGACGAAGGAACAATCAAAACATTGTACCAAACCAGGAGACTCGACACAAAAGAAGGGGAAGACTCAGTTTTTTGGGACGCGCATGGCATTATCCTTAAATTGGAAAAACTATCAATGGAGAACTTATTACAGCTTTTCTAGTGATGAATAAAAGGAAAGTGTTATTTTATCATGACAATGCCCTAGCTCATATATCCGCTATAGCAATGGTCAAAACCCACGAATTTAAATTTGAATTATTGCAGATTTAGTCCACTTTTATTATTTTTCCAAACTTAAAAAAATTACTCAGTGTAAAAAGATTTGGCAACAATGAAGAGGTTAAGTTGGAAGTTATTGCTTATTTTAAGGAGCGTCTCTGTTCGCTGCAAGAAAAACCTTAAATGTTTATACCCTGTACCTATAGGTACAAAGGGAATACTAGATTTGTGCAATCTATGTAACGGTAAGAGGGAGGCGTGGCAGACCCCAAGTCCTTTATACCAAAATGCTTATCATAACCTCGGTTAGCGATTGAGCCATGTCCGTCTGTCCGTCTGTATGAACACCTAGATCTCGGAGACTATAAGAGCTAGAGATACGAAACCAGCTGATGCGCATATTTCCTGAGAAGATCAAGTTTGTTGAATCATGTCAATATCTTTTCCCATTCCCCCGTAGCAGAGTTTCGCGGTTTTTAGCTAAACCACTTAACATTTTAATCTGAAACTTAACAGAGCGATGCGTTGTGGTTACATGCATCTGTGTGTCAAAAATAAACAAAATCGGACAATTACAACAAAAGCTATAGTCTAAAATGTACAAATTTCACCTCCCCTTGCCAATAAACTGCGTCAATATTTGAAGTTAGTTCTTTTCAGACCGCACGTTAAATAATAACTCTCAGTATTGTTGTAGTATGTATTTTAAATTTTTAATTGTTTCATAGACTGTGAACTTAAGAACAAAGGCTCTTAGCAACTAATGAGTTTTGGAATATTGTTGAATAGTTCATTTAGACCGGTTTTCTTTTCTTTATTTCTCAATGTTTTTAAAGAAATTCCAAATATAATAATGCTATCGGTTTATATCTAAGCCCCATGTCGTTATTGGCTATATTTCGGTCTCTCTCTTCTAAACTAAAAGCCATACCTTGCGGCGTTTTAACATAAAACGATCCAAAAGTAATTGAAAATTGAAATAAAATGTATTATTATTATTGCTTTGCTGGATCATCTCCAGTCTCTAGTCGCGCGCTATTAGAGAAGTTGGCAGGACGATCGTAAGTTAGCATCATTGGTTGGCAACATCGTTATTATTGTAGTGTTGGACTTATCGTAAGCAGTAAAATGGGCGCGCATGGTGCGCCATTTTTTATTTGTTTATTGTAGTTAAAAGTCATTACGGAGAAAGTGATCTGAAACAAACATTCCAGCTGGATATACGTATTTACTATTTATTTAATTTAATAAATACAATAATTATGGTATTTCTGGCTTTCTGACTGGAATGTGGACTATAGAAAAGTTTCAGTCAAACTTGATATTTTTGTAGCTTCGTTCTTTTAGTAACAGAATGCAGTTAATCATACTGTTAAAGAGTTGAAATATATAAAGAGATCAACAGTGGGTCAACTGCAGATCTCAGCTGGATGCAGCTAGTCCCTGACCCTTAAATTTTATTATTTCAAATGGTAGAGAATGTTTCGTTGTAGCAATTGTAATGCGTTATGTAATGTAAAAGTCTCAGGGGTGTACTGAAAAGTACAATTTATTGATGTTCTTATTTGTCAGGAGGCGAATTAAAACTAAAAGTTGATTATAGTATTCGCTCATGTATTTTAATGCAATTGCTAATTCGATGTATGTTACATTATTCAAACAAACTTCAATTTTCATTTTACATTTTGGCAAAGAAAAACACTTGTAATGAAAACGTTTTCATTTCTAACAAAGTCTGCGGAAATTCATGAACATTTAATAGCAATGAACTTTGGATTTCATTTAAATTGGATTTGGTGCAAAAAGTCTGTTAAATCAGGCTACGTTTTTGAAAATAAAATAAAAATCAGTGCGTATTTGCAAGGAAGACCATGTAAGCTCATTGCAAAAACCAGTTATTGATGTTTTGATTGGGTTTTCATACACATAGCTACTATATAAAATCAGTTTTGCTTAATCGACTTTTTTGGGTAATTTTATGTGGTAACGTTTCGTTAAGGTATTATTAAGCGTATTTTCCAATATTACAATATTACTGAAATTTTCATGAATACAAAAATCTATTTAAATATTCAAATAAACGTAATCATTTGACTTGCCACTCTTAAAGTATATAATACAAATATTGCAAGAAATGCTAGTAAATAAAAACTTACGCGTGGTTTCAATAAATTCGGCCATATTTCAATATAGATACCAAGGTGAGTGTAAATGAAGCAGAGTTTCAATTTGAAACAATACTACTTTACATTTCTGTTTGCGGTTGAAAAGAGTGCGGAGTGGGGGAAAAAAAAGAAAGAGGTTTCATACCTTGTGGCTTTTCAGCCTGTCAAACACACAGATTTGAAAGGAAATTTCGAGGGAATGACAGCTGAAGACTTCAGCTTTGTACATTGATGGTAAAAATTGTATTTCAATTTTCAATATTCGATGTTTACACAATTTGATTCTTTTGAGTATAAGTCGTATTGCTTGTTAGTTTTTATTTTTTCCAAATATTTCATAAAGCCAATAAATTATACAAAACCATTGAAGTGAAGCCCTCTTATAAAATACTTTGTACTAGATAGCCGCAAATTGTTGTCCGTGTATTGGCCTTGTCACACTTTGTATATGGCCCGGTCTGTAAGCTGCAAAATATGCATATATAAGCCGCATGAACGCACTGACCCTTGCACCCTTTAGTCGTTATACATATAGTTTTTTGTTTTCTTGTTTTGTATGTACTATAGGTATGTACTATATACATTTTATTGAGTTTTTTCACTCATGCACGGCATAAATCACAAAAGCGCATTCGGGTCGAGAGGGGATTGTCCATCAGTAAAGCAATTTGCATGCTCTGACCGAGACAAAGCCTGCTCCAGGCGTTTAAGATAGGTGAACAGAGTTCTCTGAAGTGAATCAAAATAAATTGCAAATATTTGCAAAATAATATTAATAGCAAACTGAAATTAAAAGCTTAAGTGCCTAGGAAACTGTTAGAGGAATGTTATGTTTGTTATACACGGTATGCTATTGGCCTTGTGGCATTTGTTTGATGTCTAACAAAATAACTGACACGTACAAGTCATTCAGATGCAAAATATCATTCGATTAGTTGGTCATTAGTTTCTACAAATGCATATAGATGAGCGCCATAAGGAATGGCAGAACTTAATCCAAGTAAGTCGTGCTGATGTTCGTATACCTTTGTATGTAGTTTTGTCTTTTGTGTTTAAGAATTAAGTTCTGAGCATTTTAAATTTCTATAAATCTAAACATCTAAATATATAGTAACAAATTAAACTAAAACTAAAGTTAATTCAAATTTATGACATGGAAACTTTTTAAATGTTTTATGTGCAGCTTACAGTTCATGAAATACTAGAAATAAATGATTCATATGGTTTGTTTTTGAAAATTTTTATTTCGATTTCTAAGCAAGTTATGCTATTTTGTGCTGATCGCACTTTGCAGCTCTTAATCCATTTCAAAAATTGCCAATCACTTTTGGTCGACTTTGCGATACTCTGTGCCATCACAATTTTAGTTTGCTTAGATATAGGTACATATTTATGTATAGACAAATATAACAGCAGCACTTAACAAAAAAAAAAAAATAAATAATTAAAAAAAAACAATTTAAACAAATTTTGCCTCGACTAGGAATCGAGCTTCATTAACGCAATTATTTCGAACTCTCACCGCCAAAAGAATATATCAAGGATCGGAAATATATATGAGTAATGGGCATATAAAAAATCAAAAAGAAAAAGAGTTTTGGATGAAAATAAAATTTTATATTTAGCTATCATTTTTTAATTTCTACTTTTGGGTCAAAAACTATGATATTATGGATACAACCAAAAAAAATAAAAAATAAAAAAAAAATAAGTAAGCAGTAAACTGGCATGTCATACAAAAAGTCTAAATTTCAAGATTGGTTATTAAAGATAGACCTAGACGATTACACAGATAGACTAACAGAAGTTATCTGTGGGGTTTCTCCGACGTCCCTTTCACTATGCAAAATCTTTATAAAGGGTGAGTCATCTGTTGGTTTGGTTGTAAAACACTCACAATTCGGAACATACCCGATCAAAGTGCATGCTCTTTGACATATGTCAAGTTCAAAACTACTCAATTTTAGTCATGGATCGTTTAACAACCGAACAACAGGTAAAAATGCTACAAACGCACTATGAGAATGCTCGTTCTGTGAAAAAAACATAGTTGTGGCCAGTGGCGACGAGTCGCCGGGAACATTGACGCGACATCGTTCACAAGAATTACACATTGCTAGGACCACTTTGCATCAAATTTTATATGCGGATCGGCAAGATTCAAATGATGTAACAATTGAAGCTCACGGACCATTATCAGCATCGCTTATTTGTTCATTGAATGCGAGATGGAAGAGAACAGCCAGATGAGTTTTTGTCAAAAAAAAGTCATCGAAAATAAGGATGTTCCCATACGGGCCTGTAGAGCCAACCAAGGCGGCCATTTGGGCGATATTATTTTTTATACATAAATGATTAGATTCAAACTTGAATTTGGTACATACATTTGCCCAATTTTTTTGAAAATATACGAATAAAATGCAAATAACAAACTAACCAATAGATGGCCCACCCTATACAATCAAAACTGTTATATTTGGTAAAAAGTAATCCACAACAATTGCATCCGAAGTTGTTTTGGTTGATTTATACATATATAGGATATAGAATATAATTGCTTAAGCCATAACTCTTAACACACAACTCTTTAAAATTTAAAGTTGAGACACGCTTATTCCTAGGCATAATAGCTGGAAATAATGAATATGCCATTCGAAACCATTAGGATTTGTAGTGTAGAATTTCACCAAAGGCAACAACATGTTTATGGTTCTGTGTGTGACTTACAGGAATGCAAAGTGTCTAAATAGAAAATTAAATGTAAACAACTAATGTTTCATTAGCAGCATGAAATGTGTGTATAATTATTACGAGTACTGTGGTACGTTCCCTCTCCGTAGCTCTACAAGGTTTCTGCAGCCATTATGCAATGTTTAATGTTGCCCCTCAAAAGTTACCTCAAAAAGTTTACACCCACACATATACACGCAATTAACTTTTACTGTACAGTTTTGTATGTTAAACTTTTGTTGTTGCCTTTGTTATTGTTGCTGAATTTGGTTTTGTTGTTGCGCATTTCGTCTAAACTTTTTCGTAAATAAAATACAAAAAGAGAAAAATACTTTTACATATTTGTTGCCATTTCACTGCCCCGACCGCCCGCCCATATCCGAACAAGCCCCGTGCCGCATGCCGCAGCTACCCAAACAGCTGGCCCCCGTTGCCCGTGCTACTGAGCAAGAACTTTATCTGAGCAAATGTGCAACGCTTTGTTTGCCAGCTAACCGCATTGAAAAGTAGCTGCTAATGGCGAGTGAGGGAATCGTTCTACGCCTAAGTTGTAAAAAAACTTTACAAATTGCCAATGGCAACTTTTGCAAAATAAGTCCCATACACCATATATAGTCCTTACGACACATACATACTCGTATGTACTGGCATACACATTCAAAGATGCCAAAAGGAAACTAAAAATGTAATACTGGAGTTTTACCCCGAAATTCTATACAAAGCACAAACTTGGCAAAAGGCACAAAAGTCGATCATAAATAAATAGCTGGTAGTGTGTAAAGAAACAAGTTCATACATACATCTATATACTCGAATGAGCGCAGGTGTATGTGGGTGTATAAATACATATATAGAGTTTATAATAATAATCATAAAAAATGAATTTTCTAATTTCTGAATTATAAAATGTCAAATTTGCATTTGTAGCAAATTGGGAGTGTACTGTTTTTTTAGACCCCAACGATAGAGTTTTTTTTTTTTTAAACAGTAATCAAATAAATACTTACATTTTTAAATGACTATAAAAATAAGCCATATTGAGTTGAAGCAAAGGCATCGTTTTTTTGTGGAAAAGAAATCGGCAATGCCGTCAAACTGCCAAACATTATCTTTCGGCGAATAAATTGCCGCTGTTGCCGGTGTACTGCTATAGATGATAAAAACTAAATATTTCATTTATTATAGTTAAATTTCACAATCTGAAAGTTAAAAACAAGCGACTCGTAATTATAAAGTGAATTATAGATAGAGATTTTTATCGTTGTCACAAGCGATCCCAAACTATAAAGCTTTAAAGTGGAAAAATGTACGAACAAATAAATATTTATAATAAAATATAATCTAATGACACAAACCGTTTGCAAATGGGACAAGCTGAGAGCTACGCATCTTAGTTTTTTCCAGCCTGGCAACGCTGCCCACTATATGATAAAGTAAATGTATATATACAATGGTTGAAGATTAAATGGGAGTGAGTAAGCGTGACAGGCAATGCCTTATATTGTTTAATATGAATGATACCATAAATATGCATGAACTTTTAACACTATTCAGGAACAGCTGCAGCTGCACTTACAGTTGGCTTTGCTAGCGTCGCGAAATGGTGCCAATGTTGGCAGCGCTTTCCCGAAAACTGCCTTTTTAAATAACAGCGCATAAAGCAGACCCTGAACGAAGAATATTCCAGCTGGTAACTGGTCCGGTCATTGTGCGATATTTATGCGTGGGGCTGTTGCTGCTGCTGCTGCCGGCTGTTGGTTGGGCCCATTTCATTACAACATTGTTCATACGCCGCGTTGGACATAATTGAAATTGCCAACAGTGAAACACAACGATTTTTGTTGAATCTGCACGCACACACACACACACACACTTACACATATATGTATAGATACGCAATTGAAGCGTTTTGTTTTGTTGAATTGCAACTAGGACTCAGATTGCGATTGCGACGATGCCAATTGAATTTTCATAAAACGCATCAGTACACTAGTGTGTGTGTGAGAGTGGGCTAGTGTGGGTGTGTGTATATGAGTGTGGAATGCTAGTGTGCAAGTGAGTGATGGCGGCAAAACGAAAACATTGCAAAACAAAACAAAATGAAACAAAACAAAGCGCAGCTTTGGAATAAAACGTAGCAATATGAAACAAATTAAAATTCACACGCGTATGTCGCTGTATGTGTGCGTGTATGTGTGTGTGTTGGGAGCCCCAAAAAGTAGGCAAGGATAGGAACGCTGGAGCACAAAAAGTACTGCATGTGAAACGAAGAACATGAAAAACAATCAGCGTTGTTCTTGACTTTGTGATACGCTGCATCAACTCTCCCCCCAAAAAAAGTACATAAGTCTACATAAAGATTTTTTGGCGGGATCTTTTCAGTTGATCGTACAAATTTTTTTAGTATAACGACACATGCGCATTTTGATTACATTTGGTCTCACAGTCTTGGAGATATAGTTGGTCATGCCACTCCTTCTTATCCTCTTGCAAACATTGCGCAAGTCCTTAATACCATAAAACATAGGTTTATAGGGTATAAAGAAAAAAAGGGATGTTTACAATAATTGCGCATACGCCACGTTGGCTTTTGTATCTTCTGCAGTGCAGCGTAAAGTTACATCATGGATTAACATTGAAATTATACAAAGCAAACTCATACCACAAAACAAAAATGTTGTAAAGGCAAAGAAGGAAATTCGAAGAAAATGATGAAAGGATTTCTCTTTGTTGTGCAAACATATATAACCTCAATAAAAATTGTTGCTACAATATTTGCAGCTAACCCACGACGAAAATCGCCAAAAAATCTTTTGCAGCATAAGTATACATTATATATTTTCTATAGAGTGTATATACTTTAATATATATTTTGCCACACTTTATGCAATTTTTTGTATTTTATTTTATTTCTTTTTCGTATTTTTGTTTGTGTCTTGTTTTTTTTGTAAATATGTGTGTGTAAATATGTGAGCAGCTCACAGCCAAAACCTGCTCCATCGTTTTCACATTAACAGCTGCCGAGTGAAACGTATGCACTTGCCATCCTTAGCCTCCGCCGACCCCCGCGTCACTACTTCTGCTGTCTACGTGTCGTCCTTCTCGTGTTGCTCGTTTCCGCGACAGTCATGGTCGCCGTCGGCATCTTTTATGCTGCGCCATTTTGTGCAATGCTCAGCATCAGGCAGTAGCGGCAAGCGCTTGAATTTCCCAGCAGGGAAATATATTTTTCAATAGCGACACAGAGACGTGATTAATGCAAATAAAATGAAATAAAATAAAATGCTCGGTCTTGGGATTGGACTGGAATGGAAAAATTTCTTGGCAATGCCAGCCAAGTGGCGATGCATAAATTTAAAGTGCAAGCGCACAAAATGTTACACTTGAGACATGGCCAACGGGGCGTATGCGTGCGCGATAACTTGGACAGCAGGACCGACCTAGCAAATAGTCAGTCGACCTGTATGCTACAACTTACCAAAGAATGCACCAACGCAGCGCTTGTAAACTATTACAAAGTTTATGTAAAAGTGCATCTCATGAAATCATATCACGAAAAGTCACTGAATTAGTGTCAGTGCATAGAATAAATAATTTTAAATAATTAAAATGTAAGAATCGAATGTTTCTTTCATCTTGGTTAGGTCACTTAATGATTTCTTTGTTTTTGAATAAAATATATTTTAACATACATTAAAATAAAGCGAAAATCGTGTGTGTTTAATAAAATTGAATTCAATGATATAAAAAATTGTTTACAGATTTTTTAAGCACTCATATATATTAAATTTTTTATATAGCAGTTGTTTATTATTACGATTATTTCATAAGCTTTCGTACATATATATAATGTCAGAGGTTTGTTGATATTGAAATTAGAAATCTCTTGTTAAGTGTCTTATGTACTTCATTTAATAAAGCTTGAACGTGGCTCATAAAGTTAATCAGCGTCCAGCTGGCGGTTATTCATAAGCCAGCAGCAGCAACAACAACAATATCAAAAACTGAGCTGACCCACACACAACACGCACTACTGTGTTGTATAAATACGAGTATATACACTTATATATACAAATACATGCACACAAACACAGTCTATAGAAATAGAAAAATTTCAAGCCACAGTCGGGCAAGGCTTGGCAATATTTGCGGTTAAGTTCAACGTTGGTCGTCGCTTCTCACTTGTCGTGTTATATGTTCTCTGCCCCAACAGTCCCAGTCACTTCTATGGTGACGCTTGCAGTGATATATATATATATACACACACACATATATATACTTTGAAATCTATGCGCGGCGTGCAAAAATTTATCACTGGCATGTTTTATGCAACCTTCACCCAAATACCCATGGAACGAACCAACGAAAGACCCACCGAACCAATCATCGTGGGATCCAGCAAACGAAGCGTGGTCATGCCAATATGTTGGCCATGCATCTGCATGAGTCTGCTCTGCATGCTTTTTTGCCTCCGCCAACTCTGTGTGTGTGTGTTGGGCGCGTTCGCTTTTTGATGCTTTGGGGTTAGCGCTTAAAAATACCCCGTACATGCAAGCAAAAAAATAAAAAATTCAAGCAAAAACTATTCGAGTTTTTTGTAATGGCATTCAGAGCATGCCGCAGCCTTCTAATGTTAGGTTACCTACTGAGTGTGTGAGCTGGTGGCATTGAAATAGAAAACGGGAGCTATTCAATGACTACATACAGCAAACTACATGCAACAAACTACTATTGCCTGATTTTGGGCGCCAACAGCAAAGCATATTGATTGCAAGACAAAGTGTAGCGCGAAATTGAAATATTGAGCGAAATGTGGAGCAATTTGGTACGCCACTCGAACAAGAAAATAAAAGCAGAGAGACTAACTTGGTTAAGCCAATTTCAGGCCATCTAATTAAACAGGAAAGGCATTGCAGGGCTATCTCGTGCCAAGAGCACTCCAAACTGATTTCAAATTGAATTCAATTCGTCAGCTGCAGCTTAATAGCAAAAGTTGAATATTTTTAACAAACCGTATAAGCATCAGGTATTTGAAATAGCAACCCTGAGAATATTATGCTTCTATTATCCATTTTATTTCTATAGACTACAAAAGTGCGTAAAGCTTGTTCAAATGTAATAGAGTGAGAAAATGTATAATTTTTATTTGAAAATTTTTTCGTTCTATCTGTGCTTTAAGCCGGACTACAAATTTAACCAATTTGTAACAAAAGAAGAGAGAATTTTCCATGGTCACCTGAGGTTATTCGATAAATGTTGTTTGCTGGCTCCAGGAGAATATCTGGCGGAGCACCCACACTATAAGGGCTATATGGTTTAAAAGGCAATACTATAACAAATTTTGTACTTGGCATCAAGTGAGCCTAATAAATGAATACGATCGCGAAAAAATACAAATTTGAAGTCGGAGCATGTATAATTCAAGGTTCATTTAAATTTTAAATCCATCTGGTCACTCATTCTAATACCGCCCATGCAAGGCTATGTTGCGTTTACGTAATTTTTCATAGTCATAATTTTTGCTTGCACACTGCAATTTTTTTTAAAGTTCGATTTCTAAGGACAACACCAAAAATAATTCACAATAAATGCTTTTGCAAATATTACGCGTTTACTTTATGTTTTTTCGTTACTAATAAAGGGTCATCAATCTTCACGCGTGATTACTGTCAAGTTGCCATGTGTTTTTTATTCATGGAAAGGCTTACACCCGAACAACGTTTACAAATCGTACAATTATATTACGAAAATTCGCGTTCTGTGAGAATGTTTTTCGCGTGCTTAGGCTATTTTATGGACCCAATTCGGTGAACAATTAATTTCACGCCCCAGACCGGTGAATTGGCCACCAAGACTTTTTCCTTTGGGGCTACGTGAAGTCTAAGCTGTTTGTGGATAAGCCAGCTACGATTGAAGCATTAGAGGCCAACATTACCCGTGTTATCCGATTATGCTCGAACGCGTCATCGAAAATTGAATGATTGGAACCTCCGCATGGACGACCCACGGCGCAGTTGAGGCCAACATTTGGAAGGGATTTTCTTTAAAAAGTGAATGGCAAGAATGGTTCTTTCTATTGGCTATAAAGAATTTCCGATTCATTTCAAATTTTTGTGTTTTTTTGCATTTAAAAAAAAACCCTCAAGATTGGTGACCCTATACCAACATCGTTTTTTTTCTATATTTTTATGTATTTATTTTTGTTTTGCATAAACAACCAGCTGATTGCTGAACAGAGTTTGCTAGCTTATGCAAGCTTCAGGGTTGTCGTCACATAAATTTTATTTACGAAATTGTTGTACTCAAGTTATACACTTTAAGAATATATAATTAAATTAAAGAAATGCGCTTACACATATTTTTACTTTTTTGTTTTTTTGCTCATTTCCAAACTATATTTCAAAGCGCGTCAAAATCGGAAAGCTTGAAATTTTTGATATTCTGCTTTGTCATCGATACTTATGCATACCCATGGTGGCCAGACATTTTTTACGTTGTCCATTTCACATAGCGTTTTGTGATTTTTAGATAGGTTTTTTTTTCATAGAAAAAGCATGATATGAATGAAGCTGTTCCAAATTCAGTTTTGCAGGCACAGAGGATTACAATTGAAGCAAGTATTTTACTCTTTTCCAAATGAAACCCGAAGCCCAAAGCAAAAATTGTTTGTACTGATATTAAGGTATTTAAAAAATTGTTATGCAATGTAATGTATGTTAAAATAGTATGTAAATAGTAAAAAAATGTATTTACAAAATTAGTATTTTATCAAAGAAATAGTAGAAACCCAGTTTTAGGGACACTATTTACTTTAGGTGCCCCAGTGGCTTGATTTTAAATTAAGCAATAAGCAAAAAATTCAATAAATTAAACAACAATTCAAAATAATTGAAATCTCGTAAAGCCAGATGTTAAGGTACCACCTAACATAACTTAGGTTTAATACATAATACAATTCTGACTTTTAATATGGTTCTTTTCCACTTAACGCCCGTCAAAAACGTAATTCTATTAGAGACTTCATATACAGTTTGCTGAAATTATATTTTTACGCACCCCGTGAAATAAAGACCTTTATACTAACATTATTTTTAAAATACTAGTTTGATCATAAAAGTTAAGAATCAGAATAAGAGGAAAGGTATTTTGAGTCTAATGTCGAAAATATTAAAAATATCTCAACCAGCGAATCTTTGTTAGATGCATTTGACAGGAATAAGTTTAAAAGGAACTTCTATTCATTTTTTGTAAGCTTTAATCAAGTCAAGTGACCATCCCATCTGGCAAGACATGATTTCACACACGCTTGGGCCAAAGATGGGCCGCTAAAACAATTGACACTTGACGGCAGGCTGCGATACAAAAGCAACAACTAAAACAAACAAGAAGAATCAACCAAAATGGCGCACGAACCGTCAAGTCAACTCAAAAGCTCAGTATGCTGCATTTTCGCAGTTTTAAGCAAACAAAAAAAGAAAAAAAATTTGAAAAAATGAGCAAGAAAAAGTCACTTCAAAGCTGCGGCAAAGTCGTGATTGCAGCAAACTGTTGGCACCAAAAAAAAAAAAAAATAAAAGCGAGCCCGAAGAAAATAAAGCAAACTGTCAAAGAACAAATACACGCACACAGTTACGATGCTCACACAGATACGACACTCACACAGCGCCGTAGAGTGAATACAAGTTGAGCTCGACGTGTGGCAGAGTGTGGCCGGAAAACGGGTGTTATATGGCATGGCATCACATTGCATGGTATCTGAAAAGCGTTGCCGTTTAGAGATGTTGAAAACTTGATGCCGAGTAAGAGGCACAGTCTGTGGGAAGCTGAGGAAACATGGGCGGCGGAAGGCAAAACGTTTGCGCAAGCTCAAACAAAAGTGTCACGTGTATGGTGAAAAAAGAAAGTCAAGGATCATCTGCTCGTTTATTTCTTTATTCCTTTTTTTTTGCTTTTTTGCGCTCTGTTTTTTTTTTTTTTTTGTGCATAACCTTATCTGCCCGTATAACGTGCGTGAGGACAAGTCGTGACATGCCGGCAGACGATTTGAATACCTTCAAGAATGTTTACCCAAATTTAAGGTGACTCAATGCATGCGCTAGCTTTTAAAGCGTTTGAAGGACGCAGCAGCTAATTAGCTCAAGATGCCAAGTCGTCTGCATTGTCTAGCTATGGCTAGCACTTTGTAAACATTTATTGTATAAATTACAATAAACAAAAAAGCATGTATAAATATATATAGTATATCTAGGGAGATGGTGGTGATCCCACGCAGCGTGCACGACAAATAAGCGTAATGGCTTTGTTTTGGTCAGGTGGCTCGGTAAGAAGGACAAATGAGGAGCCGAGGGACAGACGAGCTGACAATATTGTGCCTCGCACAATGGCCTGTCGTTCCCTTAACACCAACTTGCTGTAAAATAATATACAAAAAAAAAAAAAACAGCAGCAACAACAACAACAAGAGCGAGATGAAGAGCAGCAATGACAACAAAACAAAAACCATTAGATAAAAAATCATCATAATAAGAAACGCGTGAAAATAAAAAATAAAAATATAATCTCACACATATACACACAAACACACATAGTCAAGGCTACAAGGACACTGCATAAGAAAAGAAAAGATAGAAAAAGCTGAAAAAAAAGTGGATAGAAAGAAAAGCATTGAAATGAGCTTAAAAATGCCTGGACTGAGTTAGAGTATTGACAAAGTGGTTTTCGCTACTGGGAACTCAGGCGGTCCCACTCCATTATTGCGGTTGCCAAGGCGCACATAAAAATGTTAATGAAGTTGACTGCCGACCGACCAGGCGACCCTTCGACACACCGCCGACCCAACCATGGAGCCAGCCACAGAGCGACCTCCCATAAATATATATCACACACTTTTTCTTTTGATGCTACTTACTTTATCACACAAACAAACACAAGCTCAAGCCCGAACACAAACACAAATACAAACAGGAATACAAACACACACACACAAAATATCAAATACAAAATACGAAAAACAAATTCAAAAGAGAAATATCAACGCAGAAGGCAATAAAAGGAAATGAAATTAAAATTAACTGTGAATTTGCCGCACATGGCATCAAAATTTCAACAGAATATTTCTCATGTTTTTGTTGCATGTAATTTTCTGAGATTCTACCCATTAATACGCTTTAGCTTAAGTACAGTACTTCAAGATTCTTAAGAAGTTTGCAACGCATTCAAGAAATTAACAAGAATAGGATTAACTTAAGTTTGGTAAAAATTTTTGCTTTGAGGCATGTCTTTTAAAAACGACAATAATCTGTCCCATTTATATATTTAATTGTAAATGACATTTGAAATTAAATCACGTTTATTTCAAAGATTTCTTTGTAAAAAGTCTTTCCTCTTTGTTTTTTAGCACGTTAACAATATACCTAAATTAGCTCTGATAAGGGTTCAGCTTATTAGCGCTTTTCGCGGTAACCCTTTTGGAGCAACAGGCAGGATGGCAATCTAAGAAAAGGTTACATAAAGTATGCGGCCTAGGTATGCTCGAATTATCTTTTTAAAAATTTATTGTTTTTATAATTTGTTATGCATCTTATTTGGTTGGGAAGAGTGGAAGAGTTGAAAACGTCAAGGCTATCTCCTGTTTGTGCGCCTGACCATACGATACCTAGTCGGCTACTTAGTGGACAACCTCCGACAACTGTTTTGATTTTGGCCCTGAACGCATTCTAAATGTCATCTCTGCTTTCGTTTGATCCTTTTATTAACCAAATATATGCCATAGATGAGGCTTATTTCAAGTGGATATGCACCAATCTTGTTTAAAATGTATTATGTATACCTGAATGAACCTAGTAACTACTTCTTGTTTTTAGAAAGAAAATTATTAAGCGAAACTTCCTTGAAAATGCTGCTGCCTTCTCTTGTTTGTATTGCCAATTTGTGGATTGTATGATGCCCAACCAGCTATCCACTAACCAATAAGTCGCATGGCGGATGAGAACATTTCGGAGAAGGGATTATCTCATACTGTATTCAGGGCCGCCGTAAAAAAATTACAGGCCAAGTGGTGAGTATCGTTGGGCATTAAGCGTGCTACTTTTTTGCGAAGAATTCAAATGCGTATTTTTTTTTTTTTTTAAATCTGTCTTTAGAAAACTTTTGCAACAATGAGAACGCCCTTCGTTTTGTAAATGTAGACGTGTCCAGATCGATCAAAAATCTTGTGCTGCCATTTCCCATCGACCAAAAGTTTCTTGTACAAAAAAAATACGTATACGCAATGTTGACTGATATGGGCTATAAAGCTGTTTTTTCTCAAAAATTCGAATGTACGTACACTCAAAAAGTTAATATAGACTTAAAAATAAAAATAGTTTATACGCAATGTTGCCTTATATGGGCGGTAAATGTAGGCAAAATTCGCTAAAGAATCTTCAAATTTTTATTAGAAATTCTTTAATCCAAATAATTACGATTTTTTCTGACGGTTTTTGTGCAATACGTAAATTTTCGAAGGGCTTACTTTTATTATGCGATGCTGTATGCAAAGCGACTTCAACGGATTTCGCAGCGTATGAATGATTCGGTGTGTTAAACTTAAGCTACTTTGCTTTTTGGTTTGTTTTATTTTTTTTAACGATAAATTAGCACAAAGAGCAGCAAAAGCGCAAAGTGATTGCCATGCTTATTTAACGCAGTCCAACCGGTCCGATACACGTATATGCAATTGTCTGGGTAAAGTATGTATGTAACATACTATATCTGTATATGACATGCCTGTGGGTGTATGTAATACGTTGTGTATATGTATGTATGAGTTTAGTATATGCTGCCGTTTGTACCTCAACATGCATACAACCAAAAATATGATAAATGACATTTTCCACTTGTTTTCATGATGATAATTTATGTATACTCTGCTTGCTATTCTGCTCGAATTAGTTGATCTCCATTGCCCGAACCTCGTATTTCCATCACCATTGGCAGTTTCATAGCCATTGCCATTGCCCTCTAAGCTTATGGCCAGAATGCCACAAAAAAGGCTGTAAAATGGTTAACAGGGAGCAGCAACAACAACAAAGTTTTCATTCATTTATATTTTTCATTTTTACTTCACATTTGCTTTCTAAAGCATTCGTAAGGTTGATGGATGATGAGTAATGATTGAAGCCATGTAGCACCCGCAACCTTTGTGTGAGCTAGTGTGCGTGTGTGTATCTGTGCGTGTCTGTATCTGCATGTTTGGGCGGCGTGCGTCTTTATGTGCATATGTGTAAAAGAGTCTTGTTCGGTTTGTTGTCATTGCTGTTGGCGGTTTTTACGTTTGGTTATGTTAATTTGGCTCCAGGGAAATTACTTACAAACACACACATACACATGACCGCAAATTTTTAAAAGGAAGAAACATAAAGAAAATTAGTTGCCAACTGACTTGGATGTTGATAACGTTGAAAACTTTATTCGCACTTGAGCAAATGGAAATTATGAATTAGTTAAGGCGATATCGACACTGGGATGCTCTGCACACACTCTTTCAGAGTTTAATTCTGCAGTCTTCTTTATGGTTTATGTTTGGCCACGGATTATTTGTTTATTTGTCTGACGTGAGTCTAAATACAGAATTTAGGGGTATAAGCTAATACAAGTTTAAGGACGTTTATTGAAACAATCTATAATACTCTTGACCACATAATTAATCATTCTTGCAGACAAGTTGTATATAGATGTACTTTAAATAAAAAAGTGAGGAGCTCTTGATTTAATTTTTCCGTGCCAATTTATGAACCAGCTGGACAACATTTGGCAAACACCAATTACTAGAATTACAACAAAAACAGCTCTATTAGCTGCAGACAGGCTTGTGGCCTGTACATGTGCTCCATTATTTGGCCACCTGTTTTGGCTCCCATATTTGTTTATCAGTTGGGGCGCTCTTCATTATGGTAAAGTAAATAAAAGCCAAATTGGATTTTGCATGTGCAGCAATAGCATGAGCAGTAGTGGTCCAATTACTTGCGCTTAAAACGTTTGGCAGACATTTAAATAAAATGCGGCTGCTTGGTCAAAACCACAAGCCGCATGCCACAGCAAGTAAGAGAGTGATGTAGGAAGAGCTGTCTGGTTGCTTGCTTGCCAAGAGCTTTTGTTATTGCCAATTGCTAAAGGCGCGCCGCATACAAACAAATCGAAATTGCTGCGTCGTCAGAGCAGGGGAGTGGATTCGACAGGATGTGTGTTGGGAGCGTTGAAAGGTAGTTTTCCACTTTGACACCTTTTTTACAAAGTTAAAAGCTGCCCTTTAGCGGCTCTTGCCACATGTATGCTAGAAGTCTGCGTGTGTATGTGTGTGCATTTCCGGTCTTGCGCTTCGGCTTCAGCGTCGTCATCAGCATCGATGTTGTTTGTGCTACACTGGCGCAAGCTTAAAATGCAAAAATAAATACTGCACGCACACATACACGTACAAGCTTACATCAACTCACACACACACACACGCACTCTCTCACATGCCATGCAGTGTAGCATACTTTTAAGCTCAAGTTTATATTACGCTTGGCCTGTTAAGCACAGCGGCAGCCGTCAGCAAACGCCGCAGTGAAAGTGCATTGGTGTGTGCATGTATGTGTGTGTGTGTGTGTTCGTGTATATACCCAGGGGACCAAAGCGCGAGCACTCAAAGCACATTTAAAAAACATAACTCAAAACGGTCTCTTAGCAAACCAAAAAAAGAGCAAGAAAAGAGCGTACGTCAAAGTAACAACAAATTTTAGACTCATTTTGTTTGGATTTATCTTTTTTTTTTTGTGATCAACTGTTCTGAAAAATTTCTTTTTTTTGTGAACACTAATTTTAAAACATTAAACGCGTAATTCATTTGTGTTTCGATTATGTTTTAAATATATTTTGAACTTAGGCTTATTTGTGTTGAGTTATTGAAATAATACTTTTTTAGCTATATTTTTATTATATACGATTTTTTCTTTTTTAAATTGATCGATTACACTCAAAAAAAAGAAACGATCGCAATTTAAGTTTGCATTTTCTGAAAGAAAGATTGTTTTCATTTGTTTCTGTATTTTCTTTGAGTTAGGAATCAAATACTGTCAACCTTAGCGTTAAGACTAAATATTTCAACAATGAGTACGAAATGCTTTTTGAGAGCACTCATTATTGATCATTCTGAACATTGGCAATTAAAGAACAATAATTCTTGAAATCGTTCCAAATTTTATCAATAACAGAAAAACGATCTTGAAATATCTCTCGCTCTTGGTCCATTGAATACCGTACATTTTTTTTCTCAGTGTAGGGACAACCCGTAAAACTATTACGAAACGTATTTTACTTCACCAGCAAGCCATATCATAAAAGAAGTCTAGAGAAAGAGAGCATTTCATGCACTGACCGTTTCGGCTTGCGAAAAGCTGACGAACTTTTGGTCTGCTGGGTATGTATGCCTGCACTTGTTGTTTTTTTTTTGGTGTTGTGGCGCCCAGCTAAGCACTGCTGATTGAATTCTTTTGTGCTCTGATTTTACAGCACTTCGCCTCGGAGTCGTGGTAAGATCCGCTCTGCCCTCTGCGCTCGGTGCTCTGTTGCTTTCCCTTGGCAACTGCATTTAAAGTAGCAAATTTTATGCGCTTTCTTTATTTATGTCGTTGCCACGTGACGCGGCACGATGGTGCGAAAAGTGCACATAAAATTTGCACCTGTGTGTTGCCCGCTCGCCAAAAAACATTTGCAACAGTTTTGCGGCATTTGCATGTATATTTGCGGGCCAAAGGGGCGACAATCTGGGGCAGCAAAATGGCTGACTGTTGAACTGCTGAACTGACACACAGGCAACCAAAATTCAAAACAGCAGCAGAGTGTCGTGCTGTGCGCTATAAATGTCGCAAGTGTTGGCCAAGACATAAAACATTTTGCAGCGAGTGATATTAAATGCCAGCATGACACTGAAATGCAGCTCAACACCAGCGCCCCGCACAGCCTCTTCCTGTGCCAGTTTTTAGCCAAAAACAAAGTACAACAGCGAGAGTGAGAGCCATTAAAGCGAGTCTTACCGGAAATGTATGCCATATACTAAAGCATTTGGCGGTATCTGCCAACTGATGCGCAACTGCAGCAATTTAGCAGCGCAATTAAAAATGCAAACCATGCATTGGCATTGTGGGTGTAAGTGTTGCATGCTTTTGGGCGTCCTCCACAGCGCCGGCTGCTGTTTAAGTTTGCACTTAAGCGCACCTACAATTGTAAATATAATTTGCATTTGGAAGTGCGCAAAGCGTTTTCTAAAGTTTGCTCAAGTCTTGAGTGACTTTGAAACAAGCAACATGCATGTGTTGTGCTTCTCTGTGTCTGCATCCTGGGTGTGTGTGTATATGGAGCACTTAAAGTGCGATTCCAAGCCATAAACAGTAAACGCTCTAGAGGCAGACCACAGCAAATCAACGCCAGCCAGATGAACAAGAAGCTTTGGAAGAAACCAAACAACGCGTGCACTTTTAAGGCCATAAAATCAGCTAAAAGCAGCCACAAAACACGAACCAGTGGCCAAGTGCAGCTTCATTGCAACCCGACCCGTCTCACCAACACTCGCTCTTTCTCGTTTTGCTCTGGTGTGGCAGTTGCTTGTATAGGAGCACGGAATTTATTTCAATAAAATGTGCATTACTACAAAATGGCAAATAGTACAACAACAAGAAAATTCAGCAGCGAAACAACAAATTTTTAATACCCTGGCAGCCCAACTGTTCGTTTATATAGGTAATTGTTTAACAAGCTGAAGAGAAAATTTTGAAATTTTTTGAAATTTTTGTGTCGATTGCCGATAACCTCCTTGGTATATCTGTTAATCGAGTTTGAAACAATGTTGATTTCAATTTATATTTTGAAACTTGACTTCATTTCATGCTTGTCCAAAAACTAAAAAATAAACGAAATTTAACTTTGGACTGCTTTACTGGCAGATCATATATTTTTTTTTTACTTTCGCCCCTTTACCAACAAAAACTAAGTTCAAAGCACTATAATTTTTATTTCTATTTTAAAGTTGCGGCTTAAGTTTGTATAGGTTCAATGGAGGAAATAAAATAAAGGCCCATACTAAGCTTTATTATAACTGGACAGAAAAATTTGAGATAATCGCTGTATTGAGTAAGAAAATTTGTTCTTTAATTTATAGGAAATTGTTTTATCGCGAAAAAATGTTAAAAAATTACCAAAACTTTATAATTTTTTTAAATAAAAATGTAAAGAAAAAAATAGGTTTTTCGCTATTTTAAATTTTTTTAAGTATGGAAAAAAATTAATTGAGTCTGCCTTAACTAACAAATATTACTCATTTCTTGAATATGCCCTAAATACTACAAATACTTATAAGCACTTTACAAATTTAAGTAATATTTACAAAAATCGACAAACCCTTTTTATACCCTGTACCTATAGGTACAAAGGGTATACTAGATTTGTGCAATGTATGTAACGGCAAGAAGGAGGCGTGGCAGACCCCAAGTCCTTTATACCAAAATGCTTATCATAACCTCGGGTAGCGATTGAGCCATGTCCGTCTGTCCGTCCGTCTGTCCGTCTGTCCGTCTGTATGAACACCTAGATCTCGGAGACTATGAGAGCTAGAGATACGAAACTTAACCAGCTGATGCGCATATTTCCTCAGAAGATCAAGTTTGTTGAATCATGTCAATATCTTTCCCCGTTCCCCCGTTTTTAGCTAAACCGTTTAATATTTTAATCTGAAACTTAACAGAGCGATGCGTTGTGGTTACATGCATCTGTGTGTCAAAAATAAACAAAATCGGACAATTACAACAAAAGTTATAGTCTAAAATGTAAAAATTTCACCTCCCCTTGCCTATAAACTGCGTCAATATTTGACTCTACGTAATAAGAGTAACAAATGACTCTAGGTCACCACCAATTTTGGTAAGCTGATTCATGTGCCTCTAATAAACAAATCCACATCCAAATTTTATCAATGCAGCCCCCCCACCCCCCGCAATCGATTTACCGTGTTTTCTCCCACACCCTTCAACATATCGCCTTGAAACTTACCCCATATACTTTAAATAACTCCTTTGACGTAAATTTCGATTTTCATCAAAATCGGTTAAAATTTGCGGAACTTATAGGTATCAATATCGTTTTGCACCAACAAAAAAATGTTCCAATTGGAAATTCTTAGTAAGAATATGCAGGAATAAGTCTTTTTTTGAGAAAAAAAGGTACAGGGTATTACACTGTCGGGCACCGCCTCGACTGTTTTACATTTTTTAAAAATGTACCTACAAGAATAGCCTCTATTCCAGTTTTCTTTGTACAGATAATTAATTTGGTACATAACTATTAGCTACTGTTTATGAACTATTTTGTTTATTTTATACTGTGCTCTTTTTTTTTTTGACTTTTCTATCACTTTCCCAAGCGTAGTCGATATTCAAAATTCGATAGTTGAAACCAAATTTGATCGATATGAACTTCAGACTTTGAATATCGCTACCAAAAATAATCTGGTGGAAATAAATAAGGCGAGGCCGATACCCAGTCAAAATCACGATTGTTAAATATCAAGCGACCGGGGAAAAATGATTACAATAAAGTAATTGTGTCAGCCGAAGTTAAAACCAGACGTTCCATATGCGCTTTCAACTCACAATCGACATAAAAAAATAGTCAATCATAGCTTCATAGCGCTCTTCTATGACGGTATCTGGCTTCGACCGCGCGTCCTCGAAGAGTTACAGACTTCGCAGAAACACCACACCAGATGGTCATTTTGGGAATCACCGGACAGTGACATTTTTCATTTCATTGTTCCTTCAAAACGTTGATTGACGTTTCTTTGAAACTGTTTTCGATAAACAATCCATATTCTATTGGAGCTGCCAATATTTTCACTCGTCTTGCAGTTTTATCATGATAAGATAGGTAGTAGATTGTTTCTGTTGTCACCATTTTGGCAGTGCGTTACATATGTGAAATATAAGTCAATATACTTTTCTCAAAACTACAAAAGCCAGAAAGACCAACAAATAACTTGATGCTTTTAGTTCGCTACAAAAAGGCAACAAAAACGAACTTAAACTTAAACTCAAACTGAGGCATGCAAAAAAAAAAAGTAACAACTACATGGAACTCCTGATCATATAGCTGCCAAGCAGAAACCAGCAACGAGTTACGTTCGGTATAAACCAATCTCGAGGTAGCCAGAGCCACATATTGCAACGAGGAAAGCGCATTGTCGTCTTGCAGATTTGCTAATACCCCCAAAGTATGCAACATTTTACCCATGAGTAACTCTATTTGAAATCCATTACTGCAAAACGAGACCGCAACAATAAAACTGAAAAGTTTCAAAATTGTATCAAAAAAAAAAAAAAAATGAAATGAACAAGAGCAAGGAGGAGTAGAGGGAGAAGCTGAAGCCAGAGAGAGGCAAGCATAAAAAGCCAAAAAGAAAGCAAGTAGCAAGCTAAGAAATGAAAAGGAAGCAGAGCAAAGCCAAAAGTGGCACAGGCATAGGAACAACGCTGACGCTGGATATGACGAGGAAGATGACGAGAGAGATGATGGTGATGGGTGATGGCTTTGGGTGTTGCTCTTGTGGGCGTGGCTGTAATGCGCCCAAAAGCGTGCAACAAAGTTGAACAATGCTTAAATGCGTCGTGCTTAGGGTTGGGCAAGCAGAACTTGAGCGTTGTGGAAAGGATTGGCTTGTATACAAGCTGGCAACAGGAAAAACATTTTAAGCGATTTGATGGAAAACTTCTGGTATGTCTGCTGCCATCACCCTTTCAAGCTTTTTCCTTTTATGGGATTTAGACTGGAGCTTTAGTTTGGGGCCACTCAAATTATGAACATTTCTATGCAAGACAATTTGCGGTTGACTTCGTAATCGTTGCCAACTTGCCTGGCCAGCTGCCATATGAATCTGTCTGTACGTCTGTGTCTGTGTGGGTTGTATGTGTATATGTGTAATAACTCTTTGCTCATTTTTGCAGCAATTCAATTTAAGTAACTCACCGCATCAGACAAAAGCCGCAATGTATGTAGGAAGTGGCAGAGTTGGAGTGGTGGCAGACTGGCGGAAGTGGCGCAGCCGCTACAGCAGCAACTGAGTGCCATTTTCCATACAAAAGGCGCAACAATGGCAGCGAATATAAAGCTGCTCAAGTGTGTGAAGCATGCAGCCTGTGTGGCAAACCAGATAGTACAGACAAGTGCTGCAACAAAGGCGGCCAGGTGGATGTTACAAGGGCTGCAACTTCAGTCTTGTGCCCCTGCTGCACATTATATGCCAATAGCTAGAGATACACCATAGATTGGCATTAAATGTCGTTGACTTGCACAACGCCTTACGGAAGTCATTAAGACAATGTCTGAATGGAAATGGCCGGCGGATAATGTGGTTATAGTGCTTCTGTGGTCTACGTACTCCTTTGACATTCAAAATTATATTAAATGCTTGCAACAAACAGTTAGAAAAATTTGCATACTTTGTGTTGACATAAATCTTGCTCACTTTGCAAGCGCCCCTTAAATGCGTCGTTGACATTTTATTTTATGTATTTCATTTTTGTCGGCACTGCTGTCAACGTTTTAGAGCTGAGCTGAAAGACAGTCAGTCCGACAATCCGACAGCGGTGGGCCAGGATCAGGGGCAAGCAGTGGCTGTCTGGTAGTCTGGCAGCACGTCAACCAGTTACGCAATACGCGGCAGCGATTTTTGCATTTGGCACTGTAAAAAGCTTATAAAAATTACAGCAGCGAGGCGTGACGAGGCGAAGGGCGTGGCATTGGGGCAGCGGAGTGCGTTAGAGGACATTTGAACATTACATATATACATATACAAGTAAGGCAAAAAACTTGGGAAATTAGATTTTTTAATATTTTATGCAGTCGTGCAGCATTTTGTGGCCAACTCAAACTGAAAGTCAACTCACATACACACACACGCATACAAACACAATATAAAATTCATACAAAAATATTTCTTTTCGCATTTTCATTTTCATTCCCATTTTTTTTTTTTTTTTTGCCCTATCCAATGCTTTGCTCTTTGCGCTTTTGTATGCTAAAGTTGAAGTTTAAATGCTGCTACTTTTCTAATTTGTTGAGGATAAGAAAAAAAAAAAAAAAACAGAATACGAAATAAAGAAATGAAATGAAACGTTCTTTTCCCAGTCAAGTTGACAATTTAGCCAGTATTTCGAAATGGCAGCATGACAGAATGACAGCTTGGCAGAAATTTCCATGGCCGAAAGCTTATAAATCTTCATATGTAGGCGTACAGCTGAAAAGGGGGCGTCTTATAGAAAGAGAGTAGGGCAGTTCTCAAATATAATCAAGTTTAATGTTTGCTTCAACTCAATAAACAGACAATTTAATTTTTGCTGAATCAAAGCCTGTAACAGCTACTACACCTGCAGTTAGAGACCTTGTAGTGTCCATATAAGTTATGGCTTTGGGGTTTTCAAAATGAATTTGCCAACTCTTATTATGACTTATAGCTTATTGGTTTGAAGGTGAAAAATTTTATGATTTAATTTTGTTATTGGAGTTTGATTCAAGATTTCAAACAATAAAAGTTTAACAAATATTTGTTTAAACTTGGCTCAAAAATAAAAGTTTTGCGTGGAAGATTTCTGGAAAATTAATTAATTCAATATGTGTTTTCATAGCCGCACTTATAAAAAAAACTTAAGTGGGCAAGAAAACAAAAAAAGCAAAAAAAAATGACGCTTAGAAGGTTTACTTTGTCGTGCAGGGTGGAGCTGAATTGTATAGGGTAAGCCACCTGTTGGGTCGTTTGTTAATTTCATTTTATTTAAATATTTTGCAACACAATTGGGTAAATGTATATAGCAAATGTAAGTTGGAAACTACTCATTTATGTATGGCTGTACAGGCCCGTATGCGAACATCGTAATTTTCGATGACTTTTTTTTGGTGACAACTCATCTGGTTCCCATCCCATCCTTGGAAAATTGTTGTGTCATTTGAATCTTATAAGCGCATGCAAAATTCGACGCAAAGTAGTCCTAGCAAGGCATAATTTTTTCGGTCGTAATATCTTGAAACGAAGATACAAGATAGCTGTGTGATAGCTGGAGTGCCTTTTTGGGATATATATGTGAGATGGTAACCTTAACGGCGGTAGCAACTACGGCGTAGGCAGTAACGCCGGTGAGAGAAGGATAGAGCAGCTGGGAAGTTAAAGCAGTAGTTGAGCGAGGAGTTGAGCGAGAGCGGTTGATTGTGCTGTGCTGTGCGGAGTGAAAATATAACGCAGGCTGTCGCGTTTGTGCTGTTCAACTTCACTTTATGTTACTACATATTATTGTCATTAACATATTTAATTTTTTTTACATTATTAATAAACTGATAGTTATAAACTATCTCACATATATCTGACAGACAGCTACATCAAAATCAACTCTTGGAAATTATTTTCAACCAGTTCTCATTTAATGCCTTTAAAACTTTTCTCGTCTCATTATAATGGTAACATCTCAACTATACAATCTCGGGTACGTTATCAATTTGCTTATTTCTCTTTTTATTTCAATAAAAACCATTACGAACGTTCCCAAACTGTAAAGAGAATTTTTCTACTCACATAACCAATTTAGGCTTGGCTTTTTCACATAAAGTTTTAAAAAGTGAATATTTTTTGTAGAGCTAGCCAGCTTTTAAATAACCAATGAAAATATAATAATAATACAGCCACACAAAAAAAAAGAAAACAGAGATCGGACCGTGTTTTAAGGTTCGCGTAATCTTAATCAGTATGTCACGGTTCTGACATAAGCTGAGAAAACCCAATAGAACGAGTGGTTATCTTAGAAACCAGAGCATACCATTTGTAAGTAAAGAGCTACATATATATATACAGCTAAATTTATATCTTAAATAAACTTCGCAATAGAATTCTATTTCGAAACACAAGGACGCATCTTAACGAAAAGTTCGACCGTCTAAGAAAAACCGGTAAAACCAAACCAAACAACCCCGATACATATATGATCATAAGAAGCAATTCAGTTAACTGCCCAAGTTTGATTGTATTATGGTCGGGCACGGTGGCGTATAAGCAACGCCTCAATGTGATTAGCAGCACTTTGATGACTTCATAGACCATTTGGCTTTGTTTTTCTACTTTGCCACTTCTTTTTTTAATGTTCCGCTCACATTTTCAAAGCCATTTAGCTTAGCAAAGACAATGTCAAAGTCAAGTGGAGCTGGTTTTGGCCAACCTAGCTGAGCTGAGTTGGCTGAGCTAGCTGCTTTGGTAATTTTCTTTAATGGCTTTTCATTTTATCGATAGTGACACTTTCAATTGTTATCACGATGCTATAAAAAAAGGCAAACAACGGCCATGCCGTGAGGGCTAACAAAAGCAGCTAAGAGCAGTAAGTGTAACGCTGCCAATTACTGCCGCATAATCATTTTCAAGTATATGTTATATCTGTGTGTGTGTGTTTGTGTGGAAAACTTTGGCCTTTTGGGCTAAGTGCGCATTGAGTGCTAAACAGGAAATGATTTTCTGGCGCTGGTAATGAAATCATGAATTAGATTTGAGCTTGAAAATTGTTATTGTTTAGCAAGAGAGAAGAGCAGCGCTGGGCTCTGTTGCCAGCAGTTTTCAACCAAACTCTGTCTAAATGACTTTTGTGGTTGCGCATACACGTAGTAGTGACTGAGACTGAGACTGCTGCATCTGCAGTATACAGTCTGTGACTGTAGAGTCTATGCCAACCAACCAGCTAACCAACCAACATATTCCCCAAATGTCTATAAATCCTTTTTAAATGTTTTTAAGCTTTTGTTGGACATTTTCAACAAAACAGCAGCAACTTCAGCTCCCAGCTCTCAACTGTAGCTCCAGTTTCAGGGAACAGCGGCATCAGTGGCTGCTGGATGCACAAAAACGAAGCAGTAAATGCAACAAACACCAAGCTGCAGCAGCAGCAGTGTGTGATAGCTGGCTGAGAGTGTGCAAAAGAGTGGCTTGAGGAGACGAGTGTAGCGTAGGAATACAAAAGCTGGCAGCAGGAAGCAGGAGCAACACCATCCAGTCATCCAGTCAGCCAAGCAGCCAGCAGGCAACACAAAACCAAAAGGGAACAATATTAACGTGTCAACGAGAATTTATGTTTACCGCAACTGGACAACTTTCAAAAGCAGCTCGAGTGAGCGAATATATATATAAATGAGTGTGTGTGTGGGTAAGAGCGCTGCTCCGGAAGTGGCAGCAAATGCTTTACGGTCTCGCCAGTAGCCATTTTAATACCCTTCATGTAATGCACAGTATTATAAGTTTGTTATTTAGACGGTAACAGGCAGCAGTAGACGTGAGATAAAACATTAAAGGATATAACAAAGGGATCTGCACCGTAAGTCGATTTTGGATGTACATATTTTGTTCTGAAAGTTTTTATTGAGTTTTTAAAATGATGGGCTTTAAAACATTTTTAAAGCAAAAAATTATCGTATTTCCGACCCTCATTCTCAAAATTGATTTTTAGAATGGACTCTTAAAGGAAATATAAGAAATGGAAATGGGAAGGTATTGAGTGTACATTGTATAAATGTGACCCTTAATAAATTGAAAAATACGAGTTACTGTGCGATTTTTTTATATTTAACTATAATTGCATATTTTTTATTATTAAATAAAAAAAAAATTAAAACATGATTTTTTTATATAATTTATCCATATATTGTGGCTTGTACTTTCGCGTTAAATACTTTTTTCACTTTGATATTTTTCAACTCATCCCTTTTTAATACCGCGCTAATAAATTAAAGCAAACCCTATAAGAATATCAATGAAAGACAATAACTTTTAACTATTGTCCTTGGACGTTCCGGGACGAGAATAACAGCTCTAAGGACGACATGTAAATAACGTAACCCGTTTCGAACTACCCAGGTAAGGTAAAATATAAATAAAAAAAAAAAAATAAAAATTTGTAAATTTTGATTCAGGTTACTTCTTAAAAAACTATTTTTAATAAGCATTATACTTTATTGTAGAGTAATGATTATTTTCATTCAAATGTAGATGCCGGACCAAGCCGCATATCACATAAATTGTTGCCAGCTTAAGAGAGAGTACACAAAATTCGGCATATTAAACTTAAGCTTTTAATTTTTTTTGTTTATTTTCGTTTTTCAGTTAAGTTACTTGAATGGCAAACAAAACGTATAGCCACTGCTGCTTCTACTGCCACTACTGGCCCTTTTGCATTGAAACACATATGCAAATGATCCATAAATATCAACACTTTGGCTAGGGCTATCAAGCAAGCAAGAAAATCCAAGGGTACAATAAAGGATCCATGATGAGAAACACCGAGAGTTCCAAACAGTCAACTAAAATTGGCCACCGATTTACAAGGCTTTTGTGTATAGAAATTTCCAGGCATGCGCCATGGTATGGTTACCAGTGGGTCTATTTGTGTGTATGCAAGTTGGCTTATGGTAATTGTGCTGAAAACTTGAAGTATTTTGTGGGCGCATAAAGCCCGATGCTGTTATAAATAAATTACATTTGTTGCTCATTAACCGTAGAGTGGCCAACGGCCGGCAGTTACATTAAAGGGTTACTTAAATGCTCAAACCCACAAACATATATACACACACACACACACACACACACAAATTCCACTATATTTATACGAGTATATTGAAGCTGGCAAGTTTTTTGGGGTAAGTTTGAAGTGAACTAAAGTTTCAAGTTAATTAACATATACATTAAGTTTAAAGAGCCATTGAACTTTAAACAAAATGAAACTGTAGTGTATATAAAATTAACCATTTAATATGCCAATTTGGGTAGTGACAAAATTTAATTACATTTCTTATCGTCGAATTTTCTTTGGCACGCGTACTTTAAAATTAAAATATAAATTTAATGAGAATGAGCTCAAATATGAGAAAAATTATATAATGGAAATTTGCAATTTTAATCCCTGAAAATTTCAAACTCTCGAACAGTCTATGTTTTAATCAACAACTTGGCTTAAAGAAACAAAAAATGGTTTTCTTCTTCTTGGCTGACCAAGGCAACCAGTTACGGGGTAAAAACTAATATATGACTTCCTGCAAAGAGACTCTGTTTCAAGAATGCCTTGTAGAGCTCTTGACAACAAGGACATCTATTTTGGTAATAACCTGGTGCATTACATCGAGTGTGGTCTTAAGAGGTACTCCCTCCCTCAGCACAAAGAAAATCTCGAAGGGAGAGAGACGTCGTACCGCCCCCTAGTGTAGTGACTACAGGACAATCAATACCTTACCCAAAACTTTGCTTCAACAAAAATTGATTTAAGGTTACAAATAACTGAAACTGATAACTGAAAATTTGTCTTTTCATGCAAAATCTTATCTAGTATATTTTTGAAAATTTCGAATTATTTTATACTAATCTAATCAGGGTTATAATGCATGAGTCCGATAAGGTCAGTACAGTGGCGTAGATAAATATTTTTGGTGGGGCATCAAACTCATTTCTCTCCATAAATTTTAGGTGACAATTTAATTTTTCATACGTAAACAAAACTCATTGGGGATTGAGTCCCCTTGATCATCCATATTTACACCACTGTGCCAGTACAATCAATTATGTACGAATTTGGTTGCTCACACAACCCTCTAGACAGAACCGTATATTCGTCAGGAAAAAGACTTCAGCCGCGATATTTGCTAACTATGCCGTGGGTTCATTTTTTTTGGAGTATTCTCCAAAAGAGCTGGATCACCTCTACAGGTAGGCCATCTGAGCTGCCCCTTTGCTGTTCTTTTCTATTTAACCCAGTTTTTGTCAAATCAAATCATCTGCGGCGTTTTTCTTTGGTTGAATCTTTTCATTTATTGTTCCAAACTACTTACGCTCAAAACCAACACGAAGAGATTTTTACTGAAAAAAACTAGCTTCGGGGAAAAGAGTGAAACAGCTAATCGACAGTAAAGGTATGCGCCATGGCTGCCTATTAAATATATTTGTAATCGTACAGATTCATTATGTAACAAAGGAAAGCAGTCAGAAGAGATTTAGTGATAGGGGAGAGATTGCACAAGATTTGCTAAGCTCATAAATATTTACGATTTCAAATTACAATTTCAAATTTCTGTGCTTCCAAGTGAAATATATTTGGTATATTTTGCAATTATGCAGCACAAGTATTTTTACCTTTATTGAATGTTTAAGACAAGTATGCATAAATGTGTACAAAATATCAACCACACCTTGTTTGTCTGTGGTTGCTTTCTCTGAACTGAGCTGAGCTTGGGGATGTCGAGAATTAGAAAATCATAAACTGTCAGCTACAAGTTTAGTCTGAGGCGCCGGGAGTCCCATCAAAGTCAAGTGGGTGTCACATGCGAGACTGTTAATGAGCTGCGGCAAGGTCGTTATAATCTTACTCTGTCAGCTAATTTAAATGCCAGACTGACTGCCTTAAAGAGTGTCAGGCAGAAAGTAACAAAAACGAAGCAATTCTCAAGACAATGACAACACACAAAAATTATTATAAACTGGCATAAATTTAAATTGAGTGTCGCCAACTTGAGAGCCGAGAGCTGAGAACTGAGAACTGAAATCTGAAGTACGCGCCTTGGGGGAAGCGCACACATTGCGCACTACGTAAACAAGCCGCACAATGGCCAGAAAATAACCGAACCGATGAACGAGGCGTGAAGCAAGCGGGGCGCAGCAAAAAAAAGGAGAATCATACGGTGCGATAGCCAACAGTGGGATACCCTTAGCTCACTTTTCTTATTACAAGATTTTTTATCTTTTCCAAATATTGACTTGATGAGTTGAAGGGTAGTCAACGTTCTATTGTTGTTTAAGCTCACAAGGATTTATTTTTTTAAGTTATTTTAATTATACCTTACAGCTTTCATCCATTGTTAATGGAGGAAATAATCCTTCGGTAAAATTTGATTTTTTTATTATTTCACATTAAAAAAAAAAAAACAGAGCTCAATGCCTTTTCGAGGTGATGCTGCGTCTCATTCAGCCTGTTACATATTTTACAAAAATTAACAGTAGTACCCGTCACCCTACAGGGTAAATCGTATAGGGTATAAAAAGAAAAACAACAGAAAAAGGCAAAGACAAGAAAGGCAGTCAAAACGAATACCAAAACAAACACAATAAGCGTAAGTGCCTCATGATGTGGCAGTGCCCGGGCGCCAGTTGCTAGCTATAGTCAAAGACCCAAGTCCAACTTGGAGTCGTTTTTCGAAGTCGCAGTCAGCGGAATTGTGGACTTGCTCCAAAGCCCTAAAGGGCGGTTACTGTGCGGCAGCAGCAGCTGTAAGCCCTTGGCGGGCAGCAATAGCGGCAGGTCAAGCAGCGTATAAAATTCATAAAATATCAGCACTTAAAACGCTTCTAGCAAAACTAAGGCAAGTAAAAAATATATTCGTACATATATATACATATTATATTCTTCTTATTTTTTTTTCCTTATTTATATTGGAGTGCAAATAGTTTTGCCGGCTTCTGTGCTCAGTTTTTGGCATTTTTGGTTGGCACATTTTGCGCCGATTTGTGTTTGCTTTGTCAGTTGCACATGTGGCCAGCTGGCGGACACTTGAAAATTTCACTGCATACTTTTCAGCGCATTCTTAGTATGTGCGAGCGTATCTGTGTGTGCCTGTAAAGGCGTGGTAACGTTTAAACATTTTATGAGCTGGCTCTGCATTTAAAATGTGGCAATGCAATTGTTATTTGTTGGGAAATTTGTTTAAAACCAAAGTTGGATTTAAGCAAACAGCGCAAATGCAGTAAAAGCATAGTAGAATTATAAATGCTACTTGATAAATAATATAACACATACATATAACTACAGCTTTTTGAAATTCCATTTTTTATTGATGTGGAAGGCAAAGAATGCAGAGGAAGGCCAATAGTGTACCAAGACGCGAAATTGGAAATATTATAAGAAAAAGATTCGTGCCAAAGCAAAAAGAACCTGGAATTAATCTATAAGCAATTCCATAAATTTTAAAATTTGTTGAAAATAATTTTTAAGGGGATATATTTATGCTCTCTATTTTGTGAAATACGCTTGGATCAGTGTATTATGAATTGCTTAAATCAAGCGAATCCATTACTGTAGCTGTCTGCCGAATATATTTAATGAGATTGAGCCGAGCATTCATTACTACTTTAGAAACAATAAAATTATTCGTCTACATAATAAAGCTTATGCGCATGTTGGATTTAATAGAGACAACCTACCCCACCCACTGTATTCCACAGACATTGCCCCTTCCGATTATTACTTTTTCCGGTCAATGGCACATGGTCTATCTCAGCATTATGTAACTATACCACACATTTGTTCGATGGGCCCTAAAGGTGAAGAGTTCTTCGGCGGGGATCCATATGGTACCTGAAAGATGGCAATCTAGGAATAAAATAATATGGCACAAAGGGTTTATTAAGTTTGTGCAAGCCATGTGTATGTTATGTATCCCCGTGTGGTGGCGGACTAGAATACCATCACAGCCCCCCTGTGCTTGTCGTAAAAGGCGACTAATCTAGGGACGACGGCCAACCTAGGAAGAGGCAAGTGTTTATTGTGCACTGGTTTCGGAATAGGATGGCCAATATAAATTTCTCAAAATATCTTAGAAGGGGTTTTTAGAACGCTGGCTGGTTCCCCAAAAGATACTAGAGAACATTTATTCCTGGGTCACCAACCCTTAACTGCTTGGAGTTTAAATTGGAAGTGTCTTATGGCACAAAGCCTTACCAGAGGCTATCTGGTACCACGGGCGGTCAGGAAAGCCCACGGCCTTGTTCAGAATTTTCTCTGAAAATTTTGAACAAGACTGTGCCTGACCGATGGGTACGGCCCCTCGGGGAGTATCGTGGTGGCTGTGGTTTATTACCCAAATGCGGGTAAAGCTCTCGGGCTTGGCGTGGCGTTGCGTCCAGTTCAACCGGGTGTCGTGACCCAGAGATCGACAGAGGTTTTAGGTAGACCTCGGCTCAAACCAAGAGTGGAGTTTACGACCAAGCAGAAGTATCTCTGATTGGTACTGGCGGAAGAATTTCCAATGGGTCGCCGTTTGTCGTAAATACAAACCCATGTGTATGGGCACCGTGTTTTTAAGACTTTTAAGTGATATAGCACGTTAAATCACATTGGCGTAGATCCAGAGACTCTGTATGTTATGTATGTAATATACATAAGGAGTTATAAGAGGCACACCCAAAGTTGCCTTTAGTCCGCCTGACCGACTGTCTTTTCGTCTGTATTTAAAAGATGGTATGAGCTAAAGCAGTCAAACTTTTAGATAAGATCTGCAATTCGTTTGTTTATAAAGACATCATAACAAAAGGGACCGAATTTTTAAAGAGTTCCCAGCATTGTACCAAATTTAATCAAAGCCGGTTGACTATATCATAAAGCCCCCATAAGAGCGATCAGTTAAAAAAAAAATCCTCTTTGGTGCAAAATTTATCAGTTTGTGTTTGATGTATGAAATTTTATCAATCAATTATCTTCTAGAATTCTTACAGGGTATTCTTAAGTCAGCCGCGCTCGAATTTAACGTACGCCATCTGTTACAATAAATATTGAATTGAAACAAGAGATATTGTGTACATTTGTATTTATCATCAAAATGTAGCATAAGAAATAAATTATTTCAGATCCCAAAATACATGTAGCTTCGAAGATCGACGTGTTTTTCGTGTGGGCTGAAAGATGAACAGACAAAGCAACGAATTGGTGCTCAATCATCGGAATTTCAAACCAGATCAACTGCCATAGCAAATGACTAAAAAGATGGCGTACGTTAAAGTCGGGCGCAGACGACTTTGGGATACCCTGTACCACCACATTGCAATTAAGTCCGACATATTGCTAAGACCTCCAAGAGATATTTTGTTCGGCAAATTTGGCTACGATATTTTCATAAACAAACAGAAATCAGTCGAATTTTGCACCAAACAATTTTTTTTGACCGATTGGTCCTATGAGAGCTATATGATATAGTCAACCGATATTGATCAAATTTGCTAGAGTGCTTGGGAACTCTAAAAAACTTCTTAATGCCAAATTTGGTTACAATATCTTCACAAACAAACGAAACACAACGAATTTTGTACAAAAAACATTATTTCGACCGATCGATCCTATGGGAGCTGTATGATATAGTCAACCGATTTTGATTAAATTTGGCACAGTGCTCGGGGTCTCTAAAAAACTTCCGATTGCCAAATTATCCATCTAAAACTTTGGGTTTTTTTCGAGGTCCTCTGAAACACCCCTATGGGAGCTATATAATGTAATTCCGATATCAAAAAAATAAAATAAACTTGTCTCCTATGGATTAATAAGGGATCCAATCTGAAAGTTTGGTTGCTCTAGCTCTTACCATCTCTGCGATCTAGGCGTTCATACGGACAGACGGACAGACGGTCAGACGGACATGGGTATATCGACTTTTCTAGTCACTCTGTTCATATTTTAGGTAACTTTGGGGGTCTCCGACGTCTCCTTCTGTACGTTACATACATTTTCGGCTTGCACAAACACAATATATCCTTTGTACCAAACGGTACAGGGTATAACAATACCATTCCACCCTATCGGACTTCTCACTTAAATCATGAAAGCAGCCATAATTAAAGTTACAATTTTTAAAGCGGTTTGTCCTTACTCATCTGCCTTTTATATGAAACTGCAAGTTTGACAGCTTTAAAAAAAAAATGTTTGGTTTTAATCCCAGGGTTGTTTTTTTTTTCTTTTTTTTACACCCAAAGGCCATCTATCTACGCACTGCTTTTTTTGCGCTCTTTTTTATAAAATCTATTTCATTTAAAAAAAATGGCTAAGCCAAAACTTGATCTCTTAAGCTAAACGTATATTTAAATTTTTAGCATTTTGGTTGCTTTTAACATAATTGTATGTACATTGTTTTTAAATTTGCAAATGCAACAACATTAAATTGCAGCACTAAGCTAGCGAACCATATTTGGATCATTAAAGTATGGTCTACATACGAATCTCATACTATTTTCCCATGTTTTATCCGGCCGATTGGTATTAAATTCGCAATATTTTTGTGCAGCGCAAAAATATTAGTATTTTTGTGCAGCGCAAAAATTATGTTCATGTGCAATAATTGAGTTAATTCTTTATAATTTTCGATTGTAGCAAAGAATAATTTACAATCTCAAATATAAATTTTTCTAGCTTTGGCAAATAAGAAAATAAATAAATTTGTTTGATTGCAAAAAAAATTATTTTAGTGTATTTGCAGCAAATATTCAATTTCAATTTATGTATAGTAAAACCTATAGGGCGAGCCATTTGTTGGTTTATTTGCAAATTGCATTTTATTCGTATATTTTCCAACATATGTACTAAGCAAAAATCAAACGAAATTTAATATATTGCATTTAATTTTTTGTTAATTTATTAAACTTAAAATCTACTAAATCATTACCAATATTGTGAAACGCTTTTAAAAATTTGATTTTTTTTTATATCTGATGTTCTTAAAAGCTCTATTTTCCAAGCATTTTCTTTACTTTACATTTGTTCGTGTGTATCTATGTGCAAATGTATATGGAATTCAATCAAGGTTGAAGTGTTTATATTGACTAATCTGGTTTTGATCAAATATTATTGACATATTCACTTTACATTTATAGTTGGTTAGAAACATCGAGCCCGTAATAAAACCAAATATAAACACAACAAAAGCCCTCAATACAATAATAGCAACAATGACAAATATGGCAACAACAACAGAAACTACAGTGACAAACTGTTGGTAACTCCCTTTTTGCTGACCCACAACAATCCAAATAATAACAATGGGCATCAATTCCACATGGAATTAATTTAGCTCAATTTTACATTATGGTTACTCAATTCACACTGAATGTTCCATAGTCAGTCAGTCAGTATCCCGCTGCCGATTGATACTGTAAATGTGTGTATTTTGTGCGTGTGTTTGTGCTTGTGTGTGTATGAATTTAATCAACTAGAACTTCATGTCAGTGTAACGGGCAGCTATCAAAATGAAGTCATTGTTTCGAATGCAAATCATATGAACATGCCACAATACGTACTAACAGATACACAGATGCACACACGCACCCACACACTTAAGCGCCATCTAAGTGCTGCAGCTTATTGTTGTCTGCGTCATGAGAGGCACAAAATGTCTGCCATTGTTGTTGTTGGTGTCCTTGCCGTAACCGCTGCAGCCGCCATTGTTGCAATTGTTGTTGCTGATTTTGCTTGTTATTTGATTTATGTGCGTGTGCATTTAAGTGCAAATTGTAGCCATGTAGTATTTGTATATTGGATTTTGTAAACATTTAATATTCCAATTATGTCAGACAATTCAATTGCGTTGCATGCAATTTGCTTTGATGTTAAATGAAAACCCGTTGAGATAAACTGACTCTATGCTTAATCTTACAATCAGTGATGTGCCCAAAATCACTTAACATCGAAGTCCACGTCAACTGTGTTACAATTCTTCTAAAGCCGATGAGTCAAAAATATTTTCGAAAGCTTTGGTAATTATAGACGTTTTTCATCAACGGATTTTTAAAGAAGTCTTATTGAAATTTTCATCAAAATCGTCTAGAGATTTCCAGCACAACCTTCGAAAATGGGAGTATTGTACTTGTTGTTGCAATTGTCAAGTATGTACTTGATATTATAATTTGTAGCATACATTTGGGCGCCATTGTTTGTGTTGTTGTTAATGACGTAACGCTTAAACAGCACAAGACACTGTTTTAATTATAAAATTAAAATTAATAGCCAGTTGTGTTGAAATCAAAAAATATAGTATGCATATGAACATAAATTATACAACGAAAAAAGACTTTGCCGGAAGTCTTGATGGCACAAATGTGGTTATAGTTTTATTCTAGAAAACAAAATGTGCAAATAAATTATTTTAGCGCAATGTATGTAACAAGAAGTAAACAAATATATCTCGGGCATCATAAGTGCCAAAAACCTTAATTTTTTAAATAGCTTAAGGTTTATGCAATCTTGTTGATATTTTTGCATAGGTTCCTTTAGTGTAAAAATAATCAAGATAGAATGAAAAGAGCACAATTTATAATAATAATAATCTCACAATGTTTTTTTTTTTAATTTAAGAGAATAAATAAATAATAATAACAATAATATAATAATTTATTATTTTATTACATTTCTTTTCCCTTCTGCAATACCAATTTGCTGTGCCTAATAAACAATAAAATTTTGAGCTTTTGTGGCAACAGCAAACCCCAACCCCTTTCCAAGCCACGAAATACCTTAAATATTGCATTTAAGACACTTGGTAGTTAATTTGTATTTTCTTTGAAAAGCGCCAAACGGCTATTTTTCCACTAAGACCATTTTTTATAGCTTACAATACGATTCTGCTAGTACTTTTACAGTGTTAGTTTCCGGTCTCGACCAAAATTTTGACCGTTTGTGCATACCTAACTTGCAAACCCGAAGCTGAAATTTGCCGGAATATGAACAATTAATTTTATTCAATCTGGACTGTCCCATCCGAAGGGTCTTGTAAAACCCATCCCTTTGCTCTAGTTTGGTGCAGGGAAGTAATAGCCCTAACCCAGATATGCAGTTTAGAAAACATAACTTCCAAAAATATATACAGTCGATGGAGTGCCCGATTATTATTGAAACAGTCCAAAATCCTTGAATATGCAAATAGTTTTCATTTTGAATATTTAGTTTTTTTTTTTTTTTGTGCAGCGTGTGTGGATAAACAGTTAAGTCAAAAAAGTTATTTAAAATATCTGTGGGATTGTGGGGTGTGGGGGATAGCATCGACAATAATTCGATTACGTCTTGCTAATACGAACAACATACAAACAAATTTTGTGATTCTGGGTCATGTTCATTTTAATACAGATATTATTTATTTTAACAATAGCTTTTGTTGTATTTATCCGATTTGGTTCACATAGATGCATGGCACTGTTAAATTTTAGCTCATATTATTAAACTGCATAGCTAAAAATCAAGAAATTCTTCTAAGAAGAAACGGAGCAAGATGTCAACAATATTCATATAACTTGATAAACTTTGTAAACTTGGTAAACTTTTCAGTCTCCAGATTTTGTGGTCTCTGAAATCTAGGTTTTCATACGAATGGGCAGATGTTCAGACTGGCGAGATAATGATAAGCATTTTGGTATAAAGAATATTTGGTAAGTGGTAAACGCTTAACCATTTAAAACGTTTCCAATTTATTTAATTAAATTGTTTTTTAATTTCGGCGAATAGAACATTAAAGTTCAATTTCAACTAGGCATCTTGCCAGAACCCAGACATAGTTTTAATCAACAATTTATTTAAAACATTAGTCTATGTAGTATTATAAATAAATAAAATAGTTAAACTTTTTATAGCCGACTGCCTTAATCTGTTAAGCGCAACTTGCACTGTTAAGCTTCAAAAGATTTCTCTAAAGCTGTTAACAATACACTTTCTCCTTAAACATCCTACAGTCAGTCCAGTTCAAAGCTGTTAGCTGTCAACTGTTAAACTGCTACTGTTAACTACCCCTGTTAGCCGTCTGGGTACAGTTTTGGTTGCGCATGCTACAGAATCTTACAATACACATACAAAGAAGGGGCTGCCAACAGGGGCTGTTTAACATAACATAACATAGAATAGCGTGACATTACGGCTTACTTCTCTACAATTTAACATTTTCGGCATTTGTACGTACCCTCCTAAAGTATTTTATTCATAGATGGGCAGACGAGGCCCTGCTGTATGCAAATTTAAAATAACGAAACTCCAGTGGCAGCCAATTGACAAAATCAATGAAAATTGTTAGTTAAAGACTGTAATTTGTTGTCTATTATGTGTCGACACTGAGACTGAGGCGAAGACTATGAGAATTTGAGTCTGCCTGTGTGGGTGTGTGTTAGTTACTGTGTGTGTATATGTGTGTTTGGCTCATGTCTTTTCTGGCATTTTAATATCCCCTTAAAGAGAGAATACGCATTTTGGTATACAACATGTACCATACGAAAGTATAAATGTCAACCCGTAGAAGATCGTTATTACTTTGATATGCATTGTAAAATCTTTAAAATACAAGAGAATTAAAAGGGTAATTTTAAGGAGATATTTTTCATGGAACGCACTGCATTTTGATTCTACAAAGTCCGGGATTGGGCTTCAACAAGGAAGAGCAGTGAAAGCAAGTTACTGTCGATGGAAAGAATCATCGAGCTACGATTGCAAATTTTTTGATGCCGATTGTGCGTGGAAAACACTACGTAACTTCTTGTGTCAACAAGATGATGCGCCATGCTATACTTCGGCTGCCACCATCAATTTATCACGCAGCCCTGATTTAAATCCACCGGACTTTTTGTGAGGGAATATTTAAAGTCTAAAGTGCATATCGATAAACTGCGGACTTTGGCTGAACTGAAGCCAAATATCGAACATGAATTGCCAAATTGTCTATACCAAAAGCAAGGCTTGAAAAAATGCAGACAAGTAAGCCCATTATGTTATGACAGAAAATGGAGAACATTAGAACCAAATAACGCATAAATAGTAGGTAGCATTTATATCCTTGGACCAAACTAAGTGTATGTGCAAAGAAAACATCGTTGGTATAACAAGAGTATATTATATTCGTCTATGCGATATTTGCTTATCTTATTTCTGTTTGTTAAGCTTAATTACCATTGATTGACTGTCGCGCATTAGACACGATGGAAACCCCTCCTTACCATATTATTTGTAGATCATGTGTATTGCTGGATTGATGATGAAAATTTCGTATTCTAATTTAGCTGAACAGTTATGTATGTATATTCTATTGTTCATTCGAGCACGAGCTTGGAAATGCAGCTATACATTGTTAGCCAAGATGTTATGAAATTATTCATTTAAACTACAAATCCTTTAAGGAAAATTCAGTTAAATAATACATGTATGTTATATGTTTATTAAATTTCCACCCTTGTACAAACAGCTGCACACAAATATAGTCGAATATACTATATGTCTATGCATAAGAACTATTGTTGGCATGTGCCAGCACAAATTGATTGAGCATTATTAATGTGTATGTGCAATCAGTAATATACCTACACTCCATACAAACTAATTCAAGGAACTTTGACAACTGTAAGCCGCTTGGCTCGGCCTGCTCATAGCCCCGAATGACCCAACAACACAGATTGCAATCTAACGACCTGGTCTAATTACTAAGTATTAGTTGAGTGCTTGGCAGCATAATATAAATATAAAAATATATGCATAAAATATGCCATTAAATCAAGAAGATGCCAACCAGCAAATCAAGCAATACGTAAAAGAACCCACGCCCCCTAGCATCTAGGTCCCTTAGTCAGTCAAGTGAAGCGGCGGATTTGAACCATTTGGAACATCAAAGACGCGCGCCCATAAAACGTTTTATGTGTATTCGTTTAAAAAACATAAAAAGTGAAAATAAAAGTCCAGCCACTTATGCGATTTTATGCAGCGAACCAAATAAAATCAGCGGCAACAAAGAACAGCAAACTCTGTAACCAACTGGGATAAGACAAAAGGCCAGGCTAAAATGCGTCGACCGCTTGACCTTCGCCTTATGCGGGCGGCTCGTGCAATCGCGGCTGTCAGTTTTCAGCCATCTTCAGCCTCTAGTTGATGCCACTTAAGCGCGCGTTCTGGGGCACTTCCAAAAGCTGCTTCAAGTTGGCTCGCAAGTCTTTTGCAGCTTATGTTTACTTGAAAAGCCGAGTTAAAAGGCATTGCAATTTTTGACTTAAACTTAATACTTACGAGCACTTTAACTTGGGCATTTTATATAATTAGATATATGATTTTCGTATTTTTATTTATTTTTTAGGGATTTCACGAGTGAGCGGAAATTACAGAATCCAAACTGAAAGAAGCAACGCAGTGCAAACAAAACGATTGACAAAAATACATATGTAGCCTAAGGCCAGGATAAATTGAAAATTTTCCATTCTCGAATTCAGAGAAGGTCGCTTTTTGGAGCTTGCATGTGTTTATGATTAATTTCCTGAAATAAAGCAAATATGCCCCAAGCTTAGTTCCCGCATACGTGACAATGATTAGATTATGGAATGCCGGCTGTTCTCTGTATAGGGGCAGTGGAGGGCGTGGCATGAGTGCTGCCCAACAGGCAAGCCAGAAGCCCGCGGAAAACTTTTGCCAAGTTAAAATAAACGCACAAAATAAAAGTACAAAAAAAAAGAAGCGAAGAAAATTAAAAAAAAATTATTTAACATGCCATAACAAAGTTTTGTAATTGTTTATTTACAAGGTGAAATGCTGCAGATGATGAAGACAATGATGAAGAAAAAGGATGATGAAGGACCTCAAGAACTTTAAGCTACATTTCGACAAAGAAAGACTTTTAATGAAAAAAAATCTCTTTATTTACTGCCAGACAGTCGAGCAGACCTTGCTACAGAGGGACAGGCCGACAGACCGACAGACAGACCAAAAGACAAGATACCATTCAGGCCAATTAATTGCCCAAGTCTTTTACTTTTTACTCACTCTTACGCACGCTTACTCTATTTACACTGTTGTTATTGTTGTCTTTGTTTTGGGGTGCGCCTTTTCGTGTCTTGTCACTACCAGCAGTTTACAGTTACCCAAAGCTAGTACCTGTGAACTTTGCGTCATTAACTGAGCAGGACAACAAATTTCAACGCCTCTAGCTCTCCCAACGTTGCATGCAGCACCAAGTTCTCTCTCATTTCGCCTCAAAAGGAAACTTAAACTCAACCGGTTTGCTTGGCTGCTCGACTGCTCGACTATTGCTCCTACAGCTGCTCAAGCTGTTGCTTCTGCCTCCGCCATGAGCATCCTCAGACGAGTTAAGTAGACTACTAAATGACGTCGGGCAGGCAACGTTCTATGAGGGCCCAGCTGATGACGAGGTTGATGTATCTCATGGCTGTGACAAGGGTTGTGCGGTGTGCTGCCAGCAGACGGCCTGGCTGCTATGTACTTAAGTGTGTTTTCAAAATTAAAGCCTGTTAATGAGATTCGCTTTGCTGACTCACGTTAAGTGGCTTAGAGTGTATCGTAAGTAAGCACTTTTGGCATAAAGATCTAGCAACTGGCAGCATGAAGGCACGGGGAGTTGACGAGCAAGAGCGGGCTAGTGAGCTAGTGCATTGAGCTAGTGCAGCGTGACGTCATCGCCTTTGTCACTAATGTCAGGTTAAGGTATTATAAAATATAGTAAATGGCATTCAATTAGGTGTTTACATTTTTGGCTGGACGAGCAAACCTTGTTATGTTGTAACAGGACGGTGTTATCTATCTATAAGCCCTCTCCACATTTCTGCCTCGCGCTCTCTCTCTCTCTGTCACCCGCTCTTGCTGTTCGTTTATTTACACAATGCAGTGTGTTATGCTAATCGATGGTACGAGGGTCAGGTGAAAAGTTATGGCAAGGGTTTTCGCGCCCTAGAGCAGCACCCTCAAGTCAGAGGTACTATATTTTGAGCTTATCTTTTACGACGTTTTTGTTGCGGTGCTTAAAATTGGCAATTTTTTTACAGATCATCAAGATATTTAAAATAAAGTTTTTGGGAAACCAATCGAGCAAGATCGATCATACTATCTTGTTCGGCGTAATTGCTTCTATTTATGCCGTGAGCATCCCAAAAAAAATAACCTCACCTTGTTGAGTTACACGTCCGCCTTTGCCTTACTTCGGTGATGATTGTTCTTAGAAGAAATCCACTACTTTCTTTGTTTCTTATTCTCGTAGTCGCGTAGTGATGGATCCAATTTCTACCAAAGTTATTCGTTGATGATTAATGATAAGTAATCTTCGCGTAAATTCGAATCCGAGTATTCAAAACCTTATACAAATAGTTTTATACGTTTTCTCATTATTTAATTCGAAGGCCTTGCCAAAGTTTAAGAGAGACTTTTCAACCTGCTCTCTTACGTAAGAAGCTTAGCAAACGGATGGCATTAAGATGATTACCATTGAACAATAAATAGGTCAGATCAGTGAATACGTCGGAATGACCTGGACAATTGCCAGCAACAAAACCATTGTCTTAAGCTGGATTCGGTTCTACGTATATGCATATTTGTAAATTATATGTAATTAAGGGGCTATCCACTATACTATAAGCTCGCTGCACGCTCCAGCTGACACATATGGGTTAAGTGTACTAAAGTGCAGCCGCCAAGCTGTAACAAAGCAACATCTTGAGTTGCTTGCCACATACACATGCTACATACACGCACACACTTACACACGCACGCATACAACGTCATCACATATGCAAAGCCAAACACAAGCTATATAAACATAACCAATTTGCAGGCTTGAATGCCTTTGCACATATGTACAATACATACATATAAAGTAATTTGTTTTATCAAAGCCAATTTGATTGTTACTGTATACAAAAATGCGATAAAAATTGCATTTGAAAATTCCAATTGCGTGCTCCGAAAACACGCTCAGTCACACACACACACATGCACACGCACACCTGTTCAAATACACAAAAAAAAAAAAAAAATACAAATTTATAAAAAAAAAAATTATAAAGGGTAGATGTTTATTTACAACATTTTTTGTGCTAAAATAAATGATGTGCGTTCACGTGTTTTGAATGTGACAGATTTGAGCCTTTTGTCACGATTCCTGATGGCGATGTCGATCCCAATTCGCACGCTGATGGCTTAACGAGAAACCCGTCGAAGTATGAGCTATGAATGTGGCAATGTAAATAAGCGGGTAAGAATTTGTCAGTTTCGGTTAGGGCTCCGTTGATGGCTTTTCAGTGTCTTTGATAAATTGCAAATGAGAGAGGGTCGGCACATTGAGTAATGGGCGTGTCCAATGACTTTAACCAAACTTTAAAAGCATTTTACACTATAGGGAAAAGAAAGCCCAAACAAGTACAGCTATGTAAATAAACACAAATTAAAAACAACTCAAGTCCAAAAATACCCAAAGAGTAACCCATTTTTTGCGTATCTCATTTTTATACCCTGTATCAGTTTGGAAAAAAAAGGTATATTCATTTTTCGCAAGTCGAAAATGTATGTAACATAGAAAAGCAGTTAGACAAGATCCTTAAAAGTTAACAAAAGTATGATCAGATTGACTAGAGCAGTGGATATAGACATTTCCATCTGTCTGGGTATGCGTATGAATGGAAAGTCGAAAAAAAGTTTTAAATGCATAATGTTTTATATTCTTTTGTGTACCAATAATCAAAATAGACTTATAAGCTATATCATACGGCCTCCATTACCAAAAAGAAACAAGATGAGTGCACGATTTGCACAAAATTTAATTGAATTCGGATATATATTTATTGATCTCAAACTCGTTCAAGTCCGACTTTAACGTCCACCATTGAACAGGGGCACAGGCTTATTGAATATTAGTTAGTGTATGCCATAGTTGAAAGCTGACGTAAAAGTATACCATTAAAGCTTATATTATCTTGAAAATCAAACTGAGCTTACTTTGGAAGCACGAGCTCTTTTGTTGAGCTTTTAACGGTATAGAAGATTATATTTGAAAAAAAAAAAACATTTTTTTTGTATACTTGAAAAGATGGCCCGGAGTTTGATTTTCAAAATGTCCCAAAATGTAGCAAACGAAAAACAGCTTAAAACTATCCATTAAGCTGCATTTGGATCATTCTGATTATAGATATTTGATTGAAGATATTAAATAACTTGTTTGTTTTGCAACGTGGTCTAAAAGAAAATGTAGTACTACATGCTTTTTCTAAAAAGGCTATCTGCAATTCGCTGCCAAATTTTTTGCGTCACCTTTTTTTTTGGTCTATGCGCTGTGTTGTATTTCTGTGATGTGACCTCTATAACGCCCAGGTCATTTTAAGCTAATTTATCAAAATGTAGGGTAAAAATTGTCATAGCATAGGGTCCAATTTTATTCTGTGGTTTGCATTTGCCAACCCTTTTGCAGCAACTAAAATAGGGGACTCAAACAAGCCTCAACCTTTTTTTTTAAGAGCTACAGTGTCACTCACATCATCATCAGCATTACCAACATCGTCATCATAATCAACATCATGAGCAGCAACATGGCCATCATCTTCATAGCTTCTCAAAAATTTGTACAAGTGCCTCGACATTCGTGTCACGCAGCAAAGTTGTTACTCAAAAATTTCGTTGGTTCTATAAACGTGCGACACAAGTTTTTGGCTTGGTCTGCTTGTAGGTGTTCTAGCCATAGTTATGTGCCCCAAATTGGCAGTTGTGTAAGCCAAATTGTATAGAGCACTGCCTCATACTTCGTCTCTCTCTCTCTCTTTCTCTATCTCTCTCGTGTACCGCCTCAGTGTTTCTCAGACTGAGTTAGTGGTTAGTGCCATTAGGCACAAGTGGCATGTGTGAAGCAAGTAAATCTCGGTAAAGGAAATATATGTAGCTTGGCTTAAAAAAAATCGTACTTACCATGTGGTTTGTTTATTTTTAGCTATGACTTTGATATGGCATACGCCCACGCAACGTCTTTATAGCTCGCACGAGATTATAACTTTGAATGCTATGTAATTAACAATGTGGCCAAAAACTTTTGGTAACAGAGCATTACAAAAATTGCTGCACGCAGGGGTTTGTAGCTGCTACTACTACTATTAAGGATCTGGAATCTGTTGTTGAAATGTTATTGTGTTGTTGTTTTGTGTCTATAAGCCAAATTGATTCACTTAGCGCTACACGCCATTAATCTGCCAAATTTTTTTTTGTTTTTTTTTTTTTGGCACTGCTATCTTGCTGTCTATATAAAATGTGTCTCTGTATCTGTCTGCCACCACAACTCGCTGCCTCTGTGTATGGTTTTGTGTTTATAAGCTCATAATACATGTGAAGGTGTGTGGCTGTTTGTGGCACGTGCGCTGCTATTTTTACGTTTGTGGCTGCCTGACGGTCCTTGGGGTGTCTTTAATCAGCACAGGCCTTTGCGGTCTCTGGCTCGTCTACCTGCATGAAACTTGCAGGGCACATCAAACACTTTGGGGCCAAGTCAAATACAATGAAAAAAAAAAAATCACAAATTTTAGGAAGTAAAACTTTTGCTTTGACAGATACAAGCAAAATCCAGCTAATTTGCCAGCTTTAAGTTAAAGCCACAGCGATGACAAAAGAATAATAAAATTAAAGTTAGCTAATATTTGTACTAACATTTAAATTTTCTCGTTGCGAATATTTGAATATTTTGTGCGATGCTTTGTTATGCAAATAATTGTCAACACCTTTTGTGAGTTTGCAAATTTCATTTCGTTTTGCAATTTTCGTTGCTATGCCATTTTGCTCCTACATATACATATGTGTGTGTGTGTGTGAGTATGTGGCACAAATGTTGCCAATTATTTACAGCGTACTCACACACAAACGCGCACATTTGGCAAACCCAATGGCAATGACGGCGTCACAGAGGTAACGTCATTTCAACGTAGGGCTTACACAATAGTCCGCCATATCACAAAATCGCCAGCTAACCGCAACCATGCTCGAAAGGCGTGCCGACAAAACCTGCTTCATGCACCATTGCCAATGACGGCAATGAGCCGGCTGCCTTTATGCCCGCGGTTCGCTTGAGGGACCTGGAACCCAGCACACGGAACAAGTGCCGGGGCCGGGGTGCAAGCAGGTCGTTGGGTTTGCGCGCATATTTGCGGCTAATTGGCTTTAAGTAGAGCTGATTACAATGCAGATTTTCAAGTGCCACCGCAAATATTGAGCACTGTACGCATTTTCAATTACTAAATACAAATTAGAGAGCAATCCCTGCTGCCCGGACGCTGTTAAGTAGGCTATACATTTTTGTTAATTCATGCATAAATTAATACCATTAATTTGTGCTTAACAATACTTTATGCCGCTGCTTTTTAACTGCAACTTTACACGTACTTCTTTCTGTCTTACAGCAATCTGAAAAAATAGAGTATTTAAATTTTGATACCCTGTAGCCATAGATTTGGGCAAGTTGTTTACAGCACCGCGTAACAATTTTGACTTAATTTTCGGGGCGCGGCTTGATTCTAATTGTATGTAATAATGGTAGGTGAGTATGCTTGCAAATTTTTGAACACTATTTTTTTAAGTTTATTTTGTTTTTTTTTTTGTATAATCTTATATTTTTATAATAAGGAAGTATGCCCTCCAAGTATACGGAAATTCCACCAAATCTAATACATACTTTTATAAAATAAAATTTACCCGAACTCTTGCGTACTAGAGATATCGGTTGGACTTGAGTGTACCTTAAGTAGGTGATGTCATCCAAATTCAAGCCAAGAAATACTCAGAAGTTAATTGACTTATAAAGACTAAGTTCCATTTCTTTTAAACGGTGGGATACACAGGATCTCCCAAGCCGAATCCTTAACTGATATATATCTACCTACCATCCGATCATTGACTTGAATTTTGCGTTCTAAAGCGGTATGAGTCACTATGCGGTGAGATCATCTGCGTTTACGCGGTAAAATGCGGCCAGTACCGGTTGTGATTGGTTTGGTTTTGCGGTCAGTTGGCATGCGGTATGGTATCGCAATTGACCTGTTGGCAGCCCGGTTTTTTGCGGTAAGGTATCGCAATTGACCAGATGGCAGCCCGATTTTTTGCGGTAAGGTATCGCAATTGACCGGTTGGCGGCTGCTCGATTTTTTGCGGTAAGGTATCGAAACTTGAGTAGTTGACAACTCGATTTTTTGCGGTATGGTATCGTAATTTGAGTAGTTGATAACTCCGTGTTTTGCGGTATGGTATCGCAATTTGAGTAGTTGACAGATCAGTAACATTGAGTTTATGCTATCATATGTATTATTGTTTCTTTTTTTATGATTAATTGTTTCTTCGTCTTCTCCAATGTACAACTTGATAAAGCACCCTCCTCTAGGTCGTCGAAAAAACTTTTAAATTATAGTTTAATAACATCAGCAAATTTGTAAAAAAAAATATTTGTTGAAAAGTGAATGCAGTACACTAAATTAAGTACAGGATGGGCCATCTGTTGGTTTGGTTGTTAAACACTCATAATTCGGAACATGTGCAAAGTGGATGCTCTTCGACATATGTCATGTTCAAAACTATAAAATTTTAGTCATGGCCATTTTGGCGATAATATTTATCATACGTAAATAAAAGGTTTCAAACTTGTATTTGGTATATACGTTTACCGAATTTATTTGCAAAATATACGAATAAAATGCAATTAACAAATAAAGCAACAAATTGTGTAAAAAAAATTTAAAAAAAAAATTTTAAATTCCAAAAATACATTGAATTATAGTTTATTGGTTTTTCTGGCGCAGAACCGCGCTTCAGAAACAGTTAATTAAGTTTCCTTAATCCCAAGTCATTTTGACGGATTTCAGCCTATTTCAATCTTTTGTCTTGGCTAAAATTGAAAAAGTCGTATGAAACCGTAATAGGCTGGCATAAGGTCTCCCTTATGAGAATCCAATAAAAAAGTTTTAAAAAAATATGTTTTAAAAATCTGATTCAACAAGATATGATCTGAAGTTCCACCTAATGATGCCATTTCTTGAGGCCCCTTTAATGATATCTCCAGCTAATCAGGCTGGATTGGCGATCAAAATATATATATATTTGATTATTTGCATTATAGAATATAATTTGGAAAAAACTTAAAGTCACAGTTTTACTACTATTGGGACCTGCTGCTATTAATTTCTTAGAAATAAATCTACACGTCGATATTGTTAACTACGACATATTAGCAAGAGTCATCAATTTTGGTATTTTAGACTTATAAAACCCTTATAAGCTTCTACTTTTATCGCCTTAACTCTCAACTACTCTTTATGCCATATTTAATCACCCAACTTGTCGCAAATATGTTAAAAGGCTTATTCGAAAAAAGTAGTAAAGAGTATCCCACTATCAACCAGCGTCTTGAAAGTATTATATATTTTTTTATACAAAATGTGGTAAATGATAAACGTTGCGTTGGCGACAAAGAGCACCAAGCGGCCTTCTCAACCAGAGCCTGCTTGGTCAGCATTATACAACAATAGCCACAACAAAAACAACAATAAGCACCGCTTCCATGTGCATTTCGTTTAAACGTTGCATTTTAATTAAAATTTATACACAAAAGCTTTTAGCTTAAGTAAGCCGGCGCCGTATCCGGCTCATCCTTGTCTGCGTGGTCGTAGCAGCAACAATTACAGGCTCAGTTAAGGCAATGCGACTACGACTACAATTCCCGGTTTGTGGCTACTGCCATGGCTCAGATGCTCCGCGGGAGATATATAAATAAATGCAATGAGCATAACAAATTATGGACGCCATGTGCAGTAATTAAGTAAATAATACATAATTTACTTTAAGACCATGCCTTTTTTTTGTAACTTAAAATACATAAGTCGTTGTATTTTGTGAAAGATATACCCAAGCATGTTTAAATGAAGTCAGTCAGAGTCGTATCAAGTACACTTTTGGGTACAGATATCTTGAAAAATAATCCTAGAAAGATTACCATATTTCGGCCTAAGTTCTGGTATTTTAAAAAATTAACTTTTTTAGGTCGATGAAATTTTGCACACATACCTACACATAAGATTGAATTTGATCGCTGAAGTGAGGCGCCTCGGATTTTGAAAAGTTCGAAGGTCAAAGCTGTTCCTAGTCTCCTTAGTCTATCACCATGCTTAATGATTTTGTTAATTCGATGAAAGTGGGCGATCCACTATGGGCCCAATTACCAGACTGCCCAGATATTCAAATAAAAGGTGAAACTCTTGAACAAAAGTCAACGTTAGTATTTCCTTGCCGTCTGCATAAAAGTGAAAAAGGTTACAGAGTACTCCCACTGTCGGTCACTGACTCGTCTGTGACAAATGTTTACTCAATTAATTTAAAAAATTTTTCTTAATAATGACGTATGTATAATTGTGTCAAATTATGACCATTTTGCAGCGAAATTCTCCTTAAGTGAAACGCGGCAAGATATCAAAAAGTTTATCTTTCAGTAAAAATAATATGCATATTTTTGTATACGAAAAGACAAATAAGTCTGTATCAACTCAGCTGTTCATGCTTAAGAAAAATAAAAATATAATGGTCAATGGTTTGTGCTTTGTTTGAAGCTTACCAAAAAATTTTTCACCAGCTTATTATTTCAGTTACAATTAATACTAAATTTATTTGCAAATAATGCTTATTTGAGGTTATTTAAAATTTTAAGTTTTTGGTTCCTTGAGCTTATATTTTGATTTTCGTCCATTTTGGTGTAAAACAAATTTCAAATTTCCCAACAACTGGCGGACTCATATTTTCCGTTGCCAAGCTGCAAATTGCAGCACTTTATCGCTCGGTATAACATCTTCAGGTTGACTTTACTTCGGCGTCGTTTTTCACTTGCTTGCCAACGCTTTGCTCAAGTGCACAGAGGAAAATTCAATTTGCTTTGCCACTTGCAAACAGCACAAAAGATAAAACCTTGGAAAATTTATGTGCCGGGCGTTGTCTAGATTCGCTTGCTTTATGCTCTACTGGCGAAATGAAAAGCTGAACTGGCCATTATCACTTTTTTGTAAAGATGAAAGAGCATCGGATGTAATGCGCAGATAAAGCATACCAGCACAAAACAAGTAACTATAGATACCTTTCAGAATTTGGAAACTTAGATTGCTCAGCAGCAGAGGAGGTTGATTGAATTTATGTAAAAATATGTATAAAACAGCGCATGGATAATATGTATTTGTCAAAATATTTAATTAATTTTCCAAATAGTACATTACTCTGTTATTATTGTGCTCTAGTGTACTCTAGAGTATTCAAATTGCTATGTGCCATTTTGTATGGTCCCAGAGGCAATTGGATTTTTGCTGCATTGTCAAAAGGCGCTGTGCTTATGAATATCTCATAATCCGTGCGCTTAAACTGTCTAGACAAAACTTGGCCAAAACTCAAATTACTTGAAATTTAAAACAAAATACATACAAAAGCAGAGATGAGCGCCATATTGAGCGGCATTTTGTCGACGTGACAGTGCTCCATTTGCATACTTATTAAAATTATGAACAGCTCTAAGCAAGCTCAAGCTGACAGTTGGGCAGAGCTACAAAAATAAAAATAAATAAATAAATATATATTATATATATATATATATACACCTATATATATAGATGCTGTATCTATTAAAATGTTGTCAAGCTGTCAGAGCGCTTAATGTATAAACTTTAAGCTAAAAGCATTCTAACGCTACAATCAGTCCCAAACTGTAGAGCCATTTTGGCCAGCTTTTATTGCTCTCGTAACTGCAATATACTATTTTGATTTTAGCCAAGTTCAAGCAGTTTTCAATATTTATGCAACTGACACTCGGCCAAGCTTATGTAGTAAATGTTTTTGCTTAAGGGTCCTTTGCTTGCTTCCAGCTTGTTTGTATGTGTATGTGTCCCGCATGCATAATATGCGGAACCATACTTGCCACAAACGCCAAAATCGGAAACAAACAAACGAAGGAATAAACGAATAAACCAAACCTTTTTGAGTCAGTTTCTTGTTTGCTGCCTTTATATACTTCTTGTTGATTTGATTATCTTACCTTTTTACGCTCGGCTGTCAGCGCACGGACTACGACCCTTTGTCCGACATCAAAGACCCCGCAGGGTTTGCCAACCTTTTTCGACACCTTAAATTAGTACACTTTGTAGTTTTTGTTTTCTTTGGCGTTTTAGTTTTCAGTCTGGCATGCTTTTCGTTTTTGTTTTTTTTTATGAATTTCAAATTATCTTTGCGTTTTTACGTTTAGCTTAAATAATGATATCATATCATGAAGATAACACAATGCCACGAAAAAAATGAAAGTTGCAGTGAGCAGACAAGGTTTGTAAAGTTTCTGTGCATGCTGAATCCGTAGTCCGTTTGATCAAAGCAAATTTGAAAAATAGGTTTCGAATAATTGACTCCTGGAGGTTAAATTCTTTTACAATTTACAATCAGCTTACTTACTAAAAATCAAAGAGAGTCTGAAAGTCGTTTTTATGTGCCGTATATTTATCTCTTATAAGGCCATGAGTCTATTGCTTACTTTTCATGCGCTAATTCACCATTGATATATATGTAAATATATATAAATACAATGATTTCTTTTAATATTTCTTATGAATTTATTTAAAAATACATTTGTATAGATTGTAGTTGCCTAGTTGTCGCAGCTGCCCAAGTAGCTGGAACATATACGACGGGTCACTGGGACCAACTTTTTTCAAGCCCCTGTTGGCCCTCTTCGATTACTCTATATAAATATAAGGATCTTGTGGGATATTTTGTTCTGCCTGGTGATAGGAAATTCATCTAGTAACCATTCTATTCTGGTGCCTTAATAGCGTTATGGCGGATAAAGTGTTTGTTAATTTGAAGATCAACGGTCTACGGTCTTCATTCTGATATCATGGCGCAAGGTCGACTTTCTTACGTACATTTATTATTCTGAAACGACTGAGTACGTGGATGGCACAAGGGCCATTATCATTGTTTGGGCATCAGTATATTTTTGCCATTTTAAGAATTTTACAAAATGACGCTAAGGTTTTTTTTTTGCAACTTTATATGGCTGCTCAGATAAGCAGCGGACATTGTTAGGCACTTAAGTGCGTTTAGGGCAATGTTTCAACTGCGACGTCAGCTCTCAAACAGGCGAATATATTCCTGAATTCCTCTGGCGCTTCATAACCACATGCTGCAATGTAGTATCCAAATATTTACGCACTCAAAGTTTGCTTCTTGGGGGTGAGTATATAAACCGTAAAATGGGTATAAAGTCTCGGGGCTAAAAAGCTTCGCTGCGGGATCCAGCTCTAGTTGATCTAGCTGAAGTAAGGACACCTTAAGCTTCAATTTACTGCCAACTATGTACGTTCTGAAGATCTTGATTCTTGATCAATTTACTATGAAAATTAGAAGCAGCTAGAAGAGATTTTGTAAAAATCATTGCATTGAAATTCGGTGAATCGACGGATCTTTTAAACACATTGTAGCATAAAAAGTAAAAAAAACTAATTATTAAATACTTATATAGTAACGCAAATACTGAGCTTATTATTTATTTATTTATTAATTTATTTATTTAAATATTGTAACTTAGAATTAATTCTAGGGAACAAAAGTAGTTTTAAAGCCAGAGCAACATAGGCCTTCAGGCTATTTGTTTAGCTAAATAAAAACATTTTTAAGTAAACAAAAAACTAGTCTAGATTCAACTCAAATCACCAGAAAATTTGTATGGACATTAAACAATCTGGGAATAGCCGGTTCTTGTTTGCTTTTGATAAGGATTGCCGCCCGTGAGAATAGGTAGAATAATTGACAACCTTATATCGTAGTTTTAATGCAACAAAGTTAGATATTGTTATCCTTAAAAATTCTATGACTTTTGCTTTTGATTGGACTGTAAACCGAATAACCCAAAGCTAAATATAAAATATGAATAATTTCGTATAATCCGTCAGTTTACGAGCGATATTTCGATAAGTGCCACATAAACCTTGTCACAAACGGGCAAGCGACAAGTCTCTGTAAATCTCTTCGGGGCTCATAATTCTTTAGCCATTTTGCGCACGTTTTGCTTAAGTTGAAATTGTAAAACTCCCCCAAGAATTGTGACCGTGGTTTGGTGTGGTCAATGATTTGCTTCGTTGAATACACAAATTAAGTGCATGCCATTTGAGGCGCTCAGCCGAACGTGGATGGACTGTTAAATGTGTCACCAATGTTTATACCCTGTCGTTGTTTTTTTTTTTTTTTTTTTGAGTTTTGGGAAGTGTTATAGACTCTGCAGGCATTTACAGGCCATGGACAGTTTCTTCACTTATCCAACTAAAATGTTTATAATGAGCTAATAAACACAAATTGATTGTGTGTGAAATTAAAATGAAAATACAAAGGACTTTGAAACAAACACCGAAGTTGGTTCGCATAAAAACAAAAGGGCAAGTTCGGGTCAAGCTAAATTTAAACTTGGCCCCAGTGTGGTGCAAAAATGATAGCAACCCAATGTTGCCCAATACCTCCCAGCTGGGCTATCAAATCTGGGTAACACTTCAGTTGACCAGCTCATAGATAGGCCCATAAACAATGCATTAGCTAGCGGGCACATGTTTAAAATACCAAAAACACCTCGTGCCCAAGCAGAACCATAGTGATGCGCATCGCAATGGACAAGATGAGATAAAATGAGATGAGTTGAAATAAGATGACGACGCACGCACGCACTATTATGTGAGCATTGGCTGGCTGGCGGGCTGTCTTTGTCTTTATCTGGCGTTAGGTTAGAACAATGACAGGGCGTATGAGTAATGAGGCGGCCTGTGGGCTGCACACCACTGCTATACATGTATGGAACTTATTAAGTATACGCGACGCGTAGCATTTTGATGTGCCATCCAAAAGCTGCCCTGCGTCCTCAACTCACTCCGCGCAGCCACAATGTTAGTCCACCGTCACCGCGTATAATAAAGTGTTTGCGAGTTTTTCATTGCTCACGTACGCTTTTCATGACTGACTTCTTATGCTAAAGGTTGGATCTCACTAGTTCCTCTCATGTGTTCCATGTGCTTGGCATGGCCTGCTAAGCGAGTGCTTTATTTCATTAAGTTCGCAGCGCTTCTCTGAAACTATGTGTGTGTGTGTGTGTGTGTGCGTGTCTGTATCTGTGTGTGCTAAAATCTTGTTTTAGCCAACTTTGTGCTTAATATCCCGCTGTGCGGTTTTATTCGGTTCGCTCTCACGCTCGTTATACTTATTGTAGTTTGAGAAAACGTCTCGAATTGCTTACAAAGTGCAGTTCTAGATTTCTTTGACTGCGCAGCATATAAAAATCTATGAGTTCTAGGCGAGAGCTGGCTAAGCAGTAATAACCCGCACATAAAACGCAAAAAAAAAATTCTTCATGGGCGCTCTTGCTCTCTTTGGCCATTCGCTAGCCGTATTTACATATTTATGAAGCCAAATATTAAGAAATATACACAGCTACAACAAAAACAAAAAGGCAACCCCTAACAAGCCACATGGATTTTTCGTTTACGAGCATGAATTTCTATTTTATTTCTGTACTTTGTATACATAGGGTCAAGGCTTTTTTCGATTTGTTTAATGTATGTGACAGGCCGAAGTAGGCGTGGCAGAGCATAAGTTTTTATACCAGAATTGTAAGTATCGGCTTGGCTTCAAAAGCCATACGAGCAGAATGGACACAGCTATAAACCTTTTTATAAAATGCATTCTATAAGCTATCAAATATCAGCAATAGCCACCAAATTTTGTGGATAGACTCATGTGAGCCTTATAAACAATAAAATGTTGATTTGCTTTTTGGTAAACGATATATGCGCTCAACATAAAACTTGGCACAGTTGCTAAATATTTTTTGGAAAAAATGTATATAGGGTATTGAAATGTCGGCCAACGCCTCGTCTGATTTATTTATATTTTTATGAGAAGTTATTGTAGAGGGTGAGTAGCAAAAAGCAGCAGCAGTAAAGACAAGACAAGACAAGGTAAGGAATTTTTGCAGCATATTTGTATAAAAGAATGTTTTGAACGCACGCAGCATTGAGGGGCAGCCTCTGGGCAGAGGCTACGTACTACAAATTTCGAATAGCAATAATATTTGTAGACAAATATCTTTTGCCAGGGCAACAACACGGCCAACATCGCAGCATGGCTGAATGGCTGCACGACTGGGTGTCTCTATTCATTTTAAGGTAAATTCAAAAATATTGAAAAAGGTACAGAGCACAGCTCCGGGACAACTGGCATAGCTTGTGGTTGAGTCGACAAAGCTAGAGCCAATGGCAAAGGCAGCGGCTGCGGTATTGGCTTCGGAGCGCTCAAGTATTTTCGGTGTGGCGTCATAAATTCTTATTAATTCATAATAAAAATTTGTGTAGCATTGCTTGGGCTGGCTCCTGTTCATGGGCTGGCATTCTAACTTGAAGTGGTTTTTTTTTGGGGGGGGGATTGGTTTGGTACAAGTTGTTTGAATTATTTTGGAATTTATAGATTAATATTTCATTTTAAATGCTATGTGCGTTGTACTAGTATATATGGCAAAGGTAAAAGCCAGACTAGAATATATTAATAAAATATATAGGTAAGTATTATCTTAGCTATGAGAGCAAATATTTGGCAAAAAAAAAGTGCAGCATACTTTTGTGCTTTGCATATGCAATGCGGTTAATGGGATACAAAAGATGAAAAAGCTTAATCCAAGCAAATTTCTGGCGCATGTGTATAAGCAACGGTTACACTGAGAGAATAATCTGAAATTTTTGTTACAACTTATTTAATATCTTACAGCTGTTTCATGTGGAAATAAAGTTCATTGCGAAATAATTTGCTTTGTACGCAAACCATCTTTAGATATTCCTCAGCGAAAACAAAGCTGCAGAGGCTCCAAACAGTGCAGAACAAAGCTCAACGCCAAACAGCAATGTCACTTAGTATGTCAGAAACACGAATCTGCATAAAAACTTTGGCTTATATTTTATAGGGTATTTACATAAATCGCCCATGCAGTTGATTCAAGTTAAAGTTACAAACACACCATAATTCGCTGGCTTATAAGCAACGGAACCCAGATGTCCGAATAGAATTTCTTTGTAAAATTAAAAAAGTAATAAAATATCTATATTAGAATAGCATAGAGTCCCAGTTACTGAAATCGGTTTTCATTTCTTGTTTTTATTACGCTTACAATTCTTGAATATATTAGAGTACATAAAATATAATAAAAATTTAACATATTACTTGAATAGATTTAATCTTAAATTCAAGAGTTTATTTAAAACTTAAGACCAAAAAATTTGAATTTTCATTACAAACTTTAGGATGTGCCGTATACTGATGCCCATTTTAAAGAACAAACATACTACATTTTAGAGCAATATTATCCGTGTATTTATGAAGCATGCCAGCTATAAGAATTAACACACACACACGCACTTTCAGCCACACACACAGATACGCTTGTGCGAGCTGTTGTTATTGTCAGTTGTCTGCCAAAAACGATTAAGTTTGCTATAAATTCTAATTACCAAAGAATTACGAGTTGGAAAATTACATTTTATTATATGATAAAAGTTAAGCTTCAACTGGACGACGATAATGTACACTGAAATAGATTTACATGCGTATTCCCAGCACACTCGCAAACACTCACACCCACAGATACTCATACATAGTTAGGAAGGCGAAAAAACAACCACAAACTCCACTTAATCATGTCTAGCTATGCCCAAGCCAGCTCCGAACCACAACGGCTGGGCATGGGAACGGGAAGTCCAAGCCAAACGAAAACAAAAACAGAAAACAAAAAAATAACCGAGCTTCACTGTAGCGCTTTCTGGCACTGTATTCAAGTGTCAGAAGTGCAATTTATTTTTATGTTCTGTAGTGTGCACAACAATACACAAAAATAAACAAAACAGCGAATAGCCCGAGGCATGTAGCGGGTGTTTGGATGCTGGGTCGGGGTGTGAAATGTGTTCAGCTGGTACAGCAATAAAACTAAAGTTGAGTATAGTAAATGAAAACTGGTGATATAAATTTGCGCTAGTCAGCTCTTTTATTTTTATTTATTTTTTTTTTTTTTCATTTTTTGGTAGAGGGTTTGTAACGCCAAGCTCACTCTTTGGCTAAGAGAGCGACGCAAGCTGCATGTATGAATATTTGATAACAATTTTGATAAGCTTATGAGAAAATGCAGCCAATAAGTGGGGCAAGGCATGCCAGAGGCAAGCCGCAGAAAATTCATTCCAATGCTGCATTGGCAGCTATGCATGCGACGAACCGCAATGTCTGATTGCTTGCGGCAAAGTTGAACTTCATTTTGACAGGCACACAGATGCACACAGCTGCACACAAGTACTAACAATCAATACATACAGACCGCACTCGTCACAAAGTTCCTTGTAAGCAGATATGCGAGTGTGTGTGTGTGTGGAAACGTGCATGCAAAACTTATCGACAACTTTAAATGGAATCGATAACAAAAATATATGAAACAAGCAAAACAAAAAGTACACAGCTTTTTCAAGAGGTACTAACTTTTGCCATTATTCTGTATTCCATTGTACAAATGTCGCACATGGCTTGTTATTGTAAGCAGCTAATGGCAACTTAATATATTTATTTTCTAATTAACTTAAATGTTAAAACAAAAACTTGTGCAAAAACTGCAGCCAAAAGTCGAGACAACATCTGGTAACAATTTACAAGCCCTTTTAGGGTTATGCTTACGCCAAATGCAGCACACTCAAAATAAATGCATACACACACGAGGGCAGGCTAAGGAATAATCGGATATGCCAAAGTGTACAATTTTGTCAAATAATACCAGTTTTTTTTTTTAAATTAAAACTCCACTGCGGTATTTGTGTACTTTAATTGGTTCGATGTAATCCGGCCAATGAGTTATTGCAGAACGTTTTACTAAAAATCAGACACAAAGTTCTAACTAAATATTTGAACAGTATGTGACTATGGTCCCTCGATCAGTTTTGACAAAGGCTAACAAAATGGTATGGCTGCCCTCACCAAAACAGGTGAACAGGCGACCAGTCCATTTTGACACCCATTGCTACAAAATCCCATTTAAAAAAAATGGAGTGACTGAAAAACAGATTCTTAAGAGAATTCCTAAAGTTGGCGACATTATATGGGCACAATTTACAAAAATACATGGAACACCTTGGGTTTCTCCCAAATGCGCTGGCCGCCTCTGATTTTGAGAGCAAGAAAGACATTTCTGACAAGGTGCCATCCAGTGGACCTGCCTTTGCTAACTGCTTTATGTAACGACCAACCAATTTTACATATATTTTCCACTTGGTCGCTTGATCTCACTTACACCTAATGATCATGCATGACCATTCCATGGATTTTCTGTGTGTTTTCTTGGTTAAACCAATTACTTTTTAGCCTGCCCTCGTAGATACACACTCTAGTGAGACATAGAGTTAGACAGCCAAAAAGTAACTTAAAATGTTCTATGTCACGTTTCGGGCAACTAATTTGTAAATTTTCATCTAAAGGTAAAAAGTTTGTGGTGAATTTCGTTGTCGTGTTAGCATGTCAGGGAGGCGTGGCAGCGCTAGGGGCAGGGGCTGCCAAGTGGTAGACAACTGGGCTGGCAATATGTCAAAGGTGCACAGTCGGCAACAAGCTGCATGCCATGTGGGACGTGTGCGGTTTTGTTGCGGTTTCGGTTTAAGGGCTCCATATAGTAAGCTCAATGTGGCACAGTTGCTATTTGGCATCACATTTGGCAGACTTCTTTTACCTGCTATCGTATTTACTGTTCGTGGGGCCATAAAGCCCAACGAGGCGACATTTGTTGTTGCCAGCTTAAAGTTCGCTCATAATGAAGTTGCCAGCCGATTGAAAAAGATAGTGAGAGAGAGACGTGACGTTACTAGGGAGGAGCGTGAGTGCGATTGGAATGATGACGGCAATGGCTAGAATGGCGGCACGTACGTCTGTCATTTGAATGTTGATTGAAATGTTTTTGATACTTAAAGTTTTGTGGCTGTTTAAAGAAAACTAATAGTTCTCATATAAGTCATATAAAAGTGCTACCAAAGTACATATGTATATAGAATATCTGCAATATACAATATGTGTGCACACATAACGTATACGACCCTCTACATTTGAAATGTAAGCAACTTGCAGTCACACAACGCCACTTTATATTCTGCTTTATACACTCTATAGTGAAAAGTCTTATGGCTTTATTAAAAAGTCTGCCAAACAATTTTTTGTAATCTTTTGTTACAATGGCAAATGGCTAGATGCAGGCTCAGCTTTTCAGCATTTACCAAATATCCATAAGACTTACCATTTAACTAGAGTGTATTTTTGCCATTGTTTAAAAAGGAATACATTTAAATCATTGGTCGGCACAAAATACACTCACATATTTTTTTTTTTTTGCGTATGTATTGTACGTTGCTAAGCAACAGTCACGCAGTTGATGGTGCGTGGCTTCGGCTCTTGTTGTTGTTGTTGACGTCGAGCAACATCAGCGTCGCAATACGTCACTGCGGCAGAGAAAATTTCAATACAATAAGCACGCACACATGCATGCGTTTTGTGTATAACACATGATTTAAATACTTATTAAGAATGGCAATTTTGGCAGACATTGACGAAGCTTTTAACAGTAATATTAATTATTATTTTTTAATATTAGCATATTATACAGCCGAGGCGGTGCCCGACAGTTTTTTTAACTGATTTTAATAAAAATCTAAAGTTACGTCAAAGAAGCTATTTAAAGTATATGGGGTAAGTTTCAAGTGAATATGTTGAGGGGTGTGGGGGCCGCATCGATAAAATGTGGTTGTGGATTTGTTCATTAGAGCCACATGAATCAGCTTACCAAAAATGGTGATTTTAGGTCACTTGTTATTATAATTACGTAGAGTCAAATATTGACACAGTTTATTGGCAAAGGGAGGTGAAATTTGTACATTTTTGATTTTAACTTTTGTTGTATTTGTCCAATTTTGTTAATTTTTGACACACAGGCGCATGTAAACAAGACGCATCGCTCTGTCGAGTTTCAGAAAATATTAAACGCTGTAGCTTCAAACCGCGAAAATCTGCTACGGGGGAACGGGGAAAGGTATTGACATGATTCAACAAACTTCATCTTTTGAGGAAATATGCGCATCAGCTCCGAGATCTTGATATTATCTGCAAGACAAAAACTTATATTTAATACATATATAATCCTACCCTTATTAGAAATAATTAACTTATGAGTTGAACACCGCTCCTTAAAGGCATAACTATTGCTCAAGTGTAGATGCCCGATAAACCCAAATATTTTTATAATCAAGTTAATTGGGGTGTTCACTTGGTCTGGCATAAATGCAAAATGGTGAAAGCGAAGCGTCAAACAACAATTTACTTACTTGACTACGAAAGAAGGGCATGAAAAAGTGTTGTAAAAAGCCAATTTCTAGGGTGACCATATTTTTTACACTGTTGTTGGAATTATTTAGTGCAAAACAGCTGTCAATCGTAAAAAGTATGTTTTTTTTAAATATAGAGTTGTAAATAAAGAATTTGAATTTTATACATAGTAGGCTAAACTTTTCTATCAAAATGTATTTTTTTTTATGAATTCATGAATGATTACATGAAGGCCCCTACGCAGACACGAAAAATAAACAAAACTTCATATAAAAAAAAACCCTCACAAACGATTGGTCACAAACTGTTCTTGCAGGTGGTATTTAGACCAGTGTTGCTCGTTTTTTTTTTTTAATGTCAGTAGCAAACCATAGATGGCGCACTAAGCAAAAACAGCTGTTCGGTTTTGGCGCCACAAACAAAACTTATGTGCATCTAGTTATTTTGTACGGGAAATTTATTGCTGGTCGACAAAATCGTTGCGGATCGTTGGGAAAGGATGAGAAAATAGCTATAATAATAGAATAATTCAATTGTAACAAAAATGTGCGTTGAAATACGTCTATGCAATTCGTCCACACTCAGCTCTGCGCATTGAATATGGGTTCACCCAAACATTCCGCCTTTTCCTGTGTATTGCCTCCTCTCGTCGCTGTTTTTCCTCATCCAACAATTCAATTGCAATGCATGTCATTATTATTGCATTGTTTACACACAAAAGCAAAAGTAATAAACGTTGACGATAATTCATGTTTTTGTTTTATTTCGCGCCTTTTAAAAATTAGCTATTTGCAAAAAGCAGCTGATTATCGATAATAATTCCGATAAAATGCACATTTTATTACTAGAGACACACTGTTCCTTTTGTGACCAAAACAAGTCTGTCTTTTTGCTAGGTGGCTGTTTTCGTGTCTGCGTAGGGGCCTTGAAGAATCTAAACTGAGGTGGAATACGACTAATTGAAGCCTATTTCAGAGCACAAAGATCTTTTTTTGTGGTAAACTGGAGTAGGGCGGCTGAGTTCTAGTAGCTTGGAAAACAGAATTTAGGGCAAAACTCATGCTCATCCTGCCGCAACTAGCATGGCACCATTTTTTAACTCATTTTCATTAATCCTAAAACTGCAGCATTCGCAATAAAATTTTTCTTCAACAATCTTGGAAAAAGCTTATACAGATTATGTAAAATAAGGATCTAAGAAAAAGATTATCAGTAGAAGACTAAGGTCAAATGGTGTTGCAATGTATGGTTTTACGAAAACACCCTTTTAAGGCTTTAGGACGCTCAGGAGCTAAGATCTGAACTGAACTAAACTAGTTCAATTTGAACTAAAAGCACTGTATACTCTTCCTAAGAAGTACAAGGACGTGCAAGAAAAGCTGAATGTTGATTTAGTTTTTCAATGTAAAATTTTCCAAAACACACATGTTGCGTATATTACCTGTTGTATGTAATTATATTGTATTATCCGGCTCGAACGACCGGATTTGTCATTTAAAATCAAGAAACTGGATGTATTTTTAGTAATGTTTTATTTACTCATATAATTTGGCACTTAAAGTAGAAATAATACAAATTTAATTTTGCGCTCCTTGCGCTTCAACCATTTGCCACAGCACAACAACAACAACCGACGCCATCCATCAGCAATGGCGTTTTTTCGCAACTTATCGATGTCTATCGCTACTAATCTTATATCGATGCTTTGCACAGAACATCGATATTTTCATAAATTTTACCGATATCGGTTTAAATTCAAATTAACTCAAATAATCCACAACATTCTCCTCCCTATTATTAACTTAAGTTAATAATATAACTTATTATTTAACATTTGAGGACTTAACATCTAGTTTTATTAGTTTAACAACTGGTCTCTTATATATAGTGTCTTTTGTCTTAACATCAACAATTCGCACACAGCCATCATTTGCTGGATAAGTCTTAACAATTATGCCTTTAGGCCAAACATTTCTTGGAAGGTCGGAATCCATAATCAAAACAACGTCACCCACACACAACGAGTCCTGGTTTTTTGCCCATTTTCGACTATGCAATAGATATTGTCTATATTCCTTCCTCCATTTTTTCCAAAACATATCTGTCAACCTTTGTGATGCTTTCCACATATTCAAAGTCTTTAAATCATTGTCCTCAACATTAACATAGAAAGTTTCTCTATAATTTGGACCAATTAGTATGTCATTCGGTGTCAAAGGTTCCGATTCAATTGAATCCGTTTGCAAAACGAGAAGTGGTCTATTATTCATCATAAATTCGATTTCACAAAATAAGGTTTTTAAAACGTACTCTCTGGGTGCCCTTTCTTTAAGAAGAAAACACAAATATCTTTTAACCATTTGAATAAGCCTTTCCCATGCTCCTCCCATATGCGGAGTCAAAGGGGGATTAAAATACCATGTACATTTTTTGGTCGACAGAAACCGATTCATTTCGTCCATTTGCCAGTTCATAATTATGTCTTTTATGTCCTTATCTGCTCGTCTAAAGTTAGTACCATTGTCTGAGTAAATCTCAATTGGGAAACCTCTACGGCAACCAAATTGACGAAAAACATGCATAAATGAATTCGATGATAAGTCTTCAGCTATTTCTAAGTGAACTGCACGCGATGCCATACATGTGAATATAACGCCGTAGCGTTTGACATGACTTCTATTAACAGCAATGGTTATAGGTCCAAAATAATCAATTCCAACTTTCAAAAACGCTCTTTCAGTCGCATAGACACGGCATTTAGGAAGCTGACCCATTCTGGGAATTATTGGCGTTGCCCTCTTGTTTTTACAAAATTGACAATTTCGAATTATTTTCTTTACTGTGTTACGGCATCTTATCACCCAGAACCTGTGTCTGAGATTAGAAATGACTGTCTCTGTTCCTATGTGACAGTTTTGAACGTGATAATGGTGCACAAGCATGTCAGTGATGGAGTGGTCTTCACTCAGAACAATTGGATTTTTGGCATCAAAATCATATGTTTCTTCATTTAAGTTGTCTAGTCGTCCTTTTAATCTAATTAAACCATTATCAGACATCATCAAAGGCAGTGACTTCAAATTACTTGAACTATGTATGGGTTTGTTCTTTTCTAATAAGTTTATTTCTCGTTGGTAACAGTCCATTTGAACACGCTTGAAAATCAAAAGTTCAGCCTTCTCAATTTCTTTTGCAGTAAGTTCGCCATACCTACGCCTTTTTAAATTTGACTTCAAATTTTCAACGTATCTTATTACCCAAGCCAAAGCTCTCACAAATCTTGACCAATTTGAAAATCTATTAACGTCTGGCAGGATAATTGTCGTCTTCATATCATTAATCACATTGACATACTCTTTGGTCATGTCATTTTCCTCTACATTGCACATAAAGGTTTTTCCCTTGGGCCATTCCGAGATACCTTTTCTCAAGAAGGGCGGGCCATTAAACCACATACTTTCTATGGTCACAGTAACGTCAATAATTTTTGTTGCCTTGTCTGCAGGGTTTAAGTTTGATGGTACGTGTCTCCAGTTCGCTACATTTGTCAGTTCTTGTATTTCACCCAACCTCTGGGCCACAAAGACTTTAAAACGCTTACTACTCGTCTTCAGCCAATATAAGACTATCTCTGAATCAGTCCATAAATAAGTTTTGTCGATTTTAATATTTATAGTCTCCTTTATCATCTTACAAAGTCGAGCACCCAAAAGAGCACCCTGTAGCTCCAATCGAGGAATAGTCATTGGCCTCAAAGGTGCCACACGCGATTTTGCCAAAATAAGTGAGCATTCCCTTTGATCTTCATATTCAAACCTAAGGTAAGCACACGCAGCATATGCCAACTTTGACGCGTCACAAAATATGTGCAGTTGCACATGGCATTTGTCGATAGGCAACGACGTCATTCTCCGAGATATGTTTAATTTACCAACGTTAGACAAAGCAAAACATGAGGTCTTCCAAATTTCAAAATGTTCGTCGCTTATTTCATCATCCCAATCTATTCCGCTGTCCCATACTGACTGCAGAAGTATCTTGTTAGCTATGAGAATGTGTGATATAAAACCCAACGGATCAAAAACAGACATGGTTACTTTCAACAAATCACGTTTTGTTGGTCGTTTCAGGAGACTAAAAATCTCAGAATATTGTTTGGCAAATTTCAAATTGTAACCAAAAGTGTCATTTTCATAGTCCCAAATTAACCCTAACACTCTCTCCTTTGTTAAATCCTTTACTTTACGGTCAACCTCCTGCTCGTTAATTTGTCTTAAAACCCGTTTAGAATTCGATATCCAGTTGCACATTTCAAAACCTCCTTTACGGTGTACCTGAATTACATCTTTTATTAACGATACAGCGCTATCAACATCATGTGCTCCTCCCAAGTAATCGTCCATATAATGTCTGTTAACAATGTCTGCAGCAGCTGTAGGGAATTCCTTTTTGAAATCTTGTGCATTTCGATTTCTAACTTGTTGTGCAATGCTAGGACTACATTTTGCCCCAAAAAACAGAACCTGTATCTCATAAATGTCTGGACTGTCCTGTCTATTATTACGCCACAAAATTCTTTGGGCAAATCTATCCTCTTTTCGCACACCTATTTGTAAGAACATTTCCTTTATGTCGCCTACAAAGGCTATCTTATGTTCTCTAAAGTTCATAAGGACAGATGACAACTGATTGTATAAGTCTGGTCCAGTTAGTAAAAAGTCGTTCAGACTGAAACCACTACTTTTGGCGGCGGCATCAAAAACAATTCTCAATTTGTCTGGCTTATTTGAATTCAGTACTCCAAAATGTGGCAAATAATAAGTTAGTGGCGACTCAGTCTCTATTTCGGAGAAATTTAATTTTTTAATATAACCTTTTGATATGTATGACTCAAAAACCTCCGAGTATTTCTTTCCATAATTGTAATCTTTATCCATTTTGCGTTCACAAAGCAAAAGCCGAGAATAAGCATTTTTATAGCTTTCAGGCAAAACGACATCTTCGTTCTTCCAAAACAATCCACACTCAAATCTGTCTCCTACTCTTTTGAGAGTTTTGTCCATTATACTCAAACATTTCTTGTCATCAACAGACACAGGTATATCATTCCTAGCAATCAATTCATTTTCCAGAGTCCAATAAGATTTTACTATATTATGCAAAACGTCTAGGTCATCCTTATCATTCATATTTTTGTCATGAACATGAAATAAATAATTTGTCCGGGTACCACTTTTGTTTGTATTTTTTAAACCATGAACAACCCAGCCTAATAGAGTTTTACTGACAACAGGGCCATTGACGGATGAATATTTAAGCTTTCGAGAAACTATCAGTGACCAATGATCTTGACCTATCAAAATCTTTGGTTGGGCATCAGTATAAGAAAGGTCTTTAAACTGTTTAAGAAACCCATCCCTTGTCATGTCATCAATTGTTATAGTTTGTAGTGGCAAATTCAAATTAGTTATGGTTTTAACCCGTCGCATGGTAAACGTCTTTTGGGAATATTTCGTACCTTTTATTTTAACACTAACTACTTTTGATTTTTCTTCTTCATAAACTTCATCGTTTGTCCACTGCATTCTCAAAGGACTACTAGGTCCATCTAGTCCAAGTTCATTAGCTAAACTCTGATCTATAAGAGACACAGTTGAGGCTTCATCCAAAAGAGCATATGTGTTAATTTCCCCATTCGGACCCAGAAGAGTTACGGGAACTATTTTAAGTAACACCTGACTTTGATTTAAGTTTACACAACAATTTTTCTCTGTCGTGGATTCAATCACCTGACTGTCGTGTGAGATCTGACTCCGATCTTCCAAGTATGGTTTTTTGTCTTTATGCAAGAGAACATTATGCGAGAATTTACAATCATTTATACCACAAGTCTTTTTGCGCTTACAATCTCTAATTGAATGGTTTTTAGCCAGACAAGCAATACATAGGTGATTTTCTGACACATGTTGCCAACGTTTGTTAATGTCTACATTTTTAAATTTTTCGCATACAGTTACATAATGATTTTTTGACCCACAAAAGTTGCAATATTTATCTTGTCTGATTGTTTGTTTATTATGTTGCATTGGCTCACTAGCAATAGTTAATGTCGTCTCTTTTGACTTCACTAGTCCAAATCCTAAAGCCTGAGCTGCTTTAACTTTTTCGCCAAGCCATTTATGAAAAATAATTATTTTCGGGTCGGTACACTTGGACTTTTGGTAATGTGTCATAAATGCAATGCGTTGTGAGACGGGTAATTTTTCTAAAATATCATCAAACAGTAACGGATTTCGAATATGATCAACTTCTTCTAGCGACAATAAATTGCTAATCAAATTAGCAACCAGATCATATAATTTAATAACCTTTTCATATTTGTCTTCTTTAACACTTGGACAATTTTTTACTTGCTCTATCAAAAGACTTACAATGTGACTTGGATCACCAAATCTTTCTTTCAAAATATCTAAGATGCATTCAACATTTTCTGGCAACAACAGTAACGACTGTACTGCCTCTTTAGCTCTACCTGTCAGTGCTTTTCTTAAACGAGCTATGTTTTCATATTTGTTAAAATTACACATTTTGGTACTGTTTATAAATTCTGAATAAAAAATAGGCCAATCCAGAGGATCGCCTGAGAATATTGGCAAATCTTGTGTTATAGTCTGTCTTGCCATAAAGGCTCTCATTACGTTTTGCGTACAGGTATCATCATAATTTTTTGATTCGTTACATTCATATTCTAACTTACGTGGCAACTTTTCAATCCACTCACGTGTTTTACTCTGCATCGGCTTTTCGTTGACGTCATCTTCGGTGCATAGGCTACCAGCCATGAAGCTGTCTTCTTCACACTGCGCCAATACCAATTCCTGCTGAAGTTTTAACTGTTGCTCCTCGAACTCCAGTGTTGCTCGCTGCTGTTTAAGTTCCTGTTCCTTTTTCAAGAAGTCCATTTTCACTTGTATTTGTTGTGTTTTTGTCGAATGCAGCGAACGGTGCGATGTTTCAGATTTGTTGTCGGTGGACAAAACGAATGGAGTAGATGTCTGAATCACCGTTTTGTCCATTTGTGATTCCATATCCTGATTTTGGTTGTTGTCTTTGACTTCATCTGCCGTGGCTGGCAAATTCGTTGTCGTCTTCTTAAATTTGGGTGGCATGATCGCTGTCCACGATTACTTTTCACAAATCGTTGTCCAAAAGAGTTTCAATTATATTATATGCAATGTGTGTATGTCCAAGTTTACATACTCGGCCGTACATACACAACTTTATATCACATATACCCTTTTCAGTCGTACACACACATACAGGTATGCCCAAGCTTGTCTGCTCGGCCGTACATACAAGTATGTTTTTAAATGCGTAGTTAAATTCCAACGACGACCTGTACAAACCAGTGTGATCTAGATTGTTTGCGTATACACACACACACACATATGTATATGCTTGCACTTTTCCAATTTTACGACGCAATATCTAGCGTCTGTCTACAAAAGCACCTCCTTTTGGTCTAATTTCTTTTTGCACAATCGTCAAGCTCCAGTCAAATGTTTAGGTCTAATTTATCCACATGCCAGTCAAAAAGCTCGAAGGACCATTTATTGTTGCGTATATTACCTGTTGTATGTAATTATATTGTATTATCCGGCTCGAACGACCATTTATTGTTGCGTATATTACCTGTTGTATGTAATTATATTGTATTATCCGGCTCGAACGACCGGATTTGTCATTTAAAATCAAGAAACTGGATGTATTTTTAGTAATGTTTTATTTACTCATATAATTTGGCACTTAAAGTAGAAATAATACAAATTTAATTTTGCGCTCCTTGCGCTTCAACCATTTGCCACAGCACAACAACAACAACCGACGCCATCCATCAGCAATGGCGTTTTTTCGCAACTTATCGATGTCTATCGCTACTAATCTTATATCGATGCTTTGCACAGAACATCGATATTTTCATAAATTTTACCGATATCGGTTTAAATTCAAATTAACTCAAATAATCCACAACAACACATTTGTTCAGATCAGTGCAGTACAGTTTCGTTCTCTGTATGCTCGGGGCCTTAGACTTGTACTTGTTCTTTCTGCAGTTGCTCCTTAAACAATATTCCTGATTGTCTATGCCCTAACATTGTTGGTGGCTCTGCCACTGACGGCCTTTGGCAAAGAGCATTGAAAGTTCTGCACACCAAATGGAACATTTCTTGCTGGTTTTTATGTTTGTAGCTTTGCAGTTTTTTCTCGCTTTGTGCTCTTTGTGGCGCTTAGTCTTTTCATCAAAATTCAATTGTTTCAATTTACGGCGCTCGACGCTGGCCGCTTACTGCACTGGATACTTGGTACTCGGAGCTCGACACTCGGCACTTGCCACTTACCACTCGACGCCATTGTTGTCGCTTGCAGCGACGCAGCGTCAACGTTGACCCTTTTGTTTGCCACACCGGCAAGCCAAAACGGTTGCACGCCGCTGGAGCAGAAGCTGAATCTGATGCTGCAGCTGCACTGGACGCAGCCAACCAAGTGGACGTTTATCTTTTGCAGTCAACGTGCACACTCCAGTAATAGTTGGAAGCTATGTGTGCTCTCTAGTGTGGCATATGTTTGCATAACATTTCATGGCCCGAAAAATGCGCACTTTAAAAAATGCAGCAAACAAACTGTGGTCGCAACCTTTGCCAATTAGTCAGACAGTTGGTATGTTGCTCAACTCTGCATCTAAAAGTAGTTTTAAAAGTGTTCTACCATTACAAATATTATCTTAAAAGTCTTGCTCATTACTTGTTTATTTTTCTTTGCATGAATCGTTTTATTGTTGTAAATGTATGCGTAATATATAGAAGTCATATTGTAAGATTAATTTATATTATTTTTTTTTTTTTTTTTAATTTTTAGAATACACGCGCACATAGCAAAGCGGCCGCCAGCCGTTGCCATGGCAAAAAATTTGGTCGTCAAAGGAGAGCTTACAATGTGTAAGCTGCTTTGACGACCGAGCCCTGCTTGGACATCGAGTCCTTGTGTAACTGGTACTGCATACTGTTAGGCGGCAGCATCAACGAATTGCGCAACTTGCTTCCAATTTCCATGATAGCTTCCTCGTCCTGCCCATCGGCAGTCCAAATCGCTAAGCAGATAACAGAGAGTTTTAGGATTGTTAGCTGTATGACAGATGTGGACTTACAAATTTTGTTGGTCTTGCCTCGTATATTGATAACAGCACCGCAAATATCCTTAGAGCACTTGCAGGTTTCTCCAATCATCAAAAGTAGCTGTCAGCATGCGTGATCAGACAATTGATGAGCGAGTGACATTAAGCTGTATGATATTGACTTACCACATCCATCCAGAGCTTGTCAAGCTCTTGCTTGGTATTGCGACTAAGTGTAATGACCCAGCGTCCACCATTCTTATTTGCTGGATCCTCCCACATGGGACTGTAATGAGTACGAAAATAATTATATTGTGCAAAGTTATGGCACATATTAAATATAATACCGTATGCCCTTTTTGAAAACAGAATAGTCGCTGCCATTTTGAATTTCCGATGGCGGCTTAATGTGTTTATGTAGACTCCAGAAGTCCTCGACCATATCAAAACTAGTTATCTCAGTTTGCATGTCCTGCCAGGTTTTGTTGCGATCGGTTTCCAAATACCATAAGGTCCAGGTATTTTCCAATGGATGCATCAAGTCCACTTCGCCAATGTCATTGGGCAGCTTTGGAGGCATCTCGACCTTGCGACCTTTGTTGTCCTGGCTTAAATTGGAGTCCACCTCTTTAAGAGGCTGCAAGTCGTTGTCCTTGTATTGATTAGCCGAAAACATTTTATCTCACTCGAACTTAAGAACAAATTTAACAAAAGGTTGCACTAAAATTCAAACGCACACGTTATACAAGTACAACGTATGTATGACTTTATAGGTCTGGTTACGGAACCGAACTGAAAACAATATTTCTATTTGATTTTTATGTAGACAGTAAAGTCAAAGCACTTTGATTTTGATGTGTTTTCAATTGAAACTAAAAAAGTTCATAACCCAATTTGCTTCGAAACGCAATTTGTAATTGCTTTAATCTGTATGACCAAAAAAGACTGCTTTTTGAGAAGGTATTGGCGCAACAGGCTAGGAGGTACACTAAAGGCTTCATTTGTATTGAATTGAATTTTTATATACCTACTATTGGTATTTAATAGGATTTGAAATAAACCTTGAATGTTACAAATTGTTACCCAATACCAAATAAAATGCCTGCACACGTTTTATATCCATCTACAGCAGTACTCCCATGCATATATGCATCGTTCTTTCTGCAGCCCCATAAATAATAAAAAAGGCATCATTCATAGCCTAAGTCTAGCCATAACGCATAACTCATGTTCCACGTAAATAATTAGACACTCATTCAATGTCTTTGAGCACTCAACGCTCTAATTCAACTCTAAACTTTTTATGAGCATATGAGTCATACTCGTTCTCATTATTGCCGCTGTCATCCTTGTTCCTGGGCAGCGATAAAATCGAGAGCCTTATGCTTTCACTCATATAAAGCGTTAATTTTACGACGCACAATAGCAGGACATTTGAGAGAGCCAGCAGAGCGCAACACGAAACAAATTTACGCACTGACACTTTGCCTTCCCTTTCTCTGTCTTTTCTCTACCGTTATTGTTTTTTTTTTTTTTTTTATGCTACCTTACTCTTGCCGTGTTTATTTTTTTCGAGCTGTCTCCACTTTTATGACAATTGAATGTGGGATGTGATGCGTAGCGTTGAGCATGTCCTCGGGTGATGGTTTTGATAGCGTTGATAATGATGTAAATGTAGACGTCGTTGTTTCTATTTTTGTTGTAGTAGCTGTCTTCTTTTTATGTTAAGGTCATAAAAGTAAAAATGTTATGAAGCTTGTTTAGCACAATGGAGCAGCGAAAGAGCAACAACGGAGAGCTGGTGCAGCAACTCACAAGACATCTATCTATTTAAGTATCTGTATCTATGAACCGTAACCGTAATCATAGCCCTAGTCTGCAGCAGTTTTTACTTATGAAATTGGATTTTCCATAAAAAAGACACACAAACATTAAAAGGAACACTCTCTCGACTTTAATTTGACTGCTGACCAAGCACAATAATATACAATATGTAAATTATTAGAATCCTAAACAAAAATTTAATATTCAGCGTAACTCCATATGTGGTTACTTTAACACTCTCTATTGTTTCCAGCAGTAGCAACTCATCAATCTGAAAAAAATACTCTCGTAAGATAGCACAAGTTTAAATGGAAAAACTTACCGTCCGATCAAACCCTCTGTGTACATTTGCCAAGAGCAGACTGCAAAAGCTGATCGATAATTTAAACTTTCTTGCGAGTATGTCGAAAACAATGCAATACAGTGCAACATTTAGGAATGCGACGGTTTTGTTAAGCGCATAGCTACTAAAAAAAATATGATGTACCCAAAAGCCGAAGGAGGGTAGCCATATAAATTGAGATACCCCGATTTGACTCATGGAATGATGCAGCATAACAGTGCGTAGCTCAATCAACTGTGCCGCAAACTCACTCAACTGCTGAACATGCAACACGAACTGGTCGTGCTGCAAGTGCTTAAGTACTGTGATGCGCCGTGCGCACAGATGCAGCTCATCGTAACAGCCAATGAGCACAACGAAGATACAAAAGTAAATTGCGGTCAGCAGCAAAAAGATATAATTCAATGTTATGAAAAGCAGGGACCTGCCTACATTCGGTAGACCAGAATATTCATCAACGATGGCAAAAAAAAAAAAACATAGAGTGCTGAGAAGTGCAAGTACCAGGACCGTAAGGTGTGAGGGCTGGAAAATGTTCGAATGCTTGGACAGCACGATCAACTGACGAAGCAAAGCGTACAGCTCGTTTAGCAGTTCCACAAGTTCATCGCTGTATGCCAGTATATGCAGGCGTGTTATGATCACAACAGAACACAGCCAATATGTAGGAGTATATAGCGACTTAGCTACAAACAGAGATCCAAGATTAGCCAATAAAAGCATCGTACCCAAAATAGTTTGCAGCCCAACAAAGCTACGCAAATGGCCGGATTTGCCGAATCGTTGCTCCTTACTGTTGTATGTGAAAATGGAGATACCACACAATTGTGCCACAAACAGCTCGAATCTCAGAAAGTGTATGGTACAACGATTCGTAAAATTTAGCGGCATCATTGTAGCAAGTGTGTACTGTGGCAGGCGAAATGTTAAACTAAAGCTGCATGCATTGGATTATTGCAGGTAGCATGAAAATGGCCAGCTGATGATGTCATGTATTGTATATGGCTGTTATAATTATTATAATAATATACGCTCATTTCGTATTATTGATGATTTGTTTTGAGTTCGACATGGTCCCATACATAAAAATAAAATCATCCTTCCAAAAATACATTATCTTCACTTTTATTTGATAGCTTCTCGTGAATATGTAGTATAAAATATGCCTGTAGAGGCGTAATTCTCTTAGTGTCCACGTTTTTCGAGTTCTATGTATTACATAATCGATGTTAATGAGGCTGGTTATGTAACTATGTATATATGTATGCATTTCTGCAATTTTACAATTTAAGCTATGCAGTTTTGTATGTTGCTTGTAGTTGTATATTTATTTAAGTAAAGGATGTGCAATATAATGTGATGAATTGATTGAGTACGACGAAGTTAAAGTAATGAAGAAATATTCGAATGAATTTAAAGTAATTGAAGAACTTAAAACTTGTATTAACACGCACCTATCCGTAGCAGCAGATATTCGTTTATGATTTTATTTCTGCTTTTGCTTAAAGCCTAGTACGCAGCAGTGTAAAACCTCGTGACAGAAAGCAAAACTTCATATAAAAAAACGCTAAGAATTTTGACAGCGTTTTTTTTATATGAAGTTTTCGTTTTCTTTCCCGCGGTTTTACACTGCTGCGTATTAGGCTTAACACGAGGCAAAGCCGGATGTTGATATCGATGTCCATCGTTGTCGTTGCGCATATCGATATCCTTCTACTCGATGTGTCGTGTAGTTTATTGGCTGCCACTTAGTTGGTGATTGCGCACTAACAATGCCAATTGCTACAATCCTAAAAAGAAATTTCATATCCACAATAATTCCATAAATCGATACTCTGACAACCTCTATCATTTCCAGTTGTAGCAACTCCTCAATCAGCAACTTAAAACAAAACAAAAAATCTTAATATTTAATTAATAAAACATATTACATAAACTCACCCGCCGATCGAAGCCGCTGTGCAAATTAATTGAAAGCTGCGCGACAATTTTGACTTCATCCGAGTATCTTAAAAATAGTGCAATAAAATGCAATATTCAGCAATATAAGAGCTACAAAATAGAAGCCGACCTTGTCCGAAGCCACCGTGTGCAAAAGAAGCACCAACCAAAAACCTATGGTTTTTTTATGGCAGCATAATCAGCTGCGGCGCGGCGCGCCATAACCTCACTCAGCTGCTCAATCGGTAACAGGAGTTGCCCACATTGCAGCACCTGGGCCATTCTCAGCCATTCACATCGTTAGAGATGCGCCATGTGTACTGATGCTATACATCGCAAGAGCCAATAAGCACAATGTACACATAAATGTTGATGGTGGTCACAAGCATTAAACGGAACACTGTCTCGACTTTAATTTGACTGCTGACCACGCACAATAATATAAAATATGTAAATTATTAAAATCCTAAACAAAAATTTAATATTCAGCGTAATTCCATATGTGGTTACTTTAACACTCTCTATTGTTTCCAGCAGTAGCAACTCATCAATCTGAAAAAAAAGCACTCTTAAGGTAGTACAAGTTACAATGCATAAACTTACCGCCCGATCAAACCCGCTGTGTACATTAGCCAAGTGCAGACTCAAAAAACTGGGCGATAATTTGAACTTTCCTGCGAGTTTGTCAAAAATAATGCAATACAGTGCAACATTTAGCAATGCAGCGGCTTTGCCAAGCGCGTATTTATTAAAAAACATATAATATAACCAAACGCCGAAGGTGGGTAGCCATATAAATTGAGATACCCTGATTTGACTCATGGAATGATGCAGCATAACGGTGCGTAGCTCAATCAACTGCGCCGCAAACTCACTCAACTGCTGAACCTGCAACACGAACTGGTCGTGCTGCAAGTGCTTAAGTACTATGATGCGCCGTGCGCAGAGATGCAGTTCATCGTAACAGCCAATGAGCACAATGAAGATACAAACGTAAATTGTGGACAGCAGCAAAAAGATATAAGTCACTGTTAACCAAAGAAGTATCATGAGTACATTCGGTAGACCAGAATATTCATCAACGATGGCAAAAAAAACAAAACATAGAGTGCTAAGAAGAGCGAGTACCAGGACCGTAAGGTGTGAGGGCCGGAAGATGTTCAGATGCTTGGACAGCACGATCAACTGACGTAGCAAAGCGTACAGCTCGTTTAGCAGTTCCACAAATTCATCGCTGTATGCCAGTACATGCCGGCGTGTTATAATCGTAACAGAAGACAATATACATACATCTAGGATCACCTTCCTCGCGATCATAGTTGCACAAATACCAAATAGAAATAGCGTACCCAAAAAAATGTGCAGCCCAACAAATCTACGCAAATTGACAGAAGTGCAGAATCGTTGCTCCTGACTGTTGTATGTGAAAATGGAGATACCACACAATTGTGCCACATACAGCGCGAATCTCAGAAAGTGTATGGTACAACGATTGGTAAAATTAAGCGGCATCATTGTAGCAAGTGTGTACTATGGCAAACGAAATGTTAATTTAAAGTTACAGGCATTGGATCATTGCAGGTGGCATGAAAGTGACCAGCTGATGATGTCATGTATTGTATATGGCTGTTATAATTATTATAATAACATGCGCTCATTTCGTATTATTGATAATATGTTTCGAGTTCGAAATGGTCCCATATACAAAAATAAAGTCACCTCTCAAAAAATACATTTTCTTAACTTTTATTTGATAGCTTTTCGTGCATCTAAAATTTTCATAATAATATAAAATATGCCAATTGCTACAATCCTAAAAAGAAATTTCATATCCACAATAATTCCATAAACCGATATTCTGACATCCTCTATAATTTCTAACTGCAGCAGCTCCTCAATCTGCAACATAAAACAAAAAAAAAATAATAATATTTGGTAAATAATATATGTTACAAAAACTCACCCGCCGATCAAAGCCTTTGTGCGCATTAGTTAAATGAAGATTCCAAAAGCTGCGCGACAATTTTGACTTCCTTCCGAGTATCTCAAAAATAGTGCAATAAAAGGCAATATTCAGCAATATCAGAGCTTCAAAATACAAGCCGAGTTTGTTCAAAGCCACCATGTGCAAAAGATGTACCAGCCAAAAACCTATGGTGATCAGCCAAAAGAACCTAAATAGCTTTATCAGTCGCACGCTTAATCGGAACATAGCGGTGCGCAGCATAATCAGCTGCGCCGTAATCTCACTCAGCTGCTCAATCAGTACCAGGAGTTGCCCACCTTGCAGCACCTGGGCCATTTTCAGCTTACGCACATCGTTAGAGATGCGCCGTGTGCACTGATGCAGTGCATCGTAAGAGCCAATAAACACAATGAAGATATAAATGTTGATGGTGGTCTGCAGCAGATAGGGAATACCAATTGTGCATTCAAACCAGAAAAGGAGGACTCTCTTCCATTTGGAAATGATGTGCGCGCCCCCAAATATAATGGTGAGTGAGCGAAATGTGTGCGCAAGAGCAAGAAGCAGGAGCACAAAGTGTGATGGTCGGATGATATTTGGATGCTTGGCCAGCACGATCAACTGCAGCAACACCTCATACATCTTGTTAAGAAGTCGCACAAGCTCATCACTATACATCAGTATATGCAGTCGAGTAATCATCGCAACAAAATTAATCGGTAATAATGAAAATCCTATGACATCCTTCAATACAAACATTATATAAATATCTATCATTAATATAAGCACAGAAAATAGGACCAACAGCACTACGTAGCTACGCAAAATGAGGGAAGTACAGAATTTTTGCTTCTGACTGTTGTACGTAAAAGTGGAGATACCACACAATTGTGCCACCAACAGCGCGAATCTTAGAAAGTATATTGTACAACGATTCAAAAAATTAAGCGGCTTCATTGTAGCAAGTGTACACCGTCGGAGTCGACTTGAAATACTAAAGTTGCCACTATGTAGCCTATATGAAATGCTAGGTGGCATGATAATTGCTAGGTAATGAGCTCATTTCGTAAATTGACTCTTTTTTGAAGTTTCATCAATCATCTGTGACGTAGGCATATAAGAAAAACGATTGTCAGAAGGAAGGCTGGTATGTGTTAGTTGGCAGTGTCCAATACGTAGCCTCGAAGCTGCGAGAGCAAGCCCTTGGAAAGTGGATCTTTTTCCGTGCCTTGTTTGTGTTGGAAAAATTTCACTTTATCACTTGTTGGTCCTTCAGATGAGATACTATGGATTGTACGGGCTATGCACGGGATACAGGTACATAAGGTTGACTGCGAGACAAGCCAGCTAATACTTTGTGGCTATGTATCTGAACCTGGATCCAGTGGGCATTTTTCTGAAGTCAGTGGCAGCGAGAAGCGCAGCGAGACTCCGGGCACTTAATCTCACGCCATCAACTTGTGGTCACAGTAGTATCCTGCTCGAGTTAGGCGTACCTGCTGGGGGGACCGGGGATAGTGATTACTGCTCCACGGTTCAGAAATGGAACGACAATTTTGTCGCAGTTTTCCCGGGGAGGAAAGATTGGAAGCAAAAAACCCCTTTAAAAGGGAACGAGCTCTGGCGGAAAGAGAATGGGATACGGTGTCTGGTTGTCGCATCTCTCGAGCACTCTGGCCTAGGTATAACCCAAAGCGCACATCTGAACTCCTGCGTTTTCATAAAAACAGGACCAGGATGGGGGTAGGAGTTGTAACGGGGCACTGCACCATTGCCCACATGTCTGAGAGGCTGCATGTTCCCCATCACGACTTCTGCCGTAGCTGCGGAGACGAGGAGGAAACAGAAAGCATCCAACACCTGCTGTGCGACTGCCCGGCGCTTCTAAGAAGACGAATCCAGTTTCTGGGAAAACCGTTCTTTGAGGATCTGGGTAGTTTGGCTTATGTGCCCATTGCGGATCTGGCTGCGTTTTGTCGAATCCTCAAAATGGTTTTGTAATAGGAGAGTCTTAGGTGATTAGGGATGTCCTACAGTTTTGATCCTCCTCTTCCCCCTCTTCACCCCCTTCTCCAACTCCTTTCTTCCTTCTTTCAAATTAGGCAACACAATGGACCTCATGGTCTCTGGGTGATCTCAGTTAACTGAGCTGCCTACTTAACCTAGCCTAACCTTACGGACAGAAGGAGGCGTGGCAGACCCCAAGTCCTTTATACCAAAATGCTTATCATAACCTCGGGTAGCGATTGAGCCATGTCTGTCTGTCCGTCCATATGTCCGTCTGTATGAACACCCAGATCTCGGAGACTATAAGAGCTAAAGAAACGAAACTTTACCAGCTGGTGCGCATATTTCCTGAGAAGATGAAGTTTGTTGAATCATGTCAATATCTTCCCCGTTCCCCCGTAGCAGAGTTTCGCGGTTTTTAGCTACACCGTTTAATATTTTGATCTGAAACTTAACAGAGCATTGCGTTGTGGTTACATGCATCTGTGTGTCAAAAATAAACAAAATCGGACAATTACAACAAAAGTTATAGTCCAAAATGTACAAATTTCACCTCCCCTTGCCAATAAACTGCGTCAACATTTGACTTTACGTAATTATAGTTACAAGTGACCTAGAATCACAAATTTTAGTAAGCTGATTCATGTGGCTCTAATGAACAAGTCCACGTCCAAATTTTACCAATGCGGCCCCCCCACCTCCCGCAATCGATTTATCGTGTTTTCTCCCACACCCTTCAACATATCCCCTTGAAACTTACCCCATATACTTTAAATAACTTCTTTGACGTAAATTTCGATTTTCATCAAAATCGGAAAAAATTTGCGGAGCTTATAGGTATAAATATCGTTTTGCACCAACAAAATAAATGTTCCAATTGGAAAGTTCTTAGAAGGAATTAAACTTTTTTCAAGAAAAAAAGGTACAGGGTATTACACTGTCGGGCACCGCCTCGACTGTATTACATTTTTTTTATTGCAAAAAACCAAAAATTCATTCAATCCAGGGTTATCTGGAGCCATCATACAAACTTTAAAAGATATGGCCAAAAATTTCGAAATTTTTTCTAGTTTATAAGTTATAAAATGTTGTTGTTGTTCTGTTAACATTTTTTTTTTCTTTTGTATTTGTGATAAATACAGTACATACAAATGTATGTGACGTAATGAAATTCAGTTTGTTCAGAAGCTGATTGCAAAGCGTACTTCACGTCAGTATTATATGTCTTTAGCATTTTTGTTGTCTGCCTTCTTATGCTTGTTTATTGGGAAAAACAATCTTATTTTATGCAACGCCAACAACAATACACAAGGAAATGGAATTGGCTATCAGGAAGTGAAAATGAAAATGGAATGCCATGCGTTCCCAACACATTTAATTACACAACATTTACGTTAAAATTTTATTGTCTGCATTATTGAGCCGGCACTGCTCAGTGCACTCAGCTGTGGTTTCCGTTACAGATTTTTCGCCATTGTTACACGCACTCAAACAGACTCGTACACATAAACACAAACTCGCACATATACAGACATTGGTACAGCCATTTTGTTTGGTTTTATTGCAAAAATGATGCAACGAAATCGACAACATGCGCGCATCATTTGACTTGCCATTTTGCATGTATCTCTGGGTGTATCTGTGTGTTTGAGGGACTATGTGCGTATGTGTGCTTGTGGCAGTTGCAGTTGCAAAGCTGTTTGTGCATGTGCATTGTTTCTGTTGCCTTTGCCAACGGCTGTTTATTGTTACCATTGGCATATTTTAATGTTGCCTCGTAACACAATTTCAGACATTATGAAAGACACTGAGCCGATTGCTCTGTCAATACTGCTGTTGATACCACAGAGTCGTTGCATGCTCAAAATGGAAAATGGCTCTATCGAGAAACAACGTCAGCGGCAGTACAAGCAGAGGTAGAATAAAGAAAATGGCTGCTACCCGTATGCCTTACAGTTATATATGAGCCACTGTTGCGGCTTTTTTGTATGTCAGCCATTGAAATGTGCAACAAATGCAAAAAAAAAAAATATAAACACAAACACAAATGTGAACACTAGTTTAAATACCTAACCGAAGAAAATGTATAAAAAGAGTAAAATGGTAACTAGTGTATGGTGGAACGGATTCACAGAATAAATACTCTTGCTCTCCGATCGATCTTAATAAGTGTTTTGTTTTACTTAAGGATCATTTAGCTAGAATCCGTACTCTTCAGTTTAGGTTTAAATAATTCCTTTCAGCTTTTTATGGGTATTGCTTTTAAATTGCAAAAAAACTAAAAGAATCTTCAAAAAATTATATGTGTTTTTTTTTTATTATATTTAGCCGTGCTTTGGAAAACGGAAAAACCAAACCGAGCAAATTTATTCGGATTCGAAAAACGAATTTTTTTGTCTATATTTCCCTTTTTACTTTCGGTAAATTTGTATATTTCCCATATTTTTCCGATAAATTCTGCTGTTGCGTTGGCGCGAATTTATTTTTGTTTGATAAAAAACAGATGACATGGTTGCTGCAGCTCTTCACCTTTTTATATAAAATTAAGCAAACATATTACTTTACCAATAATATTTATTGAAATTAAACGCGATTTAGCTATTTTTGTTACAAGGGAAATTTTTTTTTTGTGTTAAGGCCTATACGCAGTTCGATAAATTTCGCGCGGAATGACAAAACTTCATATAAAATAAAAAATCACAAATGGGATATCCCAAATGGGACTTTTTTTATACCCTGTACCGTATGGTACAAAGGGTATATTGTGTTTGTGCAAGCCGAAAATGTATGTAACGTACAGAAGGAGACGTCGGAGACCCCCCAAAGTTACCTAAAGTATGATCAGTGTGACTCGAGAAGTCGATATACCCATGTCCGTCTGTCCGTCTGTCCGTCTGTCCGTCTGTCTGTCTGTCCGTCTGTCCGTCTGTCCGTCTGTCCGTATGAACGCCTAGATCTCAGAGCTGGTAAGAGCTAGAGCAACCAAACTTTCAGATAAGATGCCTTGTTAATCCATAGGAGACAAGTTTATTTTATTTTTTTGATATCGGGATTACATTATATAGCTCTCATAGGGGTGTTTCAGAGGACCTCGAAAAAAAGCAAAAGTTTTAGATGGATAATTCGTTTGTTTATGAAGATATCATAACCAAATCTGGCAGTCGGAAGTTTTTTAGAGATCCCCAGCACTGTAGCAAATTTTATCAAAATCGGTTGACTATATCATATAGCTCCCATAGGATCGATCGGTCGAAAAAATGTTTTTTTTACAAAATTCGTTGTGTTTCGTTTGGTTTCGAAGATATCGGAACCAAATTCGGCAAGAGGAAGTTTTTTCGAGTTCCCAAGCACTGTTACAAATTTGATCAAAATCGGTTGACTATATCATATAGCTCCCATAGGACCAATCGGTCAAAAAATCGTTTTTTCTACAAAATTCGTTGCGTTTCGCTTGTTTGTAAAGATATTGTTAGCAAATTTGTCATTAAGAAGTTTTTTAGAGTACCCAAGCACTGCACCAAGTTTGATCAAAATCGGTTGGCTATATCATATAGCTCCCATAGGAACAATCGGTCAAAAAAACGCTTTTTTTACAAAATTCGTTGTGTTTCGTTTGGTTTTGAAGATATCGGAACCAAATTTGGCTGTCGGGAGTTTTTTATAGTTCCCAATCAGTGTACTAAATTTGATCAAAATCGGTTGACTATATCATATAGTCCCCATAGGACCGATGGGTCAAAAAAATTGTTTGGTGCAAAATTCGACTGATTTCTTTTTTTTTATGAAAATATCGTAACCAAATTTGCCGAATAAAATATCTTTTGGAGGTTTTAAGCAATGTGTCGGACTTAATTGCAATGTGGTGGTACAGGGTATACCAAAGTCGTCTGCGCCCGACTTTAACGTACGCCATCTTTTATATAAAGTTTTGTCATTCCGCGCGAAATTTTTCGAACTTCCTATATCCTTTAACGCGTGAGCCCTGTCGCACTTATCGTCATATTTCGTTTTGGCTGTGCATACTATTTTTTGGGTGTGGTCAGAAAAAAAAAAATTAAAAATAATTCTCAATAAATATATAACTTTAAATAATCTAATGTAATCTAAGAATATTTAAAAAATTATTTTTTAATTTAAATTTGTACTTTTTGAAACCTATTTTGCCGAAACGTTTAAATTCCACTTGCAACAAAACATTCGGTTTAAAACCACATGATAAATTCGGTTTGGTGAAATTGAGAGCACCAAACATTCAGTGCACTTTTTCATTTATGCAAAAGCTTAGATTTTTCCGTCCATTTTGGATTGTCAAAATTGAGAGCAGCAACTATTACTTGTTTTGTTTTTTTATTCATCGAAAATGTACCTTTACATATGCTTTGAAACTTTCTCTGAGTGTCGCAAACTTTGAGTCACTGCTAATGCGCCCACTGTGAAGGTATAAGTCAAAGCCCGCGAGTACGAAAAACTAGAACAGGGCATTTAGCGTGTCGTGGGTCTTTAAGAAAATGTTACAAACAATGGAACCATAGCAATATCAACAATAGCAAAAAGAAAAGGAAAATATATGAGTGAACACATATTAATTTATGCATGATTTTAAAATGGTTGGAGGCGTAAATTCTACGGGTAAAGATGTCTGGAGCAACAGGAATCCCCACACTGTTTGACATACATGTTGAAGCATTGTCAATTGTCAGTTTTGTTGCATTATCAGCGTTTTACGGCTCATTTGCGTTTTTAAACATGTGTAAACAACAAGACAACAATAAACTCAACTGAACTCAACTGAACTGAACTTAAATGGGTTGTTCGGAGCTCCATACAGCTGGTTTGAGCACTGTGTCAGCTGTGGCAGGCCTACTCCCAGGCAATGCCAATACAGAATCAGTTTTTAAAGTCAGCCAACACATTTGTTCACAGCTGCATTAAATTCAAATATGTGCGTGTTCACATATTGTCAGAAAAAGATACAAACTGTAGAATTTATTTTCGCATATTTAATGAGCAAAAATGTCGTACATTCATGTAAATTATGAAATACACATTGATGTGTTTTTTTTTTACCCCTTCGGTGGTATGCACTTATTTAAAATAAACAACAGTTGCCTTATTAAGCGTTCATTATTCAAACTTTTTGCATGCAATTGGTTTTGATTTATGGATGAATACTGCACTCAATCTAAAAGTTTTAAGGGTTTACATAAGTTCATGGCAACGCACATGAGTTTTATTATTTTTAGATTTCTTGTTCAGGGTTTTTTTGTAAGGCAAAAAAAAAAGACATAAAAACCGAGCTCATCGTTGAGATACGGCCTATTGAAACGTCATCGAAAATATTGGTCAAAATTGACGGAAATAAATTTTCACACATAAATATCATTAATGATACTTTAAAATAAAGTATCAAACTTGGTTTCAGAATTAATTTTTATTCGGCCGTGCTACGGAAAAAGAAAAAACAAAACGAACAATTTTAATCGGATTCGTTTTTGTGTGCTCCCAAATACAAATTCTTTGCTGTCGCCATCTAGTCATATTTCACTTGCTCATTATAAGCACAGCTTTAGGAGGAAATTTTCAAGGGAAATTTCCCTACTATGCTATTCCTATTACAAGGGAAATTTTTCTATGCAAGACATGGACCATATGAAAATTCGTTTTGAGTTGTGCATGCTATTTTTTGGTTTGATTCCGGAAAAAATTAATTAATCATATTTTCCAATAACTATTTAACTTGAAATTGACAATTAATAGAATCTGAAAATACCGAGGAATATTTAAAAAAATTATAATATTTTAGTTTAAAATACTTAGACTTTTCAACCAATTTTTCCAATTTCAAAACGAATCCGAGTAAAATGTTCATTGTATGCTGCAGTCGAATAAAAATTTTGAGTAGATATTGAAATGACAATACATTTTTAATCGCTTAATTGTATATTTCTTAAAAAAGAGCTTCCGCTATTAGCTATTATAATACCAAAAATCGTTTTAAGCTGTGAAATGTTTTCTCGATGAACTTTGTCTTGGCATTCTTGCTAATGAGCCCCGAATGTTTGAAGTCATTTGCTGCTGTGACAGATAACTTTTCAGAGAATTTTTTGGTTAATTTTGAACATTTTTCCTTAGACTTTTGCGCAGCGCATTTACAAATAATCAAGACGCTGGTGTCGTCTTTTTTTGTTTTTGGCTTTGGCGAATTTAAAAATGACAAAAATTGTGTTAAAAGATGTTTTGATGCTTGTTAAAATTTCCACAAAAAAATAAAATAAATCACTTTCTAATTTTCTGGTAACATTTTTATTTTAAAAAATAAACTGGCTTATTTAACTGTTGTTTTAAATCATTTTTGTAGGTTTTTTACAAAGAATACTAAATAATTTAAATTAATTAATTGAATTGGATTGATTTAATTAATAATGAACTAATTTTTATCAAAAGTTAAATATTTTAGTCAAAATAGCACATAAAATTCACACTGACATGTTTTAAGATTACAAATTTTAAAATAATTTAAAAACTCTACGCATAAGATTTAAAAAATAAAAAATATGCTATAAAAGAAAAAAACCCCAATATGATGGTGGACTACCATTTTATATGTCCATTGCTGCGTCATCTTCCAGGGCTGGGCGCGGCGTGAGCGTTTGACGTTAAATGTGAGTTTTAAACAAATCTAAAATGTGAAATAATCCAATTATTTGACTTATACCAAAACTCAATATTTTAACCTAAACATACAAATTTTGTAAGTTAAACTAAAACAATTGAGCATTTAAGAATATTTCTATCTTGCAGCTTAAACAATTCCATCGATAGATGGCGCTCGTAACAAGTAATGAGCAGCTATTGTATAGCTCAAGATAGCTTACTTGCCCAACAATCCAACCATTTACATACATAAAAAATTTACTTTAGCGATTTATTTATTGCAGCTCTTGCATTGTTATGCGAAAATGGCAGACAAAATAAATACCAACACAGAATACAATAAATTTAAAATCTAATTACGCGCACCATTTAATATCGAAATGCGGAAGCAACAGCTCCAACAGAACGTGCCACTCCGCCCAAAAAGTCTGAGCAAGATTCTGCGACTGAAACGGTCGAAAAAGTCAGGAAAAGTCGAAGTGGCAAACAAAAACGCTTAAAAGAAATATGCACAAGAAATAAAAATAAGAAAAACACATTGAATTGTTGTAGTACTTATAGAAATGCGCGCCAAATACAATACAATAAATAGATAAGTAGACAGATGGGGGCGGACAGACTGTCGGTCGGTTTTCATTGAACTTCTCTAATTTGGAAAAAGAAGAAATCTCAGCAGGCACGCAAAAACATAAAAATGCAATTAAAATTTTGATAAGCAGCTAATGCAATACGACCAACAAAATCCAGCAGGATTTAGCTAAAGCGGAGCAAGCGGAAGTGTTCCTGGAACACACAAGACTGAGAGCGTGTTGTGAAAAATTTAATAAAATTACTTGCGGTTAGACTTTTGACTTTGGCTGCTGCCAAACCAAGCTTAAGCCAAGCGCCATTACCCCCTGGGCCACTTGTTTTATGCTGTGGCTAGATGCTCTTGGTCAGTTGGATGAGTTCGGTTGGGTTACTCGGCTCAGTGCCTTGCTGTCGAATACAAATGAGTTTTCTTTTGTTTTTGCGCTTGTAATTTACGTGTGTGTGTGTGTGTATATGTGTGTTTGTGTGTGCATGGGTGAGTGGGTTTTTAACATTCAAACCCATCAACCACATCCGCAACCAAATGGTCAACATTGCTCAACTTGTGAAAAATATATTATGGTTTTAAGTATTTAATTGCACACAATTTTTGGGGTTATTTTTCAACAAAAGCAAAGTCAAACTATGTGGTTAGTAGTGCCTGGTAACTAAATACTATATCTATACACACATTCCAGACTACAAACCGCATTTGTATGGTTTGTGCGCTTAAATGTATGCAATACTTTTAAGAGATATTTTAAAAATTTCATATTTAGCTTACCAACATATCTAAACTACTATATAGGTATGGCATGTGTATTTGATGTATACACACTCCTCAATTAATAATTATCAGCAATCCAAGGCATGAAAACGAAAACAATGTGCATTTGAATCCCGAGAGTGACCTTCCAAGTTGAAGTTACGACTGCGGCTGCTTATAATAAAATTATGCTTAATTTATATGCAGGGCGCGTCATTTGACTGATGCCTACTAATGACTTCCTAACAATTTTTAATATCTATGCAAATGAACATAAATTGCTGAGGCCAACTCACCAGCCCAGCAGTCAACTTATAGCTGGCCCATTTTCACACGGACTTAAGCAGAGCAGCAGCAAAGGGAGCAGCAGTTGTATGACCCTGGCCAAATTATGTGCGTTGCCCCCTGCTGTGTGACCAGCTTTTTGGGGCTGCTAACTTTGGTTAACCGTTTAGCTGCTGCCGCTGACCCCCAAACACCAAAGCAGCCACAACAAAAACGAAACGAGCCAAAACAACTGCTCTCTGGCGTTTAATTAAATGACATTATGACCGTTGGCTGCCATTGCTGCTTCTCGTGCTCTTGTTGTTGTTGCTGCTGCCTGCCGCAAGGCGCCAAGGCCTCCAAAAGCACACACAAGCCCCATGAAGTAGGCAGTGAAAAATGTAGCATGCCTGCCTTTTAGGGTACCCGAGTCTTGCCTTATATATGTATATGTGTATATGTATACAATATACTTTTTTTTCCCGGGACTTGTTACTGTCCGTTTTATTTTAGTTTGTGTTGTTACTGCAAATGTGTGCAATGGGAGCTGTATTTCAATTTTTTGCTATGCGTCAAGTTCTTGTCTATTATGACTACATATTATTACTCCAAAATAGAAATAAAAAAAAAGATGAAAAACTTTGCCCTGGCTGCTTAGTGTAAACTTTTGCCCACTTGGTAATACGCTGCTAACAATGCATTACGTTCACGCCTGCCAAAAGTGTTGAAAATGCACAAACACTTGCGCATTATATCCATTATGCATATATTTGCATTGTTCAACACTAGATGTGTGCGTGTCCGTTTGTCCGTGAGTCCGTGCGCCTGTATGTCTGCTCTTTACCTGCCCATTTAAATGCATCTACCGTGCAGCTGTTTTTGTTTGTCCGGCCGTTAAATTTTGGCAGTTAGTTTTTGGATTGTGGGCTGCCTTCCGCCTAACGCCTACCACCTAACTGACCAAATGCTGCCAGCAAGATAAAGCCCGGCTCCAGGCTACTAGCCAATTGGCATGCTAATTTTGGCCAACATAAACACACACACACACACGTATAAACTGGTATTTATTTTTAATAGAGCTTTAAAGTCATATTGTCATTTTGTTGCACTTTAAGCTGCACAAAGCTGCTCCGCAAAATACCTGCATAACCAAAACTGTTGATTGATTAGACGATTTGGTTAAATAAACAAAACTAGAAAACCAGAAAATTCATGTTATATTAAGTAATCAAAACGAAATACTAAACAAAATCCTTGTGTTTTCACTACAAGCCGCAAGCTGATTTGTTTCCTTAATATCCAAACCGCATATTTGATGGTTATATAAGAGTTATCTCTTATGCTTCTTGCTACGACATGTGTGGCGAGGATTCAATAGAGTTCTTGTGCAATTAAGTTTTAGGAACCGAAGATTTACTTGGCCTGTCAGTAGTTGGTGTACATTTCATTTTTTTTCTACGTCTCTTACCAGCTTGTCAGCAACTCCGTTTAAAACTCCAAGCTTAATTAATAACGCACTTTTTTTTTAAAACGCATTATATACCAGAACTTTTTTATAAAATCGCAACTTTTTGAGTTACTTTAAGTTTGCAAGTACCATCTTGAAAATTTAATAATTTTGTTTAATTTTAATCATCATCAGCCATGGAAAGTAGACAAAGTCGTGAATATTAACGTAAAATTAAAAATATGGGAATTTCGAGTGCTGATTAGACATTATTCTTTAGTATTCCATTGCAATAGCTTATAACAAGGATATCGCAAACATAGGTCGCCTGGCCGGTAAAAGTTTGTGGTGGAATGAAATGGTCATCTTTTAAACAAACACCAATATTGAGCACATTTTCGAAAAGTTACAGATTTATCAAACTATCTTGTCTATAGATTGAAATGATATAGTACAATCTCTGCTAAACATAAATGCATATATTCAAAAAATTTAAATAAAAATATAAAATCACCCAAATTTAAATTCTGTCAGAGCATGGTGTACCAAAATAATAAATTCTAAAGTGTTCTATTATTCGCAACAATTTAGAAAGATAGGAAGCAGGGAAAAATAGCCATGATCAATTCGTGACTCAAGCCCAAAGGGTAAAATTTTTATATATGTAATTCCCGAATTTGTTTCTTTGGGTTCTGCATGATGCTCTAAAGCATGATTCGTTTCAGAGCATAGCTATCGTTTGCTCTTATTAGGTATGCAGCCCATTGTAATCGGTTTGTTTTAAGGAATGTTATTATGTCGGAGAGACCGTATAGACTATATAACTCATGGTTATGTCGTTGTCGCCATATTCTGTTTTCTTTTATTCCTCCAGAGATTTTTCGCAGGATCTTACGTCCAAGTATTTGACGTTTGTTTTCATTTGCCCTGCTTAACACCCATGTTTCGCTCGCGTAGGTGAGAACTGGTACAATAAGTGTGCGAGATAGGAGGGTTTTCTTTCCTCTATCTAAGAGGTTACTTTTCAAGTGTCTTTGTAGTCCAAAATAGTGTTTATATGCAGTCGTAATTCTGTGGTCTATTTCACTCGTTATATTATTGTTTATATTTATGTTGACACCCAGGTATTGAAAGTTTTCGGCTACTTCAAAATTGTAGTCACCAAAGCTGATGTTCTGGCCGTAACCCTATAGCCCTAACTACTTTAATTTTTTTTTCTATAAGAAAACCTTTTTGTATTTACTATCTAGAGTCTAACCAGTTTACCATGATGTATTTTGTGCTTTTGGTAATACAATGTGTATAAAAGTGCCATCGGCAAAAAAATTTAATGAAATAGGTAAGATACGTTCTGTGGGAAAAGTTTCCAAGTCTTGCTTACATAATGTGCATGTGTGTTTCTAAATAACGTAATAATGGGCTTATCCGTTGTTGGCGTTTGAAGTTTGCCTGATATTTCACATATTATATTCCTAACAACCTACAAGAAGCGAATATTCGTTTACCAAATCTACGTCTGAGTGCCCGAAAACAACGAACAGCCTTAATGACTGACGGGCTGCTTGAGAGTCTACCTCTGCTAGAATATGCAACAGCAATGGACCATATCCTGCTCTCTGCTTGCTGTCCGTCTAGCTGCCGGAATCAAGGCTCCACATAATTGCAATATTTCTCATGCAGATAAAACGGCAAACATTTGATATTCTGGCATACAATTTTCAAGCTCGTTGCAGTCGTTTGCATTGCAAATAATCATTTTAAAGTTGCTAATGATGATCAAAACAGTTGAAGAGAGAGCAGCAATGGTTAAGAGCTAGCAGGCAACGACCAAGACAAATTAAATCATTAGTTATGCGCTGAGAGAAATTAATGCGTTTGTAAGATGACGTTTGAGCCAAAAAACTTTTAATTGCAAGTGAAAATTCTATCAAAAAAGATGCAAGCAGAATGTGAAAAATGTTAGGACACTATGATATCGAGGCTTTTGGAGACTAAAATGTCACAGTTTTTAATAGAAACGCATTGGGTGCAAGCGATTGACTGCAACAACATTGATAGCTAAAACAGCAATGGCTTAAAACTAAAACGAGCTGCATTAGCTGGAAAAGTTTTTGCATTTGAGCACAGACCGGGTGCGGGCTAAGTTCAAAATGAAATCAAGTCAAGCTAGTCACAAACCCAAAATGGCCGGACAAACTTAAATTGCAGCCAACTTCAACTAAACATTCAAAGCTTCATGACGCTGACCAAGTGCAGTATACAAAACTTTCCAGATACTGCTCAGATTTTTTCCAAGATTTTCACCCTGTGCGCGTGTGTGTGTGTGTTTGCGAAAGTGCATGAGTATGCGTATATGCAAAGTAAATCTCTTGGTAATTTGTTGCAGCTGGCAGCGGGCTAAATTGATGCCAAATTGAATGTGTCAATTTCGATGTGTTCGTCCTGGTAGTTTTGCTTATCTAGTACTTTATTCCTGCTAAAGCCAGCTGCATGTAATGAATTTAAATGTTTCAACGCCAGCTGGCAATGCACTCGTGTCATTTTATATACAATATATATTACATGCTTTTTTTTTTTTGTTTTTACTATCAGAAAATTCTAAAATAAACGAGCTGAAACGCCAAGCTTTACATACACTATTTCAGTAGCTGTGAAAAGCAGAATGTAAAGAAAATATATGTAAGTTTCTTTGAAATTAAATCTTATGAAACCGAACTATACCAGCAATACTCGAGCCAGTGGCGGATCCAGGATTTTACCATGAGTGGGGTTTTCGATGATGATGGCTGATAAAAATATAATTCCGAAGAAAAAAAATTTGTTCATACAATTTGTTTTTTTTTAATACCTAAAGAAAAATAAGTGTTAAATCCGTAAACAGCTAGTAACTTAACGACAGTAGAAATAAAAAATTTAAAAAAAGCAAACTTCGTGCAGTCAGCACGTAGGGTGGAGAAACGTGACGATTGAATCATTTTGGCGAATTGTTTTTTTTAAACCGCCTTATAGGCCTAGCGGGAAGTAGACTCTAACACTACTCGTGTGCCTCCCTCTCTGCTCTTATATTATATTAAGATTAAGGTTACGATTCAGGGTCCAATTGCGAACGTACCAGGGCCAATTTGTTATTTGTCTTAAAATTCGGTTTTGCCATACCTGGAACTTAGACAGCTTGTCTTTGCTTCGATATTCCAAATCTGTAGCCCGTAGATGCAGATCAGGACGACACACTAGACGTACACTGCTCTCTTTGCTCTAAGTGACAATGTACCCTTCCTGTTAAGCAGCCACCGCAGTTGCTGCATCTTTAAACCTCACTTCTTGCAGGTAGCTTTCTGGTGTTACCTAAAAGTAAGTCGCTTATCCAGCGTGGTGTCAAGGCAATTGACTTGATTAGGCTGCTCCAGGATCACACCCTTTAACTGGATGGGTGGGGTGATCGTCCTTTCTAGTGTGAGGCAAGGATTGAATGTCTTCCCTGGGTTTATCTATAAATTTTATCTCCTGATCCATTCAACCAGTGTGTCGAGGTACCTTTAAAGGCCGTTAACCGCCTCAAGTCGACAATTGGAGCTGTAGAGAACGGCGATATCCGTCATCGTAAGTTTGCGTAGGCAGGGCGTTGGAGCATTTGGCCAAGGGAGGAATATCCCCCCCCCCCCCTAGTTGTCACGTGGTCATTGATTTTAAAAAAATTAATAAGTATAAAAAAAAAACCTCAACATTTCCAAAGAAAACCGAGTAAAAAAAGGTCATTCGACTACGTGACAAAAACCTAGAAAAGGAGACCGTCATGCCAGACCCGATCGAACGCAGATCGCGTTTTCTAGCGAATTTGCAATTTCCTTTTACATTGTGCAAATTGAACCGTGATTTTTATAGAGCTTCACAACTTTGAGTTGGCAACACTGCTTTATCTGACAACCCATTTAACAGCTGATAGTTACTTTTTGTTGAGTTTGGTTTGACATTTCATTATGGATAGACTTACGAGCAACGCTTGCAAGTTGTTGAAATTTTTTAAAAAATTAATGGTTCCGTTCTTCAAACTTATTCAAAATTCAAAATTTTTTTCTCCGATGAAGCCCATTTTTGGTTGAATGGGTAAGTAAATAAGCAGAATTGTCGCATTTGGAGTGAGGATAATCCACAAGCTTTTGTCGAAACACTATTACATCCACAGAAAATTACTGTCACTTCTTTGTTTTATAACGATTTAAGCTTGTGTAACTCTAAAAAAACACCCTTAAGATTTCGCTTGAATTTGAACAAAGTTCCTTGGCTTCAAATAAAAGCCTACGTCAACAGTGTTTCAAAACAGCATCTTAGAATATTAGATGGACAAATTTCGCAAAATATGAATATATTTTTCAGTGGGCGCTGTGAAAGCATTTAATATTCACTACAAATTAATTGTTGAAATTCTTTTTATGTAAAGGCTATAAAATACTATTTGGATTGCTTAAAAATTTTAATTAATGTGGCAATAAACAAACAAAATGGTTAGCGATAATATTCGCCAATATTTTGTTGTTGCATTTTTTTTTTGTCTATTGTAATGGTCATTTACAATATACTGTATATACATGCATATTTATAAATTTATATTTATTTAAATTAAAATACGCTTAATATAAATTTTGCTGCTGCTGTTGACCTGGGACATTGAGAGACACGCTTGCATACCGGGGGGCAGCCATTTCGGTGCGTGAATGTAATTAATAATTCAAAAGCTATGAAACATATTTCAATTTCAAGCTGATGAGGTGGGCGTAATCTGCTATGTGTGTGGCTTGGATGCTATGAAATTATAATATTTATTTAATGAATGTAATAAACATTTGTAATAATTGCATATTTTCCATATTCACAATTGTCTGCTGCTGCTGCACAGCAGTGGCCAACGCAGCGTATGCGCAACTTATCCGGTCATTTTTTTATAGCATACATGAGCGTTTATCTGTGTGTGTGTCTTTGTGTGTGCATATTTTTATAATGCTTGCACACATGCGCCATTTTGCGGCTTAAAATTTCAAATACAAACAAAAATTTCTGGCTCAACATAAGCGGCTTACAATGTTAAAACACATACACACACACAGCCACACGCACGAAAACTCCCATAAAACAAGCACACATGTAAATCTAGAGTAACCCTCCCACATGGTTTGATGGCATGATGTTACATATTGGTCCGTTGGTCCGTTGTCTGGCATTTGTTAGCAACTTATTTGCAGTTGGTTACCTGCAGTTTAACACAAATGTTTGAAGAGGAAACTTGTTGTTAGGGAATATTTTTAACTTTAGCCATGGACACCATTCCAGGGAAATTTGAATGGCGGCACGTGGGCTAAAATTGGGCATATCAGTGTAAAGGGGTAGCATGTTACACAAACTAAGCAGGGAATAGAAAGTTGTTAAGTGATTACATAAGCAACCCTTAGGTGCACATTGTCAAAGAATCAATAAACGGAAATCAAATCCGATTTGTGTAGCTAAAAGTTTATTTTTATCAAAGTCAGCCAGTTGATTCCTTAAATTCAGAAAAGTGTAAGAGCAGCCAAGAATTCATGACTTGGTTGTGTTTGCTTAAAGCTTGGTAAATTTACGGCAATACATCATTGGTAGCAGTTGAAAACTGAGTAATGGTAGTACAAACGATTAAGCGTATGAAACGGATACTCCCATAAAAATTCTGAATTTACTTCTCTGAATTTTTTCTATAATAGTTATTTTAAAAAAAAAAAACGTTTTTTTATTGTACTTACTATAATTTTACAAAATAGTAACAAATAGATATGCCATTTTTATAGATATTTCGAGTTTGGACAACAAAAATTCAAGTTTTTTGCGAAAATATGAGTAGTTGGTTGAGTCGAGCTTAGGCTCTTTAAATTAAATCAGAAAAGTTTCAGACATTAATTCTGTAAATAATAAAAGTTTCGGAGTTCTCTAACAAAAATATAGTTTCATTATTAAATACTTTCTATCGTCGCGATGCGTTGGTCCTCCATATTTTTTTTTTTTTATTGAAATACCTAAGATTTAATATGTTCTTGCAGAAGCCATAAAGGCATCAATACTATTTTCTGGTCCTTGAAGGATTTTATAATTTAACGCATCCAGATGGCCTATACTGACCACAACTGGAGCACAGCTACGGATTACTTTATAGCTACGCTGTAACGTTGGATGCCGTTTTTGTTAGTAAGCTTAATTATGCATACTAAGCCGCTTGTACCCGTAGAATTTGTGTGGTCGAGAGCTGGCCTCAATCGAAGAGAGTTTATGTACTATTAAGGCGATTTAAAGAGATTTGCTTTGCAATTCCTATCAAAGTTCAGGCACAAGTGCAACAAATCAAATGCCAATGCCCTTCCAAACTACGAGCAAAAAAACACATACATACGAGAACGTGGCTTCCGTACCTCCCGGAGGCGCCTTTGACAACTTTGCACTTTTTAAATAAATTTTCGATTATCGCCAACATTAAAGCAATAAAAATGTAATAAATTTTCAATCTGCGCAGCGGTCGTGCCTTTGAGTTTAGCAACTAAGGATGAGACTGAGTATCTGGATGGGACTTGAAGCAGTAACTGCCGACTACCGTGTGCTAAAAAATGCCCTCAAGTGATAAAAATTTATCAAATTTAGTAAATCGTTGGCGCACTGTATGGCGATAAAATTAAATGAACTCCAAGCCAACTGACAATTTTCGGTTTTGGACAGTCAACCAGGGAGAGGAGCAGTAGTCTGGGAAGGATGGACTAAAAATGCGGCAGCAATGGCTGCGATTGACAATGAAACTTCAAAGTTCTGTAAGCTTTGGCGCCACGGGCGTTGTTTAGTTTAGTTTAACAGCAACAACAACAGATACACTGCGAAAAACGCACACATACACACACAGACTGTAACAATATAAAACACGCATACGCCGTGTATAACAGAGCCATGTTTCGATTTTGTAGCCGATGCGTTTACTTTATAGGAATTTTCTGTTGCTTTTTTTGTGGCAACAACTTCGATTTCAATTTTCATACTCGATTACCTTTTCGCCTATTGCGTGATTTTATGTTTTTGTTGTTTTTTTCTTAACGCTGCCCGCACGCCTCGAGCTGTGAGCCGTGCAAAAGTTTTTCGTTATGAAAGCAAACATTTTATTAAAAAACTTTTGTTTTACTTGGCAATGTGCCTGTTAAAAGGGGCTCTTACAGGAACCCTTAAACTGGGTCTGGAACTCTGCCTGCGCCAGTCAGTCGGTGGCAGCGAAAGCTTACACATAGAAATACGATTTTACATTTGCTTTTAATTTTAACTCTTGCAATCATTTCGACCGTTAGCGCTGCTACCTGGTAAAGCAACCACAGAAGCACACTACAGACTACCCACGGCTTTTGGGGCCCAAAATATGTTCACTTTGAAGGAAATATTATAATAAAAATAACTTTTGCTTTTTTTTTCTTTTTTGCTTTATTATAATACGGTAGTATTTGCTTGCTGCCAAACAATAACCATAAATGTTGAGACGCATAAAAACCGTAAAAAAAGAGCTCGGGGTTAGGACGGGTTTGGTGTGCTGAAGCAGCGTAATTGATTGTTGCAAACGGCGAAGGCACAAAAATTTAATAAAAAGTTGAAAAGTTACACGCGGTGTAGAAAATGTGCTGTGAAAAATATTTATGTGCACTTTCATTTTGGTTATAAATGAAAAATGCCCACAGAGACAGAGTAGCCCGGAAAGCACTTGGCTGTGTAGGCGAGCGGAAGTGGGAGAGCAAAATGTGAAAATGCGAGTGTGGGTAAGAGTAAGCGCGTGCCAAATCTCAAGGCTGTGCGGTTAGCCAAAGTTCACTTAGAGATTTAAGCACTTGATAAACTTGCTAAACGCCACAAAATTCCTTTACAGATACACATAAGCATGTAAATACAACCACACACACACACTCGCACAGCTGTGGACTTGCTTACATATGTGTGCGTGTGCGGTTGGTTGGATTTTTCAGCTTTGCATAATTTGCGCAGAAAATTTGAATGCTAATGAGGTTTTAATTGCTCACTTATGTTTGTACAACAAACGCGCCAAGCCGCAGAACGTTTATGGCTTATGCGGTATATGACTGATGCACTCCAGAAGGATGAGTATGAGTGTGTGTATGAACTTGAGCAACTCGGTAGTGAAAATTAATGAAGCTCTTGAGCATATACTCACTTATTTTAAAACACAAACCCAAGACAAACAAAGGCTAGAAAGAGTCAGTCAGCAAACAGCGTAAAGATAAATCATGCCCATCAATCTTGGCCAAGTCACTTGCTTTTGCCTGCCATTGTTTGTATTATTGTTGTTGGCAGCAAATGTTAGCAACTGGGCGCGACGTTGCGTTAATTATGTTGGCCTGGCATTAGCTACTCTACCCCAACCAAGCAAATCCGAGCATAGCACAAGCAGTTACCAAAATCTTCTCTACCATTTACTTGTGACAGTGTATTGCCGGGCTTAACCGTCTGTAATTCCATTTCGATGGGTTTTCACCTGCAAAAGCGGCCAATACAAATACAAATAGCTAAAGCAGCAGGCAAAACTTACAATGCAATTCACTTGCAAAATGTATTCAGCAAGTTGATAAAAAGTTGCAGTTTATCCGCTGAATACTCTGTCTGCTTTGTACGCAACTGTTACTGACTGTGAGTGCAGTGCAGTACACTGGCAGAAAAGTTTAGTACAATCAGGCTTCAAATCGTTGCTTACAAGTTTGCACAAAAGCAGCAGATTTTGAAGCCACCTGGAGTAGCAGAAAACATAAGCTTTGTATTTTTGAAGGAAAGAGTGAGCTGCGAACATCCCAATAGGTAATTGATATGTTTAAGAAGTGGAAAAAAAATAGTGTTTTGGAGACAAAGAAGAAGAAAAATCTATCTACACGAGCAAAGCAATCGATTAAGCCATATATGCCCATCCGACTGGAGTACATGTTATAAGAATACCTAAAGAGCCATACTAGAAAGAAATTATATAGGATGGCGAAGCTTCAGTACTACTGGCAACTTCACACATCTAACTCTTTTTTTTTTTTGTTTATCAAAGGAACAAATTTAAGCCCTCTTAATATTCAGAACAAGCCATGTAGAATGGCCGCCAAGACTTAACAGTCCTTTTTGTCTGGGAGTCTGTTTAGTCACAGACCAACCTGTTATCTAAGCCGGGAACCTGAAAATTCAGAAATACTTGGCAAAACCAAGCCTATTCCGACTGTAACCGGCTCACGTATTTTAAACTAAGAATTTCTAGGGCAGAGTCTGAAAATTAAATGAAATGTAAAAAAAAACAATAATATTTCGGTTTTCATTTTCTGAAAATGGGTGTAATGGCTGCGCCATTGTTTTTTTATCGCAGCTAAAATTTCTCGCACCCTAGTTCTCGCAGCTACTTTTCTCGCTGTTTGTCTTTTTGGGACAAAAATATCGCATGCGAGAAAAATCCAAGCATGGTTTTTTTTGCTCTGCCTGTTAGCTTTAGTCTGACACTAAAAGCTCAATATGTCAGTAGGTCGAACCAAGATCGCCACCACCTTTAGGGCGTTGAATTCTTTGAATCGGCAGCTATAAAAGAGCTACAGCAGCCTGATTCGGCCTCTTACTCTGCTTCTAATTGTGCCTCGAGCTATAACCGCCGTCAGTTGGTCAAGGAAAAATTCTAATTTTGGCCACGTGCTGAACATTCTTTGTACATACTACAAGAAATAAGCAAATAAAATCCTTAATTACCAGTTAATAAAAGAAAAAAAAACTGACAAAGCAAATCTGGCCGAAATAAAAGTTTTAAGACTCAAAGATAAAATAAAATAAAATCAAATAAATAAATAAAAAACTATATATTGGAAAACAGTCCCAAAATTTTATTAAAATTTGTTAAACGACAGACTAAAATCAAAATTACGTACATACGTAATATCAGCTGTCGAATTAACTATAAACCAATCAACGAAAAAAAAAAAAACTAAAACGAATAAAAACGTAAAACAGAGTAAAACATCTGAGGTCATTAACCTTCAACGGGGCTTAATCCGCTCTACTTAGAGGAACCAGCTGATCCAAAATTCCAGCCATCGATTGAGCTTTAAGCGCTCTCCCGCCCTCCCGGCTTCCGCCGATTAGCAGAGTCAGCAGTTGCAAGCGCGATCTAAAGACGGGCGCATCATCGTGATCGGCGAGCGCGTTTTAGATTTATTTTAGATATCAAATAAGGTGCCATAAATTAATATAAGTGAAAACTAATTACAAAAAGAAACTAAATGTAAATCGAAAATTTGGAAAAAATTAAATAATACATAGTGTTTACATAATTCCCCATTACGTGCTTGTGAGAGTAAAAAGTGGTCCCAAAGTAGGTGCAATATAAAATATTGAATATATACATATATCCCTACTTAAAATATGTGAAAAAAAAAATATTTCAATATACTTAGAAAAAAATCTAAAGATAAAGAAAAGAAAAAGAAAGAAAGAAGTTGAAATCAAAAAAAAAAAAAATATATAAAAAAAAAAAAAAGTGCTGCTTAAAAAAAAATGAAATGAATACTTAAAGTTCCGCCTCACATCCCCTGCCCCCATCGAATTGTGCGAATTTTTTTTTTTTTAATTTTTTTTTGTGAACAACAAAAATGTGCAAAATTTAAATTGCAGCTTAATCATCTTTATTATTGATTCCCGATGGAAGGCCTTCCAGCGTTGGATGTTACAAAAACCATGTAAGTTTTTAACACACATTGTTGTTGTTCCTTTTTCTCTCTCTCTCTTTTGTGCAAAATTCGATCCAGCCATGTGCTTCGCGAAAGCTCCCTAACACTAAAATTCAAATAGAGCTTAGTAAATGCTATCTCTTATACCATTTTATACCCTCACAAGAGTGTAATGCACGGTTCCATAAGTTATCTTAACATTTAAATTAAAAAAAAAAAAAAAAAAAAAAAAAAGCTGTAAAACTAGTCTTAAGTCGCGTTTCTGTTTTTAGCGTTGAATTTTATAGATTTAGATTGTCGAGTTAATTGCGAAATCTGTTTTTATTAGACATAAAAAAAAAAAAAAAAAAAAAAAAAAAAAAAATATTACCATCACCATCTAACTACTAATGTAATTTCTTTTTAAACGAATTGTAAATGGAGTCAAACATAAATAAATTAAGATATAGATGTATTCTCAGAATATTAATTTGAATAAATTGTTATGGTATCGTTAAAAGAAATTATGATGTGCTAAAATTTAGTTATTCCCCTGATGACATAGGCGTATAAAATGTAGGCAAAGTTTTGTTTTGGGGGTTTTGACTACTTTTGTGGTCGAAACCATGGTAGGGTATTGGGTATAGACTACGAGGAGCAACCACCACCTTAGCCCTCGTCACGACTGGACCAGTTAATTAATTCCTTCCCGTTTTGTTCCCTTTGATCAAAAAGCAAGACCAACATTATCTTTTCAAGAGTGAAGCTCTTTTTACCAGGGACTCTATAATAATCAAAGTATGATATCTGGCGGCCAAGGCGTAGCAAAACCCACCCCAAACTACCCAAGAGCTAGGGAATCAAAGGGTCCCGCCTCGCTACTTCCTTGTCATCCCAACCTGAAGAAAAATTTGTTTTCTTAAAAATGCAAAGTTTGATACATATTTTGTGGCGCCCAACGTCGTGGGGCAATGTTTGCCTTAAAATCCTGTGGCAAAATTTTCAAAGGATTTCTCAAGTCTTACGGTATTCAGTCTCGTTTAACATACATATATGTACATAGGCAACAAGATTGCCAGATTAGAATCGTATATAGCTTTGATTGAAATTCTAGCCTTATCATCGGCTTTTGGAAATAATCGTACAGAGTTTAAGTTGTGTTATTTCTTTGAAAAACTATTAAAATTTAGTTTATAGATTTGGAATAGATTTAGGTTAAAAACCATTTTTTGGAAACATATATTGAATTAGGTTTTGATATATGGCCAATGGTTTTTTTTGCTATTGTCTACCACAAGAGGTCGAAGAAATAAAATAACTATAAAATAACATAGCAAGTTATATCTGCTACAAGTATTTCTGTTGCCCTAAACTTATGCTCGTTTGCTTTCGTAATTGTTTTATCAAGGTTTGTGCTATTTTTGTTGATTTCCTTGAATACTAGCATATACTGTCTTGGACTCTTGTGTATTGAGCCCAGCTTGAATACCCTGCCGATAGTCACTGTGTTATCTTTTCAGGATAGAATGAAAATATATTTAACTTAGATTGAGCAAATTACCTTTTTCCAAATTCATAGCATTTTCAGTTATTTGGTTTGTCCACATCATGCAATTTGGTAAACTGCTCTGGAAATTTATAGTTTATGTAGTACCTGCGTAACTTCACCGAGTAAATTTATCAAGCTGTGATGTGTCAGACTTTATAATTTATGTGTTGTTGTGTTGGAATTTAGTGTCAATAGCCCGGAAAAATCCCTAATTAATTAATTGGTCCATTTGTGTTGCCTACGCTTTATATTGCCTATATATGTCATTGTCAGGAAAGTTTTAAAGAATTGAATTTTATTTAAAAAAGAAAATTTATAGTTTATACTATGCCTATTGAACATAGTCCTCAAGCTCCAGCTGCGGCTGTTGAGAATTATTGTTGTATTTGTACTCAAATTATGGCAAATACTGAGACTTGTTATCTTACACCATGTCAACATGTGTGCCATAAACTCTGCCTTGAAAATTGGCTAGAGTCGCATACCAATTGTCCAGAATGTGACCAAGATTTAACTCTTGAATCGTTAAAAGTTGTTATTGGAAATTGTTCGCCGAAAGGTAAACCAAGACAACCTCCACCAAAAATCATACATCGCCCAGTAACACGCAACTTGGCCAAAGCTTTAAATCAAGTGCAAGTGCCAGTTGAACCAGTTCATGAACCTCAAGTTTCTGATGTTAGTCAGAATCCGTTACCAGTATTAGACAATAGCAGCAGTTCTAATCCAGTAGAAGCTCCTATGCCTAGATCCAGCGCTGGTCCAGGAAGAGGTAGGCCTAGGCGTTCTGCAAATACTCGCCGGCCTAGAGAACCAACCATGGATTATTCTGTGATCCAAAATATGATTGAACAAACGGTAACACGACTCATGTCATCGCTTAATGTGGGTCAACCAAATCCTCAAAATCGCTCTGCTGTACAAACCGCTCCTAGAAGTCGAGATTCTCCAATTTCTAATACTTCTTTGCATCCTAATAAAGTAGCAGATATCATGCAACGCTGGAATGTGCATTTTGATGGTTCAGCCGATGGTTTAAGTGTAGAAGAATTTATTTATCGGGTTAAGTCCCTTACTGACGAAACCCTGGACAGTGATTTTTGTGCATTATGCAAGCATGCTCATATTTTGTTTGTAGGCCAAGCTCGTGATTGGTATTGGCGATATCACAAGCAAGTTGATCAAATTTTATGGTCTGAATTTTGTGTTGCACTTCGTCAGCAGTATAAAGATTATCGCTCTGATTTTATGACGAAAGAAGAAATAAGGTCTCGCAAACAAAAGCCTGGCGAAAGTTTTTCGTCCTTTTATAATTCTATTGCTTCCTTAATGGACAAATCGTCAATAAGGATGGAGGAAGAAGAGCTGCTCGAAATACTTAAAAACAATCTGTTGCCTGATTTACGTCTTAAACTTCTCTATCAGCCAGTGCATTCTGTGGGCCATCTGCGAAGGTTAGTTCAAATGAATGAAAGCCTTACGCGTGAATTAAATACTCGATCTGAACATGTTGCTAAATTAAAACCACCTATGCCTCGTCGTCAAGTATACGCAGTGGAGGAACACTGTGTTGAGTCAGAATCGGAAATTAATGATGATCCTGAAGTTGCAGCTATTCGCATACCAAATCCAAAACTAAAATGCTGGAACTGCGATGCACCTGGACATATGTGGGAAGATTGCCTAGCAGATCGTCGCATATTTTGCTATGGCTGTGGTGCTCCCAATATTTACAAGCCACAATGTCCGATATGCATAAAAAGGATGTCGGAAAACCGAAAAAAGGGCGTATCCAACAACAGCAGGATACACCCGAAGCAATAAAACAAAATTTAATCCCTGAATTAGGAAATAGTAAGGAAAATATACAGGTCCCTACTCAAATTTTAAAACGTGAGATAGAAGAATCCCAACTTTCTCCGTTAGCCACCCATATTGTGCCATATGAAGATAGATTAGAAAATTATCTTAAAGTTAGAAATCGTATCTTTAATGAAAACCGACCCAAAAGTCGTCGTAATACTTTAAGAATTAGAAATTATTATAAAAATAAAATACACTCACTCAAGCTATTAGTTTCTGCAGTAATCAATAACCAATACGATGGTCGTAGTTATGCTGAAGTTGAATTTCTAAGATATAAAGAATTTGGTATGTTAGATACCGGCGCAAATGTTAGTTGCATTGGAGCCGAATTAGCAGTTGAGGATTTTTCAGCTTTTGCAGCCTATAAGTCCCTTAATATTAAGTCCAAAGTAAAGACTGCAGATGGCCAACCTCACACAGTTACAGGTGTTTTAAGAGTTAATCTTAAATATAATGCAATGATTAAACCTATGACATTGTATGTAGTCCCATCGCTAACTCAAAGATTGATTTTAGGTATTGATTTTTGGAAAATCTTTGCCCTTGCGCCTCATATTATTTGTCCTCTAGAAATAGTAAACCCAACTTCAACAACATTAGACACAACCGATTCTTATCCGTTATCCTCCTTGCAATTACAACAGCTGGAAGTAGTAAAGAAATTGTTCCCTGATTGTTCGGAAGGTTTAGGAAGAACTAAGTTGATTAAACATCATATTGACGTTGGTGAAGCCAAGCCTGTTAAGCAACGTTACTACCCAGTAAGCCCTGCTGTAGAAAAGATACTTTTTGAAGAAATCGATCGCATGTTAAAGTTAGAGGTTATTGAGCCCGCCTCTAGTGCCTGGAGTTCGCCTATGCGCCCAGTAATAAAGCCACACAAGATTCGCCTCTGCTTAGATGCAAGAAAACTAAATGATGCCACTACGAAGGATGCTTATCCTTTACCTAGCATAGATGGCATATTTTCACGATTGCCAAAAGCTAATTTAATCACCAAATTAGATTTGAAAGATGCTTACTGGCAAATCGAATTAACAGAGGAATCTAAGCCATTGACTGCGTTTACTGTGCCAGGTAGACCTCTCTACCAATTTAAGGTAATGCCATTTGGCCTATGTAACGCTCCGTCAACAATGTGTCGCCTTATGGATGAAATTATTCCATCTGATCTCCGTCATTGCGTTTTTGGATATCTTGATGATTTGTGTATTGTCTCAGAAGATTTTTCGTCCCATCTAGCTGTGCTAATTCGAATTGCTGAGCAATTTCGAAAAGCTAATTTAACTTTAAATATTGCAAAAAGTAAATTTTGTGTGACTAGTATAAATTATCTCGGTTATATTATTGATAACACAGGAATTCGTACAGACCCCTCAAAAATATCTTGTATAGTAAACTGGCCCGTGCCAAAGAATTTAAAACAAGTTAGAGGATTTTTAGGCCTCTGTGGTTGGTATCGTCGTTTTATTCATAATTTTGCTGACATAACTTGTCCTATAACGGATGTGTTGTCCACTAAAAAGAAATTTGATTGGACGCCAGCCGCACAATCAGCCATGGAAAAGCTTAAAACCATTTTAACAACAGCGCCAGTGCTACAGAACCCCGATTTTGACAAAAAATTTTATTTACATTGCGATGCTAGTAATTTTGGAATTGGTGCCGTATTAGTGCAATTATCAGCGGAAAACGAAGAAAAGCCAATTGCATTTATGTCGAAAAAACTAAGTCATGCTCAACGTAACTATAGTGTTACTGAACGGGAATGTTTAGCTGTAATACTAGCCATTGAGAAGTTCAGATGTTATCTGGAGCTTCAAGAATTTGAAGTGGTAACTGACCATTCAAGCCTGGTCTGGCTTATGCGTCAGCAAAATGTTTCTGGTCGCCTAGCTCGTTGGATATTTCGATTACAGCAATTTAAATTTTCAATTTCACATAGAAAAGGAAAGGAACATATTGTTCCTGATGCGCTGTCGCGTATGTGCGAAGCTGAAATCGCTAGTTTAGATCTAAAGCCATTAATTGATTTAACATCAGATGCATTTCTCGACAACGAATACCAAACTTTGAAAGAAAAAATTCAGTGCAAATAAAGAAAAATTCCCAGACATGAAAATTATAGATACATTTTTGTACGTGAAAACAGAACACTCTACAGCTGATGCTGAAGAAAAACTATCTTGGAAACTGTGGGTCCCAGTGCGCCTAAGAAGTTCCGTTTTACAACAAGCTCATGATAGCCTTGTATCTGCCCATTGTGGAATGCAAAAGACTATAGAGAAAATTCGCAGAAATCTGTTTTGGCCTGGCTTAGCAAAAGATGTTCGTGATTTTATCCGCAGTTGTGACATTTGCAAAGAAGCTAAAGCTCCAAATTATACCCTTCGTCCGCCTATGGGCGAACATCCACATTGTCCTACCTATAGACCTTTTCAAAAGTTATATATTGATTTACTTGGTCCTTATCCGCGCAGTAAAGATGGTCACATTGGCATACTAATAGTCTTAGATCATTTTAGCAAATATCATTGGTTACAGCCTTTAAAAAAATTTACTTCGTCTGCTATACAAGAATATTTGCTTAAATACATTTTTCACGGTTTTGGCGTTCCGGAAATTATAGTAAGCGACAATGGAACTCAATTCAAAGCAAATGATTTTAACGCATTTCTTACTGAACTTGGAATCAAGCATGTATATACAGCGCTATATTCTCCTCAAAGCAATGCTGCGGAACGTGTTAACCGCTCACTTTTAGCTGCTGTTCGTTCCTATCTTAAACATGACCAAAGGGAATGGGATAAAAATTTAACCAGTATTTCTTGCTCGCTTCGTTCAGCTCTACATCAGTCGCTAGGATGTTCTCCATATAAAGCTTTGTTTGGGTTCGATATGCTAAATCATGGCTCAGATTACAAACTGTTAAAAGATTTGACCTTGTTAGATGAAGCTGTTGTGCCTCTGTCAAGAGACGATAAATTGTTCCTGCTTCGTAAAGATATTCAGCAAAATATCCGTAAAGCTTATGACCGAAATTGTGTTCAATACAATTTGCGTTCCAAGCCTGTCAATTTTAAAGAAGGTCAAGAAGTATTTCGACGTAACTTTACACAGAGTAAATTTTCCGAAAATTTCAATGCGAAGTTAGGGCGTCAATTTGTTAAATGTCGTATTAAGAAAAAACTTGGTAACTGTTTCTATTTGTTGGAAAATTTGCAAGGGAAAGAATTAGGAACATATCATGCAAAAGATATCAAAAGCTAATTCCAGCTAATCTTCCGTCTATCGGTGTTAGATTATCTGGTGGTGTAATGGCTGCGCCATTGTTTTTTTATCGCAGCTAAAATTTCTCGCACCCTAGTTCTCGCAGCTACTTTTCTCGCTGTTTGTCTTTTTGGGACAAAAATATCGCATGCGAGAAAAATCCAAGCATGGTTTTTTTGCTCTGCCTGTTAGCTTTAGTCTGACACTAAAAGCTCAATATGTCAGTAGGTCGAACCAAGATCGCCACCACCTTTAGGGCGTTGAATTCTTTGAATCGGCAGCTATAAAAGAGCTACAGCAGCCTGATTCGGCCTCTTACTCTGCTTCTAATTGTGCCTCGAGCTATAACCGCCGTCAGTTGGTCAAGGAAAAATTCTAATTTTGGCCACGTGCTGAACATTCTTTGTACATACTACAAGAAATAAGCAAATAAAATCCTTAATTACCAGTTAATAAAAGAAAAAAAAACTGACAAAGCAAATCTGGCCGAAATAAAAGTTTTAAGACTCAAAGATAAAATAAAATAAAATCAAATAAATAAATAAAAAACTATATATTGGAAAACAGTCCCAAAATTTTATTAAAATTTGTTAAACGACAGACTAAAATCAAAATTACGTACATACGTAATATCAGCTGTCGAATTAACTATAAACCAATCAACGAAAAAAAAAAAGAACTAAAACGAATAAAAACGTAAAACAGAGTAAAACATCTGAGGTCATTAACCTTCAACGGGGCTTAATCCGCTCTACTTAGAGGAACCAGCTGATCCAAAATTCCAGCCATCGATTGAGCTTTAAGCGCTCTCCCGCCCTCCCGGCTTCCGCCGATTAGCAGAGTCAGCAGTTGCAAGCGCGATCTAAAGACGGGCGCATCATCGTGATCGGCGAGCGCGTTTTAGATTTATTTTAGATATCAAATAAGGTGCCATAAATTAATATAAGTGAAAACTAATTACAAAAAGAAACTAAATGTAAATCGAAAATTTGGAAAAAATTAAATAATACATAGTGTTTACATAATTCCCCATTACGTGCTTGTGAGAGTAAAAAGTGGTCCCAAAGTAGGTGCAATATAAAATATTGAATATATACATATATCCCTACTTAAAATATGTGAAAAAAAAAATATTTCAATATACTTAGAAAAAAATCTAAAGATAAAGAAAAGAAAAAGAAAGAAAGAAGTTGAAATCAAAAAAAAAAAAAATATAAAAAAAAAAAAAAAAAGTGCTGCTTAAAAAAAAATGAAATGAATACTTAAAGTTCCGCCTCACATCCCCTGCCCCCATCGAATTGTGCGAATTTTTTTTTCTTTTAATTTTTTTTTTGTGAACAACAAAAATGTGCAAAATTTAAATTGCAGCTTAATCATCTTTATTATTGATTCCCGATGGAAGGCCTTCCAGCGTTGGATGTTACAAAAACCATGTAAGTTTTTAACACACATTGTTGTTGTTCCTTTTTCTCTCTCTCTCTTTTGTGCAAAATTCGATCCAGCCATGTGCTTCGCGAAAGCTCCCTAACACTAAAATTCAAATAGAGCTTAGTAAATGCTATCTCTTATACCATTTTATACCCTCACAAGAGTGTAATGCACGGTTCCATAAGTTATCTTAACATTTAAATTAAAAAAAAAAAAAAAAAAAAGAAAAGCTGTAAAACTAGTCTTAAGTCGCGTTTCTGTTTTTAGCGTTGAATTTTATAGATTTAGATTGTCGAGTTAATTGCGAAATCTGTTTTTATTAGACATAAAAAAAAAAAAAAAAAAAAAAAAAAAAAAAATATTACCATCACCATCTAACTACTAATGTAATTTCTTTTTAAACGAATTGTAAATGGAGTCAAACATAAATAAATTAAGATATAGATGTATTCTCAGAATATTAATTTGAATAAATTGTTATGGTATCGTTAAAAGAAATTATGATGTGCTAAAATTTAGTTATTCCCCTGATGACATAGGCGTATAAAATGTAGGCAAAGTTTTGTTTTGGGGGTTTTGACTACTTTTGTGGTCGAAACCATGGTAGGGTATTGGGTATAGACTACGAGGAGCAACCACCACCTTAGCCCTCGTCACGACTGGACCAGTTAATTAATTCCTTCCCGTTTTGTTCCCTTTGATCAAAAAGCAAGACCAACATTATCTTTTCAAGAGTGAAGCTCTTTTTACCAGGGACTCTATAATAATCAAAGTATGATATCTGGCGGCCAAGGCGTAGCAAAACCCACCCCAAACTACCCAAGAGCTAGGGAATCAAAGGGTCCCGCCTCGCTACTTCCTTGTCATCCCAACCTGAAGAAAAATTTGTTTTCTTAAAAATGCAAAGTTTGATACATGGGTTTACACTAATATAATACGTATCTTCAAGATCAGTAGACTCCAGAGCACCTATCGGACGAAGCAAACTTCAAGACTTTAAATAACTAAAAAATCGATTTTATGCGAGCTCGGAGAAAATTAGTAAATTCAATGCAATGACCAGATCTCTGACAAATCTTTGCCTATTTATTTTTCAGTGTAGGAAGTTTAAAAACTTTTTTCTCAAGTATTTGCATGAAAATTCAAAAGAAAACTCTCTGTTTTGCTTTAACACTCGAAACAAGAAACAAAAACAAAGTGAGGCAAAAGTAAGACAAGAATTATAAATATGTTGGAGTCTGTGTGTGTATATATGCGTGTGTTTGTGTCAGTTTCTGTATGCGTTGAGAAACTGATAAAAGTTTTAATTAAATAATTAACAAGAATTTTATATGCGTTTATATTGGCCAATTGTAGCTAACGAAGTAAATAGAACCGACCACATAGCGTATACTAACTATATTATCTATACGCTCAGTTGGCAAATAAACACTAAGGTCCACTCTTTGTAGCTGTTGTATGCACTTAGGAACAACAACATGAATACCAATTTCCTAAAGCCAATTCTGTAGGTCCATCTGGTCATAATTTAAATGAGAGCCAGCCAAGCGCATAGAACTAAGCTCCTCATAACTTAGGCATTGAAAGCCATTGAACGGAAGGAGCTTTACACGCGTGTATGGCATTGTTGTTAAGTAAATGAAATTCACACAAACGCACATAAAGGTTAATAGAGAAATGGGAACTGCTTGCTAATGGTATTAAAATTGATGGATTGTATGTATTATGAGTAAAGATACTAACTACGCATGTACTTGTGCATAGAATATCGCTTAACAGTCATATTGCTTTAGATTAACTTTCGTTTGAATTCACAATTTTGGTTATAATAGTCTTTGCTTGCTGCTTATTAAGTGCATCGGCAAATGGCAATCCGGCTTAGATAGCATAAGATCTACGATTTTACCTATTACCCTCCTCTCAAACGCTTTAAAAGTATTAGCATTAAGCTCTTCCATACAGTTGGGACTCAAGTTGAAATTATTAAAAATAAAAAACCCAACTTTTTCTAAACTAGTTAAAGATAAGACGAAAATTCGAAAAGCTTTTAAAAGCATGCCTAAGTGCCTACGAAAGTCTCGACATAGTTGTTGTTTGTTAGTCTACCCAAATGTATACCCAAATAGATTGCAAAACACAGGAACAAATATGGTTGGAAAAGTTGAGAAATTGGCAGTTAAGGTCAAAGAGAACTTTGAACCATGACGAGATAGATTCAACCTTGGTGTAACTCAAATAACAGAAACTTTAGCAAACTAACAGGCGAAGAAACCAAAGTAGAGCTTCTGCAGGCGTATCTTTTCTAAAACGCTGCAGCTGAGATAAGCTTAGATAAGCGGTCTTTGGGCTATACTTATACAATAATGAAAATATATATGAAATATTGTCACGGTTTATAAGTGAAGGCGGTCTGCATTTTTTCCTATATCTTCAAAAGCTTTTGAACGACTGGTTTTTTCAGCATTAATAGCGTAAATGTTTTCTGCGAAGTTTTCCTGAATAGGCGAAGATATTAACATGAATGTGCGCAGCTTTTTTTTAAAATTTGATGTTTTTGCTTTATATGGTCACCTAAATCTATGTGTTCATACGGATATGACTGTTAAATAATCCATGACTAAAATTGAGTAAGTACTTTTGAATTTGACACATGTCGAAGAGCATCCACTTTGGACGGGTATGTTCCAAATTGTGAGTGTTTAACAACCAAACCAACAGTTGGCTCACCCTTTACTTTCCCAAAAATGTGGTATAAAGTGACCGCCAATAAATTTTGTAGTTAACCTTCTTTTGTTAAGCCAGATTCCTCGATACAAATAAGAAATCTTATATAAATCGGCTTTGATTTTTATTACATTAATATAAAATTTTGTTTCTGTATAACAGCCATAATAAAGCAGAAGATACATTGCAATATAGATATAAGCAAGCCCAACATAATATTCCCAAACATTATTATAGTTAGTATTATTTCAGCTAGTATGCGCTCTTACCTTGCCAATCAGATAGCAGTAGATATAACAAATTCAAATAATGCTGGAAAAGCCTCACTATTTCTTGGCAGCACTTAAATTGCGACCTTAGCCAACTGATTGGCTGTTAAGTCAGCCCATATAAGTCGTCCACATATATTTGGTCTAAATGGGTCTGCTCATTCGCATTGTTGCAGTCATTACCGCTGCCGACATAACCATAACTATCATCATCACCGTCAGTAACAACAGTATAATGCCATTTGTTGTCGCCAAAATTCAACCTCATCAACGAACCCAACTAACGCCCAAATCCCGGCGAAGGTGGTTGACAATTCTGGCAACAATGTCGCCTGGTATGCGCGCTACATTTGCGGTAGTTTGATATGCGTAATAATGCAATAAATACAAATTAAACATGCTTGAGTGCAATTATGTAAATTAATGTAGTTTACGAGTCCATCCACACATGCACACACACATAGAGCCGCAGATAGATTGTCCGATAAGCGGTTGATATGCAAAATCGGTGCACATTGTGCTCATAACGGATTACAAAACGATTTCAACACTAATCTCTTGTAATGAACACAAATATGTAGAACACTGCGATAATCGCTCATGTACATTTAACAATAAAGTGATTACAAATGTTAACCAAAAACACGCGCGACCTCAGCGACCGACCGAAAGAGCCAACGGCCATTTTGGCCACCATTTTGTTGCATATATTTTATGCTCAGCTGGCGGACCAAAGTCGCCTATGGCCGCAGGCCCAGGCTAAGCTGTCGCGCTTACTTTGCGCCTGAATCCTGGTAACGAGCAGATATAGGCAAATGCTGTAGTTGTAGCAGGGGCTAGTAGCATAGAGAGATTGTTGGCCTGCAGCCGACAAATACAATTTAGCTGTCACGTTATATTAAACGTTTATCTATAAGCATTTTCGATTTAGCCGCAGATTCTCGTCTTCGCTCGTCGTTGTGATTATATTTGCCATTTTTACTAGATTGCCTGAGCGTTGTTTTTGCTTTTACTTTATTTATTTTCTTGTTGTTTTCTCATATACTATATATATTTTTTATTGGCCAACGACTAAACAAATACAAGTTGTGTTTTATGTGTGTATTGGAGTTTAGTGTTTTGTGTCAGCGGCAGCTGTTGGCCTGCCCTTTGGCCTGCCACTCGCTAGCCAGCATACACTGAAAAAGAAAAGTGTTACCAATACGAACATCTTATATGGTCTGAAACGATAGTACAAAAATAAATCTAAGAATATCAAAGAAAATTTAAAAAATTATTTCAGTATAAAATTCTTACTTTATTAAACCTACTTTGCCGATTCGTTTTAATTTCTCTTGCAACAAAAAATTCGGTTTCAAATCACATAAAAAATTCGTTTTGGTGAAGTTAAGAGCACCAAACATACGTTTTTCGAAGCACTGCCGATTATATAATAATCTCTTATCTAATTTCCTATTTTCTCCCTATAGGATCATACAAATTTCGCCGCCACCTTGTGAGCTGCTCGCGTACATAGTCAAAACTGAAAACTTTTCGTTTATACTCATCTCATCTAGTTTGTCTGGTTAAATTAAGCATTCTTTTAAATGCCATTAACAGACAACTTTCTTAGCAAAAGATTTGGTATGTTTTTTCGAAAGGAGAAAGTTTTCAATCAAAATAAAAACCAATTTTGAGTTGTGAAAATGTTTCACTTTGTCTATAGAAAAATTTGAATCGTAAGGGGATGTGCACGACAGTGCGATGTACTACAAATTTACGCGTATTCAAGGGAAACGGTTAGCTGAGTCAGAGGAATGCTATGATTTAGAAGAAAAAATTATCACTTTTTGTTTATTATGCTCACATAATTTTATGACCAAATTTAGTGGCTCTAGCATAAAGACTGTGAAATTTTAGTGCAGTTTATTAAGAATGGAACCATAATTAAATATATTATGAGTTTAAACTTTGAGATTTTTCAGCCAATTTTTGTTGTCCAAAAATGTAGGTTATTCTAGTACTTACACGTCATAGTCGAACAGGGCCCGACTCATTTGCGTTTCTCTCAGTGTAAACCATCGTCATAGTCACCGTGGCTCTGCTTAGTTGGTGCTATTTCTGTTGCTGTGCCGTGCGATTTCTTCTTAAATTTCTATAATTGCTTGTGATTTGTTGGCCAAGAACGTGCTGGGCAAGTACAATTTGTTGCCAGCTATATACATACATATATATATAATAGTACATAGATGTTTTGTACATAATATAATATGTATTTATGTCGTTTAAGGGCTTTTGTTATATATATTTTTTATTTGTATCACGCTTTCAATAATTGCCAGTATTACACGTGGCCTTAATAAATTACTGCCTTAGTTTAAGTGTAAAACAAATAAACGACAAAACTTGGCTTCGACCATATCGATATCCATGTCGGTGTCGTTGTCGTTGTCGTTGACGCTATCGGTATCCTTGTCCATGTCGATTTCGATGTCGTTGTCCATGTCATAACATTACAGATGGCAGAAATGTTGGTGTGTCAAGTTGTTGTCAATCATACGAACCGTTGTGCAATTATCAAAGCTCACGCAATGCCCACAGCAACTGTCACTCAAATAGACAGTCACATACATACATATGTAGCTATGATTTTGCCACATGGCAATATATTTCAGCATTTAGTCAAAACTCATTGGTCATCGGAAATTCTGTGAGGTTACATTTTACATTGTTCATTTTAATTAGAATTTTTATAGTTATTTGCATAAAACATTTTCCCAATTCGCATAGCAGCTGCGCCTGCGGCAATGGACATCAATATGCAATGCGCTTTGATGTTCTGAATTTTCCGGCCTTTCTCTGTTAGTCAGCTTATTTCTGCTCATGCAAATTGAAAATGAGGCAATAGAAATTTGAATTATGAGCATTCTGCATAGCATACTTTCAGGCAGACTATTAAAGCACTTTAGCGTACAAACGAATTGTACACTAGATGGCGCTAGTACGCTGCGACAAACTCAAACCTGCGCAAGTTCTAGTTGATTTAACCAAGTTATAACTCTAAATAGGCGTACTTAACCATTAAATTAGGTATTATAGTTAAACACTAACAAACCAACGACAACATATATGACAGTGAGTATGTGCGCCTGCTACTCCATTTGTGCTAACTACTTTCTTGCTTCTCTTCCGTTTGTCCAACATTTTAGCAGCTGTCAGTTTTATGGCGCGTGACTTTTACGACAGCGATGCCGCTTTGGCAGCTAGCAGCTGCCAGCTTGGCCTGCCGATATCGTCTGGTTTGGGTGATAAACGCCCGCAGCGATTTTCGGAAATCGGTTTTAATTGCCAACTAAAATAAAATGGCGCTGAATTGTTTGCCAACAACAACAACAACGTTATATGTATGCGGATATCGAGGGGTGTCAAAAGTGAGCCACATCCACTGTGCATGCATAGTAGGTTTTTTTTTGTGCTTTATTTGGAAGCTTTTGGTTTTTGGCAACAAAAACGCATAAACCAGAGCACATAAAATAGTTTTATTTTAATGTGGCAGCAACAACAATAACAACAACATTTTGGCAATGTTATTGATGTCAATGTATATGCATTTGAGTGCTGCATTTTATTACATTTCCCACAAACTCTCTTACATACACTTATACAAATAAATGCGCTTATGTATGAATGCACTCATAAAACTAATTTCAATATGCGCAAAAATTCAACTGATTGGTTTTTGTCTTTATATTGCACGCAGATACAGACACACAGACACAAACTCAATATTAACAAATGCGTGTTATAATCCAAAATTTGCAAAAACTTTCAAAGGCAAAAGGCAACGCTCTCCAAATCGAAATTCACAACTTCGAACTTGCGTAAATGCATTTTCCCAATGCATTTATTTCCACATCAGACGCATAAGCGTATATGAGTGGAAATTGTATATATGTAAAAATGTATTAGTGTGTATATTGTATGAAAATTATAAAAGTTTCTTAGCGATTTAAGCGCAGACTGCAAAAACAAAAAATAAGGCTAGCTTTGCACAGTCGACTTTGACGTACTCTTGACGCTTCCATTTTGCTTAGTCAACCTAAAAACTCTTTTCAGACTAACTAATAAACTTAGAATGAGCAGTTATTTGTACAAAGTTCTGTGTATTAAAAAGCTTCTAGTTTTGTCATAATTTAAAGCGAGTGGTATTATGAGTCCTACTATTTCATATACTTTATGTACTGATGGTCATGTGCTCCAAGACAATTGTTTGAGATTTCCTTTAAAGTATTGTAGAGGTCGATAAATAATGCATATGATAGGACCAGGGCCTAAAATGTCTATTATACGTTGAAATAGAAAAATGTATGGAATTGGGAATACCCTGATAGAAGCAAAAAAAAAGGCACACAAAAAAGTGGTGTAAACTTATGAAACAGTGCTATCCATAGGATTTCGTGCTGCCGCATCCGAATTCGAGGTTCAATAAGCTCAAAAAAATAAAAACTTCGTCGGACGACCGGTCTCGAAAAATTTGCTGTGGGTTTTTTTGAATAAGATACTTTGTCTTTTGCTTAACTAGTTCTTGTGTTTTCAAATCAACTTTGATAAAATTGAAAAAAAAAACACCGTTTGCTCGTTACAACCATTTTATCAGACGTTAATTTTTTTCTTTATAAATTCTTTAAATTTGGTAATCTTTTGAACGATTTAGCATAATAATAAATATAACACCAAAATTGTAGGTGCTTACTCATACTATATGGTGGGCCATTTATTAGATTGTTTGTTAATTGCATTTTACTCCTATATTATCCAACAAAATTGTGCCAATGTATACACCAAATGTAAGTTTGAAACTACTCATTTATATATGAAAAATAATGTCACCCGAATGGCCGAAGCGACTGGCTCAACCGGCTCGTATGTGAACATCGTAATTTTCGATGACTTTTCTTTGACTAAAACTAATCTGGCTGTCCTCCCAACCATTGAACGAATAAGCGACGCTGACAATGGTCCGTGGGCTTGAATTGTTACGTCATTTGAATCTTGTAGGCGTATAAATTCAGATCCGCATGTAATACTCGACGCAAAGTGGTCCTACCAAGGTGTAGTTCTTGCGAACAGTGGCTCGTCAATTTTCCCAGCGATTCGTCGACACTGGCCTCAACTATGTCTTTTTTTTACAGAACGACCATTTTCTTAGTACGCCTGTACCACTTTTACGCATTGTTCGTTTGTTACAATTGATAAGCTAAATAAATTGAGTAGTTTTGAACTTGAAATATGTCTGTTGAAGAGCATCTACTATGGACAGGTATGTTCTTACCAAACCAACAGATGGCCCACCCTGTATTATAATGTAAATTCTTGTAAGTCATATTTTCGTATATGTTGCAATTCTTCATTTTGTTGATTTATTTAAAGATACAAAGTTGAAATATTGCAACTCATGTCGATATATTGACGCACTTCCCACAACGCCTTCACCGGGGAAATTATAATTTGTTATCATAATCGATTTTCATTTTTCACATAAAAGAAGAGTATTTGTTGTGTGTTTTTTTAATGGTTTCCGCTCCTATCTTTAATTACCAAAAATACCACTTGTGTGAAGTTATATGTTAATTAAATACAACTTTAACCTGACATTCTTGCTAAAATGTCGAATACCGATTTGTGCTTGTCTAGATCACAAAACGTGGTTTATCATGAAAAATAGAGCTATGCTTATGAAATGCAAAAAAGACATATAAGCGATTCCCGCTTTTTGCCACTTGCAGCCGAAATCTTCCGAAATCCTAGAATATAAACTTGGACCCAATATTTCCGCAACTTGTGTATGAAATTGTCCACATATAAAACTTTGAACCGACATTTACTCCACGTGTTAGCGTAATTTTCTAAATTCTATAAAACCGAATTCTGTGCAAAACTTCAGCCCTCTATTTCCAATTGTTTAAGCTGTGCGTTAATCGCCAATTGTATCCCTCCAATTAGCCTTCTTTGCAAGCCAAAACAAAATGTTGCCTTTAATCCCCAAATAGAGCGCATGTGACAGGTTAGGATTGAATTTAATGATAAAAATTTTATTTCCAAAAAATTGCTTTATTTAGAATACGTTACAAATACAATGAAATAATCGTCATTAAAACGTATACTTATTATTATTTACTGTGGACCTATCGACCATGACCTATCGCACGAGGAATATGCCTTAAGAATCAAAACTAAATGAAATCTTAAATCGAAACCCATTCAGCTGACATGATCAGAAATTTTGCACTTTATTTGTCGCCATACCCGCTGAAAGAGTATGCAAACAAAACTTTGTCTTACTGTACTTTACATTACATGTTTTTATTAAAAGTTCGCTTGAAAACTTTAATATTATTATCAATTTACTGCACGCTGTTAACTTTTGTGCCAACGTTATTTTCTTACTTTTCGTTTGTTTTTTTTATGTATATACCTATATATATATTTTTGTTCTTGTACAAAATTGCCAGCAATTTGCCGCTGGCAGTCTGGCAGCCTGTTAGCCAAGGTGAACGCAGCTTTTTGCTGCAGCAAAGTATTATTACACATTTGGCCAACTGCATAAATTATGGCTTAACCGCAAGTAATTAAATGCCATGCAGCAGCAGCAGCAGCAGCATATACTCTATGTATTTATATGCGTGCGTGTGTGTATGCGGCCATCTTGGCTGCCATGTTTAATTTTTTTTATTACGTGCTTAAATTTCGCTTAGACTAAAACAGCTTAAATTGCAGGCAGTTAATAAGGAAAGCAAAGCCTTGGCTGCTTGTTGTTGTATATGCTGCATTTGTTGTTGTTTGTGCTTGTGTGTTGTTTGTTGCGCATAATTAGAAATTCATGCGCAACATAACAAACATATTTGCAAGCATATAAGTAATTAATTAGTTCTGCATAGTTTCAGGCGCCACTGTTCAGCACTGTGACGAAAAAATATTGCTTGTATATAAGTGAAAATACCAAGTTTATTGCATTACATATTGTCAAATTCTTATTTCCAATTCATTTGCTGCACATAAAACTGTTATTGAAGATGGCCCTAAAGAAACAAACTCACAAATAATTGCGTACAAAGAATTTCATAAACTATTTTACGAAAACTGCAGCAATCTACAAAGGACAATAACACAAACTAACAACAATGGCAAAAAACTGCAATACACAGGCCATAAACTTGTTACCGAATGACAGTTGCCGCCATTTTGAGTATCCTTTGTAGATGCCTGTGCTCTGGTTTGCCTACACTTTGCCTTCATGCAATTCTGCACTAAATTTTCAAGTGTCAAACTAATGGCCTAAGAAATACTTTATAGCTAAATTTTAAACAATATAAAATCCGCACAAAACCAATTCCAATTGCAGGCCCAAGCTCAATTCAATAAAATACACAATCACACACACATACACATACACATGGACGCCAATATAAATGTAAACATATACAATACATGTCTATTGTGTGCAGCCCAACGTTGTCGAAGTTGAGTTCGTTGCCGATGTATCTGTCTCTCAGTCTATTTGTTGCTGTATTGGTAATGTACTTGTGTCTCCTCTGCGTCTGTGTGTGTGCGCATCATTCATCCGGCGGCCATATTGAGGCAACATATCCGGCGACAGGATGCCAAGACAAGAAAATTTCATGCTATGCTTTGTACGCTTCCGCATGCTGCTCGTTTAGTTCTGTCCAATGTCCGTCTGTTTGTCCGTCCATTCGAATTTCTTCTGCCTCGTCTTTGGTTTGCTTCCCTTGTTCTGCACATTCTTGTTGCTGTTGTTGTTGTTGTTTTCTTTTTTTTTGGTGTTCTTATATTTTATTTCATGCCAACAGCACTGTTTAATTACACACAAAAGACAACACAGACACAGACATAACACACATTGTAGATTCAGATATAGATATAGTCACATGGCCGCTGGACAGGCACACGCATACGCTCGCACGCGCACTCACACACGCACACGCTCTCTTGGCCAAGTTTGTGTGTGCAAGTATGTGTGTAACTGTGTCGGCCTCTATCAGTGTGCATCAGGTAATGGCTCTGCGCGCTGCCTTTGCTTACTTGCAATTTATATTTTCTCCCAGCTGTTGTTGTTGTATGTTGGCAACCCTGCTGCAGCCCTGCCCTTAACAGGCAGCTAGCAACCGCCTGCACCCGCAACACTGCAATTAAGTTCGAGTGCAAAACAAAAGGCCATGATGTTGTTTGATATCAGCCATGTTGTTGCCATTTTGTCGTTTTTTGTTACTCTCGCTCTGTTTGGCTTTATTCTGGCTTGTTTTTATCACAAATAATTTTGCAGCATTACAGCAAAAACAACATATAAGTAAGAACATTCAAGTTACTTAAGTCACGGCTAAGAGATACCCTCCACGCATTTTTTTTTGTGAATTTAAATACATGAGGTTTTTAGTGAAAAACTTTTGTGGCTAACAAACTATTAAAACCAATTTGTATCAACACTACTACAAATAGTAAAACGAAAGGTCAATTGATTCATACGAGTTGGGTTGTTGTATTTTAATAGCTGCCCACGGTAATAGTTTAAGCCACTTGTTGAGGAAAAAGTATTTTTAAAGCTAAAAAACAAAATCATCACCAGAAACATATGTCATCATTAGACACAAAAAGCAATTAATAAAAACAGAGCTGGCTTAATAATTTGTATAATACAATTCATTTATTCTCAGTATTAATATGTCGCACACCTGAAAAAATCCTAAATGGATTAATATTTAAGCAATAAATAACAAATGGAAATTCTTTGCAATTTGTCAACAGGGGAGCTGAATATTGCTGAAGGAAAGGCTTGAGCTGCGAGAAGGAGCTGTGATGATCTCTTCGATCCTCGACTCTTTTTAACTATCTATAATAATATTAGATTGTACCGACGCTGTCCCACTGAAAAACAATTTTACGCAATAAAAAATAAAGTCCTTAAAAGTATATTTATTTGCCCATATTGCCTCAGTTAGAAAACAGAAGATAAGTAAGTTCAATATCCTAGTAGGGAAGTAGTAAGTGACTAATGGGCAACTCGGGCTTATAATTAAGCAATTAAATGGTTAAATTCACTTGCTTCTTTATGTGCATAAAATAATATTAAAAAAATTCTTTTATAAAAACTTAATGTAGCTATTTGCTTTTAAAGAGTGCAGAGTATGAAATGCCTGATGAATGTTTACAGCAAAACCAAATACAAATACACAATTAAATACACAGACAACTGTGTATGTAATAATAACTGATTAAAGACTCTGTTGACATATAATCTGTAGATAAACGAAGCTTTGCTTTTCAATAATGAGTTGCTGATGGCCTGACAGATGGATTTTCCATTTGCAGCTGCAGTTGGCGATGCGTGACTTGGTTGTTTAATAATGTTTGGGGCACGTAGAAAAAAAAAAGTTCCAAGTGTATATGTAATCTCTATTATATTCATCCATAAAACTGTCACCAAATGTTGCCGCATACCATACATATGATAGTCATCGTTATCACATCTTTCGCTGACAGCTTCCTCTACTTACATAACCCAAACTTACAAGTAGTATGTATATATCTACAACTATTAATCAAATGCTGTCTGTCTAACCTTCAATTAACTTCAATTTAGGGCTGCGTTAAAGCTTTGTTAAAGCTTCATTAAAGCTTTTGTCTGTTCTTTTTGCTTTGACTTTTGCACTTTACCCTTCGCTCTGCTAGCTGCTACAATAATTTGCGACAAATAACTGCAGCACTTAAAGCCTAAGCCAGTAGGGAAAGTTTTTAACAAACAGTTTGAGTCAAGATAGAGAATGCTGCGCAACAAAATGTCAGCAAGTTGGTTAGAAACCTTGAAACAATGTCACAAGAAACTTGGCTCAAAGAGCAACTTGTCAGAAATTGCGCATACGCCGCGTTAACTTCAAGCTGAAACCAAAAACCAGCTTGTGACTTGCTACTTGCGACTTGTGGTAAATCTTGCCATTGAGCGCTTGACAAATTCTGCGAGTTTGATGGACTTTTTTTTTCAGTCGGGATGAGAATATATGTGTGTGTGTGTGTGTGTTTGTGTGTATGGGATTTGTAAAGCGGCCATAACGCGTTTTAGTACCTTGAAAATTTGTGCACACAATTTTACTCTTAAGAAGCGCAAAAGAGAGCGCGCGAGAGACAATTGAAAACTTTGCTCATATAAAACAAACTTGAAGTAAGTTTCTGGGCCCGGCCTACAATCTAAAATGTTGAATGAATGAGGGCGTCTTGCATACAAATTTTCCAACACACGCTGCGACCAACAACATAAATTGTTTGGCTTAACAGAGCTGGCCCATAAAGTTAAATTGAACATAATTTAATTTGACTGTGAACCACAAAAGTTTTGTATTTTTAATTAAACAAACAACGACAGCAACAACAACAACAAACAGCAGCAAATCAAAGAGCGAATTGTTAAGCATTTTAATTTTGAATGTTGTTACAAATGTTCGTTAGGTATTTTTTGTAATTTCTTATTTATTATTTGTTTCAGCCTTTCTTGCTACTTTTATTTATTTTTTTTTTTTTTTGTTATTGCCAGTCAGTTGATGCTAAGGCTTAAACATAAATCATGCCCTGACACAAAACAAAAAACAGCAAAAAAAAAAAAGAAGCAAAAAAATGAAAAAAAAACAAAATATCCTTGTTGCGCTGAAATTTTGAAATTTATTTTTGGGCTATAACTTTGCATTTTTGTTGTCATTGCGGTAATTAATCAACATAGCACCATAGTCCGGGTCTATTCGATTCTACAGCATTTCCTGCATTATCAATTATAAAATATTTATGATTAATTGTATCGGTTGGTTGTTTTTTTTTTGTGCTTTTGGTTTTTTTGTGCCTTAAATTATTATTATAGCTATTACTTTTATTTTTTGCAGTAATACGGCTTTCAGTGGCTTTGCAACGCATCTCTGTGTGTGCTTTTAATAAAATTTATTATTGCTGCTCCATTATGCAATTGTTAAAGCGACAACAATTAAACGAAATTAATTTCATTGAAATATGGATGCTCGGCGACAGGCGAAAAAAGTATTAAAAAGCCATTACCGTTTCGAGTTTCGAGTTTGGAGTTTGGTGACAACCCAAGCCGCTGCAGCATTTTGTCTGAGAAGCTAAGCCCATTAGGCGCAAATTATACGAGCAGCTCTTCGTATAAAAGTTAAGCAAGTTATTTCAGTTATTGTTTTTGTTTTTGTTACTGTAGCTTAGCTGCTTTGGTCTTGTGCTTAATTTTTATTTTGCCTTTGCTGCAATAAAAGATAGAAACTTATTTTATGGCGCTATTTATTTTGCTGATTACAGTTTTTACGAGCACGCGACAAAAAAAAGTAATGTCAAAATAAGAAATCGTTGCATACTTTTTGGTGTTACCTTTTGCCGCCATTACACAAGCGAACAAACCTAACCTCAATATTCACACCGCCCCATACAAGAAAAAAAAAAAACAGCTAAAAAATTGACTAAAAAGGCGAAAAACAAAACGAAAAAAGATAGCCAAAAGCAAAAGCAATAAAAATGCATTTTTATGAGCAAAACTACCAACAAACATAAATCTCTATCGAAAGCTGCTTTGCATTGCCATCCCGGAATCGCAACGTACACTCCATATACCTGTTTCACACAGCGAAAAATTCTGAAAGAACGTGGCTTAATGTGCACTTTTTTTGCGTAATGCTCTTTCTTCTTTAAGTTACACACAAGTTGTCGTCTTTATGCATGGCTGAAACAATAAAATAAAGAATTAAAAACAAAATATAATAATTAATATTAGAGCTGCCAACGGTAAAGTAAATTCAAGACCGTCCGTTTTGCCTTTTAAATTAAGCACGTATTTCTCTACCCTGCTTTTCTTTTTAAATGTTTTGTTGCTCTTTATAAACGAAGCTCAACTGAACATTAAATAAATTAATGTTTATAAGAAAAATTTTCAATTTGTTTTTAATTTTATCATTTTGTAAATTAAAGCTTAATTCATTAGCTATTTTATCTTCTGAATGAAAGAGATTTTACCCCTTTGAATATGGACTTAAAATGGCAGCACTTAAAAAATATTTTGGCTTAATTTATGTTAATATGGAACAAATAATTACGGAACAAAATTTGAATGTTTGGCCGTACTGAAATTTTGCCTTTAGATTATGCTAAACGTTTTCATAGCATACGTATACGCAATGGCTGAATAAAATTTCCTCGCATTTGCGTATTAGTTTATTAGTCATTTATAAGATAAGATATTTATTTTTTTCAGCACAGTTCAATACTTAACAATCATTATGTTTGTCACCAGCTAAAAATCGTATTTTTTAAGAGGTTTTTAGACCAATGCTAGATAGTGTAAAAATGTTTGCTCACTATGGTTTTGGTAAACGCTTTTCTAGGTGCTTCCAATTTTATATATGCTTTAAGAGCACTTTTTTTTTTGTTAAATATAAACAAAATTAATTAATCTACGCTGATCTATTTAAGGCAACAAAAGCTATGGTGAATATTCCTATATTGACTGTTTGTACTGCAGCCGCTTTTTTCAATCACCCCAACTTCATGACTTCATGGAATATTTGCAAAAGCCAGTGTTTTCAATGTTTTTAAAGTAAAAAAAATGCGTTCCAAGTTTAAAATATAATACTTTAACAAATTTTTCATGAATAAGCCAATTCGTTGTGAGTTCATGTGCCAATAAATATGTTAATCAGATGAATAAATTATTATTATTATTTTAAAAAGCTATTTTAATTTTTTGCTTGACCCGAATTATTAAATTAGTTTTAATGTTTTAATTTTTAAATAATAAATTGGCAATTAAAAAGCACAAAAAAAATAATTTGTAATTTCTCAATGGAATACAATTAAAAAAATATTTTTTTCCTAAATATAAAAATTATTAAAAATGTGCATACAAAAATGCATTACTTTATTAGAAAATAACTTTTATAATAAAGCATTAGTGTGTAGCAATTTGCTTCTTCTTTTATCAATATTGTATTATAACCTAATGTACTTATTGGTTGATTGATAATAAATAAATATATAAAAAAAAAAATAATAATAAATAATTAATAGGAAATAATTTTAAAACGCGCACATAAGGTTCTCATAGATTTTAAACTAAAACAAGCAAAACATTAGAATCATATTTCAATTTTGCACAGTGTACCAATATGTCTGTAGGTGCACATCTTTGTGAGTGTCACTGCAAGTGTAGATATAAGATAATGTTGCGACTCTACTAAGACTCTACTATGACTACTGACTACATATATCGACTGACTGCCGTGTAGAACAATAACAAATGCATGCGGAGAAGTCGAGTAATGTGGGCGGATGAGGAACTGATTGTGGGGTAGCAAACAAATTACAATTCGCTTGTGGATGCTCGTGAACGTGCATGTGGATACGTATGTAAGGTCGAGGGCATTGGGGAACGAGAAAATAATCCCATTTGTAAAAATTGATTGCAGTTTATCGATAAAAAACGTTTGAGCAGACCTAGACGTCCAAGTGAATGTACATAGTGGTGAGAGAAGGTGAAGCATGAGGACAAAGAGTAGGAGCATGTAAACGTGTGGCAGAAAGATGAAACACGTTGCATGTGAAGTGGAACGTGCAGTGCAGCAGACGTTGACCAGTGTTGGTCACAGCACCAAAGCGCTGTGTGGTATACTCTTATGTGGGTTTGTATGTGCGAAGGTGTAGGCCGCCATGGCTGCCGCCATATCTGGCAGACATGGGTTACATGTGTAAAGCACAGGTCATTAGTGTGCTTGACAGATTTGTGTGTGCGCTGCTGGTTGCTGCTAGCTTCAAGCTCCTGAGTGCTACGGGCTGCCTCTCTATCTGGGAAGTTCATGCAGCCAGCCAGCGACATTAGTTCGTGATTAATGACTGGCATTGGCCAGAGCCAAGGCAAAGACGACACATGGCTGCAAATAAACTCAATCGCAGAGTCAAGTTATAACAACAACCACAACAAGAATAGCGTCAGCAACAACACAATCAAGCCAATTATCCATGGCTAAGGCTATAACTGGGAATCTAGGCAACGCATTTGCTATTTATTTCTATTTATTTGCCAAAAATATTTTTCAATTTCTATATATATACGAATATGTATTACGTGCTGCCAACGTCAACGCCAACGCCAACGCCCAACCTACAGCTAACTGGCAACTTTGTGTTAGCCATCGTCGACTTTAGCAAATTGGTCACAGGTTTCGCTTGAGTTGCGGTTTTTTGGCTTATACAAAAAAAAAAAAAAAACCTTTTTGCTCTTTGCTTACCTTACACAAATACATACACATACACACACACACACACACTTACACCTACATGAGTAAGAACATTGCAGTGCATTCAATGAAAATGTGGCCAAAAACTTTTTTGCACTGACGCTTGGGCAACAAATGTTGCCAAACTAGCCATAAGACCCACTGACTGGTTGCTTGTCTGGCTTTCTGGCTGACGGGCGTTGCAGTTGCGGCCGGAAATCTAAATTTACAGCATTACAACTTCCGGTAAGCTGCTTATTGGCATAGAAACTCAACGCTTACTGCTCAACATTCGACCAACTGCAAATAAAATCCGACAATAAAATGATTTATAAATAAACGTTGCCTTGCCACACAGGCCTCCCTCACTTGTTCCCTCGTTTGAAACTACCCAATACTTTACAAAAATAAACGCCAATGAGTTGTCGATTTTTGCAATTTCAGTCAACGTTACAAGTTTTGTCCAATCAGCCCACCCAATGAAGCCAATCCAGACTCATTGAAGTGCCTCAAATAACTGGAATACCTTGTTCCTCCTGATTAGCATTTGCTACACTTACGAGCAATTACATGTGAATGGCAACAGTCCGTAGTCAAGTGGAAGTGTGCCACAAGGAGTGCTTTTGTGGGTAGCACGATACATATACAAAGTAATAAAGTAGATTTGCTGTATTTAGTACACTAGTTAGCAAAAATTGCAGCGATAGCTTAATATTTATTATTTGCGTATGTTATAGTATTATTCGTCAAGAAGTACAAAAAGTTCGCGTAATTATGTTGTATAAGAGAAGAAGTACTATTTACCTCAACTTTAAATTATAGACCTAAGCACTACTTAATAAAAGCGTTCTTTTGTTTTCATATCCAACGATTACTTTTACTAAGCCCATCAGAGCAGTGCTATTGTTTTAAAGCCAACAGCTTAGACTCTACAAGACCAAACAAACTGCAAATAAAAAGGCCACATCCTGACCAAAAATTCATTCAATGTTGCACTTAATTTTAAGTATGTACATTCATAGCAACGTTCCGAAAACAATCTGATTTCATGCACAAGCTTCATTTATTTTATGTGCACAAGAAATTTTCCACAATGTTCTTAGCAACATTAACTTTAGTTGAATAGCTCATTGATTGTCAGAATATATATCGAGTCTAGAAATTCATGAGTGTTCCTTATTAAGCTTAGTTTAATTCATTGCTGCAGGCTGGCATTCAAGATCATTATTATATTTCTTAACATATGAGTTATTCAGCCGTGCTCCGGAAAACGAATCCGAAGAATTTATTCTGATTCTTTTTGAAAAAGACTGTTTGGTGCTCCCAATTCCACCAAAACGAATTTTTCATGTACATAGTTTGAAAACGAATGTTTTGCTACAAGGGGAATTAAAACGAAACGCCAAAATAGGTTTTAAAAAACACTTATTTTATACTGAAATAATTTTTTAAATATTCATTCATATTCTTAGATTATATTTATGCCAGCTTTAAGGGAGATATTCAGTGACAATTATTTTTAAATATATGTTTACTTTTCAATATTTTTAAAATGAATACCCAACTTACTTTAAAGTTAATAAAACAATGTAATTCCAAAAAGGCACATGCTAAAATGACTAATGCCTTATTTAAATTCTTGAGCACCCTACGGAGTCTTGTGGATGAATAAATATTATGTATACGCTTATATTTTTTATAAATAAAAAAATCGATAACTATACCTTCGACTAAGTTTTCTTTAACATATCTGCCAAAGATGTTATTAAAAATAAATAATAATTTTTTGCAACAATACCTTTTTATTTCATAAAGATTCTCAAGGACGCTGCAAAACACATTTATTTTCTGGTTTGGAACAGCAGCTTAATTCCGCTACACCATAGAATTTAATGAAAACCTTACAAATAAATAAATAAATATTTATAATAGAATATATATAGCAATTCTAAATATATATATACATATGTAGCATATAATCGTATTTGAATATCTTCGAGTATATTAGGTACTCGTACGCGTATGGAGCAACAAAAACAAAAAAAAAAAACTTTTTTAAAAAGCTTATAGTCCAGAGCGAGTTCAATGCAATAGTGCAAAAAAAGCTTAAGTATATCTGCTTTTTCTAATAATAATTCAAATAAATATCATCTACTTCAACTCACTCATAATTGGGTATTTAATAAAGCATTTTTCCAATTTCCTTAGTACGAACTGCAATTGTGAATTCTTAAAGGAGCGAACTCTTAATGCTGAGAACATCGAATTTCGAGGTAAAATGAATTGATAACTTTATTTTTAGCCATGCTCACTGCAAGTCAATGCCTGACTAGGTGCAGGTAGATAGGGTCAGGGGTAGGGGCAGCTTCCTTTATAAGTGCAACTGCAACTGAGTTGCAGCTAAATTGCATTTATGGCTTTGCGCTTTTATTTAATTTAGCACATACAATTTGCCCGCTGTAGCGTCTGTGTATTTGTTGGTGTGCGTGACTATTACTACCCACCTACGTTAAACCACACAGGGAGCGAAATCCTTTCAAACAATTTCTATACAACTCGCAGCACAAATGAAGCAACATTTTCTCTCAAGAAAATGCGATTTGTGCGCTTTTTGAATGCAGGAGACGTACGCCAGCCAGCTGCCCCTTCACAGCTCTGCCGCACTCATACCCTTAAAAACCTATGGCTACACTTTTTCAAGCCACGCAAGACTTATCCTTTGATGCTAAAACTGCAATGGCAAGCAAAAAAGGAAGAGAAAAAAACTCAAGCCAGTTACAAACGCTAGACAAATGCACAAAAGCATAGTTCGTTGTATTCCTGTGGGCGGCAATGGCTAATAAAAGGGCGGCGTTGTCAGCGGCAAGTGCTGACCATGCAACACACAGCGTATGAGTAACGACTGATAAAATTAAAATTATTTGCGCGCTTCTTCGCTACAAGGCGGCGCCCCAAAAAAATTCTAATTGCGGCATTTAAATGAAACGTCACCCAATGGAACAAACCATTGCCACTACCAAGTGCTCTTCAGGTTGCTCAATGCCTTCGTCCTTGTCATTCAGCATCAAGTATAAAATATAAAGTTTTACAAGTTTAATTATGCAGTAAGTCCGCAGCCCACAAGACTGCATAACAATGAAGCGTTGCCGTTGTCATCATCATCATCATCTTCATCATCTTTGCAGTGGCAGTTGCGGTCGTTGCCATTACGAGCATAACATAAAAGCATTCGAGTCAGAGAGCCATTTGTCTGGGCAAGCAGCCACTTGGCCAACAGCATATTGACCATACTCATGGCCAATTAAAATTTTAATATAATGCATAATGACAAAAAACAAAAAGATTTTATCTGTACTCCCGGTAGGCACACTGCTGAAGCATTTTGGGTTGATCGGCATCCGATCGAAGTGCAGCTTTCACCTAATTACAAGCATAAAGACTAAAATGAATTTTGCAATTTATTAAAGTGTTAATTGCATGCATTATTGTGCAGCTGTGTGACGTCACCATTACACTATAAACGGTTTAAGGTATGAGTCTGAGCCCCACAAACAATGCAGCACATTCATTAATTGTATACACTGGCGTGAAATTAAAGGCAGCCGACATATTGTTGTCATCTTTTTGTTCTTCTACAATTAAAAAGTCAACACATAAAATTGAACGCGAGTGTCCACACACTCACACTCCCGCATACACACACACACACACTTGGCAGCTGCTGCCGGAATAACTAAAAACCGGAGCACCTTTTAGATAACGCCTCATTTCGGGAAAACAAATAAAAATAAGCAACAAAAAGAAAAGCACTCCCAACCTGAAAATGCAAACATAAAATTAAATATTGCTAAAGTTATCTCGACTACGGCATACTTTATAAACACATACCGGAACAAAACAAGGCTTTTGAATAAAATAGTTTTATACTAGGAAAGTGTGTTAGCTTAAGGGGAGGTTCTTTCAAATTTGGCCGAAAAGAAGGTGAAGTTTGGGAATTTTTTGTGGCATGATGAAAAGGCTTACAAACTTCCTGTTTTGATTGTTAAATGCGATATTTATTGTACAATAATTGGAAATTTTTTTCTCGACAATATTCAAAATGGCGGCTGAAAAATGGCGGCTCTTGTCTGCCTCTGCCCGCAGAATATCGTCTCCGCATTTCAGTTCTCCAGCCTCTTATAGTGAATCGAAATAAAAATGTTTTTTATTTATTGAAGTTAATGAAATTTTCTATGCCTTATACTAAATTAGAACGAGTTTTGACGAAAAATTAACTGAAATGTGGACGTTCGAAAAAAAATTGTTGTTTCCACATTTTTTCGCCGATTTTGATAAACAACCAATCATTTTTTTCGTAATCGATCGAACTTTACGAGCCAAGATAAAAACTATATGAAAAATATTTATAAATTGTATTTGTTTTAAAAATTGCTAAAAATTAAAAAGCCGTAAATTTGACGAAAATATTTTCCAAATAAATATAATCGATGCGTATTCAATTATCTACAGTTTAGTTAAAAAATTATCAAAATCAGTTTGGTACCTACATTTATTTGCTTTTAAGTAGAAACTTTTTTTTTATTTCGAAAAATGCTTTTTTCGTTTAATGCAAAAATTGTTGGACTGCATTTTCGGTTTTAGCATTTACTATGCAAATGACTAAAACATGTTGAGGATACCACAATTTTTTACATTTTTAAAGTAGTGTAATTTGAAGAGTTTGAGGGGCAGAAATAGTTGTTAATGACAAACAAGAACATAAAAAAAAAACTAAAATTCAATGAATTCTTTGCCAGGTGACAATGTGTACTTTTTTAGTACTGTAAAAATAAATTTTATGTATGGAAAATTTCACTATGGAAAATTCTGTTTTGCTAATTTATGCAAACTACCAAATTCTCATTTTAAGGGGTCTACGCAGTTCGAAAAATTCCATATGGAAACTATTGTATATTATTTCAGATGGAGCCACCAGTGTGTGGATAGTAAGTCAAAGTGTTATTTTTTATTGAATTATCGTTTTTTTTCCTACACTTTGGGATAATGTGGGCACACTCACATTATAATCAGCTGCTTTATGTTTATAAAAACCAAGCGCGCAAAATAAGACAAAGCATTGAATAAAAAAAACATGGATTTGAATCAACAAGTATTGTTAACATTACTTAGTATAAACAATGCATGTATGACTGCCTAATTGTAAAAAGGTTGGCTGCAAAAAAAAAACAACAAGAAGAGTGTCTGGGTGAACTCTTTTTTAAAGGGCAGAGCATTTTTTAAAGATGTATGTATTTTGTATTGGACTAATATTACAACACAATTGTGTAGATTTGGTGCGTAATCCATTGGTGTTTCATGAAAATTGTCATATGTCCTCAACAAATTTCAATATATTGCTTGGAATGTTGGAGCGTTTCTTGATTCCTAAACGGCTAACTCGACCAGACATGCCTTCCGGCTAAAGCCAAGTTGGCAACTAGTACATTAAAGTGCATTTTGTTTGTTATATCTAGGCCTCCCATCGCCATTTAAAAAAAAAACGAGAAAGCGAGAATATCAAAATTCAAAAGCAGGTAAAAACGAGAATTTTTAAATAATAATTTTTTGACAACATAAGTATGGGAAAGGCTTGTTAGTTGCCTAACCTGGTCGATTTTGATGTTCTATTAGTGAAAACACCTAAATTACACCTGTCTTCGATGGCAAATACGCCGTAAACAATTTAAATGTGTTTTTGATGCGAACAGACTTGCGTCTGTGTGTGACAAAATATCAAAATTGTTTTTAAAGAATTCGAAAATAAAAAACATTATTTTTGACTGCGCTCAAAAAGTGATCAAATCAAAATGAAAAATCAAGGAAAATATATGTGCTGGAACTAAAATTCAATGAATTTTCACAATCGAAAATGGTTTTCGGACATACAGGGAAAAGACAAATTTTTTTCAATGCATTACAAAATGGCTTCAAAAATGTAAGTTGCCACACTTTTTGGCTTGTAAGTTGCCACACATCTATTTTCATTTTTTCCTATTGCTATGTTATTATATGACTGTTTCATTGTGTGGAATTATCATTGAAACTAATTTGAATTGTTTTTAGTGCATTTTTCTTCCATTTTCGGATATATTTTTACAATATTTTCCGTAACAATTCATTTTTAGTATGGCTGCACACAAAGAAATCACAATTTTGGCTTCTCTGGAAAGATATATTTTTCTTTTTTTTTTTAAATTCAATTTAGTGCTGAGTTAAATTTAAAATCAATAAATTTTAATAAATTTTAGCAATCATGCGTTTTTATTCAGTTTTCTCAAATTTTCAGCGATTTTTGCAGGTATGGCAAATTGCAAACCTTTTTTAAGGTGGTCGTTTCCAAGCTCTTTGGAAAATTGTCTGTAAAATTCTTATTTTTATATATGCTTATTATGGATTATAGCTCTTTCCAACGGTATATTTACATCGATGCCTATGTGTAATCAATATCGAGATATAGACAAAAAAAGTTATGGTATGGCAACGTACAAGCCTTTCTCCAATGTATTCTATTTATTCAAAGTAAATAGCGAAAAAAATTATCACAAAATGATTATTCTAGTGGTATAAAATCAGTCAATGGTAACACTTTTTTTTCTGATGATAAAAACTTTGTGCTGTAATTATCGCCTTTTTTTATTGCTCTTCATATGTCAGGACGTTTTTTGATTGCATCATAAAATTCCTTGCATGTTTGGTTTGTATTGAATTTAATTACGATCATCGATTTAATTCTATCCAATGTAAGCTCAGAACGGTCGCTCTTCCTTCCACACATGTTCTTGTCATCTTTTTCGAGTTTCGAACTCGAAGAGAATTTTCCACTCTGTCTATTTTAGTTCTCTCTGGCTGTGATGCTGTTCGACACCTTGTCTTTAATCCTTTCTCCACACTACGATTCGTCGTCATTGTTGCTTGTGTTAGAGTGCATTATACGTTTCTTTTTTGGTTTCAGTTTCATAGCTGTGCGTAATGTTGAGAGATGGCAACAAACAAATGGAGCGAAATATTGAACAATTTCGTCAAATGCATTTTTTTGAATTGCTTAGTTTCTCCGAAATATGTGATGACTTCAGTATTTTTTTAATAAGTAATTGAGACAAAAAATCATGCAATTTAAAAAACGGGAATAAACATGAAAAAATGGGAGCCCGGGAATTGTCTTGAAAAAACGGGAATTCCCGCTTTCCAAAGGCTCGATGCGAGGCCTATCCCATAACACTGCGTACTCCTCCACTGTTTTAATAAGCGCTATTTCCTCATCTCTTAGAAATGATTCGCACCGTTTTCTCCCACCTGCCATTTCGAACAAAATATAGTGCATATACATTAATTCGCGCCAAAGCGCTAAAAATCAAACAGCTGTTGTTAGTGTTACCACACCTAGTGAAGTAGTGGCGCCATCTAACGTTAAGAATTTTTAGACAACACTGTTTTGTTTTTTTATCTGCGTTCGATTGTCAAAAATTTTTGATCGGAATTTTTCGCGACTATTTTTTATATGAAGTTTTTCATTTTTTTGCGTGCTGCGTATAGGCCTTTAAATAATAAGGATATTAATGGCAGATTTTTTTAATTAAATATCGCATATCCTTCTGGGTTCGCAATATCTTGTAATCTAGTATTTGGCAAAAAAAAAGAATAATAATTTAGAATTAAAAAAAATTAAAGCTTTTGTTGCTTGCGAAAAAAATGGTTGAAAAATTATGTTGCATAGAATTGTTCCTCAAGACTGGCTTTCGAACGTCTTGTATAATTTCTCTGACTGACTTTTTTTGTCAGTCGACCCTAGGTGGAGTGTGGGGATCTCTATTAATAACTGTTCGAAGAGAACAGGGACCTACATTTCATAGTCGAATCTGAACAGCGGTGTCTTGAATTAATAGAGATTTTCTTGGGCAAATAGCTAGCGATACAACTTTGGGACTATAATATTAAAGATTATTGAAAAATAAATGTATTCTTAAAAATCCTTAATGTAATAAAATAATCGTACCTAAAACAAGTCTATGCATAAAGTAAACAATTTTAATAAGTAGCAAATCCACTGTGTCGGTCAAAAATGCCTTAAGGCAAAAATATCCGGCTAACGTCCTAAATAATTTTAACTATGAGGAATATAGAGAAAAATACCAGAATTACAACTTAAGCTTTGGTTTTGTTACAAAAAGGATTTATGAGAAAATATGATAAAAAGCATAAAAGGTAAAGTAAGGTAAGGTTGGATATTTGCCAGTACCATATATATTTATTTATTTATTTATTTATATATATTTTTTTTTGAGCTTTAATTATATTATATTTTCAGAAATATATATTACACGCGAGAATCACAAAATATTACCGAAAACAGTAAAACAAATATAGTCAATTTAGAAATGTAGACGCTTTTTGTAATCCCTTTTGGTCAAAAAAGCCCATCTTTTCATGTCAAGCTTTCGGGTCTTTATATTTATTTACAAAGTGAACACCCCAAACATGTTACTAGAATTGTATACAATAGGCCGTGCTCCGGAAAATGAATTCGAATCGTGCTCCGAATTTCACCAAAACGAATTTTTTTTTTGTGGTTTAAGCCCGAATGTTTTGTTGCAGAGAAATCAAATCGAATAAGCAAAATAGGCTGAAAAGTAAAGGCATTTTAAACTGAAATGATTTTTCCAATATTCTTTGATATTCCTAGATTCTATTTATGCCAATTTCAAGTTAAATATGTATTGATAAATATTTTAAATTATTTTTTTTGCTTAAATGTTGTATGGCTTGCATACAAAAAATGTTCTAATAATAGGAGTAGTCGTGGACAATTTCCCTCGAAAGATGAAAAAAAATTCAGATTTGAGCACGCAAAAACGAATACGACGTTCGAATGAAAAACAAATTATCTATTTTATCTTAAACATTTTTATTTCAATCATTTTTCATTATTATCACTTAAGGCTCATACGCAGCATGCAAAAATTTCGCACGGAATGAAAAAACTTCATATAAAAAAAAAAAATCGCACTGTGGGCCTTTACAAAACAATCTGGAGTTTTAATCAAGGACTAACGCAAGGTTCGACGTTTGCACTGAGAAGCAAACATTTCCACAGAAATTTGTCGAGTAGGGAACGAAATGCAAAGTAATTGATATTGAATGGTATGTATACACTAACTACCTGTAGCTTTTGTGGTATTAGGAATTTCTGTTTTTTTTTGCTATTTTATCTAGATGCATACACTACTACAAATTCCATATATCCTTTTATCCATTTTACACTTACAGCGTATGAAAACAAAAAGTTCATTCACGTTACGAAAATTTTCACAGTAATTAGCAAAGTTTTACGCCTAACAACAAAGGACTTCCGTTTTTAAGGCTGTCGACGTAGCTGCCACAGCCGCTTTTAATGAAAAAACCCCCGACTCCATCTTCAATGCTGTTCTGGTTTAAGCAAGTGATACATGTAAGTGAATAGCGTCGGGGGCGGCAGCCCTATTACTATGGTAGGCAGGCTAAAGTATTATATGGTTCAAATTTGGGCGCAAACCCAATTTGTTTTCCAGAAGCATGCTATATTTCTTTGTGGGTTTTGGGTGTTTTGTGGCCCTTTTGTGTGTGTGTGTGTGTAGACTGACTGGGTCGGAAAAGTTACACAACTAAGGCTTAGCTAGCCGCAGCTTTTGTAGTTAAGAGCCGGGCTAGTTGGGGCACATTGAGGAAAATGCGCGAAGGTCAAGAAAAGAAAACAAAAATAGTTGATAAATTTAAATTGCTACAAGTTTAGAAAATGTGACCTTTAAAAGACTTGAACAACTTTGATAGGCATCTTAACGGAATACATATTTGACATTTATGCAATAAAAGTTGCCTAGCTGCGCGCTGATTGAACGAGTCCTTGGTCCCATGGGAACCAACATATCACTCAAATATTATTGATGTTACTTAAGTGACGCACTGACATGCCAAATATGTTTTAACTTTTCTTATTTCGTTTTACCATCTATTTTGTATATGAATAATATGGCCAATTTATCGAATGCCCGCAAAAGTATGCTATATATGCAAATATTCGATTAAATTGACTTTATTGAATGTGTCAAAGAATTTTGATTTCGCAATTGAAATGTATGTATTCCATGGAAATGTTTTTCATTTTCATTTGCTCAATATTTCACAAGAATCTTGTTTCATTGAAAACAATTTTCCCTTTGCCAGAGATGACTGTGCAAAAAAAAAAACATAGTGCACTTTTTCTAAACTTTATTTACAAAGTCTGACCAGCAAATCACAACAATGTGTGCATGCCCCGGCACATATTGCAAATCAACAATGCAACAACGTAGAATTGTTGCATGTTGTTGTTGTTGGTGTTTATGCGAGCAGCAACATTTTCACAAAAATTAAATTGTGCATTCGTGCAAGTTCGCACTCTAGAATTATGACACAATATACGACAGTAATAAATGTGCTAAAAGTCAAGACACAAAAAGCAAACGTAAACTTTTTACTTGCAACTTGTAATTGTTGTTATTGTTGGTTTTGTTATTGTTGATGCATGTTGCATGTAGCAAAACAATTTTCACACGTGCGGCGCACATATTCAGCTGAAAAGGTGCAGACAAGCTCATAAATTTCTAAGAAGACCAAGGCAAATAACTTTAGATGTAGAATATTCTGACGCAGCTGCAGACCCAATGATGGTAATGGAAATGATTATGTTAAAGACAATGGCTGCAATGAGTGAAGAAGTGCAGCTTAAAGGAAATCCTCTTAAAGTCACATGGCGTATGAGTAATAACCAGCTCGTACGCAAACAAACTGACAGCGGCAGTGGCAAAAACAAAAGTCGTTTATATACCATGGCAGGATGGCTGCAAAAATATTTCCTATGCAAATGATCAAAATAATTACATGAAGCGCAACTTTCTGCCAGTCAGACAGAGACACACTAACACACACACACACACACACAAACTCAAAAAGGACAAACGCTCTTAAGGGTTCTAGCTGGCAGTTACTGGCTGTGGCAGTATAGCAATGGCTGTAGCAGTGGCAGTGGCAGTCGCAACTTCAAAATGATGAAAATGAGTTTTCTTTACAAACAAAATTAAATGCAAAAAGAAGCAGGCGGCAAAAGAAAATTGCACACAAAATCCAACGATGTGCAAAGTTATTTTTCACAAGTGCTTTACGCGTATGCAACCCAACCCAGCTCGGATACCTAGAAACCGGGAACCCTTCGAACCCTCCTACCCACTCCAAAGACAACAACTATGAGGGTAGTCTGCATGTGGCCATGTGGTTGTGTGGATTTCCGTTAACTTATGGTTAGCAGTCTGTGGCGTGTGCGCGGGAGCATGTCACCGGCTTCGCTTGTGCCCCAACTACGCTTTCTCTCTCCTCATATTATTCACTCTTTTTAACACTGTGTGTTCTATGTGTCTATGAGAGCAGTGCTGTTCCGGCTTTCAACACAGAGCGTACGATTTGCCTGCTCGCAGTGGAAGTTCGCAAGCTAATATATATTAATTATTTGCTCAACGTTTAATTAAGTCTAATTTTTTCAAAAAAGTTTATTTCATTTAAAATAACTTTAATAATAAAGTAGAAAAAGACTGCGGTCTTGATCTCTTAAAAAATATGTATATTAACAGCATAAGCCTTACAAAACAATATGAAAATGCAATAAATTGAAAAATTAAAAAAATAAGTTTAACAATAGAAGTACTATAGATATTGAGTATATTTTCACTTTAAAAACAATATCGTAAAATGATAAAATAGAAAGATAGATAGAATTTTTCATCTTTCAATTGGGTCATCTCTATATCATATAAGATGTAAAGGCTAGCAACAAACCATTTTTAAAAGGCAACACTGTAAATGGCAGTCAATAGAAAGACAAAACATTGTATTTTAAATATAAACGAATTTGAAAAAAAAAAATGAATACACTTTAAAAAAGAAATCAGGAATTGAACCGTCTGTGCATATTCCAATTTTTATGCTGTGCAAATGACGGCAATTTTTCATAGGGCAAAGCGCTTCCAAATGCAATGCCACTGCATCACCAGGCACCACACAGAGCACCACAACACATCAGAGCAAATTGCGCCACTACTTCAACTCTTTTCCACTTTCTCTCTTCTCATCTAGCTCTTTGTAATGTCAGATGAATGCTTGGATGTGCCGACTGTCTAGCTGCTAGGTGCCATGTGACAATAAGTTTGCTGTCTTTCCCAAGATCCAGGTCTTCACTCTTTTACATAGTCAAAAGCTTTTGTTTGGCGCAACGTAGTTGCTTAATTGCCACAACCAAGATAAAACTTTTACACATATAACACATACGCCCTGTGTGCGTATGCACAAACTTGTAGTTATATTGCAGCCTAGCGTATTCTATAACTGGTAATGCATTTAAGTGAATTGCAGTCTGTACTCCTCGTACACTACTTCGTGCCTTTGGCTGTTTGTTTAAATGCTTCAACAACATTAAGCCCACGCAAAGACCAAGAGCAAGACCTCCTGAATCCAGAGGAACATAAAAATCAAGCATCATTTTTATTAAATCATCAAACGCATAGACAAACACTCAGACACAAATGGTTTTCACTCACTCTCTCTCTCTCTCTCTGGATGCTCTACAATTTGTGTGCTACGCAGTGTGGTGTACAAGTGGATGCTTAAACCTTTAATAACAACACCAAGACGCACACTCGCACTAACACAGACACTCATAATAAATATAATGCCGTAGCGTTTGAGTATACCAGTATATATGTATCTGAGTGTGCGCGAGTGTGTGCTGGTTGCCATGTTGTCGTTGTGAAAATATCAATAAAGAAAACTAATGAAGTGCGCGCTGCCTTAAGTGGCTTATTGTCACTTTGAGACACTCACTCACTCACTCACTCACTCATACACCCATTCATACACTCACATTCATGCAAGCGTATAAAGTACTCCTCCATGTGTATGTCAAAGGCCAACTAGAGTTGGCTTGGCTTGGCTTGGTCTGCTCTTTGTGTCGCGTCATAAAATCCGCACTTATTTTTCCTTTTATGCAACTAAATACAAGTATGTGCACAAACAAGTAAATAACCCTAGCCAAGTATAAAGCTCTGTATCTTTGTGCGCGTGTGTTTGTGTGTGTGTGTGTTTGTATACCCAAACATACATATAATGAGTGTATGTGTTTATTTACTTCAAGTTGACGCTTACTTTAACTGCACATTGTTCTCCATATAGCTCTGTAAGGCTGCTGGTAGCATTGCAGGGTTTAACATCCAGTTTTTGGCTATTAGCCGGACCTGAGTTCGAGTGCGAGCTGCCTGCGGGTCTGTTAGCTGTTATCCAATTGTCCCATTGTCAGCGTCATCATCACACAATTGTTTGTGCTGGACTCATGAAACTGAAGTGTCACATATTGCTCTCAAGTGCTTTCAAAATATTTGCTTTAGTTTGCTCTGAGTAAATGCAATTCATTGGGCTCATAAATTGCAAATCGTGCGAGAAATCTGCAAATAATTAAGCTGGACGTTTGGCAAGTGAGCACTTACAATAATTTCAAGTTTAGTAACGGCTAAGTTTAACTGGTGGAAGCTTGCGTTAAAGCTTATGCGTGCTTTTAATGGAGTGCGCATAAACTTACGCAGTGTTCAAAAGTTTGCACTAGATGGCGCTGCTTAAGTAGCTTTGCTTTAACAATGTGGCATGGCATTAAATACGGTATTGCTTTGATCCAAATAATTATAAACGAAGCTATTTTGAAAATATACATAATTAAGTATCTAGTTCCAAAAACTCATGCAGCATTTTCTAGGTAAGTAGAACTTATAGTGATTGCTGAACAGAAGCACAAGTAACCATAAACTGTTAAGACAATAACAAACAGACAAGCTGCAACCATTTCATTATGTGAAATATTATTTTATCTATTTATAATAAAAATTCAATTTTAAAAATAAATATTTTGCAAAACAATCGACTGCACCTACCTAAGCATTCTTCACCGCACCGCACCGATACCAAAGTCGAAATATTTTTTAATCAGGTTTTTTTTAATTTCATAGGCTTAATAGTTTCTTCATTAACTGAATACAGCAACAACCAGTGAAACAAAATGGCTGCAATTATTTATTTAATTTTTTCCTACATAAAGTGTGTTTACTCTAAATTTTTAGTATTTTGTCGAGAATAATAGTGATTTTTTGTACTCAGAATCTGATATGCGAAATAAAAATTTAAAACCAACTTATGTAAAAAAAAAAATTACAATCAAATTAAATTTCATATCAGTTTGATTTCATATTCAGAAAAAAATTGTATGAAAGATAAATACAAAAAGTGATAAGTTAATGTCACATTTATATAAAAAAAAGTATTAAAATATTGCAGGCATGATACTTTGGTAAACATCATTTATTCATTTATTCTAAGTTTTGTGCGTTCAAAGTATTGCATGTAAAAAGGCAAAATTAGTTGCATTTACTTGAATGATGCTTTTCCCAAAAAACTTAATCTTAACTGTTTAGCCTTAAACTTACCGCAACTTTTAATGTATATATATGAAGTTTAAATTATAGATTATTAGTATCATGTTAATACAAACCTCTGTGCCTGATAAGGAAAAACTTTAGCTTTGTTCTTGCAGCTTGGGGCAAACCTAAGATAAGACTGACTTTTCAATAGACGTAAACCAATTTTGACTTGTTCTAGCTAAAAGAAAGTTTAACAAAAAAAGCTCTTTTAATTAAAAATAATAGCTTCTCTTTTAGTAATTACACTTAAATTCAAAACATTTATTTATTGTATTATTATTCATGTTGTATATAATTACATTTCTGGTTCTGTTTTGTTATATGCTTCTCATGCATTGTACATTAATATTACTATTATTATGCTTAGTAAAATCACGCAAATGTCTCATTAAAAATTGATGCCTTCATTTCAAACTTAAAATTTCGTGATAGGAAGTTGCTTGTAGTTTAATTTTGTTTTTAATGTTAATTTACTTGTATATTTGCGGCTGTAATCAACGTGGGCAGTTTTGGGTTAATTGGCATGCATTTCAAAAGCCAGTTGCTATTTTTATATTTTGTAGTTCATTATTAATTACATTTTTATTGAGGCTTTAATTTAAAAATAATGAACTCGCTTAGTTTGCATTAAATAACAAATAAAATAAAATCTACCATATAGATATATCAAAAGTTTACTGGTTTTTTGTTGTTTGTTCTTCTTTATCAGTGTATACACTTAGCAAAAATATGCATTTAAAACTATTAGCAGTGTCACCCTACTCAGCTGGGTGGGGGGAGCGTGTACACATTTAAAATCTAAAAATATCTTCACGGCGAGAGTGAGTAGTGGCTGTTTGAGGGGGAGGCGCTAAACACATAAAATCCATGCATTTCGGGCATAAGTTGCCCTTAAGTGAAATGTGTTTAATATCTGAATTGGGCCTTCTTCCCCCGCTCATTATGATAGACGCGCAGCGGTGAGTATCTACCATTGCCAGTGCCATTGAGCGAGGCGCCAGCTCCAGTGCCGTTGGTAGCGCTAGCTGCAGTTCCAGGATTGCCGGCTGTGACATTGCTAAAGTTCTGCGAGGCAGATCCCGAGATTAGCTCTTCCACTTGTTGCGGCTTGGCTGTGCAGCGTGGCGCCAGTATCAAGTTATAGATGACAAAATAGATGAGCGCTATAATGCAGGCTGCAATGGCCAACCATTGATGAATACACTGAGTCTCCAGCTGCGGCTGCTTCTCATCGCGTGCCAGACCAATCAAAGCGCCAAAGCCCTTACCTGCAGATAAAAGCACCAATAATAATGATATTTGGGTATAGAATGTCAGTGCGTTAAAAACTTACCCAGGCCGAAGAACGCCAAGACTGCAATGGCTTGACCAGTAGCCGTTAGCTTGCGCGGCATGGCATGACGCATATATAGTATGATAGCAATCCAAATAATTCCAATCACTGCAGGCTCAATAACCTCCATGACAATTGTCAACCATTGCGTCTCCTCGCCACTGAGTGCTGTGAAACGTATGATGAAAATGGCAAAGCCAGCAATGAATATATTCGAGTGGCCACAGTACTCAATGAACTTGTCCACATTGAAGAACAAGACCAAGACCAGTAAGACAGCCGAAAAGGTTATAGCATTAACATCGGTAAAGGTCCAGCGCAGATAGCTGTGTATGCTGCTCCAGAATGTGCCAAACAAAATGGACACAATCGTCAGCACCACAATCTCGGGACTGTAACGACGTATAGCTGACATGGGCACTACCAACATGCCGGTCTTAGTATGCCACCACCATTCTGGAGGACTAAGCGGCATTTGCGAAGCAAAGAGCAAGACAAGTGCGCCTAGTACAAAGCAAACAATGACAATTATCAAGGCAACTAAAGCAGCGTCCTGATTAGGCTCGTTTTGGAAGAAGAACAGATCCAGAGGCGAGAATAATACGACGTAGCCAATGGCGCCCCAAACGTACTGTCGGCATACTTCGCCGCGACCCTCAGAAGTTTCGCGCACAGCAATTACAATGGCCGTATTGAGCAGAGTTAGGGCAGCCATGGGAAAGATATCTCCCAGCAAACGGATGATAGTATACCCACCCAAAGTGGTCTCTACGCTGCCAGTGGTCTGCGAAAATCATAAAGTTCATGGAAATTGTAAAGTTTTCTTATAATAGTAGACTTACCCTTATGCACTCACTGTCTGCCAAAACACTGCCCTTGCGATCATACGGATCAAGCACAAGGCATTCAATCATTGGCTTGCAGTCGCTACCATTTTTCAAGTCTTTCATGTAACGTGCCTGCTCTGGCGGTATATGACACTGGAATCCATCTGCAAGCGAAAAAATTGAATGTCAATATAACGTTAAAAGTGATCTCGAAGTCTAAGGAAAACTGCTTACCCAAAGGGTAATGACACCAGCCAGCGGTATGCGTATCATTCTCCAAATTGGTGGCCGCTCGCAGCACCGAATGCACCACAATACTGGGCGTATCTGAGGTGTACACATGACAGTTTTTGATCACATCTTTGCCTTGATCATTACGTTCCGTAATGCACAAATGTGGCGGCTCTACATAGACCTTTTGTGGTGCAGACTTGATGGCTCGTGGTGAACGTTGTATTTCAGCACTTATAAGCTCCACACCAGAGCTATCTGCAGGATCCGTTGATTCAGCGGAACGTTTGGTGCGTAAACTTTCTGTGACTGCGCTACCATTATCATCATCATAGTCAAACTCAGAGCTCTGTTCCGTTGAAGGTGCCGGCGTAGGCAGTGACTCCAGCCATGGTGTATACATATTTTCATACTTCTTAGGATTCTGGCAGCTGTAGGTGCAACGTGTTAGATTTACGGTGCCCACCTTTCCCTTCCAGTTATGGCAAGTGGCATCTTCGGAACAACGTTCTTGGAATATAATCGCACCGTTTTCATCACAGCCAAAGCTGACGGAGGGACGACGTGCCTCCTCGCGTGCCACCTCAGGTATAGCAAAGAGGCAAGCAAAGATAACTGCTGAGAGCAGCAAAAAAAAGGCAGTCAGAAAACGTAGCGAACGTCCAAAATTGTTGGGATTGCGTGCCGCCAGGCGATCGGTCAAGGGACCGGCTATCAATGGACCCAAGATGGATACAAATGGTGCTATGATGCTGATATTGCGGTATTCGTTAAAGTTCAGACCCAGCAGCAGTGGCTTTGTTGCATGTAGCACGTGCAGCGCAGTGATACCTAAAATGGCGTAACTTTATAAATTTGCAAACATGGATGCGTTTTTACTGGACTTACCGCTGAGCACAAAGAAAACGACCACCTTGAGCGATATCAACGTCTTGTTGATACGCGGCTTACCGCTGCTGAAACCCATTTTCGTTTATAACTACAACTAATAATCTCCAAAAGTTGATGCAGTTAGATATAGTTGTTGTTATTGGGTACGTGGCTAACAAGACCACGATGCAAACTTAATTGCTTGCAGGATTACGTTTTTGGTTGTTAATTTGTGTTCCAAATAGATTTTTACATTCGTTTAAGGATTTCTTTGAGACTTGGCTTAGTTGCGCATGGTAAGCTGAAAAAAAAATGTATGAGGTTAGAAAGGATTTTTTTCAAATATAAGTGCAAATGACAATATTTTAGGCTATAGTGGAAACAACAATATTGTATTTAACTTAAGACAGAACCTATAGAAACTCCACTATAGGCAATCCAACAGTCATTCAAAAAAAAACAATTTTTCATAATGCATACAAATTTGTATTTAGAAAAAAAAAAAAAAAGGCGATTTTGTATTAACCAACTAGCCACAAAAGTCAAATAAAGTGATAAACGATCTATCAGCGGCAACCGCGACTTGGCATTTAAAGTGTCTCGAATGCAGTCTATATAAGTATATATGCAAATATACTATAATACTTGTGGGTTGCCCATCATTTGAGGGCCCTTTATTGTTAAAGCTAATCACAAATGTCAATAACAACATAAGCTCATACAACAAACATAACACATTGAAGTGCTACATATATATGTTACAGCATCAATACAACCCATACAAAAGTCATTGATATAGCTATATTTGTGCATGTATAGCTGCATATTGTATCTATAGCTATGTGTTTATAGATATCTATCGATAATGTGTGTGACAATGCCAAAGGGGTGTCAGAAATAAACAAGTGTCAATAGGCAATATTCAAACATAATACGCATACGCACAGTTGCACACAAATGCCAGCATACAAATTTATAGCGTAATTGAACATATAAAATAACATTTACAATCAAAATAACAACTATAACAACAACAGCAATTATAATATAATATATATATATATATAGTGTATATAATATAGATGTACAATGTCGCTGCCCTAGACATAAATTTAAATTAACTGTCAACGAAATTGTCAATGCAGTCACTTTAATCATTAGTAAGTGTAAAGTGTCTGTTACTCTTGTTGCTATTGTTGTTTCTGGATGATGACTATGATGTTGATAGGAAAATGCGATAACAACATAATAGTTGTTGAAAGGAACTGCTTATGCAACAGTAGGTGGCATTGTATGAGTTAGAGTGGGGAACGTGACAAATATTATTATCACGCGATGCTTATCAAAGTTTTTTTTTGTAATATACAATGCTCTTCTTCAGCGAAGTTTCATGCTTAAAAATTAAAGCTTTAAAAAAATAATAAGTCCATTTTTTCCAACAGTTAATTAAATTTTAATAATATATTAAATTTTTTTTTAAGATCGCACAGTTTTCATATTTTTTTTTTTTTTTTTGTTGATCGTTTATTAGTGTAATTCTATAAAAAGCTTATATTTAACAAACAAAATAATTATTATCTAACAATAACATTACACACTGCCTCTTAGAGAGTTCTCAAGTGTTAAAAAAAGAAATATGTATTATCGTATTATGTGTATTGCATGTCCTTGTTATATAACAAAAGAATAAAGTGTAATTGTAACCAAAAAATTTACAAAAATGTTACATATATATATAGTTTTATATAAAAAGAGAAAAAAAAAAAAGGATGGGATGGAATGAGGAGGGGATGGGATTATGGATTTTGGGATTATGGGAGATCAGGGTTCTTCTGATAGCCACCAGAACTTAAAAATTAAAGCTTTATAAAAATAATAAGTCAATTTTTTTCCAACAGTTTATTAAATTATAATAATATATTAAAATTTTTTTTAAGATCACACTGTTTTCATATATTAACATATGGGTGAAAAAAAAAAATAATAACTTTAAAAATCGATCTCTTCGATAAAATACCTAACATCCCATAAAGTACACAATACTTTATAATAATGGAAAATCTGCATAACCAAAATGTAAAGTAAAGAAATCATAAAAATTCCAATGCAAAATATCAATCCTAATAACTTAATAAAACTATCTTCCAAAAGATGGTACACTAATGTGTACTCGTTCAACCAATTCTCTGTTAAGAATTTCACGAACATGCTCTCGTGATTCATATCACGCCCAACTCTAGTCAGGCACAACATTTACTATATGCTTTATGCAGCTTCTAGACAGACTCTACACTCAAGACACACAAATTGCTTTATAATAACTTTATGCAGCAGCAGCAGTCGGAGGCAGAGGGGAACTGTTGCAACGCCCACGTCGTGGAGTGTCTGGAGTACATGCAATTTGCGCATCGCCACTTAATGCAAAATCCCTCAGACAGCAAGACAAATCTCTGCACAAGGCAGGCCAGCCCCTTAACTCTGCCGCTGTTAAGTCAGTCAGGAAAGGCATCAATTTAAATGCCAGAAGAGGCAGCATTCAAATTGCACTTCAACTCTTTGTTGAATGCATTCATTTGACAATGAAATTGATGCGCTGCACAGCATTTCCAATGTTATCATTTCTATAGCTGAATGAAATGGAAAGTAAGTGCATGGGGCAGACGGTGGTAATTTCCATAGATACATTGTTGCCGCTAAACTGCTGCTGCTGTTGCTGCCACTGGCATGCAAAACCCAACAAGGCATAGAATGAAAACAAGATTTGTATTTGCAGCCGGTCGGTCAAAGCCCAAACCGGTTGTTTGACTTGTCAGCGTTCAGCAACACAACACGACACGAAAAAAAATTACATCACCAGACGCAGAAGTGAACCTTATAAACAGCCAGTCCGTCAGACAGCCAGCAAAACCATGGAACATATGCAAACTCAAGTGACTAGCTGACTGACTCTGTGGGACAGACTCTAACTTCACTTGGGATTAGCCGGCAATACGCTACGCCCCCACCAAAAGCAAGCTGATAACAAGGCCAAACGTTGAGGCATCTGCCAGACCATGAATTGTAACTGACAGCTGGGGCAGCAGCCTGTGGCATCTGCAACATTTCCAAATTGCGAGCACTTCTGCTCAGTATGTAAATAAAAGGCCCAAATGGACTATAGACTAAAGCAAACCACTCAACCATACAGACAAGTTGCTGTTGCTGAACTAGATTCAAGGCTGGTACTCTTAATTAATTTACATAAAGTTTTTGTTTCTAATTTTCTGTAAATGTTGCGCGTTTATGGTTATTGGGGCGAATCGATAACGAGGCGTTTAGTGCGCTTTGGCCTTGTGCAAGGTCAAACAGTTGGTTTATATACAATAAATACAACTCGGCAGGCACTTAAAGTGAGAGCATTCTATATAATATAAATCAATGACAGCGAATTGCAAAGGCGTAGACAAGACCATGAATCATGTCATCAATATAAAGAATGTAGGAATAAATTTGATTGTAATTTGTTGTCTAAATGTGACAATTGTGACGCCTCTAATGACCCACACAGATAAGCTCTAGTATTGCAGCCTCACTGCGCAGTCAGCTGCAGCAAAGTAAAAAAAAAACAAACGCAACATTAAAGTTTATTACTTTAGGCTTATCTTTAAATCAGAAGCAACAGCAACATTGAAATCTAACTTTCAGCCAAAGATCCAACTACAGAAATCACAATAAAAAAGTTCCAGGCCATAACAAAAGGCACATCAACTAACTAGGCATGACGTAAGCTGGCAACAAACAAAAGCAACAACATTAACAAATAAATAACAACAACAAAAACAACAAAGGTAACATAACTATAAAAAGCTGCTGCTGAATAAAAAAAAGAGAGACCTAGAGTCCGAATTCAAATTAGCAACAAAAAAAAAAAACCAACGCGTATAATAGCTTAAAAAAAACTTAACGACAGCACAACGCACGCACACCCAAACTATGCGATAATCACAATAACACACAACTCACACTCACTCACACACACACACTCATTTACACTCACTCATTCACACACGTGCACTCATAGAGCACACACCCTACACTGCCCCATTTGGGCATTGTCTATGACACAGTGCGCTTATTTATGACCTAAGGTAAACTTTGCTGCCATTTTGTTATTGTAACGGCATGCAACTGAAGCCGCTACACTCATACAAACACATAGACACACACACAACAACAGTCTCTTGACTTTAGCCGGCATTTCAATTGTATAAGTATTTGTGCAGACAGCCGACAAATAAACTTTAACAGTTCAATAGAAAGTTCTCGAACTCGAAAAAAAAAAAAAACTTAATTTCAAAACACTTTAAAATATTCAAATGACGAACAAAATATTCCGCAAAATCTTTAAACATAAACAGAATTTAGATTTCCATTATAAGAAACTCTCTCTTGAATTGGAATTCTTAGTAATAATTGTACTTATAAAAACTATTCGCGAAAGCACGTTTTATTATTATAAGATTATTTTTTATTTAGGATTATTTAGAAATTAAAATCATACGTATCGATCACTTCATTATTAACCTCATCAGCAAACACATTAATAATAAATGATTTTAATTTGCCTCCATATTTTAGGATTCGAATCTATTTATTTGTTTGTTGTTTTATAAATTAGCAACACATACGCAAAACACACTGTTTCAGACCACGAGCAATCATCGACTGGCGTCTAGATCTTTTTCTGTATGCTTATGTCTGAGAGCGTGCTTGCTCTCAGTGCGAAAGCTCGTACAATCATGTGTTAGTTAGTCCTTTTAAACTATGTGTTGGTGCATGCACTTATAAGCTATGCGTTCATACTTGTAAACTATGCTATGTTATTATACCAGTGATGAATATTTTGAAAAAAATGTACTATCTACGATCTGCCTGAAGCCTTTTGAGTTAAATTAAAATAAATTAAATTAAAATGCGTCCAAAACTCCAAAGGGATCCCCTCAGGGCTGAAACCCCCGTAGACACTGTTGTACTTTTATTTTAGTGATGTTCTAGAAAGATATATGTTTTTATTTATACAGCCGTGCTCCGGAAACCGAATCCACATGTTTCATTCTGATTCGTTTTGAAACCGAAATTCGAAAACCGAAAATTCGGTTTGGTGGAAATGGGAGCACCAAACATTCGGTTTCAAAACGAATCCGAATGAAACATGCGGATTCGGTTTCCGGAGCACGGCTGATTAAAACGCGCCTTATGCCCCATATTGAGCTACATAATATACTGCCTATGCAATAATATTGTTTTCGGGTTTGATTCAGCTGCATTGACCCGCTTATCAAGCTTAAAAATCTTGAATGCAATAGTCTGGCCAATAAGGCCAATGAGGCACGGGACGTTATTTGTGCCGGAGTTCCTCAGGTTGCTCGGTGCTTGCCCCCATCCTATACTTTGTGTATACTTTTGATATAACTAAAAAAGTACGTTGCACCCTCCCAATGTTTGCTGACGACACCGCACTCTATTGTTCTGATTTAAGTCTAATATAGAATATAGAACAATCATTACAAGACTCCCTAAATGATCTCGAAAAATTACATCATTATAAATGGAAAATAAAAGTTAACACTACTAAAACAAATGCTATTTATTTCCCTAGAAAAAGAAAACACTGTCATTTGCCTATAAGCCATCTTATGTTCAATAATTTGCCAATACAGTGGGTTGAGGTATAAACTTAGACAGAAAATTAACTTTTAGCCTCGTTCTGCTTTGTTAACCATTAATAAAGTTAATAAAACAATTTGCTTGCTCTACCCGCTTAACCGAAAATCAAAATTATCAGCTAACAACCAACTAGTACAGTAAACGAAAAGTTTCAGCTGAAAAAAAATAATTATTTAATTAAACTTTCAGGGGATGGTTTGGGACGCCGTTCCAAGTCTAAGACCCAGTTTTCGTATTTAATTTCTGACGCAAACGATATAATAAATATTTTTTGTTAAAACCCTAAAACATAAATGTCTTGCATGCGCTTCAATTTAAACTGTTGTCTCACATCCTATACAAGTAGTCTGCAAAGCGCTTTCGACAATTTTGTCGCCTGTCACTTATTTGGCTTTTCTTTTGTTTTTGCCACACGCGTGCTCGCAACTTTTCCGCTTGGCTGCGATTGTAACCAGAAAGCGCTGCGAGAACTGCGTGCGCATGGAACATGGAACACGGAACACATCGCTCTAGCCATAGGACGGTCTACCTCTGGGGCTGGCGCTGGCGCTGTCTGGGTAATTACCCGAGTCAGCTTACAGTCGAAAATAGAAATTTAATTACAATACCGAAAACGAACCGAAATTGTTGTCGTATACAGCATGTGTTTGCGTGGACTTATGTACTCGAATAGTTGAACTATAATTCACTTGTGTTTCCTCAGGGCTATCATTGTTTTATATCGGTCAGCGTAATTTTGTAAAAGTCAATTAAAGTGATAAGGCCAAAGTCAGTGAGTCTGCCGGGAACCATGTGCATGGGCCCAGCAAAAAAAAAAACAACTTTTCGTTTGTAGCTATTTGTATCTATGTAAATTCTAAGTACATTGGCATTTTTGCACGTCTGCCCAAGGTCTGCCAGCTGTTTGTTGTTATTGTTGCTACTGCTTGCCAAATATCTCTTAACACTTTGTTGTTGGTTAGTTGCGTTCAACTGTGGGTTTTGTTGACCGAATTGTTGCGCTTAGCTGCGCCTGCACCTCTGTGGCTCTAGTAGTATCTGTAGCTCGCTATCTGTAGGGATTTTCGGCTTGACTTATTGTGGGTCAATTGCTTTTTGGAAACGATCGAAGCGCACAGACAACGCGACGACGCTGACGTTTAATTATGCGTAACACAAAGCCAACAACAAAGGCGCATCATTGGAAAATGCCGCAATAAATGTTCGAGTATTTAAAATTTATGAATGAATGCAGCCGCACACATTAACATTGCTTTGGCACCACTGTGCACACCATGCTGACGTTCAATTAACATTTAAAATGCATAAATTGTGCGGCGACTCAAACTGTGTCAACTATTTAGCTGTTTAACATGGGCGAGTGCAAGCCTATGTAGGATTTAATTCATTCAATAAGAGTGAGTATAACGAAAGTAGCTACAATATACTAGTACAAACATATAGGAGATAAGATTTAACACACAGCTTTAAAAGGCTATGGACAATGCAAGTCATTGGCCCGCTAATTATTGAAATGCATTTGATTACAACTGAATGCATCATTTGCATTCATTTTAGTTGAAGCGAATAATATTACTCGTTTTCCATTTTCAAATCATGCAAGCGTTAAGCAAAATAAACAATCTAGAAGAAATACATTAATTTAGAAATGTTAAGTAAACAAGACTTTACTCATTTCCTCTGTTCGATACGCTTATTAATCAGTCCCAAACCAATTTAGCCTCGTGCCACATCAGGAAATGTGCCGCTTTAATTCATTTTTTTAGCCTTTTACGAAAGCCACATTAACTTAAGCATGAAATGTTAAACACAAGAAATAGAAACACGTCAAATCTAGCTGGCTATATTATACCTTTAGCCCTACATAACATCAAATAATATCACCGATCATAATAGAGATTTGCATAAGATCCTAAGGTAATGCGTCAATATGCTGCCGAGCTGGGATAAAAAGAAATTCAATTTTTCAGACGAAAAAAAAAAAAACAGAAAAGAATATAGAAAAACCATGTGTGTCTATGTGTTAGCAAACATTCTAAAAATGATTGAATAAACATAAAGATATCGAATTTTTATTAAAAAAATTGAGCAAACGGAAAATTTTACTGATGTTTTAGAACTAAAAATAAGTATACAATTTTAATGAAAAAGTCTTTTTAACTGAAAGGTTATTTTGGCTTCGAGTCAATTTGAATACAATTTCAAACACAAAATAATGCAACGGTCTACTTTTAAACTACCAAAATTCTATAGACGTAGGTGGGCCAACACTAACAAAGTCATGAAGACTATACTCTACGTAGCAGCTCATAAGCAGCTCAATCCTTAAATCTTGAATGTTTAGAAAATAATTTAAGGACATCATATAATTGTGTGCAATGCCACTTCAAGATGACTATATAAATTATTCAAAATGTTTCATCTTATAAACATAGAGCCAGCAACAAATTTTTAACCCAGTTAAGGTTATCAGGGGTATGCCATAAATCTCTATTAACCGCAGCAAATTCTTGGGAGAGAGACAATTTTAATCCATCTTTAAACGGGGTGAATTTGAAGTACAATAAAATATAACAACAAATAAGTTGTTATATCTTAAAAAATAGTGTAGAAGGAAACTCAGCATCATTTCCGACTAATGGGCTAAATTTTTGAAATTTGTTTAATGAAGTCTAAACTTCTGGAATTTGATGATAATGGCACGTATTCCATTTACACAATATTTTTCAATTTGATTAAATTATGTGTGTTAAATATAGCCCCAAACATTTTTATTAAAATTTCACCATTTAATGCAAATAATTGAAAAATCGTTTGTTGAGCAAAGTTAATATTTGTTTATTTACCTACAATCATTAAAATAAGAAATAAAAAAAAATAACAAAAATTTATTATAATTTTTGACATCTTTTGAGAAAAAAAAAGAAATTTTCATGTATATTTTAAAAAACATTAAAAAGTTTTGGTTTTATTTTTTGTTATATTGACCATATCAATTTGATTCCTATTCACACCAAATAAAGAACATATAAAAAAACGCCTTTGAAAAAAGAATGGTGACTGACATATTTAAGGAACAATTTAAAAAAAATATATGAAATTTTCTTAATTGATTTGAAAAGTATGCAAGCTTATTCGCTCGTAAATTCGACTTTTTCCAAGAAATTTGTCAATGTTATTGATTACTTTAATTATTTGCAGTAGTGCTGGAAATAACATCGATGTTACATCGATGCATCGACTATCGAGAATCGAAAAAAAAAGTAAAAATATCGATGATCGAAAAAACAAAAAAACATCAATGCATCGATATATCATCGATGTTGTTTCCAGCACGAATTTGCAGTGTATTCCAAGACGACCAATATTATGTTGTAGCTCCAATTTACACGGTTTTGTTCTAGAAAAAATTTCATTCGATTAAAAAAGCTATTTGATTGAAATTTTTAAGTGAAATATTTTTTATAACGTAATCTTTTAGAAACTTAGTTGCGGAATTCCCCTTTCTAATTTATTTTCATAGCAACTGAAGGTTTTGCTTCATTTTTTTTTCGCTTTTTTTTTACACCGACTTTTTTGGAACGTATCTATCTTGTAAAAACAGAACATTCTTTCTAGATATAGTCACACACGATGTAATAAAAACTATTGTTGCAATTGAAAGGATATTGTATTGAGGAAGGTGTGAATGCTTAACTTGGCATAGTATATGTGTAAAGTATTACACATTCAATTTCATGCCAACTTTTATAAGTCCTTAGCACAATTCCAAAACTTTGAGAAGCATTGTTAACTCTCCATGGTATGTGTCAAATGCCGAAATACACAAAGATCTAAACATTTGCTTGGTAAAAGAAGAAGTCAGCAACTTCAGCAATAGGTACATTGAAAGATTATTAGACCATAGTAATAATCTAGCCATAAATTTAACGGATAATAGTCAAACTTACGGAAGACTTAAAAGATTTCATGTCCATGATCTTTCAGCAGATTTTGAATCAGCATTTTTTTTTTTTTTTGCTAACTACTAAATAGTTTGTATATAGCACCTAGTCTCACAGGAGACTAGCAGCTCCTGTTATTGTTTAACTGATTGTTTTTAGGACAGATTGTAAATTAAATTGAAAAGAAAAAAAAAACTTTTAGCATTAAGTTTGAATGCAGTCATTATAGTATACTGTACACATTCAACTGCATGCCAACTTTTCTAAGTCCTTAGCATTAAGTTTGAATGCAATCATTAGGACGCTTTGTTCAACTGGCACACACTCTTCATGAGATCTTGCGCACTGCATGCATTCATTCTTTTATATTGAGAGTGAATGCGTTAATCATTGTTTTGAGTGCATGCATGTAGGCCATGAAGAAGCTTAGTAAGTTTGTTGCTTTCAATTTATTACTATATTTATGACTAGGTTTAATTGAATGTTATTTTTTTAGTGTTAAACTAGAAGATGAAACCTATTTTATAAAAATGTTATCGAGTTGAATGATTTCGTTGTTGTAAATTTAGTGCTTGTCAATTATTGCATTACATGTGCAGCTATTTAATTTCAACTAATTTAAAGACGCGTTTTTCGATAAAATCGATTTTGTCATTTTAACATTTTTGGGGCTGTACTACGTGACTTGGTGGAGTACATTACTAAATGCGCAGAATGCCTCATAAATAATTCGTTGCTTGGCATTTGAACATTTAACTTTGTAGCCTTATACAAAGCAATACTTAATTGAAGCGTTTTTTTTTTTCTATTGTTTACGGTATAAGCACGTATCTTTTGGATTATTTCTATAAGCTTACATCAATTGCATTGTTTAAAGAGCGGCCCACTCAATGGAAGCAGCTTTATCGGAACATAAATCTGCTGAATTATTTGACTCATTGATGAATTTGTGAGTACACGTATACGCAGTGTGTGCATGTAGCCGGTGAGGAGTGTACGAGTGAATGTTGAGGCGTGTTACTTTTCTGGTAATGACCCCAGACAAACCTTCAAGACTTTATTGAGCCATTTCCGTTTAAGTTTTATTTCTCACATATTGTATAATAAGTTATGGTTTTTCTATGTTCATTCAAATGGTATCCATACATTTAAATTCACTTGCCGATTGAGTTTGAATATAAACAATAAAACAAAATGCCAATCAACATTATGACTGGTACAGCTTAATGCAGTTGTATCATTTGATTTGCAAATTGCAAACGACAACAACAAAAACAACAAAAACTATTTACAAAACTTGTTTGGAATGTTGTCAACAGTAGCTTAACAACAAAGATGAAACGAACGGATGTCTACTGCAGTCAGCTGTTAACCATCAGCAGCTAAATAGCCGCAAATTAAAAACAACTTTGCATCTTTTATAAACACTAAATGCACTCAAAAACGCATTTAGTTAAATTATAAACATTTGAGAGCAAATGCACGCGCCCCGCAGTGGCAACTTCCACAGGCAAACCACAACGTGGACACTCCCCCCTGTGGGAAAGCACACAAAGCGCTCCATTTGAATATGGGCGGGCGGGCAATCCCTTGACAAAGTTATAGGCAAGGTTTAATCACCTACACCTACAACACACATATGATGTAGTAGAAGCAGCAGAAGTAGCTTGTAATGGGGCAGACAAATTTGGGGAATGGCTGTTGACCCGAACTGAGTGGGTGCTGTGGCTGCATGTGTTGGCTGCTAATTAATTAGAGGCGGTGGCATGCTGCCTGAAATTGGGTCAAACGCAGGCAAGTGCATGGGGAAATGGGGAAAATGGGAAATGCGCTGCGTGTGCTATGGGTTAGCTTTATAAAAAAGAAAAAACATTTCTTACAAAATTTATGTGAAAATGTAAAACAGTGCCATGATTGAGCAATTTATTGAGCAATGGCACGCAAGACACAGGGGAGCGGAAAAACTCACTATGCATAACTATGTTTAGATATTTCTTAAAAATGCGTATTTTTATAGCAAAAAATTCTCTGTATTCAGTGACAGCGAAATGCGGCAACTAATTCGAAATGGCTCATAAATTTATAGAACATTATTTGGCTGTCTTGACGGTTCCACATGAAAAACAACTATATAAACCATATACATAAAACTTTATTGCAAAATACGCTAATAACAACAAAAACAAAACAAAAAAAATACCAAAAACTATGCTGTAAATTAAAATATATTTAGTGCTAGTTTCATTTGCTCACAAACAAATAGCAAACAACAAAAAATATTTAAATTGAAAAACTAATAGCAATAAACATTGTGGTTCGTACAAAGAAATTGTTTAGCTTAAAAGCCTGGACAGCAACAACAAAAAGCAATATGGCTTACGTTATAGTCGTGCACAGCCGACTTTGAGATACCCTGTACCCAAGCACTATAGTAAAAGAAAATGATATTAACTGCTCTTAACTTTAAAATAAAAAAAAAATCATGAAATTACTATTTGTTTTAATCTTGTTAATTTAAATAGAAAAATAACTTTTATTTTCTGAGCTATTAATAAAATATTATAAAATAAGTTTTTAAAAAATTAATTGCAAAAGAACTCTTTTTTTCTTTATTTTCAATAAAATAATAATAACAATAGTAATAAATTATAAATGAAATTTTTACGCAGGGATCGCAACTCTTATAATTTTTAGAATAAAAAATTCAAAAAAAATAAAAAATTGTATAATAACTCTTATTTTTTGACTTAAAAAATAAAAATTATGATACAAAATAAAAATGCCAATTTTTATTTAAAAATTTCAGACTAACTCATAAATAAATTTCATATTACAATATTTGAAGATAACTCTTAAATTAAAAAATAAAATTTATAATTAAATATTTAAATGTACATTTTTTATAAAAAAAAAACGAAAACTAAGAGTTATTTTGCAATTTTTAAATAAAATGCAAAATAATGAAATAATAATTAAATGTTAATTTTGTTTATAAAAATTGAAAAACGAGTTATTTTTCAATTTTTAAATAAAAATTTGCATTAAAATATTATTTGTATCATAATTTTTATTTTTAAACTCGAAAAATAAGAGTTACGCTTAATAAAAATAAATAATTTATATCCTTATTCCGAATAGACCTTCCAAATAGTATATGATACGCTATGGCTTGCACTTTCATCCAAATTTATTTAAACCCCACTCTTAATTGCGATCCCCGGTTTTTCCACAATTTGTATTTTAAAATTTTTGAAATAACAGTTAAATATAAATTTTTATTTAAAAATTGCAAAATAACTCTTACTTTTCAATTTTAATAATAAAAGCTGAAAATTTTGCATCGATGTCAACGCGTTCGGATATGAAATTGGCTCCAGCTAGAATCAGTGGATAATTTCCGAATTCAATTGTTCAAGAATCTATACCTAGACAAACAGACAGACTTGTCTTCCTTAATTTCCGTCATCCTCCTCACCATAGTGGTGGTTGCTGAGGGGGTCTTCGGCATCACCTTTTCTGTATTACATTCTTTTGCACAAACTTATCATACTGCTTACCTAAAGCTACAGTGTATGGTAACAAAAACAACAACAAAAGACACAAACAAAAAGCGACAGCCACAGCAACAAAAACAAATTTTATATACAATTTTTCATTTTTATGTATGTGGAAATTCCAGCCGACTCTCCAAAAAACAAAAACACGCACACACAACAAAAAGCTGCAGACATGTTTAAAAAATATGTTAAAAAAAAAATATTTTTGGTTAAACCAATATACAAATTAAAATTGTTTTGATTTTAGTCGTGTTTGTGAAAACTCTAGGATTATGTCAGTTGCAGACAGCTTGCAATGTGCTGCCAGCTTGCAACTTGTTGCTGCCACAAAATGCTGCATTGATTTTCTTGTTTTTGCATTTGTTTACACGTAGCACTGTCAGCTGCACGCTCAATTTGTTTAATTAAAGCAACAAAACGTTCTCGTCAGATAACAAAATAATAAAAAAAAATAAAATACAATAAAAATAATACTAATGAAAAATTCAATTGCAAATATTTTCGTTTAATTTTCATTGCTTTCGGTGGCATATGACATTAAACTGTCAAAATTTATTTCAGCTTCAATTTGTTAGTGTCGTGACCCCAACGTCGTAGTATCTATGGAAACGAACTACATACGCACACACAGATATTATTTATGTATATATGTGTGTATGTATGTGTATTCGTGTATTTGGAGCAAAACGCACAGTTCATAGATGACATCATTTGACGCAATATTTTCGTGTGCGCTATTTTTAAAAGCTTTTTAGCAGCTACTAATCAACATGTATACATAAAGTTGCCTAAGTGAAAAGCCAGAGAAAAGCCTACACTGACAAAAAACACAGGTAACAAGGATTGCAACAGACTGGAAGCTATATAAATTTCAAAGTGAATCTGAACAATTTAGTATTTGTCAGCTATTATGGCTCATAAATTATTGTTGCATTAATATGGAATTTAGTATTGGCATACAACAAATGTTTAAAGATGAAAATTCAGTTTCTACATTATATGGGTAATGACTTTCTTTCTTTGAGGCATAAATAGTCAAAATCACGCTCAAACGTATTATAAATTCTTAGCTTTTAAAATGGCAACATTTTTTGAATATAACAAATTTATATAGAAAGAAAATTCAGTTTTTGATTAAGTAAGCTTTTATTTATTTGTAAATTTTATAACTATGCCAGGGTTAGAAGATTTATAAATCTCTTCAGAGGAAAAGCTTGAGACTCCGCTTTGAAATAAGTTGCCGTTCCTAGTCTGGTATTATATATTTATCCAATAAAAAATCATTTTTCCGAGATGTGAAGCTGTAGGAAAATCGATAGGGATAATTATTTTTTAATTTTTAACATATTGTTACCAAAATCGATAGACAGTTGTTTTAGACACTTTCAAGTTAGACAAAATTGGACAAATAAATCAAGAAGAAATGGTTCAAAAGGTAAAGATATTTGAAAAGCTTGTTAATCGGCCGTGATCCGGAAAAAAAATAAAATCAAAACGAACAATTTTATTCGGATTCGTTTTTGCGTGCTCCCAAATCCGAATTTTTTGCAGTCGCCAACTACTCATCTAAGAATATCAAAGAATATTAAAATTATTTCAGTTGAAAATGTTTATACTTTTCAACCTATTTTGGCAATTCGTTTGAATTCCTCTTGCAACAAAACATTCGGCTTTAAGCCACATACAAAATTTGTTTTGGTGAAATTGGGAGCACTAAGCATTCGGTTTCAAAACGAATCCGAATGAAATGTCCCAAATCTAAATTGTTAAAAGAAATACTTTTTCATTCATACCAAAAAATTAAATTTATTTAGGTTTTTAAATTAAATATTTTTAGGTATTTTAATTTAAATTAAATGTTTTCTTGGTATTTAGTAAAAAATTAAATTTTTTCTAGGTATTAGGATAATTTGTGAAGCTAACAACTTTACTACACAATGCCAAAAAAAAAAACCTTTTCCATTTGGCTAACTACATGGTGCCAAAACAGTTCATTAGATAGTTGAATGAGAGCTAGTTGCAATATATTTTATAAAAAAAAAAGAATTCACATAAATAAAAAACGTATGAGTTTTACAGAAACTGATTATTATATTCAAGTCAGTCACGTTCTTTATTTAGAGATAGAAAATATGCAAGAAGGAAAAAAATTTAAGGCCAAAGTAGTCAAATAATTTATTTTTCAATTAATACGAGAACATAATGTAAAAAATAAAGATAAGAAAAATGAAAAACAAACGTGTTGCTTATGGAAATCGCTTTTCTTTAACACTCAGTAAAAATCTATTAGCATACTTCCTGCCTGAGGCCGTTTTATTCGCTGTGTATATAAAAAGGTACACTCACAAAGCCCACAACCGTATGTACCATAAATATATGTAGCACTTAAAAAATTTATATCTTCGTATCTACCACTTTCAATTGCTTTTAATCTACTGTTTTAGATGAAGTCATAACTGTGATATCATGAGCTCCATAAATTCCGCTGACTCAACAACCTCAAGCATTTTTTTTTTTTGTATTTTACAATATTATTTTAAATTTGCATATTGCCTTGCATTTTTAATGGATTTGGAACGCGCTGCAGCATGACGAAAGTGCATAGCATGGCGTAGATACTCGTCGCACCCCCAACAACTTGGCCAACTTTCTAACATCTAAATTGGGCGCATTTCGCAAGCGCCACGAAAAGAGTTAATTTTTTTTTTTGTACTTGCGTCAACAGCTGCGTCTTTAATTGAAATTTAATTGTTCAATTGCCGGCTAATTAGGCAGTGCGTTAATTGCTTTACGCCGAAAAAAAAGCATTAGATATGGTACCGACAACAATTGAGCCATCGGCATTAGCAATGAGTTGCCATATAAGTATGATCATGTCTGTCCACTGGCCATTGACGGAGGCAATTTGTAATCAAAGTCAAGGCACAGCAACCTACGACAACGACAAAGCCAAATAGTTTTCACTGCTTAGTTATAGAATAAAATTTAAAATTTAAAAGTAGCGTATTCAAAATGGCATTGCCAATGTTGAGATTTATTTTGAGTTCTAATTACCTGCAATGCAAATTTTAGAATGTTTCCAAGTCAAGTACAAAAAAGATACTGATGCTTAAGATAAATACGTATATGTTGGCACATTTCTCACTTATTCTGATCTACCACATAGTGAAACTTAAATTAAAAAGTGAATGAAGCTAAAAATCCATTGCCCCTGATGGTAAAATCTGAAATCCGACTAAATTCAAAATACAGTACAACAATTTATTGCCCCTTTGAAGTTAAATTTAAAATTTTTGAGTGATCTTTTATCAAACTGAAATATTTCCAGATTCCTAGAAATAGAATCGCTGAACGCTTCAAAATAATATCTTGAAAAAAGTAAAAAAAATTACAAGAGTGTACAAGCTTCGGAAATCTCAAGCTTAACATGCCTTGTATTATATTTGCCATGGATGTTAAAATGCTCATGAAAAACAAACGTCTCAGCGGTCACCAACGGCGTTGACACGACCACGATGGAGCTATTGACGCGAGTCACGCATTGCAATCATTTCCTCAAATTGTTTTTTGTTGGGTCTCGATCTCAGTACCAGCGCAGAACACAAACATGGCAAAACTTGATTTCCAATGCAGCTCAAAGAAACTGCAACTAGCCGCGCTGCGTGCGACAAATGCAATTGCGGTTCCAAAGAAAGACAGTACTCCAAGCGCTGCTAAAAGGAGTCTCAGCAGCATAAACGTGCTTGCACTCACAAGACAATAACAACAGAAAGATACATTTGTATCTACAAGTTGGCTTTGACATTGCCTGTCAAGCAGTCAGTCAGGCAGTCACTCAGCCAGAAGCAGTGCAGCCTGGCCACAGGCAAACAGGAAAATAATACTTCGTATGCCCTGAATGGTTTTTTTGTGGCTGCAACCATGTTGCATGTTCCAATGTACAGTGCTCAATATAAAGCCAAAGATTTGCTTTGACTTGAAATTGTCAGCCAATGGATATGCTTACAAACAACGTACAACAAATTGAAGTAGAATTTAAAAAGGAAATCCTCTGAGCGTTGGTGTTGTGACTATGGATTTGGCTGTCACATTAAATTGACACTGGCGCCCTGAACTTCCAAGTCTTTGGCGTGGTTTTTTCTTTTGGCATTGAATGTGCTGCCCAGCCGTGACAATTTAACTGCCAAAGCTGACAATCACTTGCGATGGCCAAGCAAAACCCGCCAAAAATCTTAAGCAACAGCCTGCTTGCAAAATCAAAACAGAAACTCAAAAAGTTTGTCCTAGTTTTTGTTCGCCTCTCTTGAGTGCCTTTGCCTTGTGCGTAATACATAAGTGCAAATAAACAACAACTAAGTATAGTTGGGGAAAGGGGTCTGTGGCAGTTACCGAAATAGCCAAAACCACAAAAAAAAATGCTGTGTCGTTTTGTGCGACAGTCTGCTCCCCAGCCTGTTTGTATCTGTATCTGCATCTGTATCTGTTCGATTTGACTGTAGGCAGCAAAATCAAAAAAAGATGAGACGCGACTGAGTCATCGGATTCTCGAGCATGCCGCAAAAAAGCTTTGACACACATACAGAAAGTGCTTCAGAAACTTTTTCATGAGATATTTATAAGAATGCGCGCAAAAAATATGATTACAACATAATCGTGTAAACATCGTGGAGGGAAAATTTGATGATTCAGTGTGAAATTGAAAAAGTTTAAGTACCCAATTGAAATGCTTGATAAGTTTTTTGAAAAGGTGGGCTTAGATATCATAACGATTCAAAAAACTTTTTTCTTTTCTATGTGTCTCAGCTTGAAAAAACAATTAATTTGCCATAATTTTTTTATAATGCAAAATATAGCGTGGAGATTTTGATATTTTCAGAGGAAAATGGATTTTTCTTACCATGACTATGTGTATAAGTAAAATTAAAGAATTTATCTAAAACAACTCATAACATTTTTAAGCAATAAGTTTAGTTTTAAGCTTATTAAAAGTCACTTTGTTTACTTTTTTGCCGCTTTTTGTATCAAAAAATGCTTAAAAATCCAGAAAATATTGCAAAATGTCACAAACAGCGTACTTTGCAAAATTACTACAGCTAGACAGGGACCGTATCCATACTACGTAACCCAATTTTTAAACTTTTTTAAAAAAAAAAGGTCCACATTTCCCTTGAGAATATTGACAAAAACCTAGACCCCCCCCAGTAACCAAGCGTGGTATTTTCAAGACCCCCCTCACGTAGTATGGATACACCCCCAGACTAGAAAAACGCAATGTTAAGTTGGGAATTGAAATTAAGACCTGTAAATTCTGTAGTTGCAAAAGACCTCAACAGCAACCGTGAATACCCTAAATATTTAACTTCCAATCAACCTTAAACTGCACATTGAAAATGTTTTGGAAAATATCACAACGTAACAACATTAGATTTCCATAAAAAAACACTTGAGTTACGAATTTGTGAAAGTTAGGGTCGTATCTATAATTTAGACTAACTTTATTTGAAACATCTGATTCACAACGCTTCTTAAAGGTCAGCACCTGACTTTCTGGTAATAACATTCGTTTTAAAACTATATTACTTGATCTACACACATTTTACAATACTAAGCGCCAAGAGTGATATATGTCCCTTTAAAATTTTATTCATACAAAAAAGATATTAACTCAAAGTTGAGACAACTATTCGAAATAGCTACCAAATTAAACAGATTTTATGAGTTTTTGCCAAAATTAGATCAACTTCTTATAAATCCCAAAATTCTAACATAATATAACACATCATCAGAACTTCAGAATCCATTTAATCGATTTGTTACGAAAATAATCTTAAATTGTGCATTTTATGCCTTAGTCTTAAAAACACTATAAAAAAATGTAAATAAACTGAAGATGCACTGCTTCAGGGCTTATTCGGAAGCATTTCAGAGCATTTCCTTTGCTCATTCGTTTTTTATTTTACTTTTGCGCATTTTGACTGCTGTTAATTTTGCTCAGTATACAGTGCCAGGTCTCTTTTCAACATAATAAATATCAAAGCAGAACGAATCCCATACAGATAAAGTATCTTAAACAGATGTGCGGACAGAAAGACGCGTACGAAATTGTCGACCGCGACTATATAAAAATCTGAAATGTGTATTTCTTGAAAAATCAACGCAAAAAAATCGAGCACACATATATAAACAAGTAAGTAGCTGATATAATTTTTATGTCAGTTTTGGTTTATAGAGCTGATGATTGTCGTTGGTTGGCTAATTTTAATGTGATCATGATGTTAGCATTGCTGCTGATGACGACGCGGATGACATCATACAGCCAAGCGGCTACACTCCAACGCTCCCGCTGACGTTACTCTTTGGGCTTTATGTGTATCTAAGTTTGGCTCAAATTTTTGTTACTTATTATTATGTATCTCATTTTATTTCCACACAGTATGAGCAGCATGCCAGGTAACACTACTTCTCTACCGCTCTCTGCCCAACGTTGCTCCATCATATTGATTCGCTTACTTCATAAGCTGTAGCTGTGTGTGTGTGCAGCACCATTGTTTGCCATTAGAATGTATTTTTTTTTTCTTTTTTATATTAGGTATTTTGTTGTTTTGTCTGCTGCCGGTTTGAAGTTGTTTGTCAAGTTTTTGTACTGTACGGATCGCCAACTTTAGCCAAGTTCTGCGAATTCAAGTTCAAGCTACAGACCTTGCGGGTGTACAACGACAGCATCGTGGTACAAAACTAAGCCAAGAAACACAATTTTCTAACATTTCAACATTTGGGTTTCTTAAAGATTATTTAGGGGTTGGTTTTTGGGCTAGATGTTTATGCCTTTAGGGGTGGGTTTTCTGATAACAAGCTGCCGGCAGGGTAGTTTCTATGCGCTTTCAGCAAAAAGAAAAAAAAACAAAAATTTGATATTTTTTTAACGTCTTGCCGTGTATGGCGTAGATTTCTGCATAGCTTCTTTTTTTTTTGACCTATTTGATTGATGGACTGCTGCTCAGCTTGGCTTGCTTTAATTCCAATTTTCTTTTATTGTCAGGGGTGCTATCCGCAACACGCAGTGGCAGCGCATAAAAAGGGTGGCTACAGCGTGCCGGCTTTTATTGTTGTGCGTGTTGTGTTTGTGTATAGGCATTTGTTGCCACCCTGTAGTATCTACAAAGAAATTTAACACGGCAGCTTGGCATATTTTTGGCTAAATTATGGCCAATATTTATGCAGGCGCCTTTTGTACAGAACATTAATGTTTGGATAAATTGCTTAATTTTAGCAGACAATAATGCTGATATATGGCCAATCGAATTGATTTCGTCGTTGAAAGAAACCCATAATCAATAAGCAGTAAGAGGGGAAATAGTATAAGGAGCGCAGTACTAAAATCTGTGTCATGCAAATGCACAGCAGCAAATTTAACTGCCTGTCAATGATGCAACAAAGTAGTTTGCTATACAGCACATGCAACAGCTCCATGAAAATGCAGAGGCAGCCACAAAGCGGCAGCAAAGGCGCGGCAGGCGCCACACGCAGCTGACAATGTTGGCGTCAACGTCAGCAGCAAAAAATAGTCATAAAGAAAAACTAACTGGCGAGCACAAAGTGCGCATACCCTTCAGGGAAATGGACAATGCCAACTTCTGCTGGCAAACAAAAGCCAAATTAAAACAAAAGAACACACAACTAGTTTTACGAAACCATAAGAAAGATACGCATAAAAGATACAAAAAATGGGCAATGTATTAGTGTACCGCGTGCTTAGCTCAGCGCTTGAACGTACGGAAAAGCTATTAAAAAGCACCAATTGTATCTGCAATGTTTTTGACAAACCACAATTTCATATTCGTTCCAGTATGCTATTAATTATTTGTACTTCAAAGTTGTCTTTTTCATAACTCTTTAAAATAAAGCTAGTGGCAACAATACTTTAGTCGAAATTTAGAGCATTAAGATTTGATTTGCAGGGCTTGGGATGGATTAAAGCTTTAAAATATGTATTGACTAGCTAATAAGCTAATAGCGAATAAGACATCGTTGATAATATTAGATAAACTATAAAGTTTATTTTGAAGTTGCTTAGTTATGTTCATGGCAAATCGTACAAAGGATTAGAAGAAATTTCAAGGAGTTCCATTTTGAATTGGCATTTCAAATACACCCAATATATGTATTTAAAATTTGATTAATTGGGATTAAAGTACAACAATATTTTCTACCAGTTTTAAAACATATATAAATATGAAATATTTTGAAAATATCTATGGAATTATTCAAGCCAGTTTTTATTTATTTCTAATAAATATTTCTTTAAGGTTCTTACCAATTCTTACATGTAACAACTTATGCTACTTATTGCACTTTTGTATAATCCTCAGTTTAATGATCTTTATGATCTTCTTGTTGTCTCTTTAATGCAATGAATACCCTCTCCTCCCAATTTTAAACGTTGAACATGGAAACCTTTAAATTTGGGATTGCACTATAAGAATTTGAAATATTTGTCGATTTTCGCAATATTTCGTTCATTTTGAAAAAATGCATAAAATCCAAAAAACACAAAAGCGCCCTCTGGCGACGCTCAAAAATAAAAATAAATGTCAAAAATGGATATCTCGGCCCTAAAAAGACTATTCAAAAAAATAGTTTTTTTGCTTTTTGATGCAATGTCTTCGAGTTTTTAATATTTTGAAAAAAAAAGTGAGCGACTCGAAATTAATTTTAGACCTCTAGTTTCTAGGGCAAAGTTTCTTAGAATGATCAATACAACCAAAATGGCCATTATCCCTTGGAAAGTTTGTTTTAAGCTGACTGTCATAAAACAGTGTTAACATCGCAAATTAACGTAAAAACTTTTCTCTTGAAAAAAAAATAATAGTCAAGTTAGGAAAAAAAATCTTCTTTTAGTTGCCCTACTGCATGCATACATGCTGGAGGGCAAAGGTAATATGCCCAAGTGTAAGTATATCAAAGCGCCAATAAAAATTACGACAATTTGTTTGCGTCTCTATCTGAACGTGTGTAGCTGGGCGGACGTGTGCGTGTGTATATTTTTGTTGGTGTCAGTGTGACGCCCGCATACGACAACGTGCACCATTAGACCAAGCGACTGTGACCGACATTAGACGCCGCATTTTACGATGCAGCAGGGATAGCGAACAGGGGCAGCATATTATGTATCCCTCGATTAGCCTGTTTAGTTTAGTAACCAAGGTTATCAACGTTATCCTTGCTGCGCGACAATTGAGTTTAATTTGTGCGCTTGGCTGATTAAATTACGCGCTCACATTGTGGAAGCAATATGTGCATATCCGTGCTGTAGTTTTCCCTGAATGCTGCAGGCTAAACTAGCGACCGATTCGAAAGTAAGGGTAATGCATTTTTCATGACAAATTAAGCTAAGTGACGGCATGGTTAAGTGCGCTGCAAGTGTATCCCAGACGCCATGCAGTCTACACGTCATTGTGTCGCCACGAAAATTATATTTTTTGGTGATTCAACTTGAACCCGAAAATGTTGAACAACAACTCTCTGTACCACAATTGTATGTATATACAACATTTTCATTGATTTTTGCAGTTGTTATTGTTGTTGTTATTATTATTGTACCGACTGTGCGTGTACTGTCGTCCTGATGATTTCATTTTCAGGGCAGTGTCGTAAAGCTTTGTTGCTCTACACTTCAAGCTTCAAGGTCTGGCAGCCATTGCTGTGCGCCTGTCTCTATCGGGTATCCTTTAAACAACAGATGCAACATGTGCCCGGCCATGACTGAGTAAAAAAAGCTAAAGAGTTGAGCACAAAATGAAAGAGAGCAAACCCAATGAGAGTCAGCAAGTCACTAATGATGAGCTCTTTTGCGGGAACTTCTCTTTCAGAATACGGCTTGTTTGGCAAGTCACAGTCAGTTTTGCCTTTAATTTTTCTGTCCCTCAACTGAGCTGCAACAGTGACAGGGGCAGTCGAATGACATCACAGTTTTCGAGTGGATTTTAACATACTACTAAATACATAGTAGTGTATATAAAAGCGGTGCTAGTATATGTGTAGTTTGGGCCAAACGCTTGCTGCTCTTTCAAGGATGACCATTAAGTATGACATGATCAAGTTGTTTGTAAAACATATTAAAGAACTTTGAGATATTTGGTAGGTATATGTGTGTTTAGACTTTAAAATTTAAAAAATTTTAAAAGTCAAGCTATTCACGTATATCAAAAGCCTATAGCAAAAAAAAAGTTATACCAAAAACAAAACACTTGAGTGCTTAAGAAAACTAAAGATCAAAAGTTTTTGCAAGAAAAATGTTTTCTTTCGTATTGTGATATACTTTTTATTAGATCATGCTATTTAAATAAACTTTATCTTGTTATTCACTTTAATAATATCGCTTCCCAACTACCAAGTAAAACTTGAAATTCATTAAATATTTTTAAAACGTTAAATCAATGCCACAGCTTAAGCTTTTGTAAAACTTTAAAAATTACATCATGTCTGTAAAATTTCAAACGTTTTTTATTCTAGTTTATTGTCTGTAGCTTCTTTTAACGTTTTTATAAAACAAAATTCATTTTTTTTATAAATTCTGATTATTCATTTTCCATTTTTTAGTTTATATTTTTATACATATTTTTTTTTTTTATTTTGTAAATATTTTTGCTTCTTTTTATTTAAAACAATTTGTCATGCTAAAGCAATTAATTTTGTTTAACTTTTTCCACATGTTTTTTCAAGTATTCTTATAAATTTTTTATAAATTTCTTTTTAAGTGTAGTTTTGTTAGTTTTTTCAAATTTATTATTCATACTGTGCATTATTTTAACAACACTTTTTAAAATCTTTCAATTCAATCCTATACTCTCTCAAATCATTCTTAGTTTTATTTTAAATATATTATTTATAGGCTGTTTTTCAATCATATCATATTTATATTCGCACCACGCGCACTTGTTTCTTTTATCACAGCTGTCACATAAAATTTTTCCATTTTATTTCTATTTTCAAATTAAAAATATTTGAATTCAACACTGCTACCCAATAGTAACAACAAAAACAACTACCAACAAAAACAACAACACACAAATAGAGAAAATACGAAACTATTTCTAAAAGTAAAACCTACAAAAATAAATTTCAAAAAACAACAAATAGGAAAACACTGTAACACACCGAAAAGCGCGCGCGCTCTTGCTTTGGAAAACTTTTTTCTTGTTGTTGTTTTTGTTTTTGTATTCTTCGTTTCTTTTGCAGCTGCCAAGAAATCAAAACTTTACTTTTTGCCTTTGGACGCGGGAGACTCTCGTGTGTCTCGTTTCGGAGTCGGTCTCGGGACGCTCTCTCTGGTTGTCGCGTGCGCGTTACCAAACGCTTTGCCGTCTGAATGAAAACTAAACGAAATGTTTCAAGCAGCAGCTAAAGCAATGCCAAAGCAGCAGGGCTAGTCAGTCAGACGGTTGAGTGGAAAGAGTCGTTTGTTCGGTGGTGTGCACCATATTTTGGCCATGAGTGTGACTTAGGCTACGGTCAGACAGGTTACGTTGACTGTAGGAACACCGCACTTTAAATGAACGGAAACTAATGAATAAATGATTGTAAAAAATATTATTTCTTATAAAGTTTTAAAATTCAACACAATATATAATGACAGAAGGCCTACATTGCTCTGGCTACAAACCTTTTATATTTTACAATTAACTTCTACTTTAAAATTTTATAAATAAATAATGCCAGAATTTGTCTTCAAGTCATTAAGTCACAAAATTTAACCCTCGAACTTAAAATTTTACTTACAAAAAAGGTGAATATATTGAAATTTTCAACAATTTTCATCTGAGAAAGTATTAAACATAACTCTTAGTATAATATGCTGCGCTTCCGGACTAAGTAACAGTTCTAACAACAAAATTCGAAACAATAGAATTTTGTACCGTGCATTTTTACTTGCCCAAAAGGTAGTGTAAAGAATAGCTCGGGAATTGGTATTTAAAAAATATGTTTTTATTATTAAAGGCTTGGGAACCTGGTTGAAAACAGGATTTTGAGCCACTTTTGCGTTCGTGTGCCATCATCACCATCGTCAAAGTTGTTTCTTTTTTAGAGTACAAAAAATTGAAAAATTCGTACATACGAATTTTTAATGAAATTTCGAAAATTTATTTAAACCAATATGGTCTTTAACATTTTCGTTAAGTCACTATCTTATTCGACTATTCCAACAAAAAAAATGGAAATAATAAGAAATAATGAACAAAATGTCAAAGAAACTAAAGTAACTCCGAATAAGATCTCATTCAAATATTTTAAACGAATAGTGGAATTAAGCATTTATTTATTTTTTATTACATGCAACGACGGTTTTTTTTTTTAAGTCAATATATTTGGAATATTCAGAAATGTTATCAGTCCTGCTGATAGATTTGATTTCTATCCGCAATTCTTTCTTGAACTAAAGTTGTGGACCAAAGTCAAAAATATGTTCAACTTTTTTTTTCTTTTTTTTTTAAACCCATTCGCAGAATGAAAAATTTCGCACGGAAGGACAAAACTTTATATAAAAAATCCCAAATGGAATTTTTTTTTCATATGAAGTTTTGTCTTTCCGTGCGAAATTTTTCATTCTGCGTATGGGCCTTTATCCGAAAATACCATTCACCTAAAGATATACGAATTTCGATAAAAAATAATCTAGCAAATAATTAAAAATTATCCACTAGAATTAGACAAGGATCTTTTCTACAATAATTGTATCAGCCTGAATTTTTTCAGAGAATACTTTGTGCAAAAACAGCTATATTTTAAAGAGTAGAGACAATAATGTATCCAAAATGTTCAGCAAACAAAGTGTAAATCTTATTTGCTACGATATAAATTTATTTATTCAACGCTATGCCTAAAAGTATGCCGACTTTTTATTTGAATAAATACTTGTTTTTATCATAGCATAAAAACGACTGCTAAAAACCGATATTCTCTGCCAATATTTTAAATTAATTTTAAGAAAATTAAATAATATGTATAGTGCTATAAAAGTTAATACATATTTGGTTACAATAACCAGCTATACACTTTTTTTTGGCACGAAGTGTAAAAATAGCCTTTGCATTAATTGCGCTTCAATTTTCTGCAGTTCCAAACTAGAATAGCACGAAAAGCTAGCTTAACGAGTATTAGAAGTAGTTAAAATATAGCTTCTAGTAAAAGTTAAGATAGTTTTCCGTTTTTTTTGTTTTTTGAGAATATTTCGATATGATGCTAGATGCGGCAAAGATTTTCCGACTAGTCAAATTTTTGACTAACTGTCCTGCAACCCTTACGAGCAGACACACCCCCTCAGGCAATCCCAGAGACACTCAGATACATACACACAGACAGTCGATAGCTGCCACATGCAGCACGTGCGTATGATTCTTGTACTAAGGGTGTTTTGGCTGGACTGCAACGTATGTTTACTTCTTTGCTCTAGGTACTCTCTAATGTACGATATATGATTGATATGGTATATAGAATTTCATTAACAGACAGACACACCGGAACTGTCGCTGTCCCACAATTTAACTAGTTTGTTCGGGTTTATTGACATTATTTGCATAAATATAAATATTTTGTTAAAACAGCTGCGGCAAAGAAATTTCATTGAACATTTAATTAACGAGCGTCCATTAAAATTGTTTATACTATATGTACAAGCATGAGACATTCATTGGTCAGCAGCAGTTGTTCTGATTCAGCTGTTTTGGCAGCCAAACTTTTCCCTAGTTGTTTTTTTCTACTTTAATTTAAATCGACATGTATCTGGTATAGCTCACACTTTCGGGGTGTTGGAGCCAATAGTAGCGGCAGACAGTGCCGGCATTTGAAATACTTAAGTTACTTAAGTTATATGATGCTTTGCCCCAAATTAATGATCCAACTTCCACCTATAATGTGCAGCAGTCAAATGTATCAATCAGCACGGCTATTTCGGTTGTATCTAATGGTTCTAATGGTGCTGCTGGTCTAATACTCAGCGACAGCAGCAACGTTTGCCGATTAGCTTGAAGTTATATGCCGCCAACGAGTCCAAACTTTAACCCTTTGCTGGGCAGCCGGGTGCTGCAGCATCTTCACGTTTGACTTTAGCCGTGCGGCGTTCTGCTGAGACCGGAGAGCAGGCCGTGCTATTTTTAAAGCATTTTGTTGTTGGCGCTCGCTCTACTTGGCCAAAAAGTAGAGTAGACGATCGGTTCGTGCCGCTGTAGAACAGATTTGCTTTAGTACAAATTCGTTGGCCGTCCAAATCGCATGCGGACGGACAGTGCGAATAGAGGCGCACAGTGTGGCCAAGTAATGGCAAATTGTTGTTTAATATAAATAAATAAATAAATACATAAATGTATTCACACATGGCAAAGTGCAGTGCGCGTTTAGCTTATTTAGATAAAATGCTTAAAATGTGGCCAAAAACTATTTAGAAAAGCATAGCGAAATATCTTTTTATAATAGCAAATCAAAGAGACCAGACAAAGCCACAAATTAATTGTACATGTGTGGCAAAAACTCATTATTTTCGTTCAAATAAAGAAAAGCAAGTACATAACAACAAAGCAGACAGCTAGATATGAAAAATAAATGAAAGCATCTCACAGATACGCAATCTTAGTCTGTAATTTTAAACGCATTTTTGCGCTTGTTTTGACATTGAAACGAATTTTTGGCCAAACAAAAAAAAAAAAATTAACACGCCGCAGAGAGTTAAAAAATTAAACGCAAAGCGTACGTTGTGATAAATCGCAAACGTTTAGATACAAATTGTAAGATACAAATAATTTATTATAACAATATGACAACGCGCGGTATACGGCGTAAGAAATCCACACTGACGGAGTTGAAAATTGCCGTGATTGGTGCGCCCAGTGTTGGAAAGAGCGGTAAGATATACTCCAACAATAACAACAACAGTGAGCACAACAGATTGCGCCGCCACAAACAACAGCAAATTAGTTGAGCAATCGCCGCTTTTCATATATATTTAGACATTTGTTTGTTTTGTTTATAAAGTGGCATACACACACACACACACCCGCACTTATGCACATATATAAATATATATGTGTATAGCGTATATGTATATGTGTGTATTTAAGCAATACAAAACTATCTAGTAGCTACTGATTGCCTGCTTTTTTAATCGTTAATAGTGCGCCGCAGTAAAACTCAAAATATCTGTACTACTGACAAGAAAAACCTCAGAAAAGTTGTGCATTTTTATGTGGCAAGTTTTCTGGGCGTTTGGATTTCAAATTTATGAAGACACACACACATTTCCGACCCATGACAATTTATTGTGTCAAAGCTTAGACACTCGAACTTATGTGCATCTATTAGAAAAAAAATATATTATACAAAAAATTTTGTTGCCAACAGGCTTGCATTTTTTGAGATACTTTGCGACAGCTACAGCGCCAGCTTATTAAAACAAATTGATGTTGCTATCTGTCAGCCTTCACATGGAACAGCCAAGTCAACTTGGAACTGCACAGCATAACTTATAATGTTTTGTAGAGATACTCATATACCAATAAAGATACTTTAATATATATTCGAAATGCATTGGCTTGTCAGGCGCAATGCTACACCTGCGCTCTTCATGTCCAACAGACACAGACACATGTTCGTATGGCAACAATTTTCACAATGCAATAACAACAAGACAGAGCACAGCAAAACAGAGCAGATCCGTGTAGAATCGTGTGGAACCAAACAGAGCACAGCGTATAGTTCGGACCGCAGACGCATGAAATATGACTAGAAAATATGCTATACTAATAAAAATAATGTGGAAAACACCGAGCATCAATTTTTTGGCAGCACTGCAAGTTGGAACGACTTGATGATGCCCTGCCGCAATGAGGCGGAAAATTTAATTAAATCGAATTTTGTATCTATGATATGCGAATAAAATTAATTAGTCCGAAAATAAATATCCAGCAAGGTCGCTGCCTATTTTCTCAAAGACGATTAAATATATGCAGCTTATATTTTTTTTATATTAAGAATATGACTCTACAATAACTAACTTTGTGAAGCGAAAGAACTGATTAGTCTTAACATAAAATAGTCATAGTTTTGAAAAAAACAAATACCTATTTGGGATTTAATTAGAAATCTAAAGTTCTGCTCGTAGTTCGCTTACAAAAGATTTGGTTGAGTACTTTTTCTTATCCAAGCTTTAAAATTTGGTTTAAGCTTTTTGTTTGATAATTCTTTGCTAATTGACTTACAATTTAGAAGTGATTTACTTTTGATATCATAGGAGACGTGATTCCCTTAATTGCCTTGATTTTCGATTTAACTTTAAGACTTTAAGAGACGTGATTCCCTTAATTGCCTTGATTTTCGATTTAACTTTAAGACTTTCGATTTCTTTAACATTTATCTGATAGGTGCATTACTTAGAAGATCAGTTTTAAAGATATCATTGTTTTATACGCCATACTTTTTCATGACTTAAGATTTTTTTACAAAATGTAAAAAATAACGTAGCTACACACAAAAACGAATATCGGATTCAAAGATCAGACCATGTTTTAATTTTATTTTTGGGATCGCTTAAATCGACTCCAAGTTAAAAAAATCCCCGCACATCAGGTTTGAAAGATAACTATAAAAATACCTCGATTTATCATGATTTTTTTGAGGTGATGCAAGAACATCGCCTGACAACCCGTCTTGAAAAAAAAAATTACGAGGGAATATAAACGTTGAGATAAAATCAAGCCCCATTGGGCAAATTTCTATTAGGAATTTGGATTCAACACGTCGAAATACATTTCAAAACTTATGCCCCGTCCCCTGATCATACCACTTTTTTTTCATAATCTTCGCACGCCAACTCCCTTATGGTTTTCTTTATTCAATTCAGATTATTCAGATCGTAATATCTCCTGTACCCTTTAATGAATGCTATAGTCGTTCCTGACTGACTTTAAAATACCCTGTACTAACGCATGTATGCCTTAGCATAGACATAACTTTCTTCATCTCTGATTCCCAATGCTCAGGAGAAGGGCGCAATGGGTCATGCTGCTTGTCAACACGGATGGCGCTAAATCCTATTTATATTATAAGATACAAATGTAATGCACTACGCGTAAAGAGAGACCTACGACTTAATGTTGAACTATGGCGCCTTTAAATATTTAGTTAGCCAAACAAATCAAGCCAACTTTGAACTGAAATATTTATTGCCACATATGTACTTCTGCATATATATATATACGTACATATGTTTTAATGGTATGCATTCTTAATCCCAAGCATATAGCACAAATCTTTTATGCATAGCCAAAAATGTGTGCGTCTCTGTGTGTATACGTGTGGCGGCAATTAAAACGCCCACCAAGCAAATCATTGTGGACACAATCAATGCCCAATGTTTGCCGTTTCCAACCAAAAACCAAGACGACGCCTCAAATATTTAAACGCTGACCTCGTGAAAATTGAAAATATCAACAAAAAGAATAATATATAAAGATGAGAAATTTCGAAAACATAAATTAAATACGGCAAAATGGCGTTATGAAAATAAATGATGAAAATGTCATTTAAAATGGCAGCAAGAAAAAACGCAAAAAATAACAAAAAAAAAAAAACCGCCAAGGCAAAAGCAGAGTACATTTTCCAATTTTCCGAGCGCCTTGTTAAACACTTTACTTCCCGGCGAGTTCAAAGCACTTGCATAGGAAATGACCAAGAGTCCGTGTTACCCGTATACCCTTAGATTTTGCCCAACGGCCAGGACACCCATTTAAGTTTTTCTTTTTTTTTAAGTCTTTTTATTGTTTTGTTTGCTTTAAACACGCAACATTAAGGCGCACGGCACGCTGTTGTTGCCAGTTCGTCCGTGGGCTTTTGAGTTTATTAACCCTACACAATTTTCCACCTGCAACACGACGGAGCGGCTTACACGAGCTCAAGTCAACATCCTGCTGTGCCGGAGTCGTGTCTGTCGTCATCGTCGTTTGCATTTTCAAATGTCACGCAGGCAACTGCATATGAGTTTTCCCTTTTTCCCATTGTATGTAGTGTGTCTGCTGCGGCGTCATGCTCGCTTAAGTGCTGACCCAGTTTCGGACGCCGCCGGGGGTGGGTTTTTTGCTGCCCAGCTGCACTAAACCATAAACTGTAAGCCTTGGCGTGGGCGTTTCTAGGTTTACACCTGATCTTGGCTAGAGATAGAAGCGAAATTAAACTCATGTTACGTAAATGGTTTGGCATTAATTAGTTGCACGATTTTGTGTAATTTTATTTAATTTCAGCCCTGGTAGTGCGCTTCCTGACCAAGCGTTATATAGGCGAATACGATCATCACACTGAGAACCGCTATAAACATGAGGCCTTGGTGGATGGTGAACCGGTGCTATTCGAAATTCTCGACACATGTCCCAAGGTATGTGTGCAAGTTATCCATAATTGAGTCAGGGTCGGTTGCAGCACAAAATGTCGGGAGCCTTTTCATGCTGAATCCGCCTCTGATATTAGTTAATAACTTTAGTAGCTACATTACACTATTATTCTCAAAAATATTCGCTTCTTGATTAAAACAAAAACTATCTTTCGCTTATTACAGGCTGAAGATGAGTATCCAAATGCCGCAGAGCTGGTGCAATGGGCTGATGGTCTGCTGCTAGTCTACTCCATAACAGATCGCAAAAGCTTTAATTATATACGCCGTGCCAAATCCGATCTGCAATCAGATACACCTGTACAGTTATGCGCCAACAAGGCGGACATGGTGCATCTGCGTCAAGTAAGTCGCGATGAGGGCGAAATACTGGCCAAAGACTTTGAGTGCAAATTCAACGAGGTTTCAGCCGCAGATCATGTGGATCAGGTGGCCGATGTTTTTAATGAACTGTGCAAGGAGGTGTTAGCTTCCAAGCGCAAGTCCAAGCAGAGCTTATTGGAGCGTATGCTGGGCGGTGCTAGACCTTATAGTAGAGGAAAAAGCGACACTAATTTGCCAAAAGACTGAAATGGAAGATGTAAATAAATAAATAAATGTAAATTTTTTTAAAAAGAAAAACGGTTTTTGCTTTTATTATGATTGCTTGCAGTTGTTGTTTAATATTTAATGTGTTTGTTTCATAGTAGTCAGCTTTCGTTTGTTGCTGCTGAAAGCTTTCGCAACTTTGCAAATCTGTATTAAAAATTGAGCGCTAGATGTCGCGTTACTAAATTTATCAAAGCTCAAACTTAACGCTAGATGGCGCTTTACATAGCTTTATTTTGCATATTTTGCGCTAGATGGCGGCTAGCTAAACTCACCATTCACACAGCCAATAGAGTGCCAGTAATATCTTTTAAGCAAATTTCATGCCAAAAGCAAAACTATCGCGTGCAAAAAACGATTTTTTAAACAAATCGCAAACCAAAAGCTTGCTGCAATGCGTTACGAGCATTAACTAAAAATTAATTGATGTAAAGGTTTATGACACACCTACCGGTACAAGGAAGTCAACAAAGGGACTGCCTGACCATTTTAAAACCTTGCATATACACTGGTTCAACCTTTGTGCCTAATGTCATGCCACTTTAACTGACTTCCTACACGTGGTTCATGACAAATAATCAGCCAGAGTCAATAACTGACGAAGCGTGCAAATGTGGTTAAAACTCTAATTGTTGTCAGTTTTGATAAATATTTGAGCTCGACTTACCGCCAACACACACTCAGGTAAATACAAGTGCCATGTTATTGCATCAGTTGAAATTTTTTGCATGTATTTAAGGCTATTTATTTAACTAAAACCAAAATATTGACATAAAACCGCGCTAAACCGCTCCAAATACGCGCATGAATGAAAATGATGCGCCTATACACACAAACAATGTGTTAATGAGCCCAAATTAGACTGAATTATAAGGTATCGGCACCGGCCGGTCTAACAATGGATTGCGCAAGCCATACAAACAATTTTTAACGCTCATACGCCCCATTGGTCGGTAACAGCTCACCTGTTGTACTTGGCAACTAGTATCAATGGGAAATTATATGCACAATTTTCTTGTAATTGTTTCGCTGTTACTTCTGTCGGCTTGGACAGCTTGCAGCATGAAATCTCACAGGTTTATCTGTGTTTATAATTAGTGGCACATTTAAAATTCTAATTCTAAATATAATTTATGATTGAAAGTCGTTGTCGTGAACAGTTGTGCCCTTAGTATGCCCAGGTGCTGTCCAAGCAAATTGTTGCACTAATTCTACTTATTTAGCTGAAGTAACTTGGACGCGTGCAGCTGGCCTCTGACTTTTATATAACCGTTTGTCCAATTGCTTAGTTAATAATTTTTCATAATCGACTGCACAGGCACATAGAGTACAAGGTGCTCAAATTTAATGTCAGTACCTCATCCAAGTTTCCCACATGAAGTAATTTTTTATGGAGAGCCAGATAAAAGCCTTAACAATTTTTAAGAGGCTATAGATGGCAATGTTCTACTAAATTGTTGCGTTTTTATATTCTAGCCAACCTTGCTAAGTCTTTTGCTTTAATTCACCAAATTGATTATAAAAATCTTTATGTCTTGTACTCTATGATTACCAATATTTTTATGGCATTAAGTGGCGTTAAATGGTCCGGACAGTCCTAGAATACATGTAACTGCAACCTTTATCAAATGTTTGTTGAATAGACATGTGTACCCAATTGTAGGAATTTCTTAGCAACAATTTTTCACAGGGTTACATAGCAACGATGACGCCTGAAATTGTACTAGCAAATAAAATATGAAGTACTTCAGATTCAAAAGATTCCAACTTTGGTCAGTCAAAATACATGATTTGCATCTACATCTCATTCTGGAGTTGCTAAAAGGCATGATTCAATGGAGCCGTAATCAGCTTGTAGGCTCATAGTGGAAAGACCTAGGCCCTAGAGAAATGCCCGTTCGTCGTCGACAATTTAGTTTGCATGCATTAAATTATATCGATTTCGGGGAATTTTTTAACCTTTTGTTCATATTGGTTCATTGGTTCTTAATTACTATTTATTTACAACCCCACTTGTGACATGCATTGAAATAAAGATGGGAAACTTAGTCAAAAAATTCCATTAGTTCGAGAAAATTCCAAATCTACAAAAGACATAGCAAGTTTTTGATACTTGTGCAGTTCCTCATTCTGTCTAATCATTTTTTACTAAAGGGGTCTACGCAGTTCGAAAAAAGTCGCGCGGAATGACAAAATTTAAAAAAAATAAAAAAATCCCATTTGGGATATCCATTTTGGGATTTTTTTTTATATGAAGTTTTGTCATTCTGCGCGGTATTTTTCGAACTGCGTATAGGCCCTAAGACCTAAGAACTTTATTTTCTAAATGTATTTTAGGTTACTTCAATATCACGAAAAGTGAACCTTCGTATGAAGGTGTTTTTTAGGGTAGTTTTACGTCGGGAAATACGAAAATGAGAATAATTTTTATTTCTTAAGAACTGTTTTCGAGATTTTTTCGAAAAACATGTTTTCGGGTACTTTTTCAGTTATTCGTGAATATCTCGCGAACACGTTTTTTCTTCAAATTTGGGAGCGAATTAATACTACAGATAAGTTTTATTCGCTTGCATACATTTTACAGCAGCCAAACAGAATATTAATGAAATATTTTATTAATAAAAATGAAATAAAATATGTATTAATTAATTAAAAAATAGTTTCAGTTTGTAAGACTTCTTCTTTATGTTTTTGTTTGGCAAGTAAAGAAAAATTTGTTTGCAAATTTTTTAATTTTTTATATGCAAAAAATATTTTTTAAAACACAATTATTTAAATGTGCTCCGGAAAACGCAAAATCCAAACCGAACAATTTTATGCGGATTCGTTTTTGCGTGCTCCGGAAAACGAATTTTTTTTGTCGATAACTTCCCTTTTTATTTTCGATAAATTCGTAAATTTCCCTCAATTTTTCGATAAATTTTTCTGTTGTCTTGACGCGAAATTATTTTTGTTTGATACAAAACAGCTGACATGGTTGCCACAGCTCTGCACTTTCTTATTAGTATATGTTGTTTACATTTAATTTTAATAAAAATATTTCAAGTTCTTTAATATTCTATCTTTTAAATAATATTACACAAAAATATTACAACAATATTTTTTAAAATTAAACACGACTTAGATATTTTTGTTACAATGGAAATTTTCTTTGTTAGGCGGGAACCCTGTCGCACTTATCGGCCATGTGTTCATGCATGATACGCACACATACACAAACAAAAAAAAATTCGTTTTGCACAACGCATGCTAATTTTTGGATTGAGTCAGAAAAAAAATAATTAAAAATAATTGTCAATGAATATTTACTTAAAGTTGACATAAATATAATCTAAGAATATAAAAGAGTACTTAAAAAATGATTTCAGTACAAAATAAGTGATTTTTCAAAAGTATTTTGGCGATTCGTTTTAATTCCAAACCACATGAAAAATTCGTTTTGGTGGAATTGGGAGCACCAAACATTCGTTTTCAAAACGTATTCGAATAAATTGTTCGGATTCATTTTCCGGAGCACGGCTGAATGTATTCGGTTCGGAAAATCCACTTATTCAGAGTTTTTGAAAAAAACACACACAAAAATTTTAAAATTCGTTGTTTAGGCCTAAAAGGATTCCCAAAATTTGCAATCGGTTCTGATTTTTATCGGTACATGATAAAACAAAGCATTGTTATAGACCGCCTTAAATAGGGGCGTCAGCAAAAATCTGTCGAAGTACTAGCTGCAACAAGTCATCATGATGACTCCAACAATGTAAAAACCCGTAAATGTGCTAAAAATAACTAGGTCAGTGTCACCATTAGACCATATATAGGCCAGATTTTGAATTGCACTAAAAATATTCAAAGCAACCCACACAACAATAATTTGTTTGAATATTTATGATCCATTTATAAAAGCCAATTGAGCAGCTGTTAACCTGCCCTGGCTAATGGCGGCTTAAACGCCCCAAAAAAACCAGTTTATTGTCTACGCGCAATTAGAACTGCAATTATAATGCACATATATAGTAAATGTAAGTATATGCACATTGTACGCTATAGTTAAGTATATTTTAATTAGAATTTAAAACAGCTGCAGTATAGATTGCGCCGGCTAACGGTGCGGCTGATAACGCAAATTATAAAGCCCCATAAACTTGCAGCAACGCCCAAACATTTGTATTAAATTTATATGGAGTTATTTTTGAAAAAGTTCAAGCACAAGTTTAAGAGTGCTTTAAATTTGCTGGCAATGTATTTAATTGGCCAACGGTAGCCAAAAAAAAATGCCAACCAAATTGGCTAGAGCTGTGTAAGTCATTGACTTTGATATTCGATTAGCCAAAAATGAAACCAAAAAACGCCAAATACCAAAGCCAAAGCCATTGAACATGTTCTAGTTTGATTCTTTTGGCTGCTGTCAAGTGCCTAACCTTGGCTTTTTTGTTGTTTTTGATTATTTTTGGTTTTTATTTAACTAGCCAAAAAGTGGGCTTGTAAACGTGTTTGATCAATGTGCAGCAAAATATGGATACAATTGTGCATAAACAAGCAGTGCTTAAAAGCCAAGTGCATAGGGTTTCCGGCAATTACTTAAACAACCCCCGCACAGCACAGCTGTGAAAACAGCTGACTAGTTAGCGAATTTCCGGTGCATATCAACCCTAACCTAAATGTGCAGTCAGCTTGGCCTTGGAGCTGGGCTTAAACAAATTGCCACAGAGACAAGCAAGTTACGACGCTTCTTAAGCTGTTAATTGGTCACGTACTCCATTTGGTCGAAGCATGAGCCGGTACTACGCCTCAGTTTGCAATTAAATCAAGTGCAAATATTTATGTGCTATAATATGCTAAGCTTAATGTATGTACGTAGCGCAGGCTGTGTTTGAACAGCATTCAAACCTGACCCAAATCAGTCAAATATAGCAGGCTTAGAACATATCTTTATATATATGATAAATGTCTTGGCTGTTATTGAACTAGCTTAAAACTAATTAATATATTTATTATTATTTTTTTTTTTTTGTTGCCGCCATTTATTAAACTATTTACTTGCGTTTATTAAATTAATTTAACTTTAATTGGCTGCCAATGTGGGCGTTGCTTGGAAAACTCACACGGAGCTCGGTATCGACTATGTCGATCAGCTGTGTACTAAGCCCACTCCGATTAGCACATTCAATTCACAGCCAATTATATATTATATCACAATATTTGTTGTATTGTAATTAGCGTATGATATGATATGTTTGTAATATACAAATCCGCTCAGGTGTATGCCATAATTTTAATTGTAAATGCTAACTTGGCAAATTCAGCAACGACAGCTGCTTGGCTAAGGTAGGTCAAGTTAATGACCAGCTGCCTTAGAGAAATAAGTGCTAAAAGTAGCTCTAATAATATGCATTTCATTTTTCAAGTGCTAGTACATACACCTTTATAAAACACACTCGCCTGTAATTAAAGTCGGGTAATTAAAAAACAAATCTAATCAAAATTAATTGAACAGCACTTCAAATTGCATAGCTTTTGCTTATACGAATGACAGAAAAGCGCAAATTGTTTGAACTCTTGCGCACGCGTCGTATACTTAACTTTCAAATGACATAAGCAATCAATGCGTTACAGGATCTAGAAGTTCCCAACTGAATTATATAAATACCCACTCTTTGGCTTATCTGACAGATTAATAACGCTTATAAATTTAAATTTAACGCACTTAATTGCACGTTTAAATTTAAATGCGTAAGTGCCAACAACTTAGTGTCGATTAAATTTAACTTTTATTTATAGAATTGTATTTAATTTAATAGCAATGAATTGTTAAACATTAAACGCTCGTAAACTATTTGCTATTTTTAGTAATTATGCATTTAATTTTTTTTTAAGTTTTATTGGTCCACTGCGCTATTTAAACGAATATGTAATTAAGTATTTTATTTGATATTATAACGTATTTTTTAGCAACAATTTTTTAAGTTTGTGCCACTAATAAGCTAACAACAGCAATAAATATAATATACTATAATTATATGCTTTTATAGAATATATATTAAAATTTAACGTTTTGATCCCAAAGTTCAATATATTGTTAAAATTTGTTTAAAATGCACAAATATAAACATTTTGTATTTATATTTTTTTTGCATATGAGCTCATTCAAACGTTTGCTTAAGCCAAATTTGTTAATTCATCTACTTTAATATTTAAACAATGCATATTTTGAAGAAGTTATTTTTTAAAGTTGGTCTTGGGTTTTGTTTGCATGTTTTTATAGAATTTAGTAGAGGTTAGATTAAATATAAATTTCAATGTTTTTTTGGTCATAAAAATGTTGACATTTTTTGTATATTAGTATATATAATTTTTATGTTTATGATATACATAAAAATGTTCCCTTTCCGCGTCAAAAGTTTTCCCTAAACTGAATCAGACTTTCTAAGACAAAGACCTAAGAGACTTAAGACTTTTGAGACACAGCAAAACATTACTCGCTTTTTGTCTAAAATTAAAAAAAAAAAACGTAATTTGCCACAAAGTCAGCAAGTTTTAAGCAGTTTTTAAATAAAATATAATTATAATTACAATAATATAAATTTGACACGAAATAAAAATGTATTTATTCTTATTTTTTCCAAGTAATTTTTTGACAGTGTCCTTTGTTTTGTTTAGTCATTTAAAAAAAAAAACACCACGCATATAATTAATTTAAAAAAAAATTTTTTTAAATGTGCGTGTAATATGAAAATAAAATTGTATTTTATATATATTTTTCAAGTAGAAAAAAAAAAATTTGTTTTTGCATAAAAGTATTAAAAAAATTTTAGAAATTATTTATATTAAATGTTTTAAAACACTAAATTTGTTTTTGCTTCAAACTATTAAAAAAATTATTATTATAAACATTAATTTGTAGAATTCACATGAAAAAAAAAATTAGTTAAAAAATTTAGTTTTTTAGAAAATTTAATATATATTTGCAGTTATAGGTTTACTTAAAATAAAAATAAATAGTATTACAAGTTTTTTAATTGTCTACATTTTGATGTGTTCCAATAATATTCAATCTGAAAATAAAATCTTTTCTGTATAAATTTTGTAATTAAAATAATTTAATGCTGAAAAAAAAATTTCTTAAAAGTATTAAAAAAAATTATATAAATTGTATAAGTAAAAGGATGTAGTTCTGAAAAAAAAAATTATTTTTGATTCAATGTATTAAAAAATTTATCATTGTAAAGATTTACTTTTAGAATAGAAAAACAAAATCAATAAATTTAATTTTTTAGAAAATATAAAATTTGCGTTTAAAGGCCGCACGAAATGTCAAAACTTCATACAAAAAAAAAAATTCCCTTTTTTGGGAAATTTTTTTATATGAAGTTTTGACATTTCGTGCGGAATTTTTGCATGCTGCGTATGGGCCTTAAAGATTTTTTAAATAAAAAAAAAATTGTATTAAAATAAATTTGTATTACATTTTTTTTAAATTAAAAAAAAAATCCTTTAATTTACAAGTAGGTATATTTTCAAAATAATTTGTATTAAATTCTTAGTTATTGTTTTGATTAATCTTTTTTATGTTTTTAAAGCAGATTAAAAAAAAAATAAAATTATTAAATTAGTGAATTAAAAGCATATATATATTTTTTTAACGAATTTATAATAATTTTTTTAATAATTGTTATTCAACATTTGTTATCTGAAATAAAAATGATAAATAAAAAATTGCAAAAAATAATTTGTAATTGCATTTAAAATTTTATTAATACACAAAACTTATATAATATAATAAAATTTAAACTCTACATACCTACAATACAATACATAATAGTCATAAGCATAATAATAATAATAATAATATAATAGTAGACAATAATAAAATTGTCGTCATACAGTAGTTACAGTTACAGTTTACATTTGTTTGTATAAGAAAAATCTTTAAAAAAATACTTTTTATAAAACATTTAGTTGGGTCAATACAGTGTGGTTCTCGCATAGCATTTAACTGTAGCTATATATACAAAGAAAGCTAACGATAACTGCTTGGGCATATATCGTGCAAATACATATAGTATATAGTCTAAGTAAATATTTAGAAAAAATAATACAAAAACAATTCGTGGCTGAGTATATGGTTGTTTTTTTTTTTTTTTTTTTTTTTTTTTCATTAATTTGTGAACTTTGCTGCTCTTCACTTAATTTGCTTTGCTTTGTTTTCACATCACTTAGTCTAACGATTTTTTGGTCCAAGAATAGTTGGGGTGATAAATATGCGTACACAAAAAAAGAAATGGTGAAATACTCGAATAAAATCAACTAAAGTCAAAAAACAATAAATATTCTAACCATGTGTGTATGTGTGTGTGTTAAAAAAGAAAAAAAAAAATTTGACTAAAAAATTTAAAAACAAAAAATAATCAAACTAAAGGAAATTAAAATAAAATAATAATGCGGTGCAATAAATTTAGGAAATGTTGTGGATTGTGTGGGGTGCTAATCTTTGTGTATAGTTATGTGCGGTATGTCAATTTAAAATTATAAACGATAAAATGAGACCGTTGCACCTGTTGCTCCTGTATTGGGTTACGGATATTAATTGCTAACACTTTAGAAGGGACTGCGCATCTTTGAGATGGCGTTTGTCAAATGCAAGATCTCTGTGTTCATTTGCTGCACCAAAGTGTCTAGCTTTTCAACAGTATCCAGAACTTCTACGCGCTCGGTGTGTGGATTGAAGCGAACCTCGAAGGGACGCGACATGGTGGAGACCCAACGACGGAACTTGTCTTTGGCATCCTCTAGACTCTCGGCCACATAGTAAATGGGCTGATATTCCTGATCCTGATAGGGCTGCACAGCTGTGGAAGCTGGCTCGAAGGGACGATGTTCGCACTTGTCACTAATGGCATGCAAAAGCTCACCATAAGCCGAGAGCAAGCCAGCGCCATAGGCCTTGATCTGACCCTGTTCCTTGCAGAGACCGAACTCAACAGTGAACCAGTAGACCTAGAATTAATAAAAGCAAAAACAAAAAAACGCAATACTTTAGCTTTGCCGTCTTTGACTTTGACATTTTACATTGCACATTTGTTTTAAGTAAGTGAGTCAGTTTGGCCCTGAAAAAGTGACAACTCACTGCACAAGCAAGTCAAGTACTCTACTAGTACTTGTATGCACTGAGCAAGTGCAGCAAGCACAACGAACTTGACTTAAGGCCAACACCAGCTGACTAACTAACTGACTTACTGCCTTGGCCAACGGAAGTGCATTTAGTGCAAAATTAAAATGCAATACGATTAACTATGATACTTACAGTGGACAGCTTCTCAATCTCCGCATCGGAGGCGCCCAGCGAGGCCAAACCAATCTCCTGCGAGAACTGTGCAAAGCTGGAGTCAGCCAGCAGTGGCATATGACCCAAGAGTTCGTGAATGCAATCCCTGTAAACAAAAAAAAAATTGACACAAAATGTTAGCATAAAGCAATTATAGGCTACATAATGGGATGGTGAGTGAGGCTGGGGGCTATGTGGTGCGGTAAGAACCAACCAAGCACATTGTTAAACTAATTTGGCGCACAATAAAAGTTGCGAACTTGTTCGGAAATGGAAGTGTGCTAAGGACTGGCAATTAGGGCAACTTGAATGCTATGTCGCAAAGGAAGCAGTAACCCGCCAGAAATGAAATTAGGCGCACACAAAAAGCCTGGGCTCTTTGATGTTAAGTTCGTAATAAGAAAATACTTACGGCTCAGGAGTGTGGAACGGCGAGTTGATGTGACGCACATACTGTGTGCTCTGGAAGATACGGAACGCTAGTGAAGCCAAGAAGTCGCGTGCCGTAAGCAAACCAGCAGCAGGACGCAAAGTGAAGCCAGTGTTGCGACGCAAAAAGTCAGACATCTCCTGCAGTTGTGGCAGACGATAATCAACAAAGATTTCCTCATCCTGCAGCTTCTGGAAGGCAACGCGATACTCGGCGCAAGCATGCTTTTTAGCCAGATCTTGTACCATCTTGAACACCGAACGCCAGGTCTTGACCTCCGTTTCGCTGTAGTTAATGTGTGGAATTGGATCGCCATATTTGTAGGCAAAAGCAATTTCAGCAATTTCCTTGCGACGCTGACGATAGACCTTATCGGCAAAGCCGGGATGGTTCATGTCCAAATCGGGCTCGTATTTGGTCATCAAATGATTGCAGTTATCCAGCTCGCTGGCATGCTTGGGGAACCAGGGCGCCTTAACGCTAATGTTGTTTTCAGCCATCAAATTGATGCTGCTAAAGGAGCCGGACTGACGCAGAGAGCGTATGAGTTGCAGCAAATTGCCGCGCGTCATTTCAACCTTGATGAGCACATCATGATCAATGCCTTCAATGCGCGATTGACGCGATTCCACATGCTGTACGCTGCCATGGAAGGTCTCGATGGCCTTGAGTATGCGACCCAACGAGGAGATGCCCTCCTTGAGACGCACCACCAAAGCGGCGCTTTGAACGGCTGCCTCAGCCTCGGCAGACTCGGAGGCGGCATTGGCCAAGACAATTTCATCCTCGGTAAGACCGTAATCTGTAAGTAATAATATATGATAGGGCAAAATGTTAAAGCGGCTTAGCAAAAAAAAAAAAAAACTCAGTCACGTAAACGATATGCTACGAAATTGCAATGTGGGTGGGTTGTCGTCGTTCCAAGACTGACGCTTAGGGTTGCCATGCAAACGCATTTGATTTTATTGTGGCGCTTAAGTCAGGCGTAAAATATGAATAGGACGAGTCAAAAAGGAAATGGAAAATGCGTTGCCATTTTCTATGCTTATTGTATGTACGTTTTTTCGTTAGTGTGTGTGTGTAGAAGTGTGGAAATGTGTGCGCCTAAAAGGCTACACCCACACAAGAGAGTGCTGGCACTTTATCATATTAAGCACTTAAATCAATGTCGCACGCTTTTCAAAGCTCTTCAAAGCTAAGTAGTACTTAGAGCAAGTCAACCCAAACCCTGGCATTACTTTATGCTGTACCCGCCCGCTTACCTTGCTCGGCAGGCTCTTCGGCATTTTGCTCAGCTGCTTGGGTTTCTGCAGCTGCAGTTTCAATTTCATCAACTAAAAATGCAAAAAAATCAACAAAAAAAATAAAACAAAATTAATAAAATAAAAATGCAAATTATAAAAACAAAATAAATAATTTAAATATGAAAAAATGATAAGCACCTGCAACATATTCTTCTTCCGCTGGCAAGTTGTCCAAATTGGGCTGCTCATCCTGCAGCTCCACCTTTTGTTCTGCAGGTGCATGCTCGCCCTTGGCTTGCTGAATGCATTCCTCCAAGGAAGCATCTTTGTAAAATAAAAATAAAAATAAAAATAAAAAATAAACCAAATTTTAACATAAACTAAAGCAAAACAAAAGAAAACAAAATCTAGACAAAAATTACAGATTTTGCTTAGCTTTGCTAAACTTACCATTTGCCTTGTTGCGCGCCTCTTCCAGCACAGTTTGTTTGTTCTGCTTGACCACCAAGGTTTCGAAGCGTGCATCATCCACCAGGGAGCGACGACGCGATGGATAACCATTCTGCAAGGCAAAAGTTAAAAAACAAAATTTAGTCAAAGCTCAGGATATGCGCCGGAAATTAGATCATATACAGACTGTCTGCGACACTGCCTTGACCTTCAACTTTAAAGCTGTTGCTGTCATTGCCTGAAGACATTGCGCAATCTTGGCGCTTATATAACTGCAGCTAGTCACTTTAACAATACGTGAAAGTGTTGAGCTGCCAAACAATGCTCTCTGATCAGTGGACCAAACTATGCATAAGCTTGTTTTTGTCCAGCTCCAATATGTTTAGAGCTAAGTAAAAATTTCAATTGTGTTCAAAGGGCTTTGTTGCTACTATGGTCAAAAGTGACATCGTAAATTCCAAAGACTGTTGAAAGTTGTAAAATATGGTAGGTAGAATCTGTGCTGTGCAACGCTCAAAGTTAGTTTAACTTATAACAAGTCGCCGCCCTGTTGCCTCAGGCTGTGGCGCTGTTGCAGTTTCAACAGTTTCACCAGGTTTGTTTTTGTTTTTTTTGGTAATTTTTACTGAGCTGATGAAAGAAATGCTACGCATTGAATCACTTTTATTGATTTCATATTTTGTTTATGGTGATTTTTTTTGATTTTTGAGCACAGTCACAACATAAACAGCTAACCAAACTGGCGTAGGTCAACAATGAGGCGCGTCTGTTGAAGTTGCAGGCCGTGTGCAGGTGGCAAAGACCAACAGGCCCAGACACAGGCAACAGCTTGGAACAGGCCAGTGCATACTTTCACTCTCTTGTGTTTGTTAAATAATAATTTATGACAACTTTATTTGCTTTTTTTTTATTACATTTAATAAATGAAGTAGCACTTGTGTTATTCGGCATTATTGTTCTTAGGTGTGAATTGTGATATTCAAAGTTTACAACTCAACTTGACTTTGGCAAAAAGCATGTTAGCCATAAAAACTCAATGATAAACAAATTTGCAGACTCAGCCTTAGCTTTATAGTTGAAAATTTGTGTAACTATTTTTGTAGCCGCTGTGTAAAGTCACGTAGACCAGCAAAGGGCCAGTGAAAATATAGTCAACTAATAAGTTTATACAACACTTACCTCAATACTGTAGGATTTCTTAATAGCGAACATCTCGCGGTTCTTTTGAGCAGCAGCAACGGCCATCATTTTGTTTTGTGTTTTTTGTAAGTTTTCTTTTAAGATTTCAAAAATTTATGCAAAGTGTTGGTATACACTTGAATACTATTTGTTTACGTTAGCTTTTGTTTTATTGACTTGCTATTTAATTATTTGCAATAAGCACTCGAATGTTTGCACTTTCACTGCTTTTTTGCGTTTTTTGCTCCTGGGCTGTTTGCGTCTAGAATATAGCTGGATCTCTCACGCACCAACTTTGTTTTTTTTTTTTGGGATATCTATCCTTTAGCTTAAGATGTTGTTAAATTTTTTGTTGTTTTATTTTTGATAAAACACGAACTCGTAACTTTTTGTAAAATTCAAAACTTTGCGAACTCGTACAGTTAGAATATCCTTCAGCTATAGTTTTATTACAACAAACAGCAGCACAACTACTTAACCAAAGGGCAAGTCTTTGGAGCGAATGATAGCGAATCAATGCATGCTCTGTGTCCAGCTACCAGCGCTTAAATACCCGCAGCAGCTTACAGCCGAAGCCAAAGCTGACGACGACGCAACTCGACGTCGCCGACAGGTTTTCGCATGACGCTGCTCTGGCGTTGTGACGTAGTAGTTGCTCAGGCCGGTGGCCGTCGCACGCGAGAGCACTGCGAACCAGCTCTGTTGTGGTTTTTTGTGTTTTTTTTTTTTTGCGCGCGCGCCGGGGTTTCCTCTCACTGTATCGCGTAGGCCATGGTACGTATACGCAGCACTGGGGCATTTAGTCGACCAAGTTCAAGTGCGGCAGCGGTGACGATTGTCAGCTAGAACTTGGCATTGTTGTTGTTGTGTTTGGAAATGTTCGCTCTGGGATTTGCTGTGTTAGCATTAAGCGCAAGCGCTTGAATTCATTTGTAATTATTACCATAAATATGCGCATGTAGTGGAGTTTTTGTAGAAACAACCCAAGAATTGGGTATCTTTCTTGCTCATATTGCTCATACGCGGCGTGTGACAAGTTGTTTTCATAAATTGATTTGTTGGTTTTACTGACAATTTTATTTCCCCCCCAAGCTGAGTCATGATTGTGTGTAATTGTTTGAATAAATGCTCCATTTAAGTCACGCGGATACGCTAGCGGATGCATAATTATCGAACTTTGGCACTTTAAGGATCTAAGCAAGCTAAGTGAAAGTCAGTCACGCATATTGACGCCTATACTGAACTAATTTTGTGATAAACAGGAAGTTGACATAAGACACTTGGCTAAAAAAACAAAATAAATCATATGACTTAACTTAGTTAAATGTATTGACTAAGCACATGTAGGCAGCACTTATCCACAGCTAATAACGATTTACTTCTAATGCTTAATGGGCGACTAATTTGCATGCGTAAATGTAACATATCTAAGGTGCATAATTTAAAAATTGTCATAACAAGCACATCTGGCTCAAAGCAAATGTATATTATATACTACAACTATATACGAATTATCATACACGCTCTTTATTATACACAACAGGTGGCGGCCAGCTGTGAAATGTCTCATTAACTTGGACTTAATGGACAACTAGTTGCTCGAAATTCCTGTATTACTATTGCCACGAGGTTGACTGCAGTCGCTCAAAGTAAAAAGCAGCATAAACTATAGCGCGACTCTTAGCCAAGTCCATTTGAATGACATTTAGTCGTTTTATATTTAACCAAATTCAGTGTCTAGCCAAGAGTAGCAACAACAAAAACAGCTACGCTTAGAACTGTAGCTCGGTTTTCAAACAGTTTGCCATTGATCTACATACGGAGCGTGCAAGTTGCACTTGTACTTGTGCTCATGAATCTGGTCATCCTTGCAACTAACTAAGTAACTAACAACTAAAAGCAGTTCGTAATGCAACTGATCAAATTTGTAGATCAAAATTAAGATACTCATAGCAATTGCTAACGACGCGTAATGAGCTACGTATCTTAGTGTCTATTTACTAGACAACTATGACTATATCTTATTAAGTTATTAAATCTTAAGTGCTATATGGGCGTATACATAATAAACACACAGCTCAAAGAAGCCTCACTTAGCGTCTCTTACAGGCGCAATCATTTTGATAAACATTTTTAAACGTTAGCTTAAGCTTTACATAAAAGTTTAAAAATATAAGTCTTAGCAACAAAATCTAAATTAAGACATTTTAAACGCATAATATTCATTCACTTAAACGCCAAGCAAATTCTCACTTCCGATTTTCGTGCATTTTAGGAAGCGAATTAGCCAAGACACAAAAAATTTTTTTTATAATAAATGTTTTATTTTTTATTATTCGTATTTGTATCTGCTCGTGTCGGTTTTTATCTGACTCCGTCTGCTGTGCCTTCAAGTATTTGCAACTTTCCTTCCTACAATATTTTCTAGCATGTACTATTGTTCTTTGTGCGCTGCATAATTAAGCCGCAACATTTATAAGCTGCCGTTTAATTCTTTATACATACATATATATACATTTTTTTTGTTTGCATTTGATATTAAAATTTTAATTGTACGGCATGCTTGCTCATTCTAAAGTTATTAAATATACTACAGAGGCAGACATACATACGCCCAAGGTTTTAGAAGTCACAATATGGTTTGAGACTAGGCCGCAAACTCGACTTGACTGGATTGGGCTGTTTGTGATTCATTGTGGCATAATTCACAGGTTTTACGGGCTTACTAGTAACTACAAAAGTGCCAGCCCACGGGTTTTCCATGTCCTTGACCGTGAACTTTTAAGTGGCTGAGTAACCGGCGCACATTTGAATGCCACTCTAAGTGACAACCAAGATATCTTAACATATTGTTCTACATGCTATTAGCATAAAATATACTTTATCCTGCAAAGAATGTCTAACATTAAGCACACATAATCCAGCAGTAAATTGGCTATTTCACCTGCCTTCTAGAAATATTTAAGATTTTTTAAATACTTGCCATTTATTTTCATATTAGGGATGTAACAACTTGAATTAACTTTACAAGTAACAATATATACTTACAATTTACTATTGTCTAATGGCCGCACATGTAATTTTTCAAAGCTATTAAAAATTCATACACATTTTTTTTGTCAAATTAAATTTTAATTAAACTTGTTAATTTTTTGCCAAAGCAGTCTTGATTACTTTATTATTTCTAAAGCAAATCACGAACTATCAGTCAGACAAAGTGTGACCGCATAGTTTTTACTAGATAATTGAATTAACTTTAAATTGGTTTATTTGGGGGTCCACAAAAAAATTCACGAACTTTGTATAAGATGATTTCAATGGCTACAGATAAAATATTGACTGGTTCTTAGAAAAATTCAGTTTTATATCCCAACGCTATGAACGACAATAACTTAGAAAAGAATTTTTTTTACATTTTTTTGCTTAATTTCTGCTCAATAACAATTTGTTTTTCTTATTCAATTATTTCAGTTTCTGTTTTCTTTATAACAAATAACAAAAAAATTAGTTTTTATGCGATAACACGTCGAAAGGACAAAAATAAATATTAATAAACGAAAACGAAAAAATCAAAACGAACAATTTTATTCGGAATTGTTTTTGCATGCTCCCAAATTCGAATTTGTTGCTGTATACTCATAATTCCCTTTTGCATTTTTAGCACTGTTAGCAGAGCTCTACACCTTTCAAGGGAAATTATGCATGAAAATGCTTTTGCTATTATCAGGGAAATTTTTTTTATGCAAGACATAAACTATTTAAGCAAGATATTAACATTTTTTTTTATGCAAGAAATGGACCATATAAAAATTCGGTATGAGTTGTGCATGTACCGTATGGTACAAAGGGTATATTGTGTTTGTGCGAGCCGAAAATGTATGTAACATACAGAAGGAGACGTCGGAGACCCCCCAAAGTTACCTGATGAGGGTGACAAGAGAAGTCGATATACCCATGTCTGTCTGTCCGTCTGACCGTCTGTCCGTATGAACGCCTAGATCTCAGAGATGGTAAGAGCTAGAGCGACCAAGTTTTCCGATTAGATGCGTAATTATGTCCGGGGAGACAAGTTTATTTTATTTTTTCAATATCGGGGTTATATTACATAGCTCCCATAGGGGTGTTTCAGAGGACCTCGAAAAAAAACAAAAGTTTTAGATGGATCATTCGTTTGTTTATAAAGGTATCATAACCAAATTTGGCACTTTTTAGAGTACCCAAGCGCTGTACCAAATTTGATCAAAATCGGTTGACTATAGCTCCCATAGGAACGATCGGTCAAAAAGACATTTTTGGTTCAAAGTTCGTCTGTTTTTAGTTTTTTATGAAGGTATCGTAACCTTACTTGGCAATCAAATGTCTTTTGGTTTCTTAAGCAATTTACCGGATTTTATTGCAAGCAGTGGTACAGGATATCACAAAGTCGTCCGCGCCCGACTTTAATGTACGCCATTTTTTTTTAGAGTTCGTTGAATCCGAATCCAAGATCTAAAAAACTTAAGCATTTCAGGGCACATACATAAATTTCAAAATACATATCTTGCTTTAGAGGGCTTTTTGATGTTGTGGCAGTGAAGTGATGATGTTTTTAGCAACCTTGATACGGATTTAGCGATCCCTAGAATATGTAATAAGCAGGATCTGACCTCAGACCGCAAAGTCGTTTTTCTTTCATTTTTTCTTATAAAAGAAGTATCATGATTGAGAAATATTCTTCAGCTGTTGAAGTAGAAACTGAAACAAAAACAAACTTGTTCGTTTGTATTTTACATTTGGCATTCTTATTTTAAGAATACCATTTAAGATGCATATTGAAAAATTTCAGCAGAAGACTCATCTGCTGTTTCTCGTATTTGGTATAGGTACAAAAAAGTCTAGTGATTTTTCTTTAAGAAATGCATTGGCAGTTTCTAGTTGATTGATTGATCTTCCAAGTTTTAAGCATCCCAACAACTCAACTTTATTATTTCTAAAATTGTTAAATTAGCTTCAATATAAATAATAGAAACATATTTGCTAAATAAGTACAAATTAATAATTATGCGTTTTTGCAACTTGGTCAACCAGTTTGTTTGTTCAGTTTGCTATTTTGACGTTTCATTAACAAACAATCACAGATAGAATAAAACAATAAAATAAATACAAAAGTTGCGGCTATCACGGTGCATAGCTTGTATACGACTGACTCCTTTGAGAACTAATTATGGCTAGGTTTCAAACATTTTGAAGGTCACCTTGCTGAACTCAGTTGCCGTGCAATTTTATCGATTTGTTACATAAGACGGAATTGCCTTTTTTTTTTGTGCTGAGTTCCTTTTACAGCCAATGATCAATCATCGAGATAAAAAGCGTTTAAACAAATTAAGTTCTTTAATTAAAATTTCACAAGAATGAGAAAAAAAAAAACGACACAAAAGCTGAAATACTTTGGGTTTTTGGGTTTTCGGTGCTAACAAATGCCGCTTTGTTCTATTATACTATATCTTGTATAATCAAAGCCGCAAAAAACAGTTTGCCTTTTAGTCACGTACTCCAAGATTTTAAGCTCTTTTTAGATGTAAATTTTTTATGACAAGATCAATCATTGTGTATGTATAGCCGCTTGCAAATTAATAGCGGGTAAGTTTACATAATTAATTGTTGGAGATAATAAAGAAAGAAAGAAAGCCCAGTTTGCTACACTTAAAAAAAGTATTTAATTGCTCTTAAAAAACAAGCGTATTATTTCTGATTCAGAAGTTTGTTCTGCTGAAAAACCAGGCAAACGTTTAACTTAAAGGTTTGACGTACTTCCACGTATTTCCTGAATTTTAACAATGGATCTGGGAAAGCCCATGAGACCAATGTTATAGTTAGTTGATATTTGCCCTTGTTAACTTGTAAACACTTCCTGGAATATAAGATTACACATTTAAAACTTTTGTGCACTGTAGGGCAGCTATGAATCAAAAAAAAAAATAATATTATTCATAATTTAATTAAGTTTAATTAATCACACACTTTTGCAGCTTTTAGTGCAAACATTTTTTCCATTCTACAATTAAGCACGCAATTAAGCGATAGATAATCTCACAATTATGTGCATTATTTTACAAAGCAAATTGAAATGGAATTGATGTTAAAATTAAAATTGAAGCAAAAACCAATCATTAGCACAAATAATTAGCTACTAATAATTAGAATTAATGCTTTCCCAGCGCTGATGTCAGTATATGATGAGCACTTCAAGGGTACAGACCTATCGACCAGACAAGAGTCATGCCAATCTAAATTACTAACTGCGCTTCAAATCAACAAAAACCAAGATTTCAAGTGAATTGTTATATACGTCTGGTAAGCGTCATTCCATGCCCTGATAATTAACAGCAGCTCTTCAATTTGGTTTGGGGTTCCTCATTTTAGTGCTTTCTAAGGCGATAACACTCATATCATGGTTGTTTGCATGTTTGTAGTTGCCCCGCTTGGGAACTTGTTTTAACGCTGAATCACAATACCCGAAGATGAATGAAACGCCAGCTGACGCAGTTTTGTTTTTATTTATATTTTTTTTGTTTTTGTTTATATATTTTGCCATAGTTAACTGTACGTTTTGAATATGCAAATAGCCCATGCGACTTTTTGTTTTGGTTTTGCGTCACGTGCGGTCAAAAACGCGACCCACAAAATTTTGGAGGCGCGCGTGCGCGTCGTTTGTTTTTGGGGGAACTTTTTGTATCAAACATTACTCACATATTTGGTACAGCCGACATCAAGCGGAAAAAGTCATAGTACAGAGTTTCAAACTATCTGAATGTTAATTAGTAGTAAAATTAAAAACGAAAAATTTCAGTTAAAATAAGAACTACTGAAAATACTTTTTTTTAACAGAATCTTTTTGTATTTACTAAATGTGACTCTTATTCTTCTTAATGACTGGCCAAAACGACCTTAATTCCTTATGATAACTAGCGTGCTTCACAATGGATCCTTGAATACCTGGATTTCAAAATGTTGAATGTGGTCGTCGTAAGAACTCCAAGTGAAATACTATACATCCTAAATTTAAATAATTATGTTGAATATATAGGGTAGGCCATTTTTTGTTTTGGTTGTTAAACAAACATAATTCGTAACATAAACGTCCAAAGTGGATGCTCAAGCTCAAAAAAAGCTCAAAGACCATTATCATCGTTCAACAGCCAGATGCGCTTACGCCACAAAAAAAAGTTTTCGAAAATTACGATGTATGCATACAGGCTTGTAGAGCCAGCCATTTGGTCAATATAATTTTTCAGACATAAATGAGCAGTTTCAAAATTGCATTTGCCCAATTCTGTTAGAAAATGTATGAATAAAATGCAATTAACAACCAAACCAACAGAAGGCCCACCCTATATGCTTAACTAAAAGTTCCTGGAGAGCACTACAATTGCTGCAATAGTGGACTTAAGGCGATGTCCGCATAAATTATATTGGCAAAAAAGCAAGCCATTAAGACATAAAAAATAGAAGTGGACATGACATGGCCGCGAATTGCAAAAGATCAACTTGCCTTCAGCTTCACTGCCAAAGTAATGTTAATACTATTAACAGGTGTCTCAATTTTCAAAAAAGTGCCATAATTTATTATAAAATGATTATAATTATTTATAATGTAATACTGTAGCATATAGAGTGGGGTATGCTAGAGTACAATGCGAGCTAGTGATAGTGTAGCGGCTAAGTGGAGCATCGGCAGATGAGGATAATTCTTATAAGATACCGCGGTGCTACCTACTCGCTGCATATTCATTTTATTAAATTTAAGTTCGCGTGCTGATGTTACAGGTTCGATGGGAACCAAAATTAATCAGGTCGGTACCACCAGTATGGCTTTTGTTATCGACTGGCTGTCTATATTTATTATCCAAATTTTTAAAAGCTTTCATTTTTTTTCAATTCCATTCAAGATTGAACTTATTTTTGATTTCTTATTTTTTCCTCCCTCTCCGTTACCCATTCGATCTTGTGAACTCTTTTTTTTTAATTATATTCAAATTTCTTTCAGCTAACTACTATGATCAAAGTAGCAGTAATATAAAGGGCTTTCCAATAAGAGGAAATGGTATTCAAAGAAAAATGTAATTTTTTGAGATAAATGATCGGATGTTTATTTCATAATAAAGAGGAAAGTATGCCGTTAATAATGAAAAACAACATCAACCAAATGGCCACCACGACCACGCCTATAGGACCATATCCTTTTCAAAAAATTTTCCATAACCAAATCGCAAAGTGGCTGCCCTATGTCTTCGATAGGTCCAATGACCCCGGCGGACCATAAACCGCACCAAACAGTCACACGTTGAGGATGGAGAGGCTTCTCAACAATAACTCTTGGGTTTTCCGAGCCCCAGATGCGATAATATTGCTTGTTGACGTAGCCACCGAGGTGGAAATGGGCCTCATCAGTCAAGATGATTTTTCGATGGAAGATTTTCACCATTTTTGTAGTGAATTTTTTTAATTTCAATGCGTTGTTGAAGCGTGTATCGTTCCATTTTTAGTAATGGCGTAGTTTCTACTTGTCAAATATGAAAGAATAAAAGCTTCAAAAGTGACAACTACCGAATTACCGGGTGATTCAAAATAACACCTCTTGTTGGAAAACCCTATACAAATAATCTCAAATCATTATTTTCGGAAATAACAATTTTTGACTCTGCAACTCAATTGCAAACATCTACAGTAAATTTTTTTTTTTAAATAATAAAAAAATCACAAACTGCTGTTAATTTTTGGTGCATATAGCTTTAATGGGTTTGCCTTACTTATACGAGTAACAGAGCATTTGCAGGGCGTGTCAATATGTACACACAGTACCAAAATAAACGAGCCCCTTAATCACCAAAGTTTTTTTAATACTCATACGCAGTGATACCCATACATACAGAGCGAGCCCCCAAAAGCCAGCATTATCTGCACAAAATTTACAAATATTTCCATTATCTTATTGTCGTTAAAAGCCACAAATTGTTCGACTAAAGTTGACTAAACCAGTTTAAAATCATTTTGTACACTGTTTTGCACAAAGAAAGTTAAAATTAAATTGATAAAATTTAAAGCCACAACATGAAAAGTTTTTTTAATGCACTTGTTTTATATTTTTTCATGCATAATATTTATTTTTATTCGGTTATTACAAATAAGCAACTGTCTGTGAAGCTGAAATCTGAGCTTCGATTGAATTTCTGTACTGTTTATGACAGAATTTTCAACACTTGTACCCAACCATTGATTTTCAAGTGGATGAAATGTTTTTCCCTATCAACTACTTGTTAAGCCTGGGCTAATCCATGCAATGTTTAAAGGTTACATGGGGTGTTTCCTGAGGGTGTGTCGTATGTTCAAAAATCAATAGACAGTCGTTGTGCTGCAGTTGACATCTTTGTCTATACACATATGATATGAAAACAAAAACAAGGCAAGCTAATAAAATTGTTTAATAGCGACTAGTACATACTCTTTTTATAAGCCAAAAAACAAAAAGCAACAAAAAATTGCTGCAAGCTCGAGTATAGCTTTTTAAATTTTTCTTTTAATTGCCAAACTACAATATTATAACCATAAAGTATCAATTCAATTGCGTCTGTTAGAAGGTGCAAATACAAGTTTTGGTCTTATCTGAGCTCGCAAAAGACTGTCAACCGATTTTTGAAACTTTTGGGGGGGCCGAACACCACTCGTGGATCCGCCACTGTCTTTAAGTAAAAATTTAGGCACCCATTGTATTCAAGTTTTGGTTGTGGCAGCAATCCTTTTAAATTTAGGCTTAATTATAAATGAATGATTTTGGTCAGTGGCGTATCCAGGGGAGTTGGAAAAATGGGTCAACTTTGAGGTTGCCAACACTGTTTTATCTGACAACCCATTTTTGGTTGAATGGGTACGTAAATAATCAGAATTGTCGCATTTGGAGTAAGGATAATCCACAAGCTTTTGTCGAAACACCATTACATCCATAGAAAATTACTGCCAATTGTTTACGTCGATAAACCAGAGACACTTGAACACCTGGAAATCAACGCTCGAAGAGTTATTGGCAAAATTCGGCCGCAAATGCTGCTGAAAGTTTTTAAAAATTGGTGTTCCAGGGTAAGCCCCAGCCGTTGCGACCACAAGCCGAAATCATATTTAAACATTTATGTCATAAAATTTTCTATCCAACAAAGCCCGTTTCATTGGTATTGAAAATATTTATTTATTTATTTATTAACATTATTAGAATAGCTTAAAAACTAAACTAATAAGGTATGATGCTTATTTATAGCTCTGGCAGCATAGGCCTTCGGCTATATTGATATTATTGGAATGATATCCAGTTGACTAGGTGTACAGTATATTATTTAGTAACTCTTAGAGTTCCATTTTAAGCTTGAATGTTATTTTATGTTTATTGGGTTACATACAGAGTTTTTATATAGATGTTGATTATGTATAATTTTTAGATTTGATGGTGCAGGTTAGATTGTGTTAGGAAGCTGATGATTTTAACAATATTTGTGCTATTTGGGTTGGATAAGCAAAGGGTTGGGGATGAGTTTCCAAATGTTTGTTCACTGACAATACTAAGTGCTGTACAATTTTCGAGCAAGTGCTTAACACTATTTGGTAAGTTACAGTTACAGAGTTGACAAATTGGTGACATATTTTTATCTATATAGTGCCGATTTGTTATTTTTGTATGTCCTAATCGTAGTCTTATTAATTTTATTTGATCAATTCTAGCTTCATTTTGTTGAGCAATTTGCTTAAGGTAATTAGATATATTTAAGTGGTTTACATTTATATCCTGGTACCATTTGTTACATGATTGTAGTAATTGTTGTTGCTTTATATTAAGGCTATTTTTAAGGAATTCGCGTATGTCGTTGCTGTTATGGTTTTGTGTCATTATTAGTGGCATGCGTGCTGCATTGCTTTCTGATCAGCGAGCTCATTGCCTTTGATATTGGAGTGGCCAGGAATCCATAAAAGTTTAATTTTTGGTGAGTATTTGGTTAATAGGGATCTTATTGTGGTTGGGTATATTGTGTTATTGTTTGTGTTGGAAATGGCGTCAATAGAAGAAAGTGAGTCGGAGCAAATCATGAAATTGCCTCTCTTATTCCGGAACAAATTGATGGCTGTAAGGATTGCAACAATTTCCGCGGACAAAACTGTTGAGTATGATGGTAGAGTCCATGTTTTAAAACTCTATCTTCTGTTGTAATGGAGTAGCTGGTTATGCTGTTTTTTTGGGAACCGTCAGTGTATATGAATGTATAATTGGGGTATAGTGCCTGTATAGCTTTAAAGTGCTGATAGTAAATGAGAGGATTTGTAGTTTGTTTGGCAAATTTTCTAAGGTCAGTTATGATTAAATTATTTTGGCTAATCCAAGGCGGATTTAGGTCGAGGGTTTTCAATCATATTTAAACATTAATGTCATAAAATTTTCTATCCAATAAAGCCCGTTTCATTGGTATTGAAAATATATTTATTTGTTTTATTATGATTTAAACTTGTGTAACTCTAAAAAAAAACACCCTTTATATACACTTCGAAGTGAAAAACCACCGCTATAACCAAATCCAGGATCCGCGCCTGGATTTGATGCTGCATTAAAAGTCGTCTTTAGAGCATCTTTGGACGAATATTTTTTTTGCCACAAGGTAATTATATTAGTTTTAAGTTTAAAGTGGCGTGGATTCTGGAGGATAAATTGGTGTTTGTTTTCGAGTAAAAAATAAAATTTTCCAATAAAATTTACGCAGTTTTCTCCATGAGCTCGATCCCACCGAAAAAGGCCATCTACACCACTGATGAGTAGGTTAAGTTTATTTAGGCTATTAACTTTAAAATTATTTTTGTTTTTTTTTATGGACATTTTTTCTTTTATTAGTAGTAGCTCTTTATTGTTTTAAATTCTGTACAATGGTATGTACAATGTAATAAATTACAACAATGTTATATATAGAGCTTACGGCTATGGCTATATGCCGTCAGCGGGCTATTTCTGTACAATTTTTTTTTTTTCAAATTTAATATGAGCAGAAACTTCAATTTAACATTTCAAAATAATCTCTAAAAACTTTCATTCACAATTTTACTCCTATAATCTAAAGCTGCATTAATGTAAGCGATTAACACAATCCAATTACTACCGTTTAATATATCTAGTACTTCATTGAGGTTCAGCGAGGGTTTATTAAAATAGAGCATTCGGAGTTCTTTAAAAATTGGACATTCTCCCATAAAATGAATAACGTCCCCTTTTACTCTAAGGCTGCATATAGTGCATAGTGTTGTCTGCTGACTTTCATAGGGCACATAACATAGGCGTATTAGTTCTCCGCGAGTTTTGAAGATTGTGCGTATGCAATCAGCACTGTATTTTTCGTTAAAATAATTTTTGGCACCAAGGGCAATTTAATTTGCTGTAAGCATCTCTTGTGACACTATTTCTTGCTTTTTCAATAAATCCTCCGCGCTCTTGAATATATAACTTTTCAATTATATTTTTCTGCCATGTTCTCCAGCTTTCTGAGTCGTTGAAATCTATGGGCTCGTTTAATTCAACCGCGAGCTCAGACCATTTTTCGAAATACAATATCTTCTCAGTAGATATGTACTGCATTAATACTTTTTCCGCCTCTCATACTCATTACTCGATTAACGTAGTCAAAATGCAGTTGTAACGTTTGTATATAAAGTGTCGGCAATCCAGTTTCGATATGTATCATATAATTCGGCGTATTCATTGGAACTCGAAAAAGACGTTTTATAAAATATCTTTGTAGTTTCTCTACTTCTTCATATCTATCAGCTCCCCACACTTGTGCTGCATAGCTTAAAACAGATTTGACTGCTGCTTCAAAAACTTTATGTTTCACCGATAGAGATACTTTTTGGTTTCCCATAACTTTTTTCCATGTACAATTTAAAGCCAATTTGGCCTCCTTAAGTTTTTCCCTTAAGTGGTCATCAAAACTCGTATTGTATTTCATATGTACTCCTAGATATTTATATGTCTTAACAACTTCCAGTTGTTCTCCATTTAAAAACCATTTTTCTTCGTTCTTTAACCTTCTTGCATGTTTTTTAAAAATCATGACTTTAGATTTGTTTATGTTTATGGTGAGGCCCCACTTTTCGCAATATTCTGTTAATTTGTTTATCATTTCTTGCAGTGTTTTCGGAGATAATAATTAATATTAATTACAAGAAAAAAACGTGTAAGAAATCCGTAAAAAAAAAGACATGAAGTAAGTACTAAAGCTGCTATGAATTTAAATAAGAAAGGGGATTTACTAAAAGATTAGGTTAAAAAAATATATTTTTCTTTAAAATTGCAATTAAATATATTTTTGTAATTGTGCTGAATCGAATGGAATTGTGTAAAAAAAATTATTTTCAAACAGAATTGGGTGTATTTCGTATTCAGGTTGTATTTTTTCTGATTTTTGGGAATCTGTTAATAAAAAGGCTTTTACAAGAGCTCCCTTGTGAGGAATTTACGAAAACTAATTTCCCCGATACTAATGCTCAGCAAGAGTGAGACAATTACTTGAGGAATTTAAATTTGTTAAATAAAGTTTCCAGATTCAAAATCGCCACAAAATTTATGAGAAAAGAAAAAGACCTAACTATTTGACTAACATATACATAGTTAAAAGTGTAAAAAAAAGGGTATTCTTGGAAAAGGCATTATTCTTTTCAAACGAGGCCCTTTTAGCTTTTAAAAGACTTTAAGAAAATTCAAGCTGGTATCAATTTGTGAATTAAATTTATTTGGGAACCGCTTTGACTAAAATGCAATTTTTTTTTAACTCTATCTTGTGTTTAAAACTGAATGTAACCTGACGCAGTCAATGTGCAGGTCATAACAAAAGCAACTTCTACCCATCTATCAAGTGGAATATTTTGTATGCTTATGACAGCTTTTAAAAGTCATGCGAGTTTTGTGTGGCTTGGAAAACACTTTTGAAAACAAATTAATAACTAGCTCTTTAAAATCTTCGCTGCTGTGACCACAAATTCCCCCGATTAACTAATGTCAACAATTAAAGTATTTCATCAGTTGACGTCTTTGCGGCACGCCTTACAGTTCAGTTTGAGATCAGCTGCAGTTCCACTTAACTGGAGACCGGCTACAACATTCATAATTTGAGGCTGGCCTGGTCTTCCCCGGCAAGACGCACATGCGTCAAAATGTGGCCAAGTTCGGTCGGTTGACAGTCACTTGTGGCTAACTGAGTCATGGCCATAACAAAGTTCCCAATTGCATGGGGTTTTTTTGGTTTTTGGCTGCAGTCTACAGAATCTTGTGGCGCTCGCTAATTAAGTTAATAATGAAGTTTATAATTATGATTAAGCTGTTGCCGTCAAAGACCTGGTGCTAATTCATGTTTAAATCGGAAATGTTTCGCTTAGGCTTTGTATTTTTTTTTTTTTAAGCAAGTTGCTGATTTTACTATTGTGCATGATTTGCATAATTCTATTTAAGTTATTTCCTAGTGAACGCTCTACTTATACCAACCAGCTGAAGATACTTTTTATTGTAAGATTTCAAAATTTTGACATATTTGTCTTATTGTGCTTACCAAACAATTTGGGTGTTTCTGGTTAAGATTCTTTTTTCGGAGCTTTTCAAACTGGTTGTGGGCATGTGTTGGCCATTAACATATTGGGGACAACTTTTTGATAAGCTACTGGGTTTTATGTGGATCAAAATGCCCAATTATATAAGATAGCATGCTTTGCTATGTAAATTACATAAACGAGCCTAAAACGAGCCTTTTAATTGTTTGACAACTTTAAAGTATTTTATTGCCTTTTGTCAAGGTTATAGTCGAATTCTAAATAATACGAATAGTAGTGACCAACAGTAAGAAGTATTCTATACTGGAAATATTTTAAAATTGAGCGTGCCAAAGCTGATAATTAAGCCCCTCTAATTGTGCGCTTAGTAAGCGCTTAAAACAACTGAAGGTCAAGCACTTTCTAAGAGGCGTTATAAACATTATATACATACATACTTATATCTATATAACATTTTTGTTATGGGCAGTTTCACGCGGCGGCTACTGTGCAAATTAAAATAAATTAAAATTTTACTGTGCAGCTGCTTAGAAACGAAAAAAAAAAAAATAACAAACTCATTTAACAGTTTCATTAGCTCAACGGCATAACGACATATGCTAAGTTCCTGAGATATCTAGTATCTGGTATCTTTGTCTTTGTGCCACAGCTGCGCCATTTGTTAGGTGAAAACTGGCAATTAAGTACCACCAATTAGTGCAACTGTCAACCCCGTTTCATTAATTTTTAATCTTTACTTGTAATTTATGTAATGTAATGCATTCTAATTTTGAATTTATCGTAACTCGATTTGCAGCGACATCGACCCACCGCCAATCCATATTTTTTTTTACATGTACAAAACGAAAATTCCATTGAACTTGAGCCGTTTTGCATTGTAGGAAGTCAAGTTCGTTGCTTAAGTCTTTTGATTACGATCGCTAAAATTTGTATATCACATTCATAACGTTTTAATGTGTCAAAAAGTAATGCTGCAAACATTTAATAAAGTTTGTTTTACTTTATTAGTATTGTAAATTTAACAACCAACCCGTTTGATGATATAACGACCTCTTCACCTACGTAAGAGAATGTTGCTGCTTACGCCCACTCTATAAAACAACTAAATATTAAATACCTTGCTTCAAAGAATAGTATGCTGCTTAAATTAAATAAAGACCGCATAAAGGCTTCAGAATGATCGAACGTCATTTTGAGCGGACGTTAAACACCACAATGGACCAGAATGCATCAGAATTTAAAATAATGCGGCGTATGAACGAGAACAGGCACATAAATATCGACCCGCCAACAATTTCAGAAATTGCCTGTGCCGTTCGAAAACTGAAAAATGGCAAATCGACTGGCGCTGATGGAATTCCGGCGGACTGCTTTAAGGCAGACGCAGACGCTACTGCAAGAATGCTCCATCCATTATTTTTAAAGATATGGCTAGCTGAACAATTTCCAACGCAATGGAAGGAGTCTGTTATATGCAAGTTACCGAAAAAAGGTGATCTTAGAAGATGTACCAACTGGCGGGGTATATCAATTACCCAATCAGTTACAAAAATTTTTCAGCAAATATTGGTAAAAAGAATAGGCGATCATCTTTACTCCTTACTGAGCAATACGCAAGCTGGATTTTGTCCTGGAAAGTCTTGCGTTGATCATATTAACACTTTAAGGGTCATCATCGAACAATCAGCCGAACTTAATTCACCGTTATATATTATCTTTGTGGATTTAAAAAAAACATTTGATTCCATTGATCGCGAATTTCTATGGAAAGCTTTAAAATCAAGAGGTATTCCAGAAAAAATAATCAATCTAATTAAAAGTAGCTACGAAGAAGGGGTCAGCAGAGTTACGCCTAATGGAATGTTAAGCGAACCGTTTTCAACTAGAAATGGAGTGAAGCAAGGCTGTATTCTGTCCCCGCTCTTATTTATAAGGGGCTAGATGTGGTGTTTGAAAGTATAAACCAACAACCAATAGGTATTAATTGGCTTCTAAGCAAAAAACTTTGTGAACTGACGTACGCCGACGATGTAGCTCTGTTAGCTAGCTCGTACCTGGATATGCAGAGAAGAGTTAACGCGTTATAATAATATAATAATTCTATTTTACTAATGTTTTATTCTAAGAAATGATTAAAGTTTGTAAACTTCCAAATGTTATACAATTTTTTATTTTAGCCTACATATTAGAGGTGGGTACCGATAATTTCATTTTACGGGTACTATCGATGGTTTTGTTCGATATATCGATAGTATTTTTTTGTATGAAAAAACTTTTTTGACAGATCAACGGACAAAAAATTGGCAATATGTCAAAAAGAATACAAGAGCAGTGGTAACACGTCGAACTTTTTTTAATCATCCGACGCTTTTAGAGTCACCAAATCCGATGGGGACCATAAACAATTATTTGAGTTAGTCAAATTTTTATAAATTTTTCACATAAAACACCAAAAATCGATGCTGCACTAGCCTTATTGATTGCCACAGACGTCTAGCATTTCCGGATAGTAGACGACTTTGGCTTCGGAAATATCGAATTTCATAAAATTCGAGCTGCAACAGAAAAAAAATATCTCTAAAAATTAGGTAGCAGCAATATTTGACATTCCACATTATTTCGTCAGTCATAAGGACTCGAGCGAAACCAAGAAATGTGGACATGTTGTTGTTCTGCCACAAAAACATGCTACTCGAAAGATAATTTTTTTATGACTGCTAATTGTTGAATGGATAGTTTTTGGTTTTTTTAGATGTAATTTTAAAAGTATCTATTTTTACAATGTCATAAACAAAACGTTTCTGTTAAAAATTTTGAAATACTCGTTTTGTAAGTGTTAGAATTTTCCCCACTTGCTCTATGGTACTTATTTAAAGAATGTGTTTTTTTTGTGTGCCATACTTTACTTTGTTCGATAGTACTATCGATAGTATCGATAGTTTCAACTATCGAAGTCTAAACTATTGAGTGGTGGCACTATCGATAGGATCCCACCTCTACTACATATATATATATTACATACCATAATGTTGGCATATGTTTTTTGAATTATAAAGAAAGTGCCTTTGTGTTTAAGAAATTAATTAATTAACAAGAATAAATTGTATTTAAGAAATGCTGAGACATTAATTATTAAAAAAATAAGAAAGTATTTAACAAGCAAAGAAAGCATTGCCAAAAATTTAGGAATTGTTGAGTTAAATAAAATAGTATATTTACCGTATGTAAGTACCATAAGTCTTAAATCAATATATTTTTTTTTTCTATTTGTTTATTTGTAGTCTGTCCAAAGGACTTTGAACAAATTTTATAACATCGTACAAAAATAATATTTCCATGATTACTCATGGAATCTGAATTCTGAGATTCAGGCTTTACTCCAATGAGCTAAACCAATATAACATTAAGCAGACTTAGTTGTAATTTAGAATCTATGTGGAAGATCTAGTATATGATATCTTTTCAATCGTCTATTATCTTCGCTAATATCTAATTAGTTTATAGCTAATGAGTTTTCGTGAAAATTCAGTCTGTTTAAGTACGTTTCTGTTCGTTGCTTAATTTCTTCATTTACATAACATATGTTGAGGTCTTTGTGTACATATTTGATAATTACTAACATACCAGGATGCACTGACAATATTTCTGAGTGTGCTTGATTGGTACTATCTTTGAAGTATCTCGTTATTAGATGTACTTACCGTACCCCACTGTTGCAAGGCATAGGTCCATACTGGCTTTAAAATTGCTTAATAAAGACTGATTTTATTTTCCAAGCTGATTTGGGACCGAGGTCCTTAAAGCCAATACATTTGCCTAGTCTTAGCTTTGAGCTGGGTTTGCTTGCACCTAATGTGTTTTTGCCAGGTGAGCCTTCGATCCAAGTGCACGCCAAGGTATTTAACCTCTTCTTCTTTTCCGGTATCGATAAACCAAAAAGGGTAACTGGGAGACTTGGTTACTGGACTGATTTTTGACTGTTTACTGCAATTCTCCACTTTTAACCATGGTTCGAGTAAGCCAAGCAGATTTTCCAAATACCAGGATGCGTCAGCCAAGCTCTCGCTGTTTTTAATACTTTAACACAGCTTCTGATAGTAGCGGGTCAAAGGTCACAAAAATCGTTTTTTTGCAAATATAATTCTACATGTGGTTACTATTATCTTGTAGCTATGTATGTAAAAATCATCCAAATAGAAGAGGCCGACCAAAATAGTGGCGCGCTATGCAACTAAATATAATGTTTAGTAGGCGTAAAACTTTTCCACTCGTAAGCCTTCTAAATATACTTTGCCATATTAAATACAACCTTTACAAGGTTACTAAACGCAGTTGGCATAGCAGATGATATGGCCCATTAGGTACTAAGCTTGTTTGAAATAAAATTATTTAAATTTAATAAACAATTATGGTTTTAAACAAATCGATCAATTGGCTACGCATAGGCAAAAACCAAGTTCATGCCACACCCGCTATACATTTCACAGTCAACAATTAATACAATAAAACAAAAGCTAAGCAAACAGTTATTGACACCTAAGGTCGTCCGTCCGTGTTTTGTGGTTAAAGCGCAAAACTTTCAAACCAAAGTTCATTGCACTACAGCAGCCAAGTGAGTCCCACAAAGAGTTGCCACAATCGGAGAGATATAGCTATTTTTAAGTTCAGTAAATTTGATTTGTCTGGCATTAATTGGACTCTGGTCTCTCTGATATCTCATTGTTGAATCACAAACGGAAGTCTTAACACCTGCGCCTGGAAAGTTCTTGTAAAATTAACATGTAATATTAATATGTAATTTAAATTTAGAAAGTAAAAGCAAACAAATGCCGCGCTGCTGACTAAGCAAACGAAAGACTTAAGCAACGAACTTGCAAATTGCATGCTTCGTGCACATTCTCCTTGATTAACTACACACGATATCAATAAAAGTCAAACCTATCGTGCTCATTACAATCTAACATAATAATTAAGAATCTAGAACTACATACTAGTGTACAAAGCCATATACGATGCACTTACATGTGTATGCGCGTATAGTAGCAACAATGACTTATATAAAGCGTATATACTTACGTATTTATAAATTGCATGACCTTTTTGGTCACAAACGTAACGACGACGCACAATTTTGATTGTTGTTTATTTATTTTATAAATTTAATACGCTTACATTGTGTATCACCGCATTCTCAGAAACTTTGGCTTACTAACTACCTAAGCCTTTATTCAAAAGATTTTCCTAATTTTTAAAATATTTTGGTTAATACTTCTGCTTATTAATATTCATAATAATAATAATAAAAATCTGAACAATTTATTCGTACTCGTTTTTGCGTGCTCCCAATTCTGGACTTTTAGCTGTCGGTTTCTACTCATTTTTCCCTTGCTCATTGTTACCACAGCTTTACTTCTTTCGAGTGAAATTTTTATAAACTAGTAAAGCAAGATAGAACATTTTTTATGCAAGACATGGACCATAAAAAAATGCGGCTTGATTTGATTTTTTGGGTTGATTAAAAAAAATATATTAAAATTATTTATTTACCTTGAAATTGGCATAAATAGAATCTAAGAATATCAAAAAATAAAAAGTTATTTCAGTATAAAATGCGTAACCTATTTTGCCAATTCATTTTAATTTCACTTGCAGGTTTCAAGCCACAAAAAAAAAAAGTTTTGATGAAATTGGAAGCACCAAACATTCGGTTTCAAAACGAATCCGAATAAAACTTTCGCCGATTAATATTTTTTTTTTTGCATTAAAAAATTTTATTTCTATATGCATGTATACTAGTAATTTAATATTTTGCGATGGAACACTCAATTTTTTAATAGATGGCCAGTTTTGAAAGATATCTATCAGAAGAGCTTAAACCTTTGGGATCAGTGTATAGTAGCGTGGATCAAATTCGTTGTGACAAAGGCGCATAGCGAGGGTCATTCCAAGAAACTTTGCCGTAGAAACCAAAGCATCAAAGTGAATTTCGAGCTTCTACTTTTTCCAAATAGGCAATAAAGACTTTTTTTCTAGCTCGGATCGAGGAATCCATACATTTATTTTTTTCTTCGCAACAATTTCGACAATTTCCCCTAAAAAAAGTCAATAAAATCTAATAGTATGTACGAAAGCGCCCTCTGGCGACACTCGAAAACTAAAATAAAATGAGTTTCTCGACTCTAGCCTTTAAAGATTTTTTCGCCCCACTACAATTTGACCCATCCTAACGTACAGCCAATAAACATTTAAGTGTAAAAAGGGTATTTAAAAGTAGGTTTGCCAAATTTGATTTGCTTATAGTTATTATTTTTCTTTTAATTAGTAAGTATGTATATTAAGAAACTATTTTATTTTTATTTTTTGTACGGCTTGTTGAAATAGAATAAATACGTTCCAGCCGGAGGCTATATTAGAATGCTGCCCCGCTAGAGGCAACCAGCTGGCACGTGAATGCTTCAGTCCACCCCACCTCTGATTAATTTAATAGTGTTTGAAGCTATAAGAAATTTGCATTTTCCAATATATAAGTGCAACCTGATAATATTTGCATGTCAATAACATACAAGAACAGACACACAACCATAAAAATTCTGCCCCTCACACAAACTCATGTATATACATATGTATATACCAACAAAGTACAGGTAATTATAAAGCGATGGCGTCCAAACATTGCGCAACTGCCGGCATTTAATTAACAATATTTAAATTTATGTTTTTTATATTTAAATTTCACGTAATGTTCATTTACGCGCCGGTTTGACTTGATTTCATTTGGATATCATTTATTTAATTATTGCAATTTTGACTTTTATAAATGCAAAAATTGCATAAATTTCAATATTAAAAACGTTTCGTTTTATTTTTAAAACAAATTGCTGGTGAATAAACCAATTAATGTGTTAATTGAATGATCAATTGATTGTTTGATTGCTTGATAGTTTGATCATTTGATTGTCGGAATGCTTGAATTACTTTATAATGGATTTTGTTTGACTTGGTCAAATGCTAACCGGATGAAATTTCAGCAAGAACTGAACAACTGATCTTTTGATTTGCAGCTGACATGACGGATCATTAATCAAAGTTTCTATTTTCAATAAAGTTTGTTTTATTTATAAATAGGTATACACGCCTTGCTGTCTGCCGGAGTTGGATACAAAATTTGAATCAAGTAAGACCAAGGGATACCCTAAAGATGGCGCACGTTAAAGTCGGGCGCGGACGACTTTGGAATACCCTGTACCACCACATTGCAATCAAATCCGAAATATTGCTTACGAACACTAAAAAATATATTTCTTTGCCAAATTGAGTTACGTTATTTTTGTAAACAAACAAAAAAGTCGAATTTTGCATCAAACATGGGAGCTATATGATATAGTCGACCGATTTTTATCAAATTTTGTACAGTGCTGGGTATCTCTAAAAAAATTTCGAATGCAAAATTTGGTTACGATCATCAGCATAAAGATATGTTTTTTTTTCGAGGTCGTCTGAATCGCCCCTATGGGAGCTATATAATGTAACCCCAATTTCAAAAAAATAAAATAAACTTGTCTCCTATGGAAAAATAAGTAATCTAATCTGAAAGTTTGGTTGCTCTAGCTCTTACTATCTCAGAGATCTAGGCGTTCATACGGACATACGGACAGACGGACATCGGTATATTGACTTTTCTAGTCACCCTGATCATACTTTAGGTAACTTTGAGGGATTTTCGACGACAAAAAGCTTCTTTTTGATAAAAGATTAAAATTTTTTTAATTTGTACAGCTAAGATCCTAACATCCCGACTATATGTACCTACTGCATTTTCCCTGATTTCCAAAGTTCCGGGTGATTGAGGCTAAAAACACAAAAAAGTTCATATCTTGGTTTTGCCTGAATTTAAAAAGGGAACGTGTCTAAGATTGATCAATTTTTACATATATCATTTAAAGAATTGAGCCGATTGATATATTTTTACACCATAATATTCTTGTGTACAGCCGTTTTAAATTTAAACGAGCGGCTTTTAAAGTTTCAATACAAAATACGAAATTCTCCAAGGATGAGATTCAGATAAATCGTCCAACTCGATATGCATGCATATAACGCGCTTCCTTTGGTAACATTTGGGGTCTTTATGTTTTTGTTTATAAGGACACACTCTCTAGCTCCTACTGTTTTCGAAATCCGTTTTTCATATGTACTTCCACCAGACAGATATGTCCATGGCGACTCGTCTTTCAATGGTGACCAAGCATATACTGTACTGCACATACTGTATACGGTATTACATAAGTACACTTGCACGAACTTATAATAATAGATTTTTACCTTCGTTACAGGGTATAAAAAACAATGAACCCAAATTTGCATAAATTAACAGCAGGTGTAGCTTTGTATTCTAAATAGATTATGGTTGTATATAGTATACCTAATGTCAACCAACTTTTATAAGTAATTTCATGCTTTATTATATGTTAAATGTACGTTTTTTTTGTTGTAGCTAAACTTAGACATGACAGGATTTAGGTGAATTAGACCAGCAGCAATTTAAATGGGATTTGCCAAGAAATTGCCTATCAATTAGCTAAGAATTGAGCTAATTAAATTACACAGCCACACAAAAATAAGCCGACTTTCGGATCCAGAGATCAGACCGTGTTTTTATGATGTTTTGGGGGTCGCTGAATCCGATTCCAAGGTCAAATAAATATCAGCACCATAACCTCAAAAATTAAAACAAGCTATTTGGATGGTTACTTTAGATCCCTAATAAACTGCGTATTTTGAAACTCGGATTCGCATGCAGGGACCCCAAAAAAATACAAAGAGCTTGTCGGACATCGGCACTTCAAAAAAAAAACCAGCCATTTTGGAGGTTATCTTAGAAACCTGCCGCAGTTGTATTTTTCTGACCTCGGATTTGGTTTTAGCGTCCCCCCAACACATAGAAAACATCGCCACACAATCGGTCTTGAAAAAAATTTTGCTGAATTATTTTTCGCTGGCCGTCGGGCCAGTTCTATTGGGGGATGCGTGTTCTGCAAAACACATAACAAAACATTACTACTTTTTATACCCTGTACCGTATGGTACAAAGGGTATATTGTGTTTGTGCAAGCCGAAAATGTATGTAACGTACAGAAGGAGACGTCGGAGACCCCCCAAAGTTACCTAAAGTATGATCAGTGTGACTCGAGAAGTCGATATACCCATGTCCGTCTGTCCGTCTGTCCGTATGAACGCCTAGATCTCAGAGATGGTAAGAGCTAGAGCAACCAAACTTTCAGATAAGATCCCTTATTAATCCATAGGAGACAAGTTTATTTTATTTTTTTGATATCGGGGTTACATTATATAGCTCCCATAGGGGTGTTTCAGAGGACCTCGAAAAAAAGCAAAAGTTTTAGATAGATAATTCGTTTATTTATGAAGATATCATAACCAAATCTGGCAATCGGAAGTTTTTTAGAGACCCCCAGCACTGTGCCAAATTTTATCAAAATCGGTTGACTATATCATATAGCTCCCATAGGATCGATCGGTCGAAAAAATGTTTTTTGTTTAAAATTCGTTGTGTTTCGTTTGTTTGTGAAGATACCGTAACCAAATTTGGCATTAAGAAGTTTTTAAGAGTTCCCAAGCACTGTTCCAAATTTGATCAACATCGGTTGACTATATCATATAGCTCCCATAGGACCAATCGGTCAAAAAATCGTTTTTTCTACAAAATTCGTTGTGTTTCGTTTGGTTTTGAAGATATCGGAACCAAATTTGGCAGTCTGAAGTTTTTTATAGTTCCCAATCAGTGTACTAAATTCGATCAAAATCGGTTGACTATATCATATAGCTCCCATAGGACCAATCGGTCACAAAAACGTTTTTTGTACAAAGTTCGTTGCCTTTCGTTTGTTTGTAGAGATATTGTTAGCAAATTTGGCATTAAGAAGTTTTTTAGAGTATCCAAGCACTGCACTAAGTTTGATCAAAATCGGTTGACTATATCATATAGCTCCCATAGGAACGATCGGTCAAAAAAACGCTGTTTTTACAAAATTCGTTGTGTTTCGTTTGGTTTTGAAGATATCGGAACCAAATTTGGCAGTCGGAAGTCTTTTATAGTTCCCAATCAGTGTACTAAATTTGATCATAATCGGTTGACTATATCATATAGTCCCCATAGGACCGATCGGTCAAAAAAATTTTTTGGGGCAAAATTCGACTGATTTTTTTTTTTTTTTATGAAAACATCGTAACCAAATTTGCCGAATATAATATCTTTTTGAGGTTTTAAGCAATTTGTCGGAATTATTTGCAATGAGGTGGTACAGGGTATCCCAAAGTCGTCTGCGCCCGACTTTAACGTACGCCATTTTTTTTTGTCTGGCTGCGTTTTTTTTTTAATTGCCAAGCACCAAAATGAAAGCCCAGCAGTAATCGGTCGCTTTTTATACTATATTAGATAAAAATAATAAATTATCTTCATTAGTATGGAGCACAACTGAGTTTAATTGGCAATATTAAGCTAGTAGCCGTGTTGCTCTATAAGCAGGTCAGACTCTAGAATTTCCAATACCCTGCAGCTGCGTTGTACCAGGTGTTTATGCCTCTGGAACTGCAGCTAACTGATGATTGTGATTGTGATTAAGAATTGTGGCTAACACACACTGCGCCAACCCCCGCCCATTATAGTGCTGGTGAAGGGCACATCATCTGCGTCAGCATCGCTCAATGAGCTTTGATAATTTCACTTTAAGGCAATTGTATGTAAATGAACGCGTGTGCCGGCTAAATTGCATAATAATTGAGCAAAGTAAACACGAGCGGCGGCCGACGCCAGAGTATGTCGTGAAATAAGAATAGATTGAAAGATATATTGACTAGTAAACACTCTTAAAGCCCATTCAGTTCTGTGCAGGTTCTCAATTAAACTAAAATTTTGTTACGCAATATTATTGAAAACAACAAAAAAAATTTGTGTGAAATGTTCAGTAAATTAAATTTCCTTAAATACGAACAATTCACGGTTTAGACTTTGCATGAAAGAGCTAAATTAATTAATTTTAATAATACATGAAAACAAAAACTATTGGAAAAAAATCAATGCGAGTTTTTTTAAAACAGTTAATGATGATATTAGACACGTTGGCATACAAATTTCAGACTGTCCTGCATCATGCATCATAGGTTACCCACCTTTATACATAGATTGACCAGAGCTTGTAGATTTCAATATTTTTTCACCCTTTTTTTTGTACAATATGCAATATAATTCTTTATTGTAATTTAATTTGTCGTCATAGAGCTAATAAATATTTACTGTGCCTGCTGCACTTACAGCATATAATAATAATTATATATTTTTTTAAGTATAAGTTTTATTTGTGTTATTAATATATATTAAGCATTTGCTTAAATAAGTTTTGCATCTTTGTTTAAATTTAATTAGTGTGCTGCTTGCACTTTTAATCTAGGTACCGATTCATTTTTCTTTTTTGGGTGCAAGTGTGAAAAATTCTTTCTTGCATATATCATATTTATCAAATTTATAATTTACTCTCTGAAACATAAGCGTTAACAACTTAATTACAATTTATTCATCTTTTCACTATACTTAATTATTTTTTTTTTAATTTTGTATCCGTTTTTCTTCTTTATAGCGACTAAGACACTTTCTCTATTTGTTTTCATTTACTTTGTTGAAAATTTCAATTGTTTGTTGGCATGAGTTTTTCTTTTTGTCTTACGTAAATGTATTTTTTATACACTTTAAAGCTACAGTTTGAGATGCGGAAAAACTGCATTTAAGTTTAGACTTACAAATATTCATTTGTCATTTTATATGTACAGTAGTTAAAAGTGAAATGATCTTGTAGTTCTTATGGGTTTCATGGTGGATTTTGTGGTTTATAAGCATGGCGGAATGTTAACAACAATTAGTTGCACATGTTTGATCTATGTGTGAGTGGATTTTGATGTATGGATGAGTTTGGAAAATACATATGTATATTTTCATGTAGTTTTAAATACTAACATAATAATAACTTACAATTTTTACTTAGCATAGTTAACAAAAATTTATACAATTTCATAGTTTTTCTCATTTTATATATAAAGATATATGTTATATATTATGAACTAAAAACTTTCGCAAAGTTGTGAGGCTAGATGTAGTTTCAAATATAATTAATAAATATTTCAACAAATTTATCCACTGTTCGATAATAAAAATTTGTTATTATACAATTAAAAGTTAGATACTCTTACGTATAATAAATTTCTTAAAACAAATTAAATAAAGTTATTTATAGTTGAAAATGTGTTTTTTTTTTTTAACAATTCTTTGAATTTTTACATTTCACTTTATTGTTTTGCATTGCTATTTTTGGCAGCAATTAAACAATTTATTCTACTGACGTCATAAAGCAATTGCTCAAAAAGAAATTAGTAAGTGCTGAAGTGGAGCGCTGCATCAGTCAATGGGCAGAAAAAACATTGCACACGGTTGGAGTAGGGGCAGTAATACACTCTTTAGGCTAGCTATAAGAAATGCTTAAAAAAGTCAGATAAAATTGCTTATTATCGTATCTTTTTACCTAGTTAAAACAAAAACAGTATTATATACGGACACACAATTCAATCGAAACATTCAAGTTAAGAAACACTAGAAATTATAAAACTGGAATTCGAGTCTAGCGAAAATATCTACGGATATTAAAAGCAATCGCACCATAAAACTTCAGCATACGCCAGTGGCAAACAGAGAGGGAAGCCAAAGCAAAACATAAACTACGTTTGCACTACTAAATAGTGTAAGCACATCTTTTTATGCACCACAATGAAACCGCTTAAAGCGCTGCAGCTCAACGCTGTGTACCCGTCGCTGCTGCCGTTGTTCCTGTTGCCGCCGTCGCTGCTGTTGTTGCTGTCGACCCATTTAAGTCGTCTCCCTGCAGGTCCACGTTGGCGGCACTGGCGTACTGCTAAAACCATGTTTGCATATTAATGTCGTACGGCTTTCGCATACCTAGTGCCGATGGTCTATAGGCCGCAGGAGGCGGAGGTGGCTGGCCATAACCCGCAGCCGCAGCAGCCGCTGCTGGCCCGCTTAGCAAACTCTGATTAAAGATCATGCGCGTGTAGTCGTCGCGACGCAGGTACTGCTGATATAGCTGAGAGTTAGCATCCAATTGCGAGGCAGCGAAAGGATATGCCGCTGCTGCAGCCGCTCGTGTCGAGGGATGCGCGGCGGCAAGGAAAGGATAAGAACCAGCGGCAGTATTAAGCGCGTTTTGCGATTTGTCTGTTGCATTGCTTACTGCATTAGCAGATGCCCCGCTGTGTGCTGGCGCCGGTGGCATATAGTACGGATTTGGCGCATCCCTAAACTGATCTAAATAACTGCTGGCTGCCGCCGCAGCAGATTGGTCCCCATATAGCCCTAGTGCACCAGGCGCGGGCGCAAAATTAAATGCACTGCCAGGCACCATGCCACTGGTGGTCTTTAGCGCAATCGCCGCTGCATCTGCGGCAGCTCCAGAGCTGCCCGCATGGTTGTTTGTGTTTGTACCAACTGTGGGAGTGCCTGCGCTGCTGACTGAGCCAGCTGTTGTTCCAGCAGCAGTTAAAGGAGAAGAAACGCCACCAGATTTGAGCCCTGCATAAAGCTGAAAGCCTTGATGTAGCGCCTGAGCATGAGCTTGCAATTGATGCGCGGCAGAGGAAGTAACAGTGCTTGGCATTTGCGACATATTATATTGGGACATAGTTTGTTGTTGTTGCTGCTGATGCTGCTGATGCTGCTGCGCTTGTTGCTGCTGCTGCTGCTGCTGTGCAGCGGCTACGTGTTGTTGTTGTTGCTGCTGCTGCTGCTGCTGTTGTTGTTGCTGCTGCTTGGAAGCCGCTAATGCTGCTGCTGCCGCCTCGGCAGCTAGTGTAGAAGCCTTCTTTTTGCGTCCACGTTTTGCTGGCGCCTTGACCTCCACTGAAGCTGCAGCAACAGGCGCTTGTTGTGTTTGTTGTTGATGTAACTGCTGTTGTTGTTGTTGTTGCTGCTGCTGTTGTTGTTGTTGTTGAGTAGTGCTGACACCCGGTATCGCTGTGGGCACATAGTTACCCGGCAGCTGCTGTGCCGGATTACCATAGGCAGCCGCACTGGAGGCACTATACATATGCGCAGCTGGCGGTATAGTCTTATCGAAGTAGTTTGTAGGATAACCCAGTATGCTCTCAGTTAAAGTATGCATTAGCGGACTATTATATGTTTGAGGCGGTGGAGGTGGTGTGGCCTTATTATAAGCAGCTAAGTGATGAGTCTGCGAGAGATGGTGTTGATGAGCAGTTGAAGGCATGTGCTGCATGTTGTTGTTGCTGCTGCTATCGCTGGATGCTGCTTGTTGAGGAGTCGAAGATTTCTCAGAGTTTGCATGCTGTTGTTGTTGTTGTTGCTGTTGTTGTTGCTGCTGCTGCGGTTGCTGCTGTTGTGTAGGCGCATAATTGTGGTTAAGTTGTGGTTGCTGATAAGCATTCAGTGTCTGTTGTTGTTGCTGCGCTGGTTGTGGCTGCTGCTGCAAATTGCTATTATTGCCATAATTGAGCGGCTTGTTTAGCGAACTGGAGGACGCGGCTGCTTGTGTTGATGTTTGTACTGGCTGTTGTTGCTGGAGCTGCTGCTGCATCGGCATTTTTTGCTGCTGCTGAAAGCTGCCATTCTGCGGCGGTTGCAACTGAGTCAAATGAGGCTGTGGTTGTTGCGTTTGTTGCTGCTGCGCAGTGGCTTGCTGTTGCTGTTGTTGCTGCTGTTGTGTTGTTACTTGTTGCTGCTGCGCAGTTGCTTGTTGTTGCTGTTTATCAGCAGTCTGCTGTTGCAGCTGACAGCTAGTATCCTTTGCAAAGTCCTTAGGGAACGTCATGGCTGCCGCACGATTATACATCTCAAATGCCTTGTCCGGAGCAATATTTCCCAACGGCTTGCTAAAGTCCATGGAGCCCAAAAAACTATTAAACATTTGTTGTTGCTTGTTAACCAGCACAGACTGGGATTGCTGTTGTTGGACATTTGACTGCAATTGCTGCTTTTGCTGCGGCAAATTGTCGCCTAATTTTTGAAGTTTGTTGACACCACTGTATTCCATGTCGTCTCCTGGTCGTTTCAAAGGATTGATGAGTGTATCGGTTTTAAGTGATGCGGCTGGCTGCTGCATTTGATGCTGCATAAAGCTGGCCATATCGCTAGCGTAGCTTGGCGGTGATATCTTTTGCTGTTGATGCTGATGTTGCTGCGAATCATTACCTTCAGCTGCATTGGCTGCTGCTGCAGCACTGGCAGCTGCGTTCGTGGATTGATATTGTGCATATGTGGGATACTTTGGTTTTGCTTGACCATGATTTAACGTCTGTTGTTGCTGACTGGTCAGATGTTGTTGCTGTTTTTGCTGTTGTTGTTGTGAATTGCCTGTTATATTAGATGGCAAGAGGCTGTGATTCAGGCTCCAGTCATTGTTTGGTTTGTTGACAGCTCCCGCAGCACCTATGGTTGCGCCCGGCAGTGGATTAATAAGCGTTGCCGGGTTGTATAAAGGGCGAAGTTGATCTTGTTGCTGCTGTGGAAGCTGTTGTTGTTGTTGTGGTTGTTGTTGTTGTTGTTGTTGCTGCTGTTGCTGTTTATGTTGCTGTTGTTGATAGCCCTCAAGGCTAACTGTAGGCGTTGGAGTATAGGCACTGTTGCTGCCCAATCCTGTAACAGAAAACAACAAATGGTTTATATCTTCCAATAAACTTAGAACGCAATTTACATAAGAGTTAAAATTGAACTACAAACGCATGTCTGTGTTAATTTGCCATTGGTCTTACCTGATGAAGCAGCTGCAGTTGCCGTTGGCTGAGTGTTTAACTGTTGCTGATAAGGCGACAGCACTGGCTGCTGATAAGGTGAATGTTGCTGCTCTGCCGGTGATTGCGCCAACGGCGTTGGCGGCTGTGTGGCCGCCGAGGAAGCTGGCGAATCTACACTGCTATGCATGGGACTATGAGCCTGTTGATGGGCTGCAGGACTATGTAAAGGCTGTTGGGATTGCTGGGCCGTTGCTTGCTGCTGTTGATGGTAAGGCGAATGCTGTTGCTGATGATAGGGCGATTGCGCATGATACGGCGACTGATGAGTGGACTGTGGCGTGGTATACGGCGAATTTTGTGGCTGCTGATAAGGCGAATGAGGATTGGGCGTGCTGGGACTCATTGAAGAATTGTAGTCAGACTCCTGGCTGCGCGGCTGCTTGTACTGATCATAACAAATAGGCAACGGCGAAGTGGACGAGTAAGCAGGCGTCTTGGAGGCCTCAGAGCCCGACGGATTATAGCTATTGCCGCCTCCATAAGGCGAAGTTCCGCTAAGTTCAGGTGTGGAAACATTTGGCGATGAGGCCGAGCTATAAATATGTTGTGAGTATTGCGGATATGGTGAGGTCATCTCTCGTGGACTGCAGCTTTTGTCTGGACTGCTTTTGGTCGTTGTGTCTTGATAAAAGCCTACCTTAATAGCTCCATTTAAAGGATAAGGCGATGTAGGCTTGTTTATTTCGTCTTGCTGTTTAGGCGAAACCATTATCGGCGAGGCTCCAATGGGTGAAGCACCTATGGGTGAGGTATAAGAACCTGCGGCATAAGATCCATAACGCTCATCAATGGCAATGCGTGGTGAATCTGGATCCTGACTAAAAGAGGAACGCTCCGAGGTGGTGCTGCCGGTGCTAGGTTTGCGATGTCGCATTACAGTGGGCAACGAGAAGTTCTCACCAGCGGGAGAGTGCGCGGGTGGAGCTACCAAACCTTCGTGGGACTTGCTGCTGGTTTCAACCGGCTGCTTATCGTCTTCGTCGGGTTTCTTACTCACTTTTGGCACGCCAAAGGCTTTAAGCCAGGCGCTTAGATTAGGTTTCTCTTTGGTCGCATCGGTTTTGATGGATTCGGTAGTCTTGCTGGCTTTGCTTACCTCTGGCAAAGCCTCAAACGGATTTAGTGGCTCCTTACTAACTTTCGTGAGCGAAAGCTCATTATCAGTTCTTATTGCTGCATCTGCACCCAACGAAGTAGCACTGCCTTCACCATCCCGTGGCAATTTCTCTGCCGCTTTGCCAGCTAACTCGTCCATTGTTTTGCTTAGCGTAAAATCTTGCGTTTTGATCACTGTGCCTAGACTCAGCTTAGGTGTACTGTCATTGGACTCGGTAATAAGTGCATTTTTTAGCTCCTTGGTCTTTAAAGCAACAGTGGAAAGTGAAGTGGCTGTAGCACCCAATGGCGCGCTGTCCTCCGTCTTGCTGACAGTTTGCAAAAGATTTCCCTTGGCCTTGCCTGGCTGAAGTCGATCAATGGTGCGCATTACGTTTGACTTGTTCTTTTGCTGTTGCGCGTTGGCTGCAATTTTATCTTTAAGCGACTTGCGCTTGGCTTCCTTAGCCATTTGTTGCTTAATGTGTGGAGGTGGCGGCGGATTGAGCAGCAACTGTGTGGTACTAGGCTCTTTGGGTTTGCTTTGCACTTGAGCTGAGCTAGCAGGCGGAGTTAAGGCTGGTGGTTGAATAAGCAACGTAGGCTGATTAGCAGTAACAGCCGAGGTAAGCGATGAAATGGATGGCGCGTTTGCAGAGGAATTGTTAGAAGAGGCAGCCGTGGCCGATGTACTGCCTATTGAGTTGCCAGAGTTGACCGAATGCGGGGGTGTGCCACAGCTACTGCTCACACTGCTAGCCGTGCCACCAATGACCCCTGGCGCGGCTACAGTGGATGGCAAGTCAACATCGCTCTTTTTAGCATCATCGCTGACCAGGTCGTTTAATGCATCAGCGAGTTTGGTAGGTACCAGCTCCGTTTTGGGTGCAGCCAGTGCTACTGGTCGCCTAAAATCGGCTGCGTCTAGTTTGCTGCCAATGCCTGAATCAAAATCATCGAGCAGATTATAACGTGAAGGTGAATTGCTTGCAGAGCTGAATTCAGAGAAGCGTGGAGTGTGCTCTAGCCAGCGATTAATGTCTTTTAAAGTTTGTTCAGTTTCCACATCGAGAGCTTCAAGGTTGGTGTTGTTGTTTGGCGTATTTTGAGCTTTCTGTGCGGCTGCTTTATTCAAACCGCTAGCCTTCTTGGAATTTGTTTTTTTTAATGTTGCTTTGTCGCTGATTTTATCTGCAGGTTTAGGCGGCGGGGGCATTTGTTTATCCGCTCGCTTTTTAGATGCTGCCTTGGTGGATTCCTTGGTTTTGACCGCGGAATTGCCCGCTTTACTTTCCTTGGTGGCCGCCTCAGATTTGACCACTGGGGCAGGCGGCTGCTCTTGTGGCTTTTCCAAGTTTTTTGCTGGCGTGTTGGTTTTCTGTGCAAGAACTTTCTCTTCTGTTTTCGATGACTTTTCAGGCTTCTCTTGAATATTGGTATCTTTTAAACGCTTGCTTTCTTTGCCCTTGCGACCTCGTTTCGAATCTGTTGTGCTCTTTGGTGAGCTACTTGCTGGCTCTGCGGATTTCTCACGCTTTTTCTTAGGCGCTGCGCTCTCTTTGCTTTTTGTACTACTACTAGGCGGTTTAGGCTCCTCAGAAGGCGCCACAGAAATGGATGTACTAGACCCACTCAGTTGCTGAGCGCGACTGCGTCTATATTTTATGACATCGTATTTATCCATAAATGGGAGAAGCATTTCCAGCTCAGCCTGCTCTGCTGCAGCAGCTGCGGCGGCCGCAGATTCCACCGCGCTTTTCTTGTGCTTGGCACTGCGCGATCTTTCCTTGTCATGACCATGCTTTTTTTCCTTTTTAGCGATGCTTGTCTCCGATTTCTTTACACGCTTGACAGGCGGCGAGGGTAGACGCTGCTTCTCTCTACTTATAGACGATTCTCGACTGGAGTTTGGAGACTTGAAGGCGTATTCATCATCCGCTACATCATCGTCATCTGTTTCTTGATGTCGCGCGCTTAGTTTGTTTGTCTCTGCGTTGGGAACCTTTTTAACAGTGGTCAGTAGCTCAGAGAGATCATCGTTAAGTGCACTTTTCGAGTATTTCTTGTGGAGATCAACTTTAAATGGCGACATGCTACGCGAGCGTGAGCCATCGTCTTCGTCTTCATCTAGTTCATCCTCCTCTAGTTCAGCAGCTGATTCAGCTAAGGCCGCTGCTGCTGTTGGCGGCAGCTTTCCATCCACATCAGAATGCTGCTCGCTTTCGTCCTCCTCATTCTTTGCTTTGGTTGGACGACCTCCTGCTTTAGATCTGCCCTTCTGTTGTTTCTTAACTGGTGTTAACTGTTTTACTTTTGATTCAGGATTTATGGCTTTCTTTTTCTGCGCTGCTATGGTACGAGCATTTGGCTGACTTAATACCTTTGGCTTAGCCAGACTAATTAATTGCTCATCATCACTATCCTCGCTCTCTGGAGCGCTTGGTTCCATTTCTGGCGTTGATTTTTTGCTCCCTTTTTTGGTCTTTTGCTGTGTTTTATTGGTCGCCGATGTTACCTTATCGCTTTTTGTTTTACGTCCACGTTTACTACTCTGTGAAGACAATTCCTTTTCTTTATCCTTTTCCTTCTCCTTTTCCTTCTCCCTTGCCTTATCTTTGTCTTTATCCTTCTCCTTTAGCAATTTGCTTGCTTTGTTTTTTTTAGTTGTTGCAGGCGGCGGTGGTTCTGGTTCCAAGGTTTCCTCATCCGTTTCTAGCTGTTCATCATTGTGTGAACTACTGGCTTTATCGCCTTTGCTTTTGGTTTTCTTTTTGCGCTTTTTATCCTTTTCTTTGCGCTTTCGTTTCTGCGCCCGCTGTGCACACTCTTGTGGCATCGCTATTTCCTCCGCAGCACTTAAATTCTCTTCCGCACTACTGACATTACTGTCTAAGCGACGCTTATTGGTCAGGGCGTCAACATCCTCTTCTTTGAGCTTCTTATTATTAAAATATTTTTCTCGAAACACATTCATTTTGGAGTCAGCGGCTGGATAGCTTAAATTCGGATCGTCATCATCATCATCGGAGAGATTATCGAAATATTTTTTTGTAGCCTTTTCAAAGGCATCCTGTAGATTGTTCACCATTTCAGTGTACTCTGTCGACGAAGTAAAATATAGTTTTGTTAAATACCAATAACAAATGATTTGTGTAACCTACCATTGTTGTGGCCATTATACAGCCTACAGTTGTTGACAATTAAGCGAAAATCATTGCGAAATTCGCCGAATTTATGATACTCCCCGCTGTCCAACTTATCCTCCATTTTAAGCAGGTCCATGGGTCTGTAATATGCAAGTCACAAACGTCAAAGATAAACTTAAAAATTTAGAGCATCGATAATTGAGCTGGCAAAGTCTAACAACGTTTGCTATATCTTATCATTAAAGTTAAAACTTAAGAAATACTGCACCTAAGTTTACACTGGGATTTCTTTTAGCAAGGTTCGTTAAATATCACGCTTTTTACACAATTTGGTTTCTGGTTTTCTATGTGGGAAACACACGTCTTCGTCAAGGGTTCGGAAGAACTCGTTTTATGTAATCGTCGTTTATTGAAAAAGTTTCATATTTCTTTATGACTCAGATACATCTGCGACATGCATAATAATATTTTTCGGGGTAATTTCTTATATCAATATCGCTTAAATACAAATTATTACATTTATTTAAAATTATTTATTATGTACCTTCTAATAATGGAGTAATACCGTGGGGCAATGTCCTCCTCAACTGGATCCATAAAGGGCCAAGCATCTCGATGGTTCTTCACATAGACGAGCACCTTATGCATTCCAATTTGTAGCACTTCCTCCGTTTCGGTGAAACTAAGAATATTCGCATGATTGGAGGAGTTGTACGTTGAATTGTTTGATTTTGTTGTTATTGTTGGTGGATGTGTTATTGTTGTTGTGTTTATGTTGTGGGTTATCGCATAGGACAATTGGTTACATTGCGTTTTAGCTTTGTTTTTGTTATTGTTATGACTGTGATTATTAGGGTGTGTATGTGAGATAGTGTTTATGGTGTTATGTGGTTGATAGCTATGATACTGTGCTCCATGCGAAGTTGTCGTGGCATCCTTTTTGCCATGGGCATTTGAGTGGCTGTTGTGATTATGGTGGGACGCGTGCTTGTGGCTATGGCTGTTTTGGTGGTTTTTGTTGTTGTTATTAAGGCTGCTATTGTTGTTGGTGCTACGTTTGCTACTATTTACATGGCTACTTATAATTCGATGTGTTGATTGGTTGATATGGTAGATGAACAGTCAAAATGTTGTTGTGGTTGCAGTTGGTTGCGTTTTTACAAAATGTTTACAATAATAATAAACACGTTAATTATTTATCATTTATATTTACATTTTTATGACTATGAGGAAAGTATCTATAGTTTAAATAAATAAAGTCAATGCATGCGAAAATGTTTACAAAACAAGCAAAAAAAAAATAGAATGAAACGCTGAATATTCTTAAAAAAAAAAGTGGAAAAATAGTGAGAGTTATGCAACCAAGCAACAAGCGTAAAGTTAAGTTAATAATATAAGGAATAGGTTGAAGAGTGACTTATAGGGTACAGAAAGGAATCATTTATAAGCTATCATGAGGAAATTCATGAGCTATTATTTAGTTCTTTTACCATTTAAAATAATTTTTTAGTCCTTTTTTTTTTTAAAAGATTTTATAAATGATTCCCATTGAAAAATTTTGTTTTGCTCCTTTAACCACTTACTCGTCAGCACTTTTATCCGAACAGGCTCCACTGTGCCGATCTTTATCTGCTTTGCTGGATGTAGAAGATGCACTAGACACCGTATTGCCTAATGATTTTTTGGTTTTATTGCCGCTGCTTCCAACCATGCTGCTGCTGCTACTCCGTTCACTGCGTTCTGCTTTGTTGTTGGAAAGGTTTGACTTTTGTTTCTTACTGCTTCCACGCGCAGTGCCATTGCTGTTGGTCTGCTGCTGTTGTTGTTCCTGTTGTTGTTGTTGCTGTTGGTGCTGAGCACTGCCTGGTATAAAAATATTGCCTGTCAGTGAACTAAGCGAATTGTTGGTTTGCCTTCCCGGCAGCTTAACATTGGCAGCAGGCGCCATCTGCTGCTCCTCGCGCTTGACTGGTGTTTGTTGTGCTGGTGGTTGTGAAATTGCCTCTGGCTGCTGTTGTTCCTCAATCTCATTAAGCGTGGGCGAAGGCAAACTCAAATCAGCTATGCTTGTAGAAACAGCAATGGCCGCCGAGTTGGCGTCCAAAAGTTGCAACTGTCTACAAAAGTTCTCCTTATCCTCGGGACTTAATGAAGTAGCGTGATGCGTGGTGTCTTCTTCAGGTGTATCAGACTGATGATGTCGATTATGACGTCGCTTGTGACTGCTGCTGCTGTGGTTATCGTTGTTATTGTTGTCGTCCCCGGCGTCCTCTGCCTCTGAAGCATGCTTATGACGCCGCCGATGATGATGGTGATGATGGGAACTATGATGATGTTCTCTGTGTCGTTTCTTTTGCTTCTTGCTGGACTTCTTCTTTTTGTGATGGTGGTGATGATGACTCTTTGATTTTAATTCTGTTGATGCTTGGGATTTCTCAATAGGCGGTTGAGGTGAAATGAATTGGCTATTGTGTTTAAGTTGGTGTTCTTGCTGCTCCTGGCTCTCTTGAAGGGTTGCAACATCAGCAGTAACTTGATGTTCTTCTAACTTGTTGCGGTTCTCTGCTTCTTCCAAATGCTGCGCCTCGTCGCTGCGTTTGTTGTTATCGTCCTCCTCGTCGTCTTCGTCTTCTGGCGAAAGACAAAATGTTTCCCTGTGGCACAAAAATTCGCTCGAATTAGTTGTTGTTGTACGTCTAAGTGAGCTTGCATATGTGGATATACCGCTAGCCGTCGACGTGGATTGCGAGCTGTTTTTTTTTTGGCCACAAAATATAGAAATGAAAAATAAAGTTAGAATTGAACACAAATAATACCTATACAACTATATTTAAGATATACTATATTTAAGATTTACTATATTTAATATATACGCTCACAAATTTGAACTTGGTTAAATTTTCTCTAAGTCATATTTTTAAGCTTAAGTAATGTCCCAATACTCAAATTTTTAACAACAATTACTTACAAAATAAAGTTTACTAACAAGCTATAGAACTTTGTGAAAACTTGAACTCCATTTATATTTAATTTATGAGCGTCTACTGTATTGTTTACAAACATTCTCGAAACTTGAAACCAAAGGAATTTGATTCTCGCTTTAATGCGCAATTTGTTTGTAAATATTTTGTGTGGACATGAAGTTTTTTGATGAAATGAGTTTATAACAAATAATAATAAATAAAAATATAAGTTACAATAAATTGTTTATAGAATTCAATATATAAAAAAGCATGCTTACATAATTGTTCTGATTTGAAAACGAAATCCAATCAATTTCCACACAAAACTAAATTATGGGCAAAACTCAAATAAAGTGCGCGTCGATCCGTTTCAGTTGATCTTTTTGCCTTATTTCCACTCCTATTTAGTTGAAGATTTTTTTCGGTAAACTTTTCGATGCAGCGGAAATGCAACTGACGATGAATTTTGATGATATATAAACTCAAAATAAACACACAAGTAATTTGCTAGCAAATTTTGGTAAGAAATAAAATTCTTTTAAAAACTAAAACAAAACCAAAATATGCGTTGCAATGGTGAGCTTCTGTGTTTTATATAGACTATATATGTATATATATGAGTATGTGTTATTATGAATGAATTCTGATGCGACGGGCTTATATAACAGCGCGTTCTAACCGTTTGCGCGAGCGTTGACTTTGATTTGCTGGATTTGCACTTTGTGGCAACAGCTTCGAGTTGTATGCTGCGTATTGACGCTCGCGATACAGCCGCTCTCGTTCCCTCTGCTGACGCTCTTCCTCCTGGCGCGCCTTAAGCTCGACTATATTCCGAATACGACTGGAGTTGCGCACCTGTAGTAGTCTATAAGAATAAAAAAAAAATAAAAAATAAGGGTAGTAATCAATATAAAAAAGGAAGATGGGTCAGTTAATATCTTATAGACAAAATAAGAGCCTGAGCTGAAAATGTTAAAACTTATTTTTTCAATTTCCAAGAAATCAATTCAAGTAAAAATTCCCAAGAAGTTTTCAGTCTCAAGTCAGAATGGAGTTACTTATTCAAACTAATTATAAGCAATACAATCGCTATTTATAAAACCTTTGTTTTGAACCTGGTTATCATTTATACTTACTTTCTGCGTCTTAAACGCTCTCGCTCACGAAACAGTTGCGGTAACTTTGGCAGAAAATTCTCATCGAGTATTTGATAGAGTTCACGCTCCTTTGCGTTGGTGGATGTTTTAAACTTAGCGGCTAAATTTTGCCAGTCTTCCTCAGTAAAGCAAATGACTTGCCAGATGGTACCGTTGCTGCCCACGTAGGCTGTGCCAGTTGCCGATGCACTGCCCCCACTACTTTTGTTGCCAGCTCCAGAGCTAGCTGCACTTGCTTTATCCTCTCGATATAGGCGAGTGCCGTAAAAATACCAATAACCAGAGTTTTTGGCGTCGTATCCTAATGGTTCGACACGCAAACTATCCGCTTCTAGATTGCTTAGTATGACCTGGACATCGGCAGAGTCCAGACGGAAGTGGCACAGATCGTGCAGAATTTGCAAGCGCTTGCGCACTGGCAGCGATTGAAAGTCAATATCTGTGTCAAAGTGATTCTCGGTTTGGTGTAGGCGACACTGTTGGCGCAGAAAGCGGCGCAAGAACATCTGATAGTTGCTGTGTGTGATTTCCTTGGCTACGGACCGTAGCGCATCGCAGCCCTTAAGGAGGCGCACAATAAGTTCAGGCACTAGGGCAACTTGATCCTCATCGCTGGTACCATCCGAGAGCAACGCCGATTCGAGATCCTGTAAAAAAATAAGGCATATTGCAAATATATGCATAAATAAATATTTAACATTTTCCACCTTACCTCGATGTCAATGTCTGGCAAATCGAAAGCAGAACTAAACAATGAACAAAAATGTGAAATACACGGTATCTCCCACCATGATTGAATATCTGCAATATTTGAAACATTGAGCACACTTTTTTGTTTAATAAGTCTAAACTTACCCAATAGGCCGATAAAAGTAGAAACCATTTATATATACTTGCGTATTGGAAACTTTACGCTTTACGAGTTATTTATTTAACAATTCCTTTGGCGTATTCCTTATACCTTTGGTGGTTGTTTTATAGCCAGCCGCTAGTCTAAAGACGATAAATTAACACATTAAAAACGACCGACACAAGCAGGCAAGGAACTGACGCGTATGAAGTAAATAAAAATCAAGGCAGCGTGAAGCGTAGACAAATTAGGCTCAAATTACTGTAAGCCCAAAAGGGAACACATAGACACACACACACCTACACATGCTCGCGTACAAGTAAACCAAACTGGCGGCAAATAAGCGCAACATGTGTGTTTTCATCGATAATATATTACAAGCTACAAATGAAATTACGAGGAACAACAATGCTCTTATCAGTTGTGGCACACGGGTTGCATAGCGATACATTTATGCATACACACACACTCACACGCAGCCACCCACACGTGCATAAGTGCAAAGGTAAAAGAAAGTACACGCGCACCCCTTTCGCGCGCTTATTTTCAAGAAGAGAAAATCAAAACAGACAGCCAACAAACATACACACTGGCGGCGCATGTACAATTTACACACATTGTTGCGCTGCATGCGACAAAAGCGTACGGCTATAGAGACAGTTGCAGACTATGCTAGCTGCGCCGCTCACTTTTTCATTTGTTGGTTGGACGTTTGGTCTCTCTGTATTTAGCGAGTCTCCTATGCTTTTTTTTAATTGCCATGTAATTTACAGCACACAAACATTTGTTTAGTTTTTATTAATTTTGCATTAGTTCAGCGTAATGTTTTTACTGTTGAATTTGGGCGCGCATGTGTACGTTTAAAAAATAAACGGCAACTTTTGCGCCTTTATGACCTGTGTATTTATTTTTATTAATTTATATATGTATGTATGTATATACATATATTTTTCACTATGTTAGCACAGACCCCTCGCGGACTATATTACGTGCGAAAATGTCATTTAACTTAAGCGCTGCTGTTGCTACTGCTGCTGCTCGACGCCCATTTCCTTATACTCAATTTCTTTTTTCGCTTGCACACACGCACACACATGCAAATGGAGGCACACACGGTTGGAGGAAATTTTTTAATTACCCAAATGGCGCATAAGGTGTTGTGGTGGTGACGGCTCCACCGAGCGCAAACACTGATGACGACGGCTACGCTAATTTTCACAATACATACATTAAAAATTAAGCTGCTTCAAAATACCGATGATTTGTTTTATCACTATATCACTTCCAAAATAGTATAGTATAACAGCGCGCAGCCCTCTGTGTATATGTGTAATTTTCTTTTTTCGTTACTGCGCTTTCCTTTTGCTTCGCTTTTGCCGTAACAAAAGTGAGCGCTACACTTTATGGGAATTACGTTCGGCACAAAGAACTCAAAATTTCGTTACATTTTCAATTGCAATATATTGCACGGGTCAGTTGGTGTGGCGACGGCGTTGGCTTTAAATTTTCAGATTTTATTTTTATTTTCTCTGCTTGCTTCGCCACACAAACGCGAAGATGTCGACAGGGTTGTTGATATGACACCGATAGACTGGTAAATCGATATGGTTAAGTACAATTTGATGACCTGATATTTTACAATCGATTTGGAGTAGTAACGATATTTGCAAATTAAAATTCATCTTCAATGCAGGTTATCTTGGCCTAAACCAGCGGTTTAAAATTTTAAATTTGTTTAAAGCATATCTCAATCAATAAAGCGCAACAGAAAATAAATTAAGTTTTATTTTAGTAGTGTTGCTTTAAAATGTTGCTGTGCCAACGTGAATGGCAAAAAGTAACTGACCGTCGCGATGTTCAATTAGTTAATTGCTATTATTCTTAACTTAATATAACGAATATTAACATATAGCTGTTTAAATTTATTTTTTTTACAGTTTACCAACCCAAACTCAAAAAGACAAAAAAAAATCTATTGTTAAAAAAGCAGCATAAACGAAAAAAAAAATATTTCTTTCTTTGTCACCTCATTTATTATTGTATTTAATAAACAAAAAATATAAACAAACATTTTAAAAATGCACGTATGTGTATGTATATGTTGCCTGCATTAGCAAACACACATACACATTTCGAACATGTGTTTATTGTATTTTTCCAGTATGAAGGTGGTATGTGGTATATTAGTAAATCGTTTCTTCCACTTTGTTTATGCCGTTCGTACATCTGTTGTTGCAGCCCTCCACCACCGATACTTCGTCGTTGACATAACGCATACATAGCTAAGCCCACTATTGTAAACATAACCTAACTTTTGAGGCCGCCCAGACTACATGACATATGGGCTGCCATGTAGTGGCTCACCATGTATGTGCATGTATAAAAGCACTTACATGATAGGCACAGCGGGGTGTGGTGTGGGCCAACACTTTAAATTTTAAAAACTATTAAAGTTAATATCAAAGTAATAGAAAATTTATGTGCAAACTTAGCTTCTCTTCTTAGAAGAGCTAAGCAAGAGGTCCAAATGTCAGTTATTTCGTCTAAAATTTAATTACGTTATGGAGTCTCACCATGTATATAACCGCGACAGTTACATGGCAGTTCTAGCATACATGATACACAAGACTGAAACTGGTTTGGGTAAGGGGACGCGGGCTGCGCAAGAACTTAACAAGCTAAATTTATCCGAAAAGAACGACCAAATCATAGCCATTGAAGTTTTGTTTTGCCCCATAAAGAAAAACATTTTTGAATTACTTTTATACTTCAAATATATATTCACGCCAGGGTCCTCTAATTATTTATAGCTAATTTATTTTACTTTATAAATTATTTACAGTTTTATTTGTTACTGCTCAATTTTTCTTATTTTCAAACTTCCCGAGCTTCCGCTGACAGCCGCGGCTGTTAGACGCGGCGTGCCTGTCACATTTGTAGCAACCAGATGAGGCATGATGGCTTCGCCGTTGCCTGTTGTTGGACCGTTGTTGCTGGACGTGCTGCAGCTGGAGACGGATGCGCCAATGCCAACACGACGTTTTAGCACAAATCTGCGTGCTGGACCAGTATTAAGGACGGTTCCAGTAGCCGGTAACGGCGTAGCAATGCGTGTGTTAATGGTTTTGGCTTGTTGCAGCTCTTCGGGAGTGGGATCAACTTCCATGTCTGTGGGCGCATTGTTCTCGTCGTGCTGAAAAAAGAAAAAACCAAAATAAATTTCATAATATAAATTTTGGGTAAAGGACAATATACTTAAAAAATTGTAAAAAAAAAACTAGTAATGCAAAACTTACAAAATCAGTAGTGGACTCCTCTTCATCGGGACCCTCTTCTTCCTCAAATTCCGCGCTCTCCGACTCCTCCGGATACTCGACCAGCTGTCCATTTAGCGTAGGAAACTCAATAACAGGAAGTATCAGGCGCCGCTGCGTATTATTTTCATCCATCAGACGCTGTATTAATATGGCAATGTCTTCACGCTTCTTTGTAACTGTCAGCAAATCGAACCAATTAGTCAGTTGTTTAATGGGCAGTCTATAATCTCGTATGGGTTCATTAAAGAACTGTTCCACATACTGCAGCAAATAGAGACCGCAGTCAGTAAAGTTATTTTGTTGCGGCACTTTAACACAATGTCCTGGCATGTTATCCTTGTTAAAGACGTGCGCCTGCGCATCCGGCTTCTTTATTTTATACTCGCAGGTAAGATAGTCTCGCAGTGTGGCCACAACACGACTACGAGAGGCACCAGCCAACGAATCAAAAATTAGTATAAGCGGTTGCTTTACCGCGGGTATCTCATCATCTTTATTAGCTTGTGAGGAAGTGGGCGTGGGAGTGGGCAGCGGTTCCTTAGTTATGGGTGTACTCGTACTATTTCTGTTGGCTAAAGCTGTGGCTGAATTCGAGTTTTCGCTATCCTCGGAGGCCATGTCACTGTCGTCGCCCTCGGCCTCATCACGTTCGCTTTCATCGTCCCCGATACGGCTTATTTCTGTGGGTAGGGTAGGTAAATTGCTGCCTTCACGTTTGGACAACGGTGTTATTGTTGTATTTCCTATTTGCATGGCCACTTTTTTGCCGCGAGTGCGTTTGAGTTGCTGCGGCTCCACCGGTTGATTAGTATCATAAGTAACAGGACCCTTAAGACAGGGAAAGCATATAATAGCAAGGAACCAATGTGACTGCTCATTAATGGGCACTATAATAAAATCTTTATCAAAGATATCAACACCTTTGGTCCACTTTTGAACGCGAGCATGACGTTTTTGTGCAGCAGTTTGCTTTACATCTGTGGGACGCGTCAGTGTTGTTAATCGCTTATAAAAAAACGTGCTAAATATATGTGTCCGTTCACGCTGTGCCTCTGGTATAATTGTATTACGCACCCAAAGCAAATAAAAATCAATGATTATGTCGTTTAAATAGGATTCCTTAGTTAAGCAGACAAAATCTTCCATGCGGATGCATAAGCCACCTGTTCCCTTTGGCGGATACATTAATAAACTTATTTGTTCATCGGGACGCAGCTGCCTTGGCGGTGGAGAACTTTCCAAGGACTTGCGTTCTGACTCTGCAATGCGTTTGAAGATTTCTGCCGCATCGCTTGACGAAATTTCATCAACGCAATTAAACATGTTCATGATGGTATCACGTGTGGCATTTGGTACAGTGTCGAAGAGCAAAACGAGCCGTCGCATTTGGTAGCTGCCATTAGTGTTGAAGGCAGAGCCTGCAGAAAGTAAAAAACATAATATATATTTGGAAATAAGAAAATTCGTTGCTACTCACTTTCATTGGGCGAATCGTCGGGCATATGCAGTGTTTTCTTGACATATTGCGCGCACGTTTTTAGCAGGTACAACGTAACCAATGATTGTGCCTTGGCCGTGGAGGCAAAATGTACAATTACCTTTATAACCTCATGCCGATAAATGTTAAGCACGAATTGTTCTTTCTTGCCTTGTATAATACCAACAATACGAACGCCTTTTGACGTAAATATTAACTATAAGAATGCATCAGTTATTTTATTAGGCCATTTAAAGTAATGTTGTTTTACTTACCGGCTCTGTGATTTCAAAGCGGTAGGGCATCAAACGCATACATACACAGGAGAGGGCTGCACTAAATTTGTCTGCGTCGGGTGTATCTGACAAATCGGTGACATCGCCACGCACAAAGTCTGCAAATTTGGCAATAAAAAAATAATAAATTAGGTTTTCATAATAGTTTTGCTCGATAAATGCTTTATTTTATACGCTTGCATTCACAAGTGTAAAAAAAACTATAAGGTCACATTTTCAAGCTACACGCACATACATACATACACGTACGTATATCCGATTTTGTATTTACACCATAAACAACTATTATGTGTATTTATATAGCTACCTTCGTTATTCATATTAAACATATTTGACGCAGTATCACATAACCGGAGTAATTTTTTTTAAAAGTATTTATTTGCGCTATTTCACTAATATTTTGCATTAACTTGAAAAATTAGAAATGTTGTCGATGCGATTTCTTGCAATTGCTTTTATGCTGCTTCTTCTTTGACAGCATGCAGAAAATGGCGTATAAAATAAAAGCGACACCTAGCGTGCTGTATAACAACATCAGCATTGCCAGATGTAAATAACAAACTTTTTTCTTTTTTTTTTTTTGATTACTAAAATGGCCAAATTGCAACTCACTTTTATAAAGGGGTTCCTCATCAATTTCATCCATCATGGGCTCAAAGGAGAAGGCCATGGGTGCTTGCACAGCATTGACATTGATCTCATTGCCAGTTGATTGCTAGAATGATTATACTCATTAAAAACTAAAAAAAAAAAAGAAAATGTAATTCCAATGAATGCTTACATTGCTGGCCTCGCCATTGGTTTCATCCACATCGCCTTCATCCTCGCTACTCAGTAGCACCACAGGATCTGCTTCGGCCGCTCTGCGAGCGCCTCTGCTACGACCACCACGCATAGGCAAACTGCCGCGTCCACCACGCCCACTTGGCCCAGCCACATAATTAATTTGCTTGGAAAAGCGTGCAGCTGCCATCTCGCGTTTCTTTTCGGCTGCTGTAGCACCAGGCTGTTCACTTGTTGTCACCGCATTGACGTTGGCTGTGTTGTTGCCTTTCACAACATACGACTTCCGCTTGGGCGGCTCTTGGAATACACGCTTACAGCGTTCACATTTGGCATGATCCATGCCGGTGAAGCCGCAAAGCTGACACACCGCATAGAAACCATCTATAAGCTTACGTGCCGGCTCCTCACTGCTGGCCGCTGCTTTGGCCGTTGCTGTTGTTGCTGCATTAGCTGTATTAGCAGTCGTTGCAGCATCACGCTTCACTTGTTCTGCTGCAGCTGTGGCTTGACTGTAAGCAGGTGCGGTGGGACTGGGAGTTGTTGATGCAGTGGCTGCAGCGTTCTCCTGCTGACGATTCATTTGCAGACTCTCTTCCGCACGAGATATTAGCTCGCTAGCTGATTCGTTCACAGAAAAACCAACAGTAACTACAAAATCCACGTTAGCTCCACGATGCTCTACGCATTGTATGGTAGTGTTATTGTCAAAAGGGACACAAACTTGCTCCAACAAATCTTGCACCGTGCAGGACTCGCGCGGCAACGTAAACGTAATCAAACGCTGCTCACCTGAAGCGAGTATAACTAACATTTTAGCGCTATTGCGATCTCTATCAGCTATTTGCTGATTTGCGCGATTATTTAGAACATGCTGAGAGTGAATTTCATAATTGTTATGGGATGTTTGCTGAACGGATGAGGCTTGAGGTTGAGGTATAGCTGGAGTAGTAGCTGCTGTCGAAGCGGGCACGGGCTGTAGTTGGCGTTGAGGCTGCTGTATAATACGATTTGGCTGTATATTTGCATTTTGCGGCTGTTGTTGTGCCTGTTGAGGAAGCGCTGCTGTTGGCATCTTATTGGCCACTGTTGCGGGCGAATTAGCGGCACGAACCAAGGTGGCTCCACTGCTGCTGACCTGTCGCATGGTAGCCAAGCCGGGCGAGGCATTTAGTGTATTGCGTTTTTTAAACTCTGCAAGTGACATGCTTGCACCACTTGCAGCACGTATGGCCTGCTGTTCTTCCTCACTGGTAGATCCGCTGCTGGCTGAAGTATTGTTGCTTTGATAGTATGTAGTTAAAGTAGTACCACCGCCAATCTGCATAGGGACTGAGGAAGCAGGCACTGGCTTTTGCTGATCCTTCTTAACCACAGCTGCTTGTATGCGTTCCTCTAGGTCTAGACCCAAGTTGCTGCTGTTACTGCTACCTCCGGTGGTGGGGTTATTATTGACTACAGCGGCTGCCTGTGGCGCAGCGCTTATGGTAGCTGGCGTCCGATAGCGTATGTGCGTTTGCCGTATCATTTGCAGGTGTTGTTGTTGCTGCTGTTGAGGCGCAGACTCACTGACCATTTGCGTCCGATATAGACGCGGCATTTGCTGTTGGCTTGTGGCAATAGGTTGGCCGAGATTAGTTATGGTAACTGGTTTTCCTTGCACCAAGTGATTCGGGGATTGTGATACTATCTGCATGGTTTGCGTTTCTCCAGTAGAAGTGCTTTGCGTTTGCACTACAAGGTGCGTGCCAGGACGAGTGGCCCGCATGCCAGGACGCATAGTGCGCACAATCCCGCCCGAAACCGTTTGCAAGGCGCCTCGTGGCCTAACCTGACGCATTATTGCTCCACCAGTGGGCGTCAATTGGGGTCTGGTTGTTATTAAAGTGCTTGTGGTCTGGCGTGCCGCGACAGCACCACCACGAGGAGTTTTACTGCGATAAACAGTGCGTACGATTTGGGTTTGTTGGGAGTGCGTTTGAGTTTGATGTGATACTTGCTGCTGTTGTTGTTGTTGCTGAACTTGCTGCTGCTGTTGTTGTTGTTGTTGGGGGGACTGCGGCAGTGTGGCTTTTTGCATATGTACCTGCTGATAGACCACATTGCCCTGCTGCTGTTGTTGCACAACACGCGTTGGCACTAAATGCGCTGTCTGGGTATGCAAAGGTGAAGCCTGTAGCTGCACGTGCTGCTGCTGTGGCTGAACATGCTGTGGACTTTGCTGTAGCAAGGCATGCTGCTGCTGTGGCGTTGTCGTATAGACAACACGATTGGAATTGTAACTGTGTATATTAATCCCTTGTTGTGGTATGGCCGTAGCTTGGCGCATAATCAACTGATGTTCCTGATGTTGTGGCGTTTGTATGAGCACCTGTTGACCAGTCGGTTGCTGCACTAACACATGTGTGTTGTTTAGCATCTGCGCAGACATGGGCATTAGCGGACGTTGAAAAGCGATCATCTCGGAATTAGTACTCACGTTGATTTGTCGCTGCGGCTGAGTGGTCGCCATGCGGTACACAATTTGTTGATGCTGCTGTGGTTGCTGTTGTTGGGCGGGCTGGGTTTGCAGTTGCAGCGTTTGTTGTTGTTGTTGTTGAGGCGAGCTCTGCAGCATCTGATGTTGTTGTTGCTGTGGCGAACTTTGAACCAATTGAGCTGGTTGTTGTTGGTACTGTTGTTGATATTGCTGCTGTTGTAATACTTGAACCTGCTGCTGCTGTTGTTGCTTCTTTTGCTGCAATTGCTGTTGGGCAGCGGCCATGGAAGCGTGTTGCACAATGGTTGTGGGTTGCAATACTTGCTCGGAAGTGTAATAAATTTGCTGGGTTTGTTGAACATGTTGTATAGGTGATTGTTGCTGCTGCTGAACGTATTGCTGCTGCTGCTGTTGTTGTTGTTCCAGATGTAGCTGTTGCTCTTGCTGCTGCTGCTGATAGTGAACTTGTTGCTGACGGTGCTGTTCGGCTAGAGTTTGGTGCAGCACGACCTGCTGATGCTGTTGTTGCTGCTGCTGAGCTAAGTCATCACTACCTATAATAAAATGTGTAGCTGGTGTTGCCTGCTGCGGCTGTTGATACTGAGCCGGAGCAGTAGTTTGATATACGACTTGCTGATTCTCATTAAAAACTACTTGCTGATCGTCCTGTAGCACTAGTGACTGTTTGAAAAAGCGAGTTAAGGTTTAATTCCGACAAAAATGTTAATACTTACACCTACTTCTTCGTTGGGAACTTGCACAACTTGCAAATCGGAGTACACGGCTTTCATGTCCATGTCATCAATTGGCAAAACGAACTGATCCATTCATACAACTATAAAACAAGTAATATTACACATAAGAGATAATAAGATATTTGGGCCATATGTATGTGTGTGCGTGCTGCCAAGGCCATGTTCACCCATAAATGATTATAAACATATAAAATATCAAGTTATGCATGCCGCACATAGTAAATCAATTGACATTGCCGCAAATCCGTATAAATTGCAATACACACATTTACATACATATGCTTGTCCTCTATATCTATGTAAAGGCGACACACCACCAATTTGCATTATACAATTTCACTTAAACTGTCTATTAATACACACCCAATCAGTGCTCCCGCCTGCGCAAATAATTGTCGATATCCAGTTGAACGCACGTGCAATATTTTCAACCACATTTAGATAAGTATTAACAATTTTTGACATAAAATTACGAGCTCCATGAAAATTGCTTTCTTTTGAAGCAGAATTAAATATGGCGTACTATGGCGAAGAGGGCGACGCAGCAGCAGCCATTGCATGCGGTCTGGCAATGCCTGTATTCAAGGTAGTGCGCCCTCTCGCGGTTCAATTCGCTTGTTTACAAACATAATCAGAGTTGTGTTTTATGACACACTTTTATCGGCGTCTACGTTTTCGACGTTTACGTCTAATGGTTAAAGGTACCACTATTTGACATGTAGTGCATTTTGTAGTTTGAGTGGTACCACTAAATGCTTTTAAGGCACTTAACATTGAAGTTCTTTTACTTTTCAATAATTTTAGCATTAAATAATCGCGGCACTTAAGGGCTTTCATTTTAGAAATATTCCGATAGTTAAGTTATTTCTTTTAAACGAAATTGGCTTTACAAATATGCGTTCAAAAGCGCGTTTAAAAATTGTTTTGTGGAGCGCGAAAGGAGCGCGCTGTGTTTGCGAATATTTTGAAGAAGAAGCAGCGTTCACAACAGCAGAGCTGACAACTCGCCTTATTAGCTCTAACGCATTTAAAACTTTATTTAGTACTAACATGGGTTAAAACAAATAATATCAAATTAAGACCAAATTTTATATATATATTAATAAATCGGTAAGGATAGCAATTTTTTAATAAATAAATATATTTTTTTTTAATCATTGTTTTATAAGGAGATGGCAGCGCTTCTTTTGTGACGTCACGTTGGGTTTGTTTTCTCAATACATGAATCACTACTAGTTTTTATTTTAATTAAACACTACAACGCAACTGCATAGTTTTCTGTGATTCTATAATCTAAGATGTTCTCCAGTGGCCCCAATTATAATAAATTAAAGACTAATCTTCGCCTTGCGTTGAACCGTCTTAAATTGTTGGAGAAAAAGAAGTCGGAGCTGACTCAAAAATCTCGGAAGGAAATTGCAGATTACCTGGCTACTGGCAAGATAGAACGCGCCCGCATACGCGTCGAGCACATCATACGGTAAGCAGTGCCTTCAGTTATTCGTAAGGTTCTTTCCATAACTATGCTTTACTGCTTCCCGCAGCGAGGATTATCTGGTCGAAGCGATGGAAATTGTGGAAATGTACTGCGACCTGTTGCTTGCTCGGTTCGGCTTGATTACTCAAATGAAAGAGCTAGATGCAGGGATAGCCGAGGCTGTCTCTAGCCTAGTTTGGGTCTGCCCTCGCATGCAAAGTGACATAGCTGAGCTCAAGACCATCGCTGACATTTTTATAAGCAAATATGGCCAGGAGTTTGCCGAACATTCTCACACAGCTACTGGGGAGCATTTCGTATCTGAAAAGCTTATGCATAAGCTAACGCTGCAGGCTCCACCCAAATTATTGGTTGAAAATTATCTTATTGCCATTGCCAAGAATTACAACATTGAGTACGAACCGGATCCACAGGTTATGCAGGAGGCAGAGAAGCCTGAACCTCAACATCATCTTATTGATTTATCAGATCGCAACAATCTTAGCGGGGGATCCGGTGCACCTCCTCAAATGGGATTTATAGGCTACCCGGCCATTCCGCCGCTGCCTCAAATGCCAGAGCCACCCAACAGCAAGCCATTTAACTATCCACCATTTGCTGGAGGCGGCGGAGGAGGCTCTTTTGCTGCAGGTGGCCATCCACCGCCACCATTCGCTTATAACATACCGCCCCAACAACCAGCACCTACCAGTACTACGACGGATGAGCAAAAGGACTTAAATACAAACTTCATTAATGTAAGTGCAAAGCTGTAATTCTCTTTAAGTAGTTCTTAATTTGCATGATTTTGCATGGCATCAGCAGAAGGAAAACGAGGCTTCAGTTTCAGATGGAAATGGCAGCCCCGATGAAAATATTTTGGTAGGTGTTTAGTGTTTGCCATAGCTGCTATTTTAAAACTAACTTGGCTTTTTGTTCTTAATCCGAAATAATATCATTAATTTACTATGCGTCTGTTGCTTCCGCTCTTGTTTTTTATGTCGCATCTTCGAAACGTTTGAAAATGTTTGTGTAAGTGTAGTCACCCCATGAGTCATAGCCTCCAATTCTTTCTATTTTGTAGTCTACCATTCTATTCTACCATTCCTTATCATTTCATATATTATTATTTTGTTTAATTATTTTTACGACACTTTTATTTTGATTACCAGCGCCAAAAAATGCATAATGATCCGCCGCCGCGTTACTCCTCAATTAATCCGGTTAATTTTCAGGTAGTTTTTCTTTTCTTTTTTTTTAACAAAATTATAACATTTCAGCGAAACTAAAAAATAATGAATTAGCGTAAATTTAAAAAAAATAGATTTAGTCAATTTTTTTAAAGATTTTGAATTATCAATATTTGGACAATCTCAAATTTTTTGCAAAGAAACTGATTACAAATTCATGCATATTTTTTAACACATGGGACTGTATATGCATTTATTTGTCAGCGTGCACTGGTGTCCTGATTAACCTAAATAACAAACGTTTTATCACTGCTTTCAGAATGCGAATAAACCCAAACCACAACCACGTTACAAGTTGCCTCCTGGCGGTCCAACTCATCCAAGTGCTCCACCACCGGCTGATTTACCTACACTACCCAATGTTCCCAACGATTTGCCGGATTTACCTACTGGCGGCAATGAAAAGGGTAAAGACGACGATGAGATCGATTTCGATGAGCTCTCTCGTCGTTTTGAGAATCTAAAGAAGCGCAAATGAGCGCATTATATGCTAAGCAAACAATGTAATCCGTTAAATATGTTCGATTTTGTTTATATAAAAAAAATAAATGTGTATTCTTCTACAATATAAAATTCAATCACATTGCGTTCAAAACATTTCGTCGCTTTCCACGACTTCTTTAAGCTCCAACAGCTCTAGCAGTCCCTTGCCTTTGGTCTCATTGCGTACCAACTCGTCTATGACACGATACTGACCGGGGTCTATAAGTAAAGTCAGGTGTAGGGTGGATTCTTCCCACTCTTCCTGCTCCACGGTATTTGCCAATTTGACTACAGACTCCTTAAGTTTTCCGCCACCTTCCTTGCCAGCAAAGGACACGCGCAGCTTCATACGCGATCGTTCTATTGGCATGTGCTCCCGTAGCAGTTTAATGGCTTCCAAAGTTTGCTGTTTTGTATTCTTGTTCACTTTGATAGAGAAGTGTGCATCCTTTAATGATTTCTCTATAATTGTAGCTGGGTACGGACGTCGTGTTTCGGGATTGACGCATAAAGCTGCCACACTATTAATTATGCTGTTGAGCTGCGAGTCATGTACATTTTGACGCTCCTTTTCGGAAACTTGCAGCTCTCCTTTGCTGAGTATTTCCTTGCATATTTCTGTCTCATCAGTTTTGCCGAAAGCTTTTTGCAGCTCGTCCTTCTTGGCAGCCTGGCCCTTGGACACATTTGTAAAAACTGTGTGTGTTTGCAGCACTTCGTCGATGTCCTTTTCACTGTTGAAAAGGGCTCGTTTTACTGGAAAGCACGTACAGAGTTTTTAGTCCATCTTACCTATTGCTGCGCCAAGAAAGCACTTTATTTTTATAGCAAGCGATTTCAAAACGTTTTCCTGCTTTTTTTAGACGCACTATTGCCACATTTGTAAGGCGAATTTGGTTTGTGGGCGTAAATATTTTGGACATTTTTTATTACTGCGTATTCTTACTGCGTACATTTGCGAAACATACCTATAAGAACTGCCAACTCGCTTAAAACATTAAAAACTATAGAGCTGACAACTAGCAGTAGCACTGCCATACTTTTACAAAAATTGTACCGGCGTAATATTTACTTAATTTTAAATGACCCGCCAAATATTTAGCATAAATATACTTTTACTTTTTACTTACATAGTTTGTGAATTTTTCTTTATTTCGCTGCTTTATTTGTTAAATTTTAGTTAACACAAAATATTTAACAATATTAAGTTACATTTGTTTGCAAAATTTTGATCTTTTCTTTATGGCAGTGCATTATTTTTGTGCATGGCAGCACTTTAAAACGTCTAGTGCTGCCACACACAATAACGCTGCACAATTTTGCCACAAATTCAGCTCTAATTTGGTTTTAACGTGTATCTTGAACTTAAATAAAACGTAGAATTTCTTCCACTCTCAATGCTTATAGCGTTGGAGGCGGTGGCGGAGGCTCGGGACATGCTTCTAATTCTGTTTCCGGCTCGCACGGGCAGGCCTCCATTTCATCAATGCCCTCTTCTTCGCCCATGTCAATATCGCAGATTTCAGAGGATTCTTCCTTATAGCCCATGTAAATTTCTGCACGCTGCTTGATGATTTCCTGTATAATAGCTGTAAGTATCTCACGAGAGTCCACAATATGTCCCACTTCCTTAGCAACTTCGGCGGACAGCCATGGGCATATACTGTTCAGTAGTTGCTCCTTCTTGACAGCATCGCTAGCCGGTTCAATGCTCTCCAGAACTTCAGGCACAAGGCTGGCAATATGGCCTTGCAATAATTTGGCTGCTGTAACGCTTTTTTGCATTTCCACATCCAATTCCTTGGCAATTGAATCTTGGCGCAAACGACGTTCCTTTTCGGCCTGCAAGCGTAACTCCTCAGCCTCGAGACGGCGTAGTTCGGCCAGCTCGGACTCGCGTTGCACCAGGAATCTAGAGATTAGATTAGGTTTATTTTTTGTCAAGATTTTTGAGTATAAAAAGAACTTACTCCTCTTGCTTTTTACGCAGCGAATCCAGCTCCATCTCATGCGCTACTTCCAGCATGCTCTGCTCTATGCACGCATCAACAAGCACGTCAATAATTGGCTGCGCCTCTGCATCAAAGTGGAACAGCTCGCCTTCACCTATTTCCGTGCCCACATCAACGCCCACTTTAGCCGGCACATACGGCGGCGTTGGCGGTTTCTCTAAAAACAAATCCGTCTGTGTATCCACTGTGAACTCGGGCGGGCGTTGCACTAACTTCTCCAAGTACTTCTCTGTCTGTATTTTCTCATGTTTGCGGCCTGTGATTGGAGGTGGAGTTCCTAGAACATTACGCTGGTTGCGGCATTGCAAAGTACGTTTGCGCAGCATATTGCGTCGTCGCAGCTCTGCAGCTTTGTCAAAAGGATCTACATCGGCCTGCAGCAAAATAAGAGCTCAATTAGCTTTAATAATTGGTACTCAACTAGAAGCCACTGCAAAAATTGCAGCTAGATTAATAATGGGCTTCGCCTGTTTAACACTTACGATGACCGCGGCAGCGCCAAAATTGCTGCCTTTTAGGACACGTCTGTCGTACATCATGTTCTTGTATGGCTCAGGTGGTGGTACGACTGGTCTGTAAAAATGATTGCAAATTAGTAAACCTCGACACAGTTTTATAAGCCTTTATAAATGGAGAGAAGAGTTCATAGAGTTCAATGTGCGCCTTAGGGCAATGCCATTTTTGTGTACTCCAAATTTGTTGCACTTTCAAGGCGATAAGCATCAAATTTGTGCACACCCCATACACATACTTCAAGTCATCTCCGATTCGAATCAATTTCCGGAAAGTTCACTACTCTTTTGGGTCAAAAGCTGGTTATTCTATATACAATGCAATAGCATTAAGCATTAGGAAAATGCGCTTTAAAGCTACATATACATACATTCGACTTTAATACGAACCCCACACGGACTTTTGTTTAGTTATTTATGGCTTGCTAATTTATATCCAACACATACTATGTATGTTTCTATGCCTAGTTGGATGTATGTATGTACATATTAACGTTGGTGTTATGTAAATTGTCAGACATTGCACTTCTTTGGCGTTACATAGAACCTGAACTCGTGACCTATGCAAATTTTTTTTTTTTGGTACGCCGTGGCGCAAAACTGGCGCTCTCACAGGAAGTCACATTGAAGTTCTTGCCGCGAATTGCAAATGTCTGCCATGGTTGTTGGTCACTTTAGGGGGAGGTAAGCGGTGTGGGTTTTGAACTACAAACCCAACAAGAAAAAAAAAAAAAAATACACTTTACTTGAATAATATTATGTAGAACTAGTACACTTGTAGGAAAGGCGTCAAATAGTTCAAAAGCTCTTCATGTCGATATTGCCCTTCTATGTCATTCTGACTTGAGTCAGGAAATAGTCAAGGTGATTTTTGGTAGCTGAGTTTTACTTAAGGATTAAACTGAATATCCACATGTTAAGCTAAAAATGCCAAGTTTGGTTGTACTAGCTCTTATTGTGTCCAAAATCCAAACGTTAATACAAACGGACGCACGGACATGCATAGATGCATTTCTTTGCACCAACTTAATATACCCCTTACCAAAACGATACATTGTATATACTGAGTACACCCAAAAATTATAAAGCTTATCTTGAAGCTTACGTGAATCTTTACACTTCGAATAGTTCGAGAATCTTAACATTGTAATTCTTAATTCAAGTAACAACAACATTAAGCATGAAAGTTTCCGAAAGCCGGACGGAAATTTTTTGAAATTTCGTTTAGGAATAATATTTAATTAAAATATACTATAACTCTAACTATGCCACTGGATGAACCCCCTCCTTCTGCTAGAAGTGTTTTGAAAATTTTCCACTACATATTTTTCTACGCCGTATAATGAAATTTACATCAAATTATTTAAATGTAAGTTAGTATACCAAAGGAGCTATCAGGGGTGGGGTAACAACTGCCTGCATGTCAAAGGTGGGGTGGTGTGGTTCGCATGTTCTTTAGAAAGTGGCCAAGTCAATTAATAAATTAACGAGCTTAAAATTCCATGCAAATTGAAATGCTCAACATTTAGTTAAATTGTCGACGCACGGATCGATAAAACTGAAAGAACTCTTGTTCCTTCTTATATCTCCTACCAATTGGTAAGTAGGAGGAAGGCCAACTGTCAGTTCTAAAAATGAGCACAACTCGATAATTTTAATTTATCACCGTATTTTGTTTTGCATTTATGTCATTGTATGACGGCTGACCCATGCCGGTTGTTCCACTTTTCCGTAAATGGTCGGTCAGCGTTCGCCTATATTTGCATGCTCTTTTTTTTACCTCTTGGCAGCACTGTCGCTGTCGCTGCTAGACAAGCCGCGTCGCTGCTGCAACTGCTGCTGGAACTGTGCTTTTGTGATATGCAAACCACCGGCCAGGGCTGCGGCCTGGGAATGGGACTTGGTGGACGCAGCCGCTGTTGCTGCTGCTACCGCTGCTGTGGCACGCACGCCATTTAGACGTGTGGCTGTTACTTTGATTTCCTTATCGACATTGCCTAGCGGGCGGTTGTCCTTGTTATAAGTATTACTATTGTTGTTGGGGCTATTGGCATTATAATAACTATGTAATATCATGGGATAGGAGGAATAGGCATAGACATGACGGCGCAGCATGGAGGCGGGCAGATACTGCAGCTCATGTGGTGGTGGCAGAAATATGCCAGTAGGCACCGTAGTTTCAAAACGCGGACGCTGCATCAGACCCATGTCGGTGCCGCTGTTCTGTAAGTATTTAGAGAGACAAAGAAATATGTGGAGATTGTAAGTAAGGTTGTTGTTACGACATGCTCTAGCAGCTTATGCCTACATTACGCGAGCTCATCCAGTTGCTGCTGGCGTAGTTCTCCTCCGGTGCCAGAAATCTAAGTTTTTGACTGAGCTCATCCGCAAAGCTGCGCACTTCCTGCGTGCTGCGTGAGAAGAAGGCACGCGTGGTCAGTGGCGCTGTGCCCGTAGGCGCACCAGCTGCCTCGACAAACGCTTCCGCACCATTTTGTTGCTGCGTTGCGGGCTCGCGAGCAGCGTTATGCTCGTCACGACGTATGGGTCGCACTATGGCGTTGGGCTTGGGCGTATAACCGACTGAATCAGGTTGTAGTACTGCAAATGAGTTGGTTACCAGGTGCTGGAAATTATAAGGGCTCTGATAGCGCTGTACGTGATAAGTGCTATTATTATCCTGATACTGACGTCCTGGTGCGAAGGGATAATTGCTGGAGAAACTAAAGTTTTGTGCTCGTGGCTGTTCGTGTATGGTTTGGTGCGTTGATTCCTGTTGCTGCTCCTGCTTCTCCTCGTGCTGTTTGGTTCTATTGTCTGGGAAGTTGGCTGGATTTATGTTCTGCTCATGGCTGTTGTTCGTCTCTGGCATGGCTTTGCTTCCTATCGTTTTGTGGCTTTTCAAGTACGCCAACCGGTCATCGCTTTAGTCACGTCCTTATAAATAGCTTCAAAACGCACACGGAACACAACACTCGCTTAAGTTAATCAATACTTTTTCCGTTTTTCACACACTTTCAGGTATTTAAAAAAACAGGGTTGGAACGAGCGGCACTCTTAAGGAGCACAACGCGTACCGCACGGCTCGACTGGCGAATGCCAAATGACCATTAGTCGGACCCGGCTTCGGCTTTTGGCCATTGCATGCCTTTGGTCAGTCATTCTTTTATTTCTCTATACGTAGTATTTGTTGTTGTATTTGGGCCAACAGCTGTGCCATGGTCGTGGTTGGTGTTGCGCCATATGAAATTATAATGCGACTATTAACTGTCACCATCAGCACATACCTACTACAAAATGCCTCCGAATCAAAGTAACTGGGTATTAGGCGCATATACAACACCACTTGGGCTGTTTCATGTTAATCCAGCTAGGCATTTATTCTTGACAGAATTCCAATTAAAAGCTAGATGAGTGACTTAGCCAGCTGCGTGTCCTTGAAATTGGCCAGGTTCCAGCTAGGTGCTGTGTTAAATGCGACATTTCCTATGATTCAGGGGTTCCCCAGCCGCAAGATAAAGATGACTTCACGTATTTCTACGTTAACACTGGGTTGACATTGAAAAGGCGTTAGTTCTACTTATATAGCTACTTGGAATTGTTTAAATACTTGGTAAAGTCAATGCCCAAGGTCACATTTATATTTTTTGGACAAGTTTTGCTGATAAGGCATCAGTGCAGCAGTGTTGGTATAATAATCATTTGTTGGGCGCTGACCATGATGAAGGTCAAACTAGTACCTACAACTAACGAGTTTTGGGTTGACTTCGTGGGAATACAATGAAATTCACTAATAATAGCTATAACTTAATATTGAATAGGAGTATATTGATTCAAAGTAGTGGACTTATTGTTCAACATGGAGCTTGAGCTTTAGTTAATTTTGATATATCTACAAGGAATAGAGCTATAGAGGCACTGTATAAATATTGGTTGTATGCATAATTCCGGAGCGAAAATGTAGTAAAACCTTCTGGTTCGCTAACACGGGCCGCTTTTGATCGATTGCTTGCTTTAGTTCTTCCAATTGTGAGCAGAAATTGGTAGACTCAATCGTTTCATTAAGTGGCAGCAACTCATAAAAGACGACTCCCTTATAATCTTCGAGATCGAAATCTCCGGAACGAAATTTCGCAAACCACTTGCGACACACACTTTCGCTTACAGCATTCTCTTCGTACGCGACGCAAATCTTTTTCTGGGTTTGCGCATCATTTTTGCCTTTTCGGAAATAAAAAAGCGAAATTCACCGAAAATCCCCTTTTTTCCTTCCATGTATCATGTATCTCATTGAAAATTTGCTTCAATTGTCGACGCAAGTTTCATCATTCATTAATCATAACATGTCAGAGCGGAAAAACAGCTGACGACAGCTGACAGAATTTCGCTACGGAATTATGTATACACCCAATATTTTCCAAATTTCTTGACAAAGCACTTTTTCTATCAGAGTAGTCAGAAAAGTTTCATCGCGTCAAGTCCAGCTTCTTTCGCATTTTGATTCTAAAAATCTAATATACCAAAAAGTTGAATACGAGACGTTTAGATACCTCCATGAGGATGGTATGCCCACAAAGTGAATAGATTTTTTCTATATTTTTTTTTTAGCCTCTAATGAATCTGCAAAGTCAGTCTTTATTTCCTGCTACCTTTTATAACCGTATCCTTTGGGACAGTATATAAAAATATTGAACCTCAATGAAAAGTAAAGTAAAAAATCTGAAGTAGGACGGAATTAATCAACATTTTTTTACTGAGCTTATCGGTACACATCCTAAGTAGATTTGAAGTAGCACCCTTGCGCTCCTACGGAACTCCTATAACGCGATTACCACTCCGTTATCGCCTTCTGGAACACGCTTTCCGGGATGACTTTCAAAGCTCATTGAACATCTTCTGCGTAGATGAATCGATTTCCCTTTTTATCAGTTCTGGAAAAAATATCGCTACAGAAATTAAGTACTACCTGCTACTTTTTAATCCAAACGTGTACTTGTGTACACTGTGTGTAATGGCGCTTCTAAGACCCCTTGGTTTTAGTGGCCTTAACTAAGTTCCCTAGCTGCTACGTCTTTAAAGAAACGAGGGCTTAATTTTACTTCAAACTCAATCTGGTAAACGGCCTATTTTGGAGCTTAATATTCTAAAAGTTCTAACAACTACAGTTGTAGTTGGTGCTTTAGACCAGGCTATGGTAAGTGTCTAGCAATTTAAGTTTTGACCACAAAAAACGGATATGTTGAATTTGAAGGAACACTTGAGTTCCAGAACTAACCTGCTTTAAGAAAAATAACATAGTAAGCGTCCTACCTCTTACGGCGTAGTATTTGTGAACAAAAAAGTGCGTCAATTTATTTGGGTTTCACAAGCCCCTCGCCATCATTTTGTTCTTATTTTAGTAAACAATACAACTTGGCTTAATAACTCAAACGAATTGCGTGTCTAGTCATTGACTCCCTATGCCCGGCCCAACGTACCCAACGTTTATTATTTATTTACGCGTTTTATGAATTTCCTTTCACTTGTAGGTGCCGTCAAATGTCACAGACATCATTGACCTCTGAACTGACCCACCCCGACAAAGCTAAAAATCTACAATAAAAAAATGTGTAACTTACTTAGGACATCCTTTGATTTTCACGGGCTTTGGCTGTGAGGCCCACCAGAAGGCCTGTTTGCAGGGTGGTGCTGGACATGGCTGATCCTGCCATTTTAAATGCATTTCCGTAACCTCGGTACGTGTAATGCCACGGCTAAGAAACTCCATGCCAGAGCCTTTGTTGCTCATGGGCTTTAAGTCTCGCTTGGGTACTGTGGGCATTATGACTGCAATTTGCACTTTTATTTACTTTAATATTTTTTGTTAGTAATTCATAAATATAGCTAGGTCGGTGATGTTGTGTTATATTTAAAAAATTTATTCTTAAAACTGACACATAGTTCAAAGCCCATTTGACAAATTTCGCAAAGTCAGCAAATATTTGTTTGCAGGACTAGTTTTTGTTTTGTTTAATATTTTCACTTTTTAACTTTGTTCTATCAAAATAAACAACTACGGCGGAATTTTTAGGTTACCAAGGTAATTGTCGGCTTGTTTGATAAACCTTGCTGTTGCATATTTGCTGTGACGGAGCTCAAGTGTTGAGGGGATGTAGTGAAAATTATGGCTATTTGTATCGATAATTTTGGAGTTTGCGAAATATATAATTTTAAATTATTAACTTATAATAATAGTTTTAAATTGACATTCGCCTACAAGACGATTCGTCTTTACCCAACAGGTAAATTGAAATACGTGCAGTGTAAAAAGCAGTGCAACAAGCAGTTGTTCAAAGAACTAGTTTGCGCTGGCTGGTTCTTTTACGCAACTGCTTGAAGAGGTATAAGCTTAAGCAGTCTTACGTTACAAGCAGTTTTACAGTCGTAACGTTTATTTGCAAAATGGCGCTTTTTGTTTAATTTTGTTTTCAAGATAAAGTTCCTTTTGTAAATAAATGCTTTAAGATCTTTATTAATAATGTAGGTATATGTAGGAAAATTTAACAAAAACTACTTTTGTTTTTTGAAAAATAAACACACGTAGAAAAAATAATAATACATGTATAATAAAAACCATCCAAGACAAATAATAATATTCGTATAGAGAGTGTTTAACTATTTAAACACTACTCAATTATATGAACAAATTGAGTTTGATGTGCCTATGTGAGCACAATGCAACTTGTAAAAATATATAAGTGGACCGAACAGGAGCGATTGTTTTATGTAAAATTTGAGAGTGTCTATTTCATGCTGAGCAGCTTATAACTAAAGAACATAAGTATGTGATTGCAGAGAGTAACACGGGCATAACATGATTGCATTAACAGAGAGTATGATATTAACAGCTTATGGCTTATGTTATTATAATGCAGATACAAATATAAACATTTAAGAAATATGTATTGAAATGATTCAACAGAGAGTTATTTATAGCGTAGTAAGATAATTTAAAGAATTATTAATTAATACAAAAGCAGTCATTTAAAATTAAAATATGACTTTTATTTTATAAGCTGTGTATCAAAATAGTCAAAAAAAATTGGTGGTGCCGAAACGCCGTATGAAGAGCAGGGCATGATTAAAGGGATGCTTGAATCTGGCACATGAGCGTTCAAAATTGTTGCTATTACATTAAAAACCTGTAAACTTTTTAAGATTTCCAGAAAATTACTGAGGGCAGGCTTACAATTCCTATCACCAACATACACAGACACTGATGACCTGAACACTTACAGCGATACTAGTTCGGAATCATCGCTACTGTTCCTAAGCTGCGTGTCAAAAAGTGTGGTGAATCGGATCGTAAAAAACAATCATAATGGTCGAAAAACAAATTGTTCAAATTAATTGGGCCACCCTATAAAATTTTGGTTGAAACAAGGCCCCGTCGCCTAAAACTTGTGTATCGACTAAATTGAAATACAATATTGTTAGAGTCGTCCTTTAAGATAAGGCAAGATATATAGATATTCACACAACGCCCATTGCTGCAAAAAAATTACTAATATCAAAACCTGTCACCTCTGTGTCGATTTGAAAGAATGACGTTTGACTATTATAAAAGAAAAAATAAAAAGACATGGATATGTCTTCTTTAAGTGGAAGACTGCGGTTGAAAACAATACTCTATATAGTGATATTCAGAGGAGGCTCATTTATCTGATCAATGCTAGCTTAAAATACGTGAAGTGAATCAACCGGTTTTTGGATATTTGAAAAATTCGATAATTAAGAGAATTGAAATTCGACAAAAGTTACAAGTTATATAGTTGTAATCCCTTTGATTAAGATTCAGATCCAATTCAAGCCAATTTTTTTATATATTTTTTTAATAGTATTTCTCTTTGGGAAATGGAACCTCTCAGCCATTGGGCCTATGGTGCAGTGCCCCGTTAAAACTCCTACCATCATCCTGGTCTTGTTCTTGTGAAATTGTAGGAGTTCAGATGAATCAAACACATAATGACCTATAATTGCCGTACGGTATAGTTTCAAGACTTTTATTCAAATTTTCTGAGTTTTACTCAAAAATCAGATTGATAAATATTTGAGCACGCGAATTTAATGAGGAAAAATTGATTTACGTAAAACAATGCATTTAAAAAAATTATAATTTTTACAAACACCCTTTTTGACAACAATGCCATACTATTTGTCGGGCGGGTTTTTTTTAGTATGTTTTCTCTTTTAGTATAAGTTTTCTTTTTAAAGGCCCATACGCAGCATGCAAAAATTCCGCACGAAATGTCAAGACTTAATATAAAAAAAAAATCCCAAAAAAGGGAAATTTTTTTTTATATGAAGTTTTGACATTTCGTGCGGAATTTTTGCATGCTGCGTATGCCTTAAACAAAAAATAATTTAGTTCTGTGGTATTAAAATTTGGATCATTTAAAAAGTGAATTTTGTTTTTTTTTTTCAATCCTCACCTTTTTGATTTTATTTGTAATATTTTTGAATACCTTCCAGTTTTAGGTAGCCATTTTTTGAATCTTGCAATTCTTATTAACCAGAATTTGAACTGAACTTATACAATTGGCTAGCAAATTACTTGTTTAGTCATTCTAATTAAATGCCATAAATCCTCTAAATACCACTTTGCTGTCAGGCAGCCAGTTAAGTCTTACTTTTAATACCCTGACCGAAGCGTGGCATTTAATTACTAACCCCCGGACTTTATGCTGATATCAGTATCTCCCAATTTGAAATGTTTGTCATTTAGCTAACTACAACCAATCAATTTTGATATGATCGAAACAAAGTTTTGTTAAAATAAACGTATTGCATTCTTTATTATAACGCTTATTCATTAGTGCCGTCCAGAGTTCCATCAATGGATATACATATGACCATTCGGCCAATGACTTGGCATATCAGTGATGACGTTTTGCTTTATATTCTGAGCTGTTTCTTTTGATGGGGGTGATAATTGGTGCACACACGTGTGCGTCCATACCCCTTTTGTATGGCGTTGGTATAACCTCTGTTCGGTTTGTTTAATAAGATCATCGACAAACAAACGAAGGGAACAAACATCAATAAAAGCCATGACGTTTGACATTTGTAAAGGTCTCTTTTGTTGTTACTGTAGTTGTTGTTTGTGAAATACTTAATGATGTCCACTCGAGTTGTTGGGCCACACAGGCGAGCGACCCATTAAGTAGCGCCACATAGCCCATCTTCAACTGCAATTTCCCTCATGTTTGTTGCTACGATCATTTGCACTGATAGTTTGAACGTTTGGGCTACCTTTCCAAGGAAAGCACAAAAAGTGTCCCACTGTGTTTGTTGTCAAACAAATCATTTACAGATCTTGCTCAGATCGCGTAGGTGTGAGCTGCAATTTTCCAAAGAAAAAGTGACATAAAAAAGTAAACTCGCAAACGAGTTTTTTTTAATTTATTGCTCTACTAAAGTGTCTAGGTAGGCAGCAGGGGAAAGTGAATCTCTATCTAACGGTAGAGTTTTGGACAAACATGATTGTCACAATGTGCTGGTTGCATTTATTTATTATATTACTTATTGGGATGCACATAACATAATTAATGGCCTGGGTTGCAAGTCGCTTGATTCTCGACTTTGTTTTTATAATCAAACTGTTTTAAATTGTTAGGGCACATGGCGCTAATCGTTTAAAAGGCTTCCTGCGAAATAACCATTTTTAGAGCTATTCAGCTCAAGAAAAACCAAAAGTTCAGTTTAATATTAATAACTTTAAGAAATATATTTAACTTGTTAAAAAAAATAGTAAAAATAAGTTTTTCTGAAAAATAGAAAGTCTGACCAAAATATGAACTTTAGCTTTCCAGCCAAATTACTGCCAAACTTGCAAACTTAGTTGTAACAAAAGATTTAATTTCTTAATAACTTTTGTAAAAATTTCTTTAATAGTACTCGCTAGAACATATATTTATTTTAAGTTTTAAATTTGGGTCATGATGGATCTCTCTGTGGAAATGCCCAAATATCTTTTTAATGCCTGCCTAATTACATCAGTTTACAGCAAAATGTATCCTCAACATGTTTTACTCGTTTCCGAAATAAAATGGCATGCTAAATCCGAAAATGAAATCAATAATTTTTTCATGGAACCGATTTCGAGATATTTCGAAAAAAACCTTTTTCGAGATATTTCGAAAAAAACCTTTTTCGAAATTAAAAAAAAAGTGTCTTTACTTAAAAGCAAATATCTCTGGTTGAATTTAACTTATTTTAATAATTACCAAACTGCAGATAATGAAATTACACATCGATTACATTCGGAACATATTTTTGTAAAACTTACGGTTTGGTCGTTATGGTCGTTTCATATGCAATTTTTCGTACATTTCAGAGATTTTTTAAAAATTAAAAAAAAAAATGTTCATACAGTTTTATTTATGGGTCGTAAAGTTCGATCGATTACGAAGAAATCAAATTTTTGTTTATAATTATATCATTATTGTAAAAAGTACAAAATTTTTTTCAAAACCTTAAGTTTTAGAAGGATAATTCGTTTGTTTATGAAGATATCGTACCCAAATTAGTTGTTTGATAGTTTTTTTGAGTTACAAAGCACTGTACTAAATTTGATAAAAATCGGTTAAGTATTTCATATAGTACCCGTAGGACCGATCGGCCAAAATTACGTGTTCGGTGCAAAATTCGTTGTTCTTTTGTGCAAAATTCGTTTAGATTCATTTGTTTCTGAAAAAACCAAATTCGGCAAATATATAATCTAGGATTTCAAATCGAAAATGTCTCATTATGGAATTTTTTTTTTTCCTCTTAGTACTCCTCCAGGGAGCTTCTACAAGAACTTTCCACCGGACTCTGTTTGGTGCAGCTTGCTTTGCTGTGTCCCAGCTGATGTAGTACGACGCCGTCTGCTACCTTGAGGGTTCCATTCCAGAAACATCCTGACAATGCTGCTTCTATCTTTCCTGAGAGCATGGACGATCCAACGCCACTTGCGTGTTCTTATCTCGCATTATGGAATTAGTTAATTAGATTGTTCTGCCTTTGAGTCGGAAATTGAAATCGAAAATCCAAGATCTAGGCGAAGCCACCAAATTAGCAGATGACGCTTTGAATGAATGTAGGGAGAAGCGAGAAAATATATCATATTTTTTCCATGTGAACATGTTGCTGAAATTTGTTCCCAATACGAGATCGCAATGAAATTGCCTCGTCGTTGCAATCGCAAAAAACATAGAAGACTGTTATATAATTACATTCTTCTATATTCTCATCTTGATAGTCGGTTTCAAGAACACAAATCTATTTTCAAAATACAATTGGACAAGAAATCGATAAAAAAAAATGCATAAGCCTTTACAAATTTTATGAAAAGATATTGGATTGTTCAGAGGCATTTCATCTCAGAAGTCAGAATGTAGAGACAACGAATGCAGGATCTGAATATCCAAAATGCACCAGATGCTTTTTTGACCAGTATTTTTTGATACTACTACTTAAGAAATACTACTTCTTTGAATATCAAGACTTGCATTGGGAATAATTCTAGAATTTAAAAAAAAAACCCCTCTGTGTCCGCCACTGTTTGAAGTACATGTGCTTTCGAGTGTGGGAGTAATCACTGTTAGTCGATTTTTGGAAATGAAGGGATGGCATGGACGAGACAAGGCTTTGTTTATTAGGCTTACATGAGGATCTGTTTGTAGCATTATTTTTGGTTCTTTATTAAACATATTAAGTATTGAAATAGACTTCAAAGTTTTTGGTTAAAATCTTCAGCTGACTGTATTTAATTTTACTTACCATTGCTTGTAACTGTAGTGCAATTCTAGTACCAAATAATTAAAGATTTGCGGCTTTTCGAGCTACAACAATTGCATAGCATTTCTGGAATAATATAGTTACAAAAAAATATCACAGTTTTTGGCTAAGGATTTTCAGTTTTTGTTGCAACTGGCAATTTTCAATTTTCTTTTTCTCGGCTTTGCTGGCTTGCTACCACCACTCAACTGTGTTGGAACAGTTTCTAGCTTAGTTCGGAAGTTAGGCTAGGCACCGCAAACATTCGCATCAATTATGCATACGCCAAGGGGCATCCCAACACACACACACTGTCCACACTCCCATACACTTGCTGCGGCACTGCTTCAGCTGCTGGTAGTCTTGTCTGCATGCACATCCTTTTTGGGGCAGCTCTTTCACCGCATGGCAAATTCGACGAATTTCTTGCGGTTTTAAGCATTTTGGTTGTATCTTCAGCCACTCGATTTTCCAGCTGCAACTTTGATTGTTCTGCGTACGCTGCTCCTTGGAGCTCTATAGTAACGCTTGACCACAACAGCATTGGTCAGATTCAATTTATTGTAAATAGCAAAAGGATTTGTTGTTGAACAGGATTTGTGCAAAATGTGTTAAATGTTTTGCTGACAAACTTTTAATAGTCATAGTCAAGTACTACTATGGTATGTTGCATGCAAACATTGTTGGGTACAGTTGCTACACATGTTATTATATATGTCTGGATTGTCGTTAACATGGCACATCCGCATGTCAAAAATGTCGCACAAAAATACAAAGAGTAAATAAAAAAAGAAAAAATAAACCAAACAACAACAAACAGACAAACAGCAAAAGCGCGCAGGAACGCACTGTAGACCTCTCCGCCCCGTAGCTCAGGGACAGTGCCGGGGATCGCAAGTAAGTCTCAAAAAGGTAAAAAAAAAAATAAAAATCGAAAAAATCTAAAAAAAAAGCGAAAAAACCAAACTGAACCAACTCAAAAGCAAATTAGCAATTCTGATGCGACCATTTATATTGTTCGTTCTGATTGTCGTTTTTTTCGTCGTTATTTTACTGACGATCAGACGATCGCGTTTTTATTTTTATTTCATTTCTATTTTGTGTTTGTGCGCAGAGCACATACAAAAAATAGGTGGCTTTTTTTTAAATTATTCCTTGTTGTAGTTTGACCAATGTTACGGAAGCAGCGGGCTGGGGGGGCGCTTATCAAGAGCTCGGCTTGGACTCGACATGCCATGCAAATTAGCGCAGCTTAAAGTCAAAAAGTACTACATGTTGGGGCAGTGCTGGTAGGGGTTAGTTTGTAGGTTCGCTGGGGGATCGCCTGCCATTACAATGTCTAATGTCTAATGACTAAGCCACAGTTCCATAGAGCAAGTTTCGCTCATTTGTCAGCCAAACTTTAAGTGCTATTACTGCCAGCTTGTTGACAATCAATAACCCACAAATATTTCAGTCATGCAAACCAAACCAAGTCAAATACATCCTATAGACGAGTCCAAATGAAAGCAAGCTCAACATTTGTTTTGCTGCTTTGCGTGTTTTGCATTTTTTATTATATATTTATATATTGTTGCCATTATGGGAAATATTGTTATATTTATTTGTAGTATTTGGTAGATTTGTTTATTATGCATTTGCTCAGTGTATCGGGTAATTTATAAATATATTCGAAAATAACAATGGCAACAACTATACGACAAATTCACACATAAATAATAACTAAAACGTAAAGAAAGTTGAACTAGACATCGGGTGCAACAGCTCTGCACCGTTAGGCGCCACCTGTACAGAAGTCCTGCCAACAGGATAAACATCTTGAGCCCAAACACTTTCACTCTCGGTTTTAGTTTTTCTCGGAATTTCGATATCTTTACACACATTTTCGAATTTTTCTTACCTGCTGCACGTGCAATTCTTTCCAAGGTTTTCCTTGAAATGCCTGTAAAAAATATCCTGCACTTGACTTGCTGATAGTTATCAATTTTCTCTGCACATAACTCAATTAACTTGTGTATAGTTTTGTTATTACGTGTGCCTTGTAAAAGTTGAAATCTTTATTAGGTGTTTTTTTTTTTTTGTTGACCACAAATCTAAGACGTTGTAGCATATGCACTTCCGTATTCCTTGGAAGCGTGAAAAGTCATGTTCCTGCTGGAAATTTATCGTATATATTTAAACAAGTGTTATACCGGGAAATGGGGAATAAGGAAGCACGTGACTGTGAAAACGTTAGAAATATGTAAAGGGAAACGTTTAAGTAAACGAACACAAGCGAAACCAATCAGTGCCCTAAAAGTGATTTTCAAAAAGTTAGCTGGGTAATATTTATATTTGGTAACAATTAAAATAATATAATATTGTCATTCGTTTTCACATTTGCTTTAGATACAATTTATTTTTGAGGGCCTATACGCAGTTCGAAACATTTCGCGCGGAATGAAAAAACTGGGATATCCCATTTGGGATTTTTTTTTATATGAATTTTTGTCAATCCGCGCGAAATTTTTCGAGCTGCGTAGACCCCTTAACTAATAAATAACTGTTTTTTGGTTTAAATTTTATATTTTTTATTTAAAATTTTAAATTAATTTCAATAATTTAACTATTAAAAAGCAACTCAAGTTGCATTTTTAAGAATATTCAATTTTATAAATTAAATTAATAATGTTTAGGCGTGTTCCGGAAAACGAAACACCAAACCGCACAATTCCCTTTTTTTTCGATAAATTCTCCTGTTGTGTTATTATTATTTGATATAAAACAGCTGACATGGTTGCCGCAGTTTTGCAACTTTTTATTTATATGTATATGTAGCTTACATTTCATTTTCATTAAAATATTGCTAGTTCTTTATTATTCCGTCTTTTAAATAAAACTACAAAAAAATATTACTTTATGAACAATATTTATTAAGACTAAACAGGAATTAACTATTTTTGTTACAAGGGATATTTTCTTTATGTAAAGGTCCATACGCAGCATGCAAAAATTCCGCACGAAATGTCCCTTGTTTGGGATATTTTTTTTTATATGAAGTTTTGACATTTCGTGCGGAATTTTTAACGCGGGAACCCTGTCGCATTTATCGTTATGTGTTCGTGTATAATAATCCGTTTAATTCCTCTTGCAAAAAACATTCGGTTTCAAACCACATGAAAAGTTCGGTTTGGTGAAATTTGTAGCACCAAACATTCGGTTTCAAAACGAATCTGAATAAATTTTCTGGAGCACGGCCGATTATTTTATTTTGCAAAATATTTTCATTCCTTTTTACATTTCTAATTAATAAATAATTGTTTTTTTTGTTTAAATTTTATATTTGAAATTTTTAATCAATTTTAATTGTTTAGTTATTAACAAAAAAAACTTAAGTTGTTATCAGCTTTTTTTTTTAAATATTAAATTTTATGCATGAAATTAATCATATTATATGCAAAATAATTTAATTCGTTTGCTTTAAATAACAAGTACAACGATTGGAATTATTAATTAAGCGTACTCGCTTTACAAACCGAAGGTCGGTGGTTCGAATCCCCGCAGTAGCACTGGTACGTTTTCCTTGCACTGGCATCGCCACCTCAAAGACGCTATTTGGCCAAGAAAGTCTCTATTAATTGAAGATACCGCCGTTTGGATTCGGCTTTAAGCTGTAGGTCCCTGTTCTCTTCGAACTGTTATTAATAGAGATCCCCAATGCTCCGCCCAGGGGCGACTGACTAGTCAGTCAGGGAAATTATTATTATTAATTATATTTTATAGGTATAGGGTGAGCCATCTGTTGGTTTGGTTGTTTAACACTTACCTTCGGCATTTGTAAAGTTCAAAACTACTCAATTTTAGAAATGTATCGTTGAACAAACGATAAACGCGTAACAGTGGTACAGGCGTACTATGAAAATGGTCGTTCTGTGAATAAAATATAATTGAGGGAACATTGACACGGCATTGTTCGCAACAATTGCACCTTGCTAGAACCACTTTGCGTCGAATTTTGCATGCGGATCTGACTTTACACGATTACATGATTCAAATGAAGCAACAATTTTCGCCAAAAATCATCTTCAAACCTATTTCCATCTCTCTGGTCACGTCAACAAGCAAAACTGCCGCATATGGGGAGCGGAAAATCTCAGGGAGTATTACGAAAATCCGCTTCATCCAAAAAAAAACACTGTTTGGTGCGGATTATGGGCAGGCGGCATCATTGTGCCGTACTTCTTTGAAAATGAGGTCGGCCAGGCGGTAACCGTCAACTCCGATGACGCCATGATAACCAACTTTTTGTGGCCCAAAATTGAATATATGGATGCGAACGAGCTTTGGTTCCAGCAATATAGGGCTTGCTGCCATACAACTCGTGATCCAATCGCATAATTGCGCGGCAAGTTCGGCGAAAGGGTTAATTCGCGTAACACCAATCACAATTGGCCGGCTAGATCGGGCGATTTGACTCCGCTGGGCTAACAGAACAACATTCGGGCCGAAAAGGCAGCCATTTGGCCCTCTTTTCTGAGAAAAGTCATCGAAAGTTACGATGTTCCCATACGGGCCTGTAGAGCCTGTCGCTGTATTATTTTTCATACATAAAACAAACCCTATGTACAGCTATCCGCGCGATGGGTGAATTGCCAAATTCATGAATTGCGATGTCCAATCGTCCATACTCTCCAGTTCTATTTATTGTTTCAAACCTGAAGAAATGGTTGAATGCTAGGAGATTTGGGTCGACGAAAGAGATCATTAAAAAAACATCGCCTAAATTTAGGGCCTTAAAGTTACCTATTACATGGAAGGTATATTAAAATTGTAATACTTTGGACTAAATGTATCGAGCTAAAAGGAGACTTTGTTGAGAAATAAAACGATTAATAGCAAAATTCAAGTACTTTCTTCAAAAAGTCACAGACTTGTCGTAACTTGAAAAATGTGTAGGCTAATGTGTTCTTGACCAAAACACCTCGCACCTTCTGACCAAATGGCATGCACCCAACTCATTTTAGAAAACTACATAAGTTAAATAAATTTTAATTACCCGAACCAATGATCAATTATGCGATCTCTTCAAACAAATTACTGACGGTAATTAATTTTTTTTTATTATAATATAATTTATGCGGAAGTTTCCAATCCCGCCACTTCAAAACGTTGCATTGCAGGATTCTATGCATAACCAATGGCTTAGCGGACTTTAAGTATTTCCCAAATTGGTCATTAATATGCCACTCATAGCGTATACTATATACAAGTATATGTACATACTCGTTTGTATAGATATATCTAATATATGCGACGAACTCACCTCATCAAACTTTCAACAACACACATCATATTGTGCACAATCTTTTGTTTACAATATTATTGATGCGACAGTTGCCCAAAAAAAGATTTTGTAGCTCATAAAAACGCAGCAATAAAAGTAAAAAAAAAACCAATCAGTTTATATATTTAACTGGGTGGCTGCGTAGGATGCGGGGTCTATAATGTTTATTATACTCGTATGCCTTTTATTTCCAATCATTTTATGCATTGTAATTTTAATTTTTATGCTTTTGATTTTGTCAAAACAAGAGGCCACACATAAAACTATTTTTTAATTATCTATTGAGTTTATAGGGCCACAATGAAAGTCGGTAGCGTGAGCAATGCCGAAACATAAATACCATGTAATATATAATCGTTAGATAGAAAGCTGCTGAGCTCTCAAAATTGTTTTCCATGAGAGTTGAACTTTTCGTTTGGATGACCAAAAGCAACCCCTGTACAAGAACTTGACAAAATTTATTACACTTGCAAACAAACGAACAAATAGCGCTAACAGGAAGCTGGCTAAAAAACGGAAAAAAAAAAAATACAAACAGAGATATAAAACATATCTATCTATATATTGTATGTATATATTATATACATTGACTGTGCGCCGTGTGTCCAGGATGCGCTTAAAAAGAAATCCCTTCCGCTGGCGCATAGCGTAAATGAGCTAAACTTCCGCTGCTGCGCGTGTCTCCAGCCACGCCTCACCCTAATGCAGTTGTCACTTACATATTACATATGTACTATATATAGTATGTATGTATATACTTATGTACATACACTTGTACAGATACTTGTATAGAAACTATGCTAATCGATTGTGTGCCAAAAAGGCAAGAGCAAGCAAACGACGCCATTTTTAGTTTCACACTTTTTTTCTCTTAGGCTATCCATGATGCTATCCATACCAAACCGGAGCCGTTCCAAGCCGGACCAGACCAGGCCAAGCTCAGTCATTTTTTTTATGGTCAAGCGTGCCAAATTTGTAAATGCGTTGAACAAGTGTAAAGCGCATGTTAGTTATTGTTGGCTTGGTTGTTATTGCCTTGCATAATGCCCGATCAAAGGCCGACGGCATGCCACCACCACTTCACTATGAATGGCGGCAGGTCTTCCAGTGACGCATGCCCGCTCCTTAGCAGGGCAACAGCACAAAATATATCTAAAGCTAATTTGTGAAAAAAATTATATTCACACTTTGTACTTTGTTGTAAACAACTCATAAAATGACAAAATAATCGAGTTTTAGCTTTTCGGTTCCAAGGCTTATCTGTGAATATTTTATATTTTGGGTACACGTTGGGTTGCCGATTCTGTCAGGTCGGAGAGTAGAGCACGTTTTTCGTATTTTCTGAACTTTTAGAAAACACAGTTTGAAATTAGAGATCTTAAGTTCGATAATCGAATCGTATTCACCATATATATTTCTTATCCATCAGTTGATCACCATTGGATCGATATGTTATTTATCGATTAAAAAGTTTACGCCTGAAAATATGTTGAGACTTAGATAAGTGACGGTACGAATAAAATTCAGAGGCAATTTCATGATTTTTCAATAGATTTTTAACTCCCATGTTGTTGACTGTCTGGATGAATTGTTATGAGGCCTGAAGGACCGGAGATCAATCTCTCGGCCCGTAGACTGCGAATGGGCGCACGCAGAGGAGGTAACCCTAGGTATGGGCGATGCTAACGGAGGCAGATCCACCAACTGCCAGTGCCTAGGAACTCTAAAAAAATTCCGAAAACCAAATTTGCTTAGGATATCTTTGTATTATGACCTGAAAACGTTTTTTTTTTTGCCTATAGTTCGTATGAGGGTTATATGATATACTTAGCTGATTTAAATCAGTTCTAAATCAAGAAGGCTTGAAAACTTCCAAAAACTTTCGAATGCCGAACCTTTTTTTATAAGGTGCTATTTAATGCCTCTTTATAAACGAAAGGAAAGGAGAAAGTAAACGTTTTTTCCTTAAAATAACCCTCGGTGGTCGGCAAGAAATATACTCGAATTTTAACTTTCGATTGTGTTGCTGCGCACACAAGTGCATGCTTTGTGCACGTGAACTGTATATGAGTCGACGTCGCTGCCGCCCCTAATCCTTATATACGCGAGAGAGTGCTGTGTCGACTACTGCTCTAAATCCAAAGTTAGATTCATGTAGCTATTAAGATCTCTGTGACCTAAACGTTCATACGGACGTAGGAATGGTTAGATAGATAGACTCAGCCTGATTTTAAATTAGGTAACTTTGAGGGCTCTTCGACGTCTCCTTCTCTATGTTAAATCGTTTATCATCAAAAACTTAAGATACTCTTTGTACCTTTAGGTATCCTGTATCCTGAGCGCAATAGAGGAGTCACAACAAACACAGTCATGATCTATTCAATTTAAGGAGCTACGGAAATTTGATGTTTTTATTATTATGCCCTATACCTCAGGGTAAGGGGTACATTAAGATTGTGTAAATGCATGTAACATGGAGTAGGGGACGTTGGTGGTCAGGGGGACAAATAAAATTTACTTAGACATGTCCGTCTAAGTGTATGACAGGAAATTGAAGACTCAAAGAGCTAAGATTACTTGAATTGAAATTTCGACTTTCTTTGTGACCAGACACAACAAGGTTCTGTTTTTTTTTTCTGCTACAGTCCCTTTCTCCCTCAAATAAAATCTAATTTATTTACTACAATTCAAAAGCTTTAAGCTTTTGGCTGGGCTAAATGTAGAAAATAAAAATTGTTGTTAATTAATGCTAAACATCATTTTTATCGGACCATAAATATCGGAAATAATCGCAATATAGTGGGTTCGGGAATTCTAATGGTCCCAGTGTCATATAAAAGGGCAGCTCAAATGGTGTGTCATGGTCTTAGAACATAATGTCGCGACGTCTAGAGAACAAAGTTCTTAGTCGAGATTAATTTTTTGAATTTAAATTTCATACCAGAATTAATTTGAAGACTTAAAAAAAAAGCTATATACAATAGGGCGGGTCAATTTGTAGGGGGCCGAAAAATCCTTCATACATCGCGATTCTGGTTCTATTGGTCATTCTAAGAAACTTTGCCCAAGAAATGTCTTATAAAATGCATTTCGAGTCGCCCATTTTTTCAAAATAAGTTTTTTTTCCAAAATACTCAAAAATCGAATTAGACAAAAAAAAGTTATATTTTCTCTAGCCAAATGTGTATACCGGGGTTTTTGGGGTAGAGGAAGAACCGCCAAAGAGCGCTGCTGTGAATTGTTTAAATTCTATCGCTTTTTTTTTTTTAATTGAGAAAACGTTTCGAAAATCGAAGAATATTTGACATTCTCAAAGCGCTATCCTAAATTTAAAGTTTCCAAAATGCTTAGCGTTGAAAATTGGTAAGGTTGGGTGTTTGGGGGCAAACTTAGTGACGACATACCTCATGGAATAATCTATTTTAACAAAAGAAGTATTTTCAGTACTATTTAAGTACAAAAGATTTTCTTAAAATTTATATTACATTCCAGAAATGCCACAAGTTTTGGTAAGAGCCTTAGAAACCTTTCATTATTTGATTTTGTCTTTGGGGTTTTGGTAAAGTGTGTATGTTTGTGTGTGCAATAAATCAAATGAATTTCACTCAAACAATCAAAATTTCAAGGCAACCAATTTATTAGCTACAAACTACAATTATTGCCAAATGGCAATAACAACAACAACTACAACAACAAGTTACCAATAAATGACTGGGCCAGTTGATTTGTCTATCTAGCAAGCGTTTTGCGTTTTTGTGGCACGCAAACAAGCGATTGACACGCAAAAACACATTTAAAATTGATTAGCCTGCTCTCTGGCCATTCCATAGAAGATGTCTAGACGGGCAGTGTGACATTTAACCCGCGGGCCGTAAGCACTCTCAAGCACTCCAACAGCCAAATATTAGTCGACCAATCTACCATTTGACCAATCTAACAATCGACCCGTGCTCGGTCAACAGCGCATCAATGTCGCGTGCTATAAACAACAGTTCGACCACAAATACATACAATAATAATAACAATACAAATTTGGCTAACAACTTGTTGTTGCTGGCTATATAGTTGTTGTTGTTGTCCGATGCCAGCGACCATTAGTTTAAAAATAACATGGAAAAATCTTTTGAGCAGCTGGAGCTGATAAGCACAAAATTTTTTGTATGCGCCTGCGTGCCAATGTCTGCCCACGGCAATAATATAACTCTTATTAAACACATACTTTTATAAACATAGCTATAGCATATACAGTAGAGACTCTTCATGAACAGCTTCTTGAAATCTAAGAGAGAGGGATTTTAATAAATAATTTGCACAAAGGCACCGTTCCTTTTTGATACGGCTATTTCCAAACACCTTTTTAATATTTAGGCTCAGGCAGACGAGTCATATTGCTTAGAACACCCCCTATGGTGGGTGGGCCAATGGTTTTGACTCAATTCCAGACAACATAAACAGATAAATTTTGAGAAAATTTAAAAATTTGTTAAAAGAATATTTATAAAAATATAAAAAATTTCAAGTAAAATATTTATTTTAATGCATAATATAAATAATACATTTTTACGGAATATTGTTTTTATTTTATAACATAAAATGATATACATAAATTAAAAATTGAGATGACATAAAAAAAAATACGAATGTGTGATATAGGGTGGGCCGTCTGTTGGTTTGGTTGTTAAACACTCATAATTTGGAACATACGCGTACATAGTGGGTGCTCTTTGACATCATATAAAGTTAGTTTAATATTTTAGAAGAAAAATTGATTTTTTGAAAATTATTTGCAAAATATTAATTAGAAATTAATAAATAATTAGTTTTACATAAAAATAGATCCTAGGGAAATGAAATTATTCACAAAAATAGTAATTAGACAAAATTATATAGGGCGTGTCATCCTTAATTTCTGTATGTGATTTTTAATTAGCTTAGAAAAAATAACAATGCTTCCAAAAAGGTGTAAAGCGGTTCATGCTTAGAATTGTACTAAAATTACGTTTCAAGAACATATCCACTCAAGTAAATATGTTGATAATTATTAAATGGTTACGCAACGACATAAAAGATGGCGCACCCTATATACAAAACAGTAAATTATATGTATGTAAAAAATTATATTCAAAATGGGCATTCAAAAAATTTTTTTGTAAAAAAAAAAAAAAAAAATTCTCGACCGATAACCAACCGAACCTGGGATTTCATCCAGTCTATAAGCTCCGCCAAAAAAAATGCTTTCTTAAAAAAAGAAAAAATTGTTTTCTAAGTAAAAATATTTAACATTTCATTCACAATTAATAACAATTAAAAAAACGTCTTTTACCCGAAACGCATTAAGTCTACAACAGAAATTTTCAGTAAAATTTATTTTAACCTGTAAATCGATATGATTTGATACTCTTTAAAAATGAGAACAGTTAGTAAATAAGGCTAGAACCTTCAATAAAAGTAATTTTATTACTTGAATGTAGATGAACTATCTACGATTATACGGGATCCTGCGTTCCCGTAGGCGAATTTCGCCGTGCTTCCCTATTATATTTAGCGTTAAACTTATAAAATTCATCGCAATGATACAATATATTTGGGCAAATGGTGACCGCCCGGACTGATTTATATTTTTAACAAACGTCACTAGAAGAACTAACATCTAACAACTAACATTTGATACAAACTATCCATATTTAAAAATTTGTAGTTAAAAAAATTCGTTACATATGAAATAATAACTTGGCGAGTTTTCACTGTACTACTGTGCATACTATGCAATATGTTATAATATTTTTATTCACTGTTCACTTTAAAAAATTTTTGCGTTTCACTCTCGGTTTCAGGTATATAAAAGTATAATTATTGGGTCAGTTGCCGCGCGCTCCAAAGCAACAACAACTACAAGAACAACAACAACAACAACTATAACGAAAATTAAACGACAGCCACGAAAACTAATTTAGTCCGATCGAAAACCCTTTTGCACACTCTCGAGGCAATTTCCAGTAAAAGCATGCCCCTTTTTTTTACTTAGTAAGACAAAGGTCTTCTTCATAATCATCTTTCACATTTCGGCTATGGGTTATACGAAATTTGTATTTTTTGGTTTTTGGCATTTTATGATTTATGAGCATTGATCAATTTGATGGATTTTTGGCGAGCAAACTGAGCGATTGAACAAATGACTAAGTGAAGCTCAATGTCTGGAGGGCTTTCCGAAAAATGCTTAAACTAAAATGCCAAAATGCCATGCGCTTAATTAAACCTAGTGGGTTCCAGCACTTTACACAGCTCTTCAGTCAGTTTTGCTGAATCTGTTAGGTTCAGGTACGGTTTTTGGCCAAGTCCGTGCCAGCTTCAATGGTGGTCGTCGCCCCAGAGACACGATAAACGCGTACAATTGTTTGCACTTAAGATTTTTACACATGATTCAGTGGCAGTAGCCAGGGAAAAGAAACCAATGCCAATGCCAATACCAATGCCACAAATAGCAGTGAGCTTCTGTGTCCCAGTCATGTCTGCATATGTTGCACTCGCACCCCGACGATGCAGTCAAATCACAGTCAGCAGCTACTTGAGGAGCTACTACTGCAGCTCCTGCTGTTGTTCTATCAGATGCAATATTTGCTAACGAATAAATTGGCATTTCACAAGTTTTCAAGCGGCCAGACAGGAAGGTCTTTTGACAGACTGACTGTTCTGTTGGTCCAAACTGGTTGTTGGTTGTTGTTTAGGGTCTGAGGATTGTGCCAATGCCTGTGCCTGGCAGTCGCCCAGTCTGCAGCCAACATGCACTGCAATCATTTTTGTTGAATCTAAAATTGACGCATCGCGGCTATGACTTCGTCATTCTGCTGTGGACACACCGTGCTCCTTCATCTACTACTGTATTACGCGGCTGGAGCTACAACTTTCTGCTGCAGAACGTCGCGCATTTTTTGTCGACATCTGAATCTGATTAGACATCCAACAACAGCAACAACAACAACAACCACACAAAGTGAGGTACAACTCGTCGTCGATGTTGCGATCTGCCTATTGCTGCTGTCAGCGTTGATGTGCATCCTCAACAGGAACAGCAACAACAAGTTAAATTCAAGGAAAGGCTGCATATGTGGGGGCAGTAAAATACCCGCTCCGCAGCCTTTACTCGGAACTGTCTGTCCGGCAGACGTTCTTTCCGTTCCCGCTCCGCTCACTCTGCCACAAAACGCTTTAAAACATATTTTGTATTAAATATTTTGCTGCATATAAATTTCATGTCATTGTTGAAATTTTTTTTTGACAAAAATTGTTTATAAAATCTATATACCTAGATATAATAAAATCAATATATGAATATCTTTTGTGCGCACATATTCAACTCTCTCGGACGCCGCACGTTTGCATAAATTGGCCAAACTTAATACTATATGGCACACAATCCTTGCGCCTTATACACTCCAATGCGGTACCTTAATCGTGTCCTTGTACAACAAAAGCAATTGCTACTGTTTGCCGCATTGCCAGCCTCTTCTCGTCATCATGTGGCATATATCATGTTGTTTTCGCAGTTGCTCTTCTCACCCGATCCCCCCCAGAGCAACTCTGTTCTGCTCTCAACACAGCGCGCTGTGCTATTCTGTGCTGTTCTGTCTGTTGCGCCTGCGCACTCGACTCGCGTCCAAAAAAATTTACATAAAATTATGCAAAATCATGCAATGCTCTTAGTGTTCCCTGTCTGTGCCTTTTGTAAGTGTGCAGATTTTATGAATGGAATCGTTGCAATTGCCAAGCCATGCCAGATCAGGATGCCCCAGCCAGAGAACTGACTTGGGCTTGCACCAGATCCGTGCTGCAACTTGTTGCCAGTGTTGTGTACATTAATGAAATTTGTTAATATCACGACTTTATGCCTGCTGATCCAACTGTTCCTTGGCTTGGTCATGTTTGTTGTTGGTTGCTTTTGTTTTACGGCTGATTGTTTTGGTTTTGCTGTTTTAAATTAAAATATTTGCACACGTTTATGAAATGCCAATAATGTTTAATAGATTTCACAGAGTTATAGATTAAAAGATGTACATAAAGAAATTGTTGTTATAACGTTGTGAATATTGTTTAATCTGATTGTAGTTGTGAGACTTTCAATAGAGAAAGTAAGGAATCGGATTAGAATTATGTCATTTAAAAACAAAAAGATATTAATAATGTAGGCTTGGACGGGATACAGCCTCTGAATGACTAACTTTTCGTATTAGAATAATGTGCGCAATTGTTTCCCTTCGCTCTTAACAAGAGTTGGACTTCTAACCCAGTTATGGAGTACGCAATTCCTCAAGCAGTAGAGCTTAGTCTAAGAGTCCCTCATATAAAGTCCGAATCGCCTCAATGGCATTAGCATAATAAGGATAGCTGTGTTGGTAGAGTGTTGGCCTCATAACCGTCATCTCGGGCTGTAATAGTTATATAGGGTGGGACATCTGTTGGTTTGCTTGTAAATTGCGTTTTATTCGTATATTTTCCAACAAAATTGGGCATGTGTGTATGCCAAATGCAAATTTGAAATACCGCCTATGCCGCCTCGACAGGCTCTACTGGCCCCTTTGCGAGCGTCGTAATTTTCGATGACTTTTTTGACGAAAAATCATCTGGCTGTTCTCCCATCCAGTGAACAAATAAGCGACGCTGATAAAGTCCGTGGGCTTCAATTGTTACGGCATTTGAATCTTGTAAGCGTGTAAATGCAGAACCGCATGTGAAATTCGAGTTGAAATTCGTCGACACTGGCCTCAACTAGGATTTTTTTTCACAGAACAACTTTTATGCGTTGTCCATGGCTAAAATCGAGTAGTTTGACATATGTCTTTGGACGGATATGTATTATGAGTATTTAACAAGCAAACCAATAGATGGCCCACCCTATACTATTCCAGACCTATGTCTGTAGTTGCGATGCTATAGGTTACCTCAAAGTCGACAGTTGCCGACCTTACCATCGTAAGGGACTGATATAAAGTTCGCTGCTAATCATTCCTCTTCGTACTTTTAATGATTCAATGTTTAAAATACAGGAATCAATTTGGTAGTAAAACACCCATAGGCTCTATCCGATATTAATAGTCTTAAATAATAAGTTTTTCTTCTTTAAACTATACTTATGTACTTTTTTTTTGTAATAATCTGATTAAAACCTATTTACCATTATTTCACTTTTTCTAGAAAAAAATCGAAATTAAATTGTAACCTTATGTTTCAACCAAATGGTATGCAGATTCATTAAACATATGCCTCAAAATCGGGTGAACACTGGCGTAGTCGGGACGTCGCGGCGTATGAAGCACGCAGTTGGCGGAGCCCCCTAGCTCAGTCTGTTGTTGCGGATTGCTGATAAAGGCTATTTTAATAAAATAAAATACATTTTTTTGAGTTCAAACTTGATGTGATCAAACTGCAGTTATAGCAGATCATCTCATATATATAATCTCCGTCCTAACGTTACCATATGACCAAGTTACGAAAATTTTTGTAGTAGATTTGCAGCCAGTTTTAGACACAACTACAACATAGTACATATCTATAAAATAGTTCTTGAATTCATGTCAATTGTGCTCTGCAGCATATCTTACGCCTTCGCGCTGGCATTGTTATTCCTACATGCAATACGATCCAAAAGCCTACCCATCAACCTACAACGTAACCAACAACAAAAGGCATGTCAATCAAAGCTTGTCACAATCTACCAGACGCAGCCGCTCCAATGCATTTAATCGCAATTTTTAACATATTGATCTGGCGGGAGCAGGGGTGGTAGCCAGCCAACAGTTGACAATAATTCAAAATCTCAAAATATAAAAAAATGCCAAACTGGGTAGCATTTAGCCAAACTGTGATGCGTATCTGACGTACGCGCTGGGATTCACCTTTGGGGTAGCATCGGTAGACACACTGCTTTTGGTTTAAATGCCGCTGACTTTTGGGTTTATCGTTTTACAAACCATAACAACAGCAAAGACAGCGAAAAAAACAACTGCAAAGGCAGCGAAAGGGATAATTCGTAATCCGAAACTTTTATACTCTTGCAAAGCCCTATTAGCGACTATGAGTACTCGAAAGTGAATTGAATCGGACTTGAGCGATGGTAATGCTTTTTTCGTAAAATTCTGTGTTAAAATGCTTTCCTTTCTTTTTTAAGATGGAATTACATATATTCCGAGTGAATCCAACTAGAACTATCGTTCGCGGTTTGCAAAAACTTGAGATATAACGATTCGCGCTCAGACAGAAAGGACAAAAACTAAACTGAAAAAATATATCACTCTCCGCTCTGTGAGCTTTGAGTTTAAAATCTTAGACCTTATAGGCATTTTTTCTGAGTCTTTACCTTTTAGTTTCCTAAGGGTGATACCTAATGACGCAGTGTTCGAACACTCCGACCACTGTGCTCTTAAGTACAACTGCAATATTTTTATTCCTACAGCAGCTTCATAATATTATATCTAAGGATTTCTACTCCTCAAGCTAGCTGACGCTTCTGTAGCGTTACAAAATGTCGACCACATTGGATATATACCCACTTCTAGGGTATAACAATAGCAACAACAGTGACAACAACTGCGCATATCTGCAACTTCGATCATACCCACACACAATGCGTTACAATTTCTCAGCTGAGTATCTCATTGCATTGATTCTCGAGAGGATCGGAGCTGTGAACGGGGCTCGGGTTAACCATGCTCATGTAATTTATGACAATTTATGCAGCGTTAATGTCGCTCGTCGCATCTACGCGTCGGTCTTTCAGTCTCAGCGTCTCACATTGATCGATGCCTGTCAAACAGCAGCGTTTATTCTACGGATGCTGGTCTGGGTTTGGGTCTGGCTCTGGGGGTGGAGGTAGCAGATGGCTAAGCCCAAGCTGTTTGTATAAGTTTGCGCTTTGATCGTTATCAGACTTGGAGCGTTTGGACAGTCGAATCGATCGACTTATTTGGCACCGCCCCAGCTGCTTGGACTCATATTGATTAGTGCCGGGCTGCTGTATTTTAATTGATTTTGATACGGATTGTATTGATTTGCATGATCTAGAGTGTTACGTGAGTGTGTGAGAGTGCGTACTTTGCCTAAAGGGGACACAGTGCGCATGTTTTATGGATGTAAAACAATTGCTACATATTCTGAATAGCTGAACTGAGTGAAGCCCATTACGCAAGCTTCAACAATGTATGCACGACTAAAAGAGTCATCCAATCCAAAAAATCGTATCAAAACCAAAAACAACAGCATTTCAATAAAGAGAAAAACATAAAATAAAATATATATACAATAAATAAAAAATGGTGCCATATAATTTATGCACTTGCCGTTTTGGCTATGTCTCAAATAAGGGCATGTCTTCAATGTCTCCATGTCGCACTGCCTCTCGATATCTTCAAGTGTCTTCATGTCTGGCCAATGGCCATCAGTTGCTGCTGCCTTGGAGTTGGACTGTCAGTAGCAAACAGGACATGCTTGCCATGCATGTTGCAATGCGGCAGCCTGGCCTTCAATTAAACCCAACTGCAACAACAATAACAACACTAAGAACAAACACAACAAACACGCTAAATACAATAAATAACTGACCACGCTGCAAATGAAGAGATATACTCAACTGGTACGCAAAAATTAAAAGCGGCCAGCCAAGTAAACGCCCTAAAACGTACGACAACCCAATAACCAACAACAACAACACAGCAAAGACTCAAACCCAGACGCAGACCACGATCGTTGCGTTTTCGCACGCATTGCCAAATGCCGATGGCCACCACCAGTGGACACCATCAGCAGCCAGCTGAAATGGCCAAATGGACGGAACGGAGGACAATCCTCCGACAGCCGTTCAAGAGCTGGTGAAAAATTCCATTTGTGACAATGATAAAATAGTTTAACCTCGGCAAAAATCGCGTTTTGAATTTGAAATTTTTTTTCGGTTTGTTTTTTTTTTATTTAACGTTTCGCTTAAAAAATTTATTGGTTGTTGACTCTGCCCTGGGCCATATAGCCAAACGCACTACTGTTGCGGTTTCTGTTGTCATTGCCGAGATTTGTTGTTGTTCGGACTTTTGGAGGTGGTGAGCTGGTGGTATTATTTTTGGTGACAGTTGTTGCGGTTGATGACGTCTGCGGAGGCGTCAGTACAATGCGGTTGTTAGATGTTTTGGTTAAGTTGGCAATCCAATGCTCTGCACTAAATGCTGATTACAGCTACAACAGCCAATCTGGTGACAGAATGCTTCCAATTGTCGATACTAATGCTCAGTGAAATCCGGCAAAACTTTTTTTTGCGTGGTGATGACAAAGTTCCGCAGGGTAGAGGCATCTATTTCCGCCCGCTATTAGAAAGTCCTTTTGTGATCAGACAATCTTCCGAATTGAAAACCCTTCCTGCTGGAAAGTATTACCCATAGGTTTTCGATAGAGTTAAAGTTGGGTCTGATTGCCGGCCACTCTAAGAATGGGATTTTTCAGGACGATAGGAAAGTCTTTCTTATGTGGGTCATATGAGGGCGACTCGAAATTTATTTTAGACCTACAGTTTCTTGGACAAAGTATCTTAGAAGCAAAATCGCGATGAGCCTTTGTACCAAACAATTTTTTGTATACACACATACTTATGTATCGATAGGGGCTTAAAAATTATTTTGCTTAGTCGACATCTATTCCTAGTCCCTAGTCCCAAGAGTCAATATATTCTCCTTGTTTTAGTCTTGAGCAGCGTTTACTTTGCTTTTATATGTGCTTTCCATGTAAACTTTCAGTCCAAAATACTTTACTCTCGGCCTAGGACCCAGAAAACTCGGGCAACAATTTTTTGATTAATTTTTTTGATACGAAGTTTCTTTACGTAGCTTGTATTTTGAGGGTGATATGTGCTCTCCCTGGTTACAAAACTATGGTAAGGATGGAGAAATAGTTTAAGCGAATCTTTTCAAAATAACTTATTCTAGTTTTCAAAATCGACCCCAGGGTTGTCCCATGAGAAAGAATAAGCGGAAGGAGCTTTGCTCCTGAGGGGGCTACCCCGCTCGCAATCAAAGTGTATTCTATTATGGTTTAGAATATCACTACAAAGTCCCCCTGCTTGTAGTTAAAGCAGACTAAGCCAAAATAATCAACATCAAATGAGGCCAGTGCACTGGTTGAAGATTATGTAAAATTAAATTCCAAGTACCAAACATGTCCCAGCTTTGCTTCTTGTGATATTAGAACAACATTAATGGGGTTCCAAGCCTTAATTGTTAATCGAATACGAGTGGTCAGAAAGCCCTAGAACTTGTTCCGTACTGACCCTAGGGTGCACCCACTTGGGAAGTATCGTTGTGGCTGCGGTTTAACACCCAATTGCGGGTAAAGTCTCAGCTTGATGTGGCGTCAAAACAACCAGGTGCCGTGAGCTATAGATCGGTAGATGTGTTACGCAGATCTCGATCTTTGTCAAGAATGCTTAAAGAACCAAAATGAAATGTACCCGTTTGCAACTTGCAAAAAATTTTCCAAAACGTAGTTCGTTTGTCAAATTCTAATCCCATATATGGGCACCGTAGTTCTAGTCTAGCAATGGAAAATAATAAGTGAGAATCTACAAATTTGGTGTAAAGTTAGCTTAATAAATAGAATATTCCTCATTTCCGGAGATATTTTGGAAATTTTTTTAGGTTTATTACTTTTACTTCATCATTCTTCTTAAAGTCATTTGGTATTTCCACCCACAATCAACTGTCCACATTGGCATGTAGCGTCCTCCTATATTCCTCTATATCCACCCAACCATTTTAATACCCAATTTAAAACTACGTGTCTTTTGAAATTGCGGTCTTTTTACTGTTTTATCTGTATATCGTTTTGGCAGTGGCCCGTCGCCACTATTAAAACCAGTAGCCCCCAGCGGCAATGAGTGGCATATCATAAGCTGGAAACATATTTTGACTACAAGATCAGACTGCAAATTTATAGTGCGGACCATACAGTTTGCAGGAGTGTGTGTGTGTATCTGTGTGCAATGACAGTATAAATAAAATAATTGCCGGCATAAATAAATTCAAAACTCTTGTAAAGTTATTTTGTAGACAAACGGCTCTGAGAGTCTTATTTTATGTTGTTGTTGGCGTTATATGTGCTCAACCTTTTTATAACGTTTTGCATGCAGCATATACAAGGGCGTAGTTGGGTGGGGGCTGTTGTCCACAAACACCCTTCCGTTTTTATTTTAAATACGATACCAAAAGCTAGACTGAAGAGTAGATGCTTTAACTATCTTCAGCCAATCTTCCCTGGAAAACTGAATCCTTAGGACTATCTTTGCAAACGATGGCCCTACATTTACTTGGCCAGATATAAATTATGCGAAAAGCTGCCGCTGAGGCTTGTTCAAATAAAAAATTAAAAAGATTTTGACAAAAAAAGCATATGTATTAAGTGGGTGCCTTTTTTTAATTGATATCCTTCATTTGCTATAGATGGTACTAATATCAACAACGTGAATTTGTTATCTAAATTCTGGATATTTAGGTAGATTTCGCTTTCACAAATCATATCTTTTAAACGAAGGAAGATATTTAGGCACTTGGTTTTATCAAAAGTGTAAATTTGGTTATTATAATTATTAAAATTTATTAAAATTAAAATTTACATTGAAAATATTTCGTTTTTTTTTTTTGTAATATTGTTTCAAATCAATCGATTTGATTCATATTCACCCCAAATAAAGAACTTATAAAAGCACGTGTTTCAAAAAATGGTGATCGACACATTTAAGGAACATACGTAAACAAAAATACGAAAATTTTTTTTTTTTTTTTAATAAAATGTGTTGGCTAAAAAATTTAATATTTATTTTTGAAGAGCCTTGTTGCCAACTTAGATTTTTTTTAATTAAGCCGTAACGCATTATGTTTAAAAACGGAAACTTTGCGTACAATTTTGTTTGCCCTATGGATCGAACTGCATTAGTTTTCAAAAATCGCTAGGAGCAGTTTCCAGTACCTTATTCAGATAGACCCTTAACAAACATATCGAATAAGGTAGACATTTTTTTGAGTAATTTTTCTTTTGTTCATTAAAATAAATAGTGCACGCGTATGCATGCTGTTTATAGTAACCAGTACCTAGTAATAGAGCCAAAGAAGTAATAAAACTCGGAATGTACGTTTTAGTAAAAAAGATTATCGAACTTTATATAGCTTCCTTTTTGGATGCTGGCTACGCCCATGAAAACACAAACAATCACACACTTATGCACACAGACACAAAGTGCAGCTCTAGCTTTCATTGTCGCCCAAACAAAAAATTTAAAAACTAAACGAAAGACTTAAGACACAAACTTGCCACTCCACTGAGCTTGTTGTTGGGGCACGTGTTTTGGGACAAAATCTATTTTTATAATAATTTAAATTCTGCCAATTTGCTGGGTGTGTTAACCATAACGACAACAAAAACAGCAACAACAACAACAACCAAGCAAATGGTGACAATAGCCAAGATAATGGTGTATGGGTTGCAAAAAAAATTATGTCTGCATTTTCGCGCCTGTTTTATGGCAAATTGACAACAATTGCTATTATTACCAAGATATGTGTATGGGTCTGTCTGATTTATGCCATTGGAATGCCAGTCAAGGGCGTGTTTTCTATGGGATTGAATTTGTCCAGAGTCTGCACAGACTTCCGCCATTTAATTGAGTTCTAACTGCAACGCCTCTTTCTACCACCAACGAAACTTGAAAAATACTTGAAAGAAAATATCTTTTTTATATTTTATATATACATTTTTTTGTTGTTGAAAAATTAACCAAAGATTGAGCAGAGATAGGCGGCGGTAAAGGCGTCTAAAGCAACGTGCACAAGTAGCCTAGCTGGATCCCATCAAAAATGCGGCACAGAGAGGAAGTTTAAGTTCATGCATATTAATTAGGAGCGGTGAGAACAACATACAATCGAGCGCTATAAAAACTGACAAACTGACAGACTGACGTACTGACGGCCTGATTGTCGGGCTGTTGTACGTTCGTCTGTACGTCCGCTTCTCTGCTAGGGACTCTTTGATTTTATGCAATGAACGCGCGCAACGGCAGCCGCAAAATTGAAAATAAAATGCATTTCATTGCCATTGCTTATAAAAAAGTCATTTAACTGATTCCAAAAAACTTCCCTGCCACACTTGGCCCACAAACTTTGCACATTTTTCGCACATTAAGCAGCAGATTAACACTTGCAAGCGTTGCATTGACTTGGCCCATTGATGGCTATCTTGGCCATCTCACGATAAGATTTGTGGGCGCACAGTTGCTAGGCCTCAATTTGTTGGCCATGCATTTTTAGTGGCCGCCGCGCTGCTTTGGCTAATCAACAAAATTAAGCGCCAAGTTGTTGTTGTGCGTTTGCCCAGACTCATAAAAAAAACGAACTATTCCAGAGGCCTACGAATCTTTGAGTGCTGTTTAATGGCCATCATAAAATGGCAAGTCAGTGACAAGCTAGTGTAACTTAATTATCTGGCCATGATAAAAAGATATCAAGTTACAGGGAAAGGTAGCCCACACTCAATTAATTAAGTGCAAAGGGAAGCTTCCCTTATTATACAATCAGTAGTAGTTGGCTGTCACGTGATTTCTTTAACTGACGGATGCGGTTTTTTTTTCTCATATTCCACCACATTTCTCAAGACGCCAACAATAACAAAAACAACATCATCGAAATGCCTTCGTTATATGCGCCAATTAGACAAAACTAATGAATTTATTAAATCTATGGATTAAAGTGTTGGTGTTTGTGTGTGTGTGTGTGTGTAGTAAATCCATAGCATAATTTTTAATTGCACTTCAAGTTGCAACAACAGCAACAACATTCATAACAACAACAGCGCAGTTTTCTCACACAATTGTAAGCCCCTGATATATAGGGTGGGCCATCTGTTGTTTTTTTTGTTAATTGCATATTATTCGTATGTTTTTCAACAAAATTGGGTAAATGTAGTTTGAAACTACTCATTTATGTATGCAAAATAATATCGCCCAACTGACCGCCTGGATCTACAGGCCCGTATATGAATCGTAATTTTCGATGACTTTTTTTTGACGAAAAATTATCTGGCTGTTTTTCCATCCATTGAACTAATAAGTGACGCAAAGTGGTCCCCGCAAGGTTTAATTCTTGCGAACGAAGGCTCCTCGATGTTCCCGGCGACTCGTCGACACAGAATGACCATTTTCATAGTACATCTGTACCACTTTTACGCGTTGTTCGGTTGTTAAACGATTCACGACTAAAACTGAGTAGTTTTGAACTTGACATATATCGAAGAGCATCGACTTTGGATAGGTATGTTCCCAGTTAGGAATGTTTAACAACCAAAGCAACAGATGGCCCACCCAATATATGTATTTTTTTCCTTTTTTTTTATAAAAGCTGCCCCTCTTCCATATTATCTTGCACTTGCATGCACTGTGGCAATTAAACAACCGATCCATGTTCTGCTTTTCTTCCACTGATTACTATATTTAAACATTTATAACAATAAAAGCGCATCCATTGCCTTATATGATGGGGCGTAAAATGTTGCCCATATAAATTGCATACATTTCATAAATAAAAAAATCAAAAGACATGCGAAATATGCTAGGGCACATTTTTCTTATAAGTAAGGTAACAGCTCTCTATTCAGCTTCTACTAGTGTTGTTACTAGTATTTACCGAAAATTCATGGTTAATCAGCGCCTATTAAAAAGATTCCTTTGCAAGGTTTAACCCAGGCGCGGACCCAGGATTTGGTGATGGGGGCTTTCTCACTTCGAAGCTCGCGAAAAGTGAAAAGAATTTTTTTTTGTAGTCTTTAATAGTCTACATAGCGATTTCGGTGACTGCAACTTTTTAAAAAAAGTCGATTTTGTCTTAAAAAATGTGAGAGCGAACCATTTTGGGGTTTTTCACACCACACACTGATATACATATGCTAGATACTGAGCGGCAAGAGGTTTAAGATAACAACATAATTTGCTAAACGTAACATACATGCGGATGAAGCGCATTTTTTCACATAATTTAGGATTCCTATGTATTATGAGCTCTGAGATCTAGGTCTTTACAGGAACACACGGACATCGAATTTGACACTGATGATTTTTGCAAGACAAACTTTTGGTCTTCCATATATATACAGGCGAACTTCGCTATAAAGAACTCCTCTATAGGTGATTTTTTTGTTATTACGATTTTTTTTAAGAACATTGCTTTTTGGTACAGAATTTAGTGTATTTTGAACCCTTACAACGATTTTCTATATAGCAAATTTCTAAGCAAAAAGTTAAAATCAAGTCAGATGTTGCTCTCCTTATAAAAAATTTTAATATAATTGGTATTTAAACACCACTGAACCTATATATAACTTAGATTATGTGCGTAGTTCTTATGGTTTATAAGTTTTTGGTGCTCATACGGACGTTAGGATGGTAGGACAGATCGACATGGCTTGGTTAACGAATCGGTGCTGAAAATTTCGGTATAATAATGAAAATTATCCTTTTGGCCTAACATATATTTTAGCAAAGTTAAATTATCTTGGCCTTAGGAGTTTAAGCTTGTAAAACCTACTACTTAAACTTTACTATAGCTTGACAGCTTTTCAACCAAACTGGAACTTGCTTCTTGTTAAAAGTTTAATGTTGTTTTTGATCTTTTCGATTTCGTTGCTTAAATAACAACAAACTTTTATGGTTTATAGACAGTTGTTTTTGTAAATTTTTCTTGGTTATTAAACATTAAAACAATAAAAAATTAATATTAAAACTTAATTACAAACAAGTTGGCATCTCCATAAAAGGTGGTTTTCGGCTTATCAATGTGAACTTTATTGCTTGATATTTGACACTTTTTAAAAAAAATGCAAATTAATTCATTAAAAAATGGAATTCTTAATTGCTTTCATGTAGATTGCTCAAGAAAGTAATAAAGATGTCATTTAAAGATTGATTTACTAATCATAATTTTTCAAATTGCTTAATTTTAACTAAACAAAAATAAAAGGCTTTTATTGACTTTTATTGACTGTTAGAGAAACTTACTGCAGAAAAATTGAAAAAAATTAAAATCTAATTTTGTCAATATGTTGAAGTAAATGAAAGCTAATTGTTACTTGGCCATGAACTACAAATATATTAAAGTAAGAACTTGCAGATATATAGCTTGACATCTTTTGGTCCTGACCTAGAAAGCGTCTTAATCGATTGCTTGGATTCTACCTTCCTTCCTTTTAAAGCAATTGTCGAATCGAATTCAATTTTGAGTGATTTTAACTGGTATTAACTGAAAAACTTTTAACTTATAATTGTAAAGCTTTCTGTTTCTTAAAGATGCTTAACTCCGTGCGCCAAGCCTTACTCTGCATTGTTTGCTGGCTTAAATTGGTCACCCCTCATGAACAAAAATGGTTGCAGCACTTTCCCAGCTTAAGTTGTGTCCTCTAAAAGATTATTTCGTAAGAAGGTAAAATTTGATTTAGTTATTAAACTCACATTATTCTCCGTTATAGATTTGGTAGCTTTATATTTTTTTTTTATATGTACAAATATCATAATTCTCCTGCAGTTTATAATGGAATCGGTTTTAAATGGGCACATTAAGACTGTTATCTTCTGAATTTTAATCCAAAATCACATCTCTCATGCATTTACAGGGTGAGCAGTAGCGTGGGTGTAAACTTCGGTGAAGGTCGCAGTATCAGCATGATTTGAAAGATAAATTAGTAATCCCTAATTCCTCTCATTGGGATCCGTGTCGATGCAGATCATTTTTGCTAAAAAAAAAAACCTAGCATGTATCCTTATCCGCGAGATGGCACCGTGACCATAGCATATAAAAATATATTTAAATGTGCTATGTGCGAATTTGAGAAATAATATACAAACTTTAATAGAAAAATATTTTTAGCCCAATAAAAATTCATTTTTCAAACATTTATTTTTATTGACAATATTAAGTCAACGATGGATTTGGTGCAGGCAAATTGCCAAATTGTTATTGTTGGCCCAGTCAATTAGCACGCCCATATCTAAAACACTTTTAAAATAGTACTTTTTTTTTCAATCGTATGTCTAGGTGTACTTTATCTTCGGGCTGTCTCAGCTGACGTGTGTTTTGTTCTTGTAGCTGGCTTGTTCGTCTAAGGTTCGTGAGCGGATTGTCTAATTGCAAAACGCAATTTCGATTCAATCACGTGCAATACATTGCTACGCGGCATGTTTCACTCTTTATAAAGCGACAATAGAATCTTTGTCGTTTTGTTTTTATAACTTTCTGTATGTTTGTTGTTGTTGTAGTTGTTGTAGTGGGACGTTGGATATGGCTAAGTGCACAATGCCACGGTGTCGAGCTACAGGTGCAAACTGTACTGGGCATGTTAATAATATGGCCGACGCCACGACCGCGAAGAGCAATGAAAACAAAACAATACAAAAACAACAGCAATATTGTATGAAAAGCACCAAAAGACACCAGACACACACACACTCACGAACACAAATATATGTACACTTGGTTAATGCGGCAGTCAGTGAACTCGCATGGCCGCACGAATAACGTTTCGTGACAGCCAACGCCGCCGCATTGGGCCTAAGCTCCAGCACCACCACCAACACCACCAATACCACCAGCTACAATTGAAGGTTGAAGTTACATTGGGTGTGCGTGCTAGTGTGTGTGTGCGTGCAACGCCATTCGGGCGTACCAAAAAATCCAACGGAGGCCGCAGCAACACGCAGCAATTGTTGCTGCAGTTGTTGTCTCTTTTCTCTTTAAATACTCTTTAAATAAGTAAATAGCAGTTAAGATTTGATAAGCAGCTTGTGACGCAACATAGAGCAAAAATAAAAAGTACCACAATCTGCACTTTTGGCCACAACTCATTTGAAAAAGTACTAACTGTTCTACTGACTGTTTAACGAGCAATGATCCAAAAATGCAAAAGTGCCAGACTAACAATAAACAGCTGCTTACAAGTGTCTTATAGCGCGCTTTGTTTTTGGCTAAGCAAAGCTTTTGTAAAAAAGTTACATTTCAAAGCATAAAAGATAAAGATACTTAAATTAATATTAATACTACAACTTTAATTATTTAATAAAAAAAAAATGGTTTTATATACTTTTGGCGGTTGTTTTCAAACAGCTGCTTAAAAGCAGTAAATAATACAAAAAAACACTAAAAACAACAACAGTTTTGCAATAAATTTGTTCATTATTCCTATGTATAAAGATCCTTTTAAAACTGTTTGGCGACTCTACGCTTAGACTATCGTATCATATAAACCAATGCTGAAACACTTGTTTTTTGACAACTCTAAATTTGTCCTTTTGAGTTTGGGTTTACTAGAACATTTTATTTGGGTTCGTTGAGAAACCGAAAATTAGGTGCTCCAAATTTCACCAAAACGCAACCGAATGTTTTGTTGCAAGAAGAATTAAAACGAATCGTCAAAATAGGTTTAAAAATGCACGAATTTTATACTGAAATAATTGTTTAAATATTCTTTGATATTCTTAGATTATATTTATATCAACTTGAGGTTAGATATATATTAAAAATTATTTTGAATTATTTTTGAGTCAGAACTCAATCCATGCACAAGCCAAAACGAAATTTTTGCATATTTGCTCATACACGAACACATTTCTTTATCGATGATTGATAGATGCGACAGGGTTTCCGCGTTACACAAACAAAATTTCCCTTGTAACAAAAATCGTACTTTTTCAATTTCAATAAATATAAGATAAGAATTTATCGGAAAGATAAGGGAAATATACAAATTTATCGAAAATAAAAAGGGAAATATGTGAAGTTAGCGACAAAAAATTCGATTTCCGGAGCACGCAAAAACAAATCCGAAAAAAATTGTACGTTTTGGTTTTTTCGTTTTCTGGAGCATGGAAAAGTATCTTAAGCTTCTCCAAATGTCTTTTAAAAGTCCGTGCCAAAACAGTTTCTAGAAATATGATCTGAAATCTGATAAAAAGTATTTCATATAAGCTGGAAAAATCGCAGTACAACAGCCTGATGACTTTCCTTCAAGTCATACTTTGGGCTTACATAAAAAGTCACCAAATGAGCGTGCTAAAATAGTTACTGAAAATATAATATGAAATTTCAAAAGAAAATCGCAGTGGAACGGACTGATGACATTCCTCTAAACGCAACTTTGAGCTTATCTAAAATGTCTCCACTCATTTTAAACGAATTCCTTCATTTTGCTTCAAGTCATATTTTGGGCTCAGATAAAAATTCTCCAAATGCTTTTTAAATGTAAAAAAATGTAATCTGAAATTTCAAAAACCAATTATTTTATAAACGCTGAAAAATTTGCTGTGGAAGCGCCAATATGGCTTTTCTCTAAATTATACTTTGAGCTTATCTAAAATTTCTCCAAATGTTTTCTAAAGGTCACTATCAAAACAGTGCCACAAACCAATAAAACAGATAATTTTTTATAAGAGCTTCTAAACGAAAGACATTAAAAATTTTGAGAAGAAATAAATCACATTGTGTCTACATGTAGATTTTTACATTTAAAAAAAGTGAACGACTTTTGCGTTGGAGACTGTTTATGAATTTTACAATTGTTTTTCGTAAAGTAAGTAAGTAAGCAAGTAAACTTGAGTTCAAAAACAGATTTTGGTTACTAACCTTTATTACAAACCTACTTATAAGTTGAGGGGATTTTATTTGGTTCGCATTATTTGGAGAGTTTTTTATTGCATTTCAATTACTTAGAATCCCAAAATCTGTGTTTGAGTTTCAGTATTGTGAAATTTGGTTGCAACCCCCAAAAAAGGCAAATAAAAGCGTGTCTTTAAAAATGTTGTGCTTCTAAATCTTTCAGTTTTCAACTGATAGTAGTACCAGACTGAGTTTCCATAAAAAGCATTTCTACTAAGAGAGAAATATAGTTATTTTTTTCATATTTAAAGAGCATTTAAAGTACGGTGCACGGTTTTACGTTCATTTTGTGCATTTTTGATTTTGGATTATTACTATTTCAAGTATATCGTATGGCTTGGCATATTCAATGCTTTTAAATGCATTGTACGCTCGCCTTTTGATTGAGGAAATCATTGAAAATTCAGTGAAATTCTCTAAAGGCCACACTAAAGTTCCAGCTACTTTGGTATGCAATGGTTGACGCCCAACATTTACTGGCTAATTTGTTGTTGTTGGTATTTTATTTGTTTTGTTGTTCATTATTTTATTTGACTTACTGTCATCGAACAGAAAATTTAGATCAACTTCATTTGGAGCGTTCATTCGCATCGTTTGCATTAATGAGCATATAAAACGAAAGACTTAGGCAACGAACTTGCCAAAGCACAAAGCTATAGCCGAGTATTGTTTTATGTTGTGGCCCTTGCATTGAGATTTGGATTTAAGTCGGTCTATGCAACATATCAGTGGGCTCATCCCGTCGAGTTGTCTGTCAACGCGGATCCATAAAGATTAGTTGCGCTTTGGCTAACTAAGTTGTGCGCTGCTGCTGATTTTTTTTATGGCGTTTCTCTAAGATTTTATAATGTAGCAACTTTTGTCTGTGCTTTCAGGTTTTGATTTTTTTTTTATATTTACACGTGCGTTTGGTTTGCCGACGCTGTGTCCGAATGTCACCCGTTTCCTTCGACAATATTTTTAAATTAACAGCATTAAAAGCAACCTTTTAATTAAGTTTCTTCTTTTTCATTTGGCATTGGAACTTTATTGATGTCGTTGTTTGATGTTCGCTCTGCGCTGTTGGTTGTTTTTTTTTTCTAGTTGTTTTAGGTTTTTGTTACCGCTTTTAACTGATTTCTGGTGCGTCTGTCTGTCTGTATGTCTCTAGGCCAGGTATCATTTTCTTGTCATTTTCCGAAAATATGTGAAAGCTTTGCGTTTACAGTTACAAATCGCCTTCGTTAAAGGTTGCCTGCTAAACGCTGCGTTGTGGCTAGTGCTTAGTCCAGATCCACACTGGATCATGCTTAACTTTCGCTCGTTATCAGCGCGTTTATGTGTGTGTGTAGATTTGGGACTGACCTCTTGCCGTTTTATGGCCACTTGCTCGACATGATACACCAAAATCGTTCCCATGATTGTCGCCAAAGTGTTTCATATCTTACATTGACTACCTTTAAGTGTAGCTACATCTGTATATGTGTGTGTGTGTGTTTGTTGGTGCGTGTTGTCTTTTAACTATTTTATGCTGTGCTACACTCCGGCCAGATACTCATCATGTTATCCATCAAGTATTTCTTAGCCGTTGTCTTGGCCTGTATTGTTTTTGGGTTTTTTATTTTTTTTTATCTTTCTGTCGACTGGATATTAAGTTGTGTACGTGTATGTGTGTGTGTGTGTGAGTGTGTCTTAGGCGCTTAAAGCTTTTTAAGGGTTTTTAAGATTTTTATCTAACAAACTCGCTGTGCATACTTAATTATGTATTTTGAAATGTGAGACAGGTTGGCATGGCAGGCACAATAACAGAAACAGCAACAGCAACAAAAAATGGGCAACAAATTTAGGCAAGCTACTGGGCCGTTGACAAGTGTAGGCAGCAGGTGAATGTCTGGTTTGTTACTTTTGTTTTGCTTTTAGGGTTGGGCGTAGCTAAAAATAAGAAAGAATTTCGAACTTTATAGCTCCAATCTTTAAATGCATTTAACTAGCAACCTAGTTATTTAAGTAGCTATGCGGGTAAATTTAAGCAAACTTCATTTTAAAGTTTACTGAGTTAAATATTCCGGTGCAGACATAGTTTGATATGATCAGCTTGTTCTCTTTATTTACAAAAGTGCCTTTTATCAGCTTGGGTATATATGGACATATTAAACTAAAAGTTCACAAAATTTAGGTTAACCATAGGCAGCTGGGGTGGCTTGCTTCATATTCTACCCTTAGGTGAAAATCTCTTGCTACACTCATTCTATGAAAGACACCGCTCCACATTGGTACAAATACAATTTAGTTCGGCTAAAAATACAATGCTAAGGAAATAAATCAAATATTCGTTTCTCTATAAACTGCAGCATTACTTCTCTTTTTCTCATTCAAACACCAAATGCTTTATGAAGAATCATGTGAGCCTAATAAGCAAAAAAGTGTTAAATTTATTTTTTCACAGTTTCAATATTTGGATACTAGAAAATAAATTTTAAAATGTTCAATGTTTCAATGTAACTATCATAGTTGAAATATTATTGATATTTTTAAAAAAAATTTATTTTATTTAAGGGGTCCGATTGAACTTAGGATATAAAAAAAAATATTTGAAAGAAAATAAGAATGAAAAAGTAGTTATGAACTAACAAAGATTAGGATTTGGAAAAGAAAGTGCAATAAAAAAATTAAACATTATAGCCTAAATTTTGTACAAAATCTAGATTTGAATCGTTAAATTTTGTTCAATGCCGACGGCAATGACAATGTTTTGCTTGCCAACTCATAGACCGATAGTATCTTATTATAGCATAAACAGTGCTCGAAAATAGTTTGGCACCTATTTGCAAGATTCCAAATATATAAATATACTAGAGCATTATGCCCGTAGAAAGCACAGGCAAGATTAAATTAGCTCACGATTTTGCTTAATATCAAAACATCTATTGATGCTCCTATCCAGCCCACATCACATTCTATAAATTACAAGTTGAACTCAAAGTTACTTTTGTCTGACATTATCTCATTATTTATGCGCTGCATTGACACTTGCTCATGACCTTATCGATGATTTGTCTAGCTTGGCCCAACTTGGCCAGCGGCACACTTTTGGCCGCTTGGCAATAACAACAATTAAGCACAAGACTAAAACAACAGCGACAACAAAAGCAACAACGTAAACAACGAAAAATTAACTGCAATACATTGCCATGAATTGCATTGTTGGCGTTTTTCTTTATGGTTTTATGCGTTTTGGCATAGAGTTCCAGAGCTGGCAGAGTTGCCAACGCAAATAAATCAATTTATTTCAATTATAATTATAGGTGCGCACAACAACAAGCACAACCACAGCTTCAGCTCCAGCTTTAACTCCTGCTATAGCTCCAGCTTTAACTTTGAGTTAAAGTTAGAGTCCAAGTTCGGGTTTCAGTTCGATTCCAAGTCCAATTCCAACTGCCATTGCCTTGCGGCTTTGGTTTGCTCAGGCGCGCGTGGCCAAGTGCTCATTATTTTTGTTGTTGTTGTTCTTGAGAGGCTGGCCTGACCATACGCCCATTTTGGCCAAGGCGTAGCTTAGACCAATTGTTGAAAAATGAAATGGTTACACATAGTTATGTGTATATTTTATATTTGTTGTGGGGGCCTTGTGGCTAGGATTCATAAGTTACACGTCTGCATAAATTTCTAGTTGATTTTAATCAGCATTGCTCTGGTCCAGTCAGCAGGATGCATTGAGTTGCATTCAGTTGAGTGTGCGGCTATTTATTTTATGTGCTACTTCACAACTTTATTTGCCCGCCTGCGGTACATGGCAGCGTCTAATTATATGCATTACGCATACGCACCTGTGGCTTACTCGATTGCCGCTCTTTGTAAATTGACTTATAAATGTGTGGCGCTTATCAGTGAGCTTCGCTGTAAATAAGAATGCATTTACACACACACTTACACATTTACTCTCTCACGCATACACAGATACTCTCACAAGCACGCACACTCAGAGGCTGCTTGCATTTTGTAAGAAAACAGGTTGCTGCAAAATTATATTGACATTTTGGCCGCTGGCGTTACAAGCTACGCACACTTATCATTATTGATCTCTGACAGCTACAACAATAACAACAGCAGAAAAAAAAGTAAATTAGTCGGGGCGTTGCCTGACAGTGAAATACCCTGCAAAACGCTCTTTATCCCTAAAAATATAAAAAAAATTTTGTTTGATACTGGAGCTTCGTAGACTTATTCAAAGGATTATGTAGCAGCTGTGGTGCAAGCATACAAAGTTTGGTGGTTCAACCTTGTTTATTAATCATATAAAATGGCATATTATTGCAGCTTATAGTGAATAGTGTGTAAAATATCATTCCAGTGACGTCACAATACTGTACCGATGCATAGGCTGTTTGCACTAAACCTATGTAAGCATAAATTTTGTCATTTTGTGATGTAGTGTATACCCAGCATAGCTTCCAATCCAGTGACATCACATAACTGTACAGATGTATATGTTGTTTACACTAAACTTTAACTACGTAGGCATAAATTAAGTTATTCTGTGATGTAGTGTAAGCCTATCATAGCTTGCACTCTGCGAATAGAGATAATTGCATTAACGAGCGTTTTTTAACATTACGCTTCAAAAGTTCTTAACTACAAAATTCTTAACTAAAAAGTTCTTCTGCTAAAATATGCGCAATTTTAATAACAAATTGTGTTACGAAAAATCTTAATTTTGAATGATTAGCACAAAAAAGATAAACTGAAAATAGCCACAAATGGCACGTCAGACGAAAAAGCGTTGCAAAATTACATTACGATTTTTTAAATCTTTGCTTTTAAATGCAATTAATTCCGTTGAATTCTCTCAGCCCCACTAGAAACGATAATATTTGCAACAAATGAAGTCAGGTTAACCCACTGTTAGACGTTGTAGACATCTTACAAAGTTGCTAAACCCTTTGTAAGAGCATTGCAATCAGCAAAAGACGAAGAATTGAGCACCGGAAATGAGCTACAAGCTGTGGTCAACATTGCTAACAAGTTAGTCAGCCTGATCTTTCCTAGTTTTTGACATTTATTTATTTGTTTAAAGTGCTTTGTTTGTTTTGATAAAGAGGCGCCTGGTGGCCCGTAAATGGTCATTATGTCTTATCATAAAAATATTTTTATATACTTAGCTTAAGTTATTATAAAAGTGATTCGTAGTTGCTTGTGTTGTTGTTGTTGTTGGTGTAGTCTGAGTTGTTGCTACTCGTCTTGGAACTGTTGTGCTACTGTTAAATGAGCACGTTGTGGTCACTTGGGCACTCCCTGTTGCCCGCTCGGAACGTTCTAACCAAAACACTTACAAGTGCTAGCCATGTGCGCATGAAATAATCTAAAAGAGCACACCAACAAATACATACATAATAAAAATTGAAACTGATCATGTTTCAAAATGCGTGGCACGTCGCGCAGTTTATTAAAATAACTTGGCAGCGTACCAACGAGGCTGCCGGACCGGGAGCCAAACAGCGAACCACTCAGCCTGGCCAAGACCCATCACCTGCTGTTGCTGCTGCAAAGGGAACGTAGAGACGTGGCCAAGCAAAGTGGCCCAGGCAAGAAAAATTAGTTTAATCATAAAAATGCTCGACATCGACATTGTGGCAATGTCGCTTTGGATGGCATGGATACAGTTTGGAGGCAGCTACCTGTTCTGCGCAATACGTTTGGGGCTTCAGCAGTTGGCACAGCAGCCGAGATCACTTCAATTAAAAGCTTTTAACAATATCACGTACAGCAAATCGCAGTTGGGGTTTGGTCCATTCTGCGTGCTCTGGTGCAGCATCAGTTAGCGATTACATCATACAGGAGAGTCCTGCAGCAGCAATAAATGCTTGAATGATTCCACTATGCAGTTGAACCTTATCAGGTGTAAAGCATCAGGCTGTTGCGGCTTCAATGAAAACGCGTTTGTGTCTTAAGTTTTTTCTGGCAAATAACTTATTAAAGAAGAAAGCATAACAAACTGGCCAACGTAACTGCTGCTGCTGCTGCTTCTTCTTCTGCTGCTGTTGTTGATGATGATGATGGTGATGGTGATAGTCATCACAGCAGCCAACGCCTGGATATATACACGTGCTGCACACACGCAGCAGGAGTTATGGAACAGTACACCCCCGCCAGTGCTTTTGACTGATTTTGCCGCTGAAGATCAAAAAGTAGCGCCTGTGACTGTGATCCTTGGCAGGAGGAACACGTTCTTAGGCTGCTGACCATGTCACGTTGTCAGCGTCAGCGTCAATGTCGACGAATCTGAGGTCGGCGTCAAGACGTGCCCAAAAGCCCAAAGCAATTTTAAAGCGGCGACAATTTAAGCGGCCAACGCTGTCACTTTGTCGGCCTTAAGAGTTGCTAAAAAAAATTAAGTCAAAGCGGGTAAGCTTGGTATTGTAGGCAAAACCCGACTCTGAGATACCCTTTACTCATATACATTTGGGAATCTATAAGGGTATTGTAAGTGTAAGTGTATATGAATACATTTTTTGGTATTTACTTCAATTCTTTTGTACTACAAAATAATTTCAGAATAAAAATAATGACTATTGAAAAATTAATTAAAATAACAAATATTAAAAGTCGAATTCCAACTTAACTTCAACTAGGTATATACCTATATTGCTTTGAAAATAATATGTATGTAATCCAGTGGCGAATCCACGGTTGTTTTTCGGTCTGGAACCCCCTCTAAGAGTTCCTAAAATGGGTTGACAGTTTTTTCGATCTCTGATACATATATTTTTCGAAGTGCAAAACTAGTATGACCAAATCCTGTATCCGCGCCTGTGTTGACCGAAAGAGGAGCTTATGTTTTAGCCATATGCTTAAGATAATTTTAAGGGCCCATATACCTTTATTCTTCCTTTATTTCGCTTAGGCAAAATAGTGTTTAAAGAACGGTCTCGTATCAAATTATTAAAGCTGAAGGATGTTTTATTAAATTTTCCAAACAACAAACATCTTCAACTAAGGGTAATACTTTTCATTTTTTGATCAGCAAGCAAGCTATCACAACTTTCCAGAAAAAGTCGAGTTTTTAAGGTCATAGAACTCATATTGTTCCAAATGAAAATTCCTTTATTACCAAATAAGATTTTAAGATTATACAGCTTGAAAAAAAAATTAAATCGACAGTTGCAATTTTTATGAAATTTCGATTTAATAATCCCAGGAAATTAAAAAAAAAATCATTTTTTTGTATCAAGCCTTTATACTTCAAATATGTAGGATGCAAGTTGGCGTTTAAAAAACTTTTTTTAAACTTACTTTTTTTTATTATTATTTTTAATTCGAATTTAGTTCTGGTACTAGAACCCATTATAAACAGAGCCTCTACAATAGACGCAGATGCAGTCAGTTATGAGTCGTTATTAAGAGAACTTACCTTAAAGCTATAAGGCACTATGTTCACTTTGAATGTTTTTGCTTAAACTATTGTTTTTATTTATTTATTACCAGTAAGTACATGTATATATATAAGGCTTTTGGATCTTCAATGTTTATTGTTTCAGTTAAAGGGGTATACGCAGTTCGAAAAATTTCGAAATTTCCCATTTGGGATTTTTTTATATGAAATTTTGTCATTCCGCGCGAAATTTTTCGAACTGCATATAGGCCTTAAGTAGAAAAAGAAATCACACAAAAAAATACCTATGATGAGCATCCATTTGAAACCGATTTTTTTAATCGGATTTTTAATGTCCTGCTCTAAAGCGTGCAATATTTTCAGAAAAGCGGAAAAGTATTTTGGACAATGTTACAATCATATTCTTAGTAAGCATTACGAAAAAAAGCATCAAAGCAAGTAAGTTCTGGAAATACTTATCTTTATGTCTATTACATCCATATCTATATCGATTTCTGCTACGGGCATGAATATTTAAAGTTCGCATTATTCTTCTTCGCTGAAGCCATGTCCAATGATTTCTTGGTCAGCACCGTTGAAGAAGTCGATACGTTCAAAATTCATGTTTTGGAGATGACTCAAAGTGTTTCGAAAATTGGCTCAAGCGCATGAAAAAGTGAATTTTTATGAAGAATACAATAAAATAAAATTAACTTAAATATGTTTTTATTATCGTAAGCAAAATAGAAGTAATGACCCTCGTACATTACATTATATTCCACAGGAAGCGTTAGTAACTCTACTCACCAAAAAATTTCTCTATCTCTCTCTATCTTTCAAGATAGGAAAATTTATTAATTACTAGTTGTACGAAAAAATTTTCGAATTTAGGTTCTTACTACAGATTTTTTAGTAAAGTCATACGCAATGTAAGCCACTTCTTTTTTAAAGGGTATAAAACTGAATGAAAGCTAAACCCAACGGTCAACTGTCCGAACAGTTGCCGTTGACATGCGTCAGTGTCACATAAAAGTTAATAATAATAATAAAAATAAAAACAACAGCCATAATGATAGCTGTAATAAATATTACAAGCGCAAAAAACTGAAACTTGCCGAAAAAAAAAGAAATTCTGCGCGTTTAATTTCAGATACTAAAAATTTCATTTATGTCTTATGAGCCATTTACAATAAATGCGTCTGCGTCGAGGTTTGCGTCAGCGTCGGCGTCGACTGCGGCGCCTGCGCAAATTGCATTGAATTTTTACGATAAATAAAATGCCTTAATCAGCTCATTGCGGGAGCGTGCGTTTGCGCAATAAAAATTATGTTTATGTATTAATTAATAAGGCGTTGAAATGCAGTACTAAGTGACAGTTTTATGGCAACGATTCGCACTGTGGTGAGTAGCTTTAAACTCACCAAAGAGGGGGTTTAATAAGTTACCATGGTTCGTGTATGTGCTAAGTACGTTCTACATTCAAAAGGGGTTGCAAAGGGTTAAAACCAACTTCCGTTTCCTATTAGAACAGCGTGAGGCAAGAGTTTTCCATTTGGTTGAGCGACTTTTTGAACTGCTGGCGAGTTGATTGGCCTTTGATGTGCCATAAAATAGCTCGACGTGCTGTAGGACAACAAAAACCGAGTGTCTAACTCGGAAAAAATGTGTGCCAGTTCTTGTGCCATTTTGTATGTGAGTGTTTGAGTAACGCTAATGATATGCACCCCTCGGCCAAGCCAACAGGAGGGTATCAATCGTGCATTTGTTTTTTTTTCGAAGGAAACAAACATGCGTGTTGTAGTTGTAGTTGCTTGTCGTCTTTTTGATGTCGCTTAGTTGTTTTTTTGTTTTATGACGCTTTGCCTTTCGTTTTCAGCCCAATGCTCACCTGGGCCATAGTCTGGGACTGAGTCTGGGTTCCATTGCATAAAAAACGAGACAGGAAAAGCAACGCGCCATGGTTCAAAATGTTTGCCCTTTTGACTGCATTATGCAAATGAATTTTGAAAGATTTTATTGACATATGTTTTTCTTTTTTTTCGTACTCTTTTTATTTTTAAGTGTATTGTATAACGTTGGTGCAGCGAAGTGGTTTTTTGTGGTTTCCTGTCGCCGGGGCAGCTTAGCTTAGTGGGTGTGAACAGGATTTTAATTTCAATATCATATATATGTATATGCATTTTTTATGGTAAGAGCTGTCAATGCGAAAATTTTCGAATTGAAATGGGCGGAATTTTAAGAAAAATGATTGAGTGATGCAGATAAGGCATAAATTGATGGCAGGGTGTAAATGGATTTGAATGACTATTTTTCAGTTTGCTTTGGGAGTACAAAAGGCTTAGTCGATGTATATATTTAAAAGCCTGGTAATTCTAATGTTTAGGCCAGAAGAAAAATATCGCAAATAGTTTCATGTGAAGTGGTTTCATTTAGAGCATATAAATTATATCGGCGAAAATAAGTGAAGCGGGCCACTTTTTTCCTCAGCCTCTTCGATTTTGATATTTTTTACATATATGGTACAGCTACTAGCCAATAGTAAAATTTTATTGCCGATTTTGAAGAAAATTTTACGCCCTAAAACTTTTTAGAGCATTTTTAAAAATGTTAAAGCACGGGCAAAAACAGATTTTTGCGACCTTTGATCAATCGGGAGACTGGTTATGACATTCATTGTTACTTTTAAAGTTGATGGATAGAAAATTGTATGACATTAATGTTTAAATATGATTTCGGCAGTGTGGCCGCCACGGCTGGCACGTACAATACAATCTGGAACACCAATTTTCAGAAACTTTCCGCAGCACTTGCGCCCGTATTTCGCCAATAACTCTTCGAATGTTGATTTCCAGGTGTTTAATTGTCTCTGGATTATCGACGTAGACAAATGACAGTAATTTTTTTCGACAAAAGCTTGTCGATTATCCTCACTTCAAATGCGACAGTTCTGCTTATCAACCAAAAAGGGGCTTCATCGGGGAACAAAATTTCGAATTTTGAATAAGTTTGACGAACAATTTGCAAGCGTTGCTCTGGTGTTAGTCTATCCATAAAGAAATGTCAAACCAAACTCAAAAAAAAGGAACTACCAGCTGTTAAATGGGTTGTCAGATAAAGCAGTTTGTCAACTCAAAGTTGTGAACCTCTAAAAAAACACGCTGTATAACTTCTAGAATTCTAGGAGTTACTAACTTTTTATTTTCTGTTTTTCGCAGTGAACTAAGACGCATTAAGTGGCATTACAATTTTTTTTTAAAGTGGGAGATAACTTTTAAAATTAAAAAAAAATTGTTAAAAAATTAAAAAAAATCTTTACAAAAATAAAATTTTTTTTTTAAATTCAATATTTGATCTATCAGTATCTTTATTCGATTTAAAGATATGGCTTGTCAAATAAAATTCAAGAAATGAAAAATCCTATATGCAGTTTTCGATAACTCGATAAATAATCAGATTTCGGCAATAAAAATTTACGTGTATGTAAAATCCATCAAAAACGAAAAGGTCGACCAAAAAAGTGGCCCGCTTTGCTTATTTTCGACAATATACTTTTTGGCTTAAGTTCTGTACGCAGCAGCCAGAAATACTTCCATACAGCACGAATTTGATATAAAAAAATCACGTTTGGAAGCGATGCGCAACGGTGCGGACAAAGTAGACAAAACAGTGTTGCAAAATGAAATAGCTCATTTCGTTAATAGGGACACACTGTTTGCTCCTTAAGATGGCTAACGTCTTCATGGAATACTGCAGCGGTGGGCACTCAGACGGCACGCGTGCCAAAGAACTTTCACACGTACGAAAAAAGAGCTTTTTACTGTAAAAGCTCTTCTCGTACGTGTGAGCTAGAATCTAGCTATATTTACAATGGAACGCAAAGCAAAGTCACATGGCAAACACGAAACAATACGTACACTGCGAGTTTTTGGTTTTTGTTAGTCATTAAAATGTAAGTGTCTAGCAGGCGTCACCTGCAAAGAGTAATAATATGGTAAGAGCAAGTGATATTTTTTTAAAAATAATTTTAGGCGAAATTGCACTGCTCTAATGCACTCACAGATGACATTTGAACAATTTGATTCGAATAAAATGTTGGTCATCCGAAACAAAAGTCAATTATATTAAAGAATTTAGTGGTAACAGCAAATAGATATCAGCTATGGCAAAAAAAAACAGTCTTGGCCCATTGTACGTGGGCATTTTCGAAAGCTCTTTTTTGTTCACGCACACAGGCACAAAAAAATTGCATTAGTTGTTTTGCCCACCGCTGGAATACTGACTGATCGATAAGCACAGCCAAACTTCAGAAGATGCAAAAGTCACGAAAAATATAAGAAAACCTCCGCAAAGCATGTCCAAAACTTCCATCGTTCATTTACCAAAAAAATCCTGGGACGATGAGGAGGGTCATGAGTACATCTTTCTCTCTTGCATGCATCAAGCCATTGCAAAAGTGTGCTGAATTCAATAGAAAATAATATTCCTTGTTCTCGATGTACAAAACTCTTGTACTATCATATCTCAGCGTCTGATCTAAATCGCTTAACTAAGTAACGTTAACTCTTTTTCAACCACAAAGATACTTCTAGGTAACAAGCGCGGCAAATAGTAAAACCTACAATGAAAAAATGTGTCCAGGTGTTGCAACGCTTTTTTTTCGCCAATAATTCACGACCCCTAGCATTAATGGGACATGTCAGAGGCCTCTGGCAGCGCCGCAGAGATAAATTAGTTAATAAATAAAATGAAAAAAAAAAAAACTAACTAATTTGCATATTTGCCCTTTTGCTGATAATGTTACGCGCGCTTATTGACAGTTGCGCGTCGGGCTCAATGCCAAATACCAAAGCCAATGAGGCGCACCAAAATGCATTTAACCCAACTGCGATGGGCCAGCCGAAGTCTAAAGGGTATACATATAGTGTACATATGTACAAAGCTTGTATATATATACAGCATATATTGTACGGCCTGTAACAGTTGCTGTTTTGTAGCACGGCTTGCGTAGTTTTGTATACCCTGCAACCTGGGTACATCGGGCTTGTGTAATATGCAGAAGGTTTTTATACAAGAATGACCTGTACTGACCCTATCCGTTTATATAGAAAGCAAGATTTCGCAATTTCTTTTTTTTTCAGATATTTATTTGGCACAAAGGGATACATGTAACTCACTATTCTTGCTCGATTTGGTTCAAGTCATAACTATATCTCTTTATATACTTATATATGTATACTTATATATCAAGAAACCAGGAAAGTATTTACCGTATTCCATTCGACGGAATTTCTCCTGTGGCTCGATCTTGTTTGTTATTTGTTTTCTTATATTATTATTAGTATATTGTTCGTGGGATGTCCAATTGTGCAGATCAGCTCCGACCTGAGGTTCTCGCGCATGGTGTTTATGGTGTTTTTTGCTTGAACACTTTTTGTTTATTTACTCGTCGGAACGACGAACCAACCATGAAAACCCCGATTGAGATATTATTTTCGTGTTGCTTTCTCGGAATTTATCATGCCAAAGTAAAAACAAAATTTTACGGGTTAAGGCCCATACGCAGTTCGAAAAATTTCGGATATTTGGGATATCCCAAAAGGGATTTTTTTTTATATAAAATTTTGTCATTCCGCGTGATATTTTTCGAGCTGCGTATGGGCATTTAGACTAAAATGGCCACCCTGTAAATAAAAAAAAAAAAAAAACTTTCAATACAAGCAGTTTTGGTATTAGAATGGGCAGGAATTATTTTTTTCAGGGCAAAGGTTGTAAGGGTATCCCAATGTCGTGCCTTATCCCGACTGTATTACCGTTTTTTTCATTCTTCATTTTGGCGGGGCGCAAATTTTCTATTTTTGGCTGTCTAATTTGCATATGATAGCCACGTGTGTGTATATGTGTGTGTTGTCTGTACCGGAATTTCGCAAACTCATTGGGGTAGCTATCGAAAGTGAAAGGATAAAGGATAAGCGCTCAACGCGCTTGTGATTGCAACCTTGGCTTGGGCCGTTAACGGCTCTTGCATGCAAAATTGCAAAAATGGAAAATGCAAAACCGAAAAATAAAAAAAAAAAAAAAAATAATAATGATAAATGGGTTGCATCTAGACTCCATGCAAGGGCCTCAGCAGTCTACCAAACTCTCTGCTTGCCACACATTATTTGCCTATGCAATTTGCCTACGTGTTGGGCTCTTGACTGACCTTGCCACCAAAAGGGTTGCACAAGGGTGAGGCCGATGTCTCCTTAGCTTGTTCTTGTTTTTGGTTTTGTTTTTTCTTGGCGGCTGTCTAGGATGTCTGGGTTGGTTGTCTTGTGTGTTGACGATGTGTGTAGCTTCTTCACTTCAAAGTTGTTGCGATTTCTTGTCTGTTTTTGGCGCGCAAATTTGTTTTTTACCTCTTGAAGGCATATGGTAAAAAAAAACCAGAGCTGACCGGCTGTTTGCAGGGTCTGTAATCATTTGAGTTGATTATGAAAATTGCAGCTGAGTTTGCTAATGAAATGCTTATTTACAGTTGAGTTAAAGGCAGTTTCGTGTTGTTACGTAATCATATAGAATTTTACCAGCACTCTCTACTTAGAAACGATTAAGTTTTTAAAATGCTAGTATAAAAGTTTTATAAAGTTCTATTGCTTAATTTGCTCTTTAACTTTATTATTTGGCTTTAAAATATATATTTTTTTAAACTTTAAATTTCTGGGCTGGCAATGCTGTACTCCTAATGCCAGAGTTGTGGGCAATGTCAATAAAAATATTTGAATTAAAAAATACTTTGGAAAAAAATTTAATTAAATTTATTGAATTGAATTTTAAATCAAAATTATAATTAAAATTTTTTTTTAACTAACTGAGCATATTTTGTATATTTTTAAAAATAAATAAGTTAATTGCCGATTAATTAAATATTTACGTTGTCTAATCTGTATTCGATAGACTGTTTGTGGCTTATTTGAAACCAATCGGAATCAAATAAAAAGCGTAAGTTAAAAAATCAGTTTTGCCGACTTTAGTAAAATTAATTTTAAATCGTCAAAATGGGATTTAAAAATACTCTTTTGTATGAACGTTTCCTGAATGCCGATTGGGTTATAATAAGGCCTAAAAAGTTGATGTATCTCAGAGGCATTTGAAATTTAATACAATCGAAAAAAATTGATATTTACAAATACTGTTTGCTTTCGACATTTTCACCTTTGTATTTTTAATATCACTATTTTTTTGTATTTTCTTGTGTTGTTTTTGCATTGAATTTTAAAAATTGCTCACTGTTATCAAAAATGGTTTTCCAAAAAAAAATTTTATAAATCGTCCTGAAAATCAATCCTAACAATTTATTCGGATTCGTTGGGAAACCGAATTTTTTCTGATTCCAATTTCACCAAAACGAATTTTTCACGTGGTTTGAAACCGAATGTTTTGCTGCAAGATGAATTAAAACGAATCGGCAAATAAGGTTTAAAAAACCACGAATTTTAAACTGAACCAATTTTTTAAATATTCTTTGATATTCTTAGATTATATTTATGCCAACTTAAAGTTATATATCTATTGACAATTATTTTTAATTATTTTTTTTTCTGATTTAAGGCGTATACGCAGAATGCAAAAATATTTCGCACGGAATGACAAAATCATATGAAAAAAAATCACAAAAGGGATATATATGGGTTTTGTCATTCCGTGCGATTTTTTTTTGCATTCTGCTATAGGTGTTTAACACAAAAAATGCACGGCCATACCGAATTTTTTTTGTGTTCGTGTATGCCATACATATCATAGACGAACACATGACGATAAGTGCGACAGGGTTTCCGCGTTACACAAAGAAAATTTCGCTTGTAACAAAAATAGCTAATATTTTTGTGTACTCTTATTTAAAAGGTGAAATAATAAAAAATTTGCAATATTTTAATGATAATGAAATGTAAACAACATATAATAATAATAAGGTGCAGAGCTGCGGCAACCATGTCAGCTGTTTTGCATCAAGCAAAAATAACTTCGCGCCAAAAAGGTAAATATCGACAAAAAAATTCGTTTCCGGAGCACGCAAAAACGAATCCGAATAAAATTGTGCGGTTTGGTTTTTTCGTTTTCCGGAGCACGGCTGGATATATCGAATTTGATTTATCAATTTCTTTTTTTTGCGTTCGTGAGTGCCAGAAATCAAAATATATATACATTTATTATTAAAATTATTTCATAGCTACAATAATATAATTTATGAAAAAAAAATTTATATTTTTAATAGCTTATTATTAAGATAAGTACAATTTATGCATATACATATTTTTATTGTGCTCTCATATGATATAAATATAACTGTATTTCTTAGTTTTTAAAACGTTTCGCTTGCTTGAAAAATAATAAATAAAAGTATTTAAATGTTTTACAAATTAATTTATGCATATTATTTTATTTATCTATCTACGAAATAGTGACACATGCAGAGAGCAAGTTTAGTTGTTTCAGCTTATCTTTTACTACCTTTAAGATTACATCATATCAAAATTTAGACCGAAACATTTGAGGATCCGCTTTTGCCGCAACTGATTGTTTCAACTGACAAATAAATTTCCCATTAATGTTTTTTGCATACTAATTCAAGATGCTTTTAAGATAGATTCCAAGCTGAAACCATGAATATTTGTTTTAGTTTTGATTGAGTTATGTGTAGTTTAAAAAAAAGTCTGCTAATATAATTTTTTTGGAACTACATTAATTTCTACGATTTCAATCGCATTATCAGCCACCTAATGGCTCTGCTTATTCGTTAGCCATTTTAGCGCCACAAATTGGACAACAAATCTGCAACAACCGCCCCCTCCACCGGCTCGTGCTATTAAAATATAAATGCTCCTATTAAATAATACCGACAGCCCCCATTAAGCTATGCGTACTACTTGCATTAATTGTTTTTGTGTAGCTCGAAGCTCGGAACCAGTTTATGTCTTTTTTGAAAATTATGGCACTTTAATTACCAGATAGCTGGCCAAAGTATTTTGTTGTTTTATTTTTTCGGGCCAATCGCTTAATAAACAAACAGCAAAGCAAAACAACAAAATAAACACAATTATATGCATATAAATAAAAAAACGAGGGCAGGCTGACAAGTAATCGAACTGGCAAAAAAGGACTGCTCGATACAAAAGCGCTATAATATCTTTAAACGTTCTAATTATTGGGGTACTCAATACAGGCATACTTTTTATACCCTGTTGCTAGTGCTGGAGACACATCGATGTTATATCGATGCATCAATGTATCAAAGTTAAAAATATCTATATATATGTATGTATGTTGGCCAACATCGATTTTTACTTGCAGCACTACCTGTTGCAGATGACTTTATTATATGAAGAACGTCTCATTCCAGAATGAAGAGATATACATAGGCAGCCACAGTGTTTAAAATCTGGTGCACAAAAATTCGCAGCCATCTGTTGGTCTTCTTCGAAGAAGAATTCTTCTTATTCAACTGCTTCTTGGTCTCTGGTGTTATGCGATGGATACAATTCCAAAATGGCCCAAAGCAACGTCCTTATTGCATTTAAATATTAATAGACAAAATGGTTACATAATGAAGAACATCTGCTCGCCTGTTTCGGTCTCAAAATTAGAAGCAACATTCATTCACTAGCAGTCCATTACTATTCTATAGGTTTTGCTAACTGTAACTCAAAAAAAATTGTTCTCTTAAGGAATTCAAAGGTGGCAGCCCAAATGAAAAAAAAAAAAATTGTGATCAGTCAGCCTGGTGCCGATGGGCACTAACTTTAACTTTTTACCAAAAAATAATTAGCTTTTGCATTAAAACATAGAAGATTGAAGGCTTAGTTTTAGGGTAGTGGGGATAAGTGGATGTTTTGTTTAAATATCAACGTTCGGTTGCTTATTATGATCACATGAGCCTACATACCTATTTTGATGGTCCATCTCAGTGGCGTAGAAATATTTGTTTCATTTTTTTTCTTTGATATGATAAGTTAAATATTGCACAAAATTACCGGATGGGGGATTGATTCGCATGAATCCTTTATCCCCTATTTTCGCCATTGTGCCAGTTTGTTTATCTAATGTCTAATATTGCTGCAATTTATAAGGGAGGGCCTCTAAATGTAATACATTTTTCCAGCATGAAATAAAAATTTGATTTGAGCCATCTTCTACCGTGTGGCTTTCAAAATTTCTCTACTGAGGATATGGATATGAGACGATGAAAATGCTAGAATTGGTGATACTTCATGTTAATTTTATGAATCTATTGGGAGATCTATTGTCTGTTGGGAATTGAGGTTATTATTAGTTAGTTTTCATAGACGGCCGATTTCCTAATATATAAGCATTATTTAATAAATTAAATCTGCACTTAGATCAATTCTTACTTATACCCATCTGTGTTCGATAGACTGCCTAGGATTTTTTGCAACTAATAATAATTCAGCATATATCGAAAAATAATAGTAACTTACAAGCCCTGTTGCCCTTCTAACCTATGAGCAGAGTGTAAAAAAGTGGCTAACGCAATTTCTTGGCCAGTCCAATTACTTTTTAGCCCGCCCTTGTTTACAGATATACGAAAACCAAAAACAAAACCACAACAAAAAACCAAATTAATGCTAAATAAGAAGAAAATTATGCTAATAATTATAAGCAAGTGCGCCGGGTAGACGCGCCGTGAGCCAGACACGAGCTGCCTTTAACTGTGGCAGAGCAAGCGGGAGGGTGAGATGGTAAAAAAGTGCAGCCAAAATGCTAATCAAGCTCATTATCATCCAAATCAACGGAGTGCGAGTGAGCCGGCGCCAATGGCGGTACCCGAGATCTTCATTCATAAACACAGCGCTTAGTATATTCTGCATATATTTTTATTTTTTTTTTATATTTTATTTTTTTACTTGACGCATAATTATGCAACAAGTCCTTTCATGGATATACACACACACACACACAGCAAACGCACACCAAAAGGCGGCGCGTGCGCATTTAGCATAAAAAGCATAACCATAACAACAACAACCACAACAATATCTAAATATGCATAGAGAAAAACAGGATTTTCAGACACACCGAGAGAGAGAGAGAGAACTCTCACACGTTGAGCTTAGCACATTTGAAATTTAAATAATTTTTTTTTTTGTGCTAACTGCTAATTATCATGTAAATTGGTCTAAGGACCAAAGGCAAAAATGTTCGTCACCGTTGAATGACGAACGCTGTGGCTTATTAATTATGCCCAAGTGTCCAAAGGACAATAACCAAACAACAACAAGAGCAGCAAAAAAATGTAAACAAAACGTCACAAATATTGTTGACCTCGTCTGGTGTTCATTGTTGTTATTATTATTACTGCTGTCTGACCTTAGTTTGCATAATTTTTGACCTGCCCCACACAAAGACTGGAAAATGCCGAAAAAATGCATTAAAAAAAATTGAGTAAAAGTCGCCAAAAATATTCACTTAAATTAATCAATTTTGGCAGACATAAAAGTTGAACTAAAAAGATGGACTTAATTTCTAAGCTTAAGTTTAATGTGCATAGAAAACGTTATACTAAATCACAAACACAATGCAACAATGGAAATTTTTGTTATATAGATGTATCTATATATACATTCGCGCATACAGTAGCCACTCAGCAGCTAGAACCATTTAAGCTTTTTTTCTGCCAAGTCATTTATTTTTAATTATTTTTGTTGTTTTGATGAACAGTGCAGTCATTTCAATCAACAGGAGTCGAAATTTAAAAGATCCAAAATATTTTATTTATAAGTCTACTTATAATTATATTGTTTTGCAATTTAATTGCAAGTTTCAAGTTATATTTAGCGTATAGTTGATTGTCCCCTTACAAAGTGGTTCAATTTTATTATTTTGCAATTCAATTAAAAGCGTAAAGCTGTTAAAATTCAAATGCTACATTTAAACGGCAATGGACAGAAATAAATATTTGTTTTAAATTCAACTGAGGTTTTAATCGATCATTAAATCACTGCAAGGAATAAACTTTATGAAGTGTACTTAATTTATAACGCTAAATAGGCGCTAACAATAAAGTTCTTCAAGACATACTGAGCTAAAGATAGCAATCTGATTTCAACAAGAAAAGGTTCAAATTTTTGTTTTTCAATTAAATAAAATATCTGAATGTGTCAATAGTTGTTTAAAATTAAAAGGCTTAGAATTGGCTTACGGTTACGTTTTCAAGTAGTTTAAATAATCACAGCTAAGCTGAATAATTGTATACCCTGTATCTTTCTTAATATAAAGTAATTAATACCCAGTTTTTTTAATCATATTAGATAAGTGCAGAGAACGATTAAAATCGTTTATCTAAAAAGTATCTCTTAGGTTGCTGTAAGTAAAATGTTTTGATTTTGATTCTAAGTTAGAATTTTTGAGAATTAATATACATTTTAAAAGTAAGTATATTTTTGCTATTTTGAGACCTAGTAGACTGTTAATTAAAATTAATTTCGAAAAATTGATAATCCTAATAAACATGGAACAATAATATTATAAGAACTAAAAATATTTGTTTTTTTTATGTACTTATGATGATTTTTTCACAATATGAATATTATCCGAGAAAAAATTAACTAAAGAAAAACTAATCAAGAAATAAGGATCGAAACCGCATAAGTAATAAAGTTTTTTCATTATTGAAAAATTAAAATTTTGTTTTAAAATAAAAAAAAAATAATTTTTCTTTCAAAATTAAATAATTGTATATGTTGCCAATATACTTTCCAAGGCAATATACATTATTTGGTGCAAAAAAAGATGCAAAGGCGGTAGAAAAACTTTGGATATATGCAGTTTCTGGAAAATTTATATTTTTGTGGTAGTTTTTTATAAGCAAATGTAAATTTTTCTAAGATTCCGTACATATAATTTTGTTTATCAGTTTAATTGCTTTAATACTTCAAAAAAAATCAATCAAAGCTTATGTCCATTTTATGATTAACAGTCAAGGACAAATATTTCGTTTGAAGTGCAATGGCAACTTTTTATAGATTCTGAATTTTTTAATTTTTATTGAATCTATATTTTGTACAGAGAAAGAACACTGCGTTTTAAATCTGTAGTGATATTTGTAGTCGAATCACTTCACAAAAGTTCCCTTGGCAAAACGTTATAATTTGTGAGCAACTACTGTACTTGGTATACTGTTTGTATCTATGCAAAACGTCTGCGAATCAATAAAATCAATGCACAAACACACACTTACACACACACACACACACACACACACACACAAACACACACTCTGCTTAACTGTAACTGAACTGGACGTCCGTTCAAAACCAAGTCAAATAACTGCAAAACAAAAGAGAACAAAATACTTAACGCGCCTTTCTTGCAAAACTAACTGAAATCCCAGCATCGAAAGAAACTCTTTTGAGGCGTCGGAATGGGAGTTTTATATGTATGTAAAGCGCTTTTCATTGAAACATTCGCATGCAAATTTATTGGCACGATACATTTCAATTAATGTGCGACTGATTTTACAGTTGTACTAGCGCGTTAGATGGACAGATAGATGGATATGTAGATAGATAGCACAAGATGCTTTGTAGTACTAGTAGTAGTATGGTAGTAGTAGCAGTAGTTGGTTCCAAGTAGTGACCAACACCCGCCCATTACACAAAGCACGCCCCCCACTCTCTACTACAACTACGACGGCGACACAAAACGAAAGCAAAAGTAAAAGACACGGTTCCGTAAGGCAGACAATTTTTCTATTTCCACGTCCAACGTGCAAAGCCAATGCCGCGCTCCGTAAGGAACACGCACTACTGAGCAAGGCAAAGCTTACGCCCGTACATAAGTGAGTCCTGCTGCAAAAGCTTCTCGCTGTTATCTGTGGCTGATAAAAGAGCGCAGCATTTGAGTGCTTGCTTGCTCTTTTGCGCACACGGACGAGTGAGTGTACATCGTCGTTCCCGGCTAGCTTTTGTGCAATTAAAAATGTCACTCTGCATTGGAATCTACCAAGTAACGTTTTGGATTTTGGTGGGCGTCGCACTGGAAGCAGCCCAATAGAGCGCAAGTCCGACTTCCAGTGTAAATAGCAAAGCTATATACACAGGCTATCTTGCTTGTGTAAGTGCGCTGGCTTGCGCATTGCGCAGCAGCTAGCTCGCTTGCGCGCATTACAAGCAAAGCATGGCCGTGCGCATAGGAAGACGGGTTGAAAACTGGTTTCCATGTGGTTTGACGTCGTCGTCGCCGTCGTCGTTGTCGTTTGACGTTGAGAGCGCTCCGTAGCGACGTTTGCCGCTGCATGACGTTAAGTTCACTTTGATAGCTCGACGAGTTCGCACGTGAATTTTTCCCATAGGCTCTGCCGTAGCGCGTAGCATTTTGCATTGTGACTTGTCTCTTAAGTGCTCCAATAGTAGCACCAACAACGACAACGAAAGTTTATCAATTCGTGTGCGCTTAAGTTTGAAACACAAAAAACCAGAACGCGGCAAGCTAAAATTTTTACGCGGCTTTAACAAAAAAAAAACCAAATTCAAAACGAATGTATCCAAAGCCGAGCCCCAAATGTGCTAAGTGTTTTGTGTGGTTTGTGTAGTGTTTGTATGCATATTCTGTCGCTCTGGCCAATCAATCGCATAAAGTTGCATAAATATTTAGTAAAAACGCGCAACCAACACCTGCAACACCGAAAAAACAACAACGACAACAACCAGTGAGCAAGCGAGACCGACTTAATTAAAATTAATAAACTGCGCAACTAGTCAACATCCATCGAATACAGCGAACGTGAATATTCATTTGTGAACAAACTGAACCGGTTCGCGCGCAGCATCTTGTGAAAGACCGTCGGTGGTACGCCGGTCTATTGCCGTCAGTTGTGGTCGGCTATCTAAAGTGTTTTAACTCAGCGCTTTGGCGCTGACTTGTTGAGCCGCCCGAGCGTTTTGTCGCCACGGCCGCTCCCCCCTTTTGTGTGTCATCGGTGCCAGGTGCCAAAGACTTCAAGACGGTTGCCTCACGGTTCGAGTGGAATGAGCATAGGGACACTGGTCTTCCTTTTGATCGATCGGTCTTCAAAGTCGTTAAACTGAGCCCCAACTTGGAGCCCTACCCCGCCAGCGTGGAGGGCCTGAACAGCCCTAGAGCGGTGGGGATGGCCGCCACCTCGTATATGACACCGCCCAGCGGCGATTTGGACATGGCGCTGGGTGGCGGTGGCTATCACACCTCCTCGCCGCGCTCGGCCACGGATGCGGGCGAAATGAAATACATGCAGCATCATCATCATCATCATGCTGCTAGCGCACACCATCAGCTGCCCTCTTCACCCAGTCCGAATGCCATACAAGGAGGCGGTAATGGTAATGGCTCCGGCGGCTTAGGCTTGGCCGGTTCTGGTCTGAGCTCTATCACGCCCAGCTCTGGGCTGGGCTCTAATCCTTGGACTGCACTTCATCCGGATCCTTGGGGTCTGCCCACACATCACACGCATCATCATCCCGCTGCGGCTGTTTCTGCCGCCGACACTGTCAAGCAGGAAATGTCGCATCTCTCGCAACAAACACGAATCCAACAGGGCATGGCTTCGCCCCATGCTGCCTGGCATGCTCCACATGCGGGTCACTACGCTCCCACTGGCGGCTCACCGCTGCAATATCATCATGCCATGAATGGCATGCTGCATCATCCCGCACATGCTGCTGCTGCCGCTCATCATCAGAGCGTGGCGCCACTGCATCATGCGCTGCGTGGTGAGTCCCCACAGCTGCACATACACGCCCATCATCTGGGCGGCGATCGTGATGCCATCAGCGGCGGCGAGGAGGACACGCCCACATCCGACGATCTAGAGGCATTCGCCAAACAATTCAAGCAGCGACGCATCAAGCTTGGCTTTACACAAGCCGATGTCGGTCTTGCGCTGGGCACGCTCTATGGCAATGTGTTCTCTCAGACAACCATTTGCCGCTTTGAGGCTCTACAGTTAAGTTTCAAGAACATGTGCAAGCTGAAGCCACTGCTGCAAAAGTGGCTGGAGGAAGCGGACTCGACCACAGGCTCGCCGACCAGCATTGACAAGATAGCGGCGCAGGGTCGCAAGCGTAAGAAACGCACTAGCATTGAGGTGAGCGTCAAGGGTGCTCTGGAACAGCATTTTCACAAGCAGCCGAAGCCGTCGGCTCAGGAGATCTCGGCATTGGCAGATTCATTGCAGCTGGAAAAGGAGGTGGTACGTGTCTGGTTCTGCAATCGTAGACAGAAGGAGAAGCGCATGACGCCGCCGAATACGTTGGGCGGAGATATGATGGATGGCATGCCACCAGGTCATATGCATCATGGCGGCTATCATCCGCATCATGATATGCATGGTAGTCCCATGGGTACACACTCGCACAGCCATAGTCCGCCCATGCTAAGCCCACAGAATATGCAATCCGCGGCTGCGGCACATCAATTGGCGGCTCACTAGCAATCAGAAATCCAGGAGTCGAACTCAGCTGCAGCTGCGTCCACTCCTGCATCCAGTCTGCACCAGCAGCAGCAACAGCAACAACATCAGCAACAACAGCACCAACAACAGCAACAACAACATACGCCCAACACGCCTTCGTCGAGCGCGGGATCCTCGACAACCATGACCACGAATGTAATGTCACCGCAGAGTCCGCTCGGCGGCAGTGGCAATGGTAATGGCGGTGGAGCTGCTGGTCAGAACAATAATAATAACAACAATAATAATAGCACAAATAACAACAATAATAACAACAACAATGACAACGAACACTTGTCCCAGGTGAAGCAACAACAACAACAGCAAGCATCGTCGATAGCAGCCGCTGCAGCCGCTGCTATGTACATCGATCCGATGCGCTATCAACACCCGCACCATCATCCACATCAGCATCCGCACCTGAATCCCGCGCACCACCCGCATCTCTTTCACACCAGCGATCAGCAGCATGCTGCACTGCAGCATCCAACCGCTGCGCACCATGCGCAGCACCTGCAGCAGTCACAGCTTTCGCCAGGCGCCAGTAGCAACAGCGGCGCCTTGCAAGCGCCCACCTCGGCTTCGCCCTCGTCAGCCTCCTCGGTGCTGGGCGTAGGCAGTGCGCATTTGAATCTCAATCCGCACTCAGCGTTGCATCAGCACCATCACTATCAGCACCATCACCACCAGCAGCACCACCATCACCAGCAGCAGCAACAGCAGCTGCATGCGCGACGTCTCTTTGAGCTGAGCCTGCAGTTTGGTGCTGCAGCGGCTCCGGGCGCAGTGCGGCACTTTAACTCGTTTGGTGGTGGTGGTGCAGGCGGTGAATAGCATTCGTCGGCCGCCTGGTTCGGCTACGAGTCCTCGTAGGACGCGTTGCTGAGCGGGTGGCTGTGCAAACAGGAGCCGCAACTCTAGGAATCAGTGAAGGAAGCGATTCTTCGATTCGTACAAGGCAAATCGAATTACCAGTGCATTAATCTGTGTTAAAACTTCAAACTAGTTAAGGGAGAATTGATAAATAAAAATAAAGCAGGATGATTGCGAGCAAAACAGACAAAATGGCCGCAAGTGGCCCCCAACCGCCCCAATTTTTTGTTTAAAGTTTAAAAAACTTACTTAAAATATAAAATAACTAAAGTATAAATTTTAAAAAATAAACACACGCAATTAAAATCAAACGTGAAACCAAGTGATGTTGTTAAGTAAACCTAAACGCAAGAAATTTTAAAATTTAAAATTAAAACTAAATTAAATAGAGTGCGCAAAGTGTTAAAAAAAAAACAATTAAAAGCAAGCCAAAACTCAGCAGTCAAGCAAGAGCCGAGCTGTACAAGGTAAATGTTTACTAAGCATACTTTAGGGCGCACACGCCCACTTTTTAACACTTTGACGCCAAGTAGCAAAAGAAAAAATAAAAAATAAAAAAATAAAAACTTAAAAATTAACTAAATAAAGTAGCGAAAAATTAGCAGCAAAACTGCTCTCAATTGGTTGACCCGATACGAGCGCCAATTTCGGGTCTAGCTAGGATCTTCTATTAACAGCTAAAAAAATTCAAGCCAGCCGTGCATATATATTATATATATATAGCCAGTAGTCCGTACTATAAAATAGTTGAGCAACCGCACATACTAAAATTAAAAATTTCAATTTAAAAACTAAACAAATTTTGAAGTAAACGAAATCGAATCGAAATTTAAAAAAAATTAGAATTTAAAGCGCGCGGCGGAATATACAACATCTGTAAATAACTACAGTTAAGTCATATTTTTTAGCTTTAAATGCAATTGTAGATTTTTTAATATAAACAATATAAGTAAAATAAAAAAAACAAACAAAAAACAAACTTAAACATAAATTGTAATTCTTAGGTGGTAAAAATAAATAGGCACTTGAAGTTTAGTTACTTAGTACTGTACTTTCTCTATAGGTATATAAGCAAAAGCCCCCACAAAAGTGAAGAGACACACTTAGCTAAATCTTAAAATTAAAAAAATAAAAAACAAAAAAAAACACACACAAGTAATCAAATTCAAAATGCTAAATTGTAAAATATACCTAATATATATAAATTGATGTACATTAAACTTAAATGTAAAAAAAAGCGTATATGAAAAACTGAAATTATTTCAAACAAAAATGTATGTGTAAAAAAATAAAATTATTATGAACGTGCTTAGTGTTTTTTTATATACAAAACTTTTATAAAAGTGACAGTTTTTTAATTTTTTATTGTATAAAAAATAGTAAACATAAAATGAAAATTTTTAACTATTACTTAAAATTGCTTTTAATTTTTTTTGGGTGTAATTAAATTAAATTAAATTTAAAATGAATATACAACAAAAAAAAAAAAAAACACAGCCTATGTTTAGTTATTTTGTTTGGTACGTTGAAAACTATGAGATGATAAAGCTGATGAAGTTGAAAATAAAAAAAAGTAATTATTAAAAAAAAACAAAAAAAAAAAAAAAAACAAACAGCAAGAAAAATATTTAAAATTAAGCCATGCCCTCAATTGTATAATAAATTATGCTACAAAAAAATGGAAGCACCAAGTCAACAAAGCGGTATATTCCAAAACACACATACACAGAGACAAACCCACACACATACACAGACAAATTACATATACACATACGAAGAAGAAAAAAAAAAACAAAATACAAAACAAAACTCTTAAAAAAAAAAAATAAAAAGAATATTATTCGAAAAAAATAAAAAAATGTGCAAATGTCCTTTTATTATTATTTAATTAGCGCTTATTTATTCCGCTCATTTAGTGGCAGGCCCCATGGCAACTGCAGGGAACATTTTATTAGCTGTCGTTGCATTTGACAGTTTTACAACCGAAACGATTTTATTTGTTCTTGTTGTTGCTGTTGTTGTGGCTCCGATTCAATACGATTCCGATAATTGCGCGTTTTAACTTTTTGTTTGTTTAAAGTGTTCGAAAAACCATTAACAATTAAGTGGCATATAATGCGATTGTCTACGTCAGAGCAATTGGTAATTAACTAATAACATCCACTTGGTAGTTCTTTGTGTTGTTTTTGTTGTTGTTGTCATTATTCGCTTTGGGATCATTAATGAAAGTTGTCATAGCATTTGATTAAATACATTTTTTATAAGGTCTAAAAACGTTCAAATCCTCTTAATGCTCTATAATTTAGCGATGCTAGTTTTTTTTCCTTATTATTATAACTTACGTATCAATAAGTTTATGAATGTAACCTGCTATTTGTTTTTACTTCATTCTAAATTATATAATTATGTATATTTAGTTTTAATTTAATTTCTTCATCGTAAATTTAAAAAAAAAAATAATCAATAATATTTTTTAGAATATGAAATTTTTTGTATTAAGAACCCAAATAGTCTATTTGATATTATCAACTAATAGTTAGCCAATTTTATTTAAGTACATGTTTATTAATTACGTAAATTAAGTCTTTGCCACCGTGATTAATATTATTACTTCCTTGATTATACAGAGTTATATCTATTTATAAATTAAATTAAAATTATGCTCAGTGTCAATTATGCTATATACAAGAATCTGTTGTTGGTTTCTTTATCTCGGGCCTCAAGAATCATAGTCAGAAGAAATCATGGCCAACAATCATAGCTTATTTTAACTTAAATCGATTCCGATGTACAGATTTCAAAAGTTTTATTTAAAAAGCAAGCTAAAGTATAGACTTTTGTGAGCTGAGAAAAAAAATTTGCCTCTATTTTTATGGTTAAAAATGCTGCGTAGATATTATATGTAGTGTTGTAAAAAGCCCCAATACCTCAAACGATTAACATATTTTTTAAACCATTTTTTTTCTGACAAATATCCAAAACTCAAAAAAATTAAGCAGTTGCAAGCAGTCGTCATAGTTAATTTTTACCTTTATGCCTCATTGTTAGACTTGCTCGCGTAACTGTGGCATGCTTGCATATATGCACGATAAAGTGAACACCCCAATTGTGCTCATTTAAACTTAAATTTTTTGAAGTCTCTAAGCCCAATGATTTCAGTTTAAATATGTTTTTTTATGCCTTAAAACTCAAGATGGCCTGACGTTTGAACCTATACTAATCAAAATTATCATAAGTTGCCTTACTAAACTGCTTATATAAAAACATTCTCAGTTTCCTAAATAATCTTATTCACCCCAATTTGAAGTTTAATTCAAGTTTAATTTTTAACACGCGTGGCGAAAACATTTTTTTTGCCCAATTAAGTATAAACAAAATCATAAAAATTGTTTCAATTTGTTTGCTCACTGTACTGGCATTTTTATTTAAACTTATAATTTAAATTCATATAGCCGCAATTATATTTGACTTTTATTAACAATTTCATACACATTTTATTCAAAACAATATTTGGCAATTTTTTTTCTTTGTAATTTCACATAAATATTGCATCAGCCTTTGGACAATATAGCTTTTAATAATATATATACTAAATCACTAATAAAGCTAAAACGAAGCTCACATATTTTAAAGCCAGTTTTAGTCTTCAAAAACAATAACAAATAAATAATCCTTTAATGTTAATACAGAAGCGCAAGTGCAATATTTATTTATATATTTTTTATAGCAAAAAAAAACTGTTGTTTATCAAAACAAAAGCCGTTTTATTTTTCTTTTAGTTTAATGTTAAACTGATTTGATTGAAGCTCTAATTTATGCTAAACTTTTGTTATTACAGCAGGCATGTAGTTGAATACCATAAAAGATATATCGCATAACAAATATAATAAATTTAAAACATAATAATATGTAATGCACAAAACAAAAATAAAATAAAATAATTGAATATTCATTCGCTTGCTGCACTCAGTGTACTGTCTGATAATTACTATTGAAATATAAAATGGCAAGCAAACTCAACAAATATAAAATGAAAAATGAAATATAATATATATGTATATAGTAAAAAAACATGGCCACAAAAGCAACCACCTATAATAACCCAGCAATAACCCACCCATACATAACTTGTCTGTATCTATGAGGGGGGTGTCCAATGTGGCTAACTAATACTGCTGCACGCACACTCCTACACACATTGTACATACTAGTAGATAAAGGCAGGCCAAAATGTACGAGAGTGGTCGTTAAAAGCGCGCACACACACGCACATAACTATGTACAGCAACAAATAGGGAATGTCTATATAAAAATGATGTTAGGCTAAATAATGAAATATCGAAGTTTGTATGCTCTCTTTTCAACAAAGTTACGTTAATAAGAGTATTTAGGCAGCGGAGCAAGTTTAGAAATTTTGTCGCATTTTATAAAACAGTAGTTTTAAAAAAAATAAGAACAATTTGTACAAAATTGGGATACACTGCAACTCTGTTTTCGGATTTTGAGAATTTTATAAAACAGTATTTAGAGAAAAGCTAAGCTGGAATTTTCATATTAACTCGATATGAATGCATTCATGTAAAGCTTTATTTTGGACATTTTTAAAAAACTTTAATTTTTTATAATTTTCCAAATTTTACAAAATGTGTTCAGATTTTATTACTTTGTTTTAAGAAATATTTAAAAAAAAACCTTTTCTTTCAAAAGAACTTATGTAGGATATAAAGCAAAATTCTATTTTTGCCACGTTCTGTAGTATTGAAAAAGTTTTTTAATTTATTCCAAGAGTATTTTTTTTTAAATTTTGTACATCAAAAAAGAGATTTTTTGAAATGGTTTATTTTTTAAAATTTGTATTAACAAAAAAATGACTCCATCCATTGAAAATTTTAATTAAAAAAAAAGAGAATTTTTATGCGTTATGTGATAAATATAATTTTTTCATTTAAGTAAGTACATTTTTCCAAACATTGAAATGCTGACGAAAACAAGATTTTACAAGAATATATTTTTAGTAGTAACTGTGATATTTTTCTAAAGATACAAAATTATTTCCTCCGCTTATCATTTATTTTATTTATTTATTTATTTTTTTTATTTTTATATTTTTCTACATTTATTTATTTCCGACAGCGCTAGTATTTAGTATAATTTTTTGTTTGGCAAAAATATTTAATATTTATTTTAAAAGATTATGTAAGTTAATTATAATTACATCATGCCTAAAACACGTGAACAAATTATTTATATTTTTAAGGTAATGCTAATTTTTTGAGCATTTTAATAAGTGCTCAGAAACTTTTTTGTAATATCTTTATATAATATAAAAAAATTATTTCCTCCGCTCATCATTTATTGTAAGCTCGACGAATATTTTCAAACATTTTCATTCTTGGAGCTTCGCATAGTGTTAGCATATCTTATGCATTTATTTATTTTCAACAGCGCTAGTATTTAATATTTATTTAAAAAATTATGTAAAATTAATTGTCATTACATCTAACAAACGTCAATAAATGATTTATTTTTTAATGTATTTTAAATTTTTTAAGCATTTCCAAAAGTGCGCAGAAACTTATAAGGCTCTAATTAAAGAGTACACATATTAAGCACATTTTATGATAAAAATTACTAATATGCGCGAACAAATTGTGGTTTTCAATGCTTTTTTTTTGTTGTTCTTATATACCATACTTATTTTATTATTATTTTTTATGTCTCCTTGTGCGTGCAGTGCTTGTCCGACTTTCAACATTTTCATGATTATATATTTTGAGTAGACATTTTTTTTTCATTTATTATTTTGCGTGTTTTAGTTTCTGCTCGCGTTTTTTTTCTTGTGTACTTTATATATGTATATATGTGTATATAATTTCATTTTTTTTTTGGCTGCGTGCATACAACCGTGTCAATAATTACCCGTGGGACTGACACGACCAACGAGAATCATTCAAATGTTGCAAAAGCGGCAGCGTCACTGCACAGCAGCAGAGCAGCGGTGCGGCGTCCAACAACTACCACAAACAATGGCTAAAAACAAAAGCAAAGACAGAGACAGTCAGTCAGCCGGCCAGTCGGCCAACAAGTCAGCCAGTGAGCCAAGGCAGAGTAACAAGCACAATGGCAAAATGCTGGATAGCCAAAACCAAAAAGAAAAAAAAAATAAGACGTCGCAGTCGCTGCTGCCATTGTGGGCCTCTTGGTAACAGCCATAGAGCTGGCCCAGGCCAAAATGGCTGACACTAGTCAACGTCAACGACAAGAGCTGACGAACTGGCCAGCCAGTCCGACACCCCAGACAGTCAGCCAAACACTTACTGACTGACTGACTGCGTGTTGGGCGACTTTCCACTGGGCCAAAGTGGTTGCCGCACTCTGGTGGTTCTGACTTCTGGTGGTGTCACTGGCGGTGGTGCTGAACGTAGCTTTGTTGTGCTCATTATCTATGCTTCCTTTGGGAATTTTCATTTTCCGTTTTAAAGCTACTACTATGTGCTTGTTGTGCGTTCGTGTGCGACAGTTCCAAAAAAAAAAAAAATACACACACATACATATACACAATACAAATATATAAGTACAGTTCAAGTTCTTTAAAACGTACATTTATTTATATAATAATATGCTCCACATAGTTTTTTTTCCTTTCATGAGCTCAGCCGTTATTTCCAAGAAGTCGATTCTAAAAGAAGCCTTGACATTTTTGGCCTCAAAATAATTGGGAAAAATGTTCAGATCCGGTTTATGAGAGATTCTGAACTTATTCTAAACAATTTCACACTCAGCCGTAAAATCTGTTGCTAGTGTTTTTCTCTAACTAATTGTTTGTTACGCTTACAATTAAAATATTTCACATCTGTTTATATATAGCGTGAAAACTCATCTGATTACAACCTGTACAAAAGCTAAGGGGTATATGAAGTTTGTGCAAATGTATGTAACAAGAGAAGAAGACATCGCCGTCGCGACGCCCCAAACTTACTTCGAATATGTAAAATAGGACAAAAGAAATTGATCTAGAGATGTCTGACCTTAACTGACAACTAACTTGCTTAGACTTTTTGATGAAAGAGTAGATACATATAAGAAAAAAAGTCCTATGTTTGGATTCCGGCCAGGCTACAAATCAGACTAAAATCGAACTGGTTCGAGCACTTATGATGGTGTAACTGCTAGGCTTGAACCAAAGCCATCATCTTTATATAGATAAATGTAGTAATCAAATTTTTTAGTCATTATTAAATCATCCAGTGGCGAATCCAGAATTTTTATGTTACGTAGGTACTTTTAAATTTTAGTATCATTAACTAACTGATTCATTTGAACCAATAAATAAATAAATGTACCTATTAATAAAAAATTATAAGAATACCTATATTTTTTTGAACATCAGTAAAATGAAGGTACAACGGTTGCCACGGCGGGTTTGAAATCGAAAGCCCCCTCGTAAATCCGCAACTGAAATTCTCTCGATTTTCTATTTAAGCCCTTTCCTTTAAACAAAATGCTAGAGTTTATAGACTTTGCTTAAAGTATTTTATTCGTGCCAATAACATTATAATACCAGTAATGCAAATTCGTTGAAACATGAAAAATTTTCTATTACTTAAAAATTAATTTACAAGCCTTAATTTAAGCGAAAAAATTTGGTTATGAGATCCCAAACAGCTTGCAGCTCTGGTAAACAAATAATTTATATCTTAGGACTTGAATACAATTGTTGCATACCAAATTTTGACGGATGTTATTTTTAGGGTGACCACATTTTATTTATGCTATGCTTGGTATGCTGTTTTTTCTGTGTGAGAGAGTTTTATTTTTGAGAAATTCGCCAAATTTATATTTTTTTAAATATAAAGTTGAATTTGTAATTTCTTTGCTGCTTAGCATCAAAATAAAATATATATTGTGCTAACAAATAACCAAAACTTTATCTTTTATGACACATTTATGTAGCTGATTTATGTTGCTAGCATTTTTACCATTATGCCTCCTTGTTAGTGTTGTTCACATCATTAGCTGGGCATTTCTGCCCGACAAAATGAACACCCCTAAACAATTTAAAAAATTATGTTTATTATAGCTTTCACTTTTCCATTAGCAAACATTAGTAGAGTCTCCTAATTGTTACGATAATAGCTACTTCCAAAAACTACTTTAGTTTTAACTATCTGTATTGTAAAAGTAATTAAAACTGAGGCACGCTTATACATAACTGATTACGATATAGGCAGGTTTCACTGTACGAGTTCATAGAGTAGTTTACTTGTTAAGCCTTATATATATATATAGTTCAAATATACATGTTTTTAAGCTTTTTCGACATTCGTTCGACTGACAGAATTGTTTTGGCCGTTTGGGTCATTCTAGCAATATAAACTACACTAATTACAAAATTTATTGGCTTTTAAAGCAAATGCATTAAGTCAATGCAGTGAATGCTGGGGCAAAAATACATTTAAGTGCCTACTAAACTCCCACAAGCGAATTATCTGAATCTTTTAATGTAAGCAAGCAATCGAGCCAACGAAAGAGCGATTGAACAAGGCGTCATTTAGTGAGACACCTACCTAACCGAATGACAGTGAGACAGACACCTTCAACAATACACACACACAAAGGTACGAGATAGATAGATACTGACTTCATCAAGCAAAACCTAGACAAACAATACGGGTTCTCTATATATGGGATATTATGATACAGTGTCATAGTAATTTACACGGGCTGCTTGTATAGTTTCAAGTGTCAAATGCTTAGAGATTTGTTGAGTATACAATCTTTCGTTAAAAAAGAATTGTAAAAACATTTGAATCAGAAGCTAATAATTGTAAAGTTTTCAAATAACTCTTATGATATTGTAGAGCATATTCATTAGTTTTTTTTTTTTTTATGCTGAATATATTGGGTTTTCCAATAAGCGGTGTTATTTTGGTATTCAAAGAAAAATTTCATTTTTTGCGATAAATGATCGGATGTTGATTTCATAATAAAGAGAAAGGTATGCCGTTAATAATGAAAAACAACATCAGCCAAATAGCCACCACGACGACGCCTACAGGACCATATCCTTTTCATGAAATTTTCCATAACCAAATCGCAAAGTGGCTGCCCTATGTCCTCGATAGATCCAATGACCCCGCCGGACCTTAAACCGCACCAAACAGTCACACGTTGAGGATGGAGAGGCTTCTCAACAATAACTCTTGGGTTTTCCGAGCCCCAGATGCGACAATTTTGGTTTCCGAGGTGGAAATGGGCCTCATCAGTCAAGATGATTTTTCGATGGAAGATTTTCTCCATTTTTGTAGTGAATTTTAATAATTTCAATGCGTTGTTGACGCGTGTATCGTTCCATTTTTAGTAATGGCAGTTTCTACTTGTCAAATGTCAAAGAATAAAAGCTTCAAAAGTGACAGCTACCGAAATACCGGGTGATTCAAAATAACACCTCTTGTTGGAAAACCCTATAGTATAACCGCAAGAAACAAAAATCGTTTTTTGGTTTGGAGGTCAGACCATGTGGCATACATCCATAAAAAAAAGTATTTTGAAGATATTTTCAGAACTTTGATGTGATGGGGTTTTTTTTACTTTGGATTCGAAAAACATATTATTAAGGGGTAACACCGGTGTAGTACGGGTTTTTTTAAGGTAATTTTTACATTTTTTTCAAAGAAACTTTATTTTCTATTCATAATCCAAATAGGTGACGATATTATAGTACGTATTTTGAGCTACAAAAATTAATTTTTGCAAAGTATTAAAAAAAAATAACACCTGTAGAGAGAGCTACGAGTATATGAGTAATTTTCCGAGAGGCCTCAACGGCTGCAGCTTTTTGACGTCGCTACTGGTCTGAAATCTAAAGACATTTTTTGAAAAAAAAATTTTTCCTTCAGAGAAAAACCATGTAAAATGAGTTGTAAAGTAAAAAGTTTTTATTATTTCGACAATAGCCTACAAAATGATGTTATAAAGTTTTTGTCAAAATTTCGAATCGATCGGATAAGAATTGACTGAGTTATTCGTGAAGCCATTCGAAAAACGTGGGTTCGAGAAAATCGAGTTTTAAGTTTTAAAACTGGCCCAACCGCACGGCGGTGTGCCATGTGCCCGGCGCTTATAATTGGGCCAAACATTTTGTTTTTTTTTAATCACTTCGAGACATTATTTCTAACATATTTGTCTACCAATTTAGCTTAAAAAAAAAAGATTTTCTGAAGATTCCACACTTACCCCTTAACATCGCCAGACACACGGTCAAGACAATTTTTTGCGCATTCAAAACTTAGCTAAACAAAAAAAAAAACATTTTTGTGTTCCAGGTAAAGTATACTACATGATTCCAAAAATCTCCATCACGTCAGGTTTCTAAAATAACCTTAAAAAAAACATATAAAACAAGGTATCTTGATCTTGCCACTGAAACTTCTCAATCGCTTATTATAAAGTCCAAATGAGGAGACAGACTTATACACTAAATACTGAATTTAAAATTTTTTTTTTAAACTCTTCGTGTTATAAAAAAAAAATTAATCTTGAATGTATATGCTTCAAATAAAGATACAGGAAAGCTCAGTGATATCGGTTATTGGCAGACAATAACTTTGTTATAGAGGGGGGGGGATTCCAACCGGTGCAATTACTATCGTACTTACAGAACACAATGATTCAAGCTAAAGGTGTAATAGAGGGGCAGGTACAATTTTCCCCTCGGATCTCTCTACGGCCCTGTGGATACTAGTACATTTACAAGGTCGTTCATTTACGCTAATAAATGGAAATCGGAGGGCTGTAGGAGTACACATTGTTCATATTTTGAACAGCTTTAAACTTTCTTAAGCATTACAAACACAGCATTAAAAAAAATTAAGCTTTGAAGCTGAATTTTAAAAAACAAAATTTTTGAAAGTCATACTTTTCGAAAATATCACCAGGAACTGAACCACCAACAAAAGACTTCTGGTTAAAATGTTGGCCAAATCTTGGCCTTCTGATGGGTACAACGCCGCGTCCCGTCTAAAATAATGAGCTTAAAGTGAATTCGTAGAAAAGCCGTCCGTCACGTAACGAAATGAGATGTATTAACAAATGGTAACAGCATACGTAGGCGTAGCTGAATTGGCTCGAGTACCATGTTCGATTCTCAGTCGAGTAAAATATTTTTTTTCACTATTTGGCTTATAATTTTTAGTTCCATTTTGCATATAATTTTTGTACAATATATAATTTATTAATATTTTGTATATTATTTTTGAAGAATAAATTTTTTTCCTTAAATATGAATTGAAACTTTTTTTTTTTTTCCGTGAATATTTACTTTTAATAAGTCAGCATCTTGTAAGTTATTCAAAGTTTTTTCAACACAACTTTAGATTTAGCAAAAGTGCATGATACACTTACATATTCATTGAACCGCCCTCGCATGCAAGTACATTGCACACAAATACATATATCAATCTAATAAACAAACGCAATTGATGTCTGAACCATGACATTGTCGCTGTATTTGTGTGTGTGTATAAGTGTATTTGTGCAGTTATTAATGGCTTTATTGGCATACCAATTTCATATATACCTACATACATACAAATGTATATGCACATGTGTAGACTTTGGCAAGCAAATTGGCAAACCAACAAACATCAGAGACGGCCTAAAGACAGAGACCAAGAGCCACTGACAACTGCACCACAGTGTCAAAGCCAACCACTTTTGGCCGTTTTCATTACATAGTACATATGTATTTTGTACATAAATCTGTGTATCTGTTTGAGTCTGTTTGTTTGCGCACATTTTTAACGTATAAACAAAACTTTAGCAAAAGGCTGGTGGGAGCACTGGTTGGGCCCGCCCGCTGACTAGTGTGAGTAGTGGAATAGTGTAATCCGGCACACAGTCTAATTGCAAAGCGCCAAAATTTTTCTCACATACATTGGCGGCATTACCAGATGGAGAGTCTAGGCACGGCCAGTGGCGGCGCTTGACATTTGGCAAATAGCTCAACAAGGTCGTCCAGCAGCCGACAGTAGACAAGATAGCTATCTAAACGTAAGTTGCAGATACTGAACCATGTGCTAAAGTATTTGTGTGTGCCTGTGCGTGTGTGTGTGTGTGTGTGCTTCGTGAGCAAGTGCAGCATGACGTTTAGCGCATAGAATTTCAAATTTAAATTTTATTGCAGCGGCCGTGAGTGGCAACAGCAACAACAACAACAATCGCCAAAGGCGTCGCATCGGCAGCTAATGCGCCAGTGTATTGGCGGTCAAGTGCAAGCGTCAACTTGTCCACAACAACAACAACCATAGCAACAACAATGACGATGATATCGATGGCATAGGCAATACGCCTTAAAAGCTTTTTAGACTTATTTATACCTTGCACTCATGGGGTACATAAGATATTTCAGATAGGCGAACTATAAATGGTTCATATAAAAATGATGCCCATCGTTTAGAGCTCCGCTTTTTCGCCACTAAATCCGTATGAACACGTGTATCTCAGAGACCTCATTTTAGTTGAAATTGGTTTAGTGTCCCGTCGACTAAATATTAGGAATCAGCCATTTCCCGCCATTGACTCACTCACTTTGGCTGCAGATATTTTAATATAATGTGACTTAAGTTAAGATCCAGATCCTTATAATGCCACCAAAAGTGTCGTATTCGTTGGGTCAAGGAAGACCCAATTTACCCCATTTATTGACCCCAAAAACTTTACAGATTTAAAACCTGCATCCGTTTGACACTCTCTTTGACCAAACAACTCTTTACAAATGGAGAAGGTCGTCCGAACTGGCTGGTCCTAATTGTGCCAGCCGTTAAAACAAATTTAATCTTAGAGTGTAATCGGAAAAGCTACAGGGTATCCCACTGTCGTGCAGCGTCCAGACTGCATCATATTTTTTTTTATGTTGACGTTTTTTGTTTGCTAGCAATGCAAACAGCAGCACCGACGTCAGCAGCGACAGCGGCTATGGCAAAATGTTAAACTCGTCGCGGCTGCTGCAATAAATCTCTTAATGAAAACCGGCAATAATCTTGGCCAACTTGAAAACGCCGCTGGGCATGCACCGAAAAACTGCACCAAGCGCGAAAAAATGCGCAAAAGAATTAATAAACAAAGTAGCCGGGCATGTTGGCATGCTCAGAGCAGCAGCAGCGGCGGCGGCAAAAGAATCAGGCTGCTCCATAAGATACTACATCCACGGGATGCAGCTTGGCGAGTTATATGCTGCACATGCGCGCACGTGCTTGCTGCTTAATGTGCGCAACGATGATGATGACGATGACGACGGAGACGACGGCGACAGCAACGAGTGACTTTGTTGGCAGCAGCGTTTCCGTGGTTGCAATTTTCAGTTCATATACTCTTCTAAGCATTAAAATCCATTTTAAGTTTGTCAACAGCTTTGTAATGCATTAAAAATATTGAAATTCTATTCATCTTTTAAGGAGCATGATGGGTTTATTAGGCTCAGGTTAATGAAACAATAATATGTTTTATCTAATTCCTGGAGAGAAGAAATTTCTATAGCTAACGAACAAGAATACCTAGCCTCTTCTATACAAAACTCCTGGGACATTCTGGTACCCTGAAGCAATATGGCCATTGCTCATTCTTGTCGCTTAAACTGATAATGTCTGCGTTCTATTCGCAGTTTCTTGTGACTACAAAGCCGCAGACGGGATTAAGGAGTATCACCACGATTTTAAAAATTTCCCCAGACGTTGGAACGTTCGCATCAATAAAAGCAAATCTTTCCTAATTCGAATTCAATTCCGAATGAGATTTTTATTAATGATGAGCCAACACCGCAGACAACGTAAGCAAAATATCTTGGCATTAGTCTGGAACAGCAATTTACACACTTTAAGCACTGCTGCGGTATGCTACTCCAGAAGGTATCGACTTTATTGGTTTGTTAGTATACGGAGTAAGCTCTTCAATCTGCGTACCATAAAGGAATGGATTTTATTTTTCTGAAGCATAAACATGATAGGCTGATAGTTCATTGCAGCAGCATCGCAAAGAAAGTTGTAAGAAGAGTCCCAATAATAAAAGTCAAGAAGAGATGTTTTAACCATTTACTGCCAAGTCGAATTCGGACTTATTTAGAGGACACGACAACGCTTCTCCTCTTAATGGCAATTTAAGAGTATATTATCTTCGGTGCTCAAAAAAAAAAAATTTTGTATGTGTACATTTTTTTTTTTTTTTGGCAAGTGGACAACAAAGTCATTGCTGCTGTCGTTGTTATGTTCATCAAAGCTGCCTCTTTGCAGCAGCAGCGGCATAGCCGGAGCAGCGGCGACCAATGTCTAGCCGCATTTGCATTTCTAATTTTGCATTGAAATGCATGGCAAGCTTGGGGGCGTTATGTTGGCTATCTGGTTCTCCGGCTACCTGGCAGCTTTGCCGTCTATTGTATTTGTATGTACTACTTGGTACTGGCGTCAAGCGACAATGCGTTTTAGTTTGTTTACTTTTTGTGGTTGAAAACGCCACTGACCTCAACAGCTTGTCCAATATGTACAGAAGCATCAAAACATTGATGAAATCAATAAAAGACTTGCTGCATTGGTCAGTTGGATTAGCCCATTGACGGCCGCTTATGTAATGCGTAAAAAGCAAACTTATTTTATCCGATTAAAGTCAAATAAGATCAAAATTTGGTGGCAATTATATTTAAAAGATGTAGCCGTAAGAGCAAGCTGTGGTTTGAAAGATTTTGAATTCAAAACTTTTGGTAAGGTATTGTTAAAAAAAGCGTATTCATTAATTGGAACAGTGCCTTGCTTTAGCTGTAGTTAACCTTTTGCTGCTAATAAGGTCCTCTCCATTAGAACGCGGAGGAGGCCAATTGGGGCCAAAAACCTGGCAGATCAGCTTAGATTTCACCAGAATCTCTCTGAAAGTTGTGTTGCAAAGACCAAAAAAGTTGTCCTTGGTTATGTAGTTGACACCGTTGGTCAGGTCGTACCATTCGAGATGTTCCAGAAACTTTGCGTTTGCTGAAATAAGGGCCAGCACGATCCTGTTGTTAAAAAAAAAAAAAACAAAACAAAGTATGTATCTCGGAAGTCAGACATTCAATTAATAGGTAGTAGTGTAAAATTATGGTTATGCCACGTCGAACAATGATATACGAAAGGATCACTTCTGCAAATGCATGTTATTTTGGTCCCACTAGACAAAGGGTTTCAGACCAGGCAAGCCAGATGAATTGTTTCGGTCTAGCCGTGTGTGAGTTAAGAAAACCTCCAAACAATTTTTCAATGGCCCATTTAGAAAAAGGCGACCAAGGGGTGGACATCAGCGCTGTTGAAAGACCCTGAGCTCACTTCTACGCTTTTGGTGTCACGGAGTTGAGAAAGCGTGAGAGCTCGTCCTACTTAGGTCTTAACCTAGAAGAAGAAATAGATACTGTGACTTATGACTGAAATCAGTTATATTTGGTTTTTCCAAAATCGCAAACTAATGAATAATGTTAGCGTGGCTCCCCGATCGAAATCTGTATTGTTTAACTCGCTGCGTTTCTTCATGAAAATACTTAAGCTGATTTTGATTTTTTAAGCTCTCTCCAATACAGATTTATACCTGCTTTGTAGAGACAAAAACGCTTTGATTGAACTTTTCTGCTAAACATAACAGAGATTAACTGTGGTAAGCGTCTCGTGGTCTATACTCATTCCATTGAAAAAAGTTTTGCCAGTTTTAGTGGCGATACGTCGACTAATTTATACCCTAATTCAACGACTGTTTTTATTCGATTTTAAAGCTTTGTTAAAACGTAATTGGTTGGAAAATTAATTTTTTGTTGTAAATAGTAAAAAACTGTTGTTGGGTACTAGGGCTGGTATTCTCAAATAAGGAGTAGGCAGAGACGCCCAAGAGGCACGTTTTATGCCAGACCTTAACTCGATAATGGGATAATAAGAAGAAGAGACCTTTTTTTTTAATCAAATCGAAAGATGCTTGCACAACCATAAATAGATTTGATGATAATAGCTCACATAAAATTAGCAAATCGTTTTTGATCTATTTGGCCGCGGCTACTTTTACCTTCGGCTACATTGCGTAGGCGCAATTTTAATTAGAGAACTCATACATTTTTATTTGATTTTAAATTTTGGAAAAAAATCGTTCTTATATTCAAACACAGATATGAAAAGATTAGAACGACTAGGTAAAAACTGAGAAGGAGACCCACGAATTGACTAAGGACTCCATGAGCTGCTGGCGTAAGCTGTACTCAGACAGGCGCACAAACATTCCTTTGATTTTTGATGATTTATGAGATTCGTATGGTAGCGTTCAAATATAATTTGGCCGAGAGAAAGGTTTACGCTAACTATGCACGCTGCTGTTGATGGCCGTTGCTGCACTCCCATATATACCGGAAGTGGTATCAGCGCGCTCTCTCTCTTTTCCTCTTTTTTCGGCAAAAGCGGACTTTTTTCTAAAGAGAAAAAGCTTCGTAGAAGGTGTCCTAGGGGTCGTGACGGCTTCCTTAAAGTGATCCCGGCAAATCGAGTTCCAGAAGGCGTGCGCGCGTTGGGGAATGCTTTCTATGCGTTGTGTCGGAGCTCAAGGTTGATATTTCGATGACAACTTAGGAGTTGTATCGATTAGTTCAATAAGCTTATATTAAGATTTGCGTTTTTGAGAATTTGGAGTGTATATATGTATATACGTTTTCCAACATTTTTTGAAATTTTGTGCAGTGTGACGTGAGCGATTTGGGTAAGTATTTATTTAATTAGTTGCGACTATTATTTGAACAGTTGAAGTAAAAGTAAAGAGAATATTAAAGTACATTATAATCAGCCGTGACCCGGAAAACAAAAAACAAAACCGAACAATTTTATTCGGATTCGTTTTTGCGTGGTCCGGAATACGCATTTTTTTGTTAAAAGCTTCCGTTTATAAAAAATAATAAAAAATAAGTTACATTTAAGTTGGCATAAATGTAACAAAGAATATCAAAGAATATATTCGTGCTTTTTCAAACCCATTTTGTCGATTCGTTTTAATTTCTCTTGCAACAAAACATTCGGATTCAAACCACATGAAAAATTTGGTTTGGTAAAATTGGATGCATCAAACGAAGAAACACCGATTTGTTTTGCTCATCCTGATCATTTTTAGAGCTCTTACAGACAAAATTTTGTTGAATTAAATATACCCTCTACACTTTGTGTAAAGGGTATAAAAATTATAGAAGAAGGCATTAAACTAACTCATGTGGCTAAAAATATCCATTGATTCATCTCCAAGTCAACAACAAAAACAACAAAGTTGTTTTGTAAACGCATTGAGTGCGACGCTTTAAGTTGCGTGTCTTGAGTTGTTTGTGGCAGCCAATTGACTACCGAAAAATATTAAACAAAGTGAGTGGAGTGACAGAAAGGAGGAGGCAGCGGGGCCTAGAGGCAGAGTTTGGGCCAAGCAAACTCTGGTCAAAATCAATACAAACAACAACAAGCGTTGTAATATAGCGCGGTAAAAAAATGTTTAAATATTTGCCAAAGAAATCGCTTGGCATAAAACCTTTGAAGCGCGGTAGCCATAAATCAAAGTCGCGTTAATGAAAGCGCAATTAAAAAGGTCTGGCTTATAGGAGCAGGGAGTGGTATAGATGTTTGTGTGTTTGAGGGGGGTGGTGTTGGTGCAGTAATGGCAACAACGGTGGCAGCATATTTGGGCCAGCTTTAAGCGCAGGAAATTAAATTTTATGACAAGTTCTGGCCAACACGCGTTGTAATTGTTGCTGCTCTTGTTGCTGTTGTTGTTGTTGTCAGTGCTTGCAGTTAAATTTTTCTTTATTTTTTTTTTTTGCTGTCTGCGTCTGAAAAGTTGTACAAGGTTGTGGCAACGACAGAGTTGACGGCTGCAAAAGTTTATGCACGTTGCAACGACACCTACACACAGCTATACATGCACATATACATATATTCACACTCAGCTGTGCCAGACTGTGCAGTTGACCTAAAAAGCTTTACTAACTGCTGCTGCGGCTGCTGCTGTGGCGCCCCTTAACGTGGCACTGGGCGGACAGTTAGTCAGTCAGTCCGCCAGCCAGTTAGTGGTAAGTCTATTGGACGCGTTGATTTAAATGGCTCAGTTTATGGTGCCATTTGTGACGAATTAGTTGGCCTAACCGGCTACGGGTTGCGTGTGCGTCATAGCCGGATTTGTACTATATGCATACACATAAAATTGACTACGATGATGGCCTAAACAATGCTACACTGCCACACCTCCAACATGGCCAGCGACGACGACGCCAACTGGCCAAAAACACATGCAAATAAAAGCATCAAGATATATACTCGTAAAAAGTTAAACAATTCGCAAGCTGCTTAATTGAAATCGCAACAAAAGCACAAAAAAACAAAAAAAGAAGAAATAAAATATTGCAAAGTCGTTGTTATTGTTGCCTTTTTGCCTGGCACGCAGAGCAAGTTGAACTGTTTGGCTTACTGACCGTCAGCTTCATTACCATTAACCAACTGTGGCCACAAATCATGCATTTAACGCCTTCTTAACAGCCCCAACGCCGTTTGCTTTTGGCCATAGCGCCTGCAATCAAAACGGGCAATAAGCATGCAAAAATAAAATAAAATGAAAAAAAAAAAACGAAAACAAATAAGAACTTAATAAGCGAAAGACGGTGACTTTGTGGATACACTGTATGTGGTGGATAAAGATGTAGTTACCTTTTTGGTGGGCCTCAAAGTATGGCAAATATTGTAAAGCTTTTTTTAGAAAGAAAGTTCCTGAGCGGAGCTTAGAGTAAAATGGCAGAAAAATCGTCACATAACAAAATGAGCTGTGCTGTGAGTGTATGCGTAAGAACATCGAGTTAAGGGTAACTGAGTTGGTAGAGTCAAAACTGAAAGTTGTCTCAAAGTTTAGTTCTTAGTAGAATCATGAAAAAAAATATTCTTGTAAAAGAACAAGAGGAAAGAATCTGCCTACTGACGTGGTCCGCTGACCGCTTCCTACTTTTTTATTATTTTTGCTTCTTAAAAATTTAAGATGGGTTTAAAAATCTAATTAAAATAAATTAATAGTTTTTTAGACTGTATGATAATCGGCTGCATAACCAAGTTGAATCTCTTCCGAGATAATGAAAATGTAAGTGTATATATAGGGTGGGCCATATGTTGGTTTGTTTGTTAAATGCATTTCATTCGTATATTTTCCAATAAAGTTGGGTCAATATATGTACTGAATGCAAGTTTGAAACAAGTCATATATGGAGGAATAATAATATCGTCCAAATGGCCACCGCGGCTGGCTCTATAGTCCGTATGCGAAGATCGTAATTTTCGATGACTTGTTTTGACTTAACTCCACCGGCTGTTCCCCCATCTATTGGACGAATAAGCGACGCTGATAATGGTCCGTGGGCTTAAGTTGTTGCGTCATTTGAATCTTGTAAGCGTGTAAGTGCAGATCCGTGTTGAACGACGCTAAGTGGTCCTGCCAAGGTGTAATTCTTGTGAACGATGGCGCGACGATGTTCCCGGCGACTGATCGACACTGGCCTTATATATAATTTGAAGATAGAATTTATCTAAATAAGAAAAGAATTTATTGAACCAGCAACTCTTTTGGCATAACTTTAAATTCTCATTTAAATCGGCAGAAATTTACGGAACTTAAATAAATATCGTACTGCAACAAAAAAATTAATTTTCAAACATAGAAATATATTTAGTAGGCATTAAAGTATCCAAGAAAATTTTTTTTTTCGGGAAACAGGGTACAGGGTATATTCCACTGTTGGACACGGCCTCGACTATATAATGTCTTTTTAAAATACCTAATGACTGGATTTGGTACATTTTCTGCATCTTAAACCGAGCTGTCATAGTTTGATCAAGGCTATTGTTCGAAATTAACCAATAATGTTTTCTCAGTGCAGGAAATCGGTCCTAGTTATTGTTTTTTCAAATTTAGTACTAATTTGACCGTATAGGAACTGGGTAAATTCGGGAAGCTTGGTTCATTAAAAAGCAATGGTAACCTACTATATAAACTATAAAATTATGAAGCATGAATCTGAAGGGCACTTATATATACACTTATTTCCCCGAAAAAAAAACTTTTTTTAAGAAATACTTCGGTAACGCAAAACATTTTGTCAAAAATCAAACTTGGCGTATGTTATTATTGAAGTGCGAAAAGATAAAATTTGTTATTACTTTTTATACCATCATAAGTGCATATAACCTCTTAAGTGCTATCGAAAATCAATAATTTTTGTTCTTAGCTAAATGCCTTTCCTAACGGCAAATTTTCCCGATAATTGAAACGAAGCTCGTGGAATTCTTTTTCAGTGTATTGTTGTGTATGTCTCAGTGACGTAGCTAGCGACGAGCGAAGAAGGGAGAAGTTATTCTTCAGAAGAATATCCGAAATTTGGATATCTGTCATTATTATTATGTGCGTGTTGTCATCTGTTTATGTCCAACTATAAATACCTGCACAGTTTTAATGTACCTTTCATGCGCGACATAAATAGGGTATAAAAAGGAGAACGAAATGATATAAGAAAATAAAGCTTTAGTGGTCAGGTGTATGTCCGTTTGCATTTGTGTGCTAGTGTATGAGTGTTTATTGAGTTGTCAGTGCTAGAGTTACACTTGGGAATGGAGTAACTAGTACTTTGGTATTCATTGGTCGCTGATGAGCTGTTGATCGTTGACGCTGTTGTTGATCGTGCCAGTTGACAATTACACAGGGGAGTGGGCAGGCGGCAGACAGATGCAACCGTGCGGCTAATGGAGTGCAAGATCATTGGGACAGAAGTGCTAGGATGGCTGGACAGGCGTTTTTATGGGCGCCAATTGGCAGCAGGAGTTAGGAGCAGTTGGTATACAGTGGCCAAGTATTTGCATGAATGAAATGAGTATCTGCAGGCAGCGTTCAACGAGCGCTTTGTCTGTCAGCTACCATAAAGATAAAAACTGATCAGCCTTTGCTCTTTGGCAGGATTGTGTGTGCTTTAAGTGTTTTAGAGCCGTCGGCGATTGTAATTTTCCAAGTTGTAAATCAACAGAGCAACTATTCGTGAATAGTTTGTTAGACAGAGGCGGATTAAAAGCTTAATCTTTTATTTTAGGCTGGTAGTGGCAACTAAACAAATCAATCAAGGGAAATGGTAAGCATATATGTACACAAGTCTGCAATGCGACACTGTTAGGGCAAAAAAGCAATTTTTTTATTGATTTCACGTCGTTTTTTATTTGCATTTCTCTGTAAATAACTAAAAATCACTTAATTAAAAAAAAGGCTTAGGAGAAACGCTAAAAGCCAGTCACAAGTATCTTGTTGTCGAACTAGTCTGTTAAGACTGGAGACTGGGCGCTGGAGACACAAAAATTAGCCGCTCATAAAAAACTTGGCACAGGCGCACGTGCCGTTTGGCCAAAAATCAAGCGACGTCACAAAACGTACCAACCAGAGACAACAATAATTTCACTACAACAACTACGACAACAACAACAACAACTTAAGCCAAAGCTATGGCTATAGAAATAGTAAAGACAACAACTTTTTGGGCAACATCGTAAATACCTTTAAGAGCTACGTTGTTGTTTTTGTTGTTGTCGTCGTCTTTGTCGTTGACAATTTTGCGCCAAAATTTATTAACCCGAAATTGATTGGCTTCAAACAGCGTGCAGCAATCATCTGCTATACAAATACATATACAACAATACAAATATAGTATATGCTTCATAATTTACTATTAGCCAAAAGTATAAATATAAAAAATATATATATAAAAAAATAAAAACTTTTTATCATGGACGGTCCATTGCTTGTTGTTGTTGTCGTCGTCAGTTGCTCGATAACGTTGTTAGTCGAAATTTCGCATAATTATGATGCCTATAAATTTGTTTTCTTTCATTAGTTAAGTTTTCTTGTTTGTTGTTTTTTTTTTTGTTTTTTGGTTTTCTTGTTGTTGCTTTTCATATTAGACGAAGGTCAACGACGATATAAAAATCCAAATTTTATTTGGCTAACAACAAACACCAAAGGCGCTGCTCCGACTTCTGCCTCAAATGCCGGAGCTGAGTAAAGGCCTTAACAATGCTATGCCAAAATGTCTGTCAATATGGTCAAGAAGATAAATATATAAAATAAGTAGTGTCTGTGTGTGAGGTTTGAATTTTTTATGAACATTTTAAAATCGATTAGCCTTATGATTGGGGTTATAGTATGCCATATTAAATGCTTTGATTGGGCGGCTTACATTTGCCGAAATCAGTTTTTTATTGTGTGTAAAGTTAAAAAAAAAAATCTAGTTAAGTTCCTTCCAGCAAGTATTAAAAGAAAACTATCTTTTACTTGAAGTCTTCGACATGCATAAATATTAGAGTTCTTTTCATTAACTTTAAAAATTTACTGGAATGCAATAATAATTAATAAGCTCGAAGAATGCTTGTGTATAAATATTGACTCCACGGATAATATTTCCACAAAATTTTAAACCGATTTGCCTACATTGCGTATACGTAATTCTATGAAAATATGTTCTCATAATTTTTGAGTGCAGACTCGAAATTTTAAGAACACTTAATTTTTTATACTTAAACATAAATATTGTATAGTTTCACAATATATAGTTATATATTTAATCATAATAAACTTGGTAGGTATAGTCAGCTAGGGTAGAATCATAAAGCAGTAGGACTTTTACATCTTTTTTTTTTTAATTTATAGTAGCTAATCGGTTCAAATAGTTAGTAGTCCTCAAATTAGCTCCCTTGTGCTCCGCCTTCGGAAAGTTCGTTTCCGTGATCACCTTAAGTGATCCGTCTGCCATGGAGCTTCTCTTGTATTGGATTCTCGAGATGTCCCAAAGCTTCCAAGAATCGTCGCGAAGGCCGCTTTTGCGCTACCCGTCCACATCAAATTTAGCAGTCACAGTTTGTCCAGGGTGAGCAAAACTCATACAATCAAACATTTCTTTGTGTGAGTAAACAGCGCAGTACAAGAGAGAAAAATGTAAGTATTACACTGTGCGTGTGCCGACTGCGCTGCATCAGAATTTTGTGCCCTATCCATGCCACATTGTTATGCAAATTGAGAGACTGTACATACTCTCTATAAACCACACCACGATGGCAAAAAAAAGCTAATGAGCATGAATTTGTTTCTTAACTTGCTCATTCTAGCTTTCTACGGATGCGCGGAGTTGTTGCCACTCGGCTTTCCCAATTTTGACTTATAATTTAATGGTGTAACGCAGCTTGAGATTTTTCTTCATCTTTTATCGCGACGACACTTTTTAACAGAGCTTATTTTTCGACCCTTACCCATAGCTAACTGAAAAAATATCGGTCTCTTCGGAAAGCTACCCTCATCGACGCCCAGGTTGTCTGTTCGCCCTCCTTCGCTTCGTTTGCGCTACACATATTTAGTCCTAATACTTTTTGATAAATTTTGTATTTCGAGTACTTATAGAGCTATCGCTTATTGAGAATTCGTAAAATAAAAATAGCTTAAAAAATGATTTCGAAGCTCAATTAATCAACGAGGCTTGAATTATTATGTTATGGAGAATGTTTCAAGCCGTATAGTAAAGTCAAGTGGAAAATGGCAAACTCTTTTAAAAATATTTTGCTACTATACATAAATTCTTAACTAGGAGAAGCAATCTCCCAAATTTAACAGCTTGGAATCCACGAAATCTAAAGATAACCATAGAACTCAACTAGTGGTAATCCATTGGAATTAAATATATCAACATAGAGCATCTCTTAAATGACCACTGAAGCTTAAAATTTAAACGCCTAGTCTAATATTATTATGTTCTGTTTACTTTAATGATAGAGTGGAACGTAGGAACTCATTATGATGAACTTTTTCACTACCACGATAAGTTTTATTATGCAGTAAAGTTTTAATGTTCTTAAAGTTTTGATTGTTTCTTGTTTAAAGTAAACATTCAGCATTTGTGCAATTGCACGAAGACATTTGTTTTAGTTTTATGGCCATTGGCCAGTTAGTTAGCCAGACGAATTTGGAAGCGGCACACGCTTTATGGAGCTGATTAGATGACCCAAAGTAGATTTCAAAACTTTAAATGAGACTAAGATAAATGTAACATTTAAGCTAATGCTAGTGACAATTATGGGTGAAAGTTGCTGTAACTTGGCAGTAGCTAATGTCCACTTAGGAAAAGAAAGTAGGGCGTGGCTGTAAATATCGAAATTAAGCACTAATCAGTTCGGCTTTTGGTATAAACCCAGCCAATCGAAATTTGGAAATACAACATATATGCAAGTATGAGTTTTTAAAAGCCATTTGTATGCTTGGGCCAAGCTCTGAGTTGCTCACACCGAGGTGCTTGAAATGTACAACATTTCATGGATCCAATGTGTTGTGTTGAGGTGTCTGTGGGTACATCAAATGTGCAAACAAGCCACATAAATCTCATAAAGCGAAATTATTTTTTACTACTCAATTGCAGCAGCCAACAAAAGGGTCTTGGCAATAAATGCCAAACGGATCCAGTGCATAAATCTCCAAAGTCTTCATCTTGTTGTTGTTGGTGGTGTTGTTGGTGTTGCAGAGCTCAAGTGCAGCTTCTTCTGAAATGAGGCAAAAAGCCCGCTCAATAGTTTGCCGATAAATAATTGCGTACATTTGAACAAATCGTGTTTGACGCTTTACTTGCTCTTGTTGTTGTAGTTTTTGCTGCTCCGAGTTGTTATTTTATTGGTTTGCAGTTGTAGATTTTTTTATTTTTTTTGGCTATGGTTTTATTGGTACACATGTAGTTTGTTTTATTCTCAACAGCTAAAACAACAAAAACAGCAAAAAATTTGAATTAATCGGAACTGTGCCGGACACCAGAATACACTGCACGCTTCTGAAATAACTATAGTTAAGTTTTCTATATTTTTATAAGGCTGGCGACGGAGCTTCTAGATGAACATACAATCAAGAGGCTGAAGAAAAGATCCCACAAGAGCCTAACTCAACATAAGACTGGATTGGTAGAGGAGCAAAACTGACCTTGAGATAGGATACACCCAGTAACTCGTCATATATGCTTCCAGCTGCTTGGGCTGGATTGGCAATCTCTCTGAACGCTAGCGTTCTGGTGATTTTCGGACCCTGGATTCGGATGCAGCCACTCAAAAAACATTTAAAAAATATCATCGGAAGCCCGGACTCAAATAGATTTTTTGTTTAGGGGTGCAACGATATCAAAAACGCTTACGTTGGTCATGATGTGACCTCTAAATCGAAAATCGATTTGTTTATTAGTTGGTCAACTGGTAGGCTAATAAGTGCCATTCCTATCTATATTGTTTGACTATATATTTAAAAGTATTCAAACCTACTTGAGAATTAAGATTCAGTATTTTAAAAACAGTGTGCATTGCTATGCCATCAGTACCTGATTTGCTGCTGATCCTTTTGGTGTAACAAACTTAGGTCTAGCACGCCTCCTTCGGCCAGTTAAATAAATTGCATTAATGCATAATGCCCCTGGCTCTATAGTTACAGACAGTGGTGGATCCAAGGAGGGTTTCGGGTCTGGACTCCACCCAAAAGTTGGGTTGACAGTTTTTTGCGACCTCTGGTATATTTATACACACTTCGAAGTGAAAAACCCCCCCTATAGGGTATACAAATTGCTAAACAAATACGCGTACATGTCTTGCAAGTTACAGTTGGTATGTATTATTTTTTTTTTGGCTGTATTTTATTAATTTAGTGCATTGATTATTTTGAAACACATTTCCACGAAATTTATAGCAAATTAGTCGTTATAAATGTATTTTAATATAGAGTTTATTTAGTGGTTTTGTAGTGGCACACGTTGGCTCATCTTTTAGCCACATCTCGCTACAATTTCAATTTGCAGCACACGTGTAAATTGCTTCAGAATTGTTTTGACGCAGCATCTCGCAATATGGCAATCAATGAACCCATTAAAGTTTAATCACGATTCGTAAAAATGGTCAACATTTTTGGTAAAAAAAAATTGGAACTTGTCGCGAAACCGCAGAGTGCGCATAAATTATGCACCGTAAAATTTATAGTAAATAAGCTGGAAGTTGAACAACAAATTAAGCAAAAATCTGCTAATGAATTGTAAATTTATGCAGTATTGAGCCGCGCCAAAAAGAACTTGACTTCTAGTTCATTTAAACATGGGCCCATAAGATACATAATTTAGCCACAGTCGTAAAAAAACGAAATACATAGCCAAATATCTATTAAATTAAAAAGCACACACATACGCACACATATGCACATATAGTCACATGGATAACATTAGTTGGAGATATAACAAAACAAAAGTTTAATGAGAAAGAAACCTGACAGCTTGTCCGGACAGTCCAAACCAAGTCCACATCCAATTTCCAAAAATGTAACTTTCGAATTTAGCGGTACGCCTTTTATTGAAACTTTTCGGCAACGCATTTGTTGTTGTTGTTTTTGTTGCTGCTGCTGCTGCCCATTCTTTAGGTTGTCAACTCAATGAGACATAAATTTACCAAAAAGTCCAAAACCGAAAAATTGAAAAGCCAGCCAAATGCCCAAACAACAACACCAAGAGGTAAGAGCAAAGGCGGCAAAGCGGCAACAAAACCAATGACAGAACCGGCGACTGCGCCATGCTGTGGCACTTGTTCAACACACACACACGCATAGATACAAAAACATACACAGATACAGACACATTATCAACTATGATAGCGACTGCGCAGCCGCAGCTAATCAACGCGTTCAATAATTTTTGGGGGGTAGCATCTTCGATGTTAACGTGGAGACATCTTATATTGGGGACCCACTATGGTGCTTCTACTTCAAAAGCACAATGCCATAAATTTAAGTTTTAACCCACATGTGAAAATGGTTAAGTAGTTGGCCTAAGTTGATCACCGCGCGCTATTCTTTGGCTGGTTGGTTAAGCTTCGTTAAAAATGTGGAGCTTTGTTTCGTTAATTATAAGCGGCGATAAGAAGTTGTCAATGTAACAACTTTAATAACCGACGAGCTGAGTAGAGGATAAGCTAGATTTGTTTTGACGAAAAATATATGCACTATTTACAGCATGTCTTGTAAAGCACGGATATCTATAAGGTGTCTTGTTCACGATTATTAATTTGGTTCATACTTTTCAAAAATTTTATTTTTAAAACCTTTACAAAAAAATTTTGGTGTATTACATTAAGACACACGCGAGTAAGACCCCATAAAGTATACGCATTCTGATCAGAACTTTAAATGAAACTAGTGAACCCGGCGGCGAAAATCGCCAGATAATGCATTGCATAATACACAAATAGCTTTGCAGAAAATAATACATTGTCTTTATTCAAAAAAGCTAATATAATTATATAAAAATTAATACATTTCGTTATCAATATATATATTACACAAGGCCGTTTTTTGTGACATCAAAGGCTCCTAGACGGATCGCGCGATTTCAACAAATGGGGTATAAATCGAAAGCTATTTACACTTAAATAAAATATTTTTTCTCAGTTTTAAAATTCAAAAGCTATCTGGACTTTTCTCATCAATATGTATTAACCTAAATTTACTGCGAAAACCAAGAAAAAAAAGTTATTTATTTTTCTATATACATACATATTACCCAGTAGAGTTTTCTAAAAAATTTCACTATTTTTCGAACTATAATCTTTCAAGTGACGCAGATCAATCTTGGACTACTTATTATTTCCACGATGATGCGTTCTTATTACGCAAAAAGGAGTAGAAGTTTATAGACCAAAGGGTTATTATTTTTGGCTTCATATTTGTATTTTTATAATTTCCATTTCTTGCAGGTGTATCTTCGTTCTTTTACCCGGTAACAATGGAGTGAATGTGTGTCAGGAACGGATCAGCGCTACCAGTGGCTTTTGCGGTTATGAATATGAAAAAACTCCTTCAAGATGTCATGTTTGAATGAGAACGCGACCCAACATGAGGTGGCCAAGCAATCTAGCCAAACTATAATCCAAAGCGAATAACATGACCCTGCTTGAGACACGAGTTGTAACATGCAATTCTACATAGACCTTAAAACCGAGAGGATGCACGTTCCTCATCAGGATTTCTGCCCTAGCATGCCACTGCACTTCTGAGAAAAGCTTTTGGTATCTGAGAAAGTCTTTCTTTGGAAGCCTGGACTGTCTAAGCAAACCTGCCTTATCGAATCCACAAATTAGTTTAGCAAGGAGTGCGATTATTTTGTCAATGAAAGCAACTACCAGCGATGGCAGCCAATTTCATCACTCTCCCCCACCGTTCCCCAGCATTACTCTTTTTGTTTTTCATGAGGCATCACAATGGGCCACTCCGATCTCAATATTTTACAGTTGTAAACGAAGGAGCAGAATCGCCTAGAATAGAATCCAGCTTGGCTTTAATAATGGATGGACTAAGACCTTTCAAAAAGAAGTACTGTATCACATGAAGATAACCAATTTTTCCCAGATTGACAAATTCACCGAGAGCGTTCTCTGGTAGTATCGGCAACAAACAAACTAATGTTGCAACACACAACTTTGAACTGAAGCTTTTTTGCTAACATTTGGCAACACTAGCAAAGTTATTTTTATTTATTTTGTATTAATCTCTCACAATGCTTAAGAATTTCGCTGCTAGGACATTACAACTTTGGTAACAAGTGTAATTTCGATTGAATATGCGGCGGGTTAAATTTTAGATGTTATTTGGGAGATGCCTTTGGTCAACTGTATTTGACTAAGGATAGTTGAAAAGCTTTTGTTATGATAATCTAGTCTAGTATATAATGCAGTTGTCTGTGACTCATGGCGCTCAAGAGGCGCACGCCCAAGAGATTGCAACTGCAGCTATGTGCTGGCCTGGCCGTCTCCTAGGTGCATTACTCACCCAGACAGCTGAGCAGCATTTTTAATTGAAATAATTGCGGGTTCAGTTAATTAAACGATAAATAATGTAATTGTGTATAAAAAGGCGATTCACAAGCCGGCAAGTCACGTCAAACAATGGGCAAAGTTGTCAGCAACAACAGAGCAAAAAAAAAAAAAAAAAATGAAAAAAAACCATAATAAAAAAAAAGCGAAACAAAACAAAAAGTTATTGCACATGGGTTCAGTTTAGTTGGGTACGGTGCAATTCGGTTTGGTTGCATAATGCGTCGTTGTTAAATTCTTAACCGCAAACTCAGTCAAGCGCCGCTGTGAGCTTCAAACTGTAATTAGTGGCATATTTGTTTCAGCTGCAACTGCACTGTTACAACAACACTGAGAGAGTGAGTATCTGTGTAAGTCTCTTTTTGATTCTCAGTTTCACGTTGATTGATTATGGCACATTTGATTTGGCTGCTTATTTGTGACTGCGTGGGTAAGACTAAATGAATCTTATTGAAACTCAAAACTGAAATCGAGAACGTATACAAATTGTTTTTGTAATCCAAGGCGCGTGCGCAGCACACCCGTTTTATCAGCTCACCTAATCTTGCCCTTGCACGAACTGTATGTGCGCGTTAAATCGATTTTAAACGTTTTAATGATACCATGATGCCAGTAACAGGTCTCTACAAACATACTTACATTGTATGTATATAATGTAACTAAGATTTATTTTGTAATTATTGTAATTGTTGCAGGTTTTAATAATGTGAGCTAAATTGTTTGCCACGGTAGCAGCCAAGTTTTGACTGCACTTTAAATGTAAGTACTAGCTGGCGTATACGCAATATGCTTGTTGTTTCATCGGAAAGTGTTGTGGTTTGTGGGAAACTGGTTTAAGCACTTTCTAGTTTCGCTAAATTTATAGAGTTGATCTAAACTGTTCTCGTAATGTTTTCTATATATAGTTTTACTTATAAATGTTGCGGTTAATTATTTGAAAATTCCCACAGCATTAGTATTTCTTATGCGTCCAATACAATATTTTATCTTAATTGCAATTATTCTCGGTACATTACAAAAACCCAAGTGAATTTCATTATATTCTACATCTTATTAATCTGCCCGTTCAAGTTTGTACATCTTTAAACTACACTGCCCAGCATACATTTTGTTACACTGCAACAAAAACACTCCCACACTCTATACATATAACGCCTTGTACAACTCACATAACCCACAAAAAATGCAAAAACAAATATGGCAAAAAGAAATAATTATTTCTGCGGCGTTTCTCTGGGTTCTCTCAGCATCTCTGGGGGGCGCCCAGTGTTAGTTGTGGCCTGCACCGCTTGGCCTTACAAAGTAAAGTCAAAGTGCGCGGGGCACTCAGAGTGTAGGAAAAAAAATTATATGAAGCTAGGACGATGCACGACGGTGCGATACCCTGCAATCTTTTTTGTTATACGTTGAAAAAGTAAACATATTTTTGTTTAATAGGCTTACACAAGAAGAGAATGCAATTTTTGGTTTTTATTTTATAATTATATAAATATAACATAATTTTAATAATAATTTCTTGTGAAGAAAATTTAAGTGGCTCTAAACCGCCTTATTCTTCTACGCGGGAGAAAAGTCATATTTAAACATAGTTCAACAACTTTTTCTGCTTACAGTTAATACTCAACATTTGGTAACACCTGTCACAGTCCAACTGCCTTTGGCCAGCCACGCCTACTTCTGCTTGTTACATACCATGCACAAATCCAAAATACTTTCGACCCTATGGGTAGAGTATGTATGTATAAAGCAAGAACGCTGAGCGCACATATTTGCGCTGTGGTCTGTGGTCAACCAGGGCACTTACGCAGCCAGACGGCCGACTAACTAATGCGCCAGGGTCTGCAGTGGAACCAAAATTGTGGCCGAATGACTTTGGCAGTAGCCAAAGATGCCGCATCGTACATATCAACAACATGATGAGGACCATGATGAGCTTGACGATGACGAGCTGGCTCTGGCTGGACTTTAGCCTAACTGATTTCGATTTCAATTTGCAATGGCCCCCGCTTGCAGTTGGAATGCAAAAGCCAAACAACCCACAAACAAACAAATGCCTTTTAATATACAAAATATACAGATATATATATATCTATATATGTGCTACATACAACATGGACAACAAACCATAGAAGTTGTTGTGGGCGCAACAAGGCTCGCTGGCAACGCTTCCTGTGAGCCCGAGCCAAGTGATTTATGCCAAAGTCAGAGCAGTCAAGCATCCAGTCAGCCAGTCAGCCGCACTTCGTAACTAATTTTCTTGTGTTTGGTGCAGAAAAATTGACTGGCTTTTGTCGTCTGGGTTGTCTGTTGTCTGTTGTCTGGTGCAACAGTTTGGGGCACGTTGCTCTCCGCTCTGCTCTGCTCTGCTCCGCTGTTGTTGCATGCCTTTGATGAATGTCTGTGCAGCGTTTGTTTAGTTGTTTTTGCTGTCTGCAAGTACCACGCACTTTGTTTAACTTGAACGCATTTTATTTTTTTATGCCACTTGTGTGTAGGTGCAATTTGCGCAATCATCGAAGGCTTTCTGGCGTGCTGCTGCGCTGGGCACGGCCATTGGAGGCGCGTGCGCAGTCTTTTGAAGGCTCTTAATGCCTAGACATACTGATAACTAGCTTTAAAGATGCGAAGTTTATATGCTCTTACTTACATTAATACAGCCTAGAAGCTGTCATTTGCCAACAAAAAGATAATGACAAGCTGTTATAATAAAAAATATGCACTTTGGTGGAGTGGCAGGATGAAAGCTATAGATATTCCTTAATGGAGAAGCCATAAACCAAACATTTTTGTAATGACTTTTTTGTTGCAAAATTTAGAAATAGGCATTGCAATTGGCACAAACGAATAAAACGTCAAACATTTCGGTATATTCAAAATTTGAATTAAAAATTTAACTTCAAGATATATATTTATAAAAAAATTTAAAAGTTTTTGGGATTCATCTAAAATAGTAACATCTTGTAATCTCAAGGCGAGATTCCAAAATTCAACAGAGATTGACAATGGGATCAATTGTTAATTTTTGTGGATAGAATCGATTTGTTTTTCTAATATGCGCTGAAAAAATACATAAAAATATATGCTTGCAAATTATTTTGAAAAATGTTGCAATCACAAAGACTCCCAGACCTAAACTAACGTTTTTAAGTTAATATTTGAATTTATTTCCTTTTTTTTATAAATAAGCCAAGTCATTCTCGTGACGATTGGTTGTACAGTTTCGATTTTGTCGAAAAATTAAAACATTTCGATTTAACGATCACACACACGAAGCAATCGATTGTAAGAACTGATCGATAAGCAAGCACAAGCCATGGCAATTCATACGGGCCGAAATGAAGCGGACTACTTTTTAATCGATCGCAGTCAATATTAACATTGTAATTTTTTTTTTTTCAAATTTCGAATATTTATCGAGCTATCGATAACTGTATATTGAGTTATATCTCGTATGCCAATAAAGATGTATGAAAATATTTTTTTAATGACAAATAAAACTGTGTTTAAAAAAATGGATTATGAAAAAAAAAAAATTTTAAACAGATTTCATCAATTTTCGAATTTAGAAGTGATCTCAGGTTTTTTTTCCCAAAAATAAGACTGATCCGAAAAATCGATAATTCCTTTGAGGAAGTTATGTCTATTTTAGTAATGGTACCTCCAATGGTTCACATAGAAAACTATATCTTGAAATATTAACAAAAAAATATAGCTCCTTGGAATGGAAAGTTAATAACTTCAGACTTGCTATGAATGCTTGCTTTAATATTTTGTGATCAATTTTAAGAAGTATCAAGAATACCATTACCATTAACAAAAATCGGCTTTTTGAAAACAACATTTTGTTCAGATTTTGATTAGACTTAAATTAAAAAAAAAAATTAAACCTCAAAAATTAAAAATATTTAAAATATTTTTAAATAAAATAAATAAATATTTTTTAGATTTAAAAAATTTTTTTTTTATTCTACAGTTTATCTTTCATGAAAAAAAAATATTGAAATATCTTTATTCGTTTAAAAGATATGTTTTACCAAAGGAAAGTCAGGCTATGTATTCAGTTATCGACTACTCCATAGATAATCGAAATTTTTGAAAAAAGTTGATCACATGTTTAAAATTCATCAATATCGAAGAGATTGAACTAAAAAAGTTCTGCTTTACCTAGCTACTGTTGAACTTTTCAAATTAATAACAACAATTTTGTCGCTCCATCTTGGAGCATAGGCTGAAAATGTGCTTATGCATATATTAAAATAGATGGAAATCATATCGACTGGTTCATTTAAACTAAGGAACAAATTTTCAACAAGAGTTTTCGCTGTCGAAAGTACATCAGGGTCGATTTTTTTATAATTGAGAGTAAGAATCTCTTTTCAAGACATTTTTTTTTGTAGACAAAAATTTAAGTCGGTTTAATTCGATTTGAGATAGGTTTTAAGACAGAATTACTAAGTCTGACAATGTTTGGTATGATTTTGAAAACAGGAACATTTGACTGTAAACAGATTTTAAGATAGAAATTCTAAGTTGGAGTTTTTTAAGCATGATTTTGGGAACAGGAACACTTGCCTCTAAATGGGTTACAAGACAGAAATTCTGGTTGGCATTTTATTAAAAAATTTCTTTAAGAATGTTTAGTCTTAACGTTGCGACTATTTTATTTTTAATTTAAAAATAATACAGTTGTTTTATCTTTGAACTAGGTGGGAAGAAGACATGGTCACTAAGTTGTGCTCAGTTTGTTACAAATCTCAGAGCCCACCGATTGTGCTCGCAAAAGAGTATCAAAGTTGCCACAACAACGTGCAACAAAAATGCGTTTACTTTCGAGCTGCACTTAAAAAAAAAAAAAAAAACAATTCAATTTCAAAGAAGGCAGCAGCAGTTTATGAATGAAATGAATACCAAAGTGTGTTAGCTGCGCCCCTTTCAATGTGGCCAAAATATAATAATGGAAAAATAAATATACAAAATTAATTAAAGACAATCAGTCAAACAAAGTTGTGCACACAACAAAAAAAAAATTTTAACGCAAACGAAATAATTAAACGCCAAAACAGGTATTCCATTCTATAGACATTAGTCAGTCAGTCCGTCAGTACGTCAGTCGATCTATCCATCTGTCAGTCTGTCATTCTGTCATTAAGTAGCTCTGTCAGTTAAACCGTCTTTGGGTCTACTGTGGCACAGGCCAAGTTAAATGGCTTCCCTCTGCCCAGATCTCTGTTTGTTTTGGTAATGAAGCTCATTTCCGCTTTTTATTCAAAAATATGCATATGCCTTGTTATTTTTATTGTTGTTGTTGTTATTAACTTTGTAGTTGGGCCGTGCATTGCTCTTTTGGCCAATTGGCCAACTCAGCATTCAACAAGTTTAGCATTTCAATCAACAAACAAATCAATCCATCGACACTGTCTAATCCAATTCAAAGCAATTATGCCTTATTTGTGTTAATTTATTATAATAAATGTAAAATACACCAAAGCAATTTGTTTGCCAAGCTAAGCCAAGCTCAGTCAGCTCTTTTTTTTTATTTGTATTTATTTTTGGAAAAATTATAATTTTTGCTCAAGTGTTAAAATATTAATTATTTAAACGAAACACGAAGCGCCGGCGCCTCGTGCCCCCTTCCCTACTCTTCTACAGTTTTTACGTAGTATTATTTTTTGTTTCGAGCACAAACAAAAACTGCCGGCTACACATGTTGCCTGCTTATTTGTTTATTTGCCTCAAATTGTTAATGAATGATTTCGGAAAATAAAAAAAAAAATTAAAATAATAATAACAAAGCGTCAACAGTTGGCATTAGGCCGATTGGAACAAGTGAATAATTATCATGGCTTTATATTAATGAAATTGATGTGGAGAGGTTCATTGTGACAAACGATTGATCACTATTGGGGCCTCGTAATATTTTTATACTTGTTTTAAATTGTGGGCTCTTTTGGTAAAAGAAGGATTAAAATGTTTTGCAGAACTTAAAGAATATTAAGATACTCTATAAAAAATATTAAAAAATCATTTTTTTTCTTCAGATGCTCTCTTTATTTAAAAAAATGTTTACGCCTCAAAAAAATTCTATTCTCTAACGATCCAATGTAACTTTTCAAATAATTACAAAAGTTAGCAAATAGCTGCTTTTTTTCGATTTAGTTTTATGTCCTTCCCTTGTAGGAATAGGTAATTTCCATTTTGGCGTGACGTTACGTTTGAACGACAAAATATGAAAAAAGAAAAGGAAAAAGCTAAGCCTTAAAAAAGTTTTGGTTTACACTTAGGTAGCCATTAAGTCGCACTCAATTAAGTTAAGCTATAATAACAATCGGTCTTACCAATTAAAAGATATCAGCAAAAATAAGCCGACGTTACGTTACATTGATTGGCAAATTTCTTCGTATTGGGCAAGTCTTTTGATATACTACTTTTTTAGTATGCTTTAAAATATTGTTAGTTAATTTTCCAAGCTTTAAAATTAAAATATCTTTTCTCGTTTTTTCCTCTTAAAATTATTAATGTTTTTTTTTTGTCAACTATTTAGCTCAAGATAATATCACTTTTGCTTCAACATTAGTAACATTAATGAATTAATTAATTACTTGTTAAAAAAATTGTGATAATATAAGTATGATAAAAAAGGTGACAAGAATATGCTCCAAAAACTTTAACTTTTAGCTTAGGTAGTCAGTTTCCTCGCCATATTAAATCCTTAGCTTTGAGGAAATCTCTGAACTCTATTATTTAATAACATTAAAATATTTTACATAATTATAAAACGAGTCAGAATACATTTCTGTGGAAACCCATATTTTATAGAAAAAATAACATTTGTACTCCACGATTCGACATTTTAAAAATTAATTTAAACAAATTTTGTTTTCTGTTTTATCTGACTAAATTAAAATTGAGGAAAAATATATTTTTCTTAATTGCTTTCCAAAATATTTGTAGAAAGGTCTCAACTTTCGTGTGAACTGTGCTGGAGAAAACATCAATGATCGAAGTTTAAAATCTCTATATATCGATGTTGGCCAACAGAGATGTTTCTCCAGCACTTCTGCACTTATCAAATGGGTGTCTAGTAGTGCTGGAGAAACATCTCTGTTGGCCAACATCGATATATAGAGATTTTAAGCTTCGATCATCGATGTTTTCTCCAGCACTAGTGTGAAGGAACATTATGCGTATGTTCTGTTTTTGTCGACTAGGTATTTAAACTGTAAAAAATTAAAGAAGATCCTTTGTATGGATTTATATTCCCACGTAGAGATTGTGTTGTAGAAGCACAGATACATTTAAAAAAAGGCGATTTTAAGATTAGTTTAAAAACAATTACAACTACAGAAAAAAGGACGATTTTAAAACGTTTTTCTGGTACATTTTAGTTAAAGTCTGTGGCGGATTTTCGTGTCCGCACCGCCCCCAAAAGTTGGAAAAATGGGTTGACAGTCTTTAGCGAGCATTATATGTATAGATTAGTGTGTGAAGTGAAGAGCTCCCGCTAAGACCAAATCCTGGATCAACACCAGGTTAAAATTAATTATTCTTTATGCATTGGCGTAGGTATTTGCATGAACAAAACACAAAATTTTATTTTATAATCTTGAAGAATACTTTTGACATGATTGTTTTATTGCATATAATTGCATATCTGCTCTCGAGTTCCAATCAATTCCCATTTCAACAATCATGATAATAAATCATTTGAAGCTTTTTTTTGAGTAAACATCATCTATTAGATCCAATTACAGTATATGTCACGTACTTAATTTCATTTAGTCGGCTCTAAACGTTTCTTGTTGCTGTTTTTTTGTAGATGTATATACATATATATAAAGTATATATATGTTTTTTTTTTAATTTAGCTGCCTGTCTATGGCACCTGCAATTAGCCGGTCTGCCTTATAGCAACTAATTTTTTTTATGAGCTTACAAACCAATTGCTCTTTGTTGTTATACCATATACTAGCTGACTATACATACAGAGATACATATATACATAGTACTTGTGTTTATTTTCAACTATTTGTAGCGACACTTTGCAGTTTAAACGCTTTTGTTTAATTATATATAATCATAGGCATTTGGTTGTTTGAACCCTATGAGCCAAGTGAGAGGCTATCTACGTTTGGGGGCATCTCGTTGCTATCTCGTGTTGACTTTTTGTTTATGAGCTTTGTCACACGATACACTTTGATATTCCATTTTCTCTCCTACACATGATTAGGAAATACACGCACACACACAGACAAACATGCAGATATAGTTACACATACACTTGACGCTGCCTGTGCTATATATCAGTTGGAATGGTCATGATATCGTCTTAAAATGCCTTTTACAGCTTTCACTAAAAAGCGCTCCACGTCAATGGGTCGCTCTGGCCAACAAAACGCTTATACACTGATATCTAGCCAGATGTAGTATATACTTATGTGGTATGTAGGTAAAGATGAAGTAGAAATCCAATAACTTAAAACAAGTTTTTTTTTTTGGTTTTTTGTTGCTTTGCTGCCACCGAGTCGATATTTTAGAAAATCCAAATACAAATCTAAACGCTGCAAACGGGCCAGCTACGAAATTTTGTCCCACAAATAAATTATTACCCAAAGGGCATTCAATGCCTTTTAACAACAGGTCAACCTTATCATTATTTTTATTATTATTATTATTTTTCCTCTTGGCCAGCCAGTTGCGAGTTGCCAGTTGTTGTTAGTTGGGGCCCTTTGCGTGCCCAAAAAATCGATACCAAAACCGAAAAATCAAATGATCGTCGCTTAGTTTTTTTTTTTTTTTCTCTGATATTTTTTCTTCGTTTTACTTTTGGTGCGTGTGTTTTAAATTTTGGTTCGTTTCAAGCATGGCTATTACAGCACCTAAATGTGGCACGGTGCGCAGTGAAAAGCAGGCAAATAGCACGTTGGGTATTGGACGTTGTTGGTCTCAAGAAAAAAAAGAAGAAACACAATTTAATACAAGCGCGATACAAAAGACAAAAAAAAATGTCATAAATTATTCGATAAAAAAAAAACACACACACAGCAGAGGGGCAACAGATATTATGGGGTTTTTGGTACTAGCGCGTTCGTTTTATATATAATAGTATAACCAAAAAATAAAAAAAATTTGATACAAGCTATTTGGACAATGCCATTTGCCGTTCCCATTGCTGTTGTTGTTGGCCCTGGCCAGGGCTACATAGTGCGTCAGCATTGATCTAGCTTTTTGGACACTCTCGAAAACACAAAATATAAAAGATCTCAACAAGTTGCTCGAGCACTTGTATTGCATCAGGAAAAATGTTTTTCCTTTTTCTCAGGCATATTTTCCCAGGCTCTCTACATCGTCTAACGGCGCAATCCTTTAACGGCATAACTGCAATAATTTGTATCAATGTATGCAATTAGCAACGGTACTTTGCTGCACCAAACACGCCAAGCGCCAAACAGTCTCAGTGCTATGGGCGTGAGAACTACGTAAGATTCCTAGCTCTAAACCCTTGCGTACCTGTAGCTGTCTTTGTGGCATCTTGATGCTTATCACCCAGTTGTTTCTTAACAATCAAACAACAGGCAGGTGTCTTTCTCACAAACAATGTTGGCTGCCGAAAAGGATAACACACTCATATATGACTGTCAGAGAGCGCGTCAAGTGTCGTTAACCCCTTGGCGTCCTTTTTGTGTTTTTGTTGTCCTTTTTGTGCGTGTGGCTGCTGTTGAGAAAAATGTTCAACAACAGAGCATACCAAAATGTAGTTTAATCATATGCTCAAATGCGCAAACACGCAACACCTACAGCGTCAGGACACCATGCTCATACACACACACACTAACACACTCTTACATGAGAGATACATGCATTTGTAGTGCAAAGGGTTTGCTTATAAAAACAACAACAACAACAGCAAGCAGCCAAGTGGAGCGTGCAAAAGTGCGCCAGAAACTTTGCTGCTGCTGTTGCTCTCTTACTCTCATAAGTACAGGCTTGTTGGCTCTCTTCTAACGCTCGCTCTTGCTGTTTGAGCTCCAGTTTGGTAACGAGGTCGTTGCTCGTCAGTCTGTCTATTTGTGGTCTATTTGTGGGTGTAGGTGACGTCGTGTGCATACAAAGTAGCTGTCTAGCAGAAGTTTTGCTGCTTCTTCTTCTTTTTCTTAGTTTGTTATCGATAACCAGGAACGCACAACAATTTTTAACAGGTCAGGGCATAAAGCTGCATATATATTTTTTTTTTTTAATTACTTAGAACATGGCAATATATCTCAATTTGCCACGCATACATACCAGCAACATGTATAAGCACACAGATACCCACACACACACAAGTCTCACATGGGCGGACACACCTCCTGCACGCTCGTTTCGTATTCAGATTGCATCGCGTGTTTTGAATGTCCTGTACCGGCGACGATATGAATTATTCAAAAAATTTTCGTTGACTGCGACGCTGCCAACGAAGCCAAGGACGAATGTTTGAAGCGCTGCGCGGCATACAAAAAAGGCTACGTCACTGGAGTTTCCGAGCTAGTCGAGCAGCCCAGCCAGTTAGAGCAGCAACTTTTAAGTCACACATAGATACAATATACATACATATGTGTTGGTGACTTTCCCTGTGTGCGTCGACAGTCGTAGTCAAAGTCGTCGCATCGAGGCGTACATACAAATGTGTTGTTGGCTGGCTGGCTGGCTACATTTGTATTGGTGTGTTTCTGTGTGTGTGTCGCGCTGCATGCGCCAGTCAAAGTTATATCCTTTGACAGGACGCAGTGCAGCGTCGCCTGATGCCTGACAAGCAGCATGGTTGGGGAGGCCAAAAGCTGAGCGAGACAGCCAACAAGTGCGCGAAAGTGAAAGTCAAGGTTAATCTGTCTGCAAAAATTCAATATTTTATACATTTAAGTTTATGGCTTGTGGGTATAATGTGCTGAGGGGGTGTGCCCCTATTTCTACTACTTTTTGCACAGTTGCATAAAATTGTGTTGTATGCTTTTGGGCGTCATTGAAGTTTTAGCATAATTTTATTTTTCATTTTGTAACCAAGTATTTCAAGTACATATGTCAATGCAATTTAAGGCGCTCAAGGCTTTCCTTGTGGTGGAGAGAGGGTATGCATGACGAGCTCTTTGCGTGTTGCGGATTTGAGGCTGTTTGATTAATGGACTTTGGTTTGATGTTAATGCAAGCTATGACCAGCTACATACATGCGGCCTTAATGCCGCTTTCTACACGGTTGACATAACCTTGCAAAAACTGTAAGTCATAAACTATAACAGCTTATCGGTGGTACATGTGCCTTTATTTTTTATTAGGACACATTTGCAAAAGAAAAATAATCTTTAGATTAAGATTAGTTAAGAAATTTAATATTTTATTTATTATAAAAATGTTTTTGTTTTTAATAAAGAGAATTATATTTTAAGTTAAGAATTGTCAACCTATTCAGAGAGAATAGCATAAGAGCCAGGTATTTATAGATTGATGAGTTGCCTGCCATAAGTTTTTTACACTAAAATATTTATCATCACCTTTGGATATTGAACCATGCGCGTCTGCCCGTTTGTCCCTATGAGTACTTTGATCTTTTTTTATTTGATTGAATACTTAAATTATACAGAGGATTTAGAATATTGTAATCCAATTATTTATTTTCAGACAGCTCATTTGTATGACAGTATACTCCAATATTCCATCTACTGGATTTTTTTAACAGAGAAAGACAAAATTCTCGTTTTGAAAATAAATAAATTCATAGTTCGCTTTAGAAAGCTTGACAGTCAGCTGAAGTTGTATGTGTCTTTGAATGTGTGCAAAAAAAAAAGCAGAAAAGCAAACCAAGCCAGAGACATAAATAAAAGTGCAGCTCATTGACCCACACGTTCAAGCATAACTAACTATCACATCAATTTGACTCTTACGACAAGGGCCAATGAAATTGAACTTTAAATTGAGACAAACAAAGCTGAAAGAAACTGGGTTAATGGGTCTGTTTAGTTGACAACTAAAACGATGACAACGTTGACAGCGATGCCTATGTTGACAACGACTGCTTGATCTTGACGATCACAGCGACAGGTTACACAGCGCACGCCACGCTGCGTATACGCAATGTATTCGATAGTTTTATTGCCTTTCGCTGCAGCTGGACGGGGCCAGTGCAGGCCAGGCCAGAGCTGGTCAGTGTAGGCATTGCTGGCATGTAGCCCAGCCGGCGGTCATATAATTGAATAATAAGCCAAAGTAGCTGCAAATCTTGCGCGAAAATGCAGGTCGCTCAATGAGCCGTGCGCGCAGCCATTCCCGGCATTTGAGGTTGTTTTTGTTGTGGTTGTTGCACGTGTGGCGACATTGCGCAAAATTCGCTTGAATTTGATTGCATTCAACAAGTGAATGAATAGCAGTCGACTGAATAGCTGGCTTCAGACACACGCATCTTCACATGGTTTTCGCATACACTGCTGAGGTGTCGTTGAGCTTTATCACAAAGTTTGCAATAATTAGACTGTACAAAACAGATTTTTCGTTCGGTTGGAAAAATATGTTGTAGGGTTTCCACTGGAGCTGCAAAGCCGCAAGGAAACAGCTTTTTATAATTAAGTTTGAAAATAGAAACCAAGCAGAGCCGCATATGTTTGTAAGTTTATTTTATAATCTTAATATTAATTGGACTCACTGGAGCACAAACAATCCTGCCATTTTTGTATTATTTATAAAATTTACTGATAGATTGTAAATAAAAATACATATTATATTACAAATATTATAATCTAACTTTTATTTTAAAAGATTATCAATAGGAATATTTTTTTTTTAGCCAAACACCTTTAATACGTGAAACTTTAAGTTTTTAGAACGGATTTGCGAAAAAAATGGAGTTATTAGAACGATGTAACGGACTACATAAGTTACTATTTTGTACATAATTTTTTTCAATAACTTTTTTATTTATTATTTTTAATAAATGAAGGTTTTTACTAAAATATTGAATGAAACTCACATTATCAGGCCTGTTCTAGATTTCGACTCGTTTTGAAAAGTCATAACGAGTGCATTCCGACAAATGGTGTTCTAGATTTCGACTGAGTTCGAATCGATTTCGAATCGTTTTCATTTCGAGTGCTATCGATAACCTTTTGTATTGAACAGCTGTGTGATATCGATAAGTTCACATTGTAGAGTTGCCACAAGTTTTCGAACAACTACCTAAATAACTTATTTTTCTTTTTGCCAACATTTTTCTGAGCGAGAAATATTTTTTATTTATTTACAAATTTTGTACAATTTATTTTATATATATATTTTAAGCCATCCATTAATAAAATTAACTTCGAATATACTTGTGCAACACGACAACACATAACTTTTCGAAGTTCTGTTTTGTCTAAATCCAGAATACCTTACTTTCATTCCACTCGTTTTGGTTTTGCATGTACACGCAATTTCCATAGACATTTTTTGTAATAAAAATATATAATAAAAATTAACCTCGTTTCGTTCAAGTGAGCAAATCTAAATTTTCTTAAAGCATTAAAAAATAATACAAAATGAATTTTAGTGGCATTAATGCGTTTATTTAAGTAAACAAAGCAAAATAATTTTCATTTCGACAGCTGAGAGCCAAACTTTTCAAAACGAAATCCAGAACACCTTTCATTTCGATTCCGACAGTTTTTGTCGGAATCGAAATCTAGAACATGCCTGTATATTTTTATTTTATATAATTAAGGTTATCACGGTTGCTATTGAGTTAAAGAGTTGAAAAATTGCGCAAAAACACAACTGTCAAGAGCGTGAACGCCCTTTTTTTCAATTATTCATTTGAGTTCTTGCTTTTTCTTACCTGTTTTTGTTTACATTTGTAACTTTTTAATTTAACGTTTTGGTGTTGTTTTAATAATTGCTTGATTTAGTTTATAAGAAGCATAAGACTTACTTGCTCGTTAAATACTGTTTGATTATTAAAATAAGTCTTTTTACCGATTTTACAATACAAAATGCTTACAAAATCCTAAGATATTGGAGTGTATTTTGCAACACTTTCTTAACGACTCAATAAACAAAAAGTAAAATAAAACAAAAAGTTGAGTTAAGAATTAATACGTAGCCTTATACATTTTGTTGGTGCAAAAATTCTTGACTTTTAAATTCATCAACTCAACATGTAGCGTGAATACCCTGAATACATTTTGCATATAATTTTCAATCAATAAATTTTTTTTTTTAATACTTTTTTATAAATATAAAAATTTCATTATTCGATTTAAAAACCAATAATGCATACGTTGACGGAACACAACTTTTTTTGCTGCAATATTACAGATGCACGTAAATTGATGATATTTTAGGAGAAAATTCGTTTGTAATTTCACAACTGCCGTGCCGTAATAATATGTTAGTAAATCTGTTACTGTTCGGGTACATTAATAAAATCCTCAAAAAATATTTTTTTTAGATCAAAAAGTTCCAAAAAGTATGTACTTATGTAAACATAGAAAATGTGACTTCAACTTTACTTAACTGCAATAAGAGGTATCCAAAATTTTACATCTACAAATTTTTGTTACGTTTTATTTGCTCGATTTTCGAATTTTTTTAGAAAAAATGAAATAGACTCTAGCAATTTAAGTAATAAAAGTATTGTAAAAAAAAAATATTATTATTATTTCACTAATGTTGGGATAGTGGGATAAGCCTAATGAGGATTTCGATCTTCTGTAAGCTACAGGTTGTAAAGTAAGGACTATGACTAAATATTTTTAACTGGAGCACTAACTCTAAGTTAGCATAGATACTCAATTCTGTATTTGTTCATATGTGTTTTATATTTGTATTGAAGACGAGAGATCGAGTTTTATAAATAATATCAGTGTTATAAAAGTTTTTTCTGCAAAAATTGGAACTGCACAAGACAAAGATGAAAAAATTAGAATTCTGCTGTAGTATCTCGATTTTTTACTATATCCAAGCAACACATAAACCTTCCTTCCGGCTCTGGGCACATGCGATTGCTAGGGTATATACAGTTTGTATCTTTAAAGCAAGCTTTTCTTTTATTTTTTTTTATAATTTGATTTTTTTTGGGTGATCTGTTACAATATTTTAGCCCCTGGGAGCTGCGAGGTCAATTGATTGAAACAACTTTGAACTTGTTGATCTTGTCACAAATTAAAAGAAGATTTATAAACACACACGCACGCATCCACACACACACACACAATCGCACACTTATAGACGGGCTGTTAGTTTTAGTATATAGCGCCCGCGGCCTTGGGCTTCAGCTTCAGGTTCAGTTTGAGCTTCGTCTTCATCAATTGGGCCTCAGTCTTAGCTTTTGTTTGTGAAATCTTCAGATAGCACTTTGATTTAGTTTTTTTATTTGTGAATGTTGTTGTTGTTGTTTTGGTTGGAGCAGTGCATGATTTATAGTTGAGCTGTAAAAGCTTTTTGTTTTTCAGTTAGTTTTTTGGAAAATGTTGCGTCTTAGACGGCGCTAGTTGGCTCAAGTCAGCTGCCGGGCGTATATACAGAACGTGCTAACACTTAGCCAGACTCTGCTAGTTCTGTGGCCAAAATCTAGATGCCCCGAGTCTGAACTTGGCACTTGCGTGCCGCTGTTGCGACTCAGTGCTGCCTACGAATAAAATTTTATGGCTTTTTTTTTTTATAACGATTTTATTTGGCATTTAATGATCGGCCAAGCGACGACCTTCGAGCTGTAATCGAAAAAACATAAACCTACAGCAAAGCCCAGCCAAGACACATTTTTGAGCATGGCCTAATGAGCGCTGCTGCAACATTGGAGCGTTTATAAAGGCAAACAACGCTTTGGGTCTTTGTTTGTTTTGGAAATTTCTGATGTCTCAAATTGAGTTTAGTAGCAAATCAAACGTTAAAAAGAATTTCATTTCGTTTTCATTTTTGTTTGTGAACATGGTGTCGATTCCTGGCAACTGTCCAGACCATGGGCATAAAGCATTGACAAGCACGCGCTGCAAAAACCGTTGACGAAACTGTTGTTGACCATGTGCTGCCAAACAATAGAAATCCTTTGGGTTCGGGTTTAATGCCGCGTTTAAATGTCACGCAGAAATGGCTTGAGGAATTTCTTTTTAATTTTAGAAACAATAAGCAAAAACGACAGCCACAGTATAAGAGCGCTGCGTTTCGTTGAAGTTGGAGTTGCAAACCTTTGGCCACGCCACATAAAGGTTGACTTGGCGGCCACAGTTCGTGGAAGTCTCGTGTTTAGCACACGCGTAAATTTTCTGCCTCAAAACGAGAATGGTCAAGTTCTTGGCGGCATTCACTTTGAGACGCATATGCCATTCGCAACGCATGCGCACAAAACGGTACCGCTAGCGGGTTCAGTGCTTTTTGTCGCCGCATTTCATTGTTGCAGTTTTTTTGTTAAGAGGTTTCAAGGCACGTTTGAGAATGAAGCCGAATAATGATAAAATATTTAAGAAGCAGCGGAGTTTGGTGCAGCTTCAAGGTCAGAAATGTTTTTTTGTTTTGTCTGCCGGACTTGAAAGAAATGCGAGGTTTTGGCTTAAATACGCGTCAGTGTGTCAAATGCGACTGAGTTACGTTTAACAGGCTTAAGTAGAGCTGGGCTCTGACTCGCAACAGAATGCCAAACAAAGCAGATCTAGCTGCATGAATGTCTTCATAAATTATGGTATTGGTAGGCATTACGTTTAAGCACTACAATTTACTTTATAGACTTGACTAGTGGAAAAAATTTTCATTTTGAAATCTTGGCATTAGTTGCCATTTTGGCTGCACGAAGACATTGCGTAGAATTCCAGTTTAAACATTTTTGATTTTATGCGCTGACTCTTTTTGGTAGTTCCAATCAAAGTGACCAGAAAAACCTTGCCCTTACCAAAACCCAAGCTTGTCGCTTGGCACTGCCATTGTTTGTTGTTGTTGTAGTTGTTATTTGCTTACTTGTTCTTTGAATACCCTGCACGCATAGGGTCAAGGGTTTTATAGATTTGTGCAGGCCCTCAGTTCGATATAGGTTGGTCATGTCCGTATGTCGGTATAAACAACTTTATCTCAGCGACCATAAGTGTTAGGAGCACAAAGATATAGTTAGTATAAGGCCCTGATCTCTAGTAGCGAATATTAAGCAACGTGTGGCTTTAACACTTTTACTTAGGTCCAAAAATGAATTTCAGACCCTCCCCCAATGAAGACCTTTGAACTTTTATATTACTGATAAATTAGGAAGATATCTGTTATTTATATAATATTTTTCTTTTGATTAAGTAATTATTGCATCAGATGAAAATTGAAATGGTTTACTGTATCACATAAGGATACATAATTATAAAAGTGTATAAAATCAAATATTCTCAAAATTCTCAATTCCCAATCCGCCCCTTAAAAAATCATAGATCTGTATGAAAAATCCTAGATCTGAATGAAAAATTCTAGATCTACCTTTATTTGTTAGGGTGACTCATATGAACCAAATGAACAAAACTTTTTTTCTTTTCTGTTAAGTTGGTATAGAGTATTACACTGTTGTGTAATCCTCCGACGAAACCCACATTTTTTTTGTTGCTTATGAAGTGCGCACAACTTGACTAAAAGGGGCAAACAATTGCATTGATGGAGTGCATAGCGAGGGAGTAAAGTGGGGAGTTGCAACAACTCGGGGAGCAACAACAGCAACTTTTTGGGCATAAAGTATAAGTAAAGTATTTTTTTCGTGTGTATGTGTGAGTGTGCATTGTTTGGATCAGGCTGATCTCTGTAGCGGCAACGGTAGCTGATGATCATCCTCAGCCTCCGCACTGGCCACTCTATACTTTTGTTGTTTGGTTTTTGGTTTTATTATTATTCTCGCTGTTTTTTTTTTTGTTTTTTTGGGTTGGATTTTGGTTTTGTTCTTGATCGTGTCGAACGGCGAGCGCCCCTTTTAACAGCGCATAACAGCAAAATCATGACTTGCCATTTACATTGTTCGCTCGTTTTGGACTTTATTGTTTTTGACGGTTACGTCGTCGTCGTCGCCGGGCATCCAGTGCCAGTCCTATCGAATCCGGTCAAGCTGCCTTCGAACCTATAGTTTCGCCTGGCTCTCAATTCAAACGAAAAATAATGAAAAATTATTCAATAAAAATTATTTCGCGTGCTCCACAGACACAAAGTCAGAGTCAGAGCCAGAGCCAGAGTCAAAGCCTTGTTCGTGCGTTGAGCGTTTTGTTAGCCAACTACACGATCATTCCACGTTCAGTAGCCGCTCTAAGTAGCCTGTGCTACTGCCACTATGCACTTCCGTTCCGTCGTTCCGCCGTTTCGGTAAAATCTTTGTGTGCCCCCCAACTGATCGCGCGCTCTTGTGGATCGTGAGTTAAGTGATCGCGCTATAATTTTGCTGCCAGGCTGCAATGATAGTGGCCCAACTGGGCTATGTGAACGTTCCAATGGCCGGATCGTAGTCTGAGACTGAGATGTTGACTGAGCCCTGCTGTGGCTGTTATGAAATTATTGTTAAACGATTTTGTGATTTGTTGTGCGCTACTGTGCGCGGCTGCTGAGCTGGCCAATGTCGGCCTATTATTTAGCTCCTTAACCTAGGTATCAACAATAAAAACAACAACAACAGCAATTTTGAGTCTATTGAAGTGGCTGCCAATGCCAAGACGCACGACTCGCTTAAGTGCTGGTTGACCCAGTTAAGCCCACTGTCGAATGGTCAAACAGTCAAATAGTCAGCGTTGTCGGATACTTCCCTATGACTTGATAAGGCCTGGGCTTACTTATGGTGTGGGGGAGGGGTACATTGCAAGCAACAATTGCATTTTGCAATTTCCTCGCCTCTGTGCAATGTCTGAGATTTGCGTTTTCCACGCCAAATGACAAATAACAACAACAGGAACTACAACAAAAACAACCACGACAATTGACACAACAATGAACATTGATAGTCATAGCGAATGTCTGTCTGTGCCTCCAGCTGTTGTGCCTTCTTCTAAGACAAGCGGGCGTCTATTTGGTCGTCTTGTGCTCCGGATGCGCCCAATGAGCAAACAAAGCGCAGCGGGAAATTGCTGCAAAGCTGATGCACTGCCGCTTGCATGGATTGCCCAAGTATTTATGTGATTGCTGCACTGCAAGTGGCATAGTCACTGCCAGCCATTTGAGGAAACACGCGAGCAAAATTAGCATGCCGCTTAGCTACTATATTTTCCATGTATCTGACAGATACGCGCTGATTTGCATGACTTTTTTCTTTCAAGTAGGTGGGTGCACTGCTAGTTACATTTCCTTTGGTGTTTGGGGGCGCTACACTGCCTAGAAGACGCCACATACAATTTGCCACAATTGTTGCTGATTAAAAAAGCAACTTCCCTTGGCAAGAAATTAAAAGTGCAACCAAACAGCTGGCACGAGTCAATCAAAAGTCTGTGCACTCTCTGGTATCTTCTTTCTAACTTTGACTGATCTGAGTCTGCTATGTGTGTGTTTGAATGTGTTCAGCTATCATTGGACAATCAATTTCAATTAAGAGCACAAAACTCGCTCGCACGAAAGTGAATCATGAGAAAATTAATTTCTATGAAAATCTCTATAAATTTTTGGAACCCAATGCTTAACCTGTTTCTTGTTTTTTTTTCACGTATACACACTTAATGAGTTTGGGCATAGCAGACAGACGTAGATGACTGCCAGCGATAGGAGTAGCTCACCAAACAGTTGACCCAAACATTTAAATTAGTGTTTAGAGTCGAATTTTTATTTTATATTTTTTTTATGTATCTCAGCCTAGTTATATAGCATTTGCTTCTTAACCAAAAATTAAAAGGTGCACAACATTTTTTTTTCTCAAAACGCTGGCAGCTACTGTAAGTAAAAATTCAATAGTAAACCACATAATTGACACATTAGCTGTATGAGTTGGCCCTGGTCACGCCGCTTAATTGGCACGGTCTTGTTCTAGGTTTAGGTCTGCTCCGTTCTATCCTGCTCGGGTCTCACTGTAATGCGTTTAAGAGGCGTGATCTTGTCTTTTGCACGCCCTCCTGCAGTGTCTGCCTGTTTGTCGCCTTTCAGCCTGACAAGCGGCTGATTGATCATTGTAAATGATCATTGTGGCATGTTAAGGCCTGCCTAGGTGCCAATGAGCGGTCAGACTTAATGCCCTGTGCTCTGTGCAATTTTTGTGCCTTGTGTTTTGGTAGTAGTCAGGATTATAGTGCAAAAAGTGTTAAAACACAAATTAGTACTCCCAGACACATGCTGAGCCTCAATTATGTGGTTAAGGTATGCCTAAACAGATTTGTTAATTGCTAAGCTGTTAATGGGTTAAGATTGTAAAACACTAGGATACCTCGAGATCAGGAACTTTTTTTTTAGATTTTATTTGAAACATGATCGAGGAAAATACGAGATATTTTATACAACAGCTTTAAATATATGTTAAAAAAATTAAACGTTTCTTAATGCGCGAAAGAAGCTAGTTATAAGATAAGTTAAAAATGTCTTGCGTTCTTCCATATCATTTGAATCAAATTCGGAATATTGCTTTAAACTTGGTTAAAACATTCATAAACAAACATTCACCCTAAAAACGTTTATTTGACCGATCGGCCTTAGTCCCAAATTTTGGCGTGTTATGCACTAAAAACGACGATTTTAATAAAGCTTCATAAAAAAGCTTGGAAACTTCCGAACGCCAAGTTTACAATCACCATAATTGCTTCGTAGACTTGTATAATCATGAGAATTTGTTTTATTTTAAGCCAGAACCAATAAGAAATTTTAAACTATAAAAATAGGCGAGATGTCCTGACCTTAACGAGCCAACTTTTTTGGTAAGAGAAACAGGCGCATAGTACAGTAGACCCAAGAATCATATACTGAAAAAAATAAATTGGGTTGTTCACTTTGTTTTGTTTGACATCAACGGATCAACTCGTCTAATAGACTAACCCAAAGCTAACGATTTGCCGCAACTTTCTAGAATTACAGATTTCTTCTGACCTATCTTTATTTTTGAGATGTGACCAATTTGAATGAAAAAAGTCAATTTTAGTCATTTTCTTGTCTTTTGACAATCTAAATGTCGGCTGACAGACAACTGTCATGCTACCATTTTGGTAATTTTTATACCCTACACGACAACACTATACACTATATGAGCTCGCTCAGGTCGCGTTTACCCACCCTGTCGGGTTTGCCCCACCTTACCCTACTTATGCCCGACCCTTGACTACGAAAAGTGGAACATTTTTGCTCAAAAGAGTTTTATATGTATAAAGCGCCAATATTTATTATTGGTATTACTTAGTGCTTTTGGGGTGATAGTAAAAAAAATGAACAGCTGCCTGTAAGCAAACGCCAAAAAATTTAATTCAAGTTGCAATTTCTGTGCAGTTGGAGATAAAAAAATATATATTATAATGAAAAATATCCAAGACTTCATAGTTTCTCTTTTTAAATAGAGTTTTTCTTACGAAAAACATACAGTTGCAAACAGCTGATTGTTGTTGCTTTCACTTTTTTCGTTATGCTTCTTTGTTAGGGTTGCTCACGTAGCAACTCGGGCATTCTTGCATTTATACCCGACAAAGTGAACAGTGAACACCCTTAATGTAAATGCCTAAATTAAGACAAAGTTATAGGTATTATTAATTATATTAAATTACCACTGTACTTACATGTTGCTCACTCTGCTTTAACTATTACTTTTATTTACTTGATAAATCTTTGCCCAAGCTTGTTGTTTTCTTATTTTGCTTATCTCTACATTGCGACATATATTATACACCTTTTTTTATAAGTTTTGTTTACACTTTTTTTGTGTATGGTTGCTACCTGTCACTTTGTACCGCTGTCCGTCTGTGTGGCTGCAACTGTTGATTTTATTTCATGCCGTTTATGCAAATGAAGTTCAAAAGGATAAGGCCAAACAGCAGCCCGCAACATTTGGACATAAAAATTATTTCTGAATGAAATTCGAATTTTGTACCATTGAGGGCTTGTCTGTCCATACGACGCGTCTGTCTGACAGCAGTAAATGCAAATGTGAACGCGAATCTGTGGAAGCCAATGGGAATGATATTGGGATTGGGATGGGTACTGGGCATGACATGAGAGGAGTTACCAAAAGTAAGACCGGTAGCTGCCAAAAAAACAAAAAAAAAAAATTTGCTGTGATATCGAATTAATTAAAAACAAAAAAAAATGTATACCATACAAGCTGGCATTCTTGGCCTTTTTGTTGTTTGTGGCGCCAAATGTAAATGAGCCGCCGAAGGAGTCGCAGCAGATTTGGAAATTAGTTGCCGAATCGCGGATTGCTGCTGTTGCTCTTTTCACCATTTTTATTTTTATTGGTTTGTGGCCGAGTTGGAGGCTGCTGCTCCATGTGCGGCCGCTTCAATTTGGCGCTGATTTTGTGGCCGTGTTTTGGCTCAAATTGAGTGTAGCCCTTGAACCTGCTGGCTGTTTGGCCCGTCACAGCTAGCTAGTCTTGGGAGACTGGCTGCAGAGTGCGCATGCGTGTCGTCTACCCAGGTTGCGGCATCGGCGACGTGCAACAAGTTAATTAAGCCGCATTTGCATGTTGAGTGCGAGTGTGGGGCAATGTTGGCGATGTTAACTGCAATGCGGCCACAATGACAACGGCGGCGGCAGCAGCAACAACAACAACAACGACACCGACAACCCACACTTCCTGTGCTGCCGGGCTTACTTAAGCAGCAAAACGTGTCACAGACGTCTATTTCGGCTTGAGCCTCATCTCTGAGTCCGTCTTTGTCTGGGTGAGTTTTTTCCACTTTTTTTTTGTCATTTTACGGCATCCCCTGCTCCTGTTTTCTGTCCACTTGGCCCTGCGATCGATCACATGCTGCGAGCTGCGGTAATCCGCACTTCCACGCCTTAGTTGCATTTTCACGCGCGCCCCTTTTGTTCTGTATCTGTGTATGTATCTATGTGTATTTGTGTGTGTAACTGTGTGAGTGAACTGTGTGCTTTTGTGGCAAGCAGGCGGAGAGACAAACAGACAGGCAGTTTATTTTATGATTGATTGCAAATAAAAATCGCAAATATGAAATACACAAAAAATATGTGAGTGTGTGTGTTTACTTTTCGGTTGTTTTTTTTTTTTTGCTATTGTATCTGTGCGCCATGTGTTTGTGTTAGTTAAGTATCGGTGTGTGTGGGTTTTCGGCATTGGTGGTGGTTCTTTATTGGACATATGTCATTACAGTAGTCCTTTGCTAAGTAGCTGGGGCGTTGTTTTTTCTTTCTTTCGTTTTACTATGGTTAATTATTGTCAGCCTGTAAACCACACATGTTCAAATAGTTGGCCCAAGTCTGCAAGGATTGATGGAACAAGCTTAAGCTCTAAACCCAAGTAATCAAAGTTTTGGTTTGGTATTGACGCATGAGCGGTTTCACAAAGCGGCGTAGCACACTGATTTGTTCGATGTGGGTTAAAATCGTTTAGCTTGATTTCAGGTACAGCTTTTTGTAAGCTCTAATTTCGAAATATGTTGACTAGAAGCTAGAAAAGCGCATCAGTTGCCATAGGCCCCTATGACTGCAGCTATGACGGCGAAGAAAACAACTAATGGAATCAACATTCTATGGGTACCCAAGTCCTTGGCATACTGTTATGAATGCTATGTATGGGGGATCCAGACTCGAACCAGCCGTGGATCCGCTACTACCTTACAGGTACAGGTTATAAAAAATGGCAAACGTTAAAATCGGGACCCCTCGTAAATAAATAAATTAACAAATCTCAATCAATTTCGGCATAGTTTTTACGCACTCCAAAAAACTTTCGAATGTCAATTTTACTTATTCATTAATTATATTCTGAAAATGTTTTTTTTTTTTTAACAATTGGTCATATGGGTGAACTATAGCACCGATTACGATTAAATTTGGTAAAGTGTTTGGGAGCTCCAAAAAAAATCCGACTACCTATTTCGGTAACGAAATATTTCCCAAAATTGTTTTTATCACCGTTCGGTCCTATGGGGATCTCATCGATAAAAAGGCGATGTGGCTTTGTTTAGAGGGCCCAAACAGTCGTGCATAGCAATACTTTTTTGATGAAGTTTTTGACTTTTTGCACTTTGCCCCCAAACAGGACAGCGGCAACAGAGAACTGCAAAGAAAATTAATTTTTTAATTAACATTTTGTTAGCTATACTATCTAAAGAGCTTCGGTTTACAAATTAATAGTGCGATCTGGAAAAAATGTTGATTTTATGAGTAACATAGAATATATGTTCCTGGAAAGTTAAGCACTGTGTCTAAGTAATTTACTTTTTATCCCAAAGTATTTTTTCATTGTTAAAGTCAGATACGTTTAAGATTTTCTTCTTTAGGTAAAATAAATAGCTTGCATTTTGGCAGTATGTATTATCAAGGACATTCAAATTTCTATAGTAAGCGTGAGATGCGTCTAAGGTGTGTTGAAGATTGTTAATGACAAAGTCCGAAGATGGAACTGAGCTTAAAGTCACAGTATCGTCGGGAACCATCAGCTTTCATACTTGCGTATATTTCAGGAAAATCAAATGTGTACAGTATGGGCAGTGGCGGCTCTACGGGGGGTTTTCGGGTCCGGACACCCCCCCAAAAGTTGGAAAAATGGGTTGACAGTTTTTTGCGTGCTCTGATATACTACATACACTTCGAAGTGAAAAACGCTCTACGACAGATTCCTGTATCCGCGGCCGAGAATGGGGGAAAACCAAGATCCTTAAGGGCAGCCAGCCATTATGCAATCAGCGGATCTTTTGCCCATGTGAACTCTGATAAATTAGTTAGGAAACTTGCCGTCGATTCAATATCCCTTTGGTAATGCAGCTGAAATCATACATATTTGTAAACAGACTTTAAGGCAGCTAAACTTGTATCTAAACTAGTGGTTCCTCTATTTCTTTAAACACTTCTAATTAAACTCATTAATTGATAATTATCGGCCAACTTTCAATCAATTCAAGTTATCCTTGACAGCTTAGATGCTCACTTTGCGGAAGCTTTTTGCACATATTTTTATAATTTATAAGCTATTGTAAGTGCAAGCGGCTTAAAGCTGCCACCGATGAGCAGCGCCTGGCAGTCTCACTAAAGCGCATAAATACTTAAATGCTGAACCGTTCCAACGTCAAACCCCGCATCTGGCGGCGCCTGTCAAACTTGTTGCGTTTGCCTGTAAAAAATTTATTTGAGAAATAACATTGAAATTGTGTATATAGACAAATAATAAAAAAAAAAAACAAACCTACAAACTTTAATTTTATATAAATATTTCAAAGCGCTGCACATGCGCAGCGACGTTGATGACCAAGCTGCAGCCAACGTTGACAGCGACGTCAACGTCGACGTCAACTGCGACAGCGACTTTTGCGTCTGGTTTCAGTTTGTGTTGTTCGTTTAATGCCGCTCTATAGATAAAAAAAATACACCTGTCGCATTACAGCTAAATTTATGTCCACCGGTAGACCTTTACTTTGGCGCGGCTAGAAATGTACACCGTAGCTGTGTGTGTTTGTATCTGTGTGTTTATATGAGACGCTTGCATGCTTGGATCGCTGGTCAATCGAACGCTTGGCCGATGGGGGTCCAAGTGTTGAGACATTTCTGGTTTCAGTCAGTTGCCGTTGTTGTTTTTGTTATATGTTGTTGTTGCCTGCGTTGTTGATGCGTTGACTATTTACTTTGTTTTTGCGTCGTTTGCTCAAGTTTTTGAACTGAAACTAAAATAAAAAAAAAAATATATATAAAAAAATTTCAAAAAATAAACACATAAAATTCGATCGAAAGTTTTGTGCGAATCCAAAGGTATTTGATTTCGCGCAGATAGCTTGACCATGACGTAGTCCAACCCAAAGTTGTACACTATTTTCAAATTGAGACCAACACAAATACTTTACGGTACTCAAACCTGGCTCTAACTAACTATTCAGAAGTTGCTTAGCACTGATCTTTGATTAGCAAACAAGCGTTCAGCTAGTTAAAGCCGGTACACCCAGTTTCTCCTCACCTGGCACAAACAACAATCATTAACTACAAGCTTTAACAGGCCAGCAGATACAACCTCTTAGCCGTTGGTTGAATCTTAGCAGTTTTCTTACTGATTGACTAAACCATAAAGAAGAGCCCAATGTAAAGCGATAAAGTTTTTATACCCTTGCGGAGCAATAGATCGCTGCTAATGTAGTTCTACCATAATATATCTTAGTTGGACTAATTAGATAATCGTGAAGGCAAATAAATATTGTTTTTTGTTTTTTATTTTATGAAGCTATTCCCCAAAACAAACTAGTTTTTATTTAAAGTTAAATTAAAGTTTCTCAGGGAACGCCATGGGAACCTTAAGCAATTTGCTAATAACGTTACGCTCAAAATAAGAGATGGTAGCAGCTTTTACCATGCTAAAATGTCTACTCTAAAACAAAAAAAAAAAAAAACTAAACTTAATACAAAATATTGTTTTGGCTAAAGGCTCATATGAATTCGTCGTCCCGTGTGGATTTTTTTAAGTTGTTTAGTATTAAACTTTTAATTTTGAAAAGGATATCTATACAAACAAAAAATAAAAATGGTTTATGGACTCTATATACAAGATTTTAGTTTTTTTTTTTTATATATATATTTTTATTGGCAATCAACCGATACAAATTAGGTTATGATCCAATATTGATGAAAATTAATCGCTACACAAAAATATAATTAAGTGTGTGATAGGAAAGATTTTAGTAAATTTTAAAATTAATTTGCTTTGCTGTTATTTATTACGGCTGTCTTATTGGGCTCTGTCGGAATAAAATATAAACACCTGTATATAATTGTGATTTTTAAACGTAACGATTACACAGCCCAGCTTATGGAGACCTTGTTTTGGACAGTAGTGCTGGAAGTATAGATGCATCGATGTATCGAAGTTAAAAATAGCGAAATGTTGGCCAACATCGATGTTTCTCCAACACTATTGCACTCATCAAATGGGTGTTTAGTAGTGCTGGAGAAACATCGATGTTGGCCAACATACATATATATAGATATTTTTGACTTCGAAACATCGATGCATCGATATAACATCGATGTTTCTCCAGCACTATTGGACAGAGCTGAAAAATCCAGTAATAAATTTTATTCTAGGTTTAAGTATTACCTCATAATATGGACATATCCGGGAACTCGCTCCCGTTTCTAGGTTAAGTTACTTTAAATTTTTAGTCAATAATAAGTTAATTTTTGTAATTCTTCCTCTACTATAATTTATACATATATAAAAATATGTAAAAGTCAATTTCGCTACGAAGTACTACTATGTAAAAAATGTTAGATAAAACAGAAGCATAATTTTTTAATAAAGGCCCGATTTTACAGAAAATAAAATCGCGGAAGTACGATGACCCAATTTTTCTATGTTGGCAAATTTACTGAAAGCGTTCACTGCTTATAGTGGCCTAAAAGAAACAACACAAAGTAATAACACCGGTACTTCCCCTTTTTAATTTATTTTTTCAAACATTTACCAATACTTTTATGTTAGTCGGAAAATCCTGGACGTCCCTCATAGAAGTTGTATGCATCGATTCTAAAGGTTTTTTTTCGTTTTTGTTAACTTTTGTGTTTTTGAACTTAAATGAGTATACATGAGTTTTCGTCTTCAAACTATTTTGAATCAAATTTTTCCAGGAAAAAGCGCCGATTGATTTTTAAGACAAGACTAAAAGTCGAGTTGTTAACATTATTCTATCGAATTTTATACTGGAAAGGCAGCTGTGAAGCATCGCAATTTGCATCGCATGAAATACAAGTTTTCCATTGGATTTAATGGATGATGCTCCAAAGACTAGGAACAAATATACTCTTCCGCTGTGTTGATATTGATGTAATGGTAAATAAAAGTTTTGTAGTTGCTGTTTGAGACCCTGAGCTCAGGGTAGAAGCCATGCACTCTGAGGATTCGCTTATTTTTATTCATATAATTTTATTTGGTTGATAGTTTCGCACGAAGCTAAACATCTTTCTAAAAAAATTGGATTGATTGATTCTCTTGGATTGCTAAGATCAGTACAGGAGCGTGACATGGTTAAGACTTAAAGGCTATGAACATCTGTAAATTTTAATGTTGAACCAATCTAAAGTAAGTTTCTGAGTGTTTATCTTGTCGATTATTTAAAAGCTTATAAGAGTTGTATGTTAAATTTTAAGTTTTGTTAGAGTAAAGCTTATGCTTTTTGAAAATAAAGCGTAATAACAAGAAGATTCTAATAGCTATTTATCGGTTATCGCAGCGTCATTTTACTGAAATTTTAGAAAAATCGTCACGGGACGAAATAAGGTACGCTGTACGAATATTCGTGAGAATATCGAGTAGACACAAACATTTGAGATTGAAGACTATATTAAAGCATTGAATATTAAAGTCACAAAGTTGTAGGGTTGACTCTCAGTGAAGCCTTATATTATTTTATTTACTATTATATTTAGTATATTTTTTTTATAGGAACTCATATTTTATTAACTAATATAATGTATATAATTTAAATTTTAAGCAAAAAAGTAAAATATATATTATTGTATATAAAAAAAATGTTAAGCTTAAAATATATAATAAATTTAAGTTAACATTTTAGCAAAAATATTTATGAGAAATTAGATACAAAATAATAATTATAAAATACAAATATAAATTGCAAGTTTTATGACAAAGTTAATACTACCGTCCAGAATTACTTCAGCTAGTCCCTAAAGCAAAAAAAAAAAATCTTATAACAAACCGCTTGACTTGACTTGTATTTGTTTGGCCCATAGCTAGGGGCCAATTTGGGGATTTATTTCATGCTACTCTTTGCTAATTCTTTCTCTACCCATTTTACTCTATTCTTGTATTAAGTTTGTATTTTATATTTATTTTTTAATTTCCATGTAGCTACTACTACAAGAGCAAGAGCGTTAATGCGCTCTATAGCTGATAATCATTTGTCAAGCTGCCAAAGCTGGCCCACCACTTGACACTTGTATTGATAGCTAAGTTTACGCTTGAATTTTGCACTGACTCATGGACTGACTCAAACAGCAGCTATGTGCTAACCACAAGTCTCTTAGTAATCAGAAGTACAGCTGAACTTTGGTACACACCTGCCTGGGACACGGACGTTCCAAATACATAATTAACTATGAAGCCTGGAATGTGCATGCATGGGTGCTGGCCAATGCTAGGCGGCAGCATCCCTTAGAAGTTTTCAACACTTGGACCCAAAAAGGTCATTGCTATCTGGCTGTGCCTTTAAACACTATTATTAGAGGTCACAAATCAATGAAGACTTTATCGCGGGACTGCGTAGGTCACAGCCAACAACAGCGACGACTCATTACAACAAATCTAGCTGGGTCCGCGCGATTACAATAAAAGCCGCATAGCCGAAACTAAAATTTATTGACAATCCAGCAGAGAAAACATAATGGAAAAAAGTGTCCAGCCGTGAGAGAAAGGTAGAAACAAGCGAGTTGGCAGCCAAAGCCAGCGTTTTTTCAACCCCTCCCCAATGCAGCGAGGCAAGTGCAAGTTGTAGATACTCCAAATTGCAGCTACACGCATTTCAACTGGAGAAAGGGCAACCCAAGGCACATAAATTTAAATCTTTCACAGTTGGCCGCTAGTCTTAGGTATTATACAGCACAGACATTAAGTCCTGACTATGATCAACATGCGCTTCAAAGATTTTGTTAGACGCCGCCGCCACCGCAGCCGCCGCTGCCATTTTGAATGTCTAACGCGTTACGTAGCAGACAGATTCAGCGACCAGACAGAGCACAGACCGTCTGCAGCCTTAAGTCAAAACTGTTGGCTGACCAATAATTATGCAAATTTATTGGACTCGCACTTTGGTAGCTGCAGCCGCACGGATTATCCGGCGTCGATCATTGGATCGTTTTTATGCCTTTGGGCTAAGTCAAACACAAGGATCAAAACATAGACGACATTGACCTTAGAAGCTGCGCCGGAACTAAGTCGATTTGCATTTTTTTGGCTGCCCAGCTACGATTATGGGTACCTGGACTCTGCTGTTTGTCTACAACGCGTCGTACACGCGTCAAGGTATTTTGCATGTAGCTGCCGGCCGGGTCTCTATGGTCTGAGCGTCCTTCATAATTTAAATAATTATGCCACTTGCTTGCTTCCTTTTTTTTTCGGCTTGGTATGGCTTGGCTTGGCTTAGAGATTTTTTGTGGCACGGCACTTGGCATAATTATGTAGGTCAAAAATTGTTTATTGACACGCAAGGCCTTAGAAGCAACAAAGAAATTTGCATAATTTTACGCTGCAGCAGCGCGAGAAATGAAGGGAGCAGTGAAATTCTTTGGACAAAATTTTTATTTGCCACCCGCCTGGTGAGCGCCTTAGAGCTTTGCGAACAGCTGTTAATTATAGTGGGGTCAGTTTTTGGCAGCGTGGCAAATTGCGCAGCAAAGGGTTAAAGTGCGCGTTTTTTTTTTTCCTTTTATTTTGCACCTGCTGCTAGGAATTTAGACATTTACAGCAAACGTGTACAAAAAAATGTCAAACTAATATGGTAAATATTGTAAAATTTATGTTTTTTAATTAAGCAACAAATATGTTGCTACAAGCAGCTCTCTTTTTTTTTGCTTTTTTATAAATTGCTTTATTTAAGCGCACAGGTTTATATATTCTTTTTAGTATTTTTATTATTATTTTTTTAAACTTATTTTCTATTAACGAATTGCGCACAATTTGCCCACACAAACAACTGTCAGAGCTGGGAGCAGCTGAGAAACGGGTAAAACTCGTTTCGAAAAAGAATTTTCCATGCGCTTTTAAAACTGAGCAACAGAAATTGTAATCGAAACTGAAGATTAGTTGGCTACTTAGTTGGTTTTCAGTGCCAAGTGGTTTGTATATGGTTGTCAATGGGCTGGCAATTATGATTAACTCTATAATGCATGCGATATAAGCAACGAATCGATTCGATATGCATACCGATAAACCTTTTAAGTAGCGCATAAATGATCGCATACAGGGTGACTGCAGCTCAAACACCTGCATTATATTGAACAGTGGCAGTGTTAGGGCTTAAAGGATACATGGTTTAGTGCTACCTATGGACTTCCGTTGCTGCCACTGCCCACGATAAACATCTAAGCCGCGACTTTGCGACCCAGACGCGTTCCTGCCCGCTCGTATATTTTCATCTGTCTTTGTGTTGGAAATGTCAAAGCCGGAACGGCGTAATGTCAAACTGACAATGACAGGCGCAGGAACTTTACGTCTTCGTGTGTGTGTGCCTTTGTGTTGGTGTCATAAATCGTTATCGACCACGAACATCAGGTGGCACTCAGACGCACACACACACACAATTGCATACTCAACCCCTGCTTTTAGTGCCTTGCACTCTAAACCAGACACATAGCCACATACTCCCCCTACTCGGGCTCATAAATTAACGTTCACCATTGACAAGTACCTAACCTGACAGCAGTACCAATAAAAGTGTTGCATGCGCGGGCGTGTCCTTGTTATGACTTCTATAGAGTATCTATAGTCTGTGGCTTTTGTTAGCGCAAAATTAGGCACAAGCTGCTGCCACTTCAAGAGGCGCCAAAAACATATAAAACAGACGCGGATCTGCAGTTTATAGGCGCTACTGCTAAACTCTTTTTAAGCATACCCCCACCACCCAGGCTTACCATTTTATGGCAGTTATTTAGCCAACAAGTTTTCTAAACAACATCCATCAAACAACAGCCTTGCACGTCAAGTTTCAGGCCACAACAAAACAGCTGTAAATGACATTTGAGCAAAAATCAAACATTTCAACACGCTTCAAAGTTGCCACACACAAAAAAAAAGTAAAAATAAGGAAAATGTCAAAAACGCGCTGTGGAAAGCTGGAAAACAGCAGCAGCAACAACAACAACATCGGTTGGCAGAAAAAGGCAAACTCAATCAATGGCTACATGCCACAGTACGCCGCATAATATGGAAAATTCTACAACAGGCAACGCGTGTGTCCTGCTGCGTCTGGGGGTCAGGCATTGGGTGTCAGCCAGTGCTAGACAGCTAGCCCGTACGTATGTCTGTCTGTCCCTGGTCCGGGAACATTGAATACGCATTACAAGACCGCATCGAAACCAAAACCGCGTTACCACATGTCAGTGGCGGGCATATGGGAATACGGCGTGTACAATGTGCAACACATGTTGTTGTTGTTGTTGCTGTTGATGTTGTCGACATTGTTGGCTGGCTGGCTGGCTAGTCAGTTTTAGCCCGGTTGATTGGTTGAAATGTGGCAGCAGCGCCGCATGCAGCTGGCCAGAACGGACGTTTCGACGACGGCCAACAACAGGCCCAACAGAAGTTTTGTTATAATTTTTGCGGTTGTCATTTTATGCTTTGATTTTGGCCTTGTTTGTGTTAGTGTGCGTATATGTGAGTATGCATTGGGGGTATGAGGGTGGTTGGCGTTGTTGGGGTTGCAACAAAAGGGCGTCCTGGTATTGAAAAGGCGTGAAAATTCGAGATGAAAAGTGTAGAGCTCGTTTGGTTATGCAGAAAGATTCATAATTTTGCAGACTGGCGTGAAGCCTTTTTGTTGTTTGTTGACGAGTTCATTTTGGTGGCTTACAGATTCACGAGTGGGAAATATAATGGACACTAGCTAAATTAAAATCGAACGCATCGTGTATCTTCAATACTTGGATTTAAGTCAGATGATTTTGGAAGTTATCTTTACGTTTTACTTTGCAATTCTTGTCCAAAAAGAGTTGTAAAAAAGTGTAAAAATCTGCTAGAGTGTTCTTTCTTGTATTATTTAATCCAAGCAATATGCACTTACATCAACGAATATGACCTCTCCTGCCAATCAGAATATTTTTATATTTTCAGAAGTCATTGGCAAAATATGTCGTGCCACAAACTGGCCCTAAACTACCGCAACCCTCTCACAAATAAGTTTAACAAAATTCCAGGAATTCTTTCGTTCCATTAGCGATCGCTATTTAGCAACAGTTTGGGGCACTAATCTTCACACCTTGCACAGGGTAAAGAAAAAGTAAAGCAAAAACTTCTCTCGAATTGTCAGATACATGTGAGCAGCGTAGCTTCCGAAGAAATGCAGTCTGACAGTTTGTCAAGACGGCGCTGACGGGTACTTACACACAGTCCGTTCCTCTATTGGAACAAACAATTAGTGCATCTAGTTGCCAGAAAAATATAGGCATAACATCGAAGACGTTACAGAGCTCTTTTGAGCTATATGTGCCAAGCGGTTAATGAACAATTTCATGGAAATATTGTCACACTTTTGTTGACGACTGGCGTTGAATTCCACAGCAGCCTGGCCAGAGTCAACTAGACTCGGCCAGGTCTAGTCAATAGACATAGCTCTATAGCTCCACTGTGGGCCATTCACTTGTATTGCCAATGCTTGCCTAATTGATTTATTGATGTTTACATGTGCGTGCCAGGCAACAACAAACAAGCAGCTAGCATCTTGGCCCCTTCAACTTACAACATGGCCCACAATTTGCTCTAAACGCTCGTCGAGCGTTGACAATTGTTTGGGCCATGTTTGTTGTCTTCGGCTTTTGGCTGGGCCTCTCCAATGAAGCGTGCGGCGCTGGCCAAGCTAGACTCTTTGGTAGCCAAAGTTTAGACAGCTTAAACAATTCATCAGTCAGTCAGGCTGGTCTCTGAGTCTGTCAGTACGTCAGTCAGTCCGTCATGCAGGCCAGACCAAGTAATTGTTGACCTTTTACGTTGTTGCTCGACGTCGAGGCTTCGGTTTGAGCCGTTTGTGTTTTGCCTGGCTCCTATCGGGCCTGTTTAAATTGCTGTACAATATTGGTGTGCTGGTTGTTGCTTTTATACCCTGTACCCAAAGAGTAAAAAGGCATATTAAGCTGGTTTGAAAAAAACAGGGAGTAAGACCTCTAAACCTTGATTAGATTAGTTATCAAAAGGAAAAAAGCAATCGATATGGGCATGAGCTTTTGTTCGTAAATTTTGTTTCTATAATTTGTCTACTGCTTTACTTGTCTTAACTTTTTTGGATAACCCTCAAATTTTTCGCTTTCCTTTTTATCTACTGGTAATGAACGCCTTTCGCCAATAAGACCCACTACTACTTTTGAAAAAGATACAGCCAACAAAGTTCATCTGTTAAATACTCGCAAAAGATTTTCGCTACGTTTTTTGAAAATCGACAAAGACCCTCCTTGTCTCACCTGCTATTTTAGGGAAGAAATATCAATACTTTTTTGGGGATACAATATTTACATAAGTACTTGCAAGGCTTTCTCCATAAATATCGCAAGCTTGATAAGAACCCTAAAACTTATTTTTTTTAACGTTTTCCTATAAAAGCTTCAAAATCGACCACTGTGGAAATAAATGAAAGGGCATATTGCAGTCGGAGTGACCCGACAGTAATCAAGCCACTTGTTTTTGTTCATGTTGTTATTTTTGTTGTTGTAGTCATGTTTTTATTACTGTTTGTACGCCCCGAACCGGACAACTCTGCCGGCCGGCAGCTGTTGTGCGCAGCGGTTTGTTTGCTTCTCATAAACAACATGAAATCTTCGTCACTCCACAATGAAATGCCTGAAAGTCTAACATGGCCCAAACCAAGTCTGACCAAGATGACTTTGACGCGTTTTCGATTTTCATTGGAATTTTAGTAACACTTTAGAGCGAGCTAGTTGTATCCCAAACACCACTCTCTTGAGATTTCACAGTTGTTTGATTGTTTGATTATTTGATTTGTCTAATGTTAATGGAAAGCTCTCAGTCGAGTTGAGTCAACTCGAGAGACTCACTAAATGGCGTATGACTGATTGAATGAAAGTAGCCATTGAATCAGGGAATGGGCTTCGGATGAGTGCCAATAAGTAAGTTTATGAAGAAGACAGATATCTAATAATATTTGGCTTTAGTCACGTGGCTTGATTGAAGTTCATTTAAATCCTGTGATTGATGTGCGTACACTATATTTAAAATTTTTTTTTTCGCTTTTAAAGATTAACGATTATTTTTTAGAGATTTCAGAATGTTCCACAGATTTTTTTTAAATTTCATTTATTGATGAATTTTTTTAAGTTAGCATTTTACTTAGCAAAAATAAAACTTTAGTTTTGTAAGCTAGGGCGAATGTTATAAACCATGAAAGGTTTATTCTCTATCTGGTGAACAAAAAAAAAGAAAAAACTTATTTTTAATCTCTGTAAACTGTAAAGACGACCAACAGATTTGTGCAACGTGTGGAACAGATACATACAACTTTGCAACTTTTTGCGTAGCAATTGAACCTTGTCTATGCGTATGATCACCCCATATAAGATGCGTATTATGATGATAGTGCTTCGGTACTCAAAAACACTATTTTTTGACCGATCGTTCCAATGGCGTCTAGATGATATGGTAAATAGATTTTAATTTAATTTGGTAGTGTTTATAAACTTTAAAAGAAAGCATATACCAACGCATTGCAATCAAATCCGGCATAACAGCTCCAAAAGATATTTATTTGTTAGAGGCTAAAACATTTTCATAGACAAACAAAGTATCAATCTAAAACTTTTGTATCATCAGGGTTTTTGGGTTGGGCAGGCACTGTTGTACTCTCGAATTTCTTAAAATTGAGGAAAGTGCATGGCATACAATAGTCGGGATATCTAGACTCGATTATAAAAGATTTTATGGTGCAAAGCACACAGGGGGCAGAGACCTCTAGCTTTTCTTCAGTTTCAATATTGCATGTTAGTTATCTGAAAGACCCTTAAAAGCTTAAATTAAAATATATTAAATGTAAAAAAATTAAATGAGTGTGTGCGGTTTTAAAACTGTGAGAAGAAGTTTTGCTTTAGGAACAGTTTCGAGAGATACTTCTAATGAATAGGTTTATATAATTAAACATATAAATGCTATAAATTATATTGTAAACAGTTTCTAATATGGGCATTTCCCAGAAAATCGTTACCAAGGGGCACAACTTTAAAGTTGTAAAAACTATATGCATTTGTTAATGGAATAATAGGCTATATATTCAACCTTCAAAATACATAAAGAGTTAAGATTTTCGGTGATGTATTTATGAATGGTAGGTAATCACCTTCAATAACCTAAAAATTTTGTTTTTGTTTAAAAAAAAAGACAATTTTTAGATAATCATAAAACGGCAAAAAAAGTCAATATATGTGACCTCTTTTGATTGGAACATAAAATCAATCTAATTTTTAATTAATAAATAATAAAAAAAGCTTTAAATTAATATTCAAAAAAATGTAACGCACGCAACGGAAAACAAGGTATTTTTAATTTAGCTGCTTTGATTTTTTTTTTTTTTTTATCGAATTAGCTTCGTAAGTCAAGTTTGTTGTGCACTTTAAAAAAATAAAAAAAAAGTATGTGTTTGTACAGCAGTTTAAAAAAAATATGTATCATAAAGTATGTAACGTACGCAACGGCATGAAATTTCTCAAAAAAGGCCTACGTTAAATTTGGGTTCAGAAGAATTTGAGATAACATGTACCATCATATTGCAATGAAATTAGGTTAATTGCTTAAATACTACAAAAATAATGTTTGATTACCAAATTTGGTTGCGATATCTTCATAAACAAACAAAAAAAAGACGAATTTTGCACTAAACATGTTTTTTTTGACCGATCACTCCTATGGGGAAATACGAATAAACGAATAAACGAAATATCGGTGAAAAGTTTTTAGTTTTACCACCATACCATATTAATAAAATGCCATACCATAAAAATTAGTACGTCCAAGGCAGCTAGATCGATTTTATAACACCTTTACAATAGAATACTCCAAACAAAAGCAAATTTCGCAAGTCTTCTAAAGAGCTCAAAATATGTGCACAAATCGATTTTCACTTCAATAGTTTAAGAAACAACAAACTTGGTCCAAATCGGACAGTTCGGCTATATGACAGCTATAAGAAATATTGGGCCGAACCGGGCGAAACTTGGTAGATCGTCTTGAGGGCTCAAAATATGCATAAGTACCAAATTTGGTGCAATTATCTCAATATTTTAAGGTTAATGCCAAAAAAGTGGCCAAAAAACCCGTTGTGCATAGTAACGATCGGTAAAAAAAATATTTTTGGTACAAAAATCAATGTATTTCATTTGTGGTACGATTTAAATCGAAAAATAATACGGGTGTGTGTTTTTTCGATGATATGCTAGAGCTTCTGTGCCAAACTCTTTTCATCAAGGAAGCACAAGTCCGAGGCAGTTTAAATAGCAATACGACTACATATAATCATCTTTCTTGAAAAAAAAAAATCGATTTCTGTCAATTAGTGACAGTTATGGGCTTAATAGCTCATATCTAGAATTTTCTTATATTTTCATATATGATTTTTTCCACTTGTTGTTGTTTTTGTTGTTGTTGTTGTTTTGGCAGCTTGGGTTGCATTTCAAAACAACTTTATGCGCCAGGTGCGCAAGTTACTCGTTCTGGTTCTCCTTGTTGCCATCGTTGTTGTCGCTCTTGTTGCACTTGCCGCAAGCATTTCCAGCGATTAGGCAAAGCACAAATGTTTGGAACCTTGTTAAATGTCACAATTTGGTATGTATGACAACTCTATGGCCCAGACTTGAATTTGATAAATCGGCAAAGTGCGTGCAGGTCTCACGGCGCACAGTGGTTCGCAATTGCTGTCAAGCGCAGCGCGACTAATGTCGATATCTTTTGCAATTTGTAGGCCTTGAAATTGCTAGGCAACAACTAACAAAGTGGAGCAATCAACATGCTTAGTGTTGAACTGGTTCTGCAATCAATAAAATGTATAACAAAAAATAATTTATCTTATTAAGAATTACACTAATTGAGTGACTAATATCAATTGGAGCAGGGCAGCCTTCGAACCAAAGAACTTAAGTAGCTGCAATTTTTCTATATTGACAAAATGTGATTAATTGTTAAGTAGTATGGATAACAAACAATCAATATGTTGCGTGATTTTTCAGGCCCAAAGTGGTAATAATTGAATGGAAATATTGGCAACAAAGACAATAGCAGCACCCAGATGATTATCGCTGTGTTTGCGCTCTGGCCAAGACAGCAGTTAGCCATAAAAAAAGAAAACACTCCAAAAAGAAACTGATACACAAAGTCGGCGCAGCAGAAGCACCTTGTGTCTTGACCCAAATGAATGGAGTCTTGTCTTTTGGGCTGCCCTGCAGCGTAACAAAATAATTTGTGTTTTGTGCCCAAGTACTACCTGTATCCGTGACTGTTTACCAACCACAAGTTATCCGTCTGGCCAGCGAGCAACCCCATTGATACCCACAAGCGTTCAGCTGAGCGCGTAAATGCCATAAAAATTGTTCCAGCCACGGTAATTAGTTGTCCTGCCAAAGTGCAGAGCGCTACGATTGCATCGCCATGTACCGCAACAGGCAAGGTGTTTTGCCTTAGCCATAGGCTCTTTTGTCCAACGATCCAAATGCGATCCAGCTATCCAACGACTGCGCTGTAATTCATTAACGCTTCGCTGGACTCCAGCAAGAAAGTATGTGAATGTGACTATTTTGTCTTATTCTTCTTTTAGGGTAACTATCTTGAATGCAGCTGTTTAGTGCCTGTACCGTCAGGTTCAAGGCTAAATTAAGGCTGGTTGTCTTATCTGCTCCAAATGCAAGTCCGGACAATGTCAATGACTAACTAGGCCAAGTTGGGGTTGTTTATACAGAATAAGAAGTTGGCTCAGGTCGCTTGAGTATAAACAAAACTTTGGAATCTCTTTTATACTAGTACTACTACTAGTTCTTTAGAACTAGACAAGAAATAAAATCAGTATAACATTTGTAGTTCCAAACTTGCCATACCGAATTAATGAATAAAAAGTGTTCTGCTGCCCAGGGCTCCAATGTACAAAAAAAAAAAAACTAAGCAGATGTTTGATAACACTAGTTTAAAAATGTAAGGCTCATAGAGTGAACCTTCGTAGAAAAGTGTTTTTTAGGGTACTTTTGGGTCGAGAAACACGAAAATAAAAACTTTGTTTTTTCTTAAGCACCGTTTACGAGATTTTTTTGGAAAAACATGTTTTTGGGTACTTTTTTCAGTTATTCGTTAATAAATGGTGGACATGAAAGACGATTAGATCGAAACGTATTGATGTGCTCTTTATGGTGATATATATGTACAGATTTAGTAAAAATTATTCAAGTTACAAGCAACCAAATTCGAAAAAAAGTGTATTTTCGACCGTTTTTCAAAATTACAAATTTTCAGTTTTCTTTTTATTAACGAAAAAAAATTTAAAAAATTTAGTTAAGCTTTAAGCTGAAAGAGAATTCTTTTACGAACATTTCGAGTCTAAGATTTTTAAAATCGGGTAAGAATTGTAGATGCTATGAAACCATTTATTCACGAGATATGAACGAGTAACTGAAAAAAGTGCCCAAAAACAGGTTTTTAAAAAAATCTCCAAAACGGTGCTAAAGAAAAAACAAGGTTGTCATTTTCGTGTTTCTCGACCCTAAAAAACACTTTTATACTCAAATACAATAAAGCAAAAATATAATTTATTGCATATGGACAAGACGTCGTTCTTACAACTTTTCTCTCAGATGTTGCAGTTCAACATACCCTCATCTCAATGAAATGGCCTAGCTCGCCTATCTTTAGCTTTAAATTAGTTTTTAAGTAGGTTCATTCTGCGAATAGGCCTTAAGTAGAAAATCTCTTCAGATGGTTTTTTGAATTTTTTCAATAATCTTGTACATATATCAAAATCCTATCATTGTAAATTTTTTGAAGTCATAATATTATAACTTAGAAAAGATTATCAGAACCTGAACTCTTAAATTTGTATATTAGAAATCAACTGTAACTTTAAATATTATAAATTAAAACCGTGAAATAAATTGAATTTAGTTTAAGTAAAACAAAAAACGCTTTTAATCAGACCAAAGATATTGGATTTAATCGCATTATATTATTTAAAGAGACTCTCGAAGTCCAGGTTCGATTCCCATATTCAAGCGCCATTCGAAAAAAATTTTTACGTTTTTTTTTTAAATTTATTCCTTTGTTTTTCATGTACGCAGCTGTGAACTTAGTTGGTAGGGTCTTTGACTTAATATAAAATATTTGACTTGAATATTCTCCAAGTTTCATTCAAGTTGAGAAAAAAATACATTGCAAAAAATAGTTTTAGTACCAAGGGTTTTGTATTGAAAAAATCGAAAATCTACCCATTTTATTTATTTTCGAGCTTAAAAAAAGGAACTATTTCTTTAACGTACTGCCCAGTCATTTAAAATTTCTTTTGTAGGCGACCCATTCGTTTTTATCTCTAGTGTCAAGTTGCAGCTCAGTTGCAGTATAGATTTGCCCCTGACTTAGTCACAATCAATTCCATATAAACAAACATTTGTTAATATGCCAACTATGTAAAACTGCTGCAATAACTTTAACTGGTAGCTCGGAGACCGAGTGACTCGATTGCATAAACTGCTTGGCGCGCACAGCGGGCGACGGACATCAAATGGTAACTTGCTCTGCTGCTGCTGCCTTGCAACTTTTGCTTGCTACAACTGGCAATGGCAACATGCTAATGTATGCAACACCCGCTGCCGACGACGTTGACGACGCTGACGACCTTGAAAAATTATGCAAAATCGATGTAAAATAAAAAAAAACAAGCAAAAAATGCGAAAATAAGTTCAACAACAAACAGTAAAAAAATGTAAATGTGTTTCGTGTGTTGTTGGCCGTGGAGGGGTGGAGGTTAGGCAGAAGCGCAACTTTTTTTTCTGCACTCACATTTTTATGTAAAAAAATTGGCGCAAATGAGCCAGACAATGTCGGCGCTCATGCGCGCTGCTTGATGAGGGAGAAGGGGAGCACAGGAGCGCAGCGGTAGTGGATGTATGGTTAGAGGGGGGCTAACGCCGCGGGGGCAGCGAGAAAGTTAAGCGTACGCTGAACTTTTGCCTGCTGCTGCCAGTGCTGCCAATGCTGCTGCTAGCAGCTTCTGATTTGCATACGATTTTGTCTGTTCAAAGCAGAGCAACAACAAAAACAACAACAGAGTAGCAGCAGCAGCAGAACTCCATTTTGGCAAATGACGTTGACGTTGACGTCGACAGCGGAAGTTGTTGCTTATGCGCTGACGCTGGCAGCGACTACGACGTCAGCGTCGTCGTCACATTATGGTTTGTTTGCCATTTCCGTTGGCATTTGCATGCGCTTTACTTGTTCGCTACGGCTCTCTCACACTCTCTTTCTCTCTCTCTGCTATGCTTTGTGGTGTGCTCTCAACGGGCGCTCCTGTTGATTTTTTGGCATGGCGTCTCTTGCAATTTAAATAATTTTGCATAATTTTTGGAAATTGACTTATGGATTTGTTCGTTGTCTGTGTATGCGTGTGTGTGTGTGTGTGTTTGATGCTTCATTTTTATGGCTCTCTCTGTATGCGTGTGTGTGTGTAAGAGTGTAAGTCTCTGCCACTTGTTGCCGGCATTTTGTTGTAGGTCATGTCTTGGCAGCCGCCTGTATTTATGTCTCATTTGCCGCCATTCAAACAAACGCACACACACAAATATTCACACAAAATTATGCAAAATTATTTCCATGAAAGCATTTTTCTGTATTTTCGCGTCGCTGATTTCTTGTTGTTGTTGTGCGCCTACAAAATGGCGTTGGCTGGGCGCATAAATTTGTATTTCTGTTTAAAGTTTTCACACAAGATGATAAATGAGACTTTAAGTTGTTTGACAATGCGCCCGCCCCGCCGCCACCAACACTTGAAAATGTTTTTGGAACTTGTTAAACGGTTTTCTGCTTTTATTTTTGCATTTTTTGTTAGCTGTTTCTTTTTTTTTTTGGGTTTTTAACATTTGTTTGTTTGTCAGTTCTGGTATGTTGGCTGCGCTTATCAGCGCTTTAAAAACTTGAAAGACTTTGAGACTATTTTGCATTTTTTGTGTGCTATACGTTTATCGTTTAGCCCGAGGAAGTGCACAGTTAGCTGACTTTGATAGTAGTGTATGAAAGGCAAGGCTAGAGATACATTTGTATCTATTACACAGTTCATTGAAACGACAAGTTGTCGCTTATAGCAGTAAGTGTACTGTGCCCTTGCCCAGAGCTCTTAATACACGACTTAGTTTACGACTTTTTGACCCTTTCGCTTAACTGGCTGATAACACGTGCAGTTGCAATTACGACTTGGTTAGTTATAAAAAAGAGAGTACATATTAAGATATTCACTTCAAAAAGATACTTGTGACAAATTCTTAACGCATTAAATATTTTTGATTACGGATAAGCATCATTTTTAAGGTAAGAACGCTTGCCAAGCGTACATTCACTAAGCTAGTGGATATACTATAAGATTTTAAGTAGTAATATGAGAACGAGTTGTGTTTAAACTTTTTAAAATTATCGTAATCATAAAAACTTAAGTACTTGATAATTTGAATAGATGACCTTTAGAAAAGCGCGCATCGCAGGACTTCCTTCCTAGTAAATATTTGCGTTTAAGGAAAGCACTCTTTCAGAAATCAAACCTTGAATGAAATATATTCTTTGTGATAGTGTATTTTATTTTATATATTTTCTGAACACATAAGCGAAAATTGATTCTTTCTATAATTTGATAAAAAAAAACACGGTTATTATTATATACAATAAGTGTATCTGTATATTTCATGTGAAAAATAGTTTTATATAATATTTTTCTAGTTTTATGTTTTTAGGCTTTAAGTAAGTTTTTTTTAAATTCTTCTTAGCAAAATGCAGCTACTAGAGTATTTTGTCTTCGGCAGTAACGAACAACCCATTCCTTGTCATTGTCTACTTACGACTACCGCGCACTTACATAATTTATGACTTCCCCCCCTTGTGAGCCCTGCCCTTGTATAGAGCAAAATAAGTAGAAAAATACAATAAATAAATGAGCTGAGTTGCCAACACGTAGCCAACTAGACAAAGTCCAACAAGTCAACCAAGCCGAGCCTAGAGGTACGTTTTAATTTCTTACACTTGGCAGCGGAGCGCGTGCGTCGTCCATGTCAACGTCAACGTGCGCGGGCGTCATCATCAGCCATATGACCATAGAGAAGGGCAGCAAGTGATAACGACGTTGACGCGGATGATGATGAAGATGATGATGATGATGATGATGACGGCAAGCAGCGACAGCTCCTATGCCAACTGGCCGTGCACACATTAACCGGAAGCCTGCGCCAAACGTGATCAACAGTTTGGTTTGCGGCTATGAACGCCTAAACATTGCCAACGCCAAAGTCAGCGTCAGTTCCAGAGTCATAGCCAAAGCTATAACTATGGCCCGAGTCGGGCCATTCATTCGTGCGTTGTCAACGATGAACGCTGATACGTAAAATGAAAAAGCGAATACATATATGTATGTCTGTATATAATATGTACATACATAGTTTTGAATGAAAAACGTGCGTGCTGCCACAGAAGGAACATTGACTTTAAATGCGACGACGTCGTCTTTCTTATAAGTACAATATAATATATCTATAGGTAGTTGTACATTTCTTGGCATTTTGAGTGACACTGCGCAGCCCAGGCACTCAATACAATTCGTCTCATGGCTGCTGCTGGTGGATCTCTCCCCCAATTTTTTTTTGTCGAAAGATTATAAGCAAAATGCAATATACAATACAGATAGTTGGATGGTTGGGCCCGTACGATTCATAAAAAGAAAAGAATGTGAAAAAAACGCGTTGGTGTTTTAATTTTACGTGCTGTTAGCGTTTGGCATTGACTGACTGACTAAGCGTCATTGTGTCTTCCTGTTTACCGCGCTTCAAAGCCAAAACTGGCGGCTGCGTACGTGCTTGGCAACGGGCTGAGCTGTTCGAACTGGGATTGTGACATCCTTGGCTGCGAGAGTGTATTGCTAAAAGTTTGGTTAAAAACAACTATGTTTACAACAAGATTTATGAAGCGTTGTGGCTAAAGGAGCAAAGGATTTGGTTTGAAGTTGCAACGGAAAGCAATCGTCGTAATAAGCCGCTGAACGACTTCAGACAAAGTTTAACAAAATAACTAACACTTTCGCCGATCTTCTTTGTAATGTATATGCGGATCAGACATAAAATGGAGGCACTTTTTTCCGATTGCAAAAAAAAACAAACCAAATCGCAGTAGTCAGTTTATAAGTCTATTTTTCGAATTTGGTATTAATACGCGGGTCACTATTTATAGTTTGCGACTAATAATAAAAACGCTGAAATTTAAATTGTGAAGCAGCTATATTCTTAAGTTAGATCAAACCACTTTTTATGCCAATTTTCAAAAACTTGTACCACTCAGATTGGAGTAGCGATGGTCAAGTTATGCGATACCTAATGCGCCTAAATGAAAAGCAATGTGGAAATAATGCTCTGGAATGCCTGTATCTCCTAATATGTGACGATATTTCTCTGCCACTTCGTGCATGCAATCAATAAGTTTTGCGATGACGGTCGATTTTGAAGAATCTTTAAGGTCTCCCTTATGAGAATCCAAAAAAAGGCTAAAAAAAAAAGTTTTAAAAACCTGATTCAACAAGATATGATCTGAATCCCCCCTAAATATACCCGGTAATAATGGCCATTTCTTGGGGCCTCTTTTATGATATCTCCAAAAATTAATTAATTAATTTTAAAATTATAAAAATTTTTGCAATAGCTTGTCAATATAGTTTTTGTCTGTTTGATCTCAGAATAACACCCTCGCAAAATGAATAAGAAAAACTTTAAGATTCTAGGAATATGACGTGAAATATGCATAAATATAATCTAAACATATAGTTCAGTTATAGAATACGACCTAGATATAAGTTTCTCATCTTTGTGGGTTGTTTGTAAATTTGTTCCCGACTCACACGCGTCTTATGCCTTAAAAACAATAGAAGCAGCTCTTAACAGCTTTTCGTAAAAAAAAAATATTAAAAGGTGACTTTAAATCCATTCGTTTGTCAATCAAAGGATGCTTGAATGGCTACGCCTTGAAGTATGCTATGATTTCTTTGCCAGCCACAATTACACCCACAACATATACGCTCGCACACACACACACGCAAAAACCGCACACTTACATATCTATATACTCTTGTTACATTTCCACTTGCATGCATTATAATAATATTGTTAAATGTTTTATACGCTGTTGATGGCTGCCAAGTATTTAAACTTAACCATAAAAGCCACAAGAATCACAGCCCACCAACATGTCCACAGTCAATTAAATGAAAGAGAGAAGAAGTGCGACTGTATCTGAATGAGTTTTGGTGTGTGTGTGTGTGTGTGTGTAATCAGTGCCTGTATGAGTGTATGCAAAAATGGCTAACGGTCTGTTAAGCACACATGTGGCAACCTCTCAGCCAACCCCAGCCCCTAGCAGCTCTTAAACTCCTGCTGCCCACAAACAGCAGTGGCAATATTTTTGAGAGATACGAAGCGTAACCGTAAACATCGCCGCTGCCGCCGCAGTAGCACCGTAGTCTGTATCTATGTATCTTTGAGTTTGTTTGTGAGCTTGTGTGTGTGGCCTCTCGTCTACAGTTATCAACGCAACGACATCAACTTAAAAGCACTCATGGGGCCAAGCTCAAACTCCAACAAAAAAAGTGAACCCAAAAAACAAGAAGTGGCAGATACATTGTTGTAGGCGCGTGTAAGGGTTAAAGGGGGTGTGGGAATGGGTAAAAGGGCGGTAGCGGCCAGACGACAATCAACGCAGTTTATTTATGTAAAAATAAAATGAAATAAAATGATGATGATGAGCAAAAGCCAACAACAGTAACAACAATTGACGCTATCAGCAAGTGCTCAAGGGTTAAGGGGGTTGAAATGTTTGCTGCGTTTGCGCAGCGCAACAAATTGTTGAACCCAAAGAAATTAATTTCTAAAAACACTTGAAATTAAAATTCAAAATTCTTGCACACACCCACTAAAAAGGGCGGGCCATATATAGAGAAGTACTACCATAATATGGTAGTAACCAACTTTGGGGTTGATTTTTGCCTTGGGGGCCGCTTGATTTACACTTGGGCTCATTAAGCGTTTGATGCTGATAACTTTGTGATAATAATTGAGTCGATGGCTGGCTTTAGGGCTAAAATTATTAATTTTAATGGCTGCTAGCCATAAAAAGTAAAATGATGAGACCAAATCTGACTGACTCGGCCGTTAAGCAATTAGTGCACCTTTTGTTTAACTGAAACTGGCCAAAACTAATGGCCAAGTTAGTTCTAAAATAATAATGATTATAACATTAATAAAAGTGCTCATAAATTCCAAGTCAAGTGCGTCGCACTGCGTGCTCTGGAAGTAGCGAAGCGCAACCAACGTGTGGTGCCCGGTGGTGTTATTGGCGGTGATGGTGGTGGTGCCACTAGCACTTTTTTATCTTTTGTTTCCTTCGTTTGTTTTTTGTGTTGTGGTTCAATAAACCATAAAAAGGCTCATTAATTATGCGCATATCGCGTTGTGGCTGACGCGCCTACAGGGGCGGAAAATGTGTCACTACTCCAAAACTGCCATTGCTATCCATAGTTTTACTTTTCGGCTTGTTATCAACCCTCGCAAAGTTTTCTAGACCGACACATGTCAGCGCCAATTCCATGTAGCTTGTAGTCTTCGTCATCGTCATAGCCAACTTTACAGTCAGTTGATTAATTAAACACAAATTACGCGGGCATCAAATGCTTGACATACTTTATAGGTTTTGGTCTTCGAAACGGGCCAGAACTGAGCTTAGCTATAGGGTGATTTTTTTCGATATTTGGTTTTTTGAAAGCAAAAATTTTAAATTATGGATTGCCGTATATTTTGCAATACTAAAACGCGAGTGTTTTTTCTCAAGAGCGGAATTGTTGCTGACTAATGATAGCCCTAAAGGAAGTAGTGCAATCCCCAATTCACTGGTTTAAAGCATGATATTAATCGATTATAAACTATACTAAAGAGTGAGTTTTTGGGATTCTGCTTTTCGGACTTACTATGTTTATTAATATATTCAATCCCTCCTAAAGTAAGCATCATGGCTGAACCATAATTTAAATAATAAAATTCCAACTTTTATTTAATGATGTATTGGCAAACTGAGCTTATTTAAACATAATAAAAAAAAAATCACCCTATTTGATATTTTTTAGGTCGTAATCATCGTATTATTTTAAGATCCAACGAGTGCGTTATAGCTGATCTAGAATTTTAATAATAAAATTTAATGGCAGTGCAAACTGATCTTATTTGACTTGAATAAATGTCAGGAAGCATGCGTGAGCTGTTTAATATAAACGAAAAACAAAAAAAAATATCCCTTTTTAACCTATTCACAGTATCGGATTTTGAGCTTATTTAGCCGAAATCAAAAAGCGATAAGGTAACATTGTTCTCGTCGTTACTTTTAAAGATAGACCGTCCAATGTTTTATCTAAATATAAAAAATACCAAACAATGAATTTTGTAGAAGTTCTAGAAAAAGTGAGTTTCATGGCTGATAACTTTAATAACAATAGTGATTATAATCAAATTTAATGCTTTATTTAATGATAAAATGGCAATGGAAACTGAGCTTATTTGACTTGGTCATAAGTATGTCAAGAATCACGCGTGAGCTAGTAAAAAATGAAACCCAACACCAAAAAAAATCACCCTGTTTAACATATTTACAGTGCGGAGCTTTGGGCATATTTAGGCCGAAAAAAAAAAGCGTCGTCGTTAGTTTTAAACATATACGGCCAATGTTTTTAAGCCTGAGCAGAAACAATACCAAATAAAAAGTAAACTTTATGATGATCTAAAATTATAACAATAAAATGTAACATTTTATTCAATGATGAAATGTCAATGCCTATTTGACTTGAACATATATCACGAAACACACATACGCTATTAAATAAGAAAACCAACACCAAAAAAATCACCCTATTTAACATATTTACTGGCTTTGCCTTTGAGCTTATTTAGGCTTTTTTTAGAGCTGCATTTGTTATGCAGCAAAATTTTGCATTACCAACAAACACAGACACACACACATACACATGTAAAGCCTGTAGATGTAACATAAAACAATAATTAATTTAATTGACATTTTTTGAGGCACGGTCTGCGTCTGAGTTCAACTGAATGACAAACTGATGGAATGACTGCATGAATGTCAGGCGCGTTTAGTTATTGTACGATGCTTGAAGGAAAAGCGACGTGCAAAGATCTTGCCAAACAACAACAACAACAGCAACAGAAACCACAATAATGACAGCCAGAAGAATAACAATACATTTACAACAAATATACTCGTATAAAGCAAAAAAAAAAGCTTTAGCACACCTCGAAAACTGTCAAAAACTTCAAAGCAGTCAAAACAACGACAAGCCAATAAAATGAGCCAAGTCAAGCCAAGTTTGCAAACAATTTTATTGCGTGGACTGATTACCAGGCAAACACACAAAAAGCAGCGCAGGCGGCTCACTGAACTTCATGAATGAGCCGGTCCAGACAAGACGAGACCAGACCAAGACCAAGCCAAGGCATCATTACAAGATCTGTGTCTGAGTTTGGGTATCTTCTTATGACTTTAGGCTTTCATTCATAAGTCTTTGGAGTACAGCCCACGGCTCTGTATGGCAAAAGTCTGCTCCAGCTCAACGCCTTTTGGCGGATATCATTAAGCCAGGCTTTGTTTAAACGGCAACAGCAGCGGCCAAAGAGAGAGAGAGAGAGAGCGAGAGCGCGCGAGAGCTCTCCATTAAGTAGGCGCGACAATTGCAACAGTTTTGTTGCAGCCTTTTGGTCTGAATGAAAAGTGAATTTACTGCGAGTGAGGTGTGCGCGCGTGCGCCAAAAGGATGGGCCGCCGTTGATTGACATGATGATGATTTACACCTTTTTGGGTGCGTAAGAGACACCCACCAGAGAGCCAGAGTTGGCTCAGTTAAAGGCTGGGCAATTTGGCTTACAAAAAAGCCGGGCTAATTGTTGCAGCTTAAGCTCTAAGCGTTAGTAGTTCAACACCCGCACTTGTACGCGCTGTATCTTATAGATACAATCTTGAGGCTGTAAGCAACACGTCGCCGTCGTTAAATTACTACGCGGCTTTTAACAGGCTAAGCACTTGGCCAGGCTAACTGACTCACTTGAGATTTTTGTTTTTTTAGCATTTGTTGGCTGAGTTCATGACCTGAGCGGAAATACAGAGCGTTGTGTACTTTTGTTTTTGTTTGCCTTAATAAATCAAATAAAAAGTTAATCAACAAAGAGGCAGTCAAACTTTTTGCTTAATTTTAATCCTTTCCGTATCAAATGATTATTTTGACGGGTTTGAGGTATATACGCACATAAATCTACACAGAAAATTTCACCACAAATAATCATAATGAACCGCCGACAAGCGCAAATCTCTTGATTTTCACAACTAACTACGACAAGCAGTAACAGGCAAGTGCACGCACACACACAAACACACAGAGAGTCCTGACATCCTGTAGGTTGCGGGGGCAGCTTACTTTGAGTTTGAGTGTGCAGTACAGTGTTGCTTACAGTGGGGTATAAACTGAGAGTTCGAATACCGCATTGAGATTGAAATATGGATAACCCCTAAAAATGTATCTGCATCCGCCACTGTATGTATCTGTGGGTGTTTGATTTTGCTGTGTTTTGTTCGCGCGCGCTTAAGTCAACAACAGTTCGAAACGTCAACAAAACCTTTTAAATTATTATTTACTTTTGTTGTTGTTGTTTTATTTGACTTTACAGCTCACGCAACGTGGGTGAGTGGCAGCACCAAGTTGCTAGCTGTTTTTGGGGGGTTGGAAGCGCTGCTTTACTTTAACCCTTTTGTCGTTTGCCAACTTTGATTTGAGCAGCCAAGTGCCAAGCGTGAGAAACTGTCTAAAAAGTACGTTACTTTTGGACACAAATACTTGCTGCTGCCAGTTTATCTATCTACCCAAATCCAAGCGCATCAATTCCAACAACTGTCAATATTGCAAGGGTTGTGCGGCTACATTTTGGCACATTCAAATTTCACATTAATTTAAATTTTCGCATGCAAAAGACAATCTTAAGCTAGGGTTAAAAAAATAATAAGAGATTGCGCCAATTCATTTTATATAGTTGATTGCATCTTCAATATCACTGCCAGCAGCAGCTAGTGATCAATATTGTCTTTTGTGCTTAGACTCTAGAACATTTCCATGGGAAAGAAAAATCTACAGCAGTCTTACTGTTGTTGTAGTTTACGACTTAACCCTTTGCGCAGCTTGGGAAAATTAAATAATATGCAAAAAAAAAAATACCTTCGACGCACACAGTTGTCATCCCATTAGATGAGCCGACTCGGCTGGCCCAGAACCCCTGTATTATCTGCGCCTCAGACAACGCTACGTAGGCAAATTACCTTAGCCGTGTGCAACCCCTTTTACATTTTCCTTGAAGATGCGACAGCCAGGCCCATTTGAATACTCATCGCTGTCGTCTTCTTCCGCTGCCTTGCGCGAAAAAGGTTCACTTCATCTGCATAATTTTCACAATGTGTGGTGTGCGATCGTGTTTGGCTGTGCGATGATCAGCACAACAACCCTTATGCGCAGCCTCGAGCACTTTGAGCACCACGTGCGTGCCAAGGCTGGCCAAGGAAGACGCTGCAGTGAAGACACAAAAACCAAATATCAATTTTCTTCATTCTCATGCAAATCAAATGTTGCTCAAATAAATAACGAAATGTGACATCAAAGACAAGTTATGTTGGTTCGGGGCAAGGGCAAGGGCAGGAGCTGCAGCCGCAGCCAGGACCAGGTCGTTGGGTCGCTTGAGTTCAGCGCTAATCTTTGATAGCTTGTAGACAGCATAATGCTAGACTCTCGCATTTCTTAAGGGTAGCTCGTGTTTTGCCCGACGACGTCAACAGCAAGCCCAGCCGGATTTGCTCCTTTTGCGCACGTTACAGCCCCTAATGGATGACCTATTATTAGTTTCCGAAAAATACACCAAAAATGTAATGAAATGAAAAAAAGAAAAGAAAACTGCAAACTCCTTGCGTCTTTTTTGCAAGCCTTGCTGCCTTGCTGCCTTTTGTAATGCAAATGTAAGGCTGTGCAAAGTTCGCGGTATTGATCCTTAATTTATGCATAAATGCGTCACCTTTGACTGTGCTGGCTTTGGGCACATACATAGGTGAGCCGCTAGGGTGCTACAACCCGGGCTACCTCTGGGTTTCCTATGCAGCTTCGCTAATTTTTAATTTATGCAAAACTCAAAAGCATTTTGCGCACAACTCCTTTATTTTCACTGCTTGTCGCTATTATTGCGTAATTCGAGACAGCGGAAAAGTGAAAAGAAATTTTCCTTTTCTACAGGCTTACAACCTTATGTCACATTTTCGCGTATGCAAATCCTATTGTGAACCTGTGTATGCTCTGTCGAAAGGATTGGGAATAAAGGATGCCTGGCTGCCTCGCTGCCTTAGGTGCTGCCCGTTGCAACAATCGTTTAGAAAATTTAATTTATTTCGTTTTTGTATTCGCCACTCTGCTGTGGCATTTTCTATTTTTGAATTCTATTTTCATTTTTTAACCGGGGGGCAGTTACAAATTCTGCTATTTTGCTACTCTTGCTACTCTTTATATGCAAAAAAGGTTTAACTCATATGTGTGCTCTGTACACTTACGAATATACAGAAAATATTTTGCACGAGGCGTATCTAACAGTTGCCTTTTGTTACCTACTGTACAATGCGCCATTGTCATTGCATTGCAAGAAAGTTGCTGTAATATGAGAGATGTCGGTTAAGCCAAGAAAGTTGTGCACTTTGGCTCAAAAAGAACAAATGAGTTGAGAAAGTAGTGATCACCTAGGACGCAAGATTTAGCTTAAGAAAAACTTTCTGGCTTTGAGATCTGAGAGAATTTTTTTAGCGAATTTGTTTCAGTAAGAAATTAAAATCATAAGCTGTTAATGTTTTATAAGACTTGCAAACTATGTAACCAGATAACAAACCAAAGCAAAGATTTGCATGTTAGTTCATAATAGATATTTTAGTGAACCTACTTCAAGGTTTTACGCTCAAGCTCAGGCATGCTGTTTTTTCAAACCCATGAACCGAACCCTACCATTAATTTAAAACTAGCAGTTGAATATTAGTTAGTTAAGTTCCTTAATCTTTTATTAGAATTAAAGTCCTCTTTTTCACGAATAAATAAAAAGCCTTAAAACTAAATATCGGATTTTCTTTTTTATTGATATTTATTAAGCACAATAATTACAAAAAGTTAGTGGTTGACTTTTAAATTTTTTCAAATATTTCTTATATCTTTTTATTCGCCGATATTTCAGGACATAGATTTTTTTATTAACTACAAACTACGGCGCTCTACCCCCTGCATTCTTCGGAAGCCAATTTTACGATATATGAAATTTTCATTTTCTTCACTTTCTGCTTTTTTTTTAATGATTTTCTTTTAATAAATAAAATAAAAAAAAAATTTTCTCTGTAATGTTATTGTAAAAATAATATTTCAATTTACTTAAAAATTTTACATTTCCGTCGCTTCAGTAAAATTTTCAGGTAATTCTGGTAAGCTTTCTCAAAAAAAGAAAGCCTACCTAGCTAGTCTAGTAACACATGAGGATCATCTATCCATTTTAGAGCACTAGCAAATTTTATTTGATAAACATGTCATTAATTTTTATGACAACCTATATTGATTGCATGCTATTTTGGAATTTTATTGTTCATTTAATTATTTTGTTTTTTTTGTTTTTATGTGCTACTTAAGATTGTAACTACGATATTTTTTCGCTATAGCTCTGAGATCTTTGCAAATCTCAACAAAATATTTCACTATTGAGCTGAAGTTTTTTTTTGAGACCGATTGGAAATTATTATTATTGTAGACGGTTAGCCGATTAATTATTTTCCGTTTTGGTATATATGCATCAATTTATACATAAGAAAAATGAACAGAAGTTATTTTGTTATTTTTCATACATTTTTTTTAAGTTTATTAAATTTGGATAATGGGAAAATATTTAATCTTTATGTGTTCATAAGATGATCAATAGAGTTTCAGTAAAGGATAATTTTAAAAGTTAAGGCAGTTCGATATCCCAAATGGACTTTTTTTTATGAAGTTTTGTCATTACGTACGAAATTTTTCGAACTGCGTATGCTTTAAATCTATCCGGCCGATCTGAAAGAAGATTTCGCTTAAAGGCGCCTTGATACATTTATGTTTCCTTAAAGGCCTATGGTTAAATAATTATCAGACCTAAAAAGTCATTTAATGTATTTTTCTAAAAGTCTGTGCATCTCATAATTGACGAATTAAATTAAATTAAAAAAATTATCTGAATTATATAAATATTATACAATAATTTATCTATAATTTATAGAGTTTAGCTTATAAAAGAAGCTTTACAACTAAAATGTCAAAATTATATCTTGTAAACATTAGGTTAGGTTAGGGCGGCAGTTGGGACTGACGTCCCAACTCACATATGCCAAAAATAGGACCGTTGTGATACCGCTACGGTGGACCATTCACCACTCTTCCCCACTCAAGAGGTCCACTCTATGAGATGTGTCCGCCATCCGGCGGCATGTATGAACCTTAAGAGGCATTTTGGACTCTGTTCGGAGAGCTTAGATATATCATCAAGGAAGTTTGACTTTAGAAAGCGGAACCTTGTCCTGCACAGTCCAGGGCAGTGACTGAAAAGGTGTTCTACTGTCCCCAGCTCCTCCTCATCGCCACAGCTTCTACAGAAGTCATGGTGGGAAGCATTTAGTCTGGATGCATGGCTCCTCATCAGCCAATGTCCTGTGATAGCACGTATGACAGCAAAGTTCCTTTGTTCTTTTCCTGCTGTATGTCGGCCAGGTTTGCCGTGAGATTCTACACGTGTTCGAGGGGTATACCCATGGCCAGCTGCAAACTGAGAATACGAAATTATAGGAACCGGACATCGAACTCGTGTAAACCTTTGTTTATGCAAAATTATATTTTAAAGGAAAAAAATGTGGGTAAAAACCTTAAAAAAAATGCATTAGATGTCTTTATAAATATTTAGTTAGTGCCGTATAGTTCGCCACATAGCCTTCCAACTTTGTAGATCCAATTTAGCTTTGCATGATCCTTTCCGTGTCTTATGCTCTAATTATAATATCCTTTATAATTTCCTCTATTTCGAACGGTCTATACCTTCTATTAAGTTCTCTATCTTAAAAGTAAAAGTACATTTTTTTAAATACAAGGCCTTTGCCTACGCAAATGAACTTTCTTATAGTTAATTTTTTGGTTTATAGAAATCATCATTGGGATTTTTAAATCATAATTATTATCTACTTTTCAATATTTGTACAATAGACTATTGACCAAAATAATTTTTTAAAATGTAATTTTAATTTTTATTAATTATTGTAATTGATATATTTTTTCTATCCGAATTTTTTTATGATTACGCATTGGCCTTGCCTGTAGAATCTAGTCATATAAAACCGACTAACTTTGATAATTTTGCAAAAAAAAAAAAAAAAACAATTCTAGAAAATCAATTTCACATACAAAGCTAAGCTCACTTCAGTTATTACTTTATGTCTATTAATTAATCACCTTTTATTAGAGTATTGTAAAACTTTGCACTCTCAGCCGTTTTAGAACTTTCTTTATACAAACTTTTAAAATAACATATGCTAAAAATTATTATTGTTAAGGTAGCGCATTGCCCTAGTCTCATAGTACCGACTAAAATTTTTTGCTTCTTATCAATTCAATTTCAAGCATTTTTGTGCCGTACGCTTTTGTTCAATAATTTTTACCATTTTCTATTTTGATACTTTCTCCCTTGCTCCCTTTCTCTTTTATAATATTTTTTTGCAATTTCTTTCGCTGTTTTATCAATTTGTGTGGCGCTCGTTACTTATTTTTATTTATTTTTCACCCCCTTCAGGCTCCTTCATCCCTTGCCATCTATTCAGCTCACTTTATGTTATATTGTATTTTTTTTTTTGTATGTTTTGTTTGTTGCTTTGCAAATTTTTGCATAACCCGCGAGCAAAGTTCCTAACAGAAATAAATTCTTTTTATTTTTCAGTTGATAAGCTCGGTTGCCCCAAACATACATAGCTCATGCATTTTGCTGCTGTCATATGCGCCGCCTGCTTCTGGTTGTGGTCCTGGGCGCGCATCTCGATAGCTCCAAACCAGTTGTCCTGTGTAGTTGTGATGTTTGGGTGTTTGTGTGTGCTTTAAGTGTTATGTTGTCTCGTTATTTATGACTTTACACATGCAAATGCTGCCGTGCGACAAGCGCTGGGGCTCAGTTTGAACTTTCGTATCGGCGGAGTTGTGAGAAAAGCTTTCCAAGTTGGCGGCTGGCATTTTGTTATATCCTTTACCTTTTGGCGTAGTTTATTGATGGCGGCATTTCCGTGCCGTTCCGTTCGTTCCATTAATGGAAAATTGCATTTGAATCGAATCAGCAGCTGGCGGCACTTAAATTTGATTTTGACTATAGCTACTATTTTTGCCAAACTTTAACCCTTTTTTTTAAGTTATGCAACTAATTGCGGCAAGTTAATTATATGCCAAGTCACAGCTTATGACTGTCATAACATTATCCTTTGCAACAGGCGTGTTAGGCTGTCAACAATCCTCGCTCAAAGCGAGTGAATATATTGTGAAAAAAAAATTTCAAAAATTATGCGCATAATCAAAAGTCAAACACTCCAAAAAGGTCTATGCCACATATCTATTTGAATAATTCAACAGCTTCAACTCTGACTAGGGAATCAAAAGCTGCCGCTGCTTATTGTCCTTATGCGCAGGCGCTGCCCGGTCGCTTCCTTTTAGCTGCATTTTAATTAAACTCACGGCGCATGCCACCAGCAACCACAACAACAACAGCAACAACCATAACCACAACAGACAAGCAAGGCACCAAGTCAATCCTCCAGATATTGCGGCAGTTCCAAGGCCTGTTGCGCCGTCGCAATTACAAATTCTAATTTTATGTTAATGCTCTTGTAGAATTTTGTGCCTTTTTTCGCTTTGGTTGGTCCTGGCATTTAGCGCCAGTTACCGCCAGTTGTCAAACCCCTGCGCCAGCTTATCCGTCCGGCTGTCCAGCTAATTATTATGCACCATAAACGCAGACATCATTTGTATGTATTAATTTGAATGTTAATAAACTGGATTTCTTGACCCACTAAACTAGAGAGAAGGTGCAGCCGCAGCCGCAGTTCGGCGTGGTCAAGCTCCTCTCATATAGTTAGTTATGTATGGCAAATAATAATGAATAATAAGTCAGTCAGTCGATTGGATTTCATATAATTTATTTGATTTTGATGTTTGTTAGGCAAAAAGTCGAGCGAGTTAAATGAATAATTCAAACTTGACTGTTGCCTGATTTTTTTTTCTTTGTTACAAACTGTTTCTTTATAAGCGCTTCAAGCTCTTGAGAAAAAAATTTAAAATTTATACTCTACGTATTAAGTGTAAAATTTATGATAGCTAAATAAATAGTTAAATTTAGAATTTCAATTGTATGCAGCGTGAAACTTGTAGACTTGTCATAAGAATGATTTATATTTTAGATTGTGAACTTCATTAATAGAATGGAAAGCTGGCAAACAATGATTATTTCACTATAACTCTGGCCAATTTTGACAGTTCCTAAAGTGACATCACTTTTCAAAGGTTGTGAAGAATTTATATTTTTTTATATTTTTAATGTGTTGGTCACACTTGCAAGGCAATATTTAAAAATAGGTAGATGCAATGTGAGTGCAGTAATCACAAAAAATCGTTTCGTATATATCACAAAGGTAATGATTTCCTAGATCCTAACGAAGAATGGCTTTATTAAAGCACCTAGCCAATTTTCACAAAAAAAAATCGTCACCCAGGAAAGAAAAAAAATTAGAAAAAAGGTATTAAGCCATCTTCATTACAACCCTTTGAAAGATGGGTATGAAAAATTACATGGTTGAAATTTAAATATATTTTGTTTAAATCTCAGCGACTTACAAAATAAAATATTTACTTGATTTCGATCACAGCCTGAAGACCTTAGGTTATACTCTTTTAATTAATTACTTAAATAAATAGAGAAATTTCAATACAGGCATTTTTACAGTTTTTTTACGCTTAAGGTACGCTTTCTAAGGTCGACAGATTAAAAGCATTCATTTTGGAATTTTGAATATAAAATTTTCTTATCTCATCCTGCTTGAGTCTCGTACATTATGCATACACTGTTATTATTATTATTATTATACAGTATATTCTTGTTTATTCCAGGAAAAAAGGGAGGATAATTCAGGAACACAAAATTTAGCAGATAAGGCTTCTGACATGAGTATATTTTTTTAACGTCTCCCTTTAGTTGTTTCTATAAATATAACTTCCCTTACACAAACTGTTAAGGAACCTTTAAGAATTGATTAGATTTTTCTCTGAATTATAAAAGTATGTAGAACAGGAGTTTTTCTAACACTTCGTAACGGCTGAATATTTTCCCTAAAGAACTAATTCGAATTTGCTAGCCCTTGAGTGAACTTTCTAATTTTTTTAACAATTTTATTAATTTTTGTTATAATTTTTTTATTAGAGAAATTTCAATGAATTTATTTTGTAAAGATTTGATATAAATCTTAAAAATAGAACTGGAATATGGGAAATACTCGCGAATTCGAATTCGCAAGTTTTTAATGAATAAAAAGTTTAAACGGTCTGCTGTCACTCGAATTCATGCAGCCTTATGGTGCCGCAAAAATTTATAGAAGAGAGAAACTTTCGACACTGATTTGAAACAAAAGCCGTCTAAAGTACAAAAGATAAGCACTAAGTTTTTAAGAGATTTATCTGCTCAATTGCTTACAAAATAATATTATAGTGTCGTTTTAGAATTAAACAGTGTTTCTTTCCACATGCTTTTTGACCTTGTTATCTTTCGACTTGGACTATTCACTTAAATTTATTGTGATCAGCATTTTATTTCCCGATAAGTCAACCCCTTGACAATCCGCCCGTTTGACTGCTTCAACTTTAACTTGTCCGGCTGAAATCATACCCCATTCCGTATTCGCAGATAAAGAAGCAACCCAAAGCAATCAGCACAGACAACCACAAGCAAATCCTTGAACATAGTAAAAACCATAAAAATCACACCTACGAGTAACGTTGTAATAAAATGTTATCAAAAGTGTTGCTGCCCCGCCCCTGTTGCCCCACGTACCACACCATAACTGTGCCGATTTTTGCATATGACAGCAACAAAAGCTGCTGAGACAAACGCAAACGGAACACGGAGTTACGCGGAGTAGGTGGGCCCACCATTGTTAACCCTTCTGCCGGCTTTTGCTGCCACTGCGATTGCCCAGCTAGAGTATAACCATAAAAAATACGGAAAAACGACAGTAATGTGAGTGCGTTGCCATCTTCTTGACTTGGTTGTTATACCCTTTCGAAAATGTTTGTTAGTATACTTGTAGTATACTAGAAAGTTGGTCACATTGTGGTCTTCTAGGAAAGTGTTGATATCAAGCTAGCGGCTAGTCTTCCTTCTCCACTTAAGCTAGTCTAAAATATTTTTTCTTATTTTTGAGAAAACTTTATTTTCGCTAATGTACCATATTTCACTTGATTTGAATATTAAAAAAGATTTTATTCTGAGTTTCGCATTGAAATCGTTTTCATTACGATAGTGAAATTTTTGACGCTGGCAGTGTATTTGGTGTGCAGCAACTTATATCAAATTTTTTGGTAGCTGTCTTTCATGCGGCGCTGTATTGACAATTTCGTGGCCGCCATGGCAAGCTTTTTGCTCTGCTCTCTTTTTGCCTCGTCAGCGAAATAAACAAAAATCGAGCAATGTACGGCAAAAAACAAATACAGTTGACAAAGAAAAGTATAAAACAAAAAAAAAAAGTCAAGAAAAACAAACATTTGTTGGGAATCTCTTACTGCTGCTGCTGCTGCTTCTTCAAAACTAAGGAAGAGTTCCACAACAAGACACTCGGGTGCTGTAAAAATAAAAAAATACACAAAAAATTCAACTCAAAGGATAACAAGCGACGAGTGTGTAAGCATCGCACACAATCACAGTACGCCGCCAAGTGAAGAGGTACAAATTTTGTGCTGACGACAAGTATCTGCTTTAAAAACGACGTAGAATTTTATTGGTGCAGCTGAGAAGACAACCCGCTCTGGCTTATACGCTGGAGAGGGTTGAGATTGTCAGAGGTGCTGTGAGGAGTTCGAGACGCTGCTTAAGTGCAATAGCAACAGTCAAAGCGTGTACAAGTATTTGTAAATCTTTTGAATTCCAACAAAAATCACACAAAACTCTTACACACACACACATTCAGAACGTTGTTGCATGCAACAAGGGTGCATTTTGCAACCCTAGACTGTGGCTGTATCTGGGTACGAGCGACACTTTTGCCGGCGCAATCAGAGCTAGCGACATCTATTGTTGAACAAGAGCACTACGAGCATGCATAGATATTTATGTAAGGATTTTCTAATTTGAATTTGTAGTCGGTTGGTCCGGTAGTCTGACAGTCTGACGTTGCTTAGTGCAGCAGGCGGAAATTGTTGCAGGAAAAGCGCTGCAACCGGTTTGCAGTTTTGGTTGTAGCGGAAGTGCAAAAGGTTTTATAGGAAATGCAAAGGGTTGAGTCAGTGAGCGTGTAACTGAGGTGACTAGCTAATTTTAATGTGGTGAATATGGAAGTGAGCATTTTAATACTAAAACATAGCAAAATGCTTAGTATAAATAGATCTTAGTGATGAGGAGGAGAATTCCCTGAAAGTTTTTGAATATATGTAATTGGAATATTGTAGTGCTTCATGCTTAAATGTTTGACTAAATATTCGGATTTGATTTGATGCCAATTTCAAACAAGATATACTATATATTGAAATTTTTGTTGTTGTTAAATTGAGGTTTAGTATTTTAATTTAAAGAGTAAGAGAAATAAAAGATGTTATTGACATCAAAAATGCGAACTTGGCAGCACGCAAAAGCGAAAACGAAAAAATAAGTTATTTTTTCAATTAAATGAAAAAATCAATGAATAATATTTATTTAATGATTTTAATTTTAAATCGATCCCTGTTTTCTATTGATTTTTTGATGATCGTGATGAATCTTAAGTGCCACACTAACTACTTTCTTTTTTTGTGCCTATGTTCTACATAAGCTATTTTAACCCCTTTAGTCCTTTTATTTCATTAAAATTTGATCATATTTCTGTGGTTTTCTGACGTAACTAGTTAAGCTAAAAATCGAGTCAAGGCCAATTCACTTATTTACTCAAAAACCTCTATTATTGTATTAAAAAAAATAAATCAAGTTTGAATCTATATTCGCAGGCCCGTCGAGAGAGGGGGAAAGGGGAGGATTCCCCCCGGACCGGAGTTTTCTCATTGGCCCGGTGTAATTACTGTCGTACTAACAGAGCACAATGATTAAAGCTAAAGGTATAATAGAGGGGCCGGTACATTTTCCCTTCCAGGACCGAATTTTCTCCATATGGCCCTGCATATTCGTATTGTTCCAACCATTTAAGTATATCTTCCCAACATTAGAGGGTTTTAAGCCATGATTTATATACAAGTCGACTTAACTGGTTACGCCGGGATACCACAGATTAAAGACTGATATTACATGATTTTTTTGTTTCATTTAAGCTTTCTTTAATAAAAATGTTAGCTCAAGAAAACGAATGAGTACTTTCTAAAGAAAAACGACTGCGATCACTAAAAAAACAACTGGCTATATTTAAAAAAATTATAGTTGTCAATCATATACGCAATATTTCGTAGCTAGCGAATGTAGCGCCACCAGCTAATCCAAAAGCCTCCATAAAAACTCGAAAAAAATCGCACTACAAAGGAATTCACTTAACAAATTGCGCAAATTTATTCATTACCCGCAAAACAACAAGCGGCAGAACACAAAACCAAACACCGAGTCGGAACAAAACATAGCAAAATGAAATAATCCACACTTTGGTTGCCCCAATAGCGCTCTTCTAACCAAGAGCAGCATGCTCTGCTCTGGTCTGGACTGACTGGCTTATCAATGTGCACATCAACAAACTTGTGCGCAGGCCAGGCCAACCAACCAAGTTCTGGCCAAGTCAGGCCGGGCCAGGCTAGGGCAGTCCAGGGGCCTGTAACTTCATCACCTTGCTTGGCCGACCGACCGGCTGTGCGCAGGAGCAGCGACCGGAGTACAAATTAAAACCTCAGCACAAGTTTTTTGGTAGCAGCCACTGCAGATGCAGATTTGTCCATAGCGATAGCAGGAAGCGGCTGCTTGGTTGGTCAAACTGTCGATAGGTCCAACGGCTGGTTGGTTGGTCGGGCGCACTCTGTGCCCAGTAGCAGTTGCGTTGTCGATACACCTCGCAAAATCGACAATAAATTCTGTGCAACGACGTTGCATGAAGTCATCCTCATGCGCGTACTCGTGCTCATCCTCATCATTGGCGACTGGGCGTCGTGTCTTGGTCATGCCGTTTGCTGTTGTTGCAGTGTTGCTGTAGCTGTTTATACACTGTACCCATAGGGTACATGGGGATTATAGATAGTATGCCAAACTTGCACAAAGGAGCCTGGCAGTCTGCAGACGTTCTTTTTACCAAAATGTTTAGCTGAAATTGTCACTCGTTTGGGATCTGTCTATTCGTCTGTGCGTCTGTCGGTATGAGAACTTACATTTCGGGGAGAAGACCTAGACTCAAAACCGATTTCTGCTTTTTTTTTTAAACTAAATTTACAATTTCTTTTTTTGCCGCACTGCTATGTGTTAATCTGATATATTTCAGAGCTATACAAAATTTCGGGCCTAAAACTTTCAAAATTCGAATTAAAATGTTCTTCCAGACACCTTAAATTGTTGTGCGCTTTAATCTGTTGCCAATTTACAGAGTGCAGTAATTATTTATTCCGAAAAAAGGATTAAAGGGTATACCACTGTCGACCACCGTCATGACTGTAACACATTTTTTGTCGTTTTGTAAGGCCCTTGCATATATCGCAGCGTGGTTATCACATTTGTCTCAGTTTCGTTGTCGTTTGCCGCAGGCTCTAAAGACTTTAGCCACTGCCACCGCCACCGCCAGCGCATCAAATTGCAATAGTTTGGGTTTGGTTCTGGCTCTGGCTCTGTCTCTGGCAGCACCACCTTGGGTTGTTGATCGTCGTTTCGATTTGCTACATTTTTATCTCCTACCGTGAATTTCGTTACTGCTCGTAGCTACTACAAATACACAACACTTGCTGGCCCACACGGCATCCAAAGTTTTTATGCAGGAATCTCAGAATCGGACTCGACCTAAGCATTTTGTTATATGTATATATTTTTTTTTTTTGGTTTTTGGGGCGTTTCTATTTGTATCTATCTATGTTTAGTTGATGTGGAGTGTGCACCAGTTGCCATTCAGCAAAAAAAAAAAAACAATTGCAGAACATTTACCGTGAACGACATCATAAAAATAATTTAAATTAATTCTCAGTTACGGCTATAGAGAGCGGAAAAGAGAGTTCCACGGACTTAGTGTATGGCCATATGGTTTTATTTGTTTTTTATTTTTATTTTCAAATGTTTTGCTTTCTTTTCGAGCTTTTTTTTCCAGCACTTTCTAACTGCCGCCATGACAAACGCCGTTGTTAATTTAACAAAGGAATGGGGATTGAGGGTTGTTGGTGTGGCCGTTACAAGGACTAAGTCCGCGTCATTAAATTAAAATCGTTGCACAGTCAGTGGCCAACACTTGTCTGTGCCCCATGCCACACTTTCGCTTTGGCTATCTTTCTATACATACATATTTATTTATACTCTTTAAGATGCCCAGAGTATCATGATCTTAATAAAAAGCTTGCAACGTTTTAAGAAATTATGCTAGATGTTTGTCGATCTTTGTTCATCTTTTATTTATAGTCAATCAATGATCTATTATATGTGTAAAAATTGTCATCTTCCCTATTTGATGGCCAAAAAACCAATTTGCTGTTTTTAAATTTGAAAACATAAAAACAGTCTAATGACTTTTTAAACATACCCACGACAAGCATATCTTCATCTTAGAATGAAGTTGGTTTTATAAAGAATATTCAAAAAATTGCTTGATATTTTCATTCGTGTAAAAAAGAATTCATTTATAGTAATGCAACAAAATTGTATCTAATAAACCATATCTTGGAATATTTTTTTTAAGTTTATTTTAATAAATTTAATTGTAAAGTGCCTCCCTATTATCTTAAGGCTATAATAAGTATGGCTTTCAAAAGGTAAATTTAAGTTCTCCTTGATAAAGGAATTAAAGGTATGCAGAAATAAAATTTTTAATAAGATAATTGAGATTGCAATTTCTTTGCAGTTGATGAAGCTCAGAAAAAATTTAACTGACAAACATGCAAAAATTTACTTAAAAAAAACCAAACCAACCATTATGTCATTTGATTGTTGTTGCTAGTCGGGCACTTTTACATTTTTGCCTCATTGTTAGGGTTGCTCACGGTGTTACTCGGCTATTCTTGCGCTTAGGCATTTATGCCTCACAAAGTGAACACAATTTTTAAATAATAATTTTTACTAAAGATTTTGTATTTTTTTTTTAATTTTTTGTAACAAGGCCTTTTTCCCCTAAAAACCTCCACCCACCCCAATCGATGCAACAAGCTTAGACCTTCACTTTAACTTTGTGACTTATTTTTTATTGTTTATAAATTTAGGGATTGTATTTAAAAAAAAAAAAAATTGAAGATAAGCCTTACAATATGGCTTAAGTACTTAAGCTCCAAATACTTTTGTAGAGAGTTGCTTTTTTTTTTTGCCAAATAGTGTGCAGTGTATTCCACTGTCGGTTGCCGCCGCGACTGCATTGCAATATTTTTTCTAAAGTATTTCTTTTCTGTTACATTGGTAGGGTGTGTTTTTTTTTACGCTTTATTAAAAATAGCGCTTCAGTTTAATGGACGCGTTTGCACAAATCGCCTTATGACAATTTAGTTCTAAAGCTGGATACAATTTTTATTGCGGAATAATGCCTTTAATTGTTTTTACTGTTATGCCTGGGCCCACCCTGCCACATGGCATGCAAATCGTGGCGCTCCATCAGCAGCTGCAGATCCCGCTTAAAAATTTTCAATACTTCAATACTATAGTGGTGCTGCTTGGGTGTTCCAAGCGATCCTCAGTGGACGGCCAACTGTTGGCCAAGTTTGGCTGGCTGATGGCCGATTTCCTACTGAGTAATTAAGCCTTGTCGTTTTGTTGTAGCTGCAGAGTCTCTTGTTGCTGTTGTTGTTGTCTAGTGTCACGCCATTAAAAAGAAATCACAGTTAAGGCTCAAACATAGCTCGTTTGGTTGTGGTCGTTCGGTCGGTCGGTCTTTTGGTCAGTTGGCTGCCATATGGTGGTCGAAGCTGGAGTGGAGTTGATTTCCACGTAGCGAATGCTTATCAGCGATGCAGCCAAAGTTTGTTTAACGCCCAAACGAAAAAATTCATTCGTAGAATTTGGCAGATCTGTAGGTAAATGGGTGGCAAATGGCAGAGGGGCAACGGGGCAGCGGGACAGCCGTTAGTTGTACGCTTCGCTGAAATCGATTTGGGTTCGCATGTAGAACATGTCTCTGGTGTGCCATAACAGTCCAAATTGTGCCTAAGTAGTGCTGACGCTGGCAGCTGGGTGAGCTGAGCAGTGCTGAGCTGAGCAGAGCTGTCTGGGGGTTGGGGTTCTGTGTCGGAGCAGGGGTTCCGTTTACTACGCACACACATACTTTATCGATTAAATGTATTTTGAATTTGGGCTTTTCCTGTTACGCTTTAAATTTTTCCGCTACCGCTACGTTTTCTTCATTTTTTTGTTTGCAATTTTTCTTCATGCTGCCAAAGTAAAAGTCCATTTGCCGGCATGGCAGTAACGCCCAACCCTGCTATACCAAGTTGCCAGTTCCGAGCTGCGAGTTGCCAGTTGCCAGTTGCACCCTTAGTGCGGTTGGTCACGTACAAGATTTTCTCGTTTATTACATTTCCCTTTAGGTTTATTGCTTCTTAGTGTCGAAGAGCTTGAAGCTCTCAGAGTCACCCACATGCATGAATCGAGTTCAGCCGTGCCAGAAAAAATGACTTGGGCACGCTCTAGCCATGATGACGACGACATGGTTTGTCTTGACTGGATCTGACTGAAGTTGGTTGCCACTGACAGTTGGCAGCGTTTGCGGCTGTTTTTTTTTTTTTTTCGTTTTTGAATCGCATCAAGTTTGGTTCGTCATGCTCCCGACCCATGCCACTGACATGTGCAATTTTTGGTGTGCCTTTCTCTTTTTTACAATTTTCATCAAATATTTCACGCTTTTCAAAAAAATTGACATCGAATATTTGCCGTATTTTGTGCTTAATTTAATTTAACTAACGTAAATGTCCTGGGGTTTCTTATTGGGCATAGCTTTTAAAAACATCATCTTTAAGCTGGCAGCAGCTTGGACAGCTCTTCAAGTAACATAAATTTGTCCACACAACAGACACACTTATTTTCTGTACTATATAGTGATGTATGTAGTGCGCAAATCAACAAGGCTTGACAGCACAGGATACACTGCTTTACTCACAGTCGGACTCGCACTCAGACTCATAAAACTGAAATTACCGGAAGTTATTATATCTTCATATATTAACTGGCTTTGTTCCGACTGTTCTTTGTGCTGGCTTGGGTCAGTCTGTCTCCAGCCGTGCATCCTGTAGCGTTTAAGTTTAATTTTGTGCTTTTTCCGCTTGAGCTCACTGCTATTGTGTGGTCAGTCCGTTGTTGTCCTGCGGCTGCACACTTGAGCTGTCCTGTACTGTCCCGTCCTGTACGGACTGTGCTGCTGTAAATCTATGAATATTTCCATATTCCTGCATTAAATGTGTGCAGCATTACTCAAAATTTTACAAGCACAACAACAACAACAAAAGCAAATTGTCTCAAATGAGCAGCGAGCGTCTACCAGTACCATAGAGCAGCGCTTAGTTGACTTGACAAGCCGGAATGTTATTGTGGTTATGGCCATTATTGTTTATATATTTTACATAGTAGAGAAGACATTTTTCCGAGGCATTTTGTACGCTTGGGCCTCAGCTTTAGTTATCGTTTATGTTAATGAATTGACAACAGAGCCCAGCCAAAGTGTGCCCAAAGTTTGCCACAATTTGTATATGTATAAATATGTATGCCTGTATGTAAGTATGTATACGTAACCGTATCTATGGCAATGCATCTACATATATTCATGGTCATTGCCAGCTTGCCAAAATCAAGGTGACGCACATGCCCAGCACACCAAAAAAAACAAAAAAAAAAAAAACAAAAAATTCAGAAAAAAAGCACTAAAAAGGATATAGCTCCAGTGACAGCAACGAGACTCGCCGGGCAGCTAGAGCAGTGCCAGACAGCCATCCGAACATCCAGCCAGCAGCCAGTCAGCGACCTTTCCACACATGCAGAATATTGAAATCCATCTTTGAAATGCAAGCGGCGTTCGCTAGCTGGCAGACTGGCAGGGATGCCTTGGTGCTCTTCCTGGTGGCTTGTTGTGTCGACGTCACCACAAGCGCCATCTCGCTTGTACGCAGGCTGGGCGCTACATTTGGAATTTCGGTCAGGTTGGCAGCGCCGCCAAAGAGTTGAATGGAGGACAATGTGTCGTATAGCTGTTTCCGTATGCAAAGGATGTTGCGCAGCGGCAGCAACAAAGTTTCGCCTTTAGCCAAACTGACAGTCAAAGTGAAAGTGAAATTTTTCACAACGCTTGTGTTAGTTTCTCCCGTTGGTCCTAGTAAGCCAACCAGAGTTGCCAGCCAAAACAAATGGCTGACGCGGACTTGAACTCATTTTATAGGGTTGCTGCTGTTGCCTTAACTGGCATATTGCAATTGCAGCGAGGGGCGCCTCAAATTTGTTATGCAAATGTGCAGTGATTTAATTATCGCGCTAGACAACTGAAATATCGCCACATGAAACATAAACTGAAGCGCATTTAATTAGCGTTAATTGCAGCAATCTCTTGTCGGCATTCCCAGAGTTGTTCCAAGTTGTTCCGCTCCGCTCGTGCTCTCTTCTCGTTGCTGCTGTTATTCAAAACGATAAGCAAACTATGCCCTGACATCGATTTAAGCAAGCGTTTTTTATCTAGCCAGATAGCTGCAGCTTGTCTTGGCTCTTGCAGCGACAAAATTGTTGCCCGCCGGCCAAAACTTGTTTGCCATAATTTACTTGGGCTTCCTTCTAAGCTGTCTTGAGTGCAAAAGCAAGAGCCAGAGCCAGAGCTACAGCTAGTGGCTCCTGGCCGATTTGTCTACTGAAACATTGTAGAACTTGCTCTGTATGTTCGCTCATTCCTTTGGCGAATTTCGATCAATTTGGCTTGCGTTTTGCCATTTGTTAATCAAATGGCCTACAACGTTGTAGTTCCTAGTCACTTATATGGTTGTCGTTGTCGTGGAGTTTGTACTTGTCGTCGTAGTCGTCGTCATTTCGCTTTTCAAATTGCCTAGTAAAAACCCTGCGGGAAGTTTCAAGTTTGTCTCTTTTACTACAAGGCAACTAAATGGGTTCTAGAACAATCGGGTGGTCAAGATCTACTGATGATGAGACTGTTCGACATTGCAGCCCTTTGCTAAGTGATTGTAGGAAACCTAGATCATCAGAACGGAATGTTATGGTGCTAACATACTTAAGAGGACATTTTTTGTAAGTCCGGCGATTTTCGAATTAAATTAAAGTTTTTGTTATTATTTCATCCTTCAGGCCTCTGGGTTTTTTAAACTCTGTACCCAGAATCAAATTGATGCAATCGCTGCTTTGTGTGTTCATAACCATTTTACATATCCCTAGAAACCATAGATAAAATCGAACAATTTATTTGCGAAAATTTTTCATTTACCAATATCAGTACGCCTTCCATAGATTGATTTCTGGACATAAGTTAGAATTGGATCAGCATGACTGGCCTACAACAAGTGAAGCAGCTACTCGGTTCCTTTAATTTAATAGGTTCAAAAAAAATATCCAATTTGGTAAGATTTCCCCTAAGCTATACCTTAGCCTTTAGTAAACATTGAATCCGAACTGAATCCGAACCTGTGCACCAAAAAACTCCAGCACGTCAGGTTTTCGAGGTATCCTTGAAAATACCTCGTTTTATGGAGTTTTTTGAGGTTATGCTAAAGGCTTCGTATGCTGGAGTTTTTTGGACCTCTGATTCGGACTCAGCTGTCCAAAATCGATAAGCTAACCCAGTCACATGTAAAGTTAACACAACTTTTTTTTTTGGAATAGTGTGAAAATTTTTTTTGTAATATAGGTATAGCATAGCTAAATCACAATTAAATTAAAATTCAAGCACAAAGTTTTTTTAAATTAACCAATAAGTTTAAAAATAATATTTTAAAGAAAATTATTATTTATCTATAAAGCGATTTCATAAGTTTTGGGTGCACTTTTTTGTTTCTTATTCCTTTTGCCGTTTTTTTGAGTAACTTTAGAAGGAACTTGCACAATTCGTATGAAGAAATCTCAACTTTTATTTCATGTTACTAGCTTGTTTAGATTGGTTTTAAAGCGTCTTATAACACTTACAACTTGGCTTATGAAATGTTCTTTTACAGAATAACACAATTGCAATCCGTAGTCGTAGCTTGCCAAAGTAGCTACGATGAGCAGTAGCCAAATGCCAACTGGCAACTGAAAGACGACAAGTGCCAAGGCAAAAAAATAAGCAAGCTCAGCGCCTAAAAAATCTGCATAAAAATCAAACCAAAAGGAATAATAATTTATTATAATTTTTATTTTTTTCTGCCACTGCCAGTGAGCACCCCAGCGCAAGAGTGCAACAGTCTGCCATACCAGACTTACATTGTACATACATATACGAGAATATGTGGTAAATGTGTATCTGTGTGTGTGTGTTTGGCATTATTATGAATATTATGCTGAACTTGAACTTGAACAATTAACTTTAAGTGAAATTTCGTACGCGAGCAGAAAATGTAAAGGCCGAGATGCCGGCGACTGCGCTTTATAAGCGCGTACGTAATACGCATAATTGAATTAATTTGTATAAATGAATAGTTTAAGTGGCCCACACACACACAAACACACGCAGTGTGCGAGCGAGTGCGCAATAGCATGTACATACATATGTATATGTACATAAGTGGCACACAACTGCAAAATGTGTGGCGCGCATTTAAATTTTCATTTTCCTCATGCTGTTTTATATTATTTTTGTTGTTGCCACTGATATTTGAATTTCAATTTCCACAACACTGCCAACGTCGACTGCGACTGCGACAGCGCTGCCAACGTGTATCAAAATTAAATTATGCTGAGCGGTACCAGCCGGCTCTGCTGACCCAGACAGAGCGCAGACAAAAATTAATAATTGTCAGCGTGCAAGTGAGATGGCTAGACATATACGGTATATCGGTACTACATGGCGTATACGTATGTTATAATTAACGTGCATGTGCGCTCTGGCTTTGAAAATTATGCCATGAGCGCGATGACGTCACAACAATTGCCGCTGCCAAAGGCGCTGTTGAATATGCAAAATGCCACACACACACACACAGTTGGTAACTGTATGTAGCTGCAGCCATACACAAGTCATTTAAAATTCTAATTTCAAGTCAAGAAAAAATCCAAAAACAAAGCCAACTCAAGTCAACTTGATTAAATGGCGCTTAAAAATTGTAGATTTGTTTATCATGTTGCTCATTTAAATGTTGTGGGTGTTTGTTGGTTTGTTTGCTTGACTTGACTTGGACCAACAGAGTTCATTGACCTACAGTGAACAACAAACTTTTAGCGCCAAATAAGTTCAATAATCCGCAACTTGTCTTTATACTACCATGACCATATACAGCTAATAGAAAATTCATTTTAATTTCCTAAGCCCATAAAATCCATTACCATCATGCGCTCCACAACAATTTCCAACAACAAAAAAATTTATTACTAAAAATATTTTGACAGCACCAAGCTTAAAAAACAGTAGCAGCGTATGCCCACTAATCAAGTGTGCCAGCCGTTCATCAAAGTAAGAGACGGCGCCGCAGGACTTTGCCGCACTAAGCTAATCAAATAAAAAAGCTGCCCACTCCTTAGCTCACTCCTGCCACCATATCTCAAATACAATGCGGCAATTTAATGCTGCATCATGTGCGCGCCGGCAACTCCAAAGCTTCGCTCAGTTCAGCTCATTTCAGCCGACGAGTTCAACTCAGCTCAGCTCGCTCACCTCAGTTAGGGCATTAGCAAAGCGTTGGCTGCAAATCAAAACACACGTGGCCTCAATTGTGGCGCGTAGCACGTGCAACAGTAACAGACGCTCCATGTGGCAGCAACTGCCCAAGTCTCTCTCCCATTTTTTGACTCTTTCTCTTTGCTAAAAGCGTTGCAAGTCAAAAGCGCACTTCAAAAGTGCGGCCCAATTTTAAGCTCATATCATTTTGAGCAAGTGGTAGAGTGAGTAGTATATTGAACCAGAAGATATACCAAGCAATTTTTATACCCTGTACCGTATGGTACAAAGGGTATATTGTGTTTGTGCAAGCCGAAAATCTATGTAACGTACAGAAGGAGACGTCGGAGACCACCCAAAGTTACCTAAAGTATAATCAGAGTAACTAAAAATGTCGATATACCCATGTCCGTCTGTCCGTCTGACCGTCTCTCCGTCTGTCCGTATGAACGCCTAGATCTCAGAGATGGTAAGAGCTAGAGCAACCAAACTTTCAAATTAGATCCCTTATTAATCCATAGGAGACAAGTTTATTTTATTTTTTGATATCGGGATTACATTATATAGCTCCCATAGGGGTGTTTCAGAGGACCTCGAAAAAAAACCAAAAGTATTAGATGGTTAATTCGTTTGTTTATGAAGATATCATAACCGAATTTGGCTCTCGGAAGTTTTTTAGAGACCTCCAGCACTGTACTAAATTTTATCAAAATCGGTTGACTATGTCATATAGCTCCCATAGGATCGAAAAAATGTTTTTTGTACAAAATTCGTTGTGTTTCGTTTGTTTGTGAAAATACCGTAACCAAATTTGGCATTAAGAAGTTTTTTAGAGTTCCCAAAACTGTAGCAAATTTGATCAAAATCGGTTGACTATATCATATAGCTCCCATAGGAATGATCGTTCAAAAAAATGCTGTTTTTACAAAATTCGTTGTGTTTCGTTTGGTTTTGAAGATATCGGAAACAAATTTGGCAGTCGGAAGTTTTTTATAGTTTCCAATAAATGTAATAAATTTGATCAAAATCGGTTGACTATATCATATAGTCCCCATAGGACCGATCGGTCAAAAAAATTGTGTGGTGCAAAATTCGACTGATTTCGGTTTGTTTATGAAAATATCGTAGCCAAATTTGCCGAATAAAATATCTTTTGGAGGTCTTAAGTAATATGTTGGACTTAATTGCAATGTGGTGGTACAGGGTATTCCAAAGTCGTCTGCGCCCGAATTTAACGTAACGTACATGTTTGTATACACTATTAGTGCAGACGGTCCTTGATTAAGAGAAAGCTATAAATTTTAAAAATGAATTATAAGATTTGTTGTAAAATGAAAAAACTAGCTTTTATTTACTAGGGCTAGTAGATAGATGAATAAGAATTTCTCTCGCATTGATCTTTTTTGCACTTCGCAGACTCTTAAGTTCTTTGAAAGATTTTATAATTATAAATAGTCTTATTGATTTTGTCTTAACCATTACCTTGTCAAGTCTGTGTATTATTACATTATTATTATATTATTATTATATTATTATTATTATTATAGTTATCTTCTTATATAGCAAACGAATTTGTAAATAAGTAAGAATATTCCTATTTATGATGAATGTTAGTTTTCATTAACTACTACACAATTTACATTTTTCATATGTGGCTGGGCAGACGAGTTAAAAAATTTTCGATAGTGATTCGAACTTGTCCGAATAAATCAATGAAAATGATCATTAGAAGATGTACATATATTATACATAGTATGGATATGTATATAGAACTTTTCTGGTTCGTCTATGTCCTTTTCATATTAAAGCTAAAATATCCACTGCAAGGGCATAAAAAGAGAGCGCAAATCGAAGATATATATTAGGATACAATATAAATTGCGGCATATAAAAAACGTTGGCGCGTGCGGGAGTTCTTGTGAAGGGGTCGTGCCGGGTTCAATAAGGGGTGTCGCGTAAATTGAATGAATGAATTGCCCGAGACCAAGCCAAAAGACGTTGAAGGCCTCAATGCTACTGTTGTTGTTTTTCTTGTTGGTGGTGGTGGTTCTGGAACGAGAGACAAGAGCTAGCGTCTGTGGTCGTTTATTTACACAAAAGCTTAAGCTAAACCTTAAAAAAATAACTGTTACTGTTATTCTTAAAAAACCGTATATGTGTGTGTGTATATGTGTGTGGGGTGTACAAGGGTGCGCCTGCTTTGGCTTTAGCCAAAACTTAAGTCAAGTCCTGGCAGTAAATTGCGTCACGTTTCGGCACGCTGTATATGTGTATGGGTGTATGTGTTTGAGTGTGCATGTGAGAGAGCGAGTGTGTGTGTGTAAGTGTAGTGGTGTTCGTCTCGCACTCTGTGTACGTGTGTGCTGTGCACGCATTGATTTATCATGATCAACTACTACCCGGAGCAGCCCAAGTCAGACCCAAGTCGTTTCAAGTCTTGGCAGCTAGGTCACCCCTTTGCAAAGAAGTGCTAGACCATAAAAGTTTAAACTTTAAACTATGTATGTAACGAGGCTGTGCCGGCGCTATGGTGCTTTTTATTATTTTTCTTTTTTTGCTCATTTTGCAGTGCCACCCTCGCACACTCTACACCGGGGTAAATCAATACAACTGCAGTGCCCCTCCTGCTTCAGCCGCTAACTGTCTGTCAATGGCATCTCGTGCTGCTCATCAGCTAACGCAATAGCCCGCGGTCAAAATTGACTTACTCGATGCTTGTTACTTTGACTGCGTTGCAGCCAATTCACTGTACGCCTGTCATCCAGCCCAGCTAGACGTAGTCGTAGAGACCCAACAGACGACGCAGCACGCCCAAATAAGACAAAAAAAAAAAAAAAGGAAACCCAGCCTCTGGGCACACACAGTCAGAGGCAGGAACCAGAAACAGAGCCTGGTCCACGCTTCAGTTGCGGCATTCAATGCGCCTACGTTTTGTTTTCCTTGCCTTTCCACTACGCTTTGGGCTGGAACTACGTGATCTTATTTGTGCTACGCTTTCTTGTGCATTTCATGCTCAATTTTTCTTATTTCGCATTTTTTTTCTTTTGGCTTTTTTGTCTTTCAATATCAATTGGTTTTATTTCTTTGTCGTTTATCCTTACGCCTGTCGTGAATTAAAAGGATTTAAAGTCGTAGCTACTTCAGGAGTTTGGCAAAATGTTTATGCTAGCATACAATAGTTGCGGTTATATGGCACCCTTATCAAGGGTATGTGTGTTGGGGACTGTGGGAGTGTGTGTTGTTTCTGTGGGTTATTACTTTTCAATATTGTCCTTGCGGATTATTGTGATATGAGCCTAAGGGCAAAGATAAATAGGACTAAACGGCAAGCCCCAGTTAACTGGCAACTGTTCTGTTTAACTCTCTATATGTATTGTACTTTATTTGTGCTTTGGATAGAGTTTGGGAGTTATTGTGTAGCTTTAAGAAATAGGATGGATAAGATATTTTATTCAACTTACCCCATGGATTTTAAAATTTATCAACTCTCCTGGATCTGTCCGAAATTTCATGTACTCTATGTAAAGGCGTAACTTTTGTGACAAGCACTGATATTAGACAAGATATCAATATGAATAGACATATCTGTCAGTTGTCTAGGCCTCATAATCTCCGAGACAGACGGACCTACAAACATACGGACGGACAGACATCGCTATATAGGTTCCGAGATGCCACCTTCTGCCTATTACATATTTTAAACGAACTTATTATAGATTTGTATTTCCGGTATTGGGTATACAAGTTCAGAAAGGAAGTCAGCACCAGTTGATTATTCCCGAATCAACCATATGTATATTATTTTCTATATTTGACGATCTAAAAATTCGGGCTGGCTTTGGGTTTCTTTAGATTAATAATTATCTATCATTTCGGTAGGACAGGTTTGGGATTACGAATAGAAATCTGTTTTTTCATTTAAAAGTTTGGTTTTATACAATAAAAAAAAAATTATTTTGGATCAATATCTTCGTTCGTAGTATCGTTTTTGCAGGGTTTCGCATAGTTTAGTTTTACACCACTCTAGCGGTTCTCTGAGCGCTTCCTACTGCCTTGGCGCCTGTTATCTTAAAGTAGCAACAGTCCTAGACATTTTTTGTTACTTAAATCTGCCACACTCATTTGCAAGTGTGAATATGAATAAATTCGTAAATAAATTGCAGCTTTAAGCCCTTTCCAGCTCAAGTAACTGGCAACTGGTAACAGTGTGGCCCACGCAAACCAAAGGCTGCAACAACATGGCAGCAAATATTATCCTTTCAAGTTGATTTGATCACGTACGCAAAAGGGAATTCCGGGACGCACAGCCGTGCCCAGCGTTTGCACAAAAATATGAGCCAGGCAGCGTAACTGACTCAAAGGCTGTGAACTGAGACTGAGACTGCGATTGGGACTGACTATGTGGCAGCCAGTGTCTAAGGACGCGGCAAGTAAGCTTTCAGGCAAATCAAAAACAGCAACAAAAGGCGCTGCCGTTTGCCATTTGTAGTAGTAGTGTGTATATGTGTGTGTGAAAAGCGGCACGCAGTCACAGCCTAAGGGACGACACACTGCCACTTAAACATTAATAGAGCAGCGGGCGGGGTGGATGGCGGGTATTCGGGGGTGTAGCATATACAGATGCAAAAGGATATGCGTAATAAATGTCGACTACAGCAAATCTAGAACAAGCAGTTGAGCTCAGAACCAGGACCAAAGCTCGCACTTGACTCGTTCTCTGGGTGAATTTGTGAAAGAAAGTGTGTTAAAAAAAATGCCGCACCAAATCCTAAAATATTTAAGGCAACAAGGCACAATAAGCAAAATTAAAACAATTGTGCGTCTTCCTAGGCGTTTTTACAACAAGTTCCTTGCCGCGGCACAGTGGTGTAATTGTGCTCAAGAATATGGCTTAGTTCCAAGAAATTTTTTAGGGGTATTTGTTTGAGATCTTATTATATTTTTTTTAGTTTGTTGCATATTTAGCTATATCCTTCTCTAACAAAAATAGTCATGCGATTTTACTTTTGAAAAATTCATTTTTGAAATCAACTGGACGGTTTTCGAAAGCTCGAAATAATGATTTAGAAATGTAAACAACAATATTCCTTGATTCGAAATTTCCAATAAATGTCAGTAAATGTACACAACTTCATCGACTTTTTTGGCAGTTATACAGCTTATTTATCCGTTTTCACCCTTCTTGAAAAACAGAAGAGTTTTTTCCACCAATTCTGGGTTATTTTAAAACAAAACTTTTTTATTTTGAAAAAAAAGTAAATCTGCTAAAGAGATTGGATAAAAATCGATCATACTGATCAATAAAAAAATATCAAAATTTCAAACTTGTACCTTAAAGAGATTTAACCAAAAAATTTGCAATTTCACTAAACTCTTCTATGAAAAAATATGAAAACATATGCAAAAGCTAAATTATACATAATTCTATATAATATATTGCTTTTACAATCATCCCACTGTGCGACAGCTTCAACTGCCAAAAGAAATATGGCACTTGAATGCCGCAAATCCTGCCTGCGCTGCTTATAGTTTAATCGTCGCCTGCCCCAGCCAAATGAGCCTTAGCGTGAAAATTTATGCGTCTTCGAAGAAGACATTCTGAGCCTGCCCGAAAAAACAAATGCCAATTCATTTCGGCTTTTGTTTTTGGTGGCATGAGTTGGACTTTGTCAAATTGCCGCGTTCGACTTCATTTAACCCTTTGCGCAATGGCTTCATTAGGGACGCCTTGGTGTATGCAACACAAAACACAAATTACAGCCGCTTGTATTGGTCACGCAACTGTAGCACCAATTTCCGCCTCGTCGCAGCTCTAACCGGCCACAACGAAGCAAAATAAAAATAAATAAATACATATATATATATTACTAAAAAGCCCAAAAGCCAAAGCAGGTCGGGTTGAAATTAACGCGCCTGGCGGTCATAAAAATGCGTTTATTGATGTCCCAGCCCAGCCCGCACAAACGAAAGTGAAAATCCCTTTGTCTTAACAGCCTGAGTTTTTACGATGCCTAGGCAAATGTAGACATTTAAGCTATAGAGTAGAGCTGGAGTCCATGGGAATGAGGGGGTACTTGACTCTGGCATCGCATAACTCAGCTCAATTTCAAGTTGTTTTGCAATCGGGCCGGTCTTGGCAAATTCTACCACTTTTAATTACAAATGCGCGCACGTGTGCCGACAGCTTGTCGAGTGAGTTGAATGAATGACGGGCTCTACCTGGCCTGACTAGATCTTATTGCACTGAGAAAAAAAAAATACAAATTCTAAAAATTAGCTACGGTTGTTTTATAAACTAGTCTATTCTTTAAATCACTAAATTTTATGTGAAAGTGAACTAGAATGTGACTAATGATGATGATTCGAACAAGATTTTATTGAAAATATTTATAATTTTAAAATTCGGCTGTAGATATTTATTTCAATAGCATCGCAAGTCCAAATACAATCGGTTGTTATATACTTGTAAAACTATAATTTCAATGAAAGTTAAGGTAAGTTATTCGAGAATACTGGCTGACTTGCTTTAAAGGAGAAAACACGGTAAATCGATTGCGGGGGGTGGGGGCTGCATTGATAAAATTTCGATGTGGATTTGTTCATTAGAGGCACATGAATCAGCTTACCAAAATTGGTGGTTCTAGGTCATTTGTTACTATTATTACGTAGAGTCAAATATTGACGCAGTTTATAGGCAAGGGGAGGTGAAATTTTTACATTTTAGACTATAACTTTTGTTGTAATTGTCCGATTTTGTTTATTTTTGACACACAGATGCATGTAACCACAACGCATCGCTTCAGATTAAAATATTAAACGGTTCAGCTTAAAACCTGAAACTCTGCTACGGGGGAACGGGGAAAGATATTGACATTGAATTAAACTTGATCTTCCCAGGAAATATGCGCACCAGCTGGTAAAATTCGTATCTCTAGCTCTTATAGTCTCCGAGATCTAGGTGTTCATACAGACGGACAGCCGGACATGGCTCAATCGCTACCCGAGGTTATGATAAGCATTTTGGTATAAAGGACTTGGGGTCTGCCACGCCTCCTTCTTGCCGTTACATACATTGCACAAATCTAGTATACTCTTTGTACCTATAGGTACAGGGTATAAAAAGCTTTTGAGTTTGACGAATGGTAAAGTTTGAAATTTACTATTGAAAGTTATCTTAAAGACGATAAAGAAAATAAATGTTTTTTCTGACATTGTTTATTTCTTCGTTAATTTTTATTAATATTTTGGAAAGTCACAAATATGACTACATAAACATTAAAATTAAATTTTTATATCATAATAATTAATTGTTAGACAATTTTAATTGTAAGGTTTTAAAAAATAAAGAAATTTTTACAGTTAGAATCTAAATTTTAGATCAAAATACACCCATGAAATAAATCTATTACATGCTTTGAAAATAAATTAGAAAGTGAAATTCTAAGTTTCTAAAAACTTAGGTTAATCGAAATATTTTTCTTTAAAATTTCAATCAAAAATTGAATAATTGTATCTAAATTGCTTTTTAAAAATTAAAGCCAAACAAAAACTTGCGGGCTCCGCCTCCTGCGTGCTTTGTACGCCAACGCCCGAAGAACGGTTACACTCCAATATCATACTACACCCTGTACTTTCTCTAATTTCTACAGTATTCATACGATTTTGAAGCGCATGCATTTTAATGCACATATTAAATGAGTCCAATTAGCGATTTCGATGACTATAGTTTGTTTTTAGTTTATTTTTGGCTACACCCGAAGCACTTTTTATTCGATAAATTTTAAAATAACAAAATTCCATCTTAGAATTTTTTTGACAATGTCGACTTTAAACAATTTTTCTTTCAGTGTAGCTGCCTTGCTAGATTGTCTCTAATGGAATGCTTATGCATCTGGGCATGCTGACAGAAACTGTCAAAAAATGTGCGCAATTGTTTGCCTGCTCGATTCCAGCTGCCAGCATTATGCCTCTCCTCAAGCGTCTTTGGCGGCCATAATTAGCCCGTTTCAATGAGCCAAATTGTCATTGACAAGTAAATGACAAACGTTTGATTGCTCGATTAAATCACAACAATCACACAACAACAATCCCAATCGCAGCAATTGTTAATTGAATGCGGCAAGAGGAATCAATATTTAACCACAAAATGTGCCACATATCGTCTCGCATTTTATAAACTTATGAAAAATTGCTTTAACTCGTGCTGTGGTTGAAAAGTTCTAAAATTTTGAAAAGCGTGAGTCGTTTTTGGTTGGTGCCACCTTGGTTTTATTGATTTCTGGGGCTGGCTTTTATGAGTTTTCTTTTGCGCGTGTGTGTATGTCGAGGGCTCAAACCCCGAGCGCATGCAATTAAGAGCACGTGTGTGTGTGTGAGTGCGTATGAGTGTATATGAGTGCTGATATGTAAAGGGGATACGGATATGCGCACACGTAGCAACTAACAGCACGGCAGGACACGCTCACCTGTGCGCCAATGGGGCCTCCGGACTCTCTGCCTCGCGGCTGCTGCGGGCCTTGTACAAAATTTTACAACTTTGGCGCGCGTAGCAACTTTGACGCCTCATTGACTCGAGTGGATTGCGCGTTCTCGAACTCCACGTATGAGTGTGTGTGTATTTGTGCTTTGTTGTGGCATGTCGCATGCATTTGGGTCGACTTAAGCGCTACTTTATGTTGCCGCTGCTCTTGTTGTCATGAAAATGGCGCCCCATATGTAACTTACATATACTCATGTACCCTTGCACATATGATGTTGTTTGTATGTACATAGTTATCCTTTTTTTTTTTTGCTGTTTTTGGCCTGCGGCTGTTTTTATTTTGGCAATTAAATGCATGCGGCGGCGGCGATGATGGCTTGTGGCTTGCGGTTGCTCCAGTGGCTTGGGCTGTGGTTAGGTTGGCGTTGCGTTGCATGCCGCATACTAAGTGTCATTATGACGGTTTTTCCGTGTTTTGCCTAAAACTCGCAAACCCTGTCATTACACAGCAATAGAGCTCTTTTTTTTCCACTTGAGCCATACAATGTAGCAATTACGCTATGAGGGAGAGAGTCGTCAATGTCCAAGTCTTCAAAATCGAGCCAGTACGAACCAAATTGTAGGAGTTTTTTAAGCCGAATTTGTTTAAGAAATGCTTAGCAAAATTTTGGCAGAAGGATCAGCATTGATTCTGGTATCGGTTAGGCCAGGTCCATCCTAGATTATTGAGATCATATGAGCTACAAACACCACTGTGCCAAAAGATACAAAAAAAAACTGATCGCGTTTCTGCGTTGGAAAATTTTGTAATTTGTGCCCATAAGCCAACTGAACAAAACTTGGCACAGTCATACAGCTGCTACCAACTATGATAAGCCGCATTGCGGGAGTCTAGTAATCAAACAAATGTTGTCTTTTTAGCAAATCTACTGTCTAGATTGAGTTAGTTGAAAAATATAAATACCAATACATATGCAGTACTCTTACCTAGATAAAATTCAAATTGACACTATATGGAAAGAGTTACATGCCCAACAAATGCTTGCGATCCAGTTCACAGTTCCAATGAGCTAAAAGCATTGAACCAACAGTTTCCAAAGATTGCGACGCTTTTTAGTCATGATGCAGTCTTTTGACTGTCGGTCAAGTATGTTTCGCACAAGTGTGGGGTACCTTCAAAGCATTGCCACAGATGGCAATAACTTAGAATGGTATAAAATTTGTATACAACGTAATCCAATTTAAAGTGTTTAAATCAAATTTTAAAGAGGACAACGACAAGGACAAAGTAAAGCGACGACAACGAACACTCATTGTTGTCAGCTTTGCTTTGTATGCCACACTTGATTGCCAATGGCAGAGAGACTCTGTTACCATCTCTACGGAATTTTTGACTGCAAATGTTGCTCCGGCAATACTCGGTTGGTATTGGTGGTGGTGAATTTTTGAATTATGTTTTAATAAATACGTCGGTGGTTGCTGATGACGCGGTTTGTTGTACCTACGCGCCACTAAACCATGAAATGCAATCAAATTTGCGGTCGTCAAATGGCAAATATTGCGTATGCCGCCCGCCCAAAGCCGCCACCCACACCACGACGCCCCCAATGCCACCCCCAGGAGTCACTTTAAAATGTGCTGTCAGTGCGCGTCAGTTTGTGACAATGCCTAGTGACAGCTCGGCTGTTGCCTTGTACAACTCAATTTTGAGTTTTTCGATGTTCAGTTTTGGGATTTTTGAAAATTGCACATGGACCTTGAATGAGTTGGTCCAGAGTGGTGGCCACGGCTGTTGTGGTGTCGCGAGTTAATGAAAAGGATACACATGTCAACTTCAATTTCTGTTCAGTTGCGTTTTGCTTCTTTGAGGTGTTTGCCACAAGGGTTGTTAAAATTAGTTACTCATTTCCTGACTTTGTTCGAACTTTTGCCTTGGGGGGGTTTACTCGACTGGTCGTAGAACTGTGTGGGTTGGTTCTGGCACAGTCTGTCGTTTCCATGTAGGTGTTTCTCAGCACAATCTGTTACATTTTTCTCTTGTTCCATATTAGTTGTTTGCAACAGTTTGCCTTTGTGCTTTCGAATATTTGTATTTGTATTTTGGCCTAGGCGGGAACGCTAATTTGGCCACAATTGTTGCAAGTACTTTGGTTATTTGTTTTTTGATTTCCATTTTAATAAAGAGTGTACTGCATTGTTTCCGAGAGCAAATTTTTGTTGATTACTGAAAGAGTAAGAGAGTTCAAATATGCTGTCGTTTTGGTTAAGAGCAAACAATTACTAATAGGTTGGTAGAAGGGTAAGCAAATGGCACTTCATTTAGAAAGACGTGTAAATAGAAATGTTTTAAAAACGAAGATTTCTTTTTAAAATATTGGGTAAAATATCTTAAAATAGTTTAAAGCCACAATCTATGAGTACAGCACCTTGACGTTCTCAAATCGACTATTCGTACTTTATGTTTTTTTCTAGCATCAACATTTTTAAAGCCAGAAAGGTTTTTTTTTATTTTGGAAAAGATTCAAGATATTATTTATCTTAAGTAAATCGAGACGATTCTTTTTATTGGTCAGGTTATTTTTAATGGCTTAATCAAGTTAAACGTGACCTCAAGCATTTAAAAAATCAAAAAAAAACTTTGGACTTGGTTGCTTTTATATTTTATATTCTGTTTGAAAATAGAGAAATTCTTCTGCAAAAAAAGAATCGATACTAAATAAATCTACAGATAATGTACATCATTAGGTAAAACTTCTTGTTCTTCTCCCTTTATGATCTGTCATTTTATGCCTGTTACATACCCGTACACGAACTTATTATACTTTTGTTACTTCAGCCTTGGGTATGAGAATTGCTCAGTATACTTCCGCAGTTAAGATATTTTAATGATATTACTTTTTGGTTGAAGTAACAATACCCAAAAAAAAAAAACCACGGACAAAACGGACTTGTTCCTTTAGTTTAATGATATTTTCACAGATTTGAAATAAAAAAACCACATAGATTCTTATAACTAAGATCATCTTGAACCATCTTCAATTCAAATAAACGTAACAGTTTTGTTATAGTCAGGGGGCTCTGCACCTGATCGCTTTACTTGCCTACCCTTCTACGCACTCTTTATCCATATCGCCTTTGCCAAGATTTTCTCCTTTTCTTTCACGACTTTCGATGTGGTGTAGAACTCCAACTTTCCCCTTGCTATACTTGTAAATTTATTCAGTAGCCAAATTTGGTATTCTTCTTTGATTATTTTAATTATCAATTTTATTTAACGATAGACTTCGGTTAGCATTACTTTTCTTACATATTCATCTGTGAGACCAAGTATGTAGTAAGAAAAATATATGGAAACCCCACCAGGTTTAAAAATTTTTCACAGAAGGAAGAAAAAAAACATTTATAAAAATTGCTAAAAATTTCAAAATTATCAAAAAATCAAATTCAAGAAAAAAAATAAATGAGGAAAGGAAGAAAAAGCATATATATTATGACCGTGAATATTACAGAGCACCAAATAATTATTTTATATTCAAAAACGGGTCATCCACTAGCTTTTTACTATTACGAATTTTTAAACTCACATTAATTTGGATTAGTATTTGTCTAAGTGCATAATGTATTCCAAAACAATTCATGTGGCGCCTTTTACAGCTAATTTCCCATTCCATCCATTAATATATATTTACAACTGCATTCACACGCAAAAAACAATAACAATAGCAAAGTGCAAAAAAATGAAAGATGATTTATGGAGTGATTAAACAGGAAGATATTTCAGCTCGTGACTGCAAACATGTTTTGCAATAGCAACGATGAACATACTTAATTGTTTGTTAGTATTTTTTATTTATTTATATGCCAATATTCTAAATTATAGAATTGCATTTATAAGTAATATTAATTAGCTATAAATAACATGAGAAATTACAGACAGCGAGCGCATGAAAAACTTGTTAGAGGCTTACGGACTAAGGCCCCCCATCAGCATTACAAAGAACAAAAAAAAAAAGAAAAAATCGTTACAGTGGCTGTTAAATGTTAGCGCCCACTTGTTCACAACAACCCTCTGCAAGTGCGGTTTGATCCAGATATAAATAACATATAGAGCACTATAAATCAATAAACCACTAGGCGGTGGCAAGTTCGGGGCATGCCATTGATAAGGCAAGTTTATCGCACGGGCGCGTACGGTAATTAAGACGCCAAACTAACATTAATCTGAGAGGGCATCCGAGAACATATAGCACGAACTTGGCCAACTGACCAGCCGGCGTTTGAATATTTATGTAGTGTATATATATATCTTATGCTCATTAGGCACAGCCTGCGCCTTTTGACCGCAAAGTTCAAAATAATTAATGACCTTTGGGCAAAGTTAATGAAAGGCGAAATTTTGGTAGTGCTTTGTGGGCCAATCGCAATTTTTCCCTAAACGGAAGTCCTTATGACTGACAGGAAGGGGAAACCATTTGGAATAGTGTAAGAATTGTTGGCTTGAACTTTGATTTATTTATAGGCTGGATAAGCAGAACTGGCAAGTAAACCAACATGCAAAGGAATCTTGGCTGATTAGCTTGACCTTACGTAAATTTTGTTTCAGTAGGTTTGGGCAGCGTAACAGTCGACGTCAGCTTCGCAATCAGGCAGTGATTAAGTGCCACTTGCTCAATGTGTTGTCTAATTCACTTAACTTGGCTTAGCGCTGAACAATCAGCTAATAGCCAAGAAAGCAAAAATATAAGTTTTTTACCTTAAAAAATTAAACGAGAACGGCTGGAAAAAATCAGAAGGATTCTTTGTTTTTTAGCAAAAACACGTATTCCATGACTACTCTTGCACTCTTTGTTTCAAGGGTACACTAGATTGTGCACTGCACGTAGCAGGCATAAAGAGGTGTGGCAGACCCTGATCCGTCGACACGCGTATTTCCGAAGGACCCAAAGTTCTCTAAGAAACCCGTCGATTAAAAAAAACCTTTCTTTTTTTAAGGTTTTTTCCGAAATTTGAAAAAAATACGGAAAGTCACAAGGATGAATGGCCATCGATAGCGTAGTGGTAGCGTACTTGCTACGCTATTAACCCAAGAAAATCTCTATTAATTCGAGACACCGCCTTTCAGACTCGGCTATAAAGTGTACGTCCCTGTTCTCCAGGGGCCACTGACACAAAATAGTCAAGTCACGGAAAATTATTTATTATATAGGAGTCGTCGGAGTATAATCAGGGTGACTAGAGAAGTCGTTATACCGATGTCCGTCTGTCTGTCTGTCCGTCCGTTTGAACGCCTAGATCTCAGAGATGGTAAGTGCTAGAGCAACCAAATTTTCAGATTTGATCCCTTATTATTCCATAGGAGGCAAGTTTATTTTATTATTTGGAGAGTTGGATATGTAGCTCCCATAGAGGTGTGTCAAAAGGCCTCGAAAAAAACCAAACGTTTTAGATGGTTATTTCTTTGGTTTATGAAGTTATCGTGTTATATCGTATTTGGCATTCGGAAGTCTTTTAAAGTGCCCCAAATCAAAATCGTTGGGCCATATCATATAGCTCCCATAGGATCGATCGTGTTTGCTGCAAACTTCGTTTTGTTTTGTGTATTTGTGAAAATATTATTAAATATCTTTTAGAGTTCTCAAGCCATGTACCGGATTTAGTTGCAATGTGGTGGTACAAGGTATCCCAAAGTTGTACGCACCCGTCTTTAACGTACGCCATATTTTTAATTGCGACTAAACTACTGAATATTTGTTTAAATCTAAGTTGGTTTTAAGGCTTTTAAAAAATTTGTTTCTGTTGTTTTGTAACCAACACATTTTCCTAAAAATAATATTCTTTTTGCCTATTTATTTTAAATTTTTAAGCACGTTGTTTTATTCCCTTATTGTATGGTGCAAATATTAATCAAATCTATTGAGGGGCACAATTTAGAAAAAATAAACAAAATTTTTTTAGTAATTGAAGTCACAAGTTTTTTTTTTAAACTTAAACTTCTGTATTATTTATTTTTTAATCTATGGGACAGTTTTTTGTTCTACATCTAGCTAAACCCTTTTGCAAAAAAAAACATGTTTTTAGATGAAGCAGATTTTCACCGAATACTAAGAACCCCAGGAAAAATTTTGAGAAAAGTTTGATGGTTTGCAAAAATGGATATGGTGCCCATTTGAGCGATATTTCGTTTCTGAAATAAAATGAATCATATGGATGGACTAATTCTTATCTGTCATCCCTATCACTTTTCGCGCAGAAATTGGGACAAATGATTTCTAATGCGTTTAGGCATGAAGTATGTTGGTCAACACAAATCCTAATCTTGACTTGATTTGCTATATGTTTTTGAGAGATAAAACCAAATACAAAAACGACAATGTCACGTTCAAAGTCAAATACTTTGCTGTGAAATTTGCAAAGGAAGCGTGTAAAACGTTTAAAGTATTTATTCATTAGAAAACTGGCTAAGGTTTTATTTTTTATTTGTTTTGTAGCTACTTTTGCGGCTGCAGCAGCAGCTTTTTGTACAAGCTTATACTATATATAAAATGTCAAATGGCGATATCTCAAGCGACAAGAGACGGCGGCGTTGCAGCTGACCTTCATTTCTCACAAGCGAACTGCAAGCTGCAACAACACCAACAAAACCAACAATAACAACAACCCACGGCATATTTGTTGTTGTAAGTATTTGTTGTAACTGCAGTTGGGTGTTTATCTCTATAGAGCTGTCTGTCCGTCTAACTGCCTTACTGACTGTTAAACACTTGGACTGGGGCTACTTCTCGTCTAGCCGCACGCGCAAGCTCACAACGTGCTCTAGCTTTGTATCTAGCTCCAGCTACGGCTTCGTCTCCAACTCTGGTTTGACAGCGACATTGAATTGTAGTCGCTGCTGTTGTCGTTGTTGCTTACATAACTGGCCCGAGCGGCAGGGCGCTTGCCTGTTGAGCAACATTTAAACAAACATGTGGCAACTATCGACAGTCATCGCCATAAATTTTGACACTCGACTCTGGCAAATGCAAAAGTGTCGTCAGCGGAGACACAAATGGACAAATTGTTGGCCTATTGAAGCTTTGGCTTTGTCTTGAGCGGCCAACGGGGCGTATGCGTATGTTTTATGCTGTCTTCATCTTGTGCTCCGTATGCCAACATCCATTAGCCATTTTGCTGTTTTCGTTTTTTTTTTTTGCCTTTTTTCGCAAATCCTTTAAATATTTGCGCTGTCACGCAACATATATTTCACATGCTTGTTAAGCACAGCCCAGTACTATATGCATAGCTCTTCACCCCGCCTGTTCTTGGTCATTTTGAACGTGCCGCGTGCCAGTTTGATGCATAACGCAAACTTAAACTAAGTAAATATTTTGTGGCAAATTAAAAAATAATCAAAAATATTTAAACAAAAGCGTTTTGCCTAGGGGTTGTTTTTAGTGGCCAACCCCTGCTGACCAAAATACGTCAAATGTCAATCTCTGTGCCGAGGCCTCGTTGGCGTGTGTGCTAAACAAACATTTAGAGTATCTCTTGACGTTAGCTAAATGAGAAAACAGTGCAACAATTATTCGCGTGGAAACTTGAGGCAAACTTGAGCGACAAGTCTGCTTGTCCTTTCGCACATAGCATACAAAGAAATTACTCTAACGCGCTTGGTATGGCAATCAGATAAAGTTAAAGCCAGCCTCTGCCCACTGGCGGCAATTTTCCAAAATAGCCCCTCGAACCACACTACACTGTACATACTAGTAACACTTCACGCCATGCCACTCATCAACAACTAACGCAATCATCAACTGCCGGCATTCGTATCCCAGTCACCACCATGCAACACGCACCACCAACAACATCACCAAATAGCAACAACGCCAACGCTCATCAACTCTCCACCAACGGCATTGTGGCGTCGAGCGACGCCATTCTGCTCTGCGTAGTTGTCTCCATCAAACCCAAAAGTGTCAATCCAATTACCTGTTCGAGCGCTGGAATCTTTTGCGACATGTTTCATAACTGACTGAGGAGCAACAGCGGTTGGGGGTGTATTGCATGGTATGCTATGGTATGGTATGGTATGAGCCTAGACGAATGAAAATTTTGCTGCCGGGCTGCTGGTACTCATTGTTGTTGGCAAGTGCAAATGTATGCTTTGTTGGCTATGACTGAGTGTGTGTGGATGAGTGTGCTTGTTAGAGACGACAGTGTAGCCAAATGTTGCCAATGGCGTTTATCAATTTGAAGCACAGTATTACCATGCGAGCATTACATGATAGATAGATAGATAGATAGATAGATAGATAGATAGATAGATAGATAGATAGATAGATAGATAGATAGATAGATAGATAGATAGATAGATAGATAGATAGATAGATAGATAGATAGATATGTAGATGGCGTTAAGCATGGCCAAGTAACGTAGCGCTTCCACTTGTCCATATGTAGTAAGGGGTAACAAATAGAGCCCACCCACATTGCATTATAGTTGGGGATTGGTGACGCCGCGGTTGGCCACTCATTAACACGTATTTACTTAGCCAGTCCTTTAACAAGCAGTCAGCGATCGATCGACGCCAATGCCAATAACAACAACAAACTGCAAGATCATGCTCAAATCTCAATCCTTTTTATATTTTTTGAGCACAACTATAAAAACAACAAATTACATTGCTCATTGGGTAGCGCAGGCAAAAAAAAGTGAAGCAGCATTTGGGAGTGTCGAAGTTGAAACACTCTTGCAAAAGAAACTTATGCAGACTTGTTTCGGATTTTGAATTCCACTGGGGCTTTGTAAGACCAGTGCATCGAATGTATTTCCTATGAAATTCGGTATACCTTAAATTCTAGTAAAATATATTCATAGCCTTAAAACAACGACAACATAAATCGAATTGGCCGTGTTCATCTATCTATCGGACCGTATTTCCAGTTTATCGAAAACCAAAAGAGCAATGATAAGGTGGGTCAAACTTTCTAGTTTGTCTAGTGGAAAATTTTATTCAAAGTGATTGGGAACTTCGGTTATTACATTCAAAAAATGCAAAATTAAAGCCACTTTTTTCCAGCAGCCCTACTAAAAACAATCTATATACATATAGGAAAACATGATTGTAAAGACGCTACAGTCACCAAATTTATATGGGCTATGAAATAAGAAACTTCTTGTTTTCTGTGTCACTTTAAGTGATCCTAACGATGTTCCATTTAGTTGGTAAATACTACAACCGTAAACTCGATTTAAAGGTTAAAGCTAGAGAGAGGAGCGATATTTTGGAAAGAACTTTCAACACTACGTTGTTAATCCAGTCGTGCGCTGACGCGTTTTTCTTCTTCAGTTTGTGAAATACTTATGTAAACTTCTATGGACGGACTCTGCAGCGGAGTCATTAAGATATCGCCGATGCTAGCGACCTCGTATGAGGTGAGGCACTATAAAATCTGGAAATGTAAGCGCCTGTTCTTGGTGTTTGAGAACGTCCAAATTTTCTAAGATCGCCTCTATATTATTGCGTTATTATCAGCCATGCTCCGGAAATCGAAAAACCAAACCGAACAATTTTATTCGGATTTGTTTTTTCGTGCTCCGGAGAACGAATTTTTTTGTTGGTATTTTCCTTTTTATTTTCAATGAATTCGTATATTTCACCTATTTTGCCGATAAATAATCCTGTTTTGCTGGCGCGGAATTTTTGTTGTTTGATACAAAACAGCTGACATGATTGCCGCAGCTCTGCACTTTTTCATTATTATATGTTGTTTACATTTCATTTTCATTAAAATATTGCTAGTTCTTTAAATAAACCTACACAAAAATATTACTTTAGCAACAATAAATGTATTTATTGAACTTAAACCAGACTTCGCTTTTTTGTTACAAGGGAAATTTTTTTTGTGTAACGCGGGAGCCCAGTCGCACCAATCGTTCATGTGTTCGTGTATGATACGTGCGCTTACCCAAAAACACAAAAATCCTTTTAGATTGTACCTGCTGTTTTTTGGGTTGAGTCAGAAAAAAAAAAAAATAAAAATAATTGCCAGTAAACAGTAAACATAACTTGAAGATGGCATAAATATAATAAAGAATCTCAAAGAACACTTAAGAAATTATTGCAGCATAAAATTTGTACTTACTTAAACCTATTTTGCCAATTCGTTTTAAATCCTCTTGCAACAAAATATTCAAATTCAAGCCACATGAAAAATTCGGTTTGGTTTCAAAACGAGTCGGATAAAATATTGGGATTCGTTTTCCGTTTAGAAACGAAACTATTTGAACCCCAATTTGCTTGATAAAAACTAAATTTCCTAGCTTTATGCCAAACAATACTGCCAAAAACAGAAAAAGTTAAAAAATTTTCACCTATTCCGTTTAGCTTCGCATCCATTCTTATGCTTCAAAGTAACGAAATTCGTCTTAGTCTATATCCACAACAGATGTTCAGGAGCTTACAGACGTGTCGTTGACTGCTTTAATACTATAGGCGGACTCTTCAAGAAACTTTATAAGTAAAACAATGTATAATACCAAATCCGTAGCGGATGGAGCAGTGTATGGTCTTAAGTTATACAACCAAAACGTTTAGCATACCCAACGCAAGGGTATAAAAATCTCACAGTTCATTCAACAAAAAATACAGCCAACAAACAAACAGGCCCAGAGATGGCTAGTAAGACAGCCAGATCCAACTGCGAGTGTTATTATTTTCATTGTTAATATTTGTTACACGCCTTTTGTCTGCCAAACTGCAGCCAGAGCACTGAGATGACCACGATGAGGACTGGGCTCCACTCGAGCGCATTTAGAGTGCATTTGATTGTAGCAGCAGCCACAGATCCCGGTTATAGAGAGCTTCTTGATGACTCAATGCTGCTGCTGGTGCTGCTGCTGCTGCCGGCGATCCACCAAAAGTGCTTATTTAGTGACTTGACCAGAAATGCGTCTGGCAGACACTTTAGACACGGCTGCTGCCGTTTTTTCGTTGTTGGAGCTGTTTGCTCAGCCACTACAAAAACAAAAAACAATATAAAGAACGATCCAGTCGAGTGGACCAGCCAAACGCAACTTAACGCTCAAGTGCGCCAAGATGACCAAGTTAATTTCGAGTTGGCGTTCTCATTCGCATTTAAGGTTCGAGTTGGCTTTCCCGACGGATTGGTTATCAATGGCAATGGCTGCACGTCTGCTCTATGCGCACTAATTGATATGGTCGCCAAGCGTCTATGTTGCCAATCTGGCCCAGTCCACTCACTACAGCTGAGTCTAGATAGATGGCTGGGAAGCTTGAGATACGAACATGTTTTATGTCGCCAACTTGTACGTGGCAATGCGTAGTATTCCATATAAAATAATTAATGAATGTCACAGCAAATGTTTTTGGTCGTTGTACCTTCAACTCGTTGTTGTTGTAGTCAGTCGTTGCAAGTGCAAGACCAACAATACAAAAAAAAAACTACAAAAAAATCTGAACTGAGCCCTAAACCCAGCTTCAGTGGCAACCAGCTGCCTGCTCGTCTCTCTTGATACATTGACGTATCGTTCCTCAACATATTTCGCATATTTGGCGTCAATATTAAGTGAAACTGATGGATGCTCCATGCTGGCCAGCAGCTTGTTCTGGACTAGCTGTAGGGTTTACCTTCTCTGGTCTTGCTCTGTCTGCTGTTTAGCGCAGCTGAAAAAAAAAAAAAATGTTAAGGAAAATGCGAAAAAATAATTTTGAAGCGTATTGTGGCATGCAACAAATGACAGAGAATGAAATCGTGAAAATATTTGCGTGTGTGTCGTATGGTTACTGTGACACTTAAGGTTCCAACCATGGCTGATATACTGGGCCCTGGCGTCGCTCCAAAAACATTGCCAGACACTAAGAGATGTAGAATGAGACTAAGTCCGAGACACTGTGTGTGTACCTTGGGTCCAGCAGTTGTAGCAGTTTCAGTATAACCTTAAATGGTGCAAAAGGATGCAACAACAACAGAAAAACAACAACAAAAATGCTTTACACTGTTGTCTGCGTAGCAAATTTGTAAAATTAAACAGTCAACAGGAACAAAGACGCCAGCAACAACAACAATCTTGGCAAACACAAGGGAGGCTGGTTGCCATACTTCAATTAAACCAACTTCATTAAATTTCAGCTAACAAAGGCGGCAGGATGCTCGTCATCAGGCAACACTGGCTGGCAGTTTCACGTAGCCATAGGTACACACTCATCCACACACACACACACACACACGCACACTCGAATTGTATTTTCTCTGCTTGATGTTGGTGAGAAGGTGGCTCCAAATTGTCAGAAAATTGGCTCAACAACAAGAAGATGCCATCAACAACAATAGCAACAACACCAACAACAACTCCAACAACATTTTACTTCGATTTCTAGACTGTTATGTTTTGTCAGCAAAAATTTGCGTACGTGTGTATTACTAAGTTTATACGAAAGCGAAAACTTCAATATGTACATCATGATGCTTCTAAAACTTGATATAATAAATAATTCTCTTGCCTGCTAATAGTGGGTTTTGCTGAGATTTTTTTATATTCAAATTTGCGATAAGTCATTTTGTAACATAAGATTTTCTCTAAAAATATGCTGAAGTTATGCAATTTAAAATTGTATACTATAAAAAAAAGACCAAGCAAATCGGATGCTTTGTTCTCGAATTATGGAATTGTAAACATATTACACGATATATATAGATAAATTTATTGCAAAAATCGCAAATTTTATTTAATTAATTATTTTCAGGTCGCAAATAAATGATTAGTTTAAGCTTGACAAAAAATGCCAGGGACCTATATTGTATGACAATCCTTTGAGCAGACCTCTGGAATCAACTTTTTTTTTGTGGCTAATTTTCATTACGAAAAGAAAGATAAAAAAAAATCAATATAATAGCAAAATATTTTTAAACTTTTCTTTATATAAAATCAGTTTTTAGAATATTTTTTTATTTTTAGCTACAATTCGTAATCAGAAATTTTTTATTGAGTTTGTGTTTTATAACAATAAAATAAATTATTAAAGCTTATAATGTCTCTTTTTTTACAATAGCAAAAAATTAAATCCAATATAATAAAAAAATAATTATGTACATTTTTATATTGTTTCTATCTGTTTCTAGAATATTTTGAATTTTTCAAGTCAACTTCTTGATGAAAACATGTGCTTCGTTTATGGGCTCAAATTCAAGTGTTAAACTTCGCTTCAAAAATTTGGTGTATAAGTTTTTTAAAAAAAATTTGTATTTTTTTTTATAATTTATATATACATATAATACTATATATGAATTTTCATGCAATCAATTTAAAGCGTATAAACTAATTAACTAACTATGAACATAAGAGTGTGAGAGTGGGATATTATTCCATCGGACCCGAAGATCTCAAGAGCAGTTTGCAAAAATAATAGTGTTTTAGAAACTTAGCATTATTTTTTATTTTTATGTAATTCTTTACCACATTATTAGATAATTATAATTTTGCGAAAAGTTGTGTTAAATGCCACGTAACTAGAGTAGGATCTTACCATATACCAAAACCTTTCCGGTGGCATTCACAAGAACCTTTTTGTCAGTTTGAAATCTCTTTAATTATTCAAAATTGCAATATCCTCACGCATAAACCATATCACCAAGAAGTTGAACTGAAATGTTTTAGCAAAGTAACCAAAGCTAGGAATAAGAACCAGGTGTGCTTGCTCTCTATTATGTGTACATGTCTATGCAGGTGCTCTCTGAAAAGCAGCTTCATTGTTTGCCAAGCTCTGCTCTGCACTTTGAGTTGCCAGTTTTGAGTTGAGCAATGAAAAATTTCAAATGAATTTCATCAGCATAAAGATGCAACGCGAACTATGCTACCTGCCCCTCGCTCTCTCTCTCTCTCTCCTCTCCAACACAAACAGACACTTACTTATATAAACCAAGTAACTGCCAGGAAGTGCTTGTTATCGGCCTATCGAACATTTAACAGCCAACAGCTTGCCACCACTATCTGCTTGTTGTAAGACAAATTACATGCCACACCACATAAAATTGTAACAACTCTTGGCATTCCCACAGATCCAGGCAATCAATTGGCCATACGCGACAAAACAGCCTGAACTTTGATTTCATTTACGTTTAGTATTAGGGGCAGGCCCACACGAAGGTCCTGCTCAAATTATGCTCTTATCTTCATTAGGTTGACATAAGTGCAGCACAAATGTGCCACCCAAAGGAATTGTTTGCAGCAAATCGAAGCATGGGCAATGGAGGTCAGACATTGATAAAAAAAAAAAAAAAAAAATAAAATAAATAAGTGAAAATTGTTTGTAGTGCGTAAGACAAACATGCCAGCAGACAATGGTCAGCCTGGGGTCCATTTTTTTTTTTGTTGTTGAGCTAAAATAGAAATCTTAACGCCCAAAGAATATCAGCAAAAATGTCAACGCATAGCCAAGTTGCTGGGGGGAATCAAGCACTTGGGGGAAGGACTACTTATAAGGACATACATATGTGCAGCGTCAGCATTTAGTTTTGGGTTGTTGGGCGTTGTTGGGTATTCGGCTGTTGACTTAACGAAGGCGCAGCTTGTTTATGGTATTTTTTTTTTCTTTTCTTTTCTAGATATTGTGTGTTTGTATGTAGCTTGTCTACCAGTCTAATGCTCTATTAGTTGTTACTTGGTTGTAATGCGTATTTGACAAATAAACAGTTGATTTGCTTGGAACTACTACGGCCAAAGAGCATAAAAGTCAGAGCCAGCATTCATCGATAGCAATCAAAGTTGGACTCGAAGTTGTTAAGTTGTTTGATGCTGGCAAATACCTAATAGCCAAGCTGCTTAGGCTAGGGCTAAGCTGTATGCTTATATGTGTGCGCATAAAAAAAAAGCAGGTCAGCCACAAGGACACTCTTAGGTTTCATTCAACATGTGTAGCTGTGTAGCTACATAACAAAGGCATTTTGGCTTGGGGCATACGTGGCGTATGGCAAGGAATCTGAAGTATTTTAAATTTACAAATTCCGGAGAGCGCACATAAAATCAACAGACAAGCCATGGACAATGTTAAGCAGCTCTCTACTATACATATATATACATATATTTGGTATATATATATGCCAACTTACATATATCAAGGTACTTTACGCGTGACAAAGTCAGAGCACCAAATTTAATGAAAAACGTAGAAAATGAAGCTGAGGCTGCCACACAATACTACACTCCATATCAACGCTATCGATTTCTTGTTACCCCGAAAACACACACAAAACTCTAGATTCTAAGTACCAGTGGTCGCCAGCAGCATTCCAGGCCAAACGGGCGTACCACGTAAGCTTGCCACATTAATATGCAAGCCGCATAGCATCCAACGCAGCAACTTATTGATTGACACAACTTCCAGTGCGCTACTGCTGCCATTTTTTTTTTTTAGGTTCTTGTTTTTTTTTCGCTGCGTTTTTCGCAGAACGCCGGAAGCGCTCAGCGCCCAGTTTAACAAAAAGTTTTGGGGTTTGACTCTTTTTTGATTTTGGTCTTGAAGTTCAAATATTTTGATTTCGACCAAAAACAATGGAGCTGGGTTTTGCTGCAAATTTAATGAGCACAACGGTAAAAGATTTTGATGATTTGATGAAACAATACAGAAACACAATGCCGGCATATATTTAACAAGCTTTTGGCCATAGATCTTATCGCGGCCGTGTCATATTCCAGGTTGGGACTACGTACAGCAAGCAATCAGCAGGATGCTCGTCAAGCCGCATACGTAACAAAATCACTCGCCACTTGTCTGTTAACTTGGTAAAAATGTGCAGACGCATGGACGCAGTCCACAACAGGCACATAAATCTTTGGCTGTCAAAGAGCGAAGAATGTCTGTTGCAATGTGGCTAAGAAGTTGCATGCTGGAAACCAAGATCGGAAGTGCGTAGCGCGTAAGACAGAGCGAGACATCGAGAGAGAGCGTAAGTATGTTTCATTACAGTCGCATTGTCTGTGCCTTATCGCAGCTTTGTATATAATGCTTACACTTGGTCTTTGGACCAAGCTCCAACCATAAAAACCAGCATTGGGTGTCGGTGTCAAGACATGCGCCGCAGCGCGTGATTTAGTCGAATTCACGAACTTAATGAAGCCCTTTAAATCACGCAAGCCTTTGCGCCACTTGGTATTAAGGCCAGCCATAAGTAGCAGTGGCTACCACGGGATTGAGCCACAACAACTAGTCAGGATGGGCTGTGGCCAGGCATGCAACTTTGGGCCACAACGCTTAAAGATCTCATTAACACCACGCGGGCATAATTAAAGCCGACGACTTACAAAGTCAAATCGCGATTGCAGGCGGCGCTGCAGTCCATGGACAAAAGCGTGCACAAGTCTAAAGAGCAACAGACCAAGCCAAGCAGATGCAATCAAATGCTGGATGACAAAGGCAAAGCCGTGTGCTGCAACTAAATGGCCACATTGAACTTTTCCAACTGGCGCTAAGTGTCGTTTGCATGTAATAAGCCTATATACAGTGTATCTTGCAGATACTTTATTAATTTAGCAATTGTAGCTTGTTGTCTTTAGCTAGGTTGTAACGCACCAAAAAGTATTCCAGCCAATTTTGAAACACATAAAGCTGTCAATAAACAACGCTCCAATATATGGCAATAAAATACAAAAGGAAACCTTAAAAATAAGCTTCAACTTTTGGTTTGTTCTGCGTATTGAGACGGTTGCAGGCAGCATTTGTCGTTGACATTTCTTGCAACTTGACGTACGCAGTGATTGATGGATGGATGGATGGACGTATGGATGGTTGGTTGCCTGTTTGGTTTGGTTTGGTAAGTTTCTTGTATGGATGGATGGCAGTAGAATAACAACAAAGTTGTTGCTTCATTGTTGCTGCCCATTGATTATTGTTTTACCTTTTGTTTTGGCTAAAATTGCAACAAGTTTTGTTTTCAGAAACTTGATATATCTTTGAGCAATCTGAGCGCAAGGACAACAAACTTGAGATATTGCAAATGTTAATAATATAAAGGTATGTCTTCTTAGTAGGTATATAAGTAAGTAAGTTTGTACAAAAATATATAATATAATGCATTATAATGTAAGGCGGTAAAAGGTGAAATTAAAAATCTACATTGCTTTGTAAATGCCTGTTAATTTAATATTAATTCGATATTTTTGAAGCAAGGCGCGTATTATGGTTGGCACATTTGTGTGATGTACGCTTCAATAGTATTTCCCTCGATTCCAAATATGTCCTTGAGGGATAAATTTGATGCATGCTAAAAAATAAAAATTGAATTTAAACATCATTAAAAACAGTTTTATACATAACTAGTTCGACAGATATTTAAATACAATTTAAATTTTAAATTTTGAAAATAAAAACTGCGGAGTAACTTTTATTTTAAATTTTTTAAATTAAAATTTAAAAATAATTTTTATTTTCTGTTTTTATTATAATAATTGAAAAGTAGGAGCATGTCAATTTTAATCTAAAAAACACATATTTCGATTTAATTTATTTTAACCCCATAACGCTTATTGGGGATTGAGTACAGTACGGGGTACAGGTACATTGCACTAGTTTACAAATTTATGGGTCATCGAGTGAACCATCGTAAAAAAGTGTTTTTTGGGTAATTTGGGTCGAGAAACACGAAAATGGGCAACCTTTTTTTTTCTTAAGCACCGTTTTCGAGATATTTTCGGAAAACACGCTTTTGGGCACTTATTTCAGTTATTCGTCAATATCTCATGAACAAATGTATTACCGTAAAGAGCACATCAATACCTTTCGATCTAATTGTCTTTTATGTTGATACAAAATTTTATTCACGAGATATTGACGAATAACTGAAATAAGTGCCTAAAACCGTGTTTTTAGAAAATATCTTGAAAACGGTGCTTAAGAAAAAAAAAAGGTTGCCAATTTCGAGTTTCTCGACCCCAAATCACCCTTAAAAACACTATTTTACGAAGGTTCATTTTTCGTGTAAACTAGTTTTATTAAAATTAAAAAGTATATAGGGTGGGCCATCTGTTGGTTTGTTTGTTAATGACATTTTATTGGTATATTTTCCAAGAAAATTGAGCGAATGTATGTATATACCAAATGCAAGTTTGAAACTACTCATTTATGTATCAAAAATAATATCCAAACGGCTGGCGCGAGCATCCTAATTTTCAATGACTATTTTTTGACGAATCTCATCTAGGAATTCTTGCGTCCATGGAGCAAATAAGCGATAATAGTTTGTGGCCTTTAATGATTCAATACACTTTTTATTCTCACTCATACGTTTAAGGGGCTCAAAAGTTTTATTGAGGAGTTTATGTAACAGCAACGAAAGATAATGTCCGTCCATCCAAATTTCGGAGCCCATTACAGTAAGATAATAATTTGTTAGTAAAACTTATAGGAAGTGAATCACTAAAGTACAAGACACCGTACAAACTAACCACCGCAGAAAATTGCAAAAAACCCTCAAAGTCAAGAATAAAAATGTTTACAGAACTCTTATGTACTGAAATAGGGAAACATTAAAAATAAAAAATAAAAAGGGTTATTCTTCTTTTTTTAGCGAAAAATTAAAATATTTTGATTTTTGGTGCAGACACAAATTTCATACAACGCCATAACACATGATAGAATGGGTTGTACAACCTGGTTCACTCGATGACCCTGAAATTGAAGTGTAAACAGCCAAATTGTACAAACAGTCGCATGGTGCATGCCTTGCGTAAGACTATGAAATTCGAAGCAATATCGATAATTTAAGCCTTCATAAAAAAAAAAAGAGGAGGAGAGCCCCAAAGTTACCTCAAGTAGAATCAGGGTGGCTAGAGAAGGCGATCCGCCTGTGTAAACATCTAGATCTCAGAGAATTCAAGAGCTAGGACAACGAACTTTTCATATAAGATCCCCATATTTGTCAGGAAATTAATGTATTTTATTGTTTGGATATTGGGATTTTTTTATATAGCTTCCATTTGGGTATTACAAAGCATGTCGACAAATACCAAAAATTTTAAATGCATCATCCAAAAAAATAACCTTTTTAATTGAATGGACTACTCTCAAATTACTTACAAAATTTAGAGAAGTTACATTTTTACCACTAAAACATTCAAAAACTATTTTTAACTTATAAACTTTTTTATTAGAATGCTGATTATCATGCGACAATTGATTAAAATTTGTCAATTAAGATTTGCATCCCGGGTAGCGCATAAAGACTTGGAAATTTCTTCCCCTGATAATATTTATGCCTCATACCATTTCAGCTGCTGTTTGCATTAGACTCCACAAACTAATGTCTTGTCGATGGCACAAACTCATAATCTACTAAAGATATGCTTACCTTTGATACCACTGATAGTCTTTGAGAAATCGCCCGACAACCAGGCAGCATTAGTAGCAATCTCATTTTCTAATACTCCCACGGCAGTGCTGGCTGACCCTAGCCAAGTGGTATCAGTGACCATTAATTTCTATTACCACGTGTCCGTTGCTTGCAAGACACACGCCTTGCCGGAAGTACTGCTCGACACCCGGACAAACACCACCAATCGTGCAAGCCAACCAAAAACCAAACGACCAGGCTATTGAGCAACCAGCCAACCGATACTGACACCAAGACCAACTAATAAACGGGCATTTGTAGCGCAATCAATTGTTATGAAATTCCGAAATTGTTGTAGACCATTATGCTCATTGTTCTTGGCTGTTTCAGTTGCTGTTCCTATGCCGCGGCATCTAAATGGTTATGGCCTGTCATAAGTTGCAAGCAGCAGTCGGGGGCTGGCTGGAGGTATATAGTGCCATACACACAACCACCGACCCACCCAGCTATAACTAGCAAGGAAGTATTCCCAAATGAATATGCAAAAGTGAAGGCGCGCTCAGGATATCTCATGGATGTTTCCGTTTGCACAATTATGTTTATTAAGAGGGAAGCAGCAACAAACCGACAAAGAAAAGCGCAGTCGTCAAAGATGATTTAGTTACTTCCGCTAGACCCGGCTGGACCTAGCTCCTGCTCTTTGTACGGGGGCAAAGGCAATAAAAATATATTAGTGCAATTACAGCAGCCCAGCTAGTAGTAGGCTTACATACTTTATATACAAGTATACAACAACGTTTTTTGCTCAGTGTAGTGTGGGAGCTAATTTAGACGTAGCTGTTCTTGTTTCATTTGTTTTTAAGCATTTCAATTTCTCTGGGGGATTTGCTGGCAGCTGATTCGGAATTAAGCCAAATTTGCTTTCGATTTTTTTTTTATTTTACAAACAGTTTTGACACTGCTACAAGCCTCATAGTTTTAGACAGTTATTGTTGTGCATAACAAAATGCAGATACTTTTTAGTGATAACAAACACAGTCACAGATACTAACGTAGCTTAAAGATAACCGGCATATCCGGACGCTCTTCAATTTGCTTAAATTGGCTCATTTTAAATAAGCAGCTAGACAGTCAGTAGCTTTAGCTTAAAGTCAAGCCAAGCAAGGAATTTAAAAAGCTGACTCCAGCATATCAGTTTATCTTCGAGCAGCGCCCAAGCACAGATTGGACCCACTCCCTCCACACACACACACATGAAATACAGCGTAACCTCGTCGAACTACAGACAATCAATCTTACTTTGCGCTTTAATTCAATTTCGATTGTGACATCTGCCTTTCGTTCTAGGCAAGGACACTGCAATCGTGCACTTTTGAGCCACCACACACACTTGCTGCCAGGATTAACGACTTTGGCTGCAATCCGTTTGCCATGTCCTTTGGTTCCAATTTTTGTTTTTTTATGCGTGTACTCCAAAATTTGTTGGCAATGCCATTTCTTTTACTTGCTTTTCACCACGCATGACCAAAAAATTGACAACCGCGTGGAGTTCTGTTGCATACCCAAAGGATATTTTGACAGCCTTCGCTGCGTGCACAGCCTTGGAGTTGGCGTCAATTTCGTTGTCGCTGTCGCCGGCATAGTTTCATGTCATTCATGGCATAGACAAAGGAAAACCAACTGCCATACCATTTGACAAACACGCGCTTGACAGAGGATGAAGGCTAACGGACAGCGACCACTGTTAAAGGGTGGCTTCGCCAAAGGATTTCAAGATTAACGCCAACGCATGTGTGTCATTTGTTCATATGTGTGTCTATGTGCGTGTGACTGTTTTATTAGAAAAGCCACTAAACGATTTTCCCAATCGAATTTCCAATTTTCACAAGCTGCCAAACCGTAACGCACACGCTGGACGTCAACCCATCATGAACGGGTTATTTGCCCGGTCAAAGTTAATCGGAAGTTAATACGCTGAGTTGCCAGATTTGTTGTGCCCAGTCATACATCCACAATGCCAACGACAACGTTGACGCTGAGTCATTGCAACTATTCCAGCTGGAATTTTCATTAAAATCAGCTCATGCACGACAGTTGGGATTGGGAACGCCGGCGCGTAGGTGGATTCAACTAATGAGAAATTCATAAGCTGCCCGCTGACTATCCGACAACCTCAACATATGCGCCACAAGTCAACTCCCATCCCTTCGTCATATCTTGCTGTTTTTGTCCTGTGTCGTGTGATCGATCACAATTTTTGTGTACTTAATAAATAATTGCAAAATAATTATACATACAAATATCAAATAGCCTAAACGTGGAACTATTATAATAGGCTGGCGCTCTTACCAAACATCTGTCGCAAAAGCGACAACAATAAAAAAATATAATCAATTCCACTAGGCTGACTTTAAAGCACCGAACTCGGAATATACTGCAGAGCAGTAAAAGAAAAATCAGAGCTATAAGGTAACCACAATGTTTTTAGAGTCCTTACATTGGAATGGGTTTGGGATTCCAGTATAAAAGTGTCTCAGTATACTAATACTGTTAGAATAAATATTACACACTAATAACACTTCTGGATTTTAATTCCGACCTTTATCGTTGTAACCCTGCCATCGAATATTTAATATTTTAAACGAAGGAACTGAATCCCTTTGTTGGACTAAGACATTTCAAATAAAAGTACTGCATTACATAATATTTCCCAATACTACTATATTAATTGGGCTAATCTATGACGATCCTCGTATCTCTTTTCGGGGTAATTCAAACAAATCTTTAGTAACATACTTTGATAATTTTTCATTACATTCTAAGGGATCGGTCTTTGAGTCAGATAAATCAAAAACCGAAATCTGAAGAAAAATTAGCTATGTGGAAGGCAATGCTTCCTTTAGTATGCACATGCTCCATTACAAAAGCGACATACCATTTCTTGTGGAATAGAGTATGAAAATCAGAAACCGATTCACTCAGAGCCATACAACTTGCACAAATTTATTAGATGCCTGAAGGCATCTTTTGGCTGAGACCACTCCTTGTAATTGCCACGGCGTAGCCTCCATTGTACTGTCAATTGGCCTGGATAGTCCGCCATCTCTTGGCTAGACGGCTGCTGCTGCCTGCATCTTTGGGTACCATAAAGCATCCAGCAGCAAGCGGCTTGAACGGCTTGAGTAGTTGCCAAATTACCGCACTTTTGGGTTGCTATCGTCAGCATCTGTGCATGATTCTTGGCCCGCGGCTAAACGCACTCAATGAGCCGTTGCGCTTATGTTGACAAAGTCGTCGATAGCTCGACGTGTGTGCAAGTATCTGTGTGTTAGTGTATTAGTATTCGCGTATCTGTGTGTGCATGCTAGTGGCTGTAATTATGGGCACAGAAGTTTGAGTAGTAGTATGTAGTTGCTGCTTGATTACTTGTCGCATTATAATTGATTGCCAGGGCATGCGTACGATTGAATATTTATGATTGGCATGGGTAAGTTAAATTATGTTGTAGTCTTCCATTTCTGATCAAACGGCAAGCGTAATCAGTTTTTCCTGTATACAGCAAAGGATACAACGAGAGCAAGGGCATAGGAAAAACCATCGCTCGTTACGGCAACGGACACGGACACGCTTCCCATAATAGTCGCAGTTGTAGTCGCACATTTTATTGCCGAAAATTCGATTGTCGTTGATCAAAGGAGAACGCACTTAAAAATGCTAAATTGAATTTGCCGGTCCAGCACCTCGTGGCCATCATCACCATCGTCATCAGCGTCAGCGTCAATGCCAACAACATCAACAAACAGCCACCACAACGCAATGTATCTGTGTCCATGCTCATGTCCACGGACTCGGATTTCGGGTTTGAGCTCTGGGTCGCTTTGATATGAAATTTGCTGGAGTTTCCACACTGACATTGGCGAGGTGGAACTTTGCTTTTTATTCTTTTTGTATGAAAACCTGAAAAAACACATTAAGACTCATTTGCGCGGCAAATATGCTGCCATGTTGCATGTTTGGGTATATGAGTGTGTATGAGGTGTCAAGCTCATCCTCTCATAGTTAAAGTCGAAAAATCACGAATGATAGATACCCTGGTCCCTAAACGGTCTGCGAACTTGTGTTGTTATGCTGCGAAAAACAATTAAGATTTTTGCTTAAGTCATCTGATGTCATAAAAAAAAACATGTTTTTTAAGAAAGTTTAGAACGAGCTTTTGAGTGATTTCTGTTTGCTCAAAGCTCAAAATGAAAAATGTCAGACCAGCACGCCTGTGAGATAGCCTTTACCATCACGATAAAAAAGTAAAGAAGCAAACCGATATCGATCCAATTAGGAATAGTGCTTAGATTCTCGAAAGAACATTTCATTGCCACATTTGGTTACGAACTTACATTACCGAACGAATTATGCCTCTAAAACTTTAAGTTTTTTTTTTGAGTTGCTCTGTAATATCCACTCGAGGATCCAGGATTTGGTCAGAGGGGGTTTTTTGAGTTCGAAGTATGTAGGTCGTTTTTACGGACGGACAGACAAACGCAGACGGTCCATGTCTTAAACGACTTCTCTAGTCACTTTGGTCATATTTTAGCTTACACAAATTTTCAGCTTACAGAAGCTTAATATACCCTTTATACTGCACAGATAAAGAGAACGAGTACGAATGCAATAAAATCGGGATCAGATATTTATTTTTTTTTATTCGGCGCAGAGTTCAAAAAATGTTTGCGTATTCTTTGGAATTGAAAGTGTATCTCTTCTCTTTAACTTTAAAGTAGCTGATAATCTGTGAAAGCATGCCCAATATCATGAAATTTTTGGCAAAAGTGAAACATTTTTAATCACTTAACAGTGCAACTTTACTTGAAATGGATTCAAATTATTGACACATTATACCCTTTTTGGTTATTTTATGGTTTCGGGGTGTCAAAAGCAAAAGTGTTAGTGTCCTTCACTTTGACATAACCTCAAACGGCTTTCCCTTGCCCATTATTTCAATCTATTCACGGACAAGGGCAATTTATATACAGACAATCGCACAATAGATGGCGCTGTTGTGCAATTTGTGCTTTTTGAAGTGCACACAATTGCGTAACTTATAGCCCCGGGTCAAATTACACACAAGTATCGCTTCCAAACACTCATACATTCACACACACATTTGGCAAGTGCCCATTAACAGGTACTTCAGTTTACACCAGTGGCAGCTAGTCAACATAAGCAACCCCTGCCTTAAACCCTTGCCTAGCTGCAGGAACCATGAATTGTTTGGAATACCAGCATTTGGCATGGCACATCTACAAGATTTAACGCCGCCGTTTTCATTATTAATGATTAATGATAAGCATCAGACTCTCTCTGGCTCAGCCTCGGTCACATACACACAAATATACTAGCACCAACCAACCCTTGCCCCATACCCATGTCAACCGTTTGCACGCGTTGAAGCTTTTGGCAAACACTAAGCAGCGCTTTTCGCGCCTTTCCACGTGATTAAAGAAAAGACTCGAGCCGAGCATGGAGCATCATGAAGTGTATGTCCCAGAAATATCGGCACTTTCACACGGAAATGAATGTCGGCAACGGGTTGCTCAAAGGGGTTAAACAGCACAAGGCGTTGCCCAAAATATTTTCGTTGGTGAGCGACGTTCTGCCGTAATTTTGGATTGGGTTGACATGGTTTGGTGGGTGGTTTGGCCTGGTCACATTGCGTGCGACATGCGCTCGGCTAGTTTTGGTTTATTAGAGCACAATGATTGCCGTCATTTGGGTTAATCAAGTGTTGATATTAGTTTTATTGTATTAGCAGTGAAGAAACATGATTGCAAAGTAATCTGAGAAGCCCCACAACTGGCGCAAGCGTAGAAACCAAATTTGTTTTGGGAAGGGTGAAGTCAACATACTAAAAGGTTGGCCAACTAGACAATGAAAATATAGTAGTACACATTCGGATCAGTGGATGGATAACAAATTATGGGGCCTTGCTCTTTGCAACTATTTTAACCCAAGACCATCTACCTTACTATCAAATATCTCTAAATATCCTGCCATATATATTCTGATTTAAGCAGCGTCGCAAGTTTATCAGCTAACTAATCTTTAGTGGGGTGGTTCACTCGAAAGATAAATAAAGCCTGGATACTACCTACAATTTTGACGTGTAATGATTTGTAGATTCTAAGGAAAAAGGAAAAATTATTATTAATACACAATATCTTTTCAGCATAAAAAATGAAATTAATTTCTTAAAAATAAAAAATAATATTTAAAATATGATATGTGTACATATAGCTACAATAAATAAACCTATACCGATAGATTCAGTAATCCAGACTTTGAAGCTGTTGTGTCTAAATGGCCTAACTAACATCCATTTCAAAATACGTATATCGAAATTTTATTGCGTTCAAGGACATAAAGGGTCATCAATCTTGGGGTTTTTTTTTCAAATGGAAAAAACAAAAAAATAAATGAATCGGAAAATCTTTATTATCAATAGAAAGAACTATTTTTGGCATTCACTTTTTAAAGATAACCCCTTTTAAATGTTGGCCGCAAGTGCACCGTAGCTCGTCCATGCGGAGATTCAAATTTTCGATGCCGCGGTATCTCGCGAATAACATGGGCTTATTATGCTTCAATCGTAGCTGGCTCATCCAAAAAAACTTTAGACTTCACGTAGCCCCAAACAAAAAAGTCTAACGGTGTGATATCACACGATCTTGATGGCCAATTCATTGGTCTGGAGCGTGAAATTAATTGTTCACCGAGTTGGTTCCATAAAATGGTCTAAGCGCGAAAAACCTCAAGATTGATGACCCTTTATTTCCCTAAATATCATAGCAGTCCAAAAGCTCATTCGACTGCTTTAAGAATTATTGTAAATGTTTACAGACATTTTTCTAGTTGTGAAAACTTGCTTCGCTTAGTACTAAGTCTAATGCCAAGGATGTTCTTATACGTATGTATGTTTTATCTTGACATACTCTCCGAAGATTTTGTAACATAGTGCAGATGGTATCCAAAAATACCGCCCCTCTGATAATATTTCCTTTTTAGTGTTACATCAAAACCTTCTTCATTTCTATAACATAACCTCAAACAATCCTTATAACCTTCGTGTGTAACTCTTATCTACGTTCCATTGGGAATCTTCAGCGCTTACCATTTGTTGTGTACTATACACTTATGCCATTACCATTAGCACACACGCGCGCACACATTCACTCAGTGATACGCACACACACTACTCCTTTCAGCTCTCACTCCTCTACAGCCATACGCCGATGCCGACTGATAAAAATTGATGCAAAATACGCAAAAAGTCGCGAAAATCCTCGTGGAAAAATTTCAAAATTTTCACAGCTGATTTCGCTAGTGACAAGCGAAATGCTCTTGCCGCTGTTCCTTTTTGCATATGCTTTACTTACATTCGTCCGCACACACACATACACTGTCACCATTGCCCACACTCCCATGCTTGCGTCCAGCCGTCTGCCAATATGCATGGCATTATTTTTTGCCAATGCTCGGTACCGCTTCCAGCTACAACTACCATGCCACTGCCTCTGGTGGCCCTGGGATCTCTCTCGGCTTGCTTTGTTTGTTTGCATTTGCGTATCACCGACGCATGTCGCGACGCCATTCTTGCTCCTTGCTGGCTGGCTGGTTCGCTGGCTGGGAACTGACTGGCTGGCTGGATGGTTGCTGACAACAATAATTCAGGCGAATTTCGCTCTGGGTGGGAAAGGCCTTTAATCTGTTCGAGTTGCCAACTGTCACGAAGCAAAATGAAATGGAAATCACACGCACTAATGGCAACCCACTCTGGACGGAGTAGAGGCCACCAAAGCGACTCCCAAATCTACTCAATGCGTTAATAGCGGCCTGTTTTTTTTATTTTTTATATACTGTTGTTGTTATGGCAATGTCTAATTCGATTTGTTCTACGCCAACACTTTCATAATTTTCCATGTCCTTCAGCTTTGTACATAAATGTATGAGTAATCTGTAACTTGGTCTCTTGTCTCTGGGTCGCTCTCGGTCTATTTTGGCCTGTCTTATCTTTCATCTTTTGCACTGTACATAACCCCAAAGCGAACTCGAACCCTCTTGGCACTAGTTTTATTTTTTTATTTTTTTTAAGCTTCTTTTTTGGTGGTTCCTTTTTGGTTTTTTTATATATATGGTACACTTGCCGGAACGCTGTAGATGCCCTTGTGGCATTGCGCCCACTATCAGACGCAATCAATCTGCCTTACGCGCATATCTCAACTTTTGCGTTTTTCAATCTGAGCAGTTTCTAGGCTAAGTAACTCGATGTCTCTGCCGCTCTGTGGCTGTCACTTTCGCTGCCACAAAGTGCCAGTAAGTTGCTTGGTTAGTTGCAGACATGAGGGCGGCAACCAGACAGGCCGATTTTGATGTCATAAAAGGATTCACTTGATATACATCAACATCAGTGTCAGTCAAAGCCTCTGCCTGTTGTACAATACCCAAACCGCATTTCAATGCGCGCTTTCGAGCGTGGGTGGGGCAGGCGCAGCGGACCCCTGCTGCAACTTGATGCGTCGAGTGCAACATGCAGCAAAAATTATGCGCGGCGCTGGCGATACTAATCTGATTAGTGTCAAAAAATCGTTTGAATTGCAGACAGCATTGACAGGTCGTAGATACGTGAAAGCATATATCATACGCTCTATACACTGTGAATATACATACTAGATACGATAGATATGTGAGTTTGCATATGAGTTGTACACCAACTCGACACCATGCTGTGCTCAATTAAAACGCATTTAAAGCCAACCACCCACAATATTGGTTGATTGTAAAAGAAGAAAAACTCATTTCGTTGAGCCGTTTTAATTTAAAGGTATTTAAGGCGATCCATCATATACATCAGACAAGACTCAGACAAAGGTGTGCGGGCAGGCAGGGGGACACCCGCTTGCAACTTGATATGAGCGAGGCAATCTGTTGTGCAATCGCCGCCCGCACCCCGTTGCGCATTATATTGGCCTGTCACAAGGGAGCAATTCTTTGCTGCCGCTGCTGCTGCAAGCGCCCAATGCTATGCTACAGTTTCTGGGTTACTGGCTGCTCCGGCGGAAGCATTAGTGGCGCGTCGCGTTGCGTCGCGTCACAGCACTTGCGTTTGACTTCCAACACTTTGGGCAATTGTTTCGGAACAGAAGGCGGAACAAACGCCGGAAAATAAAAACTCGAAACAGTGAGCAGCAACACGCAGCAAGGGATGCTGCAAGCTCCCTGTCTGCAGCAGTTTAAGGTAGGGGAGTTTGAGGCGCGTTGACAAAAAGGCCTTGCCGTTTCATTTAGCAGCACTGCACCCACCCAAGCAGGCAAAAAAATCCTTGCCAGTTGCACCCCTCGGCATGGCCGGGCGTCGTTCTCGCGGTCTTAAAACGATGATTAGGTTGTTATTTTAATTTGCCCATTGATATATCCTCGTTGTTGTTGGCCTGACTTTGTTTGTTGTTGGTATTGTTGCCTGTCTTTGCTTTTGTTTTTGGACTATGCCGCATTGTCAGCGTATTTAGCAGTCACGCCAAGCGATTCTGACTCGTCTTGGGCTCAACTACGCGTAACGTGTCCGCAATTTGTCATCGATTTTATACTGCCGTATACAAAACAGGGTGACTTCGCAGTGCAGCGTATGTCAAGCAATGAAGCGCAAATGTTTAAATTATACTAATTAATAAATTGACTTTTAACATAAACATTTTGCACAAATGTTGAAATAATTTGACCGACATTGCTATGCCAGCGACCTTGAGTTAAGGGCTCATACCCAACTTGGCCAAAGTTTGCATTTATAGGCGCTTATAAGCAGCCCCATAATAACTTAACAACCAACTACAGGCAAATACTCTGGCAATTCAAAGCCACGTAGTTTATTTAAATTTATTTTAATGAACCATCATCAACAAGCGTGCCATTGTGGGGTTAAGGGTTGGAGCTGGGCACAAAGAAGCGCCACGCACGCGGAAATTTAATGCCTGAACGAATTAAACTCAAAAAGCCGAAAGGGTTGCCAGAACACGTAAAAAGGATTGTCTCTTTTACTCCGGTTGATGCCAACAACGACGTTAACGATTCCAACAACTCCGTTGTTGTTAATGTTCTTACAGACAAGTGCTCGGAGCGTAACGTTGGCTTGCTACTTCCAGGCATTGCCGTAAAAGGAGTAAATTAAATGATTAATACGCTTCGACTGTGCCGTGAGTCGACTCGTGAAGTTCCACATTTAATTATGCTTTGGCCGCACATCGTCATGGCAGAGCATTTGTTACGGTTTTACGCTTATCAAGTGACAACGGCAACTGTCATCGCTAGCATCAGAGGAATGCTCATTAGCGAGCACAAACCTGACCAAAAACTATACAAATACCCAACTTCACAGAAAACGCAGTATGTACATATGGAGCTGTGGCTGGGCAGTCAACAAAACAAACAGCAAATTTGGTAGCCAAACTGAAAATCAAGCTCAAATCCACAACTGCCCGGAAGTGCCAAGCTGACCGTAGAGTATGTGTGTGTGTGTGTGCACCCGGATAACAAATACACGAAATTCACAGCATATACATATACGAGTATATACCTTTAACTGCAAAACTGAAATGATGTCCGTATGTTGCTGATATGCAGCCAATGCTTACCTTGGACAGGCCCTACTGGTGTATTTTATTTCGGTATATTTTAATAGATAAATATTTTTGAAACGAAAACTGAACCTGATGGAAAATACATATTTTTTGTTAGTCCGGTGTTAACTTAAAACGTATTTTTGTAGTCAATTTCTATTTCGAAACAAAAGTTTGATTTAGAAATTCACTGGTATCTTCTCTTAGAACTGAAATAAATATTCATAAAACAGTTAACCGGATTTTTAAAGAAATTTCAAAAGTTTTCAGGTTTAACGAATACATTTTTTTATTTCATATAATATTTAACATGGAAAAGGGCAACCCATACGAAATTTAAGCCGCTAAGTCCAATTTCTAGGTCTAAAAAAACTGAGATAACCTCCCAAAGCCGCGAACAATTTTTTTCGATTCAGATTTTCAACGATGTTTTTATATGTTTTTCTGGCCTTCGAAAAAACAACATTTCTTTAGAGACCGTTTATCCGTCGATGTTTTTAAATGTTTTAGGGGTAGCTAAATTTGTTTCCAAGGTACACTTCAGGTTTCTGGGATAGCCTCCAAAATATTTCGTTTTCTGGGGTTTTTTAAGGTTTTGTCAAATTGGGTGCCTAGGTTTTTTGGACCTTGGATTCTGACTCAGCATTACATAAAATATACACACACCACTGTAATATTGGAACAATTATTTGAAATTTTAAAAAACATTAGAAAGGACCATTATCTGCAAAAATCCGTATATTTTCCGACTTTGCCTTCTATTTATCGCTCCTAGCAACTGTAGAATTTGACGACTTTCCTTAAGTTAATCATATTTATTCATCGAATTATGTCACGTGCGATAAGAAAAAAGTCGTGAGATTTATGACAACAAATGCATATGGAAATTACCTTAAAAAAAAAAAATTAAACACTTTTTAGAAAAAAATTATTTTCAAATGTTTCAAGTTTATTCATCTCAAAAATTACTCTCTTATTTGGTGCATTCATGGACTGCCGAGTGACTACATGTACATAAAAAAAAAAAAAAGTGTGCAAAAAAATCGGGCAGCTTGTAAAACAAAAACTAAAAATAACCCAAGCAGGACCCAAACACACACACTTACAACAGTTTTGTGTGTTTGTGTTGCATACACATATACGTACATATATGTATTAAAGCATTGCCTGTCAATGGCGGATGTTGGTATTGCTACCGGAGATTCGGATGCTGCTGCTGCTACTGCTGTTTCTGCTGATGACGATGAAAGCGATCCTCATTTGTATTCCAGACGCGTGTTGCAATGTGAGCGCAGCGGCGAATGCTAACGAGAACAACCGACGATGATGAAAGTGGGCGTTGTGTGTATGTGTGCGTGCAACACACGTATAATATGTTTGTGTGAGTGTGTGTGTGTATGTGGGTGTAGGTCGAAATAAAGGGCGCAAAGAAATATTAAAGCATTTACGCGCAACTTTAAGGCAGTCAGAATTCAAGGGCCTAGTAATTCCAACTCAGTTCCAGAGCTCTCTTAGAGAACCCTTAGCTAATTGAAAACAGTTATGTGCGCCATATTTCTTTACAACAATGTGGCTGCTTTTGACAGTTAGTGCGAGAGGTTGAAGCTTTTTGGCAAGTTTATTGCCAAGACAGCGCCATTTTGTCTTTGGCCAAAATGCTCACTCAAACCGTTGACTGTATTTCTGACGTCTGCGCAGTAGCTGGTATTCACAGAGCCATTTAAAATGCTTATCTAGCAGCTAGATCTGCGCTTACAGTGTTGGCTCAAAACAAAAATCAGCTGTTTTACACACACACACACACACCGACACACATACAAACTCTTGCCGGCTTGGCCAACAAGTCGTAACTCGTAACTCGCATTCAAATGCAAAACTCGTGCGAAATTTTGTTGCTACTGCTGCTGCTGCTGTGGCGGCGAAATTGTCCTTGCTGCAGCATGCTTCGTTGGGTAATGGTGTTGCCAGTGACGTCACCAAGCCAGAGCATCTCTCAGTTTGTTGTCGATTTGTAATTCAAAATTTGTTTTCGAATACATTTTCCACTTCGACATTTACACAGCGCGTTGTCAGAATTTCAAATTTGTTTACACTGAATTTTTGGCGCTCATTGGCTCACCCACTGCGCTCTCTCATACGGTATCTTTATCTCAGGCGTTCTCTCTCATTCTGGCACACACAAAGTGTAGCTCATTCGCTTTCATTTTTATGCATGCTGCAGCCGTAAAAATTCAACAGTGTGCACAAATAAAAATAAATAAATAAAAAAGGAAAAAACTTTGCAAAAAGTAAAAGAAGCAGACAGCAATAGCAGTCAGCCTGTTATATGTAAATATGTATCTGTGTAAGTATCTGTATCTCTCTCATGTTTATGAGCGCGTGTGTGTGTGTGTTGTGCGATATTCAGAAGGGCAAGGTTACGCGCACGCGACGGCTCATAAACTAATTTATGATTATTACACGAGAGCTGATTTTTTATGCCTGTGGCGTACAGTAACCCCAACACACACACACACACACACCAGCACACAAAGTGACAGCCTGCAACATCCGAGGAATGCTTTCCATTTCACTCGGGCGCATCGCCTACTCTCACATCTCTTGCTCAGCTTTCAAGTTGGCGTCATCATCGTTGAGGTAGATCACGAAAAACTTTTTATTACAAAAAATTTACTTCTTTTTTGTTGCTTTGGTTGTTGTTTCTTGATTTTGCTTCTGCCAGCTTCTGTCTCTCATTTGTTACTTTTTTCCTTTGGCAGCAAACAATTTTTGCTTTGTTTATTGTCTGATTTTATGAGCGGCCATAATTTGTTGTTAATATCAAACAAAGCAGCAGACGCTGTAGCAGACATTGAAGCTGGCGCCGTCATTGACATTGGAGGAGGCTCGTCTGGGGGCTCTCAGACTCTCAGCTCATTGGGAATGCAGGCGAGCATGTGACCTAGTGGTATTGAAACTTTTAATGCATTCGCAGGGTTATTAAATTCATATATGTATGTGCAGCTGGTTCTTGACCTTAGCCATGAGAAGCGTGTGGAAGGATATTACAATATATATATTCAAATCAAATTGGTTTTTTTTATTATTGTAAATAAAAACTAATTATTAAAATAAGAGTAGTAATATTATCTTTATTAAAATTAGTTAAGTTTAAAAAAGTGAGAATCGATTTAAATATACGACATTATATATTAAAATCATCTCAAATCACTCAATCCATTTTTTTATAAAGAAGAGGGTTGACCAAAAAATTCTTAAGCTGCTTCAAATTTAAAAGCACTAGCTAAGAAGCTTTCAGCACGATATTAGTTTTAGACGATGCTTTTTGCAAATTTTCATTATGCTTTCCCCCCCTTCAGACCCGAAGTCTGAAGAAATATACAAAATTTTTAATTTTAAACTGACCGTTAAATTTTAATTTTGTACATCTAAATTACATCTGTGTGCAGACAATAAGTAAATATACTAAATAATAATTAATTAAATAAAAGTATAACACCAAGTTTCCACTGAAACTTTCTATTGTGTTTAGCATATATTGTATGTGCCCATGAGATCTCCTATAAGCTGAGGCCAATTTTAAACTCTCATAACTTATATATTCCAAGCCAAAAAAACCCCTGAAAGTGCAAAGAAAAATCTAATTTCAAACTGTTGAATACATTTTGGAACATTTCTGTTGCGTTCTGGTAAGTTTAACTATCAAAAATTTCAGTTTGTTTATAATTTTCAAGCGAACAGAAAAACCAGAAAATGCCAAAAAATAACATTAAAATAAAATATAATTAAAGCATACTTTTTAAAAATTTATTTTGATTTATAATTCAACCTACTTATTTTTTTTTTACAGACATTCGGCCGTGCTCCGGAAAACAAATCCGAACATTTTATTCGGATTCGTTTTGAAATCGAAGATTTGGTGCTCACGATTCCACCAAACCGAATTTTTCAAATGGTTTGAAAACGTTGTTTAGTTGCAAGAGGAATTAGAATGAAAAAAGTACTTATTTTATACTTAAATAATTTTTTATATATTCTTTAATACTGTTAGATTATATTTATGCCAACTTTAAGGTAGATATTCATTGACAATAATTTTCAATTGTTTTTTTTCTGACTCAACCCAAAAATTAGCTAGCGTTGTGCAAAACAATTTTTTTGTTTGTGTATGTGTGCCTATCATACATCAACACATGGCCGATAAGTGTGACAGGGTTCCCGCGTTACACAAAGAAAATTTCCCTTAAATATTGTTGCTAAAGTAATATTTTTATGTAATTTTATTTCACATAAAGAATAATAAGGAACGAGAAATATTTTAATGAAAATCAAATGTAAAAAAATGTATCGAAAATAAAAATTCGTTTTCCGGAGCTTGCAATAACGAATCCGAATTAAATTGTTCGGTTTCGTTGTTTTATTTATTTAATAATTACAAATTAGCTTTAAAACTAAAGATAACTTGGTTCAAGCCCTGGTTTCTTAGGTCTTCAGCTAAATTCGTTTTTTTTTTTATTTAATGACATTTTAAATTTTATATGCGAAATCAAATTCATGACAATTTTAATGGGTGTGAAAAATTTTGGAAATAATCAATCGTAGAGTCTATTTAAGTATAATCTCAAAAATTGAAATATAGTTGACCAAACCATTTTTTGAACTGTGGCTTTAATGCCTATTTCGACTCGTGATAAAATATTACACTGTGGTACTGTGGGAGGAAAATGAAGATTGGGCGGTGTCCAAATGCCATATTTTTGAGATATGCAAACCCCTACTATTAGCCAAATAAGGGGCCGGCAAAATACATTATTATTCAGAAAAAAGCCAATTACTACAGCAAAATGGTCAACAATAGTAGTTATAATTTGTTCAATTTTGGCCGACTCCTAGGTTAATGAGTTCGTGACGCAGTTTGAAATTAAAAAAAAAAAAACTTTTCGAATTTTTTGTAAAGCATTAATAGAGAAAGCTATCTTCAACTAAGCTCTGGTTTTAAGTATTCTATGAAAAAAATATGAAAAAAATAGCTCACGAAACTGTTTAGCTCTGTCATGGTGTGAAGCAAGTAATTTCCATAAGATACGTTTAACTGAAACTATTTCACAGAAAACAGAACTAAGCACATTTAACATTATAACCAAAGAAGTTAACAAATTTCCTAACAACCCCACAAATTTACTCTGCTCTCGCTTGGACTCATCGATCATAATTTCCAACTCGCTGTGATTTGTTCCCAAGTTTTTGAACACACAAAAGAGTGACGACAGAAGAGCGCAGAAAAGCGGAAAATGTTAAAATAACGTGCTAACTTGGTTACCAAGTTTGCGCATTTTTCACTCGACTCAACTTGACTCTGCTTAGCTCTGCAGAAGCACGCAGTTTTTCTTTTGGTTTTCCTACGTATTTTTTTGTATATATGTTTATATGTCTTCTCTGCGCCGCCATGTGCAATGTGGGCAAAAGTTTCCTTTTTTTTGCTCTGCTGGCAGAACGTTTATGCAAATGAGCTGAAAACGCATGCCCAGACAAACATGGCTAGGCTGGCATCGGCGGCATACTGACAGACGGAAAGACGGAAAGACTGACAGACTGTGAAACAGATAGAGAGACAGACACTTTGCCGAGTCGCTGCATAACTTTCACTGAGAACTAGACACAGACAGCTGTATATGTGTGTGTCTATATCCTTGTATATATGCATCTGTGTGCTGCGATTTGTGCGCCATTTTGAAGTTGAAGTCTAGTGAACAATCTTTCAAAAATAAAACTTTGCAAGACATTCAAGCGCTGCATTTTTTTTTTTTTATATGTTGATTTATGAGAATGAGTAGATTTTGTGAGCAGGCAGCCCAACAGGTGAGTGAAGAATACATATATTATTTATATGACCAGGCTATTATTTTGTTATCATTAGAAATAATTTAAAGATGAGCTATTCGATTTTTAGTCATAACGTAGTCATATTTAATCGAAATGCCTTGCCCTTTTTATTTCATACACAAAAACAACTAATACTCAAATGCATTGTATTTAATAGATAATTTATATCAGAGACTATAAATTTTACATACAGGTATTTATTTAATTTAATTTTGTCACTTTGTTGTGCTTTTGAATAAAAAAATGTAAGCTTATGAAGCTTACAACGAAATATGAACCATTTCCTAAGCAAATATTGAAATTTGCACGCTGCAGCAAGACAGAAGCTCCATTTTCGGTCTTAACTGGAACTTGTGCCGTGTGATGTTCTTACCAGATAAAAAACTGACTTAAGAATACCAGATATAAAACTTATAAGAAATAAAATATTTAACTGAAAAAATTATAAATTTTTATTCTACAGAACAGTTTGATTTAAAAATTTTTCAAAAAAAAATTTTTTTTTTAATGTGTGACTTACAAAATTATATACTTTTAAAGACCAAAGTAATACAACGTGCCTTTAACTGTTTAAAAAATAAATTCTTATTCTTTTTATATGTTTTTTAAATGCTTAGCTCACATGAAACTATTAAAGCATGCCGACTTCTATAAGTTTAATCCTGACAAGAAAAGTTCGCAAATTCAATAACTAAAACTTGACTCAAAAGTCGCCTAGCACCGATAACTTAATTCCAACCTCTAATACCCATCTCATTAAAAATTAGTGAGAACAATTACATTGTTTTCAGCTGTTTCCTTGTGGCTAACTTTAAGCTAGGCTACCTGAAAATGACCCATCAGGCTGTCTACGGTCACTCTATAAATGACAGCCGCCATGTTTGTCAGTATACATGTGTATATGCTTGTATGCGTGTGTATCCAATTTGTGTCTGGGCTGTGTCTCATATCAATTCATCATAAAATGAGATTTATGACAAAAACAAAAGCCTTATCGCAGACAATATTTATGTAGACAGGTTGCAGCACAGCTACACCAATACACACACACGCACATATGCTGACAGACAGGCACGCCATTTTAAGCGACATGCACACACACACACACACACACAAACTTATGCAAATTTGTTCTTACTCACACACTTTAAAGTGAATACAAATCGATAAGCTTAAATTTAAATTTAAAGTGCCGCATATTAAGCATACGCCACGTATCACATTGTTATAGAGCTCTTGTTCTTATTGTTTTCAATCAGCTTGCCAAATTTGCAAAATAAGCTTTAATTAAGAAAATGGAACAAAACACATAAAAAAAGCAAAGAATATCCAAAAAAGAGCATGAGTTGGGCCACATTTTGTTACAACATACACCTCAATGCCAACTACAAACTACCAATTATTTATTATTTGGCGTTGTTTTGTTTCAAGCAAGAGCAAAAACGTGCGGGCAGCACCCCCCAATGACTGGCAACCCCAATTCGAAGCAAATAGTATAAAAAAGACTGTGCAACACGCATGCGTCTATTTCCTGTTGCTGTGGCAACCCCCACACAGACACGCACACGCACGCACACACAGCATTTGAATATTCACGCATACAATAAACTCAAATACTACGTTCTTGGCCCTTGGGGGCGACTGGGACAGCGCCCAAACTGGGGCCCGCGACCCATTGCATGCAAATACGCGACGTTGACGTCGACATCAGCAGAGCAGCCGCCTGGGCACTGCTTTCAGTTTGTGTGATTGCCATGTGGCTCTGTACATATGTATGTGTGTGTGTTTATTTGTGTGAGCTCGTCCTTTCAACCCCCAGCGCCACACGTCTGTCATGAATGCCCCACTCTAGGTATTTCCAGTTTTTTTCTCAGCCGTTCTATAGATATTCGCTGCGTGGGGCAGTGTTGCCATTTTGTGTGTAAGCGTATGCGTGTGTTTGTATATACATAGCTGTGTGGGTGTTATTTGGACACTGTCGCCAAATAGAAAAACTCGGTAAGTTTTGTATTTGTATAAAAATTGACGCGCCACATACAACAACAAAACAGAGCTGGGGTTGCAATTCTGGGACTGTATATCAATAGCACGCGGTAGGTTTTTTTTTCAGATATTCTGGTATGCATTTTGCGTGCAGGTTAATCATCGATTAGATTGAGATTTTTTTCCATGTTGGTCACTTGAATTCACAGCACAAACGCAAATTATTTAGCTGTGGTATTTGTCTTTTCAAGAGCACAAAATCGCAGTTTATCGATTTGCCAACAAAGTGCAGAATATTGGAAAAGGTTTGAGGAATATGGCTGTTGAAGCGCACACGCACAATTGCAGAAGGGTTAGGATTGATGGCATTTTATAGACATGGCAACATGCCACATACTCAGATTTATACATATGTATATGCATATGAGGTATTTTGTACTTGTGTGATTGTGGTTAACAGTGGCGGCTTAAATACGGATAAAAGGGATGCTAATGAAGTGATAAAATAAAAATCTGTGTATAAAAATATTTTAAATTGTTAAAACAAATTTTTATACATTTTTTTATTATTATGTAACTCACTGTTATAATAGATCTTTAAAAGCACACTAAATTTGTTCGGTTTTGTAGGGCAAGTAAAAGAGATCTCAAAGGTCGCCATGGATGTATATAACAAAACTATGGAAAATATATCTCGGACTGCGATATTGCTGGGTTGCATACAAATCGGTTAGGAGCTGTGGAAATAATAGGCAAAAATTACCAAACAATGAAAAAAAAAAAAAAACGGAATTGGTTAGAGCGATGCTTGCCCACAAGGCTTCAAAAAGGAAGACCTCGCAACACTTGGAGGTGAACTAGTAATAACGAAACCGGCAAATCTTTTAGTGAATTACGTTTTATAGCAAGGAATAGAAATAATTGGAGATTCTATGCATCAAGTCTATGTTCCTGATGGAATTCGGCATTAAATATAAAAGGACTTTGAAGGTCTATTCAAAGGATATGTTTTAGGGTGTAAGGTAAAATAGGCTATGTTTTCTGAAAACAGCGTTTCGTTTAATAGTTTGCCACGTCTCCTTTAGGTATAGGGCTTACATATTTTGTGCAAAGTAGAAAGGAGACATAGGTTACCCACCAAAGTTGCCTTTTATATGGCTTCGGATAGAAAGAAATTTATATTGTCATGTTTGTCCCTCATTCTGTCTGTCTGTATGGCGTTCATACAGACCGCCGGGATTTTGGAGATTATGACATTTGAACTCTTTATGATTCCAACCAGATTAAGTTATTTTTTTTCCATAAAATTTCAAAGAACTTTGTTTTCTACAATTTAAAAAATTACTGTTTTAGTTTTTAATAGCAAAATGGATGAAAAACAAATATTCGATTAAAACCAAACTTCTTATAATCGGTCCATTAATATCGGAGATAATCGCAATATAGTCTTTTAGCTGCAAGAGCTCGGATCCGCCCAAGAAAAAACATAAGGGTAGCTGAGTTGGTATAGGGTTGCCATTGAAACATAATGTTGCAAGATCAAGAGACGAGATTGAATCCCAAACGAGGCCATTTATTTATTTAAAAACAAATTTTGTTGTTGTTATTCTTTTTATTTGTACTGCTCTTTTTAAGCAATATTTATACATAATACCATTGCTTTATAATGTGAAAGTACATGGTTCCTACAATTTTTAAAAAATAATAATCATATTATTTATTGGAAACCCCAATCGCCCTCATATACATACATAATTACTTTGAACTTACAGTATGTTACCCCTTTTAGGTGCGCCTCTGTTAGCAAACAGCCAGCACACATATTTTAAGTGCTGCATACATACATATACATAAGCACTTCAACAAGAAGGCAAACACACACACACACACTCCAACGCATACACAGAATACACAATACACCTTTAGCACATGAAAACAGAGTTCCAAGCTTTACGTGTTACCTTGTGTTTCGTTATCAATAAAGCGAAATTTAGTTTTGATTTCGTGTTTGTTGTTGTTATTGAAATTCATTGAACCAATTTTAATATTTTATTTGCAACACGCAGGAGACAACTAACGGTACGTGCAACCCTTTATGGCTGTGTGCGTGTTTGCTTCTGTATAAACATATATGTATGAATATGCAGAGATATGCATATGTATGTATGCATACATAAGTGTGCGTGTATGTGCGTCTATTTCCTGTGGCCGGCATTGTCGTTGTTGTTTTTGTTGTTGCTGCCATAATAGCGTACTCTGTTTTATTTTTTTTTTACTCTCGTTTGCTTTTTGTTTTTTACCATTGTTGTTTTTTTTCTACTACGCCTTTTTGTTCTTTTTTTGTTTTTGCACAGCGTAACCAAATTTGAATATTTTTTCTCGCCGTCTCCCTGCAAATGGATTTTTTCTACAGATTTTCGCTGCCTTTTTTTTTTGCTGTTACATTTCCCATTCTTCGTTCGTGTGTGTGTTAGTGTGTATCGCCTTTCGCTTTGTTCGCTTATGATACCGTTATGATGTATTTTATTGCCACAACAAAACCAAAGCAACGCAATGGCGGCCATGGCGGCAATGGCAGCGGCCCATAGCGACCGCCAAGCACCGGAAACTGGCGACATTGTAAATTTTCTGTTTTTTCTCTCTCTCTCTCTCTCTCTGCATTTCTTTTGGCTTTTTCGTCATTCATTATTTTTTCCGTTTGTTTGACTGTTGTTGGGCCGTTATAGATACACACTCACTCATATATATTTATTTTAGGTAAAGCCTTTTGTAATTGTTGTTGTGCTTTTACTTTGATTTAATGCTGATAACAATAACAAAAACTTTTGGCAAAAGGCAAAAGAGTAATAGTACTCAAACTCGCCCCCTTATTCGCTTTCGTTGCCAACGTCTTTCCGCTTCATTGGTAGCTTGCCGCGGAAGGGTTAACTTTTATAGTTTGTCCTGATTCCATTTGATGGCCCTAATAACCGCGCTTAATGAGCATAATAAGTGGGTTGCCAGTCAACAGCAAAAGCTACAACGACAAACAGCCAAAAAACGACAACAACTTTACTGACATTTTGTAATTTCGACGCATTTTTTATGATTTTGCCTTTGACTTAGTCGTGCGTGTTGTTGTACAAGACTTTTATTATTTATTATTTGGCATTCAGCTTGCCATAATGAATTTGGCCCAGCTAAGTGCCCAGTGCCAAGTGCTTTCATTGCCCTCGTAAACACGCAAGGATATGCTTGGTTTGATTTAGAAAAGTAAACACATAAACGGCTAAGACTAATGAGCAACAACTAAATGTAGAACGGGTTACAGAAGGGATAAAGGCACTATTATTGTATAGGGAACACAAATATTTCATCCCAACTTATTGGCGGAGCCCAACTTTAATAGTTACTTGGTTTCTAGCTTAAAGTTGCCTTAAAGCTTTTTAAGTGCTGCACTTTTTCAACGCTACTCATTTGTTGTTGGCTTAGTTGTTTTCTTTTCAGCTTTTTGTTGCATTATAACAGACAATGCGTAAGGATACTTTGTACTGTGCTAAAGGATATGCGAAACTTGCACAGACAGGCAAGAGACACACCAACACACATACACACAATCAAATACACTGAGAAAATTTTTGGAATTCTGAACTTATGTAATATAGTTAAACTTTCGGTCTGCAAAAAAATATTTATATTGTTGTTAAAATAAAAAATAAGCAATCTTTTGATTAGCACCATCAGTACTTAAAATATAACCGTCAACTTAGTGCCAAAGAAAGTTTAAAAAATTTGTTGTTTCATTTTCAGGGCCATCAGAGTTCGAACAAACAAAAATTGTTTTAATTTAATTTAGTTTAAGTTTAAATTTCAGCCATTTTGTACATACTATGTAAAATGTATTAGGATTTTATTCTTTTTGGGTAAAGCAACCGTTTTGGCAGAACAACTGGACAGCTAAACATTCCCAACGTTAATCAAGCTTTTCGTTGCGTTTTTTCCCCCTTAGTATGCTGCAAAGCTAAAGCAGTATTTGTAATTTATTATAGCAAATAGGGAAAATTGTAAAAAATAAAACAAAACACTTCGTTACTGACTTTTTTTACTACCCCATATTTGGAATTACCTATATTAATTCAGATCTTTGTATAGTAAGCATAAATATTCGCTTTATTCAAAGAATTAAATATACTAATACAAAATATTGCATTTTATCCCTTACCAGTATGACTGAGTGTTCCACACAAAATATGCATAGACATTTTTTCGAGAAAAAGCATCTACTTCTTCAAATATTTTCAAATAAAATAATTAATAAAGCGAAAATTAGTTTGCTGAGTGTAATCTTTAATTAGTTACTTATTATATTTTCACCAAAATTATGAAAATAAAAAAGCGCAAAATAACTAGCTGGTATTGAAATTAAGTTGTTAAAATAATTTCCAAAAAAGAAGTACACAAACTAATGATAAGCTTAAGTTTTAATTAAAAATTTCAAAGTGGTCCCAAATTCTCCCAGTGTATACACATACACATTCAAAATTATGCAAATTTTATTACGCAAACTGCTGCGTGGCCGAGCTGCGCGTAACGAGCAGCAAGTAGCAGAGCAGTCCGAGACCTCACTGCAGGAAGCATGTTTTACAGTCCAACAACAAAAATAGGACCTTACGAGCACCAGACAGCAGAAGCAAGTGCAGCCATTTTGTAGTAGCCCTTGCCGTTGTCCTGTGCGGATTTTCTTTCTTCGCTGCTTTGTTATTGTTGTTGAAGACCCATCCACTGCGCTGTGCCCTTTTAAATGATGAGCAAAGCTTTCATTAAGGTAACAATGTTGAAATTATTGAGCCCTTGTGCAATTGCACAATTGTGTGCCGTCTACCAAACTCCATTCACCCCTTCACCGACGCCCCTAACAAAATGCTCACGAAGTTCATGAGCAGCAAACATGCAAGTCAAAAACTAACAAATGCACTTGCCCACTTGGCCGAAAAGAAAAATGTGCTCCATCACACAAACCCATAGACAGTGTAGTTTTGGTTGTTGGCTGTGGGACGTGGGAGCGTCAAGGGTCGTCATCCTACCGGGGCTGGACGCAGTCAGTGCAACGGCTTAGCGTAGCGTAAAAATCGGTAAGGCTGCATTTAGTAGCCGAGTGAAAAATTGCTCAACATTCTTGCCGCCACCAACTTTGCGCTCTGCCTGGTAAGGCACGGATATGCGCCTACAAGGCCGTCGGTCTGGTGGGTCGGCGGATTGCCACAACCTAGCAAAATTTGTGTGTGCTTACCGCACACTGCTAACCCAAATCGCTTAACAAAACGGCGGCACTTTTATGCTTTCTTTGCTGCTTTTCTTGGCTTTTTTAAATTTTTTTGGTCAACGCGCCAAACAGTTTTACGTTGCCTTCGAGTTAATCGTTTTTTTCATTTTCCTAAGCAGACTTTTCTTGCACGACGTTCAAGCAGCAAATGCGGAAAATTCTAAATAAAAGCCGGCTGCGGCTGCAATTTTTCGCGCCCTTACCCAGCAGCGCATACGCTGGCGCCATCTATGAGCTGCCTCATGACAGCAGCCATTTTGTTTATGTTTCGACTCTTCTAGCACCAGTAGCGCTAGCTCGCTCTTTCCATTCCACTTTCCAGTTTCCAGAACACGCCCACTCCAGTTAGAAAGAGACAGTCTTATGTAGAAAGAGAAAGACTATGTAACAGCGCTTTAACATGTAGCCGTTTTATTCAAAAATTGTATTTCTTAGCAAAACATAAAGCAAAAATTTAATTTAAAAAACAAAGCTACAAATGTTTGCTTAATTTTAGCATACATTTTAATTATTTTGGGCTACATTTTTGGTTGTTGAGATGTTCTGCTGCATTACCAAAAGTGTTTTGTTGTTCAGATGTTTGTAAACCAACAACAGCTGCTTGGTTTTAACAACTTTTTTTGAAAAAAAGCTTTTCCGCTTGGCATTTGAATTTAGTTACAAGCAAACAAGCTATTGCAAAAATGACTATAATAGAACCTCTCTGAACCATAATGCAAATGCAGCTACAAAGCAAGCAAAAAGCTAATCATAGTCATAAAGTTTATGACTGCCAGCTCATCAGCATAAAATGTGTAACACGGTAAACGCACTCGACTCTAGAATAATAATATTAATAATGATAGTTGGAAAAAAAAAAAACAACAATCAGTACAATATTAGTATGTGACGCAGTCATGTTTAATAAACACTTTGCATGCTATTAAAAAATTACCTAAGCATAACTTAAGCTCAGCGCGGCAGTCAGCTGCTGATCAGCTGTTTACAGCGCACCCACACACACACATAAATTACAAGAAAGAGAGCTACCGATCAATTGCCGCACTTATGCAAAAATTTATGCGCTCCAGCTCTCTCGCTTGCTTTGTGCTGTGGCTCTCTTTCACTCACTTGACTTATTATTCATTATTTGTTTGTTTTAATTTAACTTAATTTAATTTTTTTGCGCGCAAGTTTTCATTAGCATAAAAATGCATTGGACTTGGACTTGACTTGTATGAGCTGCGGCTACTTTTACTTTCAAGGTGATCATCTTTCAGAAAATGACAGTCATGCGAACTCGGTTTTTTTTTTTAAATTAAATACAAGTCGGTCGTTACACCTGCTACCGCAGCGGCTTTGAGTCCTTTTTAGTGGCATATCAATAAACTGTTTAGCGGCGAGTCCTGTGACTTGTTTCTGATGTTTATCGTACCGTGCGCAGTGTAAACGGCTTTATGATATGAATGTAGCATGTTGCAGCTTGTCGCTGCCGCGTCCGTTACATTTTCAATTTGCCCTCTTGAAGCGTCTCTTTTGTTACACGCTAATGATACGCAGTCGCAGTTGACGCCGTGAACTTGACCGTGGCTATCAGCGGTAAAAGATCTCTCACTTTTGCGCTCGACGTCCAATTTTGGAGTGCTCTAAGCGTGGACATGGACCCGTCCATTAATAATGGGTGCCAGGTCAGACCGTGCAGCTAACTCCCCACGTAGCACGCTCGAGTAACTGCGACGACGACGGCGATAGAGTGCATATTGCATTGGGGTTTGGCTTAAGTCCAGCAAGCTGATCCGGTTATGATACGCTCTATGACCATACAGTTAGTTAGTTGGGCCGTTGGCGGTCCGTGTTGCTCATGCAGCGTGCCTTGCATTCCGATGCCGTTTGTAGTTTTCTGTTGTTAGTTTTTTATTTAGTTTTTGTTTTATTTTTTTTATGGCATGACAAGCTAATGGATATAGTTGTAGGATACGTTGCGCTTGTAAGTACATAAAGCCAATTAAATAAGAATGGCTTAAACTAATCTATAGGCGTTTCCATTGTGCAGTCTAACAAATGACCCTCAAGAATTGCAATAACTTCAGTTGCCAGCTTCTGCCAAACGTGACTGCCAAAAAAAAGTACACACCCAAGCAAGTCCCAATAAACACTAGCTCAGACAACGTTCCAAATGATCCATTAAAATCATACCAGTTCACAATACATTCAACTAATCTACAAGACATGTGTGAATTTGCCATATTATCTGGCAGCGCAGATCTCTTCCAGCGCACAACAAAAGAAACATCAGCAGCAGCAACTATACACATATACATACTATAAAGACATATTCGTAGCTCTCCCAGCCAAAAGTTTTCCCACAGTTGATCAACATAAAATGTGATATGATGAGATATTTGACAGTTACGTGATTTTCTTCTGCCAACTACTCCATGCATGTGATGTGGCCTTTTGTTTGGCATTGCGTTTTTAATTTATTATTTGTTGAAAAAATTAGTTGGAGCACGAAGCCCAGCAGCAAACAAAAAACTTAACAACAACAATGCGCCCGTAATGCAAAACAATTCGTGCCGCCAGAGGTCGCTGCTTTAGTGAAGGCACAAACCCAATCATGTGGCGCCTTGTTCTATGCGCCCCCAAAATTTATATGCCAGTTTATTGAGGACATGCGTGTTGAGTTCAGTTTTAGCGACGGCTCTTTTGCGGGTTGCAAACACTTGTGGAGTTATATAGGATTTAGTCTGCGGCGTGATGTGTACGGGGGTAGACATTGCGTCGTGAAATTGCGTTTTTTTTTCATTCGAGAAATATTTTTTGATGATACTATTTTTAAAAATTACACCACTCAAAATATATTTGGCATTTTTAAAGGTTGTCAAATAGTCTCATTCAAATAGTACCCTTTGTACCTCGATTCCTCATTTTTGACTCTCAATTACTATGATTTTGGTTTGTTAATTAATTTCATTAAACTCCAAATTATAAAAATTAATATTTTTTAAGTAACAATTAGTAGTAAATAAAAAAAGTAAATACATACTTCATTTAAGACTGATTGGCAAACAAAAAATTTTACCACACAATTTTTTATCACTTCAAAAATATTTTCACGTCGTCCGAAATTATATTTGTATCTCTATTGTTATTGTTTTTAATTAAAATCAAATTCGTTTGTAGAAAATTTTAAAAGGTAATGAACTATTAACATATTAAATTACTAAAGAATTTGGTTATTGAGGCAAGAAAAGAAGCTGGAAACAACCATCTTCTGTACCTGATATGATGATTCGAATCGACTACAAGACTAGCTGACTCAATTGTTTCCATTCGGAGGAATAAATTATTTTAACCAATAGACCCCAGAAAACATTTACAAACGTTATATTCGAAGAAGGAAGATCTTTCAAATTTTTTATGGTATCCAAAAAAATTCAACTACGTAAAATATAGAGGAATTAATTAGAACCTAAAAGTCGGTTATTGAAGACTATTATTGTTCAGGCTTATGTAAATAAAAAAATATTGAATTATTTGAACATATTTTTTAAGATCATATTTAATAATAGACCTGGATTGTCATTAGTAAGTAAGTTCTATACGTGCTTAATCTGTTTCTGTGTCCTGTTTAGTTGAACCATTTCAAGGATTCGATAAAAAGAGCCAGGTCCGCTATGGGCAAGTTTGCCAGACTGCCCAGGTCTTCAAAGAAGGGTTTGCCCAGGTACTGGGTGCGTTTCCTGAGAAGTGCAGGGCAGTCACACAGCAGGTGTTGGATGCTTTCTATCTCCTCCTCATCTCCGCAGCTCCGACAGAAGTCGTTGTGGGGGATATGCATCCTCTCAGCCAGAAGGCCTATGGCGCAGTGCCCCGTTACAACTCCTGTCACCCTCCTAGTCCTGCTCTTGTGGAATCGCAGAAGTTCGGAAGTTCGCTTTGGGTTGTATCTTGGCCAGAGTGCGCGGGAGATGTGACAGCCGGACACAGTGTCCCATTGTCGTTCCGCCTCGGATCTGACTATCCTTGTGATCTCTGAGACCACATCCTGTAGAGGTCTCGAATAAATAAGTCTAAATCCAAGCAGATAAATCAATAAAAAGTTTATTTTTTTATTGGGAACGTAACAGACCGTGTCCCCAACTTAAGCTAATATTATTTTTTTTATTCGAATGTTCTTCCAAAGAATTTTTTCCAAATTTATTTGTACAAAATTTTAAGTTCCCAAAAGAATGGAAAATTTTCCCTTTTTTTTTAAATTATTATGATTAAATAAAGTGCGTTTATAATACACTTAAAATAATTATCCATACTATACCATACTATGTTCCAGTTGAAAAGCTTTTTTATCTAAGTCTGCAAATTTCAATGGCTAGCTTTGAGCAAAACACACATACTATAAAAATAAAGCAAATTATTAACTAACTATAAAGTCAATTTTGGAAACTTTTTAAAAATACGAGGATGCTGCTTAGCCTTTGTATATTTTGAAGGTTTAATATGTTCATCAATATTCAGCTACGTTGTAAAATTCTTTGATCTACAACTTGGCGGACTGAAGCGTCGTGGTTATATGCATCTATGGCTCAAAAAATTCTAATAAAGACAACTAAAATTATAGTTTGCAAACAAACTGCATCCAAATTCTTTTTGTGTAGATAAACATTGTCATAAGCGACCTAGAGCACAGTGACTTTTTATTCAAAAAATAGATTGCACTTAAAATATAGGGTGGGCCATCTGTTGGTTTGTTTGTAAACTGCATTTTATTCGTATATTTTCTAACAAATGCAAGTTTGAAACTACATACTTATTTATGTATGAAAAATAATATTGCCCAAATGGCCGCCGGGGCTGGCTCTACAGGCACGTATGCGCAGATCGTAAATTTCGATGATTTTTTTTTTTTTGCGAAAACTCATTTGGCTATGCTCCCATCCATTGAACGAATAATCGATGCTGATAATGGTCCGTAGGCTTCAACAACCAAACCAACAGATGGTCCACCCTATACTTATACCAAAGAATGACTTGTTTCGTATTTTGTCTAATGTTTTAACTATTGATTTATTCCAAAATTGATAAAGAAGTTGTTGCCTGAATATTCTCAAAAAAGCCTAACTTCCAAAATGTTTGATAATGCATTAAAGTTACTAATAGTCTGTGAAGATTAATTTATGTTTTTATTACGCACAGTACATAATTAGCTATGTTTATGTAATAATTAAAATGCACACAAAAATAAGAATAATTAAATGAGCTGATGTGAAAATGCAATTGCTGTATGTTTTAATTTGTAAATATTTTTTTATTTAGATATAACTTAATAAGTTATAACTGCAACATGCCCCTGGAGCTTTTGCTGCTGGAATTAAAAATAAATATTTAAAATAATAAATAACTACCTAGCTGACATTTCACTCAAAATGACCAAACAACGGGAAATGGCAATTTACAATTACAGCAACAAGAATAAAAAAAAAACTACATGACAAAGCAACAACAATAACAAAAAAGGTTAAAAAATAAACTGCAGTAACAATTTTCACTTGAGCGGCCATGTAGAAATTTGCAATGGTGGGCAGACAACTGCGGCCTGCGATGTTGGGGATATCAGACAACATACATACATACCTATGTACTTATGTGCATATATATAGCAACCAGCTTGCCAACAACAATTACAACAACAACAGCGACAACGACTGGCAACATAATGAACTACACGCAATGGGAAGCACAACAGATGCAAGCTCGACGAGTCGTCAACTTGAAAACCCACAAAAACCGCAGAGGCAACAATCAGTGGCAACAAAAATTCAACCAATCCTTGGCAGCAGTCAACAAATCTCGTCCACACAATGGTATACAACAGCAGCAGCAGTAACAAGCAACAACAAAGCGACACATGTGACAATGGCTGCACACCGGAAGTGGGGCAGTCCAAAATGGCGGACAGCAGCTTTTGTGAATGTGTATTGCATGACACTGGAATCTGTTTTGCGCGCTGCAGCGTTTCGTGTAATTATTGTGATTATCTTTTATGAGTAACATGCGCCTCAGAACTGCGAGTTGTACCAGTTAGTGAGCAGCATGGTGCTTGGGGTAGAGGCGTGTTGACGGCGTTGGCGGCATTGGCCAATATGCGAGAAAATCACTTGATGGCACGCGATGTCAAACTGCGTTGCATTCAGTGAGCAGCTGGGCTCCAACTGCATTCTTCTGCGCACACAATGTTCATGCATATTTATTACAACAAATACACGCTCTTTTTTTTATTTATTGTTAAAAATTAAACTCACACACACACATTAAAATAAATATGAGTGCTGTTAATTTCCTCCTGCCTGGAATTCGCTGGCGGCGCTCTGCGTGCCAAGTTTTTACTTCGCACAGCACACAAAAATTAAATTATTTTAGTTCATAATTTTAAATTATAAATTGACTGTGAGTAGAAAGTTTCTGGCTATGCACATGGACTTCATCTAACATCAGCGCCCCAGGGCTGCATTTTTAGTGTAAATACAATTTGGCAAATTTCAAAAATATTTAGAAAATTAACGCAAAGTTGTGGAAATGTTCAGGCTCTCGCATTCTGCTTGTTTGGCTTGTTGCCTTTTGCGTTTATTTTGCGCTTACCAAAAAAAAAAAAAAAAGTGAAAAATTTTATGCAAATTTTCACAACGTGTAGGTAAATAAAGGCCGTTGTTAGTTGTGATGCTAGAAATATGACAGAGGTGGGCAGATTTGGTTGTAAAAACTTTGTAACAGGGGCCACATCAAATGGTAATGCTGCTGACTGTTTTGACAAAATAAGGGAGCGGACGTAGGCAGATAGGTAGCTTCAAGGCAGTTAGGTAAAATTTAAAATTAAAGTATGAGGATCCAGCATGAACCAATGTTCCCAAGTGTTATATATACATATAAACTTAAAGTGACCTAAAATAGGCTGCTTAAAATGATTTCAAGTCTTCCGTAGCAACATTCCAATTTCGATCTCCACCACAGATCTAAAACATATAATGTATGTAGTGTGTCGAAAGAAAAGAAAATTTTTTTTTCATATATTAATTGATTAATCCCCTCCGATCACAATTCACTTAAACCAAGTTTTTTCCCAATCCTTCATCAATTGGCCGGGAAAGCCTTTATAGCACGCGTCGATTCACCTTAAATCTCTTCAATCTACTCAAAACGGTGACCACGGAGTGGTCTTTTGAGTTTAGCCAGAAGTCGCATGGTGCTACGGCGAGGTTTCGTTTCTGACGAAAACTCTATAAAAATCAATGCAGTATGATTCCATGTTTTTCAAAAATTTCAGTATTTTCGTTACCATTCGAGATTTGCTGCGTTTAAGGCCCAAAACGCCTTTTAAAAGTAATTTGAAGGATTCTTTTGAAATTCAAACCTTTTCAGCAAGGTCTCTTATTGAAATTCGACGACTTGCATGCCCCAAATCTTTCATTTCTTGTACGTGAAACTTGTAAACATTTCTTTCAGATATAGTTGGCTCAACAAATGCCCCATGCAACATTCTGCACATGAATATTCATTCCGGAAACAAAATTTTTCCCAAATTCTTTGCTCAATTAATTGAAATTGAATATTTTGATGTGAAATTCGACACGGACGTAAAGGTTAGTGTCACCAATTTTAAAACGTTTAAATACAAGGTTTTCTAAACTATTTCGTTTCAGAAACTAATAATTTGTTACCTAGTCCTTCACTTCTTCCAACAATTATAAGAAATACAAAATTTTTTGATATGAAGAAAATTGTATATTAAAACTATTTGAAAAAAATGGTTTTTAAGAAAAAACTTCTAAAATTTTACATGTTGAAAGACTTTGTAAGTTACTATAAAAATTTGTTTTTCTTTTTCTCGAACAAAATGAATTCATGTCATATAAAGTACCCTCAATACACCCTAAAATTTCGTAATGTATTTATCATTATCAACATGAATTGAGTAATATTCGTTTGTTCGTAGTAACATATATGTATGTAGATATCATAAATATTTTGTATTTTCAGCATAAGCTATGTGTTTGAAACTTTTGTCAGCTATATATCTTATACATGAGTAATATAAAAAGATTTTAAAAGACTTGGAAATCTTAGAAACAACGAAATGAAAACTTTTTTAAATCAAAAAAAATTTTCAAAATTTGAAAAATTCTTTTACTACCAGCAGATATAAAACCTATACATATAGTCCGACAGGTTCCGGTACATATATATCCGCATACATATATATCAGAGCTCGCCAGAAACTGTCAACGTATTTTTCAACCTTTTGGGGGATCCGGACCTGACTACGATTTCAATTTAACTTGTCCCGAATATATATGTTCACACTTTCAACCATAGGGCATTCTAAGTTTACTTTTTACACAAAATTTGATGCAAATACTTTGATCATTTTTATTTTTGGTACAAATAATGACATCTTAAAAAATAAAAGCCGCAGCACAAATTAATAGAGATTTGGATTAATATTTTCCTTACAAAATTAATTGCAACAATTTTGCAGTTTATATCAATATGCAAATAAACCAGCTTTTAAGGAGCGACTCTGTGTCCTTGGCATAATCTTTTGAATCAAATTACAAGCAAACAACAAATTTTCTTGTACCCAGAGGGAGCACAACACTAAAGGGAACGAACTCAACTATTTGTGTTGGCATGCGGGGACCAGCAAATAAAATGCACTGCTTGTTTATTGGTTTAACACGAATGTCCTTTTTCGGCCAGGACATGGCTGGACGTTGGCCAATGTCTTGAAGAAAAACGGAAGTTTGATTTGCTAATGAACTGAAATAGGCAAAAGGGATATGAACATGATTGTGGTTTTTGATTTCGACTTTGCCGAATATATTGGCCAGAAAATTACATTTGATTTGTTGTTGTATTTGTTTGTTTGTAATGATGTTGTTGTTGGCGTTGTCGTGTGCGAGTTTTGCATGCCAGGCACGTTTGCGTGCCAAAGGGCATCAAACATGGCCATCAAGGTGGGGTTGTGGCTTTTGTTTGTTTGCTGTCAGTCCATGTGTCGTTCGTGCTTTCAACGTCTTGTGCCTTGGCTGCGGTAGCTTGTCCTTTGGCTGTTTTTGTCGTTTCCGTGCGACTTGTTGCATAAGTCAAGTGTCAACAGTTTAAAATGATATAGCAGGACACTTAACGCCTTGTCTGCCCCAGCCGCTGCTTAGACTTTCAAATTTTCAATTTAATTTAAAGCCACATTTTGGAACTGTTCTACGTATAAGGCATTACTTATAGCTTCATAATAATCAAGCAGTTATTATGCCAAATGTCTTCCATTTCATTTGCATGCCTGGGCCATAATTTTTAGCAGCTCATATAGTAAATATACTCAGCCATTTGGCTCAATAATAAGCAATTTTGTTTATAGAGATGCTGCCAACCCCCCAAAATACTTCCAAACCAGCTCTGTAAAGCTTTTTATTAAATTGCAAGTTGGCTCGCAAATTTATTGCAATTTCAAGCTGTCTATTTTTGCAAACTGCGCCGCCTTGGGTGCTAACCTTCAACCGTTGCCATTAGACATAAGTCCACCGTTTGCACAAACCCCCAGTTTCTGGCTTTCTGTCTGCTTTTGTTTTTGAAGTAGGCAACATTTACAAAGTGCAAGGCGAAAACAAAAAAAAAATATATATATTATATATATGTATAAGCAAGAGAAGAAATAACATGGGGAACTTAAGTAAACATTAATTTACATAACTTCTGTGCAAATGACGACAACGGGCAATGTCGGCAAGCCGGAAACGGGCGAGGCAGAGGCGCTGACTGCGGTTCCACTGTAGACCAGCACATCAACGGTAACGCCTTGCACGAAACCCAAACTGTTTGGTCTTTCTTCCGCTCTTTTTTCCCTACCATTTCCAGAGTTGCTGTCGCCAAAGCTCTTGTAGCTTGGCGTTATTAAAAAATTTAAAGCATGTTTTTTGGCGCTGCGAAGGACGATGACGACGGCAACAAGGACTGTCGAACGACGCAGGACGTACGACAACCGCAGCGACGTCAACACGTCGACAATATGGCTGTGTTTAGTTGTCACAGTGTGTGTGTGTGCGGTGTGTATGTCTGTGTCTGTGGGTGCTTGTGATCGACGGCGCACATAAGTAACTTTTTTTCATATCCTTGTACCAACCGGCGATTGTTAGAAAAGTGCCAGCGTCTGTTTTCAATGTTGCAAAAGTGTATTTTTTTTTTTTTTTTGGTTGTTATCCTTCGTTGTAACCATTTGGTTGGGGAGCTGCAGATTTTGTTTTGGCAAACGAGACAGAATTGGTGCCCTATGCTTGGTCATTCTGCTGATAAGGAGTTGTTTGCTTAGTCATTCGAAAGACCAAAACTTTTTGAAAATATGTAAAAGATGATTTAACTATCTTAAATCTTATTTCTTGATACCGATAGTGCTTAAAAGGTTTGACGCTCAAAACATCCTTCAAAATGGAATTTGGCGATACATTTGAAGAACCAGCAGCATGAACAATGTCTCGACAAGTCAAATGACGATTTTTCATAAGAAAATCTTTGATCTTTCCATATGATGCTTTTGGGCGATTTGAGACATTTTTTAACGATTTCCTTGCCGTAAAAATCGAAAAATGCACTTTGATATGTTTACAAAAAAATTGTAACTTAATTAATAAAGATATTACACCGAAATTTATGAAAACTGTCATGAACAACCTAGGAAATAGAATATCTAACCGATTACTTTATATTGGACGCGTCACCTTTCAAATTGTACATCTTTCCATTTGAATATACTCCCAATTCTGTTTTAACACGGTCTTCTATTAAACGGTTTAGAAAAAGCACGGTCAAGATTCAAAATTTTTTACACAATTTTATTCGATTTAGCTCGTTTTAAGTAAATATTTTTATTTACCTTATCTTTCAGTGCTTTAGTTATTAGTTAGGGAATTCCCCTTTCTAGTTTATTTTCATAGCAGCTTTCATAACTTTTATACGTTTTTTTCTGGAACATATCTACCGTGTAAAAACAGAATAAGTTACATATATTAATATAAGAATTACTTCAGCCAAGGTAATTCTTAACCTAGAGCAATAAACGAATTTTGATAAACTTCGCCAATATGCCTTTAGCCAAGCTAAGAAATTTTAAGAAATAAAAATTATAAATTGGCATGAACTAATTGTAAATTAAAAAAATTATTAAAAATTAATCAAGGTATTAAACTATAATGAAATCCAAATATGTATTTATTTACTTACTGTATTACAAAAGGAAAATAAAAAAACTTTGGAGAAAATTTTTTGGCAGCTACTTGAGAGCCTTTTCTTCACAACAAAACGTTTAAACTGCATACTTTTAGTTAAAGGATCATAATGAAAATATTTAAAGCCAATAAGAAAATTGAATTTTTTATTTAAAATCAAATTTCCATTAAGTAGGAACATCAACTTTGCTGGTGCCTCCTATATACACATCCAATCTGTGCTTAGTGTACGTATTGTATTTAAATTAAAATTTGACTTAATTCTTTGATGTATTATTTGTTTTTATTTAAAAACAATATTATTGTATTTTTAAGTTTTACCCATCTGTTTTTCTCAGTGTATGACTTTTGTTTTGCACATATCGTAAGAAAATGGCCTCGGCGTCATGCAAAGTACCTAATGATAAAATGAGCAACTGTTAGCAGATCATCTTCCAGAGATTGACCCAAATTTTTGCAAAAAAAAAAATAAGTTTTTCGCAATATGCTGATATTATCATGCCATTGAATTCAAGGAACTTAATCAGAGACCCTTATGAGACACACTAAACACCCTACACCGGAATTAATCAAGCGAGTTACAATGACAGCGCATATTATTTTCTTCATGGCTTTGGCAGCACTTCAGGCCGCAGCCCCAACAAACTCTTGGCCCAACCCTGGCACAGCTTAGCGAAATTGTTTGCGAAAATACAACACAATATTCAAGAATAATGATGACATTGTTGACTTCAGTACCCCGCGTATCATATAAAAAAAGAAGCAGCAAAAATACGTTGGATTAAACGCCCTAAACGCCCCGTTTAGACATTGTCAGCGCGTGCATTTGAAACGCCCATCACGGGAACTGGGAACTCAGCGTAACCGGAAAAGAGACAGCTGGCTACAACAACAACGAAAGCAAAAAACAGAAAAAAAAAAAAAAAAAACAAACATGATTACCATATTGTATGATATGACGCTATAACCATGAAGTGCCCCCCTTTACCCCAAAAATATGTCAGGACTTGGCAAACAGACTTTTGAAAAAATAAATTGAAATGAATTGAAGTTATGGCATTAGACAGTTTTCGAAATAATCAGGCGACAGCAACGTAATTATATGCAACAAATTTGCATTTAGAATATGTAGCATACTTTGCAGCGCCATCCCAATGAGACACTTTAATTCCATTCCATATATGTACAGTGAGTATGAGTAGTGCCAGTTTATAACTAAACCTAAGCTACAGCTAAAAAGCTCAGAACGTCTTACGAGCTACCAACTCAGCTCCTCGGGCAGTCCACCCGGATACTCGCCGGTCAAGCAAGCTGTGCAGTAACCGGACTTGATAGGATTTACATGTGCCTTGTTCATACGCACGGCCTTCACCAGACCCTCCACGCTTAGATAAGTCAAACTATCGGCGCCCACATGCTGCGCCAGCTGCTCTGCATTCAACTTATTGGCCACTAGCTCCTCTCGCGTGGGTATATTTATGCCCATGTAGCAGGGATACTGAAGCGGCGGGCTAGCTATGCGTATGTGCACCTCCAGCGCACCCGCATCACGCAACAGCTTAATAATGGGTCCAATGGTGTTGCCACGCACTATTGAGTCATCGATGAGCACCACGCGCTTGCCCTCTACATTCTGTGCCAAAGCACCAAATTTCTTGGCCACACCCAGCTGGCGCAGACGATTGGACGGCTGTATGAAAGTGCGTCCCACATAGCGATTCTTGCAGAGCACCTCGCCAAAAGGCAAACCGGACTCTCGCGCAAAACCATGCGCTGCTGCTGTGCCCGATTCCGGCACAGAGCTGACAAGATCTGCTTCTATAGGTGACTCACGAGCCAGCTCGCGGCCACACTGCAAACGCGCCGAGTAGACCATTTGTCCCTCAAACATGGAGTCACTGCGCGCAAAGTAGACATATTCAAAAATGCAGAAGGCCATGCGCTTGTAGTCTGGTCGCTCCACTATGTCCACTGTACGATAGCCATTGCGCGAAAGCTCCACAATCTCGCCCGGCTCCACCTCGCGCACATAGCGTGCACCAATGGACAGAAAGCCGCAGCTTTCGCTGCTAACCACCCAGCCCTCAGCACGTGAATCATTAGTGACAAGATGTCCCGAATCTACGGGCACAATCTTGCCCAGGCAAAGCGGTCGATTGCCATAAGAATCGCGTACAGCATAGATCTTGTCCTTGTGCATGACCACCAGCGAGTAGGAAAGCGGCGCCAGCGTCATAAAGTGGCGTATGCGCGCCGGCCAGTTGGGTCCATCGTGCTCGGACACATCCTCGGGTGCACAGCACAGAGATTGTGCAATCAATTCGCTATCGCTGTGCGTGGATAGACCCACACCACGTTCCAAAACCTCACGACGAAGTGACTCACAATTAACCAGCTCACCATTGTGTGCTATGGCCAATGCGCCATGCGCTGTGTGCACCACAAAGGGCTGGCAATTGACCACCTCGGAGGCTGCTGATGTGCTGTAGCGTGTGTGACCTATGCCCAAATTACCCTTTAGCTTTTTGATGGCCTCATCGTTGAAGAGATTGCTAATCATGCCCATGCCCTTGTGCACACTAAAGTTCTTGGAGCACTTGCCTTGGCTGGTAACAATGCCGGCCGATTCCTGACCACGATGCTGCAGTGCCACTAGGCCAAGGCAAATCATCTGCGCAATGTCAAGCTGCAATATCAGGCAAACAGAGATTAGGGTTAGTTGTCAAACATTTGCACTATAGTAATCAAACTTATCAGTATACGTAATATTTTCGATGCCATAGCAACAATCTGACAACGACCGATAATATGCCTCTTGTTATTTTTGTTATTGTTATTCTGTTATTTTCCATTTCATTACAAACAAATACAAAATAAAAACAAAAACAAAAAACAATAATAATAACAAATAGCAAAAACAGCTAGCAACAGAGATGACATCGGACACAAACTGATTAAAACCGCAGCTTGCGTCCGGGCTTAAATTTCATTGACGTCATCAGAGCCGTTGGCTTCAACGGGAGTTTTCAGCTCTGCACTGGTACAAGCTTATTTGACCTACTAACGTATATTCTCATTTCAGATGAGGTCCAACATACAATGGGAATTTTATATAAATTAAATAAAATAAAATTTATTAAAAGCTATTTAGATCTGTGAAATGTATAGGAAATTTTTGGGAACTCTACAGGAGCACAGCTATAATATCTAAAAAAGAGAAAGATCGTCGAATTTCTCTAGATTTGCAGTGAATATATAGCTGGTAAAAATTAACTTTGAAACTTTTTGAATGACTTTTTTATTATTTCATTATTTCTGTTGTAGAAATTTTTTAATAGATTGTATTACTCAACGCATTATGTTTCGTCTGTTTATTTTATGATTACTTATTTCGTTCCGGTTATATAACTTTTATATTGTTTTTCTATTCTACACCATTGACGAAAAGAAATGGTTTCAGCGTTTTCTAGAAATGTCTGGTTCTACTAAACTAATCATAATCATCCACAAAAAAAAAAAAAAAAGATAATTATAGTGAGAGCAAAATAATTATTTAACATTTATAAAAGACTAGGGCAATAAAAATATTTTTCTTTAAAATTTCAATCAAATAGCTTTTTGTAATCGTGCTAAGTCGAATAAAATTTTGAGAAAAATAAATATTTTTTCTAGACCGTGTTATTTCAAAACCGCGTAAAAATAGAATTGGGTGCACTCTTAAAAAATAAAGGCATACTTATTTAAACAACTATTATGCTGCCAACTACTATTGTATGCTTTGTCTCTAAGCATTAAAGTTTAATAGTCTATAATTGCAAATTATAGTATTATCCGCTCTATATAAAACTATTATAGAATATAATAAAAAATAATGTATTTCCGAAAATACCTTAACTCACCTGTGTTGGGTATTCTCCACCAGCAATTGCACCAAAAACGCCGCATTCGCAAGTCATGCCCGTGGTATCTGGACCCTTAGCTTGCACGGATTTGTATTTTTTATCGGGAAATACTTTAACAGCCTTACTGCTGCAACAGGCAGCTTCATTTTTTAAGCAGCCACTAGCTGCTAAATCTAAAGAAAATATGTTTTGCAAATTATAATGACTTAATTTAAAATATTTCTAACTATAAAAATTCTAACCTGTATTTAAATCTTTATTGCAATTTTGCGCCATTTTAAGTTTTAGTATTTTTTTTTTTCTGTATTTTCTTTGAAATCAAATTTCACTTCCACTGCAATTGAGACACTTTTCACGAGATCAGTTTATTTTAAACACGTCTGCATTGATTGAGTGCTCCTAGAATTATGTCTGAAAATATTACAAGCGCGTGTAATTAAAGCTACAACATTATCTCAGCGGTTGGGATGAACAAAATACATCTATTATAGAAAGAATTACAGCTGATAAGCGATTATAAAATGCATTTCCAGCGACAACAAACCACAGCGAGTAAACGTAGAGAACGTTCTTAAGTAATAACAATAGCATTTTATTAAAATCAATTTAATTTTCTATATTAAATAAAACATTATGCAGTTAAGTTGTATAAAAAATTCCCACAAATTATTTAAGAGGGCATTAACATTGTGTAGCACGTTTTCTTTTTTAATTAAGCGAGCATTACTGATGTCTACATTTTTGGACAAACATTTTGATAATATTGTCTAATTGTGTCTGAGCTCTGAACGTGTGAACGGCGAATTATTATCAGCGGCCAAAACCAAAAGTGCAACATGTGCGCCCATTAGGGTCAATATTTAATTTTCAAGCTAATGATTAAGTACTGGCCTCCAATAATGAGTATCACTCTACTGGAAAACTACTCAGCATATCAAAATAGCAATTGATTACCAAGGTTTGTTGCTCTTATTGACCGATCCTCGTGACCGATTTCCATTATGGTTTTACGATTATTTTCACATATATGTATGTATGTATGTACATAAATTGTAATTCCTTCTAAAAAGATACGTTCACTGACGCATTTAAGAACCCAGTTTTTAAGAGTAAACAAAAACAAACTTAATGCTGCTGTTCCTATTTATGAGAGCTCTTCATTATCAGAGGCCCCCAGTCGAGTTTATGCCATTCGTTCCAGAGGCAAATCACACGATCACGCCAGTAAAAAAAAAAAACAAACTTTAAATCGAATCGTCAGCACATATTAAAGATTATTATTAGAGCGTCTATACTAAAACAACTTGTTTACAAATTTATTTTTACAACAATCTGCAATATACAAAAATTGTTTGCGAATTTAGTTGCGTTATTTGATTCGCAGCAGATCTGATGCAATATGACAAATAGAGAAATCAGCGTGAATAAGCTGTTGAAACCTGAAACAGCTGATAAGCCTGTAAACATAATATCTCCATGCAGCAGCGTAGAAAGCTTTTTTTGAAGGGGAGCATAACTGAGAATTCGATTGTTTATTTCAATACGTAAAGATTTTGATGTTTTGGTTTAAAAGTAAATAAAAATTGTTTTAACAATAGTTTAAAAGATGGGCGCAGACGACTTTGGGATACCCTGTACCACCACATTGCAATTAAGTCCGACACATTGCTTAAAATCTCCAAAAGATATTTTATTCGGCAAATTTGGTTACGATATTTTCATAAAAAAAAAGAAATCAGTCGAATTTTGCACCAAACTATTTTTGTAACAAATCGGTCCTATGGGGACTATATGATATAGTCAACCGATTTTGATCAAATTTAGTACACTAATTGGGAACCATAAAAAACTTCCGACTGCCAAATTTGGTTCCGATATCTTCAAAACCAAACGAAACACAACGAATTTTGTAAAAAAAGCGTTTTTTTGACCGATCGTTCCTATGGGAGCTATATGATATAGTCAACCGATTTATATAAAATTTGGTACAGTGCTTGAGAACTCTAAAAAACCGATTGCCAAATTTGTTTATGATATCTTCATAAAAAAACGAACTATCCATCTAAAACTTTTGCTTTTTTTCGAGGTCCTCTGAAACACCCCTATGGGAGCTATATAATGTAATCCCGATATCAAAAAAATAAAATAAACATGTCTCCTATGGATTAATAAGGGATCTCATCTGAAAGTTTAGTTGCTCTAGCTCTTACCATCTCTGAGATCTAGGCGTTCATACGGACAGACGGTCAGACGGACAGACGGACATGGGTATATCGACATTTTTGGTTACTCTGATCATACTTTAGGTAACTTTGGGTGGTCTCCGACGTCCCCTTCTGTACGTTACATATATTTTCGGCTTGCACAAACACAATATACCCTTTGTATTATACGGTACAGGGTATAAAAATCGATTAATCGATAAGGGATTCTACATTGAATAAGAATAATCGAAATAAAAAAGAATATGAAAAGTTCAATTATCTTTGTTAACGCACTAAATTCAAATTAACTTTATACTCATCTAGTAATTCCAGTAAATATTTTGGCTGGATATCGTGTCTTTTCTTTGAAGGATATTCAACATTTACCTTATTAATTATTAAATGATGTTAATACCATGTCAGTCATGTACATAAAATATATCTGAATTGTAAAGCTGGGTTACTGATGTTGTATACTATCCAAATTTTTAAAAATAAATATTTTTTGATTACTTGCCAAAATTAAAAATAAATATTTATATATACATACTTATGTGAACGTAACTCCAAAATATGTAAATATTTAGAAAACGACCACTAAATAAATAAATGGAATAAAATTAATATCTTATCCACAAATCTCTAGCCATCAAGATATTAATTGTTGACGATGATATGGGTGAGAAAACTAAACAGCAGTTTGAAAATAAGTTCATCTAAGAATACCGAAAATAGAAATTTAGCTTTTTTTTTGCTTTATTTAAGACTTTAAATCTTAATTTAAGAATCATTGGCTATGTTTTTTTTTCTTATTTTAAAATAATTTTTTCTTGATTCAATATTTTAAACTATGATTTACGCTAAAAATCTAAATTTAAGATTATTTCCAACTTGATTTGATTTTGTTTTAAGAACTATTTGTCTTAATTGCAGAATTTTTTGGCATATTTTTTTTTCATAATTCAGGTATTTTAATCTTACTTCAAGATTTTTTGGTCTTATTAGAATAATGGTCTTGTTTTAAGATTTTTTGGTCGCATTAAAAAAACTAAAATCAAGAATGCAAAAATCTTTTCTTTGTTTTTTATCAGTGTTTTTATTTACTGGTGCACACATTTTAATAAATATTTAGATTATATCATTATTACCACACTATTTTATTTCTCACTTAAAATTTCCATTTATTTTTAAAAGTTTAATTTCAATTGCTGAACCGAAAAGGTTGAGGCACACAAGAACTCGGCACTTCAATCCCTACTTTCTATAAATTTTTTCAGCTCAGATTAATGATAAGTCCCATTGATCCCGCCTGACTACGCCACTGTCTTTATAAAATTAGTCACAAAAGCAAAGTTCTAAAATTGTTTAAGTCCAGCTGTTAATGGAAAGTCTATTTAGCACGTCTAGACTAAATATGGGGAACTACGGCTTTGTGATTTGTGTGATAGATTTAGTTTAGTCAAGTCCGGACACTGTCAAACGACAAACACTTAAAAGCGTAAAATAACAATAAACCAACTAATTTTATTATTAAAACCATGTAATTTCTATCTTCAAAATTAGATTTTTGCTTATAATTTGTGTTTTTTTTTTTAATTAAGGCAATAGTTATTATTAAATTCTTAATTCGAAAAGTTGTTATATTTTTTTATAGTGATAAATCTCTTTGAGCCCCTCTTAACTATGGCACTGTCTTTGTATATGCAGTCAAAACAGCAACGAATTGAAAATGTATATTTCCAGCATTTAATGGAAAATGGAAAGTTTCGGTCTTAAGCCAGCCCGGAACAGTCTAGTTAGCGTGTCTAGACTAAATATTGGGTAGAGAGATTTAGTGATTTGTGTGCTAGTATCAGTTTAGTCAAGTGCTGCTACCCTATATTATCAGAAGACAAACACTTAAAAGCGAAAAATGTCAATAAATAAAGAAAAAGAACAAACAGTTAAAGCACTAAGCAAACAAACTGAGATAATGAGATGCGGCATAATGTGGAAATGAGAATGACCAGTGGCAATAACGGCATGTGAGCCAGAGCTAAGAAAAATGACCAAAAATGCCAATGTGTAGTACGATATATAAGGATATGTGGCCCGAAGTACGACCCACCAAATGTGTAACCACTTGAATTTCATTTGGCGAAAAGCTTTATCGAAAATTATGCGAATGATGGTGACTTTTGGCAAACGCCAGCGCCAGCAGCAGCAGCAGCTACGAGTACTCCAGCATAGCGCCAAGCAGCGGGACTCCTACTAACTGCTTAGAACATGCTGGATGATAAAAATCCAGCACACACTCAAATGTGCAACTAAACAAACAGATAATAAAAAGGAAAATGATACTTCCAGTTTTGTTGCTGGGCTACGGCTCTGTCGACTTGGGTTGGGCACCGAAGATTTTTCGCATATGTGTTGGCTATCAACAACGTAACCCCCCCGCTGCCGTGACCAGCTCCAGCAACGTTATGGCAGTCGCGTCCAGTCTTACCACCCGGTTACCAGGCTGCCAGCCAGGCTCATGCATAATTCAGCAGAATTCTGAATGATTATTCTTTATGGGACTGTTTATTTCTTTTGACCATTTATTTCAAGTTGGTTCACAGTGTGTGTGTGTGTTGTGTGTTTTTTCTTTTCTTTTTTTTCGTTCTTTCATTATTTTTATACAGTTTCCAGTTGCTTGCGCTTGAAATGATTTTGACCAACGGTGACGCAAAAATCATCAAATATCCTGGCATTTCCCATTGTCTGTTTGTGCGCGCGTGTATGTGTGTTTGTCTATTGAACCAAAAAGTTAAACTCCTCCCTTTCGGCAAAGCACATACCACACATGGTGGAAAGGCCCCCCCGAGCTATGCCTTTAGAGTCCTACTAAAAGTAGCTGCAGGGGCTCCACTTTCAACGCATCATTTCCTTTTATTTTATGCGGTCAAAGTGGCCAAAAAATAAATTTTATTTGTTTTTCTCCCTTTTTTTTTTTTTGTAGCGCCAATTGAATAAAATGTTCTTTTAATGTAACTCCAAGGGGCATTTGGTTGTTATCGTAGCTGCTTGCCAACACACTTCAAATATTTTTGAATTGTTTTGCCAAGAACTTTATTTAGTCAATTGTTTGTTGAAATTGAGAAGTTTTTTAGACTCTTTATAGATGCTGGATTCAAATAAAATGTTTAGTACGCGCCAACCCATGAAAAAAACGTACACTTTTTATGCTTGGTCAAAATAAAATTTGAGCTTAAGAACAAGATTTCTTAAGAATTGCACTAAAAATTATAATCTAAAATCAAGTTTTTTTTAGAATTTTAGCAACATTTTTTCGCATACCCAACTAATCTTTATGCATCTAAAGTTTCAACACGACTCTTATAAAAGTCATTTGTTTACAAATAAATTTACTATTAAATTAAATTAATTTGATAGCAACACTTTAATTTCAAACCAACAATAAAATTAATTTGAAAATTTAAATTACATTGTTTAGGAAAAACCATTAAAAAATAATTCTTTACATTAACAAAAATTACAAAAAAAACCACATATTGAAAAAAAATTTATTTTATTATTAGTTACTTATATTGAATGTGATTAATTAATAATTTAAAAATTTTTTTTTATATTTATTAAATTTTTTTTAACAATATGAACAACTTTTTTAACAGCACCAATATGCTTTAATTCAACTTTTACGAGATACATATTAAAAAATATGTCTATTAAGAATTCTTTAATTTATTTTTTTCTAAATATGCGATATGTTCATTTCCAATTGAATTACGTTTACGAAACATAAAAATAGAATTAGGGGGCTCCGCTAGCTGCTGGCTTCGCACTATTCTATCTATATTCATTAAAAAGCATCCCGACCATAAGGTCCCTTTTTTAATTTCTAATAATTAAAATATTAAGTACGCAGCACCAACGCAGCTCACGCGTTTAAGAAAAAAAAATGGTCTTTAAAGGTTATAAGCTTGGCGTGATGTTACACAAAATAAAAGTGGGTTTTGACTAATTTTTTCTTAACTTTTTTCGTATGATTTCAAATAATGTAAAATAATTCTGGAAATCGTTAAATGACGTTGTTTTAATTTTAATTTAAAATTTTTTATAACAATTTTTTAAAACTATTTAACTCAAAATATTTCACTCAAATATTTATAGCTTTAGTGGAAATATTTCACTTGGTAAAATAATAACGATAATATGATGGTAAGAAATGGTAAAAAGAAGTTGCTCTAAATACTAGGCATTTAGCCTAATTTAATTTAAAAGATTAGCTATGCAAAGTTAATCATGTTTGAATATTTTTCTTTAACAATACAAGTTAGAAAATATTTTTATTTAACTTTTAATATTTCGGTCATAATGGTCTTATTTTGTGAAAATGCTCATTTAAAAAAAAAGTATTTGCAATTTATTTTTCTCGTCTTTTCCAAGAAATTATCCGTTTAGAATATTTCCACTTATCTTTGGCTAAGCTTACCCGATGATACTCAAAAGTAAAGTAAAAAATTAGTATTCGAGTCTAAAAAATTAAGTTAAAAAAAAACGCTTTAGAAACATCAGTTAACGAATTCTTCTGATAATGTACGTATTTCTGAACGAGCTGTCTTTCAAAGACTTTTACTCAAAGCAATTTAAGCTACATAACTTCAAGGATAAAAAACTCAAGATTTACCTTGTACTTTTTTAATATGTTACATTAAATTACTCCGCAACTTTCCAAACCACATTTTCTAAAACGTGTTTCTGCAATTCGAACTACAAACTATATAATTCAAGTGTTCCCAAAGCATAACTTTTTTTTTTAACATATTTAAATGCTACACAATTCAAACTTTAATTAAGCACACAAATATCGAATGATTTTTCCAAAGCTAACCACAACAACTATAACAATTAATTGTAAAAGCTAAAGAAATCGCTCAATCCAAGCAAATTCAATTAAAACTAATTGAAAGTCGCAGAAAACTCTGCGCAATGCCAGGCAAAACTTTTTGCTCATAAGTAAATAAAGCATTCGCAGAAAGGACATTCGGAAGGAACATATTGAATAACGGTACTTAACCAGTTCTCAGAGACAGAACATCTTTAGCAAACTTTATGCCTTTCGTTAGGTTTTTAATTCGTTTAGCTTTATTATTTATTCCGAAACGTAGTACAAAAAAAAAAAAAAAAGCAAACAGCAGCAACGTTCGACTTTAGGATTCGGATTTGTTCTTGTTGTTGATGTTATTTGTCTTTGGCATTTTCTTATAAATACATGCCATGTACTATATACATTAGTATATAAGTAAATAACTTTATATAAATTTGTTGCTCAAATTTTCATTTTATTTCATTCTCACTGCCTGTCGCTATTTTTTTATTTTTCTTGTATTTTTTCAACAGATTTGCATAACGAAGCAGTCACGGCAACAAAAACAACAAGAGCACAAAACCCTCACAAAATGGGCGTGTAGCTGTGGGCGTAGTGTCCAGCTTGAGGCACGGCAGCGCAGCTTTTAAGTTGGAAAATTTATTTAGTTGCCACACCACAACGTTACGCTGTCCCGTTGATGTCTTTGTCTCCCAAATTGAGCCGGGAAATTGGGCAGTGAAGCGTAAAAAGCTTTTCGCCTTCAGCGCACGCCTTTTCTAATTAATTTTCCAATATAAATTTTGTAATGAAAAATGCGCAGACTGCACACTGATGACTGCTTGACAAATCTATCTTTAAGTTTGTCTTGAAAATCTCAAACACACAAAAAAAGTCCACAATTGGCTCATCATTTGTAAAAATGCGACGGGCACAGCAGGTGCATGGCTAATGAGGCTCCAACGAGATCGGCGCACTGATTGATGTGTGTCACAGTTGTATTCCCAAAAAAAAAAAAAAACTAAAATCACGAGAAACAAAACGGAGAAACTACGAACAGTGAAACGAAGTTTTTATACCCTTTGTAAACTCACCCTTTATTACCACGGTATCAACAATATTAAATAAACTTGAATCCCGTAAGATAATAAGGGATCTTATCTAAAAATCTGGTTGTCCTAGCTCTTACTATCACTAAGATGGGCGTACAAACAGACGGTAAATCGATTTCTCTAGGCACCCTGATCATACTATATGTGAAGGGTATACAAAAAAATTTTTACTGAAATCTTTTTAATTAAAATGCCGTAATAATATGTGAAAAGTAAGTTCAATTTAGAACTATTACGCTATATCAATTCGCACTAAAAGAATTCTATAGAAAAAGACTTGCTCAATTTGCTTTCATTTCGTATTTCAAGACAAAACCCAATTCTATTTAATGTAACGTCACGCCAAGTGTTTTTTTGCTTATATCTTTTAATCGGTAAAGCCAGTTTTTGTTATTCTTTAACTAAACATAAAAATAGTTCATTACGTCTTCATATTTTTACATAAAAACGTAACGTCGCGCCAAAATGGAAGTGATATGTAAATATTAATTATACTTCATTTCCCTAGAAACCAAAATTAAACTTTTTGTAGATATATATATTAGCTGGATCCGCTAAATATTGTATGAAATAAATCTCGCCGATATTACACTAACTACGCGAACCAGGTCATCCTAATACGGGTACAATTCCCAATTATAAATAATTTTTGTGCACCATGTTTGCAGCGCATCCCACTGTCGGAGACCTCAGCAACCAATTTATTTTCGCTGTAACTCATCCTCCTACTCGTTTTAACCCAAATGAATACAACCTTTTGCAGAGCATTAAGAAACTTTTCCCAATAGCAACCCAAAAAAACCTACAATACATAAAATCTTAATGGCTTTCAATTTGTGGCACATTAAGCGTAGTAATTGATATACAAACAGACGCATGTAGCCTAGCAGCAACAAAAAACACCCAGCAGACGACTATAAGATGAGCTTAGGAGCAGCCAAAAGATATTCAAAGCCAAGTTAATTAAAATTTCAAAAACGTAAATTGAATTACCAACACAAATTGTAAAGAGCTTCGAACGAACTTGGCCACCAAATGCTCCAGTTACGCGTGAGAATTTCATGTCACTCTCTCAGAGTTGTCAGAGTTGTTGTTGTTGTTGTTGTTGTCAGCTATCACCCGTCGCTCGTTGGCTGTGCATAAAATTTCAATTTCAAATCGAATGGCAGACAAAAAACCAGACCACAACAATTCCCAGGCGTGGGCCCAGAACACACTCTCTTTCACTCTTATGCCAACATTTTTACACATTTTGCGTCAATTGCAACCAATAATAATAAAATTTAATAAAGGTATTTTGACCCTCCCTAGACGCTTGACCATTAATGTTTCACACAATGCAACACCATATGAGCGGAGCCCAAGATAGTCACCCCAGTAGTTAGTTAATATAGACTGACTGGCAGTTACCAACTGGCCACAGTGGGTTAATGTATGCAAAACACATTCAAATTTTATGTATCGCCACCAACGATCAGCTACAACATAATTCGCTCGCCATTTGACTGCTTACCTTTCATACGAGTTGGAACTAAGTTGGATGAACGTCCGTCCATCTACCTTATAGACAGACGCACATGCACACATTATATATATACCAAGTTTTATCAACCATGGACTATTGGTTGCGCTTGGATTCGGTTTCGGTGTCGGCTTCGTTTTTGGTGTCACTTCTAACTGGCAACGCTTTGCACTTTGCTGGGCTGCCCTCTACGCATGTAAATTGCATAATTTGTGGCCAGTTTGGCCACTTGGTTCATTAATGAGGGCGCCTGACTCTAAAATGAAGCGCTCTTTGTTATTATACCTAAACTGAGGTTGTTAGCCTGCTAAGCCATTGTCTTCGCCTATTCGAGCTGGTGAAAGAAGCTTGACAAGCTCACACCAAACCAAGGCTATCAAAGTGTTACAAATGCGAGTGTAATCAAGACTATAAACCGAGTTTCAACAAAAAATTTATGTTTATGGTCTTATGTTAAGTGTAGCCTAAGACTGAGAAAACAACAAAAATTCATACTCAAAAAACCGTGTTTATATAAACGGAAAGATGCTGAAATTAAATGATGAAAGGAGAACAGCTATTGAATACTTGTACAATATGCATAGATTACAACTATTTACAACATATATTAGTTACTTATTTTATATATAGAATAATAAATTTAAATTTTGTCAAGCTTAGAATTTTTATACCCTGTACCGTATGGTACAAAGGGTATATTGTGTTTGTGCAAGCCGAAAATGTATGTAACGTACAGAAGGTGACGTCGGAGACCCCCCAAAGTTACCTAAAGTATGATCAGAGTGTCTAGAAAAGTCGATATACCCATGTCCGTCTGTCCGTCTGACCGTCTGTCCGTCTGACCGTCTGTCCGTCTGTCCGTATGAACGCCTAGATCTCAGAGATGGTAAGAGCTAGAGCAACCAAACTTTCAGATTAGATCCCTTATTAATCCATAGGAGACAAGTTTATTTTATTTTTTTGATATCGGGATTACATTATATAGCTCCCATAGGGGTGTTTCAGAGGACCTCGAAAAAAACCAAAAGTTTTAGATGGATAATTCGTTTGTTTATGAAGATATCATAACCAAATTTGGCAATCGGAAGTTTTTTAGAGACCCCCAGCACTGAACCAAATTTTATCAAAATCGGTTGACTATATCATATAGCTCCCATAGGATCGATCGGTCGAAAAAATGTTTTTTGTACAAAATTCGTTGTGTTTCGTTTTTTTGTGAAGATATTGTAACCAAATTTGCCGAATAAAATATCTTTTGGAGGTCTTAGCAATATGTAGGACATAATTGTAATGTGGTGGTACAGGGTATCCCAAAGTCGTCTGCGCCCGACTTTAACGTACGCCATCTTTTTTTTAAGTTTTAGCCACAACAGCTAAGGCCTTAGTCAAGAGTAAGTTATTTAATTTGACTCTTAAAGAAAAAGAAAAGTTACTTAAGAGAGTAAAAGAAGCAATTTTTACTGAACTTGTTAGTTACAAAATATGATTCTAAAAAAAAAATAACAAGCACTTATATACACAAATTTCAATTTTGCACTTAGTATTTTCGTTACTATTAATTTCATTTCACTTAAAAATAATTCCAACCTTGGAAATATTATATAATATAAAAATAGTATTTAGTTCTTTGATCTTGTTTTGATAAGCTTTCTAAAAACAGAGTATTTTTTGTTTTATTTTTATTGTAAGTCTAATTCCTTATCAGAAGAGATCTCAAAAAAATTACAATTACAAAATTTCAAAATATGACAGTAAAAAACAAAAAGCTTAGTTTTAATAAATCAATCTTTCATTGCCATGTAGCAAATAAGGAGCACTATATTGAGTAGAAAAGTAACTACAATTGGACGCGCTTGGCGTTACGTTACAAGAAATAAAAGTTGGTTTTGACTTGGACGTAAATCTTTTGGTATAAAGCTTTTTTGGTATGATTTGAAGTAATGTTAGATAATTTGGCAAGTTATTAAATCGAGAAACCTTTTCTGTTTTTTTATTAGCCTAAGTATTTGGCGTGACGTTAGTCAAATTCTATCATCATTTTTTTAACTGTCTAACTCAAGAAAAACATAACAGTTACCCAAAAATGCCCCAGAATTAATGATGCAGATTGACTCATTGGTTAGAAAAAACATATCGCAAAATTTAACTTTTTTAACTTAACAATGTTATAAAAAATAAAACGGCAATTTATTTATAATTTAATTTTGTTTCTGTCAAAAGATGTCTATGAAAAAATCTGTTTTAGTAGTTTTTAAAAATTGTTGGAGAAAGTTTGTGGTACCTTATTTAGCTAGGCCCTTTAGCGATCGGAAATTTTTTAGAGTTCCAAGCCACTGTACAATTTTCTGCCATTTTTATCGCCTGTACATACAGAAGGAGACGTCGGAGACCCCTACCTAAAGTAAAGGGTGACTAGAGAAGTTGATATACCCATGACCGTCAGTTTGTCTGTCCGTCCGTATAAACGCCTAGATCTGAGATGTTAAGAGCTAGAGCAACCAAATTTTCAGATTAGATCCCCTCTTATTCCATAGCAGACAAGTTTGTTTTATTTTTTTAACATTGGGATTATATTATAGACCCCGAAAAAAACAAAAGTTTTAGACGGATAATTGGTTTGTTTATAAAGATATTGTAACCAAATTTTACACTCGAAATTTTTTTCCCAAGCACTGTACTAAATTTTATTAAATTATTTTTATTAAATTTCAAACTGGTTGATTATATCATATAGCTCCCATAGGGCCGATCGGTAAAAAGAACGTTTTTCGCGCGAAATTCGTTGTGCTTCGTGTGTTTACGAAGATATCGTAACCAAATTTGGTATTTCGAGTTTATTTAGATTTGATTTGGTTTGGTTATGAAAATACCCAAATTTGGTTCTTAAGCAATATTCCGGATGTGATTGCAACATGGTGTTGCAGGGTATCCCAAAATCGTTCTCGCCCGACTTTAACGTACGCCAACTTTGTCTCTGATTTCGTGAAACTACGAAAACTAGAAATTTTGGACTTTTGAAGGCTACCTTGTGATTAAGCTTTTTACATATTTTAGTACATTTTTTAAATATATATACGTTTAATATTGTAGCCAAAATTTCATGTCAATCCAAGAGCCACTTTGGAAAATAAAATCTTTTGATAAATTGATAAATAATTCATTGAAATTTGTCTGCTTTAGAACTATGCGTTTAGGAATGATGAGATTATCTAGTAAATTAAGAAAGTTGCAACGGTTGGTAACTAGAACCTTTATTCTAAGACTTTCCACTACAGCTGCTAAGCTATGAGGGCATCTTACTTACAGTTGACCACGTGGCAGAATTAATAGGATTTTATACTTGGCCAGTACTTGAAACACTTGAGCATCTGCCATACAGGTCTCTGCAGCTCTAGCTCTGCATAAAAACTTCCCATATGCTTAAGGAACACTGCACACTTGGTTGACTTTGGCTGCTTTACAGACAATTGCACTTTATAGACACAAATCACATCACTTATATTATGAACTGTGGAAAACTTTTGACAATGCATCGTTTAAGTTTGCCAATAAATCAAATTTGATTCAAGCTATAAAAACGACGACGAAGCATTAGCACAACAAAAAGCGCCCACACCAAGTCCGCCAAGAGTGACAAGCAACCCTCCTCTGGTGACTCCCGGCAAGAAGTTCTAGCTCTAGGTCTAACACATAAATCTGAAAATCACTTGTCGCGATTTTACTTCGAGTTGTTGTTTTTGGTTATACTGGTCGCTATTGTCGTTGTCCTTGTCGTCACTGTGGCTGAAACCTCAAAAAGCGCATTAAATTTTACGCGTTATTAAAAGACAGCGGTGGCAGAGAGAGAGGGCAAGGGCAAGAGGGAAGTTGAGACAGCTACAGATATAGCGAAACGGACAAAGGATAACAACGAAAAATTAGGGACATTTGCGGTTAAATGCCAACAAGCAGTCAACAGACATTGCTTATAAGAAGGATTTAGGGTAGCTTTTCGAGCATCGCATCATTCCACTTCATTGGCGGCTTTTGTAACATTTGTTTGTGGCATTAATTTATACAATAATTGCGGCAAAGTGGCATGAGGTGACGCTCCAAGAAGGTTTTGCTCAAAATAACGTGGCAATTTGTGGCGAGTAGTTAACAGACCGCACAACAACAAAACGCAGGCAAACAAATAAGCAGATGTAACTGGAAAGTCCTTTGACCAAACCTAATGCCATTTTTTTTGTGTATTTAACACTTGGCCATTGCATATTTACTTATCATATATAACATTCACTTTTTTTAATGGAATTTTAATGTATTTATTTTTCATAATTTTTGTTGCCATTTGCTGTAGCCTGTCCGTATCCATAGCGCTCTCTGGCTTGACATTTTAAAATATTCTAAATTATATTCATACAAATGTTAAAAAGTTGCAGACGCATATATAAATGCACATACACACACAAGTGCGACACATGAATATTGAAAATGTGTGTGTGTGTGTGTGTGATGTACCACTTACTCCTCACTGCCTTTACAACTTTCATTACAAACGCATCATATGAAAAAGTTTTGCGTATCATGCGGTTGAGTGACAAGCGGCACTGCGTCCTACTTCTAAATCCGAGAGCTCCTGTTGGAGTTAAAAGCCGGCCTGCATATATTAATATCCCAAGTGCGAATGTTTGCAACGACAACAACAACAGCAGTAATAAACATACAGGTACAAAATCTAAGCTTTACAAACCAAACCAAAAGCAAACCGCAAACTGACAAAAAAAAAACAAATAATAAAAGGCAACGCTTAAGACGAAGTTAATGTACTCTTTATTAGAAAATAGAACACGAATATTCACGAATACGGAAAAGCAAGAGATTTCCGATTTCGCAAAAAGTTTTGGGATGTTTTCATGGAAATAACACTAGCTTACAGTGAAAAATATTTTCAAAATTTTTTTTCATTTTTAATAGCAAAAATTATAGGAAAAGTAAAAATTTTAACGTATTCTAAGAAAGTGGAAAAATAACATTTTTTGGATTTGCAGTAACCAAATTTTCTAAATTTTCTTTGCTTTTACATAAACAATTGTTTACACGTTTTAATTTTGGCATCAGCTGTAAACCGATGCACAATGGGCCAGCGTGGCCAGATTTTGGCCAAAAGCCCTCCTGATGAAAATCAAAATTTTGACAAAATGAAAATATAATATTATTTTACACATGTTAAGGTATCCTGTGTAGAAAAAAAATTTAAATTATAATTTGTGGTTTTTAAGTTATTGGCAATCAAAGTTGATATTTTGTATTTTATGTGCTTTCGCGAACATTTTCAGAAAAAAAAATACCTGCATTTCCATGATACATGTAGCTACGAAATCTTCATTCACTTTATTATTTATAAGTATAACATCAGAACAAAAATAAAACTGAGCTTAACAACTTTTCGGTTGTAAATATATTCGAGTAGTTAAAAAGATTTTTTTGGTTTTTTTATCAATTGGCTGCTTTGCTTTAAGGGTACCTCCGACTACCAGTCGATATTTGATCGAAAAATGTTTATAAATTTCTTCACATGTTTTACAACAAAATGTAATTCCTCCCGATTTTCGGCAATTGAATTTTGTTTCTAAAAGTTGAATTTTAAAAATTGACCCCAGGAAATTTTCTATTTTTTGAATTACTTAGCTGCCTAAAAGTATGCTTTAATGACGATTTTTTCAAAAGTTGTACTAAAATTTACAATTGGAAAACTTTATAGCATACTTACAATGATGCAAATCAAAAAATGTAAAAATGATCAATTTTGACGAAAAATTGTAAAAATAAAATACAGATTTTTGAAAATTTTTGTTATAAAATGAAAAAAACATGCAAAAAAAAATGATAGCAGTTAAAAACTAGATGGATTGGTGATGTCGTCTTTTTATAATTTGCTTAGAAAGCTGAAACTATTTGGGGCTATAACTCCAAAACCATTCAATATTTTGGGCATAGGCTATTTTTTCAATGTATGAGGAACTCATATCTACCTCTGTGTGAAAAAAAATATGGTCCAATTCCAATTAACCGTTTTTTTTTTAATTAAGTCAAAAAAAATATTTTGTTTTTTTTAATTTTTTTCAATTTTGGTCCAGATTATCTTTATCTTAAAAAAATCGGAGGAGTCTCAAACTTCCCAGAAAAATAGTTCCTAAAATCATTTAGGAACACGTGTGTAAAATTTCATCACTCTAAAAATATTGTTATGGTAATGACAGGGTTTTGGCCAAAATATGAAAATCTGGGCCCACAGTGCGATGTATAAATATTTTGGTAAATAAAGAATTGAAATTCAAATATAAAACAATGAATGAAATAAATTTAAAAAATGTCTTTCTGTTAGTAATTTACAGTCGAATCGAAATATATCTAGTACGTATAAATCTCAAACTACAGACAAAAAGATGAGCTGGATACAAAATTAGTCGCAGTGCCGATAGGAGAACTAATTTCTAAAAAGAATTGGTACTCAAATGTAGAAATCCAGTCGAGTCTCGGACTGAATCAGCAATGCTGGCTTACGACAGCAAGTCCTCAATGCCTATAATAATTCTCAAAGGTTCAAGAAGATCTCCCAATTCCTTTGCATACTGTTTCGTGACGATTTATCTAAAAACTCCTTCAAAGGTCTGCAAAAGAACTTCGTTATAAAAACTGTATGAATCTCTTTTTTACGTTACTAACTATTCAAAAAATGTTAAATACTTTGAACTCTAATACATAAAGAGTATATCAAACAACATTAAAATTTTCATGAAAAATGTCATCAACAAAAGTTTGAAATGCAAATAATTTTGCTGCCTCCTCTACTTCTTTTTTTTGTGTTTTTGTTGTTGTTGTTATTCTTCTTGTTGTTGTTGATGATGTTATTGTAGTTGTTGTGAGTGCTCTTACTGCAGACACATATGCGAGTGGTCTGACAAAAGTTGACAAAGGCCCAAAGACTAACAAAGGCATCTGTAGAGAGAAAGTGCGGGTATAAGAGCAGCCAACACGATATTTCATTTCATATCTTCAATTGTAGCATAAAAAAAAACCATAGCACACTTTTTGGCATATTCGCAGACACGCAAAACCCAAAACGAAACTACTTTCATATAGAACACATCGCATTAGAATGCATTTAAAAACGCATTTATCATTTTTTCCATGTAGCGAAATACGAATGAGATTTGCATTTACATATTGCTTGGAACACTGCAAATCCAGGCTCATGTATTCAGTGAGATTTTCAATGCCTTTTGCAATCATCAGCGAAATCCTGATGCTCTGATCGATTATGATTGATGTTTGGCAAAACGCCTAGCATACTAAAATCCCATATACAGCAATCAAATGAAAACCAAAGCAATTTCAGTGGCTGACAATTAAAATTCAAATATATTTCTATGTTTGAACTTATAAATAGCATAAGACCTTAGCTTATTTGTATGGATAAATGACAATCTATCTGAATTGTGGGCCGAGGCGTGGCTGTTATACGTGATTTCATTAGCAGTACATGTTAGAAATCAAAGAAAAAATAAGTGTGTACATATAAAAAAAAAAAAAGAAGAGATGGAAAAAAATGTGCTGTCTGTACTTGAGCGCGTCTGCCGCATTGGTCGAGAGTCCTGCCAAGCAATTGCAGTTCTGACTTCTGTGTTGTTATCCTTATGGTCGCACTCAGCGTTCAGCCTCTTGTCGCACTTCACTGCACTTGAGTGTCTCGGCGCAGAAAGGGCGCCATTAGGAAAATTTGCTACGCTCTCTTGGCAACATGGCCAAGTGCTGGCAAAGACCCATCCAACCCGCCTGGCGACTGGTTTTACTGTTATAAAAATGGCGTCTTAAGTCAGTGCCACCCCCAACCACTTCTGCCGGCAGCAGTTGTCATTAAGTCTGTTCAAGTGCTTTTATCTCTGGCACTTCAGCGCTGCGTCGCCATTTTCTTTAGCTTTGCCGAACTGTTAATTTCTCTGCTCACAATTGCAGCCAGCAATTACACGCAACTGATAAGCAGCAACTTCAAGAGATTAAAAATCACGCAAAGATGTTGAAAAAAAAATGGCAAGTTTGGCTAAGCCGCAGCAGCAATACTCTTCATTCGAAACGTAAGAAACTTATAGGCTTTGAACGTACATAAGTAAATAGGTTCAGGGTTGAAACCTGCTAACCCAAAATATCTACTAGTGTATTTCAAACAATAGCTAGGAGGTTTCAAAGCCGTCGAGAGAAAAGTAGGCGGTTAGGGCCATCGATGGACACTTCTCTTTTTCAAGAATTTTCAGGTTAATATATTTTTTAGTCAGGCGCGTATCCAGAATTTGATCATTAGAGGGTTTTCACTTCGAAGCGCATATATATATATCAATCTATCAACAAATTTTTCCAACTTTTTGGGGTCAAAACCTCGCACCCCGTAGATCCGCCACGGGATACACTGGATCCAAAGGGGCGCGAAGCCTTTCCCCAAAGAACAAAAAGACGTATTAAATTTTCGGAAGATGTGCTTAATCTAGAATTATGTACCTATTCATAATTTTTATGTTTACCCTCTTTCCCGCCTTTGATTTTCAAGGTGTACGCCAACAAGTTGCAATTTTCATAAAGACTTAAGTTTCTTTTCCTAATACCTAGACGTATTTAATATTTCGGAAGGTGCATCTTATCTTTAGTATTTCGTATTCATATTTTTATGCTCACCACACTTTCGTTAAAATTTTCATAAAAACCGAAATGTCTTTTCCTAATGACTGTTCATAGCTAAACATTTCATTTAAATCGCTTTCAAACAATTGAAGTTTTATAAAAAAAGTTCCACTAAAAACTATGTTGTACCAACCAAAATCGGTTGGGATTTATTGTGGAGCTAACAATACCACCCTCAGTTCACCGCGGATAATTTTCACTGTTTACCCGAAATTTAAAGCTAGATACAAAATAATATTCATTTCCAAGGTATAAATTTAAGATGGTCAAAATTGAAAGAAAAGTCTGAAAATTTAGTATGATAAGAGATGTACCAATAGTAACCGCTCGACTTGTTCTTTTTAAATACTCCAAGCTGGGTTTTCTCAAAACCATTTGTATGAGTGATTCAAGTCCTTTGCTTCTGATTTCGATTCGATTTGACTTTCATTAGCGAAGTCACTAATCGGGCCTTATCTGTGCATTTCCAACCTCAAAAGGACCCACGGATGCCAAATGGAAACTAACCTTCTATTTGACGTTGATAAGCCAACATTTGACAGGCCGTAAACTTGCAAAGATGACTGAATTCGAGAAAGGCACGCTGCTCCATAAATAATCTCTGCAGCTCTCTCCTGCGACCTCCTTAAGTTTATGAAGGAATAAGTATTGCGAAAGGACAGAGTTGATTTGCAATTTTTTATAAAAGTATCCAGAATTCATTGGTCGTACCCGGAGCCTTTGGCACTCGTCAATCATGAGATCAGATTGCAGCTGAAAACTATACGCTTCATAGCGTCAAGGACTTGCCCAGGTACGGATCCAGGTTTTGGTCCTAGGGGGGGTGTTTCACTTCGTATATACTTATATCAGAGGTCACAAAAAACTATCAACACATTTTTCCAACTTTTGTGGGAAAGCCACAGTAATTGAGATGTAAAAAGAACTCTTGATACTTCGTCTTAAATCATGTCCGTTGCAAATAGTCTCAGAGTGTTTGAGAGGAAAGTACTCCGTAAAATCATCGGCCTTTTCGCGTTGGGAACACAGCATTTCATGAAATGACGAACTGAATGAGTCCGGAAGGAACATTTTACGTCAGGGTGTAACCCAATAACAAGTTATTATGGTCAGTTAAGAAAAAGTGCAAATATTCTCAAATTGGGAAAAATAGTAATTTTCTTAGTTTAACTATGGTGTCAGCCCGAAATTCTTCTATGGGAAAATGTAACAAGATATCGAGAGCATCTTTTGGCGAACTTTTGAGTCTCTAGCTCGAATGCTCTTCAAGACCTTGTTATTCATACGATTGGTAATGGCTCAAACATTACTCGATGTTGTATAGGTTGTATATTTTTTTCAGCCTATTTTACATACTACATAATTTCTAAGGTTTTCGGCTGTAATAAGCATCAGATTTGGCAGACTTCTATCTTATACCTAACTAACTTTTGTAAGACTATCTTATTTTTTATTTGAAACCCGATGACAAATCCAAAATACTCCTTATTTGAGAGTATAGAATAAAACACATTTTATAGCTCAGCAGGCGGCCCAATTGACTGACTCTGACTGACTGTTTTTGGCGTCGTTGTGACTCGCATTATTTGCACATAGACATAAAAATGAAATTGTCTTGACTGAAATTAACACAGCATTGTCTTGACTCTTGATGCCAGTTTATCTAACTTGGCTTGGAATTAATTGCTGAGATGTCAAAAAATTGTTGCCAGAGACTTTGTGACTTTTTTTGATTTTTACGATCGTCCATAAACCTTGCACTAAACCAAAACTTATGCATGAAGCAAATCTATTAACTAATTATCTAATGGAAAACGAAAGATTGTGAACATAAAATCAAATCACTTGGCCACACTCAGTCATTGACAGCATTCAATTAATTTCTTGTAAAAGCCAAGCCACAACGAGAGTGTATCAATTATTTTAATGAACGGCGCACAGGAGAGGGTAACTCCCGGAATGAGCGACCAACAAGCACATTATGATGCACCCCCGAAGGCAAAACTTGCAAAACAATAACCATTTAGAGATCTATCCTTGGGTCAGTCGGTGCTGTGCAACGACGCATGGAGTTAGTGTCAGGCGGCTAAAAACAAATGAACCGTTTAGGTGTGGACCAGGGGTGACCGACCAGCTGCCAGTGTCACCCCAAATGCAATTTTAAACAATTTCAACAATTTGTTAAGCAATTTGCGGTCAGTTTAGTAAGTGACCGGCACACGACAAATGAACATAATAAATTAGTTCGATTTAAGATTTGTAGAACTGTTGTGGGAGTGTAACCGTACTCTCGGGGCGCGGTCACAAGCCGAACAGTTAAAATTAATTGACAATGTGTTAACACAATAATGTATTTGTAGTATGTGTATGGGGCGTGTGCCATATGTTGACGATTTATATGCAATTAAAGTCTGTTGGAGTTGCAGTTTAGTTGGCTATTTGAAACTTTTAATTGCTTATTAAAACTGTGGCAGAAACTGCTGGCAAAATGTTAAGCTATATAAATTTTACTTAGCATATAAATTGAAAATTTTCATCTTGCTGCTGCAACAATGCAAATGCAGCTATTTGATGCATCAACGTTCAAAACTTTACGCAACTCAAGGTGCTTGAGGTGGTTCAGCAAATGCCAGGCAATTTCGGGCACATTATATACTATTATAATATAATTATTATAAGCATTTAAGTTAATTGGCAATAAAACTTAAATAGTGGTTCAACGATAAAGCCAGTTGCTGCAGAAGATTAAGAAATATTTCAGAGTTTAAGTAACTCGATATACCATCAATATCTTGAAGACCTATTGCCAGGCCTGTTTATAGTGGCTGATGGGAACTCAAGTATTTTCCCCAGGTTCGATGTTTTCTTCGGGAAAAAGGAGTGTGCCTAGGTCCTGGTCATAGTCACCCCCGATCCGTGCTTTTTTTCTCGACAGCCCTGCCTACTTTTTTGCAGTCTTCCAATCTCACATCTAACAGAAGGCATATTCGAATCTTCGTGCAAATCAAAATTACTGTTGTACCAAGACGCATTTCCAAAATATCTAAAACTCTTGGAATGATACAAATTCAATATCTCAATGTTTCATGCACTTGTTATACCCTAGACAACATCTAGATAATATAATCTTATGTTTAATATTGCTTGGTAAAGCCTAACCGAATCTTGTTATGAACATATTATAGTATAAGATAATTTCTTTATCCTCGAATAAAAAATTCAAATTTCCTTGCACTATTCCTTTTAAAATTTTTTATTTATTTAAGAATATATACAAAATATTAGGATGTAGAAATAAATAAATGCCTCACTTTTAAGTAGATCCTTTAGATTATAATGATTTTTTTAAGTATGAAAAAAATATTTTGAATTATTGGTCACTCAATAATTCGTAAGCGTTATATATCTCATCAAATTTGGAAAGACCAAACATTGAGTTATAAAAAAAAATAAATTTTTTTATCCAGGACTATCTCAAATTCTTGCTTTTTAGCAGGCTGCGTCGCAAGTTTAAATGGATTGCTCACACCTTACCGAAAAGAAGCGTTGGACTGGAGACCGCATGGTACCAGAAGTCCCAGACGCCCAAAAATAACATGGGCCGAACGCTGGATTCGAAAATAAAAGCTTCTGGCGAAAGCTGTAGGTAAATAAAAGCGATTGCGAAAAACAGAGCAAGCGGGAGAAAGCTGTAGAGGCCCTTTGCTCCAACTAGGAACCTAATCTAGGACACTAACCAATCTCTAATGGTTGCAAATAAGCACTATGAAGGCTTGACTAAGGTTATGCCGACCTTTAAGGAAAAAGATCAGGTGATCAATGATCGAATTATTTTCACATTGCTTAAACTATATTCCTATGTTTATACACTCCAAAATTTCGAATATAACAAAAACTTTCCAATAAGCCGAAACTCTACAAGTATACATATTTCAGTGCATCTACTAGTTAGTAAACTTATGGATTGCTCAGATTCCTTTTGAAGCCATCTACTTATCTTTGCTGCACACCACATAAACTGCATTTTACATTTGCATAATCGCTGTCAACTTAAGCAACAACAAGACCTCAACCAAAACATGTAAAACACTTCTCACGGCCCACAAGCATTGGTTTGCCCTGGCAAAATCCAAGTGCGGGGCATTCATGCAATTGACACACATCATTTCACGCACTGACGCCTTTCAATAAACGAAATTTATCACAGACCCAGCATCGTTCCGAGGCCAGTATGCGGCACGGCACTCTATTTAAAATCCTTGCCACAACATATTGAGCGACACGGGACAAAAGAGATACAAGTGTAATCAGTCAAGCGTTGTGTCAGCTACCAATGACATCATCATCAACATCGTCGTTGTCGTCCTTGCCTTCACCATGAGCAACCACAAAATCTGCATATCAAAAAAAAAAAAAAGAAATTCCCAAAAATAAAAGTCCCCCCACTGCTTGCTACGAATTTCTGTGGCACGGCATTGACAAAAGGGTTGCTGATTAGAGTCGAGTCGAGTCGAGTCCTTCACGGTTTGTGGCATCTGAATGCCGGCGCAACGTTTATCAAGTTATCATCATCAACAACCACACGCAGCAAGGTGGTTAAGCACTCCAACAACTCGCCAAGGAATGCGAATTGCAAGGATAAATTATCTACACTAATTCCAACACGTCATGTTTGGTAGGACTTGATAAATCTCAGCGTACTCTGAGCTCGCAGTACTACTCTGTTGATGTTTTTAATTAATTTTTATTAAAGGGGCTTGGAAGGGATTTTAAATATATCTCTCACCCTAAGTTGCGTGGGCTTTTGAGTTAAATTTTTGTGATATTTTTAACATTTCGAGGTGTTAATTTTCTGATACGCATAAATTTGCCTAAAGTTGGCTAATATTGGGGAAATGTTTATTGAATATGTCAGAGAATGTGGCTTTTAATTAAAATGAATGCAAAATGCATTGCACTTATTTGAGTTAGAAAGTAAAGCAATTATAGTATTCATTAAAACAGGAACACCAATCGAATCTTACATTGGGTAGAGTTTTTGCAACGGCACCAACCGATACCAATTTTAGTAAATATAAATATTTATTATATACATAAAAATATTCGGTTCTTAAAAATGGCATATTTCGGTGAATATGGACGAAGATAAATGAAGCCATCCACTTCTTAGGTCGATCTTTTCGATTTTCATGATTTTTACATATGTGAGGTGCATGTTCAGATAATTTATCGAGTTATCGACAACTACGTAGCCGGGAATAATTTTCTTTGACAAAAAAAAAGCCTGCTGTACAAGCACGTGTTTAAAGTACAACTTTTTACGCCCCACTCATTTATCTAAGCTGCTTTTATTTCTTTCCAAAGAATTTTTTTTCGTTTCGCCATCTTAACATTACTTTGGTGTCCAAAACCGTAGGGCCTTCACCCCCTCCCTTCAGTCTTCATCGGAAGTACCACTTTCGAAAGTCATAATGCCGTCTAAAAAGTTGTACTTCAAATAATTTTCGATAATTGAACTTTCAAATTTACCCTTTTCGGTTTTAATCTATATAATAATAGCTTTTTTTCGTGTAACATCTTCTTTGAATAAATTTCCTTTAATAAAACATGATTTGTTAAGCTTTTTTTCTTACAAACTCATTTCCATTAAACTGTAGTAAAAATTAAATTTTGCTATTTGTTCAAAGTGTATATGATCACATATGCATCATGGATTTTATATATATAAAATTATTGAAAACAATTTATACTCAATGTCACTGAATTTCTCCTCTCCTTCAAAAATAGTGAAAAGTGGGGCAAACCCGACAGTGTGGGTAAACCCAACCTCACACCGTTATTCAAAAACGGCAATACTGAACGAGCTCATATTACTGTTGTCGTGTAGAGCAGGGGTGTCCAAACGCTGCTTATGGAAGTGCAAAAACCAATACATATAAAGAAAAACACTAACACATTTAAAGTTAACAGTTATTACGGTTTATTGTGTGCACTGAAAAAAATTGTATGTACATTCTTATAAGAGTGGCAAAATATAATGAAAAAAAGCTATGGTACATATATTTATAAAGAACCTAAAAATTGGTCAATATCAATATTTATTTAAGGTAATGATAGTTTTAATAATGCCTCTAAATGTTCGTTTGTTAATCGACTTCTCAATTTTTTTTAAATTAATTTTAAACTTGAAAACGCACATTCAAATTCGCAAGGGATTTCCCGAAAATTATCTATTTACCACCGGATTTTACAAAAAATATATATTTTACTCATATTTTTTACCGATCGCCATCTTCTGTCTGTTATATACATTGCATAAATCTAGTATACCCTTTGTACCTAAAGGTACAAGGTCATAACTACTTTTTGCTTGCAGGCAATGCCTTAAAAGTCCCATATAACAAGTTTATCAAAAAAATAGCAAAAGAATCTAATACCGATTTTTTCGAGTGCATGCTCAAACGAAAAACATTAACAAAACTATATTGAAAATCTGTGGGCCAACAACAAATATACGCAAGGGCTGTTTTTGTGCTCACGAGATCAGAGAGCAAAGAGAGTAAGTGAGAGAACGCGCGAAATTGTTTTTGTAATTTGCATTGGCATTGGGTGATATGCAGTTAGGGCCGTGCATGTACACGCGCATTGCTGCCTATGCCTAAGAGCCATTACAAAAACAAAAAGAGCCAGATGAGCAATGGGCCTGGACACCCCTGGTGTAGAGCATTAAAAATTACCTAAATGGTAGCACGACAGTTGACTGTCAGTAGACACTTCTTATTTTTATGTCCTGTTACTCCTAGTGGAGCATAGGGACCATTTAGATGATAAAAAAAACAAGACGTACGTCATGGACAAAATTGAGAGGACAGCATTTCAAAAAATATACAACCCTTAGTTAAACCGATCTGTTTATATTTTATGCTCCAATATTGGAGCTGTTTATTAGAATGCAATGTGAACTACGATTTTTTGGAATCACTTGTTTGAGCATGTTCGCTCTTGTTGATTTTTTGGTCCGATAGTCCCAAAACGGCATTTTTGAGCTGGACAAAATTGAGAGGACAGTGCGTTTATTTTAAATGTTTGGACATTGTTGCTCTTTTTTTCGGTTCGTTTGCGCTTGCTATTCGCGGGTACCGTTATTTTTTTTCATAAACGACTTATTTTTAGCATACAATTTGTTCCTAGAGTCAGTTTACGCATAAAATTAGTCGCGATGGGTGGTCGAAAAGAAGTGCCTTTAAAAATGCGACAATTAATTGTTCAAAATCGCCAAAACGGATTGAGTTTACGCAAAATCGCAGAAAAATACTCGGTGTCGAAAACTTGCGTAGAAAAAATGTGGAAAAAATATACAGAATCACTTAAAACTTAGTAATTTGACAGCCGCGGTCGCAAGCGTGCTACAACCATCCGCGAAGATACGCTTATTGTTCGCCAAATCAAGCTAAAATCGAATACTTTGAGCTCGGAAATCAAGGAGCAACTCAATTTAGATGTTTCTACCAAAACAATTCGCCGTAGATTGCATGAAAAAGGCTTCACTAGCCGGGTGTCTATCAAAAAACCACTCATATCACCGAAGAACAAAAAGAAGCGATTGGAATTTGCCAAAAAATACATCGACAAGCCATTGTCCTTTTAGAAAACGGTTGTTTGGAGCGATGAGAGCAAATTTTAGCTCTTTGGTATGAAGGAACGTCGAAAGGTGTGGAGAAAAGTACGCTTCACCGTTGTTAGACAAACACACAACGAAAACCGTGAAATTCGGCGGCGGCTCCATCATGGTCTGGGGTTGTTTTTCATGGTCTGGTGTCGGCAACTTGCATAAAATAAATGGAATAATGGACGCTCCACTTTATATTCGAATTCTTGAAGCAAAATCTTACTGAATCGGTGGAAAAAATGGGCATTGGCGATCAATTTATATTCCAGCATGACAACGACCCTAAGTATACAGCCGGTATAGTAAAGCGATACTTAGAAAGAATTTCAGTCAATGTGCTCGAATGGCCAGCCCAAAGCCCTGATTTGAATCCAATTGAAAATTTATGGGCCGCCCTTGACTCCAAAGTACCCCCTAGTCGTCGCACAAACAGAGAAACGTTCTTCGCAAATCTTCGAACTGCCTGGGATGAACTTCAGCCAGATTTGTTGAACAAATTGGTCGAAAGTATGCAGCGGCGACTTTCTGCTGTCATAAAGGTACGCGGTGGAAGCACAAAATACTAGAAATACTTAAATATGAGACATTCCATGTTTTTGTATAACAAAAATGTGTAGTGTCCTCTCAATTTTGTCCAGCCAAAAATGGCCGCATTTCAGAAAAAACCAAAAAAAAATCATCATATGCCAAAATATTTAACCATTTTCTTTTTAAAGCGTTTACTAACATTATTTTGCAATAAATAATTCCAACAATAAGACAAAATAATACAAATCGAACAAAATACTAAGCATTTAGTTTTCTTATTGAACCTGTCCTCTCAATTTTGTCCATGGCTGTATATTTTTATGATTTTTAATTTAATTTTTGGGTATATTTGATTACACTTTTTTTCTTGTTTGGTTGAAATTTCGTATAATTCTTTTTATTTGCGTCGTCATGAAAAATGCCACAGTGGGGCACATGCGACCTCTCAACGGTAAGGCCAACCACACGTTCAGCTCGAACCAAAAATACGCCAGCAAGCTATTTGGACAGCAAATCGAACAACTCTAATTAGTTACTTAGCTTATCAATCCTATCATCCTTTATTGACATTCATTCAACTTTCATTTTGATGAATACAATAAAAAAATACATTCAGTTTTGTTAAACAACAGCATGCGCTTTTAATTTATTATCGAAAAACCATTAAATTTATATCAAATCTGTGCGAAATCAGCCAAAAAAATTGACGGTCGGGCTTACCCCACCATTTTTGAAAATGACAAAAATTTACTTTTTTGAAAAATAGGCATATCCCAAAAATTAATAATGGTCCGAAAAAAAAAGTAGTTCTAGAAACTTGCGGCAAAGCGTCAGCCTTAATTTGGTATATCGGACGAGTTGATCCGACGTCCAATAAGCATTTGATAGCCAAACAAAATTACAATGTTGGATTTGCCCCACCTTAGCCTACACATAAAGTTTACATGATTTAATTGCTAAAGCAAATACTCGTAAGTTTAGAAAGTATTAAAAGATACCAAGAAAACAGTTTACAAATAGCTTTGAAGTTCAGCCTAAAAATGTTAATTTTTGTTGTTTAAAAACATTATCATGATTTTGAAATTAACTCTCTGTTTAGGAACACAGGATTCCTTTCAATAAAGTTATAATAATAGTTTCAAAGTCTAACCATAAAACTGCTGTTAGTACAGAGTTGATTTCAAGCACATACATGGTCTCAAAAAAATTACTAATTATGCTTAAAAGCTTAGAGCTAAAATGCGCTACTGACTTCTCCTCAATCAAACGCAGTCAATCAGCTGCAATGCATTGATATTATAAACTTATTACAACACTGCTCAGCAGGTAAGTTGATCAACAGCGCATAACTATCATAGCCATGCCCAAGATGTTTTCATCATAAGCTGGCTTCACTTATTTACAGCATTCCTTGTTTTTTTTTTTTTGTATCCCCTTGGCCCGCCTGCCGGCACATTCACAAAATATATTTCATTCACAACATGCCACGTTTGCCTCATTAAATCATCACTCAGAAACTATCAGTGTTCCATGCTTAGCCTGGTCTGTGGCAGACTTGGGTAGGGGCAACAGCTGCCGCTGCCGCCGCTGCTGCTGCTGCTACTGGTTGATATCGTATTCATGTAAAAATCAATTGGATTGCTAGCCGGCAGAAAAATGCAAGTTAAAACAAGCGTGCAACAGATTCGAACAAAACGAAATTAATTATGAATCAGAGAACAATGTAATTACATGAAATCCGATCGATGAACATGGCCAGTGGCACAGAAGCCACAACAACAACAAAAAACCAAATGATGGAAAAATGCAATTGACATTTTTACAACGTTTGTCGTTGTTGCCATATTGTTGATGTTGGGATTGTTCTGATTGTTGACAGAATCAAACAGCAGGGAAAGTTGGCAAAATAAGTAACATGACAAATATCTGTGACAAACGAAACGATTGCAAGGCTCAACTTGCAACACGCAGCTTGAGTTCCTACATAGCGTTAACACGCAGATCATACCAAGTGATCGCAGTTCGGAAACACGTTTGCGCACGCGTGAATGCCACTGAGCCAGCGGGAATTGTTTGCTGGCGCTAAACGGACTGTTGTGGTTTTAGAAGTAACTTGACTGTTGCACTAATAGTTGAAGATAAATAACACAGCAGGAGCCCAAAAGTTAAGCAAAATAACTTTAAGCATGGGCAGCTTTAAAATTGAAATAGTAGGAGCAAGAAGTGAAGCAGCACACACACTTGAAACACATTTCCAATTTTAAAAATAAAAAAGAAGCTAGCTGAGCTCCGCCTTTTTCTCATTAGATGCGCGAGGCACATAAAAAACGCCTTTGCATAGCCAAACAGGCAATAAAAGTAAAGCTTGAGTACAAAAAAAAAAAATGTTAGCAAAAATGTTGAAAAAACTTTACTTAAGTCGCTTTAAGGTAATATATTTGAAATTATGTTTTAATAAAACTAAAATTGCATAAAGTTTGGCTTAAAGTTTTGCTTAATATTTTTTGTGCAATCTTTTTTTTTATAATGCTCGATTTTCTTTGATTTGATTTTTATTTTTTTGCGCTGTGAACTGCGCATGGAAAGTTTTTGGTGCTTCACATTGGAGCTCCTCCTATTTTCAACGCGCGAATGGCAGCACACACTACAATCACGCACACACACACACACAGCTAGCCGCCGAGCGAAAGCTCAGGCAAACACACTCTCACACAGACACACACACACACACACAAAACGGAAGCTAGGCGCTCGTTACACATACGTAAAAGAACGACTATTTTCGTAGCATACTTTTAGGTGGTGGCTGCATCTTGGCATGTAGTACATAAAGCCAAAGTCGCTGCCTCTACAGCTATGTGCATATATACTTATATGTATGTATATATATGCCTTTATTTATTTACTTAACTGTCATTGCAGCTTTGTAGACTGCATGCCCGCCCCACCTCTTTGTAAACTCCTGGCCAACGTATATTTCAATTTGTCTGCAGCTGAAATTGCTTTTTTGTGCATTTTGTCAAATGAATTTTATACGTTTTCCACAGGACTTATTTGGAATTTGTTTGCTGCGTTCTCTCTTCCTCTAGATTTTTTTATATTTTTTTTTTATTTTCGTTGATTTATACGCATTATGCTGCTAGAAAAAAAAAGTACATACATACATACATATATATTTATGTGTTTGGCACTAAAATTCTTATCTCGTCGTCAACTAATTTTGTGATTGCATGAAGCCCTTGGCTGTCGACAGAGCGTTGAATTTAAATTGGATTTTTGCGCACATTAAAATGCATTTGTATTTTGTTAGTTATGAATGCATATGAGTAAGCCATACAACTTGATGCCAAGGCTTTTAAATACCAAAGGATGGCATCTGTGCATGTAGCCATGTTATGCCCAACAACTACACTAAATGTTTACGTTTCCTGAGCGTCAGCAAACATTTCAAATATTTAGAAATGTTTCCATTTCGGAAATAATTGCTGACATGCCAAGCAAACGAAAACATACAAAAAAAACTCTACCAAGCTGTAGCTCACTGAAATGTTTTTGCTTGCTGGAAAATTAGGTAAAAAAAATGTCTCAAAAGGATTATGCTAAAGTGCCGAAATGCATATACTCTTAAGCTGCCTATGAAGCAACATTTGGACAAAAAAATCAACTAGATGTTTGAGCCCAAGTGGAATTTCAAATGGACTTTTACAAACTGAACAACAGCGGAAAGGCACAAGGTACAGTAGCTCCCTAAGAACAAGAAGCTTTTAAAAAAATCCTTTTTCTTCTTAAAGTTTTTTCCGAGAGTGCGCTATTTTTCATTTTGATTGATTATCACAAAATGCTTTCATTTGCAAAATTGGACAAGGAATTTTGGGCTTGAGGCCCGACGTAGCTTTATCATCGATGTACAATGGCTTATATACATCGATTTTTTTTTATATAAAAATCATAACTTTTAACGCACACAAAAAATATTTTAATAATTCAAAATGGTTATTATAGATTTAATGTCAATAGAATTTTCTAAGAGAAATTAACTATCGTTCTCTATAAGTTCCGATTTTAATTAAGTAGTTCATATTTTTGAAGAAATATCGAACGACGGGAATGCTAATTTTCACTTATATTGATAATATATTTCAAAGTTTTATTAAAAGTACGTTAAAGAAGTTAAAGAAGAGGTCCTTTGCTCCAGCTAGGAACCTAATATACGACACTAACTAAAGAAGTTTAATAGTTACTATCAATCCGCGAACTGCCTTCTCATCGATGACCAGAATCTGGCGAGCGCACAATATAAACACCAAAACAAAGCTCCACATTTTTAAATGCAACGTACTTTCAGTGCTCCTTTACGGCTGCACCACATGGAGCACAACACAAACAACACGCAGAAAACTACAAGCGTTCGTCAATAGATGCCTCAAGCGGATCTTGAGAATTTTTTGGCCCACTTGGGTTACAAACGAGCAGCTACTTAATCTAGCTGAAATCCACCCGATCGAGCTAGAAATCCGAAAAAGGAAATGGTCATGGATTGGCCACACTCTAAGACGGCCAGCCCAAGACATTGGAAGAGCAGCACTCGAGTGGAATCCGCAAGGCCATCGACGCCCCGGAAGACCACGAATCACCTGGATAAGAATGGTCCGAAATGAAGGAGCTGGTCAACATATGACATGGAACCAGCTCAAACTATTGGCAAAAGACAGAAGTAGATGGAGAGAATTTGTTGACGCCCTATGCTCTTGTTGAGCTTTCATATAGCATAATCATGTTTTTATATTGTATGAATAAAGGAATATATATCAATCCTTACCAGCTAGCACCGAAGGAGAACAGTTAAGGTTTACAATAAAAAGATGTAACAGTCAATAAGGACCTGCAGTTATAGCATCAAAGATTTCCAGAGCGAATCATTTCGCTAAATTCCACTAGATCAGGTGCTTTAAAGCCGTCTGATTTCTTTCTTTGGGATTTTTCTTAGTTCTATGAGTAAGAAACATAAAACAAACAATTCCAGAACTTAAGGCCAAGAACCATCGCGTCCTAGTTAAGGTAGAAACAAATCTTTGTCAAAATGTCATTAAAATCTTTATGAAAAGACTAAGGTCCAGCGTGTTCCATTTGCCGGATATTCCATGCATAATCGGAGCAATATTGCAAAAAACCTTTAATTTTTAAACTAAATTGTGCACTCCTATTGGGAGACCCTCTATATTAAGTTTAAATTGATGAAACTAAAATTCCCTGCAAAATTGTTTTTACATCAACTAACTTTTTTCACTAACTTTTTGATTTATTTTAATCAGCTGGCTGTAAAATTCTTGTTGATTATTGATATGCAACTTATAGGTTTCTACATTCTACCGTGCTACGGAAAACAAAAAAATCAAAACGAATAATTTTCTTCGAATTCGATTTTGCGAATTTGAAATTTTTGCTGCCGCCAATTAATGGTATTTGCCTTGCTCATTGTTTTCCGGAGCACGCAAAAACGAATCCGAATAAAATTGATCGATTTGTTTTTTGCGTTTTCGGGAGCACGGCTAAGTATATTTGTTTTGTTTTAATTGAAAATAAAATAACGCATAGGCATATCTTGATCTTTATATAAGCACACAAAGGCTTAAGGTTTAAGTGGCTTGTTTTTAACCAGCGTAAAGTTTTCAAACGCGCTTCCATAGCCCATTGTATGCCTCTAATTTGTGGCAAGCTTTGCGACAAAACCTTAATGCTATTCACTACGCTGAGTGTATCATAAAAAGAATAAGCCCAACTAGGTGGCCATAATATAGAACATGGCTAATTCTTGCATGACAATTTCACATTCATAACCCTTTTGCCAGACCAGAACAGACCCGGCTAAGCCAAGGCAGTCTTCCGACTCATAATTTTGCAACTTGTTATTTTTGCTGCCGCGGCATGCTCATTTTTTCACGTCAGTTTGATGGCATTTCCACGGCGGTTTTTATATATTGTATATTTTTTTGTGTAGTTGCGATTGTGCTTTTTAACGCTGTTAATTGTTAAATTTTATGGTCTGGCAATTGTCAGATAAAAAAGATATATATAGAAAAAGCAATAGAGCTGCTAGAGATAAAGAAATTAAAGTGCAAACCGAGTAAGAGACCATAAAAACAATTTAGTAAGCAATAAAAAATAAAATAGCAAAATCTTCAAATTGAATTTCAAAGATACATGTAGCTACTTATAGCATTTTATTGATGTCTATAGGCAGTAGTGTGAGAGCCTGTTCATAAACAGAGAGAGAGGGAACTTCAAAGCCCAAAGCAACAACCATTAAAGGCGTTCATTTTTTTTTTTTTTATACCCCACTCTAACCCGACAACCCTTTCATGCACTTGTACAATTTAAACAAACGCTTAGAGTGGGGAAGTGTGGCAGAGTGGGCTGGCAGAGCGCACACAGTGCGTTTCAATTTTAAAGTAAATATTTGCCTCCAGGGTGCTTTTGATATTTATTAGCTAGGCTGGGAAACTGAGAAACTGGTCAGCACTGACAATGAGTAGTGGACACTAGCGGGGTACTACGGTCACTGCCAGCGGCAAAGCAATTTGGGACAACTAATAGCTTGGTCCATAAATTTCCGACTTTATAGCACTATCTGGCGCTACATAAGCTGCCAATTGGCGAATTATGTTCAAATTTAAACAAATTACGTTTAATAGCTAAATATGCCTGGAAAATGCAAATTTCTCTATGTCCCTAGACAAACCCACTGACATTTGACAAATGAACAAATGACAGCAGACGACATTAAGCAATTAACTCGTTGAGTTGGCCTTCAAAATACTCATTCCTACGGGAATCTTTTACAATACAGTTCAGTTTGTGGCATTTGTAATTCAAGCAAATGCAACTTAACATATTGTTAACGTGGGTCCAAAACATGCGCGGCTTTGCAACTCTTGGCCAATGTCTTAAAGGATTTCTATGTCCTTGGTTGATGATGCCAACACAAAAAAAAAAGGAGATGCCAAATGCTACTAGCTGGCTCTTCAATGACATGCTAATGTATGCAGATCTCCGCTTTTGTCATGTCAAAGCAGGCAAATCGCAACGATTTTGGGCACAACCGAAAATCTTCTAACCAACTCGTTGCCGTTGACATCGACTGGCTTTTGTATATGGCTTGTACCTCTTTCCTATATGTGTACAGTATATTTGGTTAAATCTGCGCGCATGTGTGTGTGTGTGTGTGTGGTAAATAAAAAATGCAAAATAAATGCGTAAATCTCTAACCAAAAAGCGTAACCGAGTCAGAGTTGGGACCGTAAATGTGTCTGCAAAGTTTTTGCAGGTGCCATGTCTTTGTATATGCTCTATGTAACTGCGTGTGTTTGGCCAATTTTCGGTTTCAATCCGAAGGACTCTATGCAACAGACAGTTCATCAACTTGACTTGTGATTTCCGGTTTTCTTTTCATTCTTTACAGTCAGAGCTTGCTTTAAAAGCGGATTAGGCAATGCACCGCCCACGACTTTGATGGCAGTTAAGCTCAGGCATGCATGACTGATAGTTATCATGGACTTAAGTTACCTGCTACAGTAAATTTAAAAGCTTCGCTCTCTCGAAAGCAACTGAAGAGGCACTACAGAAAGTGAAAACTAAATTAACTATTTTTAAGTTCACGATCGTACTGAAGTGTCTCTAATCTTACAAGCAGAAAATGAAGTCGTTTCTTATTGCCAGCTGAACTGGATCCTTAAAGCTTATAAAAGCTGCCATTGAAAGACAGAGTTGCTCATTTACGAAACAAATTGAATAATTAGAAGGTCATGCAATTCGCAGGTATGTTATTTGTACCGCGCTGAAAAAGTGTGCACTGCTTCAATTTTTGTTTGAAAGCTATATGAAATAGTGAACCAAAATTGATCAAACTCAGAAAATTACAAAAAAATTTTTTTAATTTTTAAAGTATTGCATTTGTGTGAAGTTTGACCAAAATTGGTCCACTATTTCATAAAGCTACCATACAAAAATTGAACCAGTACCGCCATATTTTCTGAGCAGCCAAACAAACTCGCATACTTCTTTGCTGCATGGTATAGGAAAATATCAAATGTTGCTAGAATTGTTCTCAACAAATTAAAGGCTGATAAGGGCTATCGGCCATAGGGCACACCAAACATTTATTTTTTGTGGATGCATCGGCTTATTTTTATAATTATGTGGATTCTCGTTGTCCCAATTGTTTCAAGGTTGTTTCATTTTGTCGCTTATGGTATTATTGAGTTATGGATTGATGAGGGACATTCCTTCCTGTAATTCTGCGTCGCTCGTGAAGTAAAAATATATAGAGGGTTCTAATGAGGCACGGTTTAGCACAACTTTGGGCTTTTACAACAGTTTAAATATCGTCTCCCTTGCAATAGTAGGTTTCAGTGAAAACTTGCTGTTATACTTTTAAAAAATTAAATTTAAATTTACTTGTGTCTGAAGACAGATGACAGTTAAAAAAAAAAAAAAAATATCGTCTCCCTAGAGCTCTTTTATCCATCTTTTGATGGACCCATCATGCTGGCGTCTCTTTTTTTTTGTGACGGTGGAAATATAGGGTGGGTCATCTGTTGGTTTGTTTGTTATTTGCATTTTATTCGTAAAATACCAAAATGCAAATTTAAAACTACCGATTTATTTATGAAAAACAATATCGACCAACTGGCCACCGCGACTGGATGCAAACTTTGTAATTTTCGATGACTTTTTTATTGACGAAAACTCATCTGGCTGTTCCCCTATTCATTGAACGAATAAGCGACGCTTATAATGGTCCGTGGGCATCAATTGTTGCCTCAACTATGTTTTTTTCATAAAAATAAATAATATTAATAATATTAATATTAATATTAAATAATATTAATAATTAATAAAGCTAGGAAAACCAAACAGTGGGATGAGTACAAGGCTGCTCTCACTGATTACAACAAGGACATTAGAAATTCTAAAAGGGAAACCTGGAAGAACTTCTGCAATAGTATCCAAAACCTAACAGACTAGACTTCAACGAGTCATGGCCAAAGAGTCCTCAAACGGGGTAGGTCTGTTGAGCAGGAGTGATGGCTCCTTCACCTCAGACCGTAAGGAAACATTGGAGCTCCTTCTCGAAACACACTTTCCAGGCTCTTCAATCTGCAATGGAGATGCCCAACTCTCAGATTGGATTGAGCCAAACTTCCGAGGGGCTGCCAGGAAGTCAGATGGGCAATTTGCTCCTTTGAACCTTTCAAGGCACCTGGTGGTGACGGAATTTTTCCAGCACTTCTCCAGAAATGTCTGGATTTCATTCTGAACCCACTGATTTGTCTGTTTAGAGCAAGCTTTGACTGGGGATACATACCTCACTCTTGGAGGAGAGTTCGGGTGGTTTTCATCCCTAAATCTGGCAATAGGCCAATACATAAGCCCAAGTCATACAGACCAATCAGTCTAACATCATTTCTTCTGAAAACAGTAGAGAGGCTTCTCGACCTGCATATTAGAAACAAACTGCAAGTCACGACCCCGTTGCAGTTTGCTTATTCCAAGGGGAAGTCAACAGAGGTTGCCTTACACCACCTAGTCAGAAGGATTGAAAGCGCTTTTGACTCCAAGAACATAGCTTTGTGCGCCTTCCTGGATGTCGAAGGATCTTTCGACAACACTGAATTTGGTTCTATCTCTAGAGCGCTGGCATGTAGAAACATAGAACCACACGTGATCGCATGGATCGAATCCATGCTCCGACAGAGGGACATAGAGATGATGGTGTCTAAGCGAAGGGCTTAACATCAACCCCTAGAAAGCTGTGATTGTTCCCTTCACGAAGAGATACAACATTAGGCTTCGAAACCCCGTTATAAATAACACTGAGGTGGAGTTTTCAGAACAGGTCAAATATCTAGGTGTGGTCCTAAACAAGCGACTCAACTGGAACTCCCACTTAGAACAAGTGCTCTCCAAAGCTACTCGAGCCATGTGGGCTTGTAGAAAACTCTTTGGCAACACTTGGGGCTTCAGCCCAAATATTATAGAATGGATATACCGTATGATGGTACGGCCTATCGTCACATATGCAGCCCTTGTGTGGTGGCCCAAGACGCAGCAAAATGTGGCCATTAAGAAGTGCAGCAAGCTTCAAAGATTATCTCTCTCGGGAGCTATGCGTACCTGTCCAACAGCTGTCATGGAGTCGGTCCTTGGACTTACACCACTGCACATTTCATCCAAAAGTCAGCCATGCAGAGTCTACTGCATATCCAGATCACATCTGGTCTCTTAGCAAGCGACACTGGTCATGCCGCACTTATATATTCCCTTCCTGACGTATCCATCTGCTCTAGATCAGATCTTATGATCACGGAACTATTTCATAACAAGAAATTTAGATCTCTTCTCCCAAGTCGGGAGACTTGGGCTGATGGCAGCACCTGTGGAAACCTCCGGTGGCAACATTGGTTCACGGATGGGTCCAAAACTGAGCAGGGTTAAGGTGCTGGAGTCGTTGGGCCCAACACCAGAATCTCTAGTGCAATGGGCATCTGGCCCAGCATCTTTCAAGCAGAGATTCATGCCATAGAGATCTGCGCTCATAGTATCCTTAGTAAGGGAACTAGGGGAGCAATAATCTGTATCTACTCAGATAGCCAAGCTGCTATTAGGGCACTATCATCATGGAGCATCTCCTCCAGGATGGTCAAAGAATGCTATAATTACCTGTTGGGTACCTGGACACTTAGGAGTGGATGGTAAAACGATCGCTGACGATCTAGCACGACAGGGTGCCTCCACCCTGACCACTGCCCCTGCGCCCTTCTGTGGTATTGGTTGGTCCACAATCAAAACTATGGTAAACAAATGGGCTGCAGGAGAACATAGGAGATACTGGTTCTCCTTACCGGGGTTGCGTCAAGCAAAAGCGCTTATCAAACCCCTGGATATGATCAAGACAAAAGGTCTTGGCAGAGAGGACTTAAAACTCCTGGTACAGAAAATTGGCCTATCGGACTCTTCAGAGTGCAGACTCTGTCTCGAGGACGATGAAACCACCAGACATATTCTTTGTGACTGCCCAGCGCTGGTATGGGACAGAGCCTGTCACTTGGGAAAGGAACGGATTAGTCCCTTCCATCTTAGGTCAATAACAACAAAAGACCTACTGCTATTCATGCGGAAAGCGGAAAGTCTTTTGCTTTAATTTATGGGTATGGTACAAAAGATCTTCTGGTCGCAGTGCCCCACCTCTTTGTGAGGAACCCATAGGGGGAAAAAAAAAAAAAAAAAAAAAAATGTTTTTTCATAGTAAACCTGTACCACTTTTACGCGTTGTTCGCTTGTTAAACAATCCCTGACTAAAATTGAGTACTTTTGAACTTGTCGTATGTCGAAGAGTGTTCACTTTGGACGAGTATGTTCCGAATTTTGAGTGTTTAACAACCTTACCAACAGATTGCCCTCCCTATGCTAAAAATAGCAAATGTTCTACTTAAGGCAGAGTTAGCTTTGTATAACTGAATTGATAATTAAAAAAAAATTATATAAAAACAAATAATATTGAATCGGCTTAGACACTATGTCTACTATGAGACTAATAAGTTAATGGTTATTTTTTATTGTTATCGTAGAAATATAAATCTTATGGTCTTATAGGATAACGCCGATTTTTAGCTTGTCATTATCGCAATATAAGTTATTACAAATGTGTGAGTTATTAATAATATTGAATCGAAATAGTTAGCGCATACTTTGGCTCACACGCAAAAAAAAAGTGAAAACTTATTTTCGCATAAATTCATCTGGCCTATAAAAGTATTGCCAGTACATTGTAATTCCCAGCTATTGATCTTGAAATTGCTCTATATTTCAAGTACATTTAAGTTCGCATCCAAATATTCTTCAAAGCTATGCATGAGCACAAACATTCAGCTGAAAAAAAATTCTAAAATAGTAGGCACTTAACGTTGCGCGTTTTCATGCTATTGAACAGCTGCCACACTTTGTTTGGATTTCACACATTCACCTTGTTGTGGAACAGTGGCTTCCATCACTTATCCAGTGGAGGAGGGTAGTCAAGTGCCAAAGGTGTGCCAAAAATCCACCACTTGTAAACTTTGCATTTAGATCTCTCATCCATATAGTAGAATGCGGCAGCAGTGAAAACAATTTTCGACAGCAAAAAAAATAAAGCGAAAATGTTTTAACGCATCGACGCATAATGACAACAAACAAATCGCTTCATTTAACAAATAATAGCTGCCAGCAACAACATAAAAAATAAAATAAAAAAAAAAAACAACAGAGCTGCAGGCAACAAAAAATAAGCCATTTACGGTACAAAGAATTTTCAAACTGAAAAAATAATCGCTTATTGAACACGTCTTTGGCATTGGTAAACAAATACAGCCTGCAGTTAAATCTTAAGCCAAGTAGCACTTGTTACAACCAAAGCAGGAAGTGGCGTTTTGCGTATCGAGCAATTAGTAATGAAAACGGAAGTAAAGGTGAGCAGCTCATTGAACAGTTCCCAACATCCAGTTGGTACGCCATGGTCTATTAATTATGTACATCTATTTGTTGCAGGAGAGAGATAGAGCAGCTGGAGTTGGAGTTAACGCATGAATATTTTGCTGCATATTTTTCAACGATTGGTGGATACTACTTGTAGGCAATTACTGACATGGCAGGCAACAGAAGCCACATGTAATTATCATGATAATAATAACAATTCGCATGTAACGAATGGCTATACAACACGCAGTAAAAAATTTATATTCAGAAAACAAGCATTACGACAAAAAGAATTTTCAGAAACCGGAAAGCTCGGTCTAAAATAATTATAATAAAATATATTCTTTTCCTGAAGTATAAAAAATGTTAGCTCTTTAATTAAATTAAAAAATTTTTTTATTGATAGACTTGAATCTCACGTCAACTAAGCCTGCTACCAGTTTACAAAATTAACAAATTAACTCGGCTGAAGTCTTTTTAGCCATTCAACAGTTTGTTTAGATCATTCTACTACTACTATCACTACTACTTACTATCATTAAATATTTCAGAGCTTAGGGGAACTAGTTAATGTAGGTATATTGATTGTCTCTTGTAAGGAACATATTATAAATATACAGCCGTGCTCCGGAAAACGAATCCGAACATTTTATTCTGATTCGTTTTGAAACCGAATATTTGTCGCTCCCGATTTCAACAAAACAAATTTTTATGTGGTTTGAAACCAAATGTTTTGTTGCAGCAGGAATTAAAACGAATTGGCAACATATATTGGTGTATGCATAATTCCGTAGCGAAAATGTAATAATTCCTTTTGGTTCCCTAATTCGGGCCGCTTCTGATCGAGTGCTTGCTTTAATTCTTCCAATTGTGAGCAGTACTTTGTAGAATCAATCTTTTCGTTAAGTGGCAGCAACTCATAAAAGACGACTCCCCTATAATCTTCGAGATCGAAATCTCCGGAATGAAATATCGCAAACCACTTCCGGCACACACTTTCGCTTACAGCAATCCATTAATGTATTAACCATTAACACTTTATACGTAAAAAGCAAAAACGATTCCGAATAAAATTGTTGGTTTGGTTTTTTTTTGTTTTGCGGAGCATGGCCTATATTGGGGTATTCACTCTTGCTATTGAATTGAGGAGTTGCAAGATTGCGCAAAAAATTAGCTGACTATAGCAAGAGTTGTTGAGTTTGTGCTTCCTGTTTCCAGATTTTGTTTACAAACATTTTTTTTTAATTTTAAAGTTGGCGTCTGAACTTCGCCACTTAAAAGTAATAATTAATCTATCTAATTTAGTTAACGAAACGCACAAGATTCACTTTTATAATTCATTTAAATTTAAAAATTGAATTGTTTTTAGCAACACTTTCTGCCCAACTTTAAAATTCAGCCTTGTTGTTGTAAAAGTGTTCAACTTTTCTACTCCTTAACTTAACAGCAACAGTGAATACCCTCAATAATGAAAACGGCAAATGTTAACATTTTTTTAAGGCTTTCCACTTGTTTTTCGCGACATAATAAGGGGTCCAAATCCAAAGTTTAGTTGCTCTAGTTTATATCAGCTCTTAGTACAGGAGACCAGATAGGCACGTATATATCGACTTCTCTAGTAACCCTGAGCAGACAGTGAATATCCTTATTAATAAAAATGGTAAATTTTTAAAATCCAAAGTTTAGTTGCTCTAGTTAAAGTAAGTTTTGGGAAATTCCGAAGTCTACGTCTTTAATTTGCTTACGTTTTCGTAAAACAAAATTTTAGTCAGTCGGAGCAATGCCCGAAAATGAGACACCATGCATTTTTTTTAAGATAAAAAGTGTCCCTAAGTTTTTCATTGAAGATTGCTTTAAAGAAAAATTGTATAAGTGGATTGGGAGGTAATGGGTGGTTTTGTTTAAAAGTAAAAGCTTCGTTGCTTACAAGCCTCATATGAATATACCTAATTTATTGTTTTAATATAATAATAATAATAACTAATATTCTCTATATTTTGAAATCTATAAGAAAAAAAAGTGTGCCTGAGAAGTTTGTGTTAAAAATTCAGCCACAAAAGCTTGGAAAAAATGAAACTCTGAAATTATGCCCTAGTACAAAATTGGGGCTATATAGAATCTTATTTCAAATATCTCGGGATGTATTAATTTTTATTAGTTAATTCAACCCCGAATTAGCTTTTATTTAGTACAGCTTGATTTTTGAGATTTCGTTATTGTTTTTAAGAAAATATTTGTAAGTTTAATTTTCATTTTGATGAAATTTTTTAAATTTTATTTTAAGAAAATGTTTTTGCGATACAATCGCGGATTCAGGATTTGGTCATAGGGGGGTTACTTCGAGGTGTACATATACCAGAGACATTTAACTTTTGGGTATGGGGGACGGGACCCGAAACCCCCCGCGGCACCGCCACTGGTTCCAGTTGAATTTTTTTAAGCATTGACCAAAAGGAGCCGCAGGCGGAAAGATTATTAATTGCACGGATATGCAAACGAGGGCATCAGTTGAAAGCACTCCCAATTGGTCTGGATCCGCCTGGCCTTAGATATTTTCCCTGCATTCAAATTCTATATAGGCTGGAGCCACATACCAATCAAAATCAATTTTGGAAAAATTAGTTTAAGTCACAATAAATAGGTACGGAATTAATTAAAAATCAAATAAAAAAAAAGAATCTTGCCTGAAACAGGTCTATTGTATCTCGTTATAAACAGTTAATAAAACCTTCTGGTAGTACTTAGGCCATGTTTTTAGGAATACCCGATAAAAGTTCGAACTCTATCGACTATTGGTGCACATGTGTTCAATATACTTAAGCAGCTTATACTTGCATACTTTTCTTTTATATCATTCTACATAGTTGAAACTCAATGTAGCTGCTTTTAGTTTATATAACGCTTGAAATACCTTTCACAAAGCTAACCAAACTTTTCAGTCAGTGACTTGCATGGTCATGTGAAATAAAAAAATTATTTCACCAAGCAAATTGAACTTGGTACAAACATGCAACTTGCTTCCTTCCGAACACGACGACAGGCAAAAACATTTTAATTCTTTTTTTATATGCAACATTTTGAGGCTAATTAAATCCCGTTTTTGCAGCCAACGCTGCTGCTGTTGTTGACAAGCGAAACATAATGCTAAACACTTTCCGGCATTGACATTTGCCGGAATCATGCATACTGCAAATATTGCGCATACGCCATGTAGCCTAGTTTACATTATGGCCTTAACGGCTTCTCCATTTTTTTTCAAACAATTAAATGTCTAGGAAAAACAACACGGATGTAACAAGCACGGAAATGTCTATTCTGGCAATTTATGAGATCTTAAAGTTTGGTCCTTAAAGCTTTGCCCTAACCAACGGACAATTAAAAATGCCCGGCTTATCGCACGAGCGCGCCGCATTTTCTTTATAAAAGTTTTCACAAATTTCCAGCTAACGCCCTGCTCGCTAACTCAAAGGTGTTGAAAGTTTTGAGAAAGTTGCCAAGTTGTTGCTTGTTATCCAAGGAAACGCTAATCCTGCGGCTGGTTTATTACGCGCCGTTCGCAAGTCTCCACTGATAAGAAATTAATGTGCAAAAATTTATTGTAGCTAGTAACTGCCACAGAAAAGTAAAGACAACGTGGGTGTTGGCAATTAGCGTCTTAATCAAATAAGCCTCTTTTAATTATGGAAACAATTAAAAATAAGATGTAGTACAGAACTCTTAAAATAGGTATTTATTTTATTGCGTAAACGTAATCCACGAATAGTATATGAGGCAGCAAACTTCCACTATCATTAGCAACTGCATCGTGAACATCAAAAAAAACGTTAGCTGGTTCAAGTCATTGTTTTCCGGAAGTGTCACGTAGTATGCCTGTATGAGAGTAAACAAGTTGTGTAAGCTCCATTGAAAGCCGGATATGCAAATCCATATATAAGGCAACACGAATATCCAGGTTATGTTATAATTTAGCACTCCAATAAGATTCGGTTGAACAAAGGCCATCCAAGTGGAAGCAGTATAGAAGATAGCCTTACAAAAGACTATGAACCTATTGCTAAGTTGCAAGCCTAAAAGCACTTCGTCATGATTATAAACCAGATTCAAATTCGGACACAACAATATGTTCCATATGGGGATGAACAAGCTTATATATATGAACAACTTATACAGTTCCCCGCTGCGACGAAAGGCATCGAAGATGTACCAGAGTTGTGTAGATAATGGTGGCGTTGGAATCATTTTTAGCACAACTGTTGAAAAATCCGAAAATATAATTATATTTTTTATTCTGCTTTGAGTTTTATAGACTGCCAACTGAGTTTGAGTCGAAGTGCTTTAAATATCCGAACAAGTTCAATTCAAGTTGAAATATTGTTTATAGTTTTCTGTTATTAAACCCTGTTCCGTGTGACTCCTCAAGTGCATTAAATATTTAAGCAAAGATTTTATTTTAACTTAAAACAGCAGACCGTCAGATTACTTTGCACAGACCGGCTATAACTTGAGCCATGTCCTTCTGTCCGCGTTTAAATTTAAAAACAAGGCAATGCCAATTACTTTGTGTACCCATAGGGTCAAGAATATGCTAGGTTTGTGCAATGTGCAAAATGGTTTCGTGTCTTATGTCTGTCTATATGAACACCTAGAATACGGAGAAAATTTACCAACAGATGGGTCTAATCATTTTTTTGCTCAAGTTTACTGAATTATATATAGTACCTACATATAAAAATATCTTGTTTCCGTTCCCTCGTAGACGAATTTCGCTTGCTGTAAGATATTTTGACTTGAAACTCTACACACCTATGTACTCGCATTTTAATTGAAGCCTTCACGTGTAAATCGTTTTGCGAGAAGTTACAAATAACGTTTCCAGATATTCCGTGATGTTTTCATATGACTCATGGAAGTGTCGTAAAACCCCTGAAGCAGATATATCGACAATTTTTTGGACAGGTAGAGCTTGTTTTTGGGAGACAAAACCAAGCCATTTTGGTTTTTCCATTTTCTGACAACATCGTACCTTGAAGCATTGTCGTGTCTCTTTCAAGATTAAGCCCTATCTTATCTAATGTGACTCCAAAGCATTTGTGGGCAGCTTCGTGCTTCAGCATAGATCCATGCATTATAATGCCGGAGCAACCTTAAGGTCTTGTGGCAAAGGTAACGTTTGTACATTTGTTCCTATTTGATGCCTATAATTTGGATTCTGGCCAATACTTCTTTACTTTCGATTGCGAAAACTGAGCTGGATGTACGCATAGCTGCAGTGTGAAGCGACGCTAGGAACTGAAACAGTCATCCAAAAAGTCACTTATTAGCTGGTATAGCTTTGGCGATCATTTTAACTCTTAAAGAAGACAACCATGCCACTCATTGTCGAAGGTTTGCTAGATATCCATAAATATAACCGCATCTTATTCTTTCGCTTCTACGGCTTCCAGTTTGAAATTTATTATCAGGCGTGCCATGGTTCTTACGAAAACCAAACTACCACTTAGAGATCGTCAGTGTCACATTTCTTACTTTAATGCTTAGGGATCATCGTGATTAGTGGGTAGTTCCATATTTTTTAACTTTAAAGAGCAATGCTTTGTACAATCTTTTAAAATTAATTTAACTTTCGAAAAACATCAAAATTGGTTAGTCTGTTCTTCGAATTGGAAACTGCTTGAAAACTGCTTACAAGCAGTTTTTACATAAATGTTTTCGAATATAAGAATACGTATAACAAGGTACAGGGTACTACCCACCGCTTCGACTGCATGACAATAACTTTTTCTGCTTTCCTAATGTTATAATTTTGGGAAACCCCAGGCAGGGATGGAAATCCTTCAGGACCCGCAAAAACTTGCGATAGACATAGCGAAATGTGTTCATTTTCTTAATATCCCGAAACTGTCACGGATATCTAAAATTATCAACAAAAAAAAATGCGGGTACCAGCAGTAAGAGCGAGGTAAGCTATTGTATTTAAAAATACAAAACCGAACGGAATGCTAAATGCCTGTTTCGCAAAGGCCGGAAGCGGGACGATCTATCTCCAGTTGACATTACAAAATCGTTTGACATAAGTTTAGTTTAAGGATATTGTCTCCATGTTAAAAATAATACCATTTCACTTTGGAATCAAAACCAAGATTCAGTTTTTGGCGCAAGTCGTGTTGCCAACCAGAGGCAGCGCTGTGAGAGACTAGTACTAGACTACATCCCACCCTCAAGAACCACGTGCTGACAACGGCTACAAGCTGTTCTAATGCCTGCGCGAAATATGGCCATCCTAAGTCCTTTAAGCACTCGCCACAGGACACAAAATGCCATGACACATAAAAAAAAAAGAAAATATGGCCAAAATGTTAAACAAAATTTCGCACTACTGGCCGTCGGAGGAAAAGCTTGCGGCAAGCCGCAAGTCAAACAGGAATCTCAAGTTGGTGAAAATTTATGTGCCTCGGGGCGGTAACTTCATTATGCAATGACCTACAATGAAATGGGCTGCCATTGCATGAAATTTATGTGCAAAGTTGAGAGACAGCCTAAGTACTGGGGGTTTGGCCAGACAAGTCCAACTTGAAGTCGAAGTTGATGTTGAAGTTGAAATTATGGCTGCAGTTGCTCTTACATGAACAATAAAAGCGGCAGTAGCAGTGACTGTGACAGTCGCAGTCCCAGTCACAGTGACAGTAACAAGGTGATTTGAAAACCCGCTGATAAATACCAATTAGTTTAGCAATTATAATGAGCTATTTAGCTGATAAGCGTTCATAGTTGTGGCTTATCGGCCAACAATTAGCACAGCTATGGCCAGTATGTGATTGGACTTTCAATGGGCAAGTACAACTTGGATATGTTTCCAAGAATATTGTTTCTTTTGGGTTGCCTGAGTTTGGCACAGAGTGAAGTACGTTATGATAATTATAAAGTCTATAAGGTGCGCATAGATGAGCTCCAGCAGCTGCAGCTGCTCAATGCACAAGAGCGCACGCTACAGGTAACTTGGTCTTAAATTATGGATCCCATGTCTACTATATGCTCTTTTACAGCTCAGCACTTGGCGAGACATACGTAAATTGGGTGAAATAGCGGACATTATGCTGCCACCTGCAACTCAAGTGGCCTTTGAGCAACTTCTTGATCAGCACAATATCACGTTTAGCACCAAAATAGACAATGTACAACAACTCATTGATGCACAAAAACCGCAAAAACGTACTGGCTTTTTGGAATGGACGCAATATCATACTCTAGATGAGATTTACGCTTGGCTGGATGTTATAGAATCACGTTACCCCGATATTGTAACGCCTTTTAGCATAGGCAAGTCCTACGAGGGTCGTCCCATACGCGGCATTAAGATATCCTATAAGCCAGGCAACAAGGCGGTCTTTATTGAGTCCAATATACATGCACGCGAATGGATTACCTCAGCTACTATAACTTACTTCATTGATGAGCTATTGGTGCCACGAAATCCAGGCGTGCGTGACATAGCCCATAACGTGGATTGGTATATAATTCCTGTGCTAAATGTGGATGGCTTTGTTTACTCGCATGAGGTGGTAAGTGTACTGTGGTAAATACCCATAGCCAAATAGATAAGCTTATCATATAGACCGCCATTTATGATCATTTTATCGCACTTACCGGCTGCACAACACTTACTACCGTTTATAAATTAATTACACTTATAAGCTATTACTCTTAATAATGCCCACTAGGAACGCCTTTGGCGCAAGTCACGTTTACCCTCGGATCCCACAGGCGAGTGTATTGGCACAGACCTAAATCGCAACTTTGACTATCGTTGGATGTGTAAGTACAGTATTATTTATGCTTCAAAAAAACTGTCTTAGTGTCGTTTCTTACTCAGTGGTTGGTGCCGATTCGGATCCCTGTTCGCAACTATATGCGGGTCCCTCAGCAGAATCAGATCCTGAAATACACCAAATGACCAGTTATATAAACAATTCCATACCAGAAAATACCATCAAAATTTATATATCGCTGCATTCTTACGGTCAGTATGTGCTCTCGCCTTGGGGGCACACAGATGAGGAATTTCCAGAGCATTATCCACAAATGATGCATGTGGCTAAAGGCTTCTCTGAAGCTCTGTTTAGACGCTACGGCACGGAATTTACCTATGGCTCCAGTGCAACCACACTTTGTAAGTATTAATATCAGCTTTAGGGCTTATTGGGAATATATAATACAGCCCAAATATTTAGAAAGGAAAAATAATCTTTTTAAATTATATATTGCGGAGAAAAGGGTGAAATGAATCCATTAGTAAGTCGATCTCTTTGATTTGAAGATATTTGCGTGAGATAAAAGTAGTTGACAGTATGCACCACGAAATTTTTCGATGTATTTATCGAGTTATCGATAACTGCATATTTAGACTGACTTTTAATTGACAAGACAAAAAAGAACAATTTTTTCAAATAACAAAAAAACTTAAAACTTGATGGTGGTATCCAAAAATATGTTTTTTAAAGTTCACATGATTGGAGATTTTTCTGGCACTTATGTAAAAATTCTTAGATAGACATCAACTTATCATAATCTCAGGACGAGGTGAAGCCATGTCCGTTGTCTGCATGAACACCAAGATCTCCGAGGCCATAAGAGCTAGATTCACTAAATTTTCCCAAAATACGCGTAGAAGGTGACATAGCAGACTATAGTTCTTTAAACCAAAATGCTTATCTTAATCTCAATACAAGTTGAAGCCATTACCGTCGTCCGTACGAACACCAAGATTTTGGAAGCCCCAAGAGCTATAATCACCAAGTTTTATATATCTTATCCGATATCCCCTTAGAAACAAAAGTATTCATTTTAGACCCCCTCCCCTATATCGTGAAATAATATACGAAATCGTTTCATTTAAAAACAATAAAAAAGAAAAAGTTGAAAATTTCCCAAATCCCCCCAATCTTTCTACTCTGTTTTCCTTTTCTACCAATCCTCACCGTATTAATGCAAAATTTGTCGCAAATAGTTATTCTTCTTTTTAAGCGTATTTCTTCAATGAACTAGATACCCATAGATCATAAGATAAGAAATATTTGTGTCAAATCTCTTTATCTTTGGTAGTTTACCACAACATTTTACTTAGGGGAAGTCGTGCTAATTTGAAAAATGTGAACTAGAGCATAAAAGGCATCTTCTAAAAAAGTTTTATCGTCCTAGCTCCTAGTTGATCTTCAAAAACCAAGACAAAAGAATTAAGAGACGTACATGTGTTAATCATTTGGGTATAATGAACATTTTGGAATAATCTTTGTAATACACACACTTTGGGTGCACGATATAAAAAAAGGCAAAGTTTTGAAGCTGTTGTATTACAATTTCTAAAATGTTCGCTCAATATTTTTAAGAGAAGAAGAAATACATTCATATATAACTTTAAAATAATTTTTTTTTTCCCCCACAGACAAAGTGTCCGGTTCGGGCAAGGAATGGGCCTATGCCGTGAAGAACATAACCATACCCTATACTATAGAATTGCGCGATAAAGGTGATTTTGGTTTTGTGCTGCCCCCAGAGGATATTTTACCCGTTGCACGCGAAGTGACCGATGGATTCGTGGGCATGATAATGGCAGCACGGGAAATTGATGTTTTGTAAACATTTTTAGCAAATAAATAAAACCCCCCAAAACATTTACCATATCAAAGGGACCCCCACTCACGCGAAGTCACAGTCCAAAACGACGCCACTGCACGCAAAGCTTTTGCTCCGCCCCAAAAACGAGCCATATGCCGAAGCTTCCAATCAGCGCTCTTGCGACGCGCAAATGGAAAACAGAAACAAAATATTTGCCGAGTTTTGATAAGAAAAAAAAAAAGAAGCACCAGCGAAAGCACTAGTGACGTCACTGCATTTTTATTCAGTTTATTTGTGACTCTTGTTGCTTACTTCCTTTTTTATTTTTTTGATTGTAAGCAAGTAAAGGCGCTGCCATGGCCAAAGTCTCCGCCTATTTTCAACGCGCGCAGCATCCTTTGCTGTTTTGGGGAAAGCTTTATGTATGCTTATGTGAAGTGTATATGAGTGTACGTGTGTGTGTGTTTGTATGGCTCCTACTTGAAAGCGCAACAGCAAATAAAAAATAAACGCTACGAATGGCAAAGCTGACAGCTAGCCAACGAAAATCTTCAGGTTCCACAACATGGCGCCGCTCTGCTCCTATCGACATATATATATTTGTACATATATATTTAGCTATATAACTGTACACATATTGTTGTTGTTGCTGCTATATACGCTTGCACTTATTTTTTTCAATTTGTCTAATGAAATTGCGTTTTCATCTTGCGTCGCAGTGCAGAAAGAAATAAAAAAAAATATATATATATGGCAAAATCTTGGAAAATTCGAGCTGAATATAACGTTGACACTTTTTGTGGCGTCTCCTGCATTGCAAATGTGTGTGTGTGTGTGTGTTTGCTCACTGCTCATTCTGCATATAAATTGAAATTTACTAGCTTTTTCTGTTTTTGTTGTTGTCAGTTGCACCTTTATGACAATTTTCTGGCTGCCACTTTTTTTTTGTTGCGCATATTGCGGTGATGAATTTTTCCCTTTGAGTTATATAAGATGCCTGCAAAGGACACAACATGAAAACTATTTTTAAGTTTCAAGAAAAAAAAACACAAGACTAAATTGGAGTCTTATTAAAGTACAATATCTGCAAATAGAAAATTTCTTATGCAAGAGTTAAAGCTAATAATGCTTTGAAACACAATTTTTGACAGCATAGCGATAAAAACCCACAAACTAAAGCCACTATTCGGTCTTTTTCATAAAAGTGCGGATTAAAAATGTTACATTCAGTCGTGCTCCGAAAGACAAAAATTCCAAACCAAACAATTTTACTCGGATTCGTTTTTGCATGCTCCGAAAAACGATTTTTTTTTTTTGTCGATAACTTCCCTTTTTATTATTTTCGATAAATTCGTATATTTCCTTTATTTTTCGCATAAATTCCCATGTTGTGTTAGCGCGAAATATCCGCCGGGTTCATATGGAAAAACGTATTTCTCGAAAAATAAGCGATTTTTGTAAATCAGAGACTGTAAGTTTATATAAATTAACGGATTTAAGTCTTAAAATAAATATTTTTAGCTTTAAAATAGGCAACAGAGCAGGGGGATAAAGGTGGAATCATACTCCGTTTCCACTCAGAGAACTTCGGAGATGAACAAAATTTGTTTACTTAAAAAAACGTAGTGGCGCCTTGATGGGGATAGCAGTGTGATTTCTCCCCGTTTCCCGAAGTTTTTTAAGAAGTCCGTATTTACTCACTTTGAATAAAGTAATTTAAATTCTTTGGAGAAAGAAGTGCGCTTGCCGCAATCTTAATCGTAAAAAAAATACAAATGGAAAGAGCAGAATCTTTTTAGCATAGACTTAAAATCTTCTCTTAATCCCAAAATCTACTGGTACAAAAGTATTTAAATATTTTACGGTAGGATAAAAAGTGAGACATTACTATTAAAGCTTAAAATAAGGGGATTATCATAACCATAACTTATCGAAACATTGCCGGATGTTTATCACAGACTTGTGTGAAGAGGCTTCAAATCGATATTACACGTAGAACTATTTCTAGTAAAACCGAGTCAAGCTTCAGTGTGTGTGACTTTTGAATCGTTGGAGTGAGCCCGATTTCATCCTGGCTATTTCACTAGGTCGTGTCACCGCCGCCTACTAACGGCCAAGTTTTTCCTGGCCTATTAACGTGGGTATACCAACAGCTTCATAAAACTCACGATAAACAACTTTACAAGTAAGAAATGAAGCAGGTCGTAAACCGTAAGCAGGTTGTTATGATCAGTCCAGAAAAGAAAATTATGAAACAGTGATTCCAATAATTTTCGAGATACAAATTATTATAATATATCATTTTACTGGTGAGGTGTTACTTTATCGATTTAATAAGACAATAATTAACCAGCTCCTTTCTTGATCTTTCTAAAAAGCCTCAATTGAGCTATCTCGTCATAATTTACCTGAAAAAAAACGTATCTACTAAACATTTCATTCAGTAAGATGTCCATTAATTGCCTTCAATTACTTCAAATTCATTGCATCACTTTTGAATTTGATAATTCAATTCTCTTGACAACTTATCAAATCTGAGCAGACTCAACCAAAAACCAATCTAAAATCGTTTTAATTGCTGCCAAAGCAATAAACTTCAATGACAATTGACGCTTGACACTAGAACGTAGCTGAGCCTCAAAGACAGCTGGCTGGGATTATGACTAGTACAATTCCAAGGAAGCAGCGAAAGTATAAAGACTACGACGAAGACGACGGTTTGGAGCAGGCCTTGTTGGAGTAGATAAACGCCTCGCATTATATTCCCAACGCGCGTCATGAAGCTGCGGCGTCTGCGCCTTTTTTGGAAGCTTTGTATGGAATGATGAGCAGACGCAAAGTTGTCTTCAAGAGCATAGTGCACCGTTGCGGCGTGGCGCTCGATCGCTCTGGTACGTACATAGTACGTACGCCTACTGTACGCAGTTATGACAGGCCCCAAAGCCTAGAGAGCCTTAAATGGCAATCCTGCGTCCGTTTATGGACTGACGACGACCAACAACCGACAAACGACGCTCCGACGACCACGACGACGACAATGGCGTTGACAATGATGTGGATGATTGGTGTTTGTGCAGTTTCATCAGAAGGGTTCCTGCGCAGTTCCAGCGAACAGGAAAAAGTGCGTCCGTTGCCTTATATGACAGCAGCGACGTTTGTCTAGACAGGCTGCAAAAAAAAAAAAAGAAACCAAATCACAGCACAGGCAGAATCATTCACAATGCCAAGTTTGGTCAGAGCGCAGACGCAACTGCAGCTACTCAATGATTGCCATGAATGAAAGCCAAGAGGCCAAGGCTTGAGCAATTAGTATGCACAGATTGTGATCACTCGGAAGTAATGCTAATTTTTGACTGGTACGCAATGGCAATAGCATGATACTACATGCTACTACCTAACATAAGGTCTTGCTTGGGCTAGTTTTTTTCTTCTAAGCCTGGCTACTCTAAATGGCTTGATGCGGCCCAAGAGATGCCATTAACTTTTCAAAGCTGCAGCAGGTGAATGAATGCAGCTGTTGGCCATTCCCTGCTCCTGTCACTGTCACACTGTCAACGGCACTTGCTAAGCCTTTGCCGGAGCAACTTCATTTCCATTATGCACCAACTTATCTATGCCATTAAAACCGTTAGCAGCAACACCTGACGTAGACGTACTCTTAACGAGCGGCAGGACGAGGTCAACTCAGACCCGGGCAACTTCAGACAAAGGCATGCAAATGCGATTTACCAAGTGCAGGCACGGTGGGCGTGGGCTGTTGGAGAGCTAGGGGCAGGGGCAGCTGTTGCTGCCTTGTAGCAAAAATAAGAAAACAACTTTTACGCTAAGCAGATGAAAACATTTGCATTTCTCTGACTACACACACCAACACACACACTTTGGGGCCAGCCAGGAAGCAAAACCAAAAGCTTTTTAAAGGATATTTTATATAATTTTACGCTTAAAAGGCAGACAACTTGGACGACGTTGCGTCGCTGTTGTTTGCTTAGTGCGGCCAAGAAAATTGAAAAATTGCTGGAAAAATCTACTAACCCACACCACTACACCCCACCAACTGAAGCAGCCGTTGCTTTACCCACGACTTGGCAAGCTGCTTAAAAAAAAAAAAAACCACTCCGTTGTTGTTGCTGGAAATTTGCATGCGACTTTTAAATCAATTATTGTTAAATATTTATTTCTTGACAGTCCATTTCGGGGTTTGTCTGTTATACGCTTATACTGGGGCATATTATCCAAACATAAATTACATGATTGATTTCATTCGAGGGCAACAATAGATAGAATAGAAGAACAAAGCCTGAGCATACAGTCGGTGCCCAGGCATAAGGGAAAACAAATGAAAAAGTAAACAAAATGCAAATTTGAATTTTTTTCTTATCTTAGCCAAAGACTTTTTGGTAAACGTCTTGGCTTTATTAAAAAGCTTAGAAATTAGCATACCATTTGTATAGTTTGGGGCAATATCAATAAATGTGCCACAGCGTCTGTAAAAGACTTTATTTAAAAACGTGGTACACTTTTCGATCAGCGCTAATAAGCAATCTGAAATTGGATAAATAATAAACTCTTAGAAAATGGCTCACATTTTTTATAGAGAATTGAATATTTTTCTATACACCTGGATGGCATGATATAAGACAAACCGTAAAGGATTGTTCCTTAGCCGTGAATCTTCATTGTCCACAGCGTGAGCGAACCGACAAATTTTACTTTTTAAATAGGTTCTATAATTTTGGAACCAGCTGCGGATCGAAGGTTTGGTGTTGAGGGGTTTTTTCAATTCGAAGTATGTATGGGTATAACCTATATATCAGAGATCGCAAAAAACTATCAACCCATTTGGGTAGTCAGGATCCCAAAAACCCCCCGGATCCACCACTGTTTGGAACATATGTCTATTTTAATATAAATGAATGGATTCGTTCCACATTTGCATATTTATGTTTTTTAAAAATAACCAGAGTCACCGCCTCCTGCTCGCTTCGCTTGGCATCCCCCGTCCCGACTGCCTTATTTATATCAGGACTTTACGACTATAATACCCTCTGTACTCTCGTTAATTTCTCGCGCCTGGTATTAGCGGCATCAGATAATGTTTCATCTATATTGAAATTTTCTATAAACCATATAGGCATATGAATTGGAGCAGTTTCTTCTTCTTAACTGGCCAATACAACACTAACGGGTTTCAGCCTGTTGAACAGCTTTCATTGAAATCCGTTTTTTACATGGGTGGATCTCAGGCGACAATCCAGAACGAACCACGAATTTCCGTCCACTTGCTCTTGACAGTGGGGCCCTGAAAGTCTGGGATTACCTTTAAGACATTCTTCGATGAACTTGTATATTATAAAAAATATGCAATTTTTTTTGTTTACATTAATTTCATGGTCAATTTTGGAACGGCGTAATTTTCCAATTATGTATTGATAAAAAAATTGGGAGCCCCATGACTATCTGATTTGTCTCTTGAGAGACAAGATTTAAATCAGAGGTTCATTCGTTCCTTCATTCATCTTTTACCTAACAAAAAGGAATTTAGATCAACTTTGTGATTTCAGTTTCTGGTAAAGCTGTTTATCGTCAATAACTCAAGCAAAAGTATTATTCCAAGCGATTCATTTTTCTTGAAACTTTTCAAAAATATTTCAAGTTTTTGTTTTTTAGACTTTTGGTAGTTATATGCAGTCTTGAAGCCATAACTAGCAAACAATTTAGCACTGTAAAAGAGGAATCCAACACAAATGTTTAAGCTGAATATACAACTGTCATTAGATCCACTTGCTCTTCATCTGCTGACAATCCATCTAAAGAGTATCTTCTGATGGTACTTATAATTCAACTTCGTAAAATGGATGCAAATACTTTCGTAAGTTTAATTATTGAGTAATTCAAAAAAAAGATTAATGCGTTATTCAATTTGGTGCCAAATACCTAACAAATAGAGTTGCTTCAGAAGAAAACTTTAAATTTTTCCATTCATAATGTATGGCAGGTAGCCTGCTGTAGAATTCTCTGCCCAACAGCACAATTTTTTTCTCAAACATATCTTTGCTTCATTTTATTTTTTTTATTAGTATTTGCCGCATCTTTCTTTATTTATTTTGTATTTTATTTTATTTTTTACGCAATCTTTGCTTGCATTTTGCTCACTGGCGCGTTGACATCGCCATCAAAATGCTTTGACGTGGTTTTTGATTGACAGGAAACTCATAAATAATTCATGTCATTAAATCATGTTACATTTTTTCTTTCTCTCTTTCTCTCTCTCTCTCTCTCTGTATCTCTGCGCTCAGCTGCAACTTCTTCTACTTCTTGCTGGCTTTTATTTTTTTATATGGTTGGGTCTTCGCCATTGAAACAAGTTTCTCCACTGGAGAACTGAATCCCAGCTGCTTAAGTGGCGGGAACAGCGTTCTTTCGGACTGTCCAGCACTTGCACTTCTAGTTAAAGTCCTTGCAATTAAATGTCAAAAACTGTTTTGCTGTCTCAAAATGTAACTCAATTCACTCAAGGCTAAAGCGAGCACTCTCCCACCGAGCTGAGCGCTCAGATTTTTAATATTTCTTCTAAAAAACTTGAAGGAAATAAGTTTTCAATGAATATAATTATGCAAAGCAGCTAGCTCGACTGAGAGTTGGCCGACTTTACTGGGTGGGCGTCGTTGTCAGTTCGGGTGGACGTCACTTAAAAGGCGCAAAAAAAATATATACATTAAAAATCTGCTGAACTAAGATGACAAAAATGTGAAGAAAAAAAATAAATATAAAAGCAGCTTGAAAATATTTAAATATTCCAACTGTTCGCATACAGACCGTCCGGCCGTCATAATATTTTCATATTATTGCTTGTTTTAATTCCTTGTTTTATGAAAATGTACGAAAAATGAATCTCTTTTTTTTTGGTGAGATTTGTATACCTTTTAAGAGGGTATCTTTGGTTTGCGGTAGCGCCCTTGTAGTTTGGTTCAACAGTGAGTGTCTACTCATAAATAAACCAAGCTTAACATCTTAACTGACTTTTGATAATGCAAAATATTTTAAAGCCCTATATAAACTTAAACAACTTTACTCTTGAAGTTTGACCAAAAAGTAGATGGTTCGATTTTGGGGCAAAGATTTACTAGGGCTTGCAAATCGATCATACTGTTCTCAAAATCGATTTTTTTTTACGATTTTAGCAAAAAAGTTTTTAATATGTATTAAATATCATTTCTGGTCGATCTAAGCAAACATTCTTACTGCAATTAAAGAAAGAGCCATGTTTAAGATCCGTATCTTGATTTTTCCCAAAAAAAAGTGACTTGTGGCCAGGCCTGGCGTGAGGGTAAAGGGGGGGATTCCCCCGGGCCCGGAGTTTTCGCAGGGGCTGGTATAATTAATGTCGTACTGTCGTGATCCAAGCTAAAGGTGTAGTAAAGGGGCCGGTCCCCCGGATTTTATCTCTACGGCCCTGCTTGGGGCCTTTGTACATTGTCGCAGTTCGATACAATAACTAAAAAATTTAAGTGTTTATTTTAAAGGAACATATTTAAAAATTCTTTGTTTTTAAAAACAAACTCCTAGCACTTCAGAGAGATTTTAGAAAACGACTTTTTTAAGAGCGTACAAAATTCGTCTCACTTTTGAAAACTCTTTGCACTACGGATGGGGCATACGCTCTCCTGTCAATTGCAAAAGTTTTTAATTTTTATCAAAGATTTCTGTGCAGCTTTTAATGAATTTTTTTCTGGTTTTGTTTTTTTTTTTTTTTGCTTTTCTTTTGGCTGGAAAGGATTTCTCGTGCTGTGCCAGAAATTTGCATAATTTTTTTTTGCTTTCGGTTAGGCAACCGGCAGGCATTTTTAAATTTTATAATTTCTTACCATAAGGCAAGTGTCCTTTAAGAAGTTTGCAACTTTTGGTGCGGTTTTAATTAAAGTAATTTAGAAGCTTGTCTAGCTGGTAGAATTTTATGAACAACGCTATGACTAACTAACTGGATGACAAACTGCTTCTTATCTGGCAACCTGCAAACGGCAAATCATTTTAATTGCTTTCCATTTTTGCAGCATCAGTGGAAACGCCCAATATCTTGCAAGGTCTTTGTAGCAGCCGCAGTTTCCTCAGTTGGTATGGTTGGAGTTGCCTTTGTTGCTGTTGTTGATTGTGTACGGCGATAATAATTACACGTCACGCTGCCACGCAATCAAAACATTATTTGTGCAAAATCACGGAGCTGAACTGAGGCGGAAGTGATGAAGGACTTATTGGCTGCACGCGTCAGCGCTACCGTCGCAGCAAAAAGTTTAAAAAATTTTGTACCCAAGTTTCTCCATTTGCATGCACCCAACATCAACAACCACAACAATCCACAATCCACCCAATCTACCCAATTCAACCAAGTCACCCATAACTCCCTGGGGCCGGCACTTCGCGCGTGTAAAATTCAACGCAACGCGTGCGGTCACGTGTCCGGCGGGTTGCACTCTGCCGTATACTCTCTGTAACTCTCTCTCTCTCTTTGTACTGTGCATCAGCGACACGCCCACGTAGGTTTAACAAAACGTTGACGTCAGTACGCTCAGTAAATCTCATTCATTGTCAACGATTTTGCGCCAGCACTCCATCCTTCATCAATGGCTATATTCACATGGGAACCAAGGATGACGACGACTTCGACAAGGCACGAAAAATCGTTGGAAAAATTATGTAAATTGTTTTTGGGCCAGGAAATGAGTGCGAAAATTTGACTAAATGTTTTATAAGCAACTGCGTGCAACGGATATTGGCAGTTGGCAGCATGGGTCGACAGCTCCAACTGTTGCATGTTAAACCGGTGACAGCAACATATGTTACCGCAATCAAGAGCATACATAGACCCGGTAGAGGCAACCCTTTGACAGTATTTCATAAATTGACGAGATATAGGCATGAGTCAATGTACTTAAAAAAATGGTTTTACAAATATTACAAATGAAAGTAAATATTAAAAATAATATTACGCTCTTAAAGCGATCAAAATGTCCGCGAAATTTCTTTAAATTTGAATTTATGAGACAAATTGTTCTTGATGACCAATATTTGTCATCATTCATTAATGTTTTGCTGTAAAGTAGTTAAAATTAAAAAGTTGTTAAAAGAGAGTTAGAGGGACAGCACTTTAGATTGTCTAATTTAAGTTAAAAATATTAAGCGGTATGTCTGAAAAGCGTGAAAATCTACTGCGGGGGAACGGGGAAAGATATGGGCATGATTTAACAAACTTCATCCTCTCAGGAAATATGCGCACCAGCTGGTAAAGTTTTGTATCTCTATCTCTTATGGTCTCCGAAATCTAGGTGTTTATACAGACGGACGGACGGATGGACAGACGGACATGGTTCAATCGCTACCCGAGGTTATGATAAGCATTTTGGTATAAAGGACTTGGACACGCCTCCTTCTGTCCGTACCTACAGGTACAGCGTATAAATGTATTAATGTTTATGTAGAATACTTTGGGATCATTCGTCCTATTTATCTAACCGAGTCCAAAAGGTAGTTTTTAAAGGCTGCAAATCTACTGAAATTAAGGTCACGTCTGGGGTACCTCAAGGTAGCCATCTAGGATGATGTTAAACTCAATATGTCCTACTCCGATTCTTATAAGTACTTACTTCTTTTATCGTTCTGCTCCTCATTTGGCTACTTACTCTTTAGAAACCTTGGTGTTTTGTTTGATCATAATCTTAAATTTAATAATCATATTTGCAACATCGTGAATAAAGCTAGAGGTGTTCCTGCTTTTATAAAGCACGCGTCTAAGGAGTTTAACGACCCTTACACAACCAAACTTCTTTATATTTCTCTCGTTCGTCCAATCTTGGAATATTGTTCCTGCCCGCTTTACCATCTTTATCAGGACATGATTGAGTCTGTACAAAAGCAATTTCTCCTTTTTGCACTTCGGGGATTAAACTGGGACCCAAATATCCGACTGCCCCCATATTCCGATAGACTTCGCCTTATAAAGTTGCCTTCCTTAAGTCATCGCAGAACATGCCACGGCGTGTTATCCTTGCATAAGCTGTTACTCGGTCTTATCGATTCCAATGTACTTCATAGCAGAGTTACCTTTGTCATACCGTCTAGAGTAACTCGTAATTTTAGACCTTTAGACCTTACAATTTTGTAGATTTAATTATGCTTTGCACGATCCTTTCCGTGTCTAATGCTCTAACTATAATAACTTTTACAACTTCCTCTCTTTCGAACGGTCTATTCAATCTATCTCTTCTTCTATCTTAAGTCATCTTGACTTGTCACTTCGAGCATCCTTGACCAACCCTATATGATGAGTCCCCCACTTGGTCAACGGTGATCTATTGGCTCTTTTTGTGATATAATGTTTAATTTTTATCTTGTTTCCTTGTTTCATCTTTAATATTGTAAATCCAAGTGTCTGGCCAGTTCTTGATGTGAGTTGGTGCATATCGTTAAAAAGTTCACCCACCGGGCTAGAGACGCGGATTAATTTATATATATTCACCCTATCTTCTTTTTAAAGTAAATTATACTTTTTTTTATAATATTAGGTATTATATATGTATTTGGTTGTACTCCTCCAATAAATAAATAAATAAATAAATTTAAAGGTGCTAGGAAGCTTTTTACGACCTGAGCTTATATGTATTAATATTATCGGCTTGAAAAAATTCACAGTATATAAGTTTATCATGTGCGATCAGGAATCGAAGTTTTTTTTTAATTCGCGTTCAAAAAACTAAAAAAACACAAGGTCGCTCGATTGAGACTTAAATGATGATATGTTTTAAGCATTTTCATTTTGCAGTGATAGATAAATAACAAATTAATTATCGGACGTGCTCCGGAAAACGAATCCGAACATTTTTTGCGCATTCGTTTTGAAACCGAATGTGTTGTGCACCCAATTTCGCCATAATTAATTTTTTAAGTCGTTTGAAACCGAAGGTTTTGTAGCAAGAGATTGGCAAAATAGGTTGAAAAGTGTTCGCATTTTAAACCAAAATATTTTTTAATATTCTTAGATTCTATTTATGCTCATTTCAAGTTAAATAGTAAGATAAATATTAGTAATTATTTTCTATTTTTATATGGTACATGTCTTGCTTTAAAAACTGACCAAATCTTGCTTAAATAGTTAATGTATTGCATAAAAAAAATTTCCCTTGTAATAGGAATAGCATAGTCGTGGATAATTTCCCTCGAAAGTTTTAAAGCTGTGCTGACAATAAGCAAGGGAAATATGAGTAGATAGCGACAGTAAAAAGTTCAAATTTGGGAGCACGCAAAAACGAACCCGAATAAAATGGTTCGTTTGGTTTTTTTCGTTTTCCGAAGCACGGCCGTATTATATTACAGTTAAGGCAAGCAATGATTAATATTCGGACTGTTAAGTCAAGGAAAAATATTTGTGTTTTTTTTTCAAACTTTTCGTTTTGGCATAATATTTGTAGAGATCGATCGCACATGTTGCATCACTTAATTGTATTATTTTTTTCTAAAAGTTTAAAAATTTTAATGTTTATATCCAAACTTTTTTTGTCCCAAGCACTCGAGCCTCGACAGTATATGGCGGATACATAATATAAAGACAGCTAATTTTGCCCATAATCTCAAAGTTCTTTATGCATAATTCCACGAAAATAAAACTGCATGGTAATGGCTAGTTCATTAGGTTTATCTTTTATTTGGTGTATTCCAAAACAAATTCATAACAAAAGTTGATCCAATTTTACCATTTATCATTGATACAATTCATATCTCTTACTCTAGATATTGTTTCCGGTTTGTTTAATATTGTATCCGGCTTTCTATTTCATATTTTTCCCATCAATAGCCAATAGCCAACCGGGCCCCTTCCCAAATGTACCCCCTGTTAAGACGACACACGTCCGTGACAATAAATGCGCAAACGTTTCAATTCCGTTGCGGCTGACAAATGCACAAAAATGGCCAAGTTTGTGCCCCAAAAATATTATAATGATAAAAAAAAGAAGAAAAACATTCAGATATCGTACAACATTGTTGTTGTTATTATTGTTGTTGCCGCTGTGGCAAGCGTCGAGTGTTTTGATTTGTAACGTTTCTCACTTCATTATTATGCAATAAATTGTGGACTGTCTCATATTTCCACAAACGAAACGAAAAAACTATATTTTTGTTTAAGGGCGCGCATTGTGCGAGGGGTTGCAGGACGGAAATAGAGCATTGCTTTGGACAGTGATGCTGGAAATTAATGAGGCCTAACATGACAGAGCGCACCATATTTTTCGTAGCTTTTTTTGTGGCCTAAGTAATTTTTGGAGCCACAGTTGCCGAATGTGCAAAGAAAACTATTAAAAAGTATCCAATTCAAATAAAAAAAAAATTACTTATATAAAAGCAAAAAATCCAAAATAAAATTCCTAATCTGAAACTTGCCGTATTGAAATTATTAAAAATTAATTGCATAACCTTAATTCTGTTTTTTCATGTAGAAATTTTAGCTGAGGTAAAATAACATTTAACTTTCCTAATTTTAATCAAAAAATAAATTTTAATTTTTTTTACTGAAAAGTAATTCAAATATCGATTTATTCCAGTGATCTGAAAAAAGCGTCACTCTGATATATATAAACTAGCGCGCAATAAATATCTCAAAAAACTTAACGACTGGCACAAATAATTCCACATTAAATACTTCCTACGAAAATTTCTTTTAAGGACAAACAAAAAAAGGTTTAAGAATATTTAACCCACCCAGCACTAACATCCAACAGATAATTGTTCCAAAATTGCTTCGCACCACACCATAATTTTTTTTAAAACGAATTTGTACCAATTTCTCTGATATGATTTAACAGACCATAAATGATTTTTATCGGTGTTATCACAAAAAAAATCTTAATATATTTACTTCCAAGACTTACATTTTCTTTATGTACAAAATTTTCGATCTTTTAAAGCACTTGTTTCCCTAAAGTACAAAAAGAAGTGGGATATAAAAAATAGTTTTATTGATTACAATACTGAAAACGGAAGCTTATGTGTTTTATTACCGTAAATATATTCTATATTCTAATCATCAAGAAAGTATACAGGGACGGACTAAAAAAAAGTGAAGGCCTAATTTTATTTAATGCGATTCTTTTCGGGATTTTCGACTACCGACCATAACCGATAGGTACATTATGATTTCCACCCGACTGACAAACGTAGAAGTTGAAAGTTTGATTTCATGGCTTTCACTCGGATGTGAGTACACATACAAGTTTTTGTCATTAAAGTTCAATTTAGCGTCCCATACATAAAAAAAAAATCAACTTCGTGAGAAATTCTGTCTTTTAGTGCTGTTTTCGATCTACCACCGGAGTGAATGACATGGAAAAATAAAAATAATGTACATATAGAAAAACCGTAGCTTGGACAAGACCTTATTAAAAGTGGTACGCAGAAACAGTGGTCCTTTTTGTCTTTTTTTTGGTGGGAAAATATGAATTTTACGCAAGATGGCGTAAGCTATTATGCTATATGACACTAGCAATCACGCTAGATGGCGCCACCAATGACAACAGCTACACAAGCTAAAAATTATGGCAGGTAAACAAAATGGTTGCGCGGTGTTTTCCTTTTCCTGCTTCAAATTTTAAATGGAGCGATGTAAGAGACTATTATAGCATTGTTTACACAATATAATGCAAGAAATAAACGTTGCTTTTTAGCGCTTTTAAAAGATTACCTTTTATGAATATTATTTTGATCGTTTTTCTTCAAAGCAAATTGCCGCAGCAAAATTTCTATTAATTTAACATTTATTTTCTAGAGACACACTGTTCGCTCTGGAAGTAAAATAAGTTGCAGGTTTTGTTTGGAGGTTTTCTTTTCCGTGTAGGGACCTTTAACTTAAAATTTTTAAGGTCCAAAGGCAAAAATAACCCAAAGCGCCCACGGGATAAAAAGACTTCATTTTTGCACTAATGCGCCAAATAAGAAAACGGTGCCCAAAAACTGCGTTTGTTAAAATTAAATATTTTCAAAGTTCAAAAATAAACGTAAAAGCTTTTTGAAAGTTTGTTTGGCCAAATGTTGCCAACCATTTTAAAATAAGCTTTCGTAGACAGCTTAAAGCGCCAATAAAAGCACAACTAGTACGCAATTTTCAAGAAACGGAAATGTTGGATTTTTCGTATTTAGTTAATTAATGATTTAAAAATGGTTTGATTAATTAAAGTTTTGCAGCGCTGCGTTTGAATTAAAAAAAGTAGACCTAAGGGGGGGCAGTATTCTTCAAAAAGATTTCAAACATGCCCCGCGGCGCTGTAAGCTGTTTCACATACAGCAACCCCTGCTCAAAGCTCAATGAAAAGTTGCGCCCAAAACCCACCCTTGCTCAGCATAAAAGCTTGCCAAAAGTTTTGCGCTCGTCTTTGCATGAGCGAGCACACATACATGTGCATGTATTGGTATGTAAGCTATGCTCTCTCTCATTTCTCAGAGACGAGCGACGAGAAAAGCACAAAATTTGTGTGTGACAAAGAGGAGTGTCAGGCAGCATAAATTTCAGCATACAAAATTCACACACAAGTAACGCGTCGTAGCAATGTTTCGGCGAGTTGACGAGAAAATCCATAAATGAAAAACGGCCGTGTAAATAAAAAGCAACAAAAAATAAAATATATAACAAAAAAAACCAAGAAAAAGTTCCTTTAGCTGTAAAATGTGTATAAAAAAGTAAATATGTATGTAAATACTAAAGTAAGAGCAAACAATATACAACATAACGGTAAATGCTGCACAACTTTTGCCGCAGCGGCGGTATTTGGTGGGGAGGTGAACACACACGTTCGTTCAAAGAACAGAAGAAATGAAATGTGTGTGCCCAAGTGGCACTGATAAATCAAACAAGTTTCTATAAAATAACATCACAAAACAAAAGCAAAAGGCAAATGGCTAATAAAAAATAGATTTAACAAAAACAAAAAAAATATGAAAATATAAAAACATAAATAAAACATAAATTATGATTTTGGCAGTACAAACGCGAGAAATACAAACGGATATATTTTGATTTTTTTTTTATAAATAGAAAAATCAATTTCGCACGCAGCGCGGCGCACGCACACAAACACACACACACGTTGGGAGAGAGCGCAGAGCTTGCTCATACTCTTACTCTCGCCGCTATACGGCGGCATTTCAATGTGTGCATGTGTGTGTTTGTGTGTCTATTAAAAGCAACAACAAGCTGAGTGAGCTTCGGTTTTTATTTTTTTAGTGTGCGCGCTGCTGCTGCCTTTTGCTTCTGCTCTGCTGTGAGTTGTGAGAATATAATTGAATATAATTCAAGTGTTTTTGTTGTATATGGCTTGTATTTGTTGCTCTTTTTATTATTGTTATTATTTGTTTAAATTAACAACAAAAGCAAAACACAAAAACACACTGCGCGCACACACTGTGTTCGATGACAGCGCGTCTCGACGAGATGTTCTGCGCGTAAAAACTGCGTGAAAATGTGTTGAAAAGCCATTAAGACAAATTTTTCTTCTAATAAAAATCACTAAAAAAAATGTGGCGCGCGCGTGAACACTATTCCAACAACAACAACGACAAAAGTAAAGCAACAATTATACAACCAAAGGACTATAATGCAGCTAAAGTCCAAGCCAAGCCCTTAAAAGGGTTTGTCTGCACACTAAGTGTAAGGATGAATGTGACAGGTTGGGTGAAGGGGTACGTCCAGTTGTGTTTACAAATTGACGCTGCAAATTGAATTTGGCTACAGTGAAACAAGTGGTTGGTTGGCGGGGGGTTATTGCTTTAGTTCCCGAGCGGCAAAAGTTAATTTCCGCCGCTTCAAAAAGTTCTAGGCATTCGAGTGTTTGGTTAAAAGATATCTGCATGAATGGGTGGGGAATACTGAGTAAGGCACGCATGCCGATGCTTACGATGACGACAAATGAAATACACAAACAAACAAGTGGCTGAAGTGAGTGACTAGCTAGAATTTTTGTTCTTGTTGTTGTTGTTTGCTTTTAAAAAAAGAATAAATATTTCGAAAATGACACACAAACGCGTCAACAACAACAAGAAATCAAATAAATTAAATTTACACACATAGTTAAATTAGTGAAAATTGAATAAAAACACAAGAGGCACATACACTCAGAATCCGAGATACAAAACAAACGAATGACAAAAAAAAAACAACAACAAAGTGAAGAATCAAAGTGAAGAAAAAACGAGTGGAAACGATCAGTAAATAAATACAAAAAAAAAAACGCTGTCAGCGTCATCGGCACCGTTGGAACCACAAAAAAATGGGCTGTGGGCAGAGTAAAATTCATCTATATCCAAGGAAATCGAAGAGTAAAGCAAATGGCAAGAAAGGAGGACATGGTAAGCATTCGAGTGTAAGGCGATTTGTCTGCGTCTGTGTGTGTGTTAGTAAGGGTGTTAGTGGGTGTGCTCTCACTTTATAACAAAAGCTTGCACGCATGACGACATCAATTTGGCTGCGTGTGTATGTGTGTAAAGGTGTTTCGGTGCATATGCGCGTGTGTGCGTTGAGCCACCTGTTTCCACAATGAGGACATCATTGATTAATATGTCAGCCACAGCTACTAAGGCACTGCCGTATCAACAAAAAAAAACTGTAAAGTGCACACACACTCATACTAACACACTTTAACACGCTTGTCTAAGTTTATAAAAAACCAAGCTAGCCTACATAAAAAGTTTTACCGTTGAGACTTTGTTGCCTGGCCTAGTCTTATTTTATACGATACACACATTTTGTATATATATAAATGTATGTGTGTGTAATTAACTGCTAAAAAAGCAACTTGTTGTGCTCAGCGGGGGCTGTGGCGGCTGTCAATGTGTGTGCCAAGTAGGCGCCGAGTGCCTACTTTTATTGTACATGGGAGCTGTGCTGCTAAAGGGTTAAATTCGTAGCATACACAAAGGCGCCATTGTGCCCTAATAACCGACCTATATTTCTCTTTTTGCTTGGCTCTCTCTTTTGGTCTAGTCTTGTAAATATTAAAAAGTCTTTGTTGGGTTTTAAACAAAATTAAATTAGCACTAAATAATAAAGTTTAGAAACTTTAAAGAGCTTTAAGAATGTAAAGGCCGAACACACAGGTAGCAACGATAATGAGATCACTTAACTCTTAAAAAAAGCCCAAACATTCGAAAAAAAAAAATGGAAAAAATTGTTATGGCACAATACTATAGTTTCGTGCCTCAACGTACTTTTATTATATAAATTAAACAAATGTATCTCAACAATTAAAACATATTTATTTTGAAAATTGTAAATTAAAAATTACGCAAAGGCTGGTTTAAAGACTACAATAATACAATGCTTTGCAATACAAACTTTGTGATACTTTGTTTTTTAGCGCTTTAACATTTTCTAAATACTCATTTGTCTTAATAGATAAGTGAGTTTCATATGTATTTGTATATTTTTTTCCCCATAAAACAATTCGCCCTGATAATGTTTATGCTCTCGCCTCAGTTTTACAATCAGTAAATTAATTTTAAATTAAAGAATCCAATTTTCGTATGTTTGCAGCGGATTCAGATGCCGAAACAGACGAAGATGAAGGCCACCTTGAAGATGCTGAGAAGGCACAACAACGCGAACGTGAGAAAAACGAAGAGAGTGACGAACAAAGCAATAAGGAAATACAGGACAGTGACGATGATGTGGCCGTATCACTGTTGCGTGCCAAAAATTTATCTCTGCTGCAAAGCCAGTAAGTAAACATGCCCTGGGGGCTTTCCTTACCAAACTTTAACTGCCTGCACCTTACAGAGAAATATCTTCAAGCCAACAGAATTTCTTTCGCATGCTGGACAAGAAGATCGATGAAGTAAGTTATAACGTTTGATAAAATTTAAATAAAAATTTACTTTAATAACTTTCACTTATTTCTAGGGTCCTGATTACGATTCCGCAAGTGAAACAGAAATAGCCTTGGAAGAGGCACGACTGAATGCCCTGGTGCAACATTGGGAGTCCGCCAGTCTGACCGCATCGATATGCTCCTCAGCGAGCCGCTCGCTGCAAACAACACCCATACGCCAAGTACAAGTACCGCTTAAACAGGTGGGCACAACAGGGCGCACCAGCGGCCATCTGCTTCAGCCTTCTTCTGCGGCGCAGCTCATAAGCACCTCCGTGTCAGGCGGCACGCTTGCAAACACGGAGTATCTACCTCAGCACGTCATGGCAGGGCGACAACAGCCCCAACAACAACAGCTGATGCAGTCCTCTGCCATGCTGCTGACGCACATGTCGCCTTTAGATACCAAAAGCAGCCTATCCACCGTCAATACGTCCAACTCTGCCGCTGCCGTGCAGCTGGCACAACTACAGCAGCAACAACAACAGCAGGTGCTATACCAGCAGCAACAGCAACAACTGGTATCAACCTATGGTGGTCATATGCTGGGGCTGCCGGCCAGCTCCAGCAGCACCACTATGTTGGTTGCCGGCAAACCGCAAACTATTAGTCCCAAACGTTTGCTTATGACGTCGGCGGGCGCAGTTTATGCCACGCAGTCGGTTACCTCTGTGCAGCAGCCCACGCAACAATACATCACCAGTTCCATGATGCCGGCTAGCTCGACGGGCTTAATCAACGGGGCCGGTGGCGGAAGATCCCCACAACCGCAGTCCCTGCCGCCTTCTGCACTAGCCATGCAAATGCAAATAGCCTACTATGGTCCTAGCACTGCCCCACAATCAGCCCAACCACCTCCGAATGCCACGCAACAACTCGAACATGAAACGTACGAGCCACAAACTGCTCCTCCACACAGCCAAATGCAGCAGATGCAACAAATGCAACAGCAGCAGCCGAGCGCCTACTATGGCGAGGTCATGCATGGGGTGCAGGTGAGTTATGAAAGTCAGACTTGCCACTGGTTAGTCCAATATGTGTTAATATATTATGGTAAAATACTGTTTTAAACAGTTGATTCTAATTCCGCATAACAATGTTTCTTTCCTTCTAAAGGCCGCGCAGCCCACGGAATACAAGTTTCCGCCAGCCATTAGCGTTCAGCGATTGGCGCCTCAGGTGCAGCGCCAGCTGCGCGAGACGCAGGAACTCATAAAAGACTCATGCCCGCAGCTTTATGCAGCGGGATATGGCAGCCCAGGACCACCGATACGCAATCCCAACAGAAACCCAAGTAGAACTAGACCCACCCTGGAGACGCAGTTCTCACAGGAACTCTCGTGATATCTATATATGTAAAGAACAAAGAAGCAAACAAACCCCATTTAAGAGGCAACAACAAATTCAATCCATTCTAAATTAGTAACCCGCGCCAAAGAAATACGGAAGAGAATCACTGCAAGAAAACGCCAAAAAAAAATTAATAAATCAAATAAAAAAAGCATAAAATTAATTATAATTAAAAAAAAATCGTAAAACTGCACTAAATGTTTCAGCCCTGCCCAAAAACCCGGGTAGCCCCATATACACGCAATAACTTATAAGCGTAATACTAACAACAACTACTACTACAATACTAAAACCAATGCGGAGCAACAAATTAAATGCATTCTAACTAAAATACATTATAAGAGGCTGCAGCGGAGAGAGCTGCAAAGGAGTAACTGCATTCATATATTCAAAGCAGCCAAAGCTTTGAAGAGGGAGCAGCGCAAGCGCGTGGCAAATATATTTAGATTGAGAGAGTACATAATGTATAATGTTTACGCTATTGTATGCAAAAACAAAACAAAAACATAAAAAAAATGCAAAAACAATTCTAAAGCAAATAAACAAATTAAAGAGCAACAATGAAACATAAACAAGAGCAACAAAAAAAAAATATTACTTCAACATTCTCACAATTTCGTTTAGTCATAATCATGGTGTAATTTTTAAATACAATATTTTCTGTAAAGTGTGTGAGGTAGAACAAAAAATACAATCTAATGAGATATTAGAAGAGTTGGGAATATTAATATGAAAGTTGGAGCTAGGGCGATTAACAATGGATGCTATCTAGTAATATTTGTATAATTTAGTTCTATTTATTATTATGATAATTTTTGATGTATAATAGTTTTTTCTTATATAAATATATATTTAAAATGAAAATAAAAAAAGTCAATCAATTAAAATTGCAGCACAGCTTTTTATATAATGTCAATTAGGCTTCTCAGATTTCGTGTTCGTCTAACAATTTCAAAAGAAGAAAGAAAATCTGGAAGATTTATCATCCACTAAACGTTCAGATTTGAAGCTGCCACAACCGAATCAAGACCATCAATTTCTCCAATATTAATTTGAGAACTCCACCGAAGAACTCGATCAGTGTTGCGGCCCGATCGCCCACATTATTCTGAACGAAGGCAAGCCGAGTTACAACTTATTGTTCAAAAGGTTGCATCTTTAATTATTTTATTTGCATAAGTCTTAGAAGACATCTCTGTAGTAGGTTGAAGTTTAGATTGCATAAATAAAAGGACAGCGCAGTGCTACCCTTCTATATATTCCATTACATATTTCCAATAAATTAAAACAATTAAAATTGGGATTAACATCTAATTAATTCCTTTATTATTTTAATGAAATCCATACATGTATTTTCATACATCAAGTAGTGTTAAATAATATAATATGCATATCATATAATAATATATAATTTTTTTTATTTGTAATTGTTAGATTCCAGCTAAGCAATTGAACTAATCACATAATATGGTTTAAGTATAATACGCATTGGATTCTAAGAAATTGACATTATTTGTATGTGTATGCTTTTCGGAAGTGTTTATGCGTGTGTGCCTGTGTGAGTGTATGTGTGCATTGGAATGGAGCATAGCAAGTTTTTGGATATGCAATACAAATATTCGAGATTTTGCGACTGTTTTAAGTGATGCGAACGAAATCAAATACGCCAGGGCTTGGAAAGTGAAATGCCTGATAATTGCAGGCACTGAAAAATACCCTTCAATTTGATAAAATCTTATTAAAAAAACAAACCAAATAATGTGAATGTAGTAACTAGAGAATTTTCAAAATATGTTTTGATTTTTCAAATTTGAAGCGTATTTGATTTCAATTTAAACCATATTATATAGCTGCTAAGATCTAATCTAGGACTTCAAAATATGTCTAACATGTTTTTGTGTGTTTCTCCGTACAGTTATGCTTAAGAAAGGAAATCAATGCAAAATTATGGACTCCTGTCCATATATAGTGTTTATAAATAATGTTTGGCAAAAGTTCTTAGTTCTGCACGGGCAATGGAGGCGGCGGATACGCAAATATATCACCGCCGTTACCCATCACATACGGCGACGCAGTGGGAACGGCATACTGTGTACGGTAAGCACTAGTGGCTAGACTTGCTGCAGCTGGTCCACCACCATTAACGTTCATTGACATAGCCGCCATATTTGCCGGCATGCCTGCAGCATACTGTCCATAGGCTTGTGATGTGGCTGCAGCTGGTGCTTGGGGCGGCTGTTGCTGCATTGGTGGCTGCGGCGGCATGTTTCCGAAGCTCATATTATAAGGCGTAAAACGGGAACGCTTCTGATCAATTCCATAACCAACGCCAGCCGCTGCTGCGGCTGTGACATTCATTGGCGTAGCGCCCACCTGCTGTGGTGCCTGTGCTCCGGGAGATGTAGACTGAATCTTGGGTTCAAAGCTAGCAGCATTAGGATTGAAACGTGAAAACTGTACCATATTTCCTTGTGGCTGCTGAGCCGTCTGCTGTTGATAGCCATTAGAAGTATTACCGCGATATCCGCCCTGAGCTGGTGGCTTCTGATCAAAACGTGGTGCGCCTCCAGACATGCCATTTGCTGCATTATAATAGCCACTGCGGTTGTTCATATTGTTGTTACGGTAATTGCCACCAGAGTTTGCCTGCTGGTTGCGTCCTTGATAGCCTCCGGTATTGCCACGGTAACCACCGCCCATGCCGCCACGCTTTTGATAGCCTCCGCTCGAAGCCATGTTCATAAGCTTGGGATTTATAGTCTGAATGGATATTAAGTATATGTTATTAAAAATTTGAGATTAACAGTTTAAAAAGTATATACGCAAAAAACAAAACTCGCATTTAAAAACTTTTTACATTTAAATCACGTCTGTAAGATTAATTTTTGTGTATATACATAGCTTTGATTTTACAACTCACCTGATTAGCCTCGCGCAGCACTTGGATCAAATCATTGGCCTTGTTGGCATTAGAGTTTGTAAAAAGAGTGTATGCCGTTCCCGTATTATTGGAGCGACCGGTGCGACCGATGCGGTGAACATAATCCTCAGAATTAGATGGATAGTCGTAATTTATAACGAACTTGACATCGTCGACGTCTGCATTGTATGTTTGATTGTTTTGTTTATTTGAAAATTGAGAAATGAGCGACACGTTAGACATTTGTCCAATACAAAACCAAAAGAGGCATATACTCAAAAATAAAAATATATAAACAAAACAAAAACGTATGTAGTATGTGTGTGGCTTTGAGTGTATGTTTTAGTTGATTGTCGACTGTGTGTTTTTGGCTAAACTTAAATATAGTTATAAAGTTTTGTACTTTGAACAAAAATTTCGCCATCAATACTATTTTAGCGTATATAACAACTATACATCTTTTGATAATTAGATATATTGTTTTTTTTTATACTGCAGAAATGTGGACCTCGACCTTTGTGATCTCATTCTTAAATATTTTCTTCTTTTTTTTTTATCAATACACAAATTTTTCATTAAAGCTTAATGCATACAAGAGACGGCTTGATTAAGTTAAAATAAGTTTTAAGCAGAGATAATTTAAGTATGAAAATTAAGGTTGCGGGGTTTGGGAAATGGTTAGATAGGATTATGTTAGTTACGCTTGGGTTCGGGAAACTAGATAATTGATGCGCATTAAACTAGTTTCAAAATGAGAACAAGGATTAAAAATAATTAGCCTAGTACTTACCTTGCCGTTTTACTTTAGTAAGGTTAATTTTAAGTAAGGCTTACGTAAATGTGGCTGCCTGCGGTTGAAGTCGTGTAGTTGTGGATGTGGAGAGCTAATTTGATGAGATCCGCGACGCGGCGCTAAAAACTTAAAGTATAACCTTCAACTTGTATATATAGCTTTTTACTTTTTTTTCTTTTAACTTTTCTTTGTGTATATGTTACTTTTAACTATTTTTATATTTTTTTTTCAATTTAAAAATCGAAGTCCATTTCAAAAAGTGCTGATGATATTTTTGTTCACATAAATTTAAGTTTTATACATAGAGAGCGACATAATATACAATAATATACTTTATGGTACAAAATAAGCTACAGAAATAAGTATCAGTCAAAAGAATTTGGCCGCAAAAATTAACTTCATTAAAATTTTTGAACACTTTTTAATGCTAAACACATATGTAATCGAATTATATTTTACAAAAAAAATAAAAAATTAATAAATAGTTATAACCCTTGTAGTAAAATATTTAGGGCCCACCAATTGGCAAACCAAAAGCAACAAATTTATTTGTCTCAACAAAACGCTGAAAAAACGCTCCGCTGAAATTATTTTTTCAACGTACATAAGTTAGTACTATTTATTCGCTAGGCCATTATATCCTTGACTGACAACAGATTGCATTCGGTAGTATGATATAATTAAAATAATGTGATTGCACGATAAAACTAAAAACTTTCAACAAGGCCAACAAACTAAAACCAAAAAATATAAAGACTATTTATAGATATAACCAGCAATGTATGGAAACACATTCCCCTCATTATTTGGCCCACACCATTTCTAGAGTTCTCAGGTACACATTGTTAAATACAACATAAAAAAAAAATAAAAAGAAAAAACAATTTTATTTCTTTTATTCAGGGAATCAAAGCGAACTCTACTGGAATCGTTCAGCGAAGTAAATCGACTCAATTTTTAAATAAGGCCGTACTTTTAATCTTGGTTATGCTTAGTTTCATGATCAGACTCTACTCTTACTTAAAGCTTAAAAGAATTTATTTTTGCAAGAACTAAAATATAAAAAGTTAACCCAAGATTGAAAGCTTTAAAACTTTTTTGATGTTTTTTTCATCTGATATTAAAACTAAAGCAGATTTTTAAAAAAATACATGTGCTTTGGCACAAAAGCAATGTAGTAAACACGCATGAGCCATATTTGCGCCGTGATATTTTCATTTACGACTTTTTCTTGCGCAAAAATATATCCAAATAGGAGAAATTAGTCGCTTAATATTTCGATTTGATTCCCTGCGTCGCAGTAAGAGAGAGTGAAGTTATGTTAAAAGAGCATGCGAATTTTAATCTGTAAATGAAAAAGGTCAAGTATTTCTTTGGGTGGGCGAATAAACCATAGCTAAGTCCTATGGTGCACATTTCTACTTAGTAAGACCCAAAGATAAAGACAAAGAGGGAGAAAGATTTGGCGGTGTTGGCCGGATTCATCGCTGCGTAGTCTCAGCTACATACGACGACGAATCAAAAATAATGAAAGAAACCTTTAGGTATGTTGATCCACAGCAACAATTGCTTGGTTATGGTTAAGACGCGCTAAACAAGAACACGCCGGTAAGACAAGGAAACGCGGCAGCGCAACGACCAATTATGCTGGCAGCGCCGCTGCGTGTAAATAAGGAATCAAAGACTTACCCAAACCACGAGCTGCAACATCGGTTGCCACCAAAATAGAATGACGCCCGTTGCGGAATGAAGACAAAACAAAGTCGCGCTCCTGTTGCGACTTGTCACCGTGTATAGCGCAGGCGCGCCAGCCCTGACGCGAAATATTTCGTGTTATCTCGTCCACACGTTTCTTTGTTTCAACAAATATAATGGTTTTGGTCTCATTTTCTTGCGAGATCTCTGTCAGCAAACTAACCAGCTTGGCTATTTTCTCTGATTCATCACAAACATCAACAATCTGAAGTATATTATGATTAGCCGACAGCGATAGAGAGCCAATGTTGACCTGTATGTAATTATTTAAAAACTCTTCGGCTAGCTGGCGCACTTCCTTAGGCCAAGTTGCCGACCACATCAACACCTGGCGATCGGGACGAATTTGCTGCATTATTTTTCGTATTTGAGGCTCGAAGCCCATGTCAAGCATGCGATCAGCCTCGTCCAATACTAGATAAGTGCAACGCTTTAGCGAAGTAGTGCCACGCTCAAGAAAATCAATTAGGCGTCCCGGAGTAGCAATAACTATTTCCACGCCACGCTCCAAATCACGCGCCTGCTGCCCTTTGGGAGCTCCACCAAAGATGCAAGTGTTACGGACTTGCGTGTTTGATCCGAATTCAATGGCTACCTGCTGTATTTGCTGGGCAAGCTCGCGAGTTGGCGCTAACACCAGTGCAATAGGCCCGTCGCCGCGCTCCAAACGTGGCTGGTTGTTAATGTGCACTACGGCTGGCAATATGTAAGCAAGAGTCTTGCCAGAGCCGGTCTGAGCCACGCCAACTAAATCACGGCCGCTTAGAGCAATGGGCCAACCTTGAGCCTGAATGGCCGTAGGTTTGGCGAAGCCTTGTTTGCGTATTTCGTTCATGACGTAGTCAGGGAAACCACCCTCCTCGAAATCAATACTAGGTGTAGGCACTTCCGCACCTTTGATCGTTATTTCATTAGTGGACAAATACCCATCAGTTTCGCCCTGTGTACGAGCCAGAACCGTATCGCAAGGCTTGTAAAAATTTTTACGGAACGGCGTCAAGCTTACTTCAGACCAAACTATTTTGGGCAAATGGGCACCATGAGTAGACGGACGATTGTTGTTGTTTCCCCCAAATCCATCATTCCTCTGGGGCACACCCATGCGGCGGTTGCCGCCAGGTCCTGTTGCAGCGCCGTTAAAATTACCTGCTCCAGGGCTTCCGCGATTGTAAGGCGCCGAGCGATTGCGCTGATACATGCCTGCTCCGCCAGGAGCGCCAGCGCCTGCTGGGCCACCCATACGATTGACCGTGCCATTACTGGCAACGTTTCCACCACCCATATACCCGTTTGCAGCGTTATTATTGGTATACCTGTGAAAATTGTTTTGTGCCATAAATATAAATTTAAATTTTGAGCAACAGCAGTTCGAAATCTCAATTTTCACACATTTTTATGTAATTTTATTCTGCCATTTTGAATTATTGATTTTTTTTTTCGGGTATACAAAATTCGTTTTTTTTATGTCAACCGCATGCTCACAAAAAGTGTTTTAAAATGTTGTATGCATATGAAATTGTGCAATTAAAACTTACATGATTATTTTTTATCCTTTAAATGCAGTATTTGTTACCAAAATTTAATGTGAACTGAATTTTTTATAATTTTTTCACTAATGCCTGAAAATTTTGCTTTCACGCACGTCAAGAAAAACTTTCGATTGGCAACGCTATCGAATGATAATCGATGGTAGACTCTTGCGTACATTTATTTGCGCTGTCAACTTGTTATTCAGTGCTTGTAAAAGCAGAAAAGTGTTAACCTTTAACTGGCACTCCAAAACAAATATTTAGAGAACTATATTTAAACGTTGTTGTTAAATAAACTAAACTACAACTAAATCTAAACAAGCCAAAATTTTCTTGACCTACTCAGTGCAACTAAGACTTGTGCTTGCCACAAGTTAGCAGCCCCATCGAATGTTTTTATTGATATAGTTCAGTGGAAAATATTAGAATTATGCGCACTAGCTACAAAAAGAATCGACCTTTTGACTTTAAACTAATTGATCTCGTTGAGCCAAATCCTGTGCTCTATCAGCGGCAGACTGGTCTTTCCAACTATGAAGTCATGAAGGCAAAAAATCTTATTTGGGATAAAATAGCGCAGCTCATGGGCCGCAATGGTAAATACTTTTAAGTCCAATTTAAATGATATATGTACAGTAGTTTTATCTTCCTGACTTATAGTCGAATTTTGCCTGATGCGCTGGAACAACTTGCGCTACCAATTTCAAAAGGAACTGCGTCGCTCTGAAAAATTATGTCCCAAGCTCGGCGTCGTACGCGGTTCAACATGGCCATATCTCAAACGTTTGCGATTTTTATTGGATGTGCAACCAAAATCTAAGAAACATTTTGGTAACCATGCTACACAGAAGCAAGTGGAGCAAGCAACAGATTCCTTTCCTGCGACATCTTCTGAACTGCAAATATGGCAATCTTATGATTCTGTTGTGATGCATGTCAATGCTATGGAAGCACCTGGTGAATCAACATATTTTGATGATTCCGACCGTTTTATAATTGAAGAAGTAATTGAAGAACCAAATGAGCATATAATTCAAGAGGAAGTTATATACGAAGATGAAGAAGAACAGCAGCAGCTAAACAACCAAATTAATTTAGCAACTACAACAGAACAGTATTCAACAGAATCTTCGGAGAGCCCAAATGCATCCTCGGTAACCAATATTCTCAATATGGACAGGTTATTAGACCAACTTAAGGGCACACAACGTGATCGAGCGGAGCGGCGTATAATGGCGTTTCTCCTTAAATGCCAACTACGCGCTTTAGTCAATGAGTCCATAGACGATTTAATTATTTAGCTATTTATTTATATATACTTTTGCAAATTGAGTAAACAAATTTTGCGAATATTTGTAAAAACACACTCATTAGATCTTGCATTTTTCTAAGTCGTTCCATGGTATTTTCGGCTTTGTTATAAACTCTTCGCGTGTCAAACTGTCCAGCATACTGGCTTGCTGTCGCACGTATTTCACCAAGCGCTCGATCCGCGTATAGTCCTCACAGTTCATTTCAAAAAAGCGTCGCCAAAGAGCACAGGCTAAAACACGATCATCAGACATGATGCCTTCATCATAAGCAATAAGGGCTGCCTGAAATTGTTCCGAAAGTGTTTCAATTTGTTGCCTCGTGCGCGATGGATTATTAGCCTGAGGAATAATAAATTGGATAACTGTATGCGCATTAAAAATGCTTTTTATACCTACACCTAGTTTCTTCGCGCGTGTATTCACGTCTCCCCACATGGCCTCCACAATGCAGTTGCGCAGAAACCGTCCATCTTCGCCTGTTTCGGAGCCCTCGGCCATAGAACGCATAAGTAACAGCCAAACATGCATTTCAGTTACCAAAAACCATGAATTAAAAGTGTTTGGTAAATTAAAATCGCGAAAGAAAGCGGCATAATTGATCTTGTCCGCAACGCTTTCATAGAGCAAGTGACTGGTGACTTTAAGGCGCTGTTGAAATTTAAAACAATTGTAAGATTCAAATCTGAGGTTCTATGCTTTACTTACTGATTTAGAGCTGGGTGCAAATCCAACTTTTGTGAGTACACGCTTCAGTATACTGCCATCGGCTCCTTCTTTCGTTTTGTTAACAACGCCTGTTGTAGTGCCCGAGGAGCAAAACCTGCATTGTGTGGTTAAACTGTTTGCCACTGTTGGGACACTCTGTTTATAGATGTGTTGTGTTACCTAGTATCAAAATAAATGCACACATCACACTTCGGTTTATATAAGAATCCGATGCGGAGGCTTGATGCACATTCTTTTCATAGTGTCGAACCTGTTGTACACTTACCAAAGGTAATATCGATATGCTACTGGCCAGTCGCGTTACTGAGCGAGTGGTGCACAACATATTTGTGTGAAATTAGAAATTACAAATAAAACAAACTCGCAAATTAACCAAACACAAACTACACACTAGAAAATTCAACAGCTGTACGCGGAACTGCCAATCTAGCTAAAGATAAAGTCTGTGTGTCACTGACAAAAGCTGCATTTTATTAAATTGAGACAGCTGGTCCTAATCATATATAATCTGGTGGGCCGGTTGTATCAGTATTTGTCTAAAATAAAATTGTATAGAATTTTTGTTAAATAAATATGTTACGTTTGCATTCGCAAGTGCTTAAGCAAGCTTTGGCTTTTCAACGTCTACCAACCGCCAAAAACAGCACACTACACTTAGTCGTGCGCAAGACTTCACAACGGTCTCCAGATTTTGCACTTGGTTCAGCCTTCAAACCTAAGGAGGACAAAATAACGCCTTTGGGATGGTTTTTGCTAGTAAGTCTTTATAACGCAATATATGCTTATGTACTTATCTCAAATATTCTCAAACTTTTAGCTTATACCGGCCACCACATTTGGACTGGGCTGTTGGCAAGTAAAGCGTAAAATATGGAAGGAACAGCTCATTAAAGATCTTAACAGGCAGCTACAAATGGCGCCCGTGAATCTACCAGAGGAGTAAGTTACATGCCTTTGTGCACTGGCCATTAAAAAAGCTAATTAGTTGTTTATTCGATTTAGCTTAAGCGAACTGGATAAAATGGAGTACCGCCTTGTTAAAGTTCGCGGCCGTTTTCTCCACGACAAGGAAATGCGCATAGGTCCTCGGTCACTCATAAGACCAGACGGTGTAGAAACGCAGGGTGGCTTGTTTTCCCAACGCGATTCTGGAAATGGCTATTTAATCGTTACGCCATTTCAACTGGCTGACAGAGAGTAAATACACAAAAGCATTTAAAAAAGTTGCATTTGCATTGATGTCTTTTTACAGCGACATTATACTAATAAATCGTGGTTGGGTCTCACGCAAGCACGTCCAGCCAGAGACGCGCGCCTTGGGTCAGATTCCAACAGAAGTGGAGCTTACCACCGTAGTGCGCAAGGGCGAGAGTCGTCCACAGTTCACACCTGAACACAAAGGAGATATTTATCTGTATAGAGATTTAACCAAAATGTGCGCTGCCACTGGAGCTGCACCAGTATTTTTAGATGCTGTCTATGATGCCCAAAGTGCTAAAAATGGCCCTGTAGGTGGACAAACGCGTGTTACCTTGCATAATGATCATTTGTCGTATTTGATTACCTGGTATAGTCTTTCAGCGGCAACCTCATACCTTTGGTATAGACAAATTGTTAAAAGAATACCATTTTAGGCACAATTCGTTGTATATAATTTTCATTTATTTTATAAAATTTACATACAAGGTATATTCCTATTCATTGATTGAATACGCGCACAGTTGCGTGTACTATATAGTAATTAGAGAACCGTTTAAAACGGCAACGTTAAGTTTTATATTGCAATTGTCGATGCTTTTTATATGTATGTACATAGTTGACATATATTATTTTTATGTGTGCATCAGTAGGAATACTAAAACGTAGTTGGTAAAACATTTTACCTATAAAAACAAACGCATATTTACAAATTAGTCTCGTAAATACTGAAAAAAATGTTGGAAACTTTAGTCTTAAGCGCTAAATGCAATTGCGTAATTGTCCATTGTCCTAGCATGGTCATTTATTAACTACTCTTTAGAGTTGTGGCACAATACCCCAGGAACGTAAAAGACCCGTTCGCTGGTACTTTTTGCCTATAGTCTGCACATGGAAACCTATTTGCTGCAAGCGTTCATGATCTAGTATTTTACGACCATCGAATATGTATGCCGGTTTCATCATGGATTGATAAATGCGCTTGTAGTCTAAATCTACGAATTCGTCCCACTCCGTGCACAGCACAAGCGCGTGCGTAGAGCGAACTGCACTATAGGGGTCGCTGTGTATTTGCACAGCCTTTTTAACACTTTCCGGAGATTCCGTAACACTTGGATGTGTCAGATCGTCGATAATCTGCTCGGGTTCCACCTTGGGATCATAAATATCCAATTTGGCACCCTCCTCTAGCAGCGTCTGGCAGACAGTAATGGCAGCCGTTTCACGTGTGTCCCCAGTATTCTTTTTAAAAGCAAAGCCCAATATGGCAATACGTTTATCAGAGACCGTATTAAATAAACTTTCAATGATTTTTTGTGAAAATCGCCGCTTTTGATACTCGTTCATGTCGATCACTTGTTGCCAGTAGGCCGCAACCTCCGGTAAATTTAGATTTTCGCATATATAAATCAAATTAAGTATATCCTTTTGAAAACAGCTGCCGCCAAAGCCTACGGAGGCCTGTAGGAACTTGGAACCAATACGTGAATCCAGACCAACTGCACGTGCCACTTGTGAGACATCTGCGCCCGTTGCTTCACAAACTGCCGATAGCGAGTTAATGCTGGATATACGTTGTGCCAAAAATGCATTAGCCGCCAGTTTTGACAGCTCAGAACTCCAAGTATTTGTGGTCAATATGTTTTTCTTTGGTATCCAATGCTCGTAAATCCAGGATAACTTTTCTACTGCGTTGTTACCCTCGGGCGTTTCTTCGCCGCCAATCAGCACGCGATCTGCATTGAGCAAGTCATTTATTGCCGTACCCTCAGCCAAAAATTCAGGATTAGAGAGTATATCATAGTGTATGCCAGGTTTCTGATTAGCTCTTAGTATGTGCATAATGCTCTCTGCAGCACGCACTGGCACAGTGCTCTTCTCCACCACAATCTTGTTGGATTGCGCAGTTTCGGCTATCATACGTGCTGCGCTCTCCACATACTTGAGATCCGCCGCGCGGCCTGAAAAAGTTCCAAAGAAAACTCTCTTTAAAAACAATTTATATATTTATATTGCTGTACCTACCCTTGCCATTGCCGAAGGTTTTCGTTGGCGTGTTGACGGATATGAATATCAAATCAGCTTCTTTAATAGCCGTTTCAATATCCGTAGAGAAAAAAAGATTGACATTGCGACACTTCTTGACTACCTCATCTAAGCCAGGCTGAAATATGCATAAAATTAATTTAGAGTCAACTTTATATACAAACTTGGTAACATTTTATTGTAAGCAAACGTTACTTGTTCTACTTTTGGTTGATACTCTTATACATATCATTTTTCATTAGAGAACCGCGTGACGTTTATTTTGTATGGGTCAGCATGGTTTTAAAGCGGCAATGCTCAGATAAGATTGGGTTGGTTTCTAAAAACGGCTGTGGGTCTTATCCAACTAGCCTTGAGAGTAAAATTTTTTATCTACATATTTACAGATATAAACTAGCTAAAGTTCTATAGTAATTCGACTTCGCTTACTTTAACGTTAAAAATATGAGAAACGGAAAATATTCAACTTTCAAGAAAATACTAAAAAACGAAGAGTGTATTAAAATAAAGTCACAACGTGTACATCAGAAAAAAATAAAACTTATTTAATAATGAATAGCTATTACACAAGGTTAAATATATTTACAATGGCAGTTGGAAACAAAGCGACAAAAGAAATATGATTTTGAATAAAGGTTTTACACAAGAAATCAACTTGGAATATCCCACTCTAGTAATTGTTCGTTAATAATATTTATATATATATTATATAAATTTCCCCAAACCTCGTAAATGATAACAAAATAATCAGCAAATTAAGTTCCAATTTATAGTTTATCTGGAACAGTAAACTTTGCTTTATATCAGTAAAATATAAGACCATTGTGTACACAATTGAACATAACATAAACATGGTTGATCTATATACTATTTATTTATGAAAAAAAATGAATTTAATTAATTTTTTTTTGCCAACGTTCATTGAACCTGTTTTAATATAAACGCTGAAAGGTGCTAATAGCCGTGTAAGATTGTTTGCTAACGCAAAAAACGAAATCATACTGTCTTTATAAAAAAAATTAAATAACTCAGAAAAGTCGTTAACATTTAAATTAGCTAAATTATCTACCTTACATATTTTGATAATTTTCTCATTTAAAAATTATCTCAAGAAAACTTGAATAGAGAGTAGGCAAATACTGCTGATAAGGCTGCGTAATTAACAACTTCCGTGCAAAAAAAACTGTATGTTCTGCTAAAGGTAAAAATTACTAATTAAATTGCTATACGAGGGCCATTATTTATAATTTGCGTCTTGGCTATAGTAACAATACTGACAGATGCAATCTGATACTTTCATTGAAAATTTGGTGGCATTAAAAAAATGCAACATTTTCGTTCCATGATTTATTTTGACTTTCGACGTGGACTATCACTAACTGACCAATTTTGTGAAGGTCGTCCAAAATTGGTCATAATGGCAGAAGTGGACGAAATGATAGAGCAAATTCGTCATGTAACATAATGTGAAATTGAGGCACCCCTGAACATTAGTTTTTCCAGCGTAATTTGGAAGATTTGTTCGTGTCGTCAGAAAATGACGATTACACTAGTTTATAAATTTTAAAAAATTTTGGTATCCTCAACATGTTTAAGTCATTTCCGTAGAAAAATGGCACGCTAAATCCGAAAATGAAGTCCAAAAATTTTTTCATGGAACGGATTTTGAGATATTTCGAAAAAAACACTTTTTGAAACTAAAAAAAGTGTGTCTACTTAAAAGCAAATATCTCTGGTTCTTAAAAAAACGATTTTGACAATTTTTTTTACTAAACTGTAAATAAACCTATCCATTGTACTAGGAACATATTTTTTTATCAAATTTACGGTTTGGACACTATTTATTCATTTGAAATTTTTCGTAATTTTTAGCAAATTTTTTAGAAAATTCTATTTCGAAAATTTAAAAAAAAATACAGTTTTTTTCATGGCTCGTATAGTTTGATCGATAACGAAAAAAATGAGTGGCTGTTTATCAAAATCGGAGAAAAAATGTGGAAATATAAAATATTTTTGTAAAAAGTGAAAAGCGTAAATTTTTTTGAAAAACCGAAAGTTTTATTTATTTAAAAAGATATCGTTACCAAATTTGGCATTCGAAAGTTCATTAGGTTTCTCAAGCTCTACACCAAATTTTATCAAAATCGGTCGACTATATCATATAGCACCCATCGGATCGGTCGTTCAAAAAAACGTGTTTGGTGCAAAATCCGGTATATGGCCCAAAAACTTCTAAAGATCTATATATATTTGCAAAATTTGGTTACGATATTTTCTGAAACAAACGAATCAAAACGAGTTTGGCACAAAAAAATATATTTTGACCGATCCTTTCTATGGGCGGTATATGATATATACAATCGATTTTGATCAAATTTGATACAGTGCTTGGGAGCTATAAAAAACTTCGGAACACCAAATTTGGTCACGATATCTTCGAAAACACGCGAAACAAAACGAATTTCGTTGATAAAACGTTTTTTTTTTTTTAATTATCGGTCCTATGGGGGCTTTATGATATAGTCAACCGATTTTGATCAAATTTGGTTAAGTGGTGGGAAATTCTAAAAAACTGAAACACAAAATTTGGTTACGATATCTCCATAAACAAAGGAAACACAACGAATTTTGAATCAAACGCGTTATTTTGGCCGATCGTTATAGAACCCATATATGAAAAAGTCAGCCGATTTTGAACAAATTTGGTACAGAACTTAAGAACTTATCTTTATAAGCAAACGAATTATCCATCTAAAACTTAAGGTTTCCAGAAAAATTTAGTTTTTGTACTTTTTACAAAAATTCCCATTAATTCCATAATTTTACTCCAATTTTGATAAACAACCACTCATTTTCTAAAAATAAGGAAACATTTCATATGAATGGATTAGTAAAGACCAAACCAAAAATTTGACTTAAATATGCTCCAAGTATAACCGATAGATAATTTAATTATCTACACTTTGGTAAAAAAATAATCAAAATCAGTTGAATACAACCAGAGATATTTACTTTTAAGTAGACACTTTTTTTTTATTTTCGAAAAGTGTTTTTTTAGAAATATCTCGAAATCCGTTCCATGAAAAAATTTTTGGACTTCATTTTCGGGTTTAGCGTGCCATTTTACTACGGAAACGAGTAAACTAGTGTTGTTAAAAAGAAGACTTGTGTTGTTTAGTGCAAAGAAAAGTGAAAGGATTTCAACCGCGGTGCTTCAAAATTCGTTTATAAGATTGTTATAGGCGACGAGTCTTGGATTTATGCCTATGAGCTTGAAACTAAGCCACTATCGACAGCAGACTAACCAAGCAGGCGGGCAAAGCACTTTAATTGAAACAGTCGCATCTTTCTTCGGAAAGAGTAACGTAGGACGGCCAATTTTAAATGGTATAAAACCATTTGTTTGCCAAACGTGTTCAGTGAAATAAGGAAATCGCACCACCAATCACGAATCATTCTTCATCAGATAATGATGGACCATCTTATGTGTTTTTGTTTCCGCACATCAAAAATAAATTAAGTGGTCAGCGCTTTTCTAGCCTTAAAGAAGCAGTTGAGGCGTTCAAATACATGTTTTGAAGTTTACTCAAAAATAGTAGAAAAAGTGTTAAAACATAAATAGTGACCCTCGCATTCAAACTATCTTCATTTTCTGCGCGTGGCCAATTGTGCAAATAGTATGTAAACAAGCTAAAACAACTGCAACCAGCTATTTTCAATAGTTATCCAAGTGTAGTTTCTTCAATGTTTGTTTTTAATAAATTGCAACAAAGTTGAGACGTCAATGATGTAATAAACATTTGTCTTGTTACTATGCAAATCAAATTCCATTAAAAATAAATTATAAGCTGCCTTGGACAACGAAGCAACTCAAATATTGCTAAATGTGTTTACACCGCAAAGAAATAAATATTTAAAAGTTTTATTATTAGTAGTATATCTAAAAGGTTCCCAGAAAATTAGCAACCAGATAAGACTGAAGTGTTTACTGCAATCCCATGGACAGCTCTGTTGGGCCACTTTAACAATTCTATTTTAAAGTAATTTTCAGACTGTACATTGGCTATGTCCAACAATTGGTAGCTACGAGACCTATTTTATTTATTATATATATATATAGGTTCCATAGTAACTTCTCGTTAAAAAAACTTTAACAAAACTGTTGAAAAGTTTGATAGATACTGGTTTAAAATATGGCGAATGTTGAGGACGGACACGTCCATCATTATATAAAAAAAGCACTCAATTAAAAAAAATGTGTCTCGACTGAGCATCGAAAGCATTAAGCTTAGAGACCAACACACTACCGGTAACTACCAATGCTTAGTATGCTCTCTTTAGGATCCATAAAACTTTGTTGCGATTATCTTCCATATTTTAGATGTTGAGGGGATTCTTGTTTCTCAACTAAGAAGACAAAATCTTATCATCTTATCTCCTAAATCTAGGCGTTCATACAGCATATCTAGCTAACGCGCCATCTTTTCATAAGAAACTTGCAAGAGTATAAACAGTTCGTTGCCTATAAAAACAAAAACAAACAAATAAGAATTCGTTTCAAATTCTTCAAAATTCCAAACTTAAGAGTGACGTGTACGCAGTACTGATATAAGAACGCTAGACAAAGATAAGCATTATCACCCGGCTAAGTTTTAAGCCTTACGATTAAATGGCATGTCTATAAGTAAACGGAAGCGGGAAATTTGAGCGGAAATACGACCACAAAATCCTAATAAACTAAGCATGAGGGAAATTTGTGCTTATTTTAAAAATATTGCAACAATAGCTATGAACTACATATATTGTACAAACGGCGGATGCGTCATAATACGAGAATGAATCATCGATTAAAAAATTTTAATTTCAATATGCAGTTGTTTTTATACCCTATTGCTATTATGTCAAAGCTAATGCAGATAGAAAAGTTCAGGCGCGGTGGCGACTATCGACGGGCCTTAAGCGCACTCCTTTTGCCGAAGAGATTAAAGATTGAATGCTTTGTTCGAACCCTTTCTAAAACTCCAGGCCCACGTGGAATCTTGGGAACGCTTTGCTGCAAAAATTTTTGAGATCGGTTGAAAATTAAAAAGACAAAAGCAATATTGTATTAGTTCAGACCCCATTGACTATAATCTCTCACAAAATTGTTCTTTTAGAATATGGTATATGGACCCATGTGAACATATGTAGTATGTAAAAGATATGTATGTTGGTTATTTTACTGTCGGGAACAACACTGAGTCGCTCCAGTTTATCATCACCATGTTTTCAAATAGTGCTTTACCTAGAGGGAATCAGAACGTGCATAAAAAACGTACATTTATATATTTCCTATATACATATGTAGTTATCACGGTCTAAGGTTACTCGTTGCCCTACTGTTTTATTATTTATAATATTGCTATTGTATTATAATTAATATTTAAATAAAATATATAGTTATCTTTTAATAGGCTTGCAGATAATCAACAAAGCAAGCAAGTATCTTTTTATCTTGTTTTTGGCATTACCGCAAAGGTTTTATATGCATATAAGATATGGATTTACAGGTGGGTTTCCGGCTTCAAAAAAGAATTTACACAAAAAAAGAGTCCACGTTCATCGTCTCAGTTATGATTTAATAACAAATTCTCTATACTTGGAAGTTTTATTACTTTATCATAAAAATAAGTTGCACGAAGGTCGTTTTTTATATTTAGCGCTTTGGTAATAGATATGATAAGTTTAACATTTTTTAGCAAAACCCTGAAGAAAATAAAGATCGTCATGTTACATATTTAGAGATTGAGGCATCCTTGTACATTAATTCCGCCAGCTTACATTCAATGTGGTATGAATATTTGGGCGCCAAGAAGATTTATACGCATACATATACCGCATAACTTCTTCAAGGGATCTTTAGGGTTACCACCTCTCTGAGTCTCGCCCAGAGTCTTCGGGCCTGGAGAACAATCTCCGGCTCTCCGGGCGAACACAAATTTCTTCGGTCCTCAAGGTTTTTCAAGATTTCAAATGTCGTTTTTTTGGAGAAAAAGAGGGACGAGGTGACCTCTTCTTTTTCTTCTGCGACTAACGGCGCCAAAAGACGCTTGTCAATGTTGCCATACACTCGACGCCTTCAGATGTCAACTAGGAATGTACTCTCTAGATATGAATCAGTTAAAATTCACAGATTGTCAGTGAAATTCTAATGGGGTCACTGGGAATTACAGGAAAATTACTGATGAAATTGAATTTTGATAAGACGTGCGACGAGTTCGAGAAATTTTTATAACATCCGGATAAAACTCCTTTATTGAAAAAGGCCATATTAAATGAAAAGTACACCTGGAAAAAAATGTATAATTTCTAAAAAAAACTGACTCATCTTTAGAAATAGTAAATTTCGTGGCCGTTTTTGAAGTAGTGACTTAATTTTGACTATTTAGTATTTGAGAGATATGGCAAACTATAATAAATAGCATTTTTTGTTCCCAGGATAGAAGAAGAAAAATAAAGCTGAGAAGTCGAAGTTAGAGTCAAAGGGGACTTTCAAATGTTGTTCAACATAAATTGATTGATATATTATTTAAAAAAATATTAAGCAATTATTGCTTTACTTCTATGTGATCATGTATTATCTAAGCGATGAAAGGTTTATTCTTTATTCATGAATAAATATACCTATAAGCTACACTGGTGATTTGAATATCTCACTTTTCGCCTAATGTAATGAGGTATATAATAGAACCAAGAAAATAATTAAACAATGGATCATATTTATGCAAAATAGCCCCAAGTTATGGCTCTTCTTACGATACCATGCTCGATATCATGTCATAGATCATAAAAAAAAATTTTAATATTAATTTTACGCTCATAATAATTTACAAATAAAACCAATGTTATGTAACTTATTAACAACTCGGCGGCCTCGATAGCCTAGCGGCAGTGCACTAGACTATCATCCCAGAGGTTGTGGGTTCGAATCCCACATAAAGCCATGGTCCTGCACTTTCCACTTTTCCTATTCCCCAAATTTTTCCTGTCTATTCTATATCCTTGTCACTTACTCCCATTATCGGTATCACAATGGGCCTATTCTTGGCCTAAGTGAGTTGGGACGAAAAGTTCCAACTGCCGCCCTAACCTAACCTAACCTAACCTATTAACAACTCACATAAGGATTCTTGAGATTTTTATATTTAAGTGATTCAGCTAATACATGCATACATGTTACTACAAAATAGAGACTCTGGTACCCAGTATGCTTAAAATTCAATATTTTGGGATACATTTTTTTTTTTTTTATAATAATAATTTACGAGTACTCGATACATTAGTGTCACCGCGTATATATAATACAAAATAAAGGGATAAACATAAAAATAAATGTAGCATTTATGCTGATTTGTGAAGAGTATACAATTTAGGCACTCAAACCCTAGTCTGATAACTAATTTATTGTATTTGCAAGTCAATCAAGATTATCAAGCCTGCTGTATGTGCAAGATCACGTTTATACATGACTAATGTATGGGTTAACTTGACTTGACGTTTAAACAAACAATTTGGCTTTAGCCTCTGGCTGACCATTGACCTTGTTGTGGGCCAAGTAGCACCTGCAAAGTGTCCGGCACTCAGCTCACGCACGGTTTTTGTACGCACAAGTGCGGTTCAATGAAGACATGCGGCTATGCGGCTGCTCATCGTATACTTATGCTAATAGTATTTCAAATAGCAGCGGAACAGAACTGGTTTACATGGGAAGCGCCACACTACTCGTACCAGCAAATAGCATTAGGAATCACAAAAACAAAATCACAGTAAGATACTCAAACATAAGAACGCGCGGTCAACGACGTTGATTACTTCTGCTTAGTGTCTTGACTGATTGATGTTATTATTTGTTTAGGATGTTTTTTAAAACATTCATTCAGAACGTTTGCTGCTGTGTTGTTGTTGTTACCGGGGCGCGAACTTTATTGTATAGATTTTGTGTGAAACATGCAAAGTAGGCAACGCGCACACACACACACTCATTATGCGGCATAGTAGATAAAGCTTATGCTTCAGATGAGTTTGTAATATATGTATAACTAACCTCATAAATGGGCAGTTTATCCGAATTCCACTGTGCTATGCGTTCAGAACTTTTATCGACTAATGTTATAGTAATATCAGGACACTTAAGTGCCATAACCGCACACGTTGGACCGCCAACATAACCAGCGCCAATACAACAAACCTTCATTTTGGTAGTTGGCAAAATTTTAAATAAATGTATGTAAAAATTGCACTATTTGTTAGACGTAAATATTGTCGCGTAAGCAATGCAGTTTGAGGTAATGCAGCGCGTAATACTTATACATAAAATACAATTAATATTTATTTTGTTGACAAATTTTGCTAGCGCGACGCAACGACCATTCCAATCGGAAAAACTTTGCAAAGTAAACTAAATTTGATTGGTGTTAAATTCAATGAAATTAAGCGCAAGTTGGCAGAGCGCATTGTGTGAAAGAGATGTCGTGAGCAAAACAAAACAGAGTGACCATATTGTGTAAAACAAAACAGCTGTTGCTGCCGCGCTTACTGCCACAAATCAAATGTTTTTTAATGTCAAGTAGGCTACTGTAGTAAAGTACTACTTTAAGTCATGAAATAACATTTTTAACATAAATTTGGCTAAAAGTTCACATAAATTATTCGGCTCTTTAAAATTAAGCTCTCCTTACTGTTTTAGACATGTTGCAATGCCAAAAAATTTTGCGTCAGGCAAGGTTTTTCCAACTTTTGCCCACTACAGCTATGCGGTTTATGTCGGATAAATGCAAAAAGAATGGTGCGTATTTTAGCAAAGTATGAGAAAAATAAAATTGATTTTTGTGTATTATAGGCAGTGGGGACAAATCAAATCCATCCTCCAATTGCAAAGCAGGTGAGACCCTAATATAATCCTAACATAAGCAAATTGTATTCAAACATTTCAGACGATGCGTGTAAAGACAAGACCAATTCAGCCCCAAATTGTCCCTCCAAAAAGAGTTTGGCAGAATCAACGGGTAAGTCGTACTGCTATGTTATAACACAAATTATAAATTTAATTTTAACAAACGCAAAAGAAATCCCCTATTTAGCAGGTGATATCTTTGTATCATAAGCAATACACATGAGGCACATTATGTCTGCACATAAAGTACAATCAATACATATTTATTTTGTTCAAAGAATAATTCGGTCGAAAAAACTTTTCAAAGTTAACTAAATGACGGTACATATTTTTCAATTAGCACCAAGTTGGCAGTTACAAAAACGTGAAGAACACAAGCAGATAACGTTCAATAAAAAATTAAATTTTTAATTTTGGTTTAATTTTATTTTTCAGGTGATGAAGCGAAAAATAAGAACAATGCTGCTTCCGAATGCAACCAGCAGAATAAAAATAATTCGGAAAAGACCGAACCAGGTGAGTCATTTATTTCATCTTACACATAACGAATACACTTGGAAGCCATGTGTGAATAAACAAATATGACAAACATTACAGATGCGTCTAAAAAATGTATAGAAAATTTAAAAGAAGGCTCAACAGATAAAAAGCCTGATAAGAAAGATATTGTAATAGCAGGCGGCAGTAAGTGCAAGGCAAAAGCAGCAGCAAAAGAAGCATCCTCCGAATCCAACCAGCAGAATAAAAATAATGCGGAAAAGACCGAACCAGGTGAGTCATTTATTTCATCTTACACATAAAGGATACACTTGGAAGCCATTTGTAAATAAACAAATATGACAAACATTACAGATGCGTCTAAAAAATGTATAGAAAATTTAAAAGAAGGCTCAAAAGATAAAAAGCCTGATAAGAAAGATATTGAAATAGCAGGCGGCGGTAAGTGCAAGGCAAAAGCAGCAGCAAAAGAAGCATCCTCCGAATGCAACCAGCAGAATAAAAATAATGCGGAAAAGACCGAACCAGGTGAGTCATTTATTCCATGCTTACAGATAAAGGATACACTTGGAAGCCATGTGTGAATAAACAATTATGACAAACATTACAGATGCGTATAAAAAATGTATAGAAAATTTAAAAGAAGGCTCAAAAGATAAAAAGCCTGATAAGAAAGATATTGAAATAGCAGGCGGCAGTAAGTGCGAGGCAAAAGCAGCAGCAAAAGAAGCATCCTCCGAATCCAACCAGCAGAATAAAAATAATGCGGAAAAGACCGAACCAGGTGAGTCATTTATTCCATGCTTACACATAAAAGATACACTTGGAAGCCATGTGTGATAAACAAATATGACAAACATTACAGATGCGTATAGAAAATGTATAGAAAATTTAAAAAAATGCTCAAAAGATAAAAAGAAAGATATTGTAATAGCAGGCGGCGGTAAGTGCAAGCCAAAAGCAGCAGCAAAAGAAGCATCCTGTGGTCCAAAAAAGCCTACTCCTCGTAAGTTCTCAAAATAATTTTATAAGAATATTAACAATTTCAATTCTCTTTCCTAGCATGTTCCTCCAATGAACATGCTGACCGTTGGCGCAAAATATCTCTGTTTGGTGTCTTGCCGCTGGTTGCCTTGCTCACTTTACTAATTTTTAGCACGCGCAAAGAACCAGAGCGTCCAGAGTTTGTTAACTATCCTTATATGTACAGACGGACAAAACCCTACTGGTTTGGCTGTGGCAATCGCACAGCCTTCCATAACAAACACTGGAACGCGCTGCCCCCGGCTGGCTATGAAGATGAAATAGACGAAGAATCTATAGGCAAAGATCCTGAGACGGATCAGCAGAAAAAGGAGCGCCTTAATGAATTCAAAACTGTGCATACAAAGTGGGAAAAAACTAATAAACAACGTGAAGCCGATGCCAAAAAAGAAGCGCTAGCAGCAGAGAAAGAAGCCAAAAAAGCTCAAGCAGAAGCGGAAAAGGCAGAAAAGAAATTAAGAGATGAGGCTGAAAAGGAGGAAAAGAGACTTAACGCAGAGGCTGAAAAGGAGCGCAAGCGACTTGACGCAGAGGCCGAAAAGGAGCGCAAGCGACTTGACGCTGAGGCGAAAAAAGCATCCCAGGTAGAGTACACTGGAGATTTGAAAGAGGATGAAAATTAAATATCGAGCTGAACTTTAATTTACATTGTATCTAAATTAATTGTCAATAACAGTCAAATAAACAAAATATTACTTTTTTCTCATAATTGCTGCTTGAAATTAAAATTTTTTATTGATTGCTTAAACTTAACTACAATTGTATTTAGAAATTTAGCATTTCTTTACATCACTCAATATCTTACATTCGGCATATGGGTCAACAGGCTTAGCGTCGTTTTTAGCACAAGGTGGGCACTCAACGCAGCATATGTCATCCTTTGGCGTAGCCTTAAGCAGACCATTAATGTTTTCCTCTGGTTTTTGTTGCATTCGATTTCCAGAATCCACACGTGATCGTACAGAAGACACCTTGCCTTTGGCGGCCGTATTGGGCAGTAAATACGGTGGCGCATTTGCTGGAGGTGGCATATTCCAGTATTCTTGTGGCACTTCCCATATAATAAGAGATCCGTCTGTGCTGCCTGTAATAAGCATTTTGGAGCAAGGGCTATAAGCCGCGCTTATGACAGATGAAGCATGCTCGGTGCCTACGCCCAACACCTCACCGCTATTGTAGTCCCACAATTTCACCTGAAGATCACTACCCACAGAAACAAAGTATTGTCCAGTAACATTAATGGCTATGCAATTAATAGATGACTTTTTAGAGGCAATGAGTTCCCGTATCATAGCGCCATTATAGACCATCCAGTAACAAATGCGTCCATCAGAGCCACAAGTTAGCACCTGTACACCAGTAGGATAGTAAATGCCAGCCATGAACTGTGTGTTTGCTGTAAAAAGTACCTTTCGGCACATGCGTCTGAAAAAGAGTTTGGGTATCATTGGGTTAGTTCCATTTAACACCTAACTAGTCTTACTTAATATCCCAAACAACGCAAGAACCATCCGTGCAGGCGGATACAACTTCAGTATCCAAATGATTAATGTCTAGTGTAGTTATGGGGCCCGAATGATCTTTCAGCACTCCAATCAAGTCCTGTCGATATGGCTCAATTTTCCATACACGTACCTGGCCCTCAATGCCACCAGTTACTATAAAACGGCCTGTAGATGCTACGGCCAAAGCGCTGCAACCTGTAAGAGGCATCGTTTTTTTTTTGAAAATGATACAAAATTTAGCTCCACTCACCCTTGTTATGAGCATTGGGTATAGCATATATTAGACGCCCCGTGATAGGAGTAAATGCTCGAATAATACCATCATTCCAGACAGAGACAATACTGGTCCCATCATGTGTAAAGCGAATCCCAGCGCAATTAAAGTTATAGACCATAATACGTAGTAACTCCTGCTTGCGGTTGGAGGACCAAATGCGAATGCATTCGTTGCCAGCGGTGGCAAAAACGGCAGCATAGTCTCTGAATGGGTGCAATGTTAAAAGGTTAACACTGCTCAGTCATATTAAAGAGATTATACCTACTTAGGAAAGGTGATGGAGTAAACAGACTTAGTGTGACAAGTGCGCAATAGTTTAAGAATCCATTGGGTTGTATTCAGTGAGTAAATCTCATTTGTGTTAGTGCAAATATAAAACGAATCTGAAGCGATGCGCACAAAGGAAGAAATAGGTCCTGAAACTCGTGTGCGATTAACCTGCAAAAGCCAATAAAGTGAATGATAAATCTTTTTCATTGTGCAATATACTCACTATGCGTAAAAAGGGCCAAGTGGGACCCGGATACTCTCGAAAATTTATAAGCGGCACATCAGTACGCTCTTCAACTAGCTGAACATCGCCATTGCCAGCTCCTACTAGCAGTCGACCACTTTCCAACACGTACAATGCACGAATCCCATTAACAAAGCGGTCGCAGTCGCGTCCCGCCGGTTTACGAGAATTATGTGTGCCAAATGCGCCTATTATGCCAGAGGTTGCCCCTGGCTTTGAACAGTTCAGCACAATCTTAATAATATCCCCTGTGCCAGTACCCAGATAAGCAAATTCATCTTTCTTATCAATACGAGCACAGTAAAAAACTCGTGTTTTGTTGCCCAAATGAATATCTGTGACATTAAGTTTCTTCTGCTCCCGCAATATGTTCCACATACGAAGATGATGATCACCTGCGGTAATAAAGTAAAATGGATTGATGTGCAAAGGACGCACTGTCAACGCAAAGCCCGAGATGGAGCGTGAAGCAGGGGAACGACAAATGGGCGTGCTGTAAGATAACTTTAATAGAGCTAGACACAATAGTTTGAGGATTTTTGTAGCACTTACAAAGTCTGTAGATCAAAGACAATTACCGTGCCATCGTCCTTGCCACCAATTGAAACCACAAAACGGTCTTCAGCCGTAAAGCTAATAGCCTGCACATGAACTTTGTGCAAATCGTGACGTGCTATCTCTTTACGTTCAGCAAAGTCCCACAGAATAACAAAACCACGGAATCCCATGTGATTAAATTGTCCAGAAGCAATATATTTGCCGCTTTTGCTCACATCCAAACAGGAAATTGTGTTCGAGTGTCCAACTACAAATTCTTGAGTATTTTTTTGAAAATCGGCAATGGCAATTTTGTTGCCCAATGCAAAAATCGCATCCTTTCCATTAGGATGCTGACGCACTCCGTTTTGCACTTTCCCATTTATGCCAAAAATGGCTAGCGGCTTAAGAGTTTTTACTTCACTTAATTCAGAATCTTCCATTTTAGTCGAAAAAAATATATATATGTAGTATATTCAAACCAAATAATTTGACTAAAATCAACCGGCTGCCTCTATAATAATTGTTTATTTTAAAAAACAAAATTGAAACAACCGTTGCTTAGTAGCAAGCTATCTCACTCGCACAAACTTTCCTGCTGCTCATCGGCTAAGGCCCGTCTGACTAGCTTGTTATTATTGGCACTGGCAAGGCGATTCATTTGATCCAGGAACTCTTCGTACTGCTGATAGCTTATTGCACCCTCTTGCTGCGCACACTCTGGCGGCGCTGAGGCAGGTCGCTCAGGTCCTACAAATATCTCGCGTATAATTTCGCGCCGCTTTTGTAACTTGGCTTCGTTGCGTGTCTTGCCGTCTAATACCTTGGTATCGAATATGCTAAAATGCCGCTGGGCTGCATCGGTTACTGCATCGGTTGAGGCTGTAGTCACGACAGTAGTTACCGGTGGTGGAGCCAGTGGCATTTCATGGGGTGGATCGTAAAACCAATTAGAAGCAGATGTTTTTGAGGTTTCGCTGTAGTTGTTCGGCGTATGATGGGCAGTTACTGTGCTCTTGCCGTTGCTGGTCACATGGTCACACGCAAAAGCAGCACATCAATAAAAGACTTGGGCGTTGAAGCTTCCGACTGTTTAGCGATTATCACCTTGGGCTTACGTCCTCGTGGGTTGCCCTTTGTATTGAAGCAGGCCAGCTCCTGTCTTAGATCACCACGCTGTAGATCTGGCAGTGAAGCTGCCACTGTGGGCAACTTATGCTTATTAATCGAGCTCAATTGACGCGGTATCTTAAGCGCCAACTTGTAGCGATATTCCTCAAGAAAGAGTTGCTGCTGTGGATTGGCTGTACTGCTCTGATTGGCGGCTTTGGCTTTAAGTTTACGTCCGTTAAGCTACGCTGCGTCTGTTGGACCACCTGCACGCTTAGTGCGTAGTCTGGTATTCATAATTTCCTTCTTATCAGCGGCTGTCTGAGCAGCCACCATTTTTCGCACACATTTACGCTTGATTTTGGTAGTGGAATTTCGTATGATCTTGTCGTTGCGAAGCACCTTGCTATTGGCCAGCTGCATTTCCAGCTCTTTTTTAAGTTTGGAGCGAGTCATTGTGTTCAATGCTATACGTGTTTTTAACTTAGGTCGGGCCATGGTGTTCTTTTTGTGGCGGGTTTATCCTTTGGATCCTTTGCTGGCGCTGGTTTGTCATCAAAGCTGCTGTTGCTGCTTTGGCTCTCACTTTCTTTAACATGATTCCTCGTTTCTTTCTTTGTTCGTTGGTTGCATTCACTTCTATGCTTTGCATCGCTAGAGCTCTGATAGGTCTCTTCCGGTTGCTCCTCCTCATCACTGCTTTATTCGTGTTTCTCTAGCTCTTTAACATTGGTAGCGTCTCTTCTAGCCTTACCCTTGCGCATTAGTGGCTTTTTTTGGCGTTCCGTCTTGCGTTTATTCAGCTCAGTGGTATCGCTCTCCGAGCTGCTGCTCTGTCCTGCCGTGGGCGCTAACTTAACTACTAAAATGAACCACTCTAATTTATTTCATAAGGTAAAAATGTTGTTTCCACAAGAAAATGCAATTTATGTAAGTATGTATGTATGTATGTACATATGTGGTAGTAAAAACGTAGCATCTACCTAGTCGCTAGTCATTACGCATAATTTCGTAGCAATAAAAATAAATGAAACACCAGGGAGTGGTACTTACCAAGTTAATAGGTTATTATTAAACATAATCACCTGAATAAATATGCATAAGTTTATCTTTATCTAAAAATGCTAACAAGCATCAAACGCCGATTGAACACATCCATATCGTTCAATTTATTTGCGTTCGTTTACCGTTAGCTACGAAATTGAAATTGGCAATGGTGACAACAAGAACAACAATAACACCTTGTAGCGTGACCATAGTGATATTCATCGATATGGATATTTGTCGCTTAAATATAAAAATCGATAAAATTGTTAATCGCTATCATTTTTTAAGTCGATATGGCCATCACTTATTTTGCGCCATATTCAACCTTTCAAATCACAACGTACGAAATTATTAAGTGTTAAAATAAACTAAAATGTAAGTATATTTGTTTATATTTGTTTGTGGTTATATTATTTGTTTATAGATAGTAATAATTATAAAAATTAGTTAAATTACGTACAACAAGCACATTTATATGCATATGTATATTATATATAAGCCACCATTTTTATAAAATTATATCAGTGATGCCAGATACTGAGAGCTATAACAAGCTAAACGCAATTCAAAAATATGCTAAGTTTGCTTATATAAGCATTTCGGATTTCGGAAAATTTATAAGCTACACCTAATTCTGTTTTTACACGGAAGATTGGTTCCAGAAAAAACCGTGCAAAAAAAGTATGTATGTACTTTACATTAAATGTATGACAAGTTCAGGAACTAAAAACCATTATGTATGTATGTGTGTAAAACAGCTATGTTGTTAACAAAAAGAATAGGTTATTCAATTTTTAAGGTACAAAAAAAATATTTATTTGTGTTGTGTTATATGTAAAGCAGAATAATAAATTTATTTTTAACAATTTTTAATAATTTATTTTTTTCCCTAGATGTATCGTTTTTACAATTATGGTGGCAATAACGGTGGAGGCGGTCGCCGTCAAGTCCAGCGAGGCGGCCGCTTGCCTCCCTCGGCAAGGCGTCAAGACGTTCAGAGAGACGGCCGCTTGCCGTTGGAGGCAAGGCGTCGAGGCGTCCAGGGAGACGACGTTATTCGGAGAAAACTCCAATGCATACAAGACAAATTGATGCGCAGCGTGGGCCATCGAATGCCCGCACGCGCAGAAAAGCGGAGAGATCCCTTTTATGCGAACTCAATGGCGGCACCAGAGCGTGGTTGAATCTTATAATTGAAGCAGAAAAAGAAATTCGAAAACTCCAGCTACAATTAGCAACTAAGAGCAGCAGTGCAACGTTGCAGCGCCGGCGGAGTTTTTAGGATCGGGCATTGAATTCGAGCTTTAATTAATTATATTTTTTTAATCATTATTAAACGTTATTTTAGTTATTATAGTAGAATTATAAGTTAAAAATATTAAATACAATCACAATTTGTTTAAGTTAAGATCGAGCATTGAAGCTTTCAAGAATAAAATGTTATAAAGTAAAAAATATATTTCATTTTAAAATGATGTGGCTTTATTTATTTTATCAGGATACAAAACTTACTTGGTTAAACTTGAATGAATTAAATTATTTATGGTTGTTACTCACACCTTCAATAAAATATATTCATTATACATATTCCTTATGTATTCCGTACCCAGAAAATTATAAATTTAGTAAAAAAGCAAATTTTGTTATTTTTATGAAAATACAATTTCTTTGTTTTTATAGGAAATTGTAATTAATGTTAATTAATTATTAAACATACATTTAAATATTTTAGCAATTTTGATTCTTATCTTATATTATTTCGCTTGTCACAAATGGACCGTTAACCTTTATTGTGAATTTTTCCGATATTTTAATATCTAACAAATCATAGATCATTAAAATTCTTGAGTTATAAATAATCTCTCCACATTTTTAGAATATATCGTGCCCTTTAAGAATTTCAAATAAACCGATCTTTGATATCACTATGCCATATGTGTGCGCATAGCACATCTGTCGGTGAGATTGATCATCCTGCATCCTGCATATGAGCGGCGTCGCAGTAGTAGCTAAGGTTGCAACGCCTCCACACAGATCCGACTTGCATAGCTGTTAACATATGTATGTAGCATATAATTCGTGTAAGCTGCACGGGGAGGTCTATGGGGTCTTACGTTGCATAAAGATGTCATAAAATATTGTCTGGGCGTGTAAATATACTCAACATACGGCCTTGTCGTCGGAGGACTCTACATCACTAACGGGCGCCTGGTTAAACAGCTTGCCCAAATTGCTGGCAAGAGCAGACGTGGAACTGATTGAATAGAATATACTGTATATATGTAATATATATATGTAATTATAAAATTTGATGCTCACTTACCTTATGAATAATATTAAAAAATATTTATGAATAAACGTTTATAATTGTTAAATGGTAATATTGAATTTATGTACATGCTGCTATGTATATTTATATGCTATATGTATTAAATTATTATACTCGATCCAATCAACAATCAATGCACAATAAAAACACAATAAATTAATAAATTTATTTAACAAAAAAACATAATAAATTGCAGAAAGAAGTTTGTATTGTTTATTGTTGTTGCAATTGGCAATTGCATTGTTGTTTTTTGTTATTTTATATTTTATAGTTTTTATTTTTTGGCCAGGTGGCAGCCTTATTATCCACCATTTTTTGCGCTTCATTCATTTTTCATTTGTGAAAGTGATGAGTGAAACAAGTGCAAGTGAGTGCATAAAATTCTATTAAAAACATTAATAGAAAGAATAGCAAGCAAAATTAAAAACTAAAATATAAGATTTAAAACATAAACAAGTGCAAGTGCATACAGTTCTATTAAAAACACTAATAGAACGAATTGCAAGCAAAATTAAAAACTATTAAATCTAAAAACTAAACAAGTGCACCAAAATTATATTGAAAGGAAATGGTTAAGTGCATTGTGAATAATTGTTCGGGAGGACAATTATTTAGATTTCCAAAGAATAGAATTGCACTTGAGAAATGGTGCAGTAACTTAAACATACCAATTCAAAAAATTAACACAAACTCTCAAGTGTGCAGCAGCCACTTCGAGCGAGAGTGGATGGGCGCAGGCCGATTGCGGAAGGGGGCAATACCAACTTACCCCACTCCCACTGGTAAGTTTTTTATATTTTTTATATATGTATATATTATTACATTTTTTAAGTTAAAAGTGAAACGTGTTTATTGTTTTTTTTTATTTTTTGATCAACACATTGATCATGTTGTTGTTGGGGTTGCGGCTAACGGCTAAAATGCTGTTGGTTGTTGTTGTTGCTGTTGTAGTTGTTGTTGTCGTTGTCGTAGTTTCTGTTGTTGTTGGAAGAAATGTTTTTTGAATTGTTTGCTAATGTAATATTACCGCTGCTTCTCGTTGTTGTTAATAGTGCGGCACGCGGCACGGCTTATGCTGTTGTTGTTAGCTGTTTTGTCCGTATTAAAATGTACAACTTTTTTTAAGTGCTGTGTGCTGTAATAAACAGAAATTGAATAAAACACATGAATTTTTAGTTAATTATGTATTTTCTTTATTTATATACCTTATAAATTTTGCTTTAAAGTAGCCATTTACATTTACATAGTTAAATGATTTTTCTTTTTATATATTGACTACTCGAATTCAATGTTTTCTCATTGGAAAATATGAAAACAATCAACCTCATAAGGAAAATCTTTCAAATGCACAAGCAAGCAAATTACGCAAAAGCACGTGAATTAAAAATTATTTATAACAACGAAATCATAGCGAGCTCATCTATAATGGTCCAAGATTCCGACATCCTGAGGTGTATGTTGCATTGATACTTCATGAGGATTTATAAAATTGTAATTTTGGAAACTTTATTGTCCACTAATGATACCAAATCTAAGCAAGAAACGGGAGAAAATTTTGAATTTTTTAGGATTACTCGTTTACTTAATTTTAAATTTATTATACGTTTTTAAAGAAATTCCAAATATAATTATGCTACCGGGCTATAAGTTTTTTCAAAAATTTTGAACTATCTAAGCCCCATGTCGTTTTTGGCTTTACTACGTTCTCGCTCCTCTAAACCTAAAGGCAAACCTTGCAGCGTTTTTTCATAAAACGATTAAAAAGTGTTTCAAAATTAAGAAAAAATATATTTAAGCCATCCTTACCCTTAATTTCCTTATAAAAGTCGACTGTCCTATAAATTTGAAATCCACTGTATGTATGACATGCCGAAAAATTTTAATTTAAATTAACAAAAAAATAATAGGTTTTGGATATTTGTCTGAACGATATGTATTTAATGAATTTCTGGTACAATAATAATAAAATTGTTTGATAATAAGTTAAAGTGAAGAGCATGGTTATCTTAATTTCACAGTTGCAATGATATTATTTATTATCTTAACTCTGCTTCATTCGGGCTTACCCCACTATTTTTTAAAATTAAAAAAATATACTTATTTTAAATAAAGCAAAATTGAAAATTTTAATTAATAATGAACTTTTTCTTTGCAGGTCATGATATATCTCCTCAGCAGATGGGGAGACAATGAAATATGGTAGATATGTGCTGCATTGAAAATTGCAGCAATACAAGATCCTCCTGCAACCTACAATATGCAATACAAAGCCGCGGTTTGAAAATTATTCACGGCTTTATATTTGCAATGCGCATTTCAGACCTGAAGATGTTTTTTATAAAACATTGAAAAAAAATGCAATTACCTTCATGGCTGCAACTGCTCAAGCTCATATCAAAAGTCTTCCGGAAGAACATTTTGAAATGAATGTTGAAATTGAAGATCTCATGGGCTCCCCTCCTTGCCGCCAAGAAAATGAATTAGAAGAATTGAAAGAAAATTCTCAAAATAATTCACAAATTCCCATAAAGAGAATTTGGGCTGGCATTGATTTAAAAGTTTGCCAAAAAATTAAAGAAAACGTTGAAAATATGCAAGAACTGGAAAAACAATGTGTTCTTGTATTTGATGAAACGCCAGTTCGGCCGGAGCTGAAATATAATGTCACTACAGACCAGATAGATGGCTTAGTTGACTTTGGCAATGGAGAGAGATTTAAAATGGTTGCAAGAACCATTTTAATATTCCAAGTGAAAGGAATAGTAACACCGTGGCAATACGAATTCTCGTATTACTGCGGTGCCCATGCAGTGGAAGGTATTCATCTTGGCCGCATTATAAAAGAAAATGTGAGCGCACTTAAAAATATTGGCCTGCAAGTCAGAGCATTGATCTGCGATCAAAGCTCTTCAAACCTGAGTGTTTTTAGATTATTCGCTGAAAAATGCGAATCGAAATTTACAGACGCAGACGGCCATATTATTTATTTGATGCATGATTATGTACATATGTACAAAAATATGCGTAATAGCTTCATGTCTCATGCTGTAACAATGCCAAACGGCACCACAGCAAAATGGGCAGTCATTTCGGAACTCTACGAATTAAACAAAAGCAGCAAAACAACACGTTTAGTTCCGAAATTGACAGAGAGCTCAAATTTTTTCAAAATCTGTTGCAGATGCAATAGAATTGTGCAGTAATGAGATTACTCATACTGAAAACGCACTGCCAACAGCCAATTTTGTTTTAACAATGAACGACGCATTTGATATGCTTAACTGCCGAGAAGTGCCTTATATGGCAATATCTGTGTCAAAGGCCTAATCGTCACAGTGAATAATATGGTAACACTGTGTGACGAATTAATATCGGAAGGTGCGAAGTCTGTGGATCTAACGCGGTTCAACCAAGACAGTTTAGAAAACGTCTTTGACGCGATTAGATCCACAGTTGGCAAAACTCCATCAGTTCGTGAAATGCAGCTTTTAATTGAAAACTGCTGCGAAAAAGATAATGATTCCGAACTGGATTGGTGCCATAATGACACCGATATCGATACAGACGATGATGAGGAACAAATAAATAGCCCCGGTGATGTCTGTGAAGCGACACCACGTAAACATTTGTTCGGGGATTTAATCAAAAAGAATAATGAGAAGTATCAATGCGAACAATGTGAAATTGACCATGCATCGGATACTTTTAATGAAATATGCAGTTTTTATTGTAATATCTTTGCGAAACATTTTGAAAAAAATTTGCATGAAAAAGATATTGGCCAAAAAATAATGAATAAATACATATATCGAATAAATCGGCACACACGGCAAACTACTAGTTAAAGTTAAAGTGTTTAGTGTTTTAAAATAAAATAAAATGTGAGTATGTGTGTTAAAGTAAAGTCATATACATATATATGTACATATATACGTATGTATGTTCTATGTTCGACGTATTTTAATTGCTTTTGCTTGGGGAAAAGTACATGTTCATGTACTTTGTATTATTTAAAGTTTAAAGTGAGGCAATTATTGCGTCACAATTAAATATTAAATAAATTAAAATAAAGTGTAAAGTCAGTTTCTTGCATATTGCTTGCGTTGGTTTTGCTTTCAAGTCACTTTCGTTCATTTTTCGTGATGGCAACTCTGTTCATAATGGCTAACGGAATTAACTGCGTATATACACAGAAATTGACTAAGTTGCGAAATTGAGGTTGCGTTCTGTAACCTGTAACAATATTTTAAATAAAAAATTTATTTTTTTTCTTTAAACTCAATTATCATTTAATTGAATGCTTTTGAAAATTGTGAGCATAAAATTATGTATTGAAATTTTATTTTTTACTAATAATAAGTTGAAATTATTTGTCGAGGGAGGAGGCGGCCTGCAACGTGTGGGTGGTGGTGGTGGAGGCCGCCTGCAACGTCGTAGGGGTGATGGTGGAGGCCGCCTGCAACGTCGTGGTGGTGATGGTGGAGGCCGCATGCAATGTCGCGGTGGTGGTGGCAACGTCGATGGAGGCGATGTTATTCGGAGGAAAGTACAAACGTTAAAAGAGAAATGGAAGGCCTATGATGATGCGCAGCGTGGGCCCTCAAATGCACGCATGCGCAGAAAAGCAGAAAGATCCCTGCTCCACGAACTTCATTATTCAACCAGAGCAAGGTTGAATCCAAGTATTGCAGCGGAAATGGAAATTAGAAAACTCCAGGTGCAATTAGCACCAAGCACCAAGTACGGGCAGCAGTGAAGCGCCGTAGGAGTTTTTAATTGTAAGTATGGAAGCAGTTTTCATTTAAATTGAATTTTAAACATGTATATTTTTATATTCTTTTAGGGAATCGACCACAGAGTTGGAAAAAGCATGAAGCTGTACAATTTTTTTAACTATTCCCAAGCGTTGAAACGCTGGCTAGATGGCGCTATAAAGTTGCTGTTTATTTGGTTTATATAATGATCAATAATAATACTTATATTTTAGTCTATAATTAAAAATGCATATTTATTTATTAGATATCCTACAAAAAACCACAGAGTTGGGAAAAAGCATGAAGCTGTACAATTTTTTTAACTATACCCAAGCGTTGAAACGCTGGCTAGATGGCGCTATAAAGTTGCTGCTTATTTGGTTTATATAATGATCAATAATAATACTTATATTTTAGTCTATAATTTTTAAATAAAAATATTTTTATTTAGCTAACCTTTATAGAATTCATATTTTTATATCCAAATCAACTTATATCTCGCCCTTACTCTCGCTCTCTTCTTCTCTATAAATTTCTAAAAAAAATTCAACACTTTCTGTCTCTAGAAACCCTTTCCACCGATTTTAAACTTAACCCTCCGTCGGACACCTGGGTCAATATACCATAAATTAAGGGAATTGGGAATCTACTGCGAATGTACAAAAAATTATTTCTGAAATTTAACAAAAAAATTCTCTTCTGCCGGTAGAAATAAATGAACCTGATCAAATTTAAAAATGAAAATTTGGGCCAAATGTTCAAAAAGATACTACTGAAAGTGCCATTTTAAAAAAAATTACCGGATAGGCGATACTTATTGATTAAGATAATAAGAATTAATTTAATTTAAATTAAAAAAATTTGTATACAATGATTATATGCGGCCTGGGGAGTAAAATTAGAATAGTGCATTTTCATTTTTTTTGCATGTGTCATATCTCATATAAAACCACATTTTCTGGCCACTTATATGTATGCATGTATGTAAGTAAATATTAATGCGCCTATACAAGAAAACCGAAAACGTTTAAAGTCTTAAGGCCCCTACGCAGACACGAAAACAGTCACCTAGCAAAAAGACAGACTTATTTTGTTCATGAAAGGAACAGTGTGTCTAGTAACAAAATGTGAATATTATCGGAATTATTATCGATAATCAGCTGTTTTTTGTTTACAAAAAGCTAATTTTTAAAAGGCGCGAAATAAAACATAAAAACATGAATTATCGTCAACTTTTTCTATTGTGTGTAAACAATGCAATAATAATGACATGCATTGCAATTGAATTGTTGTATGAGCAAAAAAAAGCGACGCTAGGAGACAATATACAGGAAAAGGCGGAATGTTCGGGTGAACCCATATTTAATGCGCAGAGCTGAGTGTGGACGAATTGCATAGACGTATTTTAACGCACATTTTTGTTACAATTGAATTATTTTATTATTATAGCTATTTTCTCATCCTTTCCCAACGATCCTCAACGATTTTGTCGACCAGCCATAAATTTCGCGTGCAAAATAACTAGCTGCACATAAGTTTTGTTTGTGGCGCGAAAACCGAACAGCTGTTTTTGCTGATCTATGATTTGCTACTGGCATTAAAAAAAAACAAAAAAACGAGCAACACTGGTCTAAATACCACCTGCAAGACCAAACGTTTGTGAGCGTTTTTTTTATATGAAGTTTTGTTTATTTTTCGTGTCTGCGTAGGGGCCTTTAGCAAAAAAATTTTAAATCGTGTTTCAATTTTTGCAGCCATTTATTGCCATTTTCGTTTTTGCTTTTATAATAATTAAAGTTATTAATGCATTTGCTACGCATATTGAAATTAACAATAAAAAAATAAGCGGTTTGTTGATTATATTGTTGCTAGTTACTATTTATTATTATTTTAAACACAAAAAACCTTCTATCAATTATTTGCAATTTGCAAGACGATTTTCATGAATTTTCTTTTGATATTTTTATTTATCAAATTTTCAAAACAAACGCACGCACATTTTTGTAGATTTTTGAAAACAGAATATAGAATGAAAAATGAAAACAAAATTCATATATACATATGTATAAAAAATGTTTTTTGTTGCTGATGCTTGCAACACCAAATTAACCGCTGCACAAAATAACTGCATATGCTTAAAAACTATGCGCAGACACAACCTTTCTCATGAAAATTCGCAACGAAACTAAAATTAAGAATTTTCGTGAGAGTGAACTTAGGGAATAGACTACCTGTATAATTCTACCATTCTGGCAAGTTTCAGCAAGGGAAATTCTCTCCCTGTCAAGTTTCAGCAAGGGAAATTGTATGACCAATGAGACAAACGATTACATGTATGTATGCTTGTACAAAACAGCTGTTTGCCTCTGCATGCCAAGTTGGCAGCACCACTAACAAATGCTTCGAGAACTGCAGTTATTCATATGTGCTATTATCAGGCCGGTATGTAGTACATAAATGCATGCATAAATATATATGTATACATGTGCACATGTGCCGCGCTCTATATATAAAGCCATCGCTAATACTTGTCTCTTATTTACAGTTGGCACAGCAAACGGCATACATTTGAATCTAATACGAATCATTCACGCATACTTGACCTGAGCAAACAAAGAAATTTGCAAAAAAAACAACAAGCGAGCAACATGAAGTGCTTTGTGGGCGTACTCAAGCCCCTGGGACTCTTGCTGCTTCTAATTGCGCAGTGTTCAGGTTTGGGCTTCCAATATCGCCATGGCCGTCATGTACACGGGTTTCTTGGCGAACCAAGTAAAATTGCGACCTTACAGCGTACAGTCGAGCCTGTGGATCAATGGTTTGAGCAACAACTAGATCATTTTAATGCACTCAATACTCAAACATGGAAACAAAGATACTTTGTGAATGATGAGTACTATCGCAATGATAGCACTGCACCGGTATTTCTTATGATTGGTGGTGAAGGCGAGGCCTCAAAGAAATGGATGCGCGAGGGTGCTTGGGTGCATTATGCTGAGCATTTTGGAGCCCTTTGCATACAGCTGGAGCATCGCTACTACGGAAAGAGTCATCCTACAAGGTAATTTTAAATAACTTGCGCTACTTTAGGCAACCAAATAATATTGATATTGTATGCAGCGATCTATCCACGAAAAACTTGGCATATCTTACATCTGAACAAGCGCTAGCCGATTTGGCCAATTTTGTCAAGACAACAAAAGCAAAGTACAACTTGGCCGAGTCGCAAAAATGGATCGCTTTTGGCGGTTCTTATCCTGGCTCCCTGGCGGCCTGGGCTAGAGAAAAGTATCCGGAATTGATTCATGGTTCCATAAGCTCTAGTGGTCCCCTACTTGCAGAAGTGGATTTCAAGGAATACTTTGAGGTGGTAAAAGCTTCACTTGGCAGCTATAAATCAGGATGTGTTGAGGCTGTATCGCGGTCCTTTGCACAGGTTGAGATACTCTTAAAACACATGATAGGACAGCGCAACTTGGATGAAAAATTCAAGTAAGTACCTTGGACATGGGCACAAGACTAAAAATTGTATTTTGTATTGCTATACATTTCAACAGAACCTGCACGCCCCTTAAGAATTCTGTAGAAAATACCCTTGACATTTCGAACTTCTTTGAAAATCTGGCCAGCAATTTCGCAGGCGTGGTGCAATACAATAAGGACAACAGTCCACATGCGACTATCACCATTGATGAGGTATATGGCCGTTTAAACAACAAACTTTATCTAATGGATATTCTTCTTGCCAGATATGTGATGTTATGATGAACACCACTACGGGGCCACCTGTTACTCGTTTGGGTGTGGTCAACAGCATGCTTCTTAAGCAGTCTAACGCCAGCTGTCTGGATTATAAATACGATAAAATGGTATCTGATATGAAAGACGTGTCATGGGAATCCGAGGCGGGAAAAGGCATGCGTCAATGGACCTATCAAACTTGCAATGAATTTGGTTTCTATCAAACGTCAGAAAAGAAGACCGATGTTTTTGGGGATCGCTTCAATGTAGACTTTTTTATACGTCAATGCATGGACATTTACTCTGAAAACATGGATGCGAAGTATTTGGAGCAAGTTGTTAAACAAACCAATCGACACTATGGTGCGCTCAATCCAAAAACAACAAATGTTTTGTACGTGCACGGTTCCATTGATCCATGGCACGCTTTGGGTCTGGTCAAATCGCAAAACGCCAAAATGCCAACTATTTACATTGACGGTGAGTTGTCAAAAAGCTGCTTTCCTTGTTTTATAATCTTTTTTTTTATTTTTAGGCACTGCTCACTGCGCCAATATGTATGAACCTGTAAAGAGCGACCCACCCGAATTGGTAGCAGCACGTAATAAGATTTTGAAATATCTGGCCAATTTGCTGAATAGCTATAGTACACCCTAAAAGCATATAAAACATACTTGCCTTTTTGAAAATATGATCTTGTTTAATGCAAATTAATCAAAACATGAGCAAAAAATTAAAATTCAATCTTGTAGATTTATTTCGAATTATGTGAATGGTCAACGAAATGGACAAATACAATATTAAACAATTGTATGGCTTTTTATTTATTTAAAGATATTTTGGTAAACAGCATCTCATGTAAAATTTGTCTGTTTAACTTTTCATCCATAAGTAGCTGGTAGGTTCTTTAGTCCTTTTTGGCCTGCTCCATCTTTTCGTGGAATTTCTTCCAGTAAACTTGCACAGTTTCATTTTGAATGACCTTCTGGTCGATGAAACGTATGGTCCAGTTACCAGTCAAATATGTTAAATCGTAAATAAAAGCCACAACACGGAAAAAGAATTTCTCAACTTGCTCTTTGCTGGGCAAATTAGCAACCAAATCGTTCTCCTTTGCAGCACGCCCAAACTTTTCTTGATTCGAAGGCTTATCCATTTGAGCCTTGCCTGTCTTATCTGCCATACGATTATGGTGACGAGTGTTGTCAGACGCTTCACACATTGACTGAGCTGGCATTGTATTAGATATCTTGTCAGCTTGTGTAGTACCGATTGGTGGCACATCTTGTCCTCCTATGCCAATCTTGGTTGAATCATTATCCTTGTTTATACCAGTGGGAGTTGTACGCATAGAAATACCATCGATATATTGGTCGTCCTCTATTTCAACAGACTTCACACTTGGTTGCTGCACTTTTGCTTCCTCAACAATGCCGCCAACGGCATTGGTGTTAGGTGTATCACCGCTTATAATGCCCCCACGAAAATTGCCTTTGTCATCGCCAGTAGCATAAAGACGCATAGTCATGTCATGTCCAAAAGCCCCGGACATGTAAGTTGGCTTCGGCAACTTGTGGAAAGCTGCATAGCGTATGTATGCCTTAAATTTTTGTAATGCAAAATGTATGAAGCAAAAACTTACCCAAAGCATTTATTCCGTGCTTATTTTTAAATAGTTTAAAGTTAGCTGCCCCCAAAGTCTGGCCCAACTGCCCACGACGAGCTTGCAATAGAGTAGCGCGAAACATTTTACTTTTCTAAAAAGTTTTGAGCAACCTCAAAATCGAATATTTCACGACTAAATTTAATAGACGAATGAAAAAAAATTTAATTACTGCCGAAGTCCGAAAATCTGCAACGTGTTTGGTTGACGTCTAAGGCAAAGAGAACGATATCGTCTAAGTAGCTTGTAATCCAGCAGTGTGATGAAATTCTTAAAGATTTTGTTTGGCATCACTGCCAAAAATAATTGCGTAACCCTTACTTTTAGTGTTGGTTGGCTCAGAGCTATTTTAATAATAATAATAAAATTTAATAAATCTATTCGCTTTTTAATAATTAGTTATATAAATATATATATGCTGGTATTTATATATATATATATATATATAGATTTCTATTTAATTATCAAAGGTTTAAAAATTGCAATCAACTTTAAAAGCACATGATAATAATTTTTTGAATGGGCAGCACTGACAAAGTGACCAAGCAAATACTTATTTTTATAGTGATTTAAGCAAAATACATCTTTACGGATGGTTGCAGTTGTATACAAAAATATTGAAGAATAAGCGCTTAATTAAAATTATATTTGCTGATCAACTTTATGCAAGTAAATAGGCATCAGATGGCACATTGAAATTTTTTCATTACTCGTCAGGCCACCTTTTTAATAATTTGCTTTTTATTTCCCCGACAGGCACCACAAGGCGAACAAACACTGTTACTCAAAGTATGCTCATTTGCATTAATTAATTATTTGTTTTGTATTCAATTTTTTATTTTTAATTTCCTTTAAGCTATATATTACTAAATTATTAGTAAGTTATCTATTTAAATTTATAAGACTTAATAGCATACAAACATCAACCCACACAAAATCTCTCTCGGCAAATGAGCCGTGACGCGTATTGTGCTTTAAAAAATTTGTCAAAATGCATTTACTTTATAGAAGAGACAAGAGTCGTGTTTAATGATTTCTCATTTTCCATCTCTGCGCTCACGCAATGCAGTTAGGCAAACATTATTAGTTGATTTTTTGCGCTTAAATTTGATCAACAACTTAAATACTCTAGTACCTAAAGACAAGTTCCCAAAATTGTGCTTCACACAATTTAAGGCAGCCGTCTTTTGAAATATTTACTCACAATAACTATAATTGTTTACAAATTAATATTAAATTACATTTGTATTAAATAGTTCATTGTTAGACTGTATATGTTTGCACTAACCGCAATCTTAATAGCATTTAGTGCTGGTATTTAGTTTGTGTAACGGCTCGAAAATATTTCGACTACTGGCAACAAAAATCGGTATATAAAAAGTTTAGTGTCATGTATATACGATTACGTATACATATATGTATGTAGCATATAAATATATTATATTTAGTAGGTAAAGGTATGTATTATTTCGGTATGTTGCGTTATCTAAAGTTGTAGTGGAAATGTTGCATCTTTTTCTTTAATACTACGCCGTACTATTTTAAAGGCTTAGGTTCGTCCAGCTTAGAATAGACCAATTTGTTTTAGATTATTCTTAATAATGACATCAGTGACCGCATCAAAAACAAACTTGACATTATTTGTGTCTGTGGCGCAGGTTAGATGCGTATATATTTCCTTTTGGTCTTTTCGTTTATTGAGATTTTCGAATTTCATGCGTATATAGTTGGCGGCCTCCTCAAAAGTGTTGGAACCTATAAAAAAGGTAAAAACATTAATTATTACTTAGTAATATAAAATTGTTATGTTTTTGAGTATTACCTGTGTACTCCGGGAAGCATATCGTCAAGGGAGATCTCTTAATTTTCTCCTCAAACAAGTCTTTTTTGTTCAGAAAGAGTATTATAGAGGTTTCTACAAACCATTTGGAATTGCAAATGGAGTCAAAAAGTTTTAACGATTCAATCATTCGATTCATTTCCTCATCCTCGGCAAGTACCAAATCGTAGCCTATAAGCATAAGTTAAACATTAAAGTCAAGTTGACCAAGTAGAATGTTTATTAATACATACCAGAAAGTGCTACACAAAATATAATGGCCGTTACACCTTCAAAACAATGTATCCATTTTTTGCGTTCAGAGCGCTGACCACCCACATCAAAGAGTCTGTAAAAATATAAACATTCTTAGCTACGAGCTAAACATTTAAACAATTTGCAGAACTTACTTAAAATGCAACTGTTTGCATGAAAAATGCGTTTCGATAATGCCCGTGGTCTTGACACGTGTGCGTAGCACATCCTGTTGAGTTGGAATATAGTTCGGTTGCGCAATGCGATCCAAAGAGTTCAGATAGTAACCCGCCGAATCATTAAGCTGATATTCGCGAGAACGTGCAAAAGACTGCTGCACACCACCATCCGACCAAAGTTTCTTCATCAACAAAACAATCTCGGGAAGCAATATGCCCTCGTCTGCAGCCGATGCATGTGTGAAGAACTGTCGTGCAATTTCTGTCTTGCTTGGATCAGAAAATTCAATTTTAAGACGTCCCATAGCACGTATAATAACCATGAGGCTCTGTATGGTATTGCTGTAGACAACACGGCGATATTCTTCACACTCCTCCTGCGAGTAGCCGGTCTCGTGTATAATTTTCATCTGTTTCACTATGGTCGATTTACCAGATTCGCCGGCGCCTGTGAATAAGCAAATCAAAACAACATGTTTAGTATGCGCATATATGGAGTGGGTAAAATGAAGAACTTAAGTAAATATGTAACTACAAAGTCCAGTCATATACATAAAGCCTGTGGGCGTGCCTTGGGCTAAGACAAACAACAGAGCTAAAAAATGGGCATGACATGTTGCGTGCGTAAAAACAATGAGAAACAATGACTAAATGAATGAATGGATCAATGAATGAGTTGATCAGGGTTCTACGAGCTGCAACATCGTAGTTTTTATGAATGAAAGCCGGCCAACAATTGTTCAATTGGTGGCGGGGTCAAAAAAGGCCAAAATGCTTTGGCTTTTTACAATCAATTGCGCTGGTCATGTTTTGCTGTGTGTGTGATCGAGCTTCCAAGTACAAGAAAACGTATATACTGAAGAATAAAACTCAGGTCTTAAGCTTAAACTTAAAATTCTTCAACTTAGTTGGAATTTAATTGGTTGACATAAACATTTTCGTTAAAAATGTCATTAATTTTCAGTGTGGACATGTCTTGATCAGTACAGTACTTTCAAATATTAGCCAAATGCGCTAATTTTTTATAATAATGGTATAAAAATAGTTCAATTTCTGATAGCCATTCTTGCAAGATCATTGAACCTTGTAGCTTTAAAAGTTATCAAAATTAAAAGTTGCTGCATAAGCAAAAATCAATTCAGCTTTGTAATGTAAAATTTAAGCTGCTGCTACAGTGGGAAACACTTTGGATCTCAAAACAAAAGTACCGTTAATTCTATAGAAAATGCGATTTTGCACGTTCAATAGATATAAAAAGCAGAAGTTACGTGATTTTTGACTTTCCCGAACCAACAAAATATAACAGAGATCATCAAGAAAACAAAGCAAATACCAGTTTTGCAGATCTACCGCATTTAATTTATTTTAATTATCTTAGGAAACATTGCAGCAATATCCGAAGCGTTTGAAACAATAGTACATCAAGTGAATTTCCATTTCTATAACTACAAAGTAGCTTTTTTTTGCTCTTTTTAAAGATATTTATGCGAGTAGGTATATAGTAATTTTTTCTGTCAAGTAATGAAAATTTCGTAGGGCATGCTTTTTGGCTTTCACTTTTATATTTGATTAACTTGGTGCATAGTACTTGCAGTTATATTTTTTATGGCAAATATTTAACAACTTCTCTTTTTAATTTAAGTCAAAGCAAACAATGCGCATTAATTTGGCAATAAACAAATGTCGTTATATTTGAGCAGCAACAAAGATTTAAGCCGTGGTAATAGCCAACATAATAAGCTGGCCATGGAGCAGACACACAAAGCCACGATCAGCTGGGCGAATCTTAATATGAATTGAAAAAAGTTACGTTTGCCAGCGAGGTAAATTTAGTTGTTTTTTTTAGCTTAAAGAAAAAATATGTTACGAGTTCAAAAACAATGTAAAAAGGTCAATTTAATAATAACAACAACAAGAAAGACAAATATTTGTCAATGCACCGTTAACTGTGCTATAACACACACACACACGCACGCACATACACAGCATCCGATTCAAACTGACTGCGAATTTGGTAGAACAAATGCCACGAGCTATAAAACAAACGGCGGTGAGTACAAAGCATGCTTGAGGAGCATTAACAACAACAACAACAACTTCATCATTATAAGCGGTATTATAATTAACATCATTAACGAACAAACACACACATACATGCACATGTAGGCATAACAACCGTGGCAGCATACACAAGTCTCCAAAGTCTCCCCATCATATACTAAATACGCTGCATCAGTGGGATTATTGTTACCCTTTCGAGAGCTACCCTTTAACTTTCATACTATATTTGTAACACATAGAAGTAGACTTGACAGACTATCGCTCTGCAAATAAAATGTGGGTGGGTGTGAAATTGGTCCGAACCACTCACCACCATGGGCCTAAAGTTAACATTTTGGTAGTATTTACAACCCACACATATCAATCCTCGGAGATTGGGAATATTTCTTATTAGTGAATACCCTGATACTGTACATGTGTGCGTAAGGTCTAGGCAATAATATCGCAAAGTCCAATAGGTTGGAAAGAACCCATACATTTTTTATAACCTGAATATAATATTAACGACAAAGTTTTTGAAATTTAGTCGAAGCAAATCCGATCATGTTAAGCAACAATTCGAGGGTATTTGAATTTGGGGCAGCCAAAAACAAATGATACATTTCTCTTTTAAAACCAGCTAACTACATTTGGTGTTGGTGACTAAATATTGAGCAAACAAATGACTGCTGCTTAAGAATCTTTCATTGAGGCATGAGTAATCTTTTTTATAGGCGCCACTGTGCTTCAGTTTTGATTTTTCATCAAATTTTTTCACGCTTACTTTTTTTTTATAAACAAGCAGCAATTTTGTGCTGTTTTAAATTATATGCCATCAGAAAAATAATTTAAGTTTCAGAAATAAAAGTCAAATTTCATGCCGGATGTATGCATATGTATTTATTTTTTTTGTATAAATAAAGCTTATAGATTGTACATTTCCAGGGAAATTATCATGGGAAATTCATTTTACCAAGTCTGGTCTTTTAAAAGATTTTATAGCAGTTCAAAGCTGTCAATTATTATACATATGTATGTATGTATGTACATACATACGTACTATATAAATTACTTTATAAGTGACGCAAAGGTCATTTATTGATAATTTTGATAAGCATTGCGATTAAGCACTTTTTTGAACGTCGATAGCCGCAAAAATACATAGGAAAGCTTTATAAATGTCACATGTATGCACATATGTATGTATTTAAAAAACTTTTGATTAAGTTGCTGTGTTGACAAAATGCTTCGAAAGGCATCGAATTTTAATTGTGCTTGTATGTGTCTGCAGACAACAACGTAAAAGCATCATGTGCTTGACGCTTTTCACTGCCCTTGTTGTTGTTTTATTGTATTTTATTAATTCTTTTTATATGTTGAACATACATGCATGCACACATACGTACATTCATATATCAAAAAGAATTACTCATGCCTCAAGTGGAGCCTAAAGACTTGGAATGGATGGGTTTTGATATGCAACAAGTCGGCCTGCTCTTGCCTTGCATTGTTGTTTGTTGCTGTGCGAATTGTGCGCGCAGACGAAAGTAAATAATCGTTATGTTATTCTTTGCACAGGCAACACAAATAGTCCAATGAATGCATACATACATACACAACCACACAATAACATCAACAAGAAATATTTTGAATTGTGTACTTTTTATCAAAAAATACAAAAAAAGGCAAAAATTATGTACGCATGTATGTACATTGGCCAAAACATAAGCACACGTAAAAATACAGTGAATTAAAAAAGTTTGAACAAAAATGTTAACTGTTTGGGACTATGTATTTCCCAATAAGTGCCAAATGGTGATTTTTAAATTTTTTCAATGGTTTACAATCTTGTTTAGCACCAAAGACTATGATTGTTTTGTTTTATCGTTTAAGCCCAACTTTCAAATACTGGTAGAGTATCGAGATTGAGATTTCCCAATCAAGACGAATATTCAGATAAGCTGCCTGAGTTAAGACTTTTTTTAGTCACTGTACTTATGAATGTACATATGTATGTATGCATGTCAAAGGGAGCAAGAGTGAAAACAGCTATTTGCACTACAACGCCGCCTGTCGGTCGACAACAAATTAAGTGTCAGCCAATGTTGTTGTAATTTAAATGGACAAAAATAACAAATACAAGCAAAAGCGGCCACTGACCACAGCGCCCTAAATGCGCTGCAAGTGGAGCCAACACCAGACAACAACACACGCTCTCAACAATAGGAAAATGTGTTTTTTTTTTATTAAATTTACACATAAAACCGCAAGTGTACTTATTACAAAGTGTGTGGCAATAACAATCAAGCAGCTGCAGAAACACATATGTCTGCATTTGTTGGGGCCATTTATTTGCGCTAATATCATTCACCCCACTTTAAATGTCAGCGTGCAAACAGCAGCACCAACAACAACAAAACTGTATAGCACCCCAACATGTGTTTGTGTGTGTTCAAGCTGACCAATTATGTCCAGTTATATCTATTAGTGAGCGGCAGAGAGAGCGAGAAGCAGAGTGCGCAAGCGCGGCTAACGCAATAATGGCAGCCACATAGCAGAGCAACAGCAGATAATGCCATAATAAAATTGAAAACAAAACAAAATGAAAATAAAAACAACTATTGTTAGCAGATATGCAAGTGTTGCAAGGTGTTTTTTTCTTTTCTTTTTCTGTCCCATTATGTACTTAATACACTGGTCTGCACAGTTTTGGAGTTTTGTTGTTTTGTTTGTCTAGTGCAGCATACTCACAGCTGCCGCAAATGTTGATAAGATACTGGATGTAAAAGGTTTTATGTGTAACACCAAATTGGATAGCGCTCAAAACAAAAAGACTCCTTTACAAAATAACGTATACGTTTAATAGACTTTTTTTTAAGATTTCAGCCGACATTTGCGTACTTTTTATTTATACTTAAACATAAATAAAATGTAATTAGACTACAGACGCTCACGAAAGACCATTTCGTTGCAGTGGTCGTTTTAACAATTTGACAATGTAAAAAGCTTTGGGTGGAAAAATAAATGTAAAAATGTATACATTCAAAGAGTACCTTTGTCTTGAAAATTTTAATTGAAATAATTTTTTATACTAATTACAATACTTTTATGCAGCACTTGTAATAGTTAGGTCTCAAAAATTCAATTTAATTTAAGTGATCTGAGTTTTGCATTTTAACAACAAAATACGGACTCATAAGATTGGAAGGTTTTTTTCATTTATTTTTTCTATTATCGTTAGATCATAATTGGAACAGTTTCGGTAATTGGGAATGTCTGAGAAGCAGTTCAAAGTAACCAAGTTTGGTAAAAAATATTTGTCCATAAAGTCGATAAAATTGATACTATCAATTTATACGATTATTAAAAAATGGTCAAAATAGATGGTAAGAATTGACCTTTGGAAATGTATACGATACTGTATAACATAATATTTCATATTGCTGTATAAATTGTGTCTGAGCATTCTAACGACTGGTGCAATTTTTGCATATTTCAGTTGATACGCATTTCAATTTGGTAACATTGTCATTGCTACTTAACAATATGAGCCTGTTTTTTAATCAATTTTCCACACGCTCCAATTTCAATGTAAACTCAGTTTACTTCTGTTATTCAGTACAAAAATGCAATATAATTTATAAGTGTATGATATATAATATATACATGCTATAATCAATTTTTATGAACACGGCCCACTGTATCAAGCATTCCAAAGTTGGTGCATGTTTGAGTCATCCAAACACACTGTAAGCTTCATTAGCAAATTAACAAGCAACGCCAAAGTGCAACAACTTTATAATTATTGTTGTTGCTATTGCTGCTTTAAAAACAGAAAAACTCAACGTGCATTGTTTTCAAATTTGAATGGCAATGAAAATGAAAAGTGCCGCTCGCTATTTACTATTCACTATGAGCAATGAAGTACATGTATGTACATATAAACAACATATGTACTATGTACTTATTTGTGGATAAATTGCCATGCAGTGATGTGTAGAAATTTAATTGCAGAAGGTTAGGCCGAATAAGCGGTGTTTCATTTCACAAAAAGAAAAGTGAAAAAGAAGAAGTCAGCAACTGTATTGCAGCGGTCAAAGTTGATTTAGGAAACGGTGAAGCCGCAACGCTTGAATGAGTTTTCCAATGAAAAGCCCAATGCAACCACAACAAGTGTCATTCATTCATTCACGCACATATCAAAGTAAAACATGTTTCGACATGAAACCGTGGCGCCGCCCCACTTGATGTTTGTTGTTGTTGGTGTGGATGGAGCCAATGTCTGTCAGTCGGTCGGTCTATTGATCGCAGCGGCATTCGGTTTCAATTTACGCTCAATTTCTTATCGCAAACGAATTATTAGACGAGTTTTGAATTGCATAATGTGGGATACATATAGTTATTTTGGTCGATTGTTTATTGTACAAACACATGTACAGGCCCGCAGTAGTGGACAAATGAGGGCCTGCATGGACATGCCGGCAAATCCTAGCACTACCAACCACAAGAGAACATTATAAAACTTACAAAAAACAACGTTGCTTAAAGTTAAGCCCTGTGCAAATTTTTCAATTTTTTATATTTGCACATTCTTCAGAATTATACTTAGTAAATAATCAACTGAGTAATCAACTCAAGAGACGCACCCAAAAGCAGTAATTTCACCTCCGAGGCGGCACGTTCACCCTCCGCGCGCAACGCTCGATCGATATTTTTCGAACGTTCGATGGCTTCTTTATCTCGCGCTGTACTCACGGCACAACCCATTTTGTTATTGTTTTGTGTGTTTGTTGCTTAATCGCAAATTTGTCGTTTAAATTTATAAGTTTTCACTTGAATATTTGTGCTAATTTTTTCTTTTTTTTTGTCGTTTTTTAATTAGGCGCAAGCACGTCGCGTCTGCGCGTCTGTAACTACCACCACAAATACACACTGTACACTTTTTTTCACGCCACTTTTCTTCCTTTTACGCGCACACACACATTCATGTAGTCAGCGACGCAGACGCAGCAGCAGCGGTCGCGTGCAATTTCAAAAAAATAAAATTGGCTACTTTCGGCGTTGTTTAATTACAACGCTTATATTTTAAGGTTTTGCGGCAACGCCAAATATTTTCTACTAATATTAAATATTTAATTTCAAAGATCGCGATCGCTGCGGCTTGACTATAAGCGTTATCGTATGAATCACTTTCAACTGCAGTATGACCGTATGCGCCACAGAAACAAATACCCTACGCTTCAATGTTTTAAACTACAAAATACCAGTTTTATATTGCAAATATACTGACATAAGGATTATTTAAAATTTTTAAGTTGAATTTAAATTTATTTCATTGAACAACTTTTTTTTTATTAAATTAGCTATTGTTTAATGCTTAATTAATAAAAAAAATTAATTTTGATAAAATTTAAAAATGTTAAAACTTATTTTTATATTTACAATGAAACAATTGTTGCATGTCTTTATTGTGAATAATACTAGCTATATAAATTTATTTTATATGTCGTATATAAATAGAGCAAAGACAACAGCAGCCAGCTTTTAACATTGCTTAAGTATAAATTGGTCATACAAGATATTTTTGCTTTGATTATTAAAAAAAAAAGATATTTTTGCTTTGATTATTAAAAAAAAAAGAAATGCCGTTTACAGCATTTGCAGCGGCGCAAAGAAAAATCAGGCCTTGGACTTTAAAACTTATCGAAATCAAAAAGTGTTATCGTCATCACTTTTTTTAGCCGCATAGATGGAGCTGCTGTAAGCTGGCGCCATCTACTTTGAACAATTTTTGACTGTTGAGAAAATGAAATCAAATTAACAACTTCTGAGCTGTACATACATACTAGTAGCTCAGCTAAAGTTATTTTTTTTTTATATTGGTGATTAGTTTTCATGTGAATAAAACAAATCACAAATCGCAACGTTTAAGAAATTAATATATTTTAAAATGATATTTAAATAAAAAATAAGATCGTGTTGAACAATTTATTTTAATTAATATAAGAACTAATAAGAACGCATTTTTATAAGTATGTATATACTTAAAAATTGCTTTAAAAAAAGATTTTATATATTTGGAAATTTTCCTTGTTTAAGCTTTCGTACGCATCCCATCACATATGTGTGTAAGTCACATACATATGTATATGCATAAGTCACATGAAAGAATTTATATTCGTATAACGCTCCTAGCTATAAATTTCAAATATATCTGCTTTTGTATCAATATTTCAATACTTTCAACTTGCCCTTTGGCTGCAATGTTTATTGAAATAACGCACTAAGTATAAACAATCACCAAAAACAAAATTTTTTGTTCATTCGGAAGTGCAAGACGAGTTCGCGTTGCCGTTGCCTTTGCCCTTGCAACATGCACGCAAACCAAACTCGAAAAAAGTTCTCAGGGCCCGGCAACCGGCAACAAAATAATATTTGCTTTACTTTTGGGACTCGGCGAATATTCGTTTAATTTCCAAACGCTGCCACGTAGGCGGCCAAATGGTTGCAGTGTGGTTTTGTTTGTGAAAAACTATTTGAAATTAAAAATGCATTCAAAACTATACGGAGACAGCGCAGCTTTCCTCAACTAATCCATCTAAACAAAGAAGTTGGGCAGGGGTTGTAGGCTACAAAAGTTGTATACGTCACATGTTGCAGCGCCGCTGATGCACGGTTCAGGGCGCATTGTCTTCCTCCACTCCATAATGTGGCCATCAACGGTTCATGATTTACACATGTTTACACGAAAAACGAAAATGTAGGCGAGGGGCAATTGCGGGAAAATACAAGTATGCTCGCTTAAATCATTGGAGCATTGCGTTGGTGTTGTAATTTATCGTAAAAAGCTAAAAAAATTGCATACTCGTGACGAGAGACGCTGCCCGACATTGGAATACCCTTTCATCTAAAGAAATGATTTCCTGCAAGCCGTAAGTAATTATGTCTATGAGGTCCGTCCAGAGTTAGCCGACCCAACATACTAGTGTTGGTAAATGTTCGAAAAAAATTAAAAAGCTCAAGTTTAAACTTTAGTTTTATGACGCACGTTGGGTCGCCTAATTCTGGGACAAAGATTAATTTTCAATTATAATTTTTTTTTATTTATAGCATGTCTAGGCAGAAACAATATCAAACAGCCATCCTCAATGGGTAGCTCTCATTAATTTAATTCAATATCAATTTTTATATGTTTTTTTATCCAAAAATATTGCTACTATCAAAACAGCATTTACATATCAGTTTGTCGAGCAATAAGCAGAAATTCGGAAGTTCCCGACTAATGCCGCGAGCAATCCTTACAACGATGTTTAAATGCAGAAGCGCTAGACAGCAACAAAAATCAGCTGCTTACTAGTATTATTTGGCGCGCTTTGCTTCGATTTTGTGCCAAAGAAATTCCACCTAAATGCATTGAAGATAAAGATTTAGACAAATTCACTGAAGTAGAAAGTTTAATAAAAATTAAATTTAAACACGTACAAAAGTTCCCGATTTCCAGCATTTGTCCTTAATTTTTTCTCGTTGACGTGGTCAGATTTTAAAATTGATGGTATATTTTTAATTTTTAAAAAGTTATTCAGTCAATTAAATATCCCACCATTTGGGATTTTTTTTTTTTATATGAAGTTTTGACATTTTGTGCGAAATATAATAATAATGCGATAATTTTCGCACGGAATGAAAAAACTTCATATAAAAAAGAATCCCATTTGGGACATCCCAAAGTTTTGTCTTTCCGCTCGAAATTTTTCGAACTGCGTATGGGCCTTTAACAAAAAAAAAAAAAAAAATTACTTAAATTTACAAAAAACATTCTATAAAAAGTTTCAAAAGAAATTCATAAGCGAATCAAAATTTAAAAGATTTTTTATATCTTGCTCAGGTTGAGTGAAAACTGGTAATACTAACAATCTCGGAAAAGTCCAGACCGCGCACATTGCTAGTCGGAAATGTTTCTTCCTGTTACATACATTTGCACGAATTTAATATGCCCTTTTGAATTTATGGGAAAGGGTTAAAAAAAACATCAGCTAAGATCAGTGCGACATCAGCGGGAACTGCAGCAGCGAGATAGTTATGGATTTATTGCGGTTGCAGAGAGAGAGCGAGAGCCAAGAGCACAGTTAAACGGAGTCGAGCGATCTAAAACACATTGGGTGGTCTGCTGCCGGCTGCTGCCACTCTTTCTCCTGCTGCCCTCTCTGAGCATGCATAGCGCATGCCTTAGCTGTCGACGTCATTGTTGTTGTTGCTCTTGCTGCTGAATTAAAACCGTTTGCTGATGCCAACAAATTTGACGAATGTCGGCCGAACTTCAATCGTTTGAGCATAAAAACAAAAAAAAAATACGAAAAACAAAACAACAACAAAAACAAGAACAACAATTAAAGGACGGCAAAGGCCTTGAAATAGATATACCGTAAGCGAGCAGCTCCTATACACATACACACACACACACACATTGACCCATGTGTTGCCTGCTGCTGCGAGTTTGGAAAACTCAAGATTGATTTCCACGATAAATAGAGCAATTCAAAAAATCTTTAAAAAAAAAAATTTGCCTTTAACCAATTTACCATGTTGAAGTTTTTTATGGCGTTGAAAGGTTGTACGGATACAAGAACTCAACTTTCGGTTTTACTTTTCCCCAAATGCCAGCCAACTCAGTCAAGTGAAGTTGCATCGAAATGATGGATTCAACCCATCGATCGTCGGCTGCTTGATAGGCATGCGTTCGATTGATTTTCGGAATATTTCAAAAGCGTCAGAAAAGTCATAGGATCGACATACTTGTACATATGTATGTATGTATGAGTGCATACGAAAATAAATTGGCGGCTAATTTAGAGTTGTAGGCAATGCTGAAAGAATAGGGCAACAAAGTTAGCCCAACCAAATTTTTTTTATTTGTGCAAATTTTATACATACAAACTTGTATCGAGTTTTTGGACTTACGGCCATGTAGACGCATTTAATGCCAAAACTGCAGATGTATGCTGGGAGGTATGTGTCCCCCGTAAAGCTGACTGTAAACAGTAAGCAGCATTTGAGGGAAAGATGCCAACATCTAGAGAATGCCCTATAACCCAGAGCTTGAAGAAATGATACGCTATGAAACAATAGGATCGTTTTACAAATCCCAGCGCTTACGGTGGATCGGGCATGTACTGCGCATGGAACATAGCTCCATACTAAAGTTAATCCTGAAAAGGCGTCGGCTGGATGCGATCTGCTAGCATCTAGGAGAATGAATGACCAAAACTACAAAGTCAAAACAATGGATCGAGTAATGTGGAGGGGCATCGTGAAGGAAGTTTAATAATTAATGATAGTTTTCGGAATGTAGGTAACAGTCAGAATAAGGCGTGGTACTTAATAAGCAATTGGAGGCAAAAACAAATAGTGTTTATATAGCCTAGAATTACAAGATTTCGCTCAAGTACGCTTATGGGCATATCCTAGAAAAAACATATATTTGTTAATGGAATAGTAGGCTATATATAGTAGTAGTAGTATATATATTAAATGGAATAATAGGCTAAATCTTCAAAATATATAATGGGAAAAGATTTTCGGTGACTACAGGAACCTCGAAATTTTATTTTTGTTTCATAAATATACTTTTTTTAGATAATAAAAATGTCAAAAAAAAAACAACAAAATATGAATGTAATCCATTTTGTTTGGAACTTAAAATCTATTTAATTTTGTATTAATAAATGTAAAAAAACTTTTAAAAGAAATGCCATATATGGAATATGCATACTAGTAAATATGTGGATTATAGTAAGTACATAGAAATGTTTAACTTCTTCGTCTTTTTTCTGCTCCATAATTTCAATATTTATGTACTTATATAGCAAGCAAAGCTGCACAAACGAGAATAATCAAATCGGATTTGACCCTTTAATGATAAATCGCTCACAATCGTAGAAAAGTCTTTTTTTTTTGCTTCCAATTAAGTACAGCTTGTAAGATTGCGTTGTATCAGGTTGCATGGTGCCTAAATTTCCACAGACTACTCCAATGTCGAGCCGCGCCTCGACTGTAATACATTGGTTTAGCAAACATCTGTTTTGTACATTTTCATAACTTATATCTTTCATCAAAGAGAGCGCAGGTTGTCTTAAATTATAAAACAATTCAATTCAATTTATTACTTATAATATTAAGGGTTAATTATGAAAGCACTCAGTCCGAAATTATAGTAGCCATTTCCGTATTTTATTCGTATACATAATAGCATGTATGACCATGACCTGCAAGGTGCATTAGTTATTTCCGAGTTATTATTAAATTCCAATCCAGATCGCAAGAGCGCTCAATCTAAAATTCTTTCACCAGATTTCTTGAGTTTGATTTTAAAGCGCAGACTTTTTGCTAAGCACTTGTTACTAACCTACCTTTTACGAGCTCTATATAAATGTGAGCATATTAAACATATATTTCCACCTTTTAAAAATGGGCCAAAATATCTTAAAAAACAGAAAAAAAACAAATTTTTTTTAAACTAAAATTAGCTAAGAAATTGTTTACATTGAAAAAGTAATAATTACCGAAACAGAGGCAGCAAGAAAAAAAAATATATATAAATCGACATGCGAGGGCGCATAAATTACCCGTTCCTTAGACCCGCACAGATCAATTGACTTTTAGGTGAGCAATGTACATACTACATACCATATAGTCCAAGGCACGAAAAAAATAGGCATAAAAACAGATAGCGGAAGGTTGCGCTAGGAATAACAACGAAGTGTTTATACACTTATAAAATTCAATGTAGTCTTATACTTATTCGTTCTGACTACTTAGCTATATGTTTAAATAATCGTTCAAAAATTTAACGGTAGCCTATGCAGGCCTTTCAATGTCTTAAAATACACTCACCATAAAGCAATCTCTAAATCACTGCCAAATTATCCTATGAACCTCCTTGAAAATAAGTACTTAATTCTTCAGAAATACTCGCAGAATCCATATGTATTAACATATGAAGCATTTTTTAAAACTCATATCTAGAATTGACAGACAAGTAAGTCTCTAATGTACATTTTTCTAGCTATAATTTTTTTTATAATTTGTATCTTACAATTAAATAAATATATATTTTAGTATTTCCCTTCCTTCTAGAAGTCTAGGGTACTTGGATTGTCCCAAACGTCCTTTTCTTGGATTTTTATGTTTTAGTAGTAGTTGTAAAGTTTCTTTGTATAAGTTTGATGAAATCACATTTTTTAAATGAATTTCACTTATTTTACAAAGCAATACAATTAATTTTTTTAGTGTTAAATATGTCCCGCTTTCCTGTTAAAAAAGTCAACAATCAAGTTGCTTAAGATTAAGTTAAAATTAATTTCCCTAATTTGTGGAAATTTGCTTAAAGCAGTAGAATTTGCTGTCACAAAGCGAATAATTTAAAAAACAGGTTTTAACATTTTTTTTAATGTAAAGGCCCATACGCAGCATGCAAAAATTCCGCACGAAATGTCAAAACTTCATATATAAAAAAGATGGCGAACGTTAAAGTCGGGCGCAGACGACTTTGGGATACCCTGTACCACCTCATTGCAATTAAGTCCGACATATTGGTTAAGACCTCCAAAAGATATAATTTATTCGGCAAATTTGGCTACGATGTTTTCATAAATAAACAGAAATCAGTCGAATTTTACACCAAAAATTTTTTTTTGACCGATCGGTCCTATGGCGACTATATAATATAGTCAACCGATTTTGATCAAATTTGGTACAGTGCTTCGGACCTCTCTCTTCGGACCGAGTGCCAAATTTGGTTACAATATCTTCACAAACAAACAAAATACAACGAATTTTGTACAAAACTCGATTTTTTGACCGATTGGTCCTATGGGAGCTATATGATATAGTCAACCGATTTTGATCAAATTTGGTTCAGTGCTTGGGAACTCTAAAAAACTTCTAATTGCCAAATTTGGTTACAATATCTTCACAAACAAACAAAATACAACGAATTTTGTACAAAACTCGATTTTTTGACCGATTGGTCCTATGGGAGCTATATGATATAGTTAACCGATTTTGATCAAATTTGGTACAGTGCTTGGGAACTCTAAAAAACTTATTATTGCCAAATTTGGTTACAATATCTTCACAAATAAACGAAACACAACGAATTTTGTACAAAACACGATTTTTTGACCGATTGGTCCTATGGGAGCTATATGATATAGTCAACCGATTTTGATCAAATTTGGTACAGTGCTTGGGACCTCTAAAAAACTTCTTATTGCCAAATTTGGTTACAATATCTTCACAAATAAACGAAACACAACGAATTTGTACAAAACACGATTTTTTGACCGATTGGTCCTATGGGAGCTATATGATATAGTCAACCGATTTTGATCAAATTTGGTACAGTGCTTGGGAACTGTAAAAACCTTCTTATTGCCAAATTTGGTTACAATATCTTCACAAATAAACGAAAAACAACGAATTTTGTACAAAACACGATTTTTTGACCGATTGGTCCTATGGGAGCTATATGATATAGTCAACCGATTTTGATCAAATTTGGTACAGTGCTTGGGAACTCCAAAAAAACTTCTTATTGCCAAATTTGGTTACAATATCTTCACAAATAAACGAAACACAACGAATTTTGTTCAAAACACGATTTTTTGACCGATTGGTCCTATGGGAGCTATATGATATAGTCAACCGATTTTGATCAAATTTGCTACAGTGCTTGGGAACTCTAAAATACTTCTTAATGCCAAATATGGTTACGGTATCTTCACAAATAAACGAAACACAACGCATTTTGTACAAAAAACTAATTTTCGACCGATCGATCCTATGGGAGCTATATGATATAGTCAACCGATTTTGATAAAATTTGGTACAGTGCTGGGGGTCTCTAAAAAACTTCCGATTGCCAAATTTGGTTATGATATCTTCATAAACAAACGAATTATCCATCTAAAACTTTTGATTTTTTTCGAGGTCCTCTGAAACACCCCTATGGGAGCTATATAATGTAATCCCGATATCAAAAAAATAAAATAAACTTGTCTCCTATGGATTAATAAGGGATCTTATCTGAAAGTTTGGTTGCTCTAGCTCTTACCATCTCTGAGATCTAGGCGTTCATACGGACAGACGGACAGACGGACAGACGGACAGACGGACAGACGGACATGGGTATATCGACTTCTCTAGTCACACTGATCATACTTTAGGTAACTTTGGGGGGTCTCCGACTTCTCCTTCTGTACGTTACATACATTTTCGGCTTGCACAAACACAATATACCCTTTGTACCATACGGTACAGGGTATAAAAACCCAAAATAGGGGAATTTTTTTTCATATATAAAAAAAAAACCCAAAATAGGGAATTTTTTTTTTTTATATGAAGTTTTTGCATTTCGTGTGGAATTTTTGCATGCTACGTAATATTAATATTGCGCTAATATTCAAATTGAATCTTGCCAAAGTGTACTCAATGTTACATTGAATTGAATGCAATGTTTCAACCGATTTCACCTAACTTAATTGAGGATCTTGTAACTTGAAGGTTTAAAAAAGCAAAAACATAAAAATAAATAAATAAATGAAGCATTTACTCACTGAAACGATTTGCGAATGAAATTAGCATTAATTTGTACAATAATCAATAGCATCATTATTTATGGGCGTTTCTTTATTTTAAATTACGGCAAATTGAATTCACAAGCACAATATCAAGTGAATTCGATGTGAGGGCAATTCGTTTTGTCTGTATGCTATATGGCTTATTATACCCAAGTTATAGTGCTTCTATTGTATTGAAACCTTCACAAGCTATTTGGTAAGCCCTCGAAACCATTTAAAATGTAGTGTATTTAATAGGTGTTTTTTTCCCTCAATTCCTGGGTCTTTGGGTCGCACAGCAGCCAGCCGACAAGTCCAGAGCAAGCACCGCTCTGTTCCCCCTATGGTTGCAGCAGTCAAAGCCTTTTTGTTTACATTAAAAAGTGGCGTTGGAAATCCAAAAATCTTACATGGCCAGCGACACAAGCTGCCATACGGCGGCGACCTGCGTGTACGGCAGGAAACAAAAGTCAAATGCAGTGCAATTGATTTGCCATAAAAAGTCAGGGGAATTGAGGCAACTCGTAGATGATCTCATCTTAAAAGAGATTACAGATTTTATTTGTTGGCCTAGAAGGTTTTTGTCCTGATTGAAACACCAACAGACAACAGCTGAGTAACTGCAATGGCCGGTTTTTCCCGAGCATCTGTTAGCTTTGGTTTTTAAGCACCTGCCATTGATATGTTGCAGTTTGCGCGCTGTCGATTCTTTGGAAAAATGCATTAATAATTTTTATAAACGATTTAATTTTTCCTTCATATATTTTAGTGTGTACTCTTAGTATAGTACATACGCACATATCTAGTTATGGCATTACAGCGTCGCCATATGTATTCCGAAACGCCGTCAGGCGGGCCTTCATATAATATGTCCATGAAAATTCACACCAAAGAATTACGGCTCTGCGTCTTTTATTACTTTTTTTTTGAGCTCTCTCAGTATTATTGTAGTTTTTTTCCTTTACTTTCGGACTGCTATTTTTGCGTCGATTTTACTTGTTGCTTTATGGCTTTATAATGTCTGGGCGTTTGTTTTATGATCTTTGTGTAGCCTTTAAAATATATAGAACTATATTATCTGACTCATGCAACAGTAACAAAAGTGGTTTTGGTTTACTTGTAGGAACGAACTTTTCCTTCGTTTTCTTTTTTGTTGAACAACACAGGTCAACACGGTTTAGTTGTTGGAAAGCTAAGGGTCATTCCCGGATTCGGATTCTACGCAGCAAATTACATCGGAAATGACCCCAGTATTTGTAGACCTGTGCAATTATTAACTATTTTGCCTTTTAAATGAAACTTTCATTTTCAAGTGCACCATGTTAATTTTCTGTCATCTTTTATTTTTTCGTTAGTTGAAAGTTTGACATTTAACACACTAGAGTCGTCTGAAAAAATCTCATATTTTGGACCGTTCAGATCGATTTATGTAATTTAATCTTTTAGCAAAAACTCACGGAGCACAATCAATCCTGCCATTTTTGCAGTATTTATGAAATTTGCTGATTGACTCATCTGACAGATTGCAAATAAAAATACTTAAAACAAAAAAAAATGATCTAGGTTCTTCGTCAAAAATATTTATCAGTTATGAAGCTCATTTCATTTTGAATGGGACGGCTAACAAGCAAAATTAACGCATGTGGGAAAACAAAATTCCAAGTGAATGTCAAGAGAAGCCGATGCATCCTCAAAAACTGACTGGTCGAACGACAACAACGGGCCTTATTTTTTTGAGAATGACGATGGTGATTCCTTTACCATCAATTCGGCCCGAGACCATTTCGATTATATTTTCACCCAATAGGATGCAGTTGACTTGGATGCTGTTCATTTTCAACAAGACGGAACCACTTGCCACATTTCATGCGTTCTTTGAAAATCAGTTATCTTAGTATCGCGTCGACCAGATCACGCGATTTGACACCATTAGACTTCCTTGAATCAGGTTTTTTTTAAAGCAAAGTGTACTAAGTGTATCCAAGATCTGAAACACAAAATTACCGATGAGATGCGTGCCTTCAAGACATCCCTACTGGGAAATGCCGTCGACCATTGGGTCGACGTCTGTAACCAGTGGTGCATCCACGAGGGGTTCTCGGGACCGGAATCCCTTCCCCCCAAAAGATGTTTTCTCTCACACTTTTCAGCATATGCATCTAATATATACCATATTTTGAATTGCCTTTTTGATTCATTAAAGCCGATCATAATTTTGTCCAAAAATAAAAATTCAAATTTTATTTATTTCCAAAAATAAGCCATTACCATTAGAGATGCCTTTTATTTTTTGCACTTGCTACCATCATCTTTCGATTTATCTGCCTTTCCATCCTTACAAGCCGGTGCGGTCTTTTGCTTGGCTGTAGTCGAAAATAAATAAAATGAATATTAATTTTAAATTCTCTGATCAAGTATTTTTTTAAAAAAGGCTCGTAGATTATTGGCGAACCGGTCAAGCCAAGGTATTAAACTGAACGAATAGCCATATTGTGCAAAAACTATTCGACCTACCCATCAGACAGATACAGTACTGTATTATTTAAACCTAAATATTAGCCTTTCTTAATAAACTTCATTAAATTCATTAAAAATTTGTAGCTATCTGGAAACCCAAGTGAATGACATTTATTTCGGTAACATTGAGGATTAATAAGCCCATGTGCTACCACAACTAGATCGATCTTATATAAACTAACTATTGCAGTGTTCACCTACGTGGGAGTTAAGCAAGACATTGATAATCCATTTCCATATCAAAAGACAAAACTGGCTCTATCGATAGACCATGTTAAGATAATTATTTTTATATTAGGAACTTTAGGCCCCCATGCCTTACAAACTAGTAATTCCTTGATTCCTTTGTATGATAAGCCGACTCCTTACGTCTTGCCATTTGAATACTCTTGTTCTACTTTCAAATATTTTTAAAACTCGACTGACAACTGAAAAAATTGAGCATTAAATCTTACTTTTGCCGCATTTGGTCTTGTCATCGCTACCCTTCTTCTTCTCATCCAAATTCTTGTTATCTTTCTTCTCGGCACCGCTATCTGACTTTTTGCCACATTTACCGCTTAGGTATTGCGTGGAAGTGTACATGTTGGGCATCTTTAATAATTTATGGAATACTAAAAGATTCATTTTGTTCCGCAAAAATGTTGCCAAAAAATTGATAAGCGTTAGGAATAAAGCCAAAAATTATTTTATTTTCGTTTATAAAATAATGTGTATTTAATTTTACTTGATAGCATTACATGACATGATTTTAATTTTTAATGCTAGTCTCAAAGGTTGCTTGTAAGTGGAAATATTGTTGTAAATTGAAAATAAAATGTGTTGATTGCCAAAATACACAAAGCAATTTTTATTTGTTTTTTTTTCAGAATGCTACTGTGCAGCCTAAGGACCACACATGGACAGAATGCGGTCTATATATATATCCAAGTTCAGACATACCACAGCATAGTGCCAGCGGCGTCGGCGCCAAGTCAAAATATTTGTCACTGCCTCGATTTACGTCTAATAATTAGGAGGATGTCAAATATTTACATACATGTGTGTGTGTTGCTATGTCAATTGACACAAATTAAACCCAACTTGTGACAGTTCCAGGCCAAGCACTTGAGATTTGAAAAGAATGATAATTGATACCATGGTATGGAATGTAACCTAATACCGCTTGTTCGAATGCAGTCTAGCAGTACAATGTTGTTTACCAAGCAGAAGTCCTGAATTGTTTCTACCGGAATATGAGTTTTTAGATACAAAATGATCTTTATCTTTATCTCTATTGGCTGAGTTTATTGAGAACTCAGTCGATACTGTTGTGTAGCTTATTTATATCATCTCTAAATTAAAAATTAATATTTTTTAGAAAATTTGAATTATGTTAACATATTTACTTTCAGCTGTTGCCCACTTTTTTAAAAAAATTGTTTGTTTTTTAATATTTATATATCCTATATATTAATAATTTTTATATTTTGGAGCAACCATATTTGTTGGGTCACTATATGTCGTTAAAAACAAAAGCCTCATGTACATCCTTTTATCATTTTATTTTCATTGTTATATATCTTTAAAAATTAGAATTATAAATAAGATTTTTTGTCACGAGTGCTCGACTAGAGACTGTGATTAGTTTTTTTTCTATGTTATACCGCTACATTTGTTTATTTATGTATCTATCAAACTGTTATAAATAAACATAAAAAAAAAAAAAAAAAAAAAACAAAAGCCTTTATATATAAGTATTAATTAAAATTAAATAACTAAGTAGAAAAGTTATTTAATTAAGCCTGACCTCTTTATTTTAGAAACATTAAATTTTCAAGTGTATTTTGTAATGCCTAAGATTAAGTGAATAAAATTGAATTGAAAAGCCTTTGTCGAATATTCAACATTTTTGATCAATAATAATAATAAGAAATTCAAATTTTTATTTACAAATTTAATTTTAATTTAATAGCTTAAAAATCATGCAAGTTGGTGCAAATCGGCGAGATCGGCTATATGGTAATTATAAGTTAAATAGTATATCCCCCTCAGGGATTGCGGTCTTGTCCTGGCGAAGGGGCTTAGTAAGTACAAGGATCGTAGGGTCTCCCAAGCCATCAAGATCAATGGTGAGCACCGAAGCTAACAACAATCCACAAAATTCAGTTACAAGTAACATTTAACTCTCTCACAGTGAGCGGCGGCAACAGCGTATGTTTTTCATGTTAGGAGCGGCTTTCTCAGTGTGTGTCTGGTCATCCACTTACTGCCCAGAATCTGCTAAGCCACATCATTGACAAAGAAAAAATGGATGCAAACATGATTATAACAAATTTGCCTCTAGGTGGTCAGTTCCTTATGGTAAATCCACCCGCTTCGGTGGCATGCACATCGGATCTGCAGGTGCAAACTTGGGGGCTTAAAATATGCATAACAACCAATTTTGATGTTGAATATATGTGGCCATTGGTAGTGTAGTGGTAGCGTACTCGCTTTAAAACTCGATAGTCGGTGGTTCGATTCCCCAATTCACTGGCATCGCTAACAAAAAGACGCTGTTTGCCCAAGAAAATATCTATTAATTCAAGACACCGCTGTTCCGATTCGACTATAAACTGTAGGTTCCTGTTCTCTTCGAACAGTTATTAACAGCGATTCCCATGCTCCACCTAGGGGCGACTGACAAAATAGTCAGTCAGGGAAATTATTATTATTATGTTTAGTTTTTATACATGTTTTCATACATCTTAAAAAAAAACATGCCGTTGATTGATCCCCTTGAGTCTTATGACAAAAATGTAGTCTAAAAAGCTTATAGTACAGTAAACGAAGGCTTAAAAAAGACGTCTGCTGAAAAAAATACTTCCTTAATGAAACGTTCAGGGATCGTTAGGGACCTTGTTCTAAGCATTAAAACGAGTTTTTGTATTTGTGGGTAGGGGGCGTGGCAGCGCCCCTGGTACGGTTTTTGGATGATATTGGTGCCAATAAAATTATCTATCAAACAAGAAAAAGCCAAGCTTGTAGACCAATTGGTTCAAGCACAATGCCTGTTTAAATTGGCAAATATCTCAAAACCGATTGGTTTTATCGGAAATTTAGTCCATATACTGGAAAGAGTAGGTACTATATGCTAAGGTTGAGCAGAAAAAGTGCATGCAACACCAGTAAGACCAAACAACTTTTAAACCCAAAATGATCAGGATGATAAAAGGTATCCATTTAGCCATTTTCGTCTGTCTGACTATCCGTGTATCCGTATTGCTTGTTTCTAGAAGATTAATAGAGCTAGGTGAATGCAATTTTATCTAAAGCGGCGTTGTGTAGTTCTACACCTATTTCGCGGTTTACTCCCGCATTTTTTGAACAACAATATTGAAAATTGCCACCATCCATCTGTGGATGGGTGAGTTATACGTAAAAATAAAAACTCTTTCACCATATGCATAAACTACCACAGGCGTGGGAGAATTTTGACTCATTTACTTGCACTTACGTGCAAAGAAGTACTTTTCATAAAATCTCTTACCAATTTTATACTTTTAAATTATTAGCCTAAAATATGTTAATCTCTTGATTTACTATAGTGCTTGACTGATAGACATGTTCAGTTCAGTGCTGTTGGGATTTCTTGTAAATTAATTACTTATACGGAAAATTTTTGGCAGGTGCTACAACAGTCAAAGGTAAAAGCGCGCTGGCCTGAAGGCTAAAGATCCCATCTTGATGGCCACTTATAAGAATAAAAGAAAAATAAAAAAATAAAAAAAGCGAACAAAGGCAAGAACAAAGCAAACGACACGAGCAACAGCAACACGCAATGACGACAATACGCGCGAAGTGAAACAAAACAGATGCCCCAAGCTGCCAAGTTGCCCACGAGCTGCGGCGGGCAATCCAAGTGCTGATCATGGCACGTTGCAAGTTTGCCGTGTTAAAACTGAAAATGGCTGAGCAGGGATTTGTACAGCTGTGGCAGGAAGCTTTTTTGTAAGAGTTTTCTATCGACACTTTTTTTTTTTTTGGCTGGCATTGCCAAAAACCATTCAAAGATTAATTACTGCCTACGTTGCGGAATCGAAGAAGCGAAATAAAATTTCGATCGTTGCCATGTTATTTTACTTGATTTCCGTTCTGACTTTTATGTGAGTCAACGCATTTTTAAGTATCGGCTATTAAACAAAAAGCTAAGCAACAAAAACAAAAACAACAAAGCTCACCAAGTGGAAATAGCTTCAAGTAGATTGGACGCAGAACACTTTACGCATCGTTCACAAAAGTTTTCTTTTTCCAACTTTTTGGGTCTTTTTTCGAAAAGTATTTACCCCGATATTTTTCTACTGTACATTTTGGCGCAATTATTGCGCACCGAATGTATCGCAGGTCCATAAATTGTTCGATTTTATTACGCCCGCTTCGACAGTTGAATGGCGGGCCTGGTTTTGTGTCCGCACTTCATGGAACATCTCGGCCAACCGCTGTAGGGGGGTCTGTGTCTATGTATGTGTGCATGTGTATGCAAGTGTGCGTGTGGTCGGAACGCTTGGTACATCATGGGAATCTTTATTATATATTATATGCCATAGTTTGCATAGTTTTAGCTTTGTGGCAGCCATTGCTTGCTACTTATTTGGCAATGGCACAGACAGCGCAACGTCTCTGCTGTTTTTAGCCATCTTGCGCAAGTCGGCCATTTTGAAATTCAGTATGCAAGGTGTTTATTAGCCTTGTGCAAGTGTGGCAGGGTAGAGCAACACTAATAAAATAAAAAAAACAACAAAAAACTAAATGCAGCGCCCAAGACCAACATATTTACTTACAATTTTCATAAGAAGTGGCAATTGAGAAGAGCTTATTGCGCAATCTGCAAATGTTGTTTATGTTGTCGCTAACCGCTGAAGAGACAGATGGAAATGGACTGATTAATTAGAGATTTAAGTCATGAACATGCTAAAGCCCAATAGAGGAAATAAAGAAAATTAAAATTTAATTTTCCAAACCGGCTGCGCCATTTGGGTAGTTGATGCTTCTTGGCTTCGACTCCTTCTCCTTTTTTTGACTCAGGTAAGTTATTGTGTACTGTCCCTGCAGTACTAGTAAGTACTCGGGGAGTGACGAGTTCTGTGGAAACTGAGTAGTGAGCAGAACTTCAAGTCCTATTTACCTTTTCCATTAACCAGTATACAGCATTTTCATTACAGCGTTATCCTTAATTTGCCATAGATGTAGGCTACTTTTCCCGTACAGAAGAAAAACACGCTTTTTTGTCTTAGGGCCTATACGCAGTTCGAAATATTTCGCGCGGAATGACAAAACTTTGGGATATCCCATTTGGGATTTTTTTTTTATATGAAGATTCGTCATTCCACGCGAAATATTTCGAACTGCGTAGACCCCTTTAAACAGGACGTCTGAAATTGTATAAACATTATTTAACCGTGTAAAAACTTTGATAAGATATAGCTTACCGATTAATGCGTGATGCAAATTTTTTATTTACGCAATATTAATAAGGATTGTTTAGTCTATGTATGACTCCCCCAGGGGTCAAACGGTTCAAACTAATATTAATATACGGAATATTTTTTTTTTTGCTGAATGTGTAACATTTTTAAATAGCTTAATAATAAAAAGCAAAGGAGGCGAATTTAATTTCCTAATTTTTTATGGATAAACGATATAAGTATAGGGTAGGCCATCTGTTGGTTTCGTTGGATGCATATATCAAGTTCAAAACTACTCCATTTTAGTCATGATTAGTTTTCGTCAAAAAAAGTCATTGAAAATTACGATGCTTGCATACAGGCCTGTAGAGCCAGCCGCGGCGGCAATTTGTGCGATATTATTACGATTAAAATGCAATTAACAAACAAACCAACTGATGGCTCACCGTACACTTACTATGGGTAAATCGCCACGCTTTCAAAATATAAAAAAAGTAAATATTTTAGTTTACTGGGCGACACAATCCTCTCTAATAAACGGTTAGTCAAGCTTTCGGCTAGCACTTCGGGCGTGAAAATGTGAGCTCCCGAATGCTCGAACCGCGGGAAGCAAATTTAATAGAACCAACGCAGGATTTACTAAGATTTAATTTATGCCAAAAACTATTAATAAACATAATCAAAAATAATTAAAAATACAAAGCACAGGCATATCAATTTTTATAGCCACTTAAACTATACAGAATATTTACTAGGAAATTAAACATTTTACTAGAAATCAAGTAAAGACTACAAGCAATTTATAAATATTTACAGAAAATGTTATTAAAGTCGTGGGAAACAAAAACATAACAAAGCCTGACATCAGTAGAAATAAAAAAAAACTAGAAAAAAAAATCAATTATTTGTTTGTGTTTTTTAAAATGCGGCTACATAAAATGGCCACAACACGTGATCAAATCTCGTCAAATAATGCTCTATATGGAGACTCATATAGTCGTCATGCCATGTGAGAGAGCAAAAAAGAGATAAACAAACTAGAAATCTAATAAGCAACAAATTGTAAATATTTAAACAAAAACATTATGTACAACAAGAAGAAGAAGTAAACTAAACGGCATAATTTTCGACCAACTCTTTGTAAATATTTTGAACTTTTTTTTTGGCTATTTGATTATTTATTATGTCGGCTAGGAAAAACTGTTTAATAATCAAATCAGCTCGACACGGGCTGCAATTGTTTGCTTTCCTAGTTGTTGTAGGTCAGTGTGCAAAAACAAATGCTCCACGGCTGTGTCTACGGCTCCTTCTTCTACTACTACTTATAATACATACTACTCTGTATACAAACTTGGATTTGTTTAGAGTGCGATTGGGTCTACGAGTGCGTACAACGTTTAATTGTTTAATGTTTATTAAACTACAATGCGATCAAGACCACGGCGGCGTAGCCAAAGTTTAAACAAACCAATCATCTGCAGAGGAGCAACAGCATCAATGAATCTTTGTATACTACAATTCAACTTGACTTGGTAACGCGTCGTATACATAATTTTTTATTTTTTTTTGTTGTTGTTTACAAACGTGCATAATAGTAAACAATTTGGCCATTTAATAACATTAACACATTAAATTAAAAACAAAACAAACGCCGTACAAGAAATCAGGAAGTATCCAACTGTATATACTTGGGTACTTATCTTTATTATGATTATATGAACTTGAAAAAAACAGAATAAAAATTACGACGTCAGTGGTTGTTTGTTTGGGAATTCCCTATTGCGTGTGTTTGTTTGTAAGCGTTACCAAGGGGGTTTGTCTATCCTGGTATGAGCAATAAGCTGTTTAATTTGGTACTGTATGATTATAATTTAAAGGTTTAATATACATATAAGTATGTACTGTATCTCGCGCAATAGCAATTTTTGTACTGGGCCATGTGCCATTTATTATCACACACCCACACGCAGACGTGCATTCAAGTCATGCCAAAAACATGGCTACCAACTATGGCAATGCTGACGGCTTTATTGACCCAGTTAATACATACATGACGCACCAAATGGCATTGCATGGTTGTGCCTTTGCAGTGCAGAAAATCGTTCATGTTTTTAGACGTAACCAAAATTGTTATATGAAACAATAAAGTATATAATGGAAGACAATATACGTTAAGTTTGGAAAACGTCAACATCATGATCCTTTTTCCCCAAAAAAGTGATTATTTGCGATAAAATCAAACATGATTCTTTACGGACTGCGATGCAAAGTTTTTACTGGACTATGTGGGGTAGAGGAAATATCAACGTTTTGATTTTATTAGGCACATATGAGTAATCGTACGGCTAGACGTAGGGACATGGTTCAAACGCATCCTGTGGTGATGTTAAGCATTGTGGTATAAAAAATATGGTGCTCTGCCACTTTCTTTCTTGCCGGTTACAAACATTGCATAAAAAGAAGCAACAAAATTTCTTTAGCGACGTGGACCATTTTAGGTTAAACAATATAATGTTAACAATATAATGGTCGGATTTTGGATCGATGGCGTTGCCATCACCATCAACGTATTGTGGCGCATATACGTAGCGACATGTGATTTCAACTGGACGATGTTGTTAATATTCGTTAGCTTAGAGAGTAACGAAAACTGGTCATCGAAATCGTGCGATTCGTTCCTCTGTGACAATTTTGTATCGAATACTCAACAACCATGCTAGAATCTGCGGCCCTCTAGTGCTTGTAGGACTTATAGGAACTTATATGTATGCTAGAATCTAAAGCTACTTAAAAAAAAATAAAAAATAAAATCAGCCAACGTAGTTTGTGAGTAATTGTTTCAAAACCTGCACATGCAAAAACGTAGGCAGCCCATATAAATTACTTTGCCACACAGTGTTTACCTGGACAATTAATTAAGCTGAGAACTCTACATGACCCGATTTTTCACTATTGCGAGAAAATTGTATTGCGCTTTCTGTGTTCCTTTTTTTTGTTTTTACTCACAATAAATTGCCAAAACAAAAATAACATTAAAAAAAAAATACCCACAAATACCAAGCGAATTCAAGTAAGAAGTAATAATAATCAAACGTAAAAATAATTTATGGCAACCGCAAAGACCGAACGGAACATGGAAAATAGCTTAAGCTAAATATCCGAATAATGTCTTTGGCACAGCGGATGCCAACGCTACATATAAAAATTGACTTTAAATGCCTTGTTGAAAAATGTTGTTCCATTTTGTTGTTTTGTTGTCTCGGAATTCCGCGAAATTCTTGCAAACATGGCGAGTGTTTTTAAAATTGTAGCGTATATTTTGTGGCTCCTGGTGATATATTTGCAAAACGAAATTAAAATATCATTCAGAATAAGCAAGAACAATTGAGGGTTAAGCGAAAAACAATTTTTCAACATTAATTTTTTGCCGATATACATAAAGCTACTGAGAAGGCGATACAATTTTTTTTTTTCAATATATGTTGGGACATGCTCACCGTTTTAACGATTGACATAGACTACGAACTTACGAATGCTTTTTACTACATAGTTGTTAAAAAAGAATTGTTTTGAGCTCTTAACTAATTCGGATGGATTTGACAGTTTCAAATTTGTATAGCTTACAAAAACAATATACTCTAATACCGATATTTCATAACAGACATGTTTCATATCAACTAAAAATGCTTTGATCTTGTGCTAACTATAGTTTCCTCAACTATACGTTCCCCGAATTCCCTTAATTTTAACACTAAAGCAGATGTCTTGCCCATAAATACTACAAGGTATTTAACAGTCCAAAAAACTCAACTATAATATGCTTATTTTATCTTTTAATTTTCACCCTCCTTTTATAGTCAGTGCCAATCGCATGACGCATTCGACAAATAGAATTCATTTAATGTAAACAAAACTCCGCCTTCGAAACAGTGCGTCTGTGTGTGTCTACCTCACGTGACTGTATGTGTGCGTGTGTGTATCTGTTTGGGGCCACCGAATCTTACGGATTGAAACATCGAAACATTTTGCTGTGCTGTCTTGCTGCCTCTTGTTTCCAAAATTCAAGATGCGTTTGTGAGAGCGACGAGTTTGCGACACTCACTATTGCTCGCATATACCTATGTGTGTGTATTAGTGTAGGCAACGCCAATAAGCAACGCTAGCGTCTCCATCTCCGTGACGGTCGAAGTAGCCGGGTCTCTGGCGTGTTGACAGCAATGGCGGCACTCGTGAAGAGCAAAGCAGAGCTGGGGCGAAGACTAAATCAATTAACAGATCGTTAGAAGCGTTGCCTTTTCTTGAAAATGTTAAACGGTAATTGCTTTATACTAATTTGCTACGCTTGCGGGTTCCCGCTCTCTCTCAAAAGGAGGATACAGTAGCATTGTTTCTAGTTGTAGTATGTGTGTATCTTGAATTTATTAACTGTTGACTGGGCAGAGGTACAGTCTGGGGGTTACGTTGCTAATGATGTGTCGCTTTGGTGTAACCAGCAAGATGTGGATTTTGAGATTTTAAAAGAAAATGAAAACTACTATTGTAACTATATTTTGTAAATAGTGTACAGAAATGGAACAAAAAAATAATTAAAGTGGATTCAGTGGCTTAAAAAAATTTTTTTTTCTACCGAAATTTAAAGAGCCGTCATTACGTAATTGTGAAAGAAATATTTCAAAGTGAAATCTTTCCCAAAAACCACATTTACACATTTTTAATTAAAAAAAAAAATTGTTTTAATGATACCCAATAATGTCAAATGCTAATGCATAACTGTGTTTTATGTGATATACCTTTTTTTAGACTTAAGCCGTACTAAAATCAGCCAACCTAACATACTAGTGTTGGCAAATTAAAAAAATAAAATAAAAGATGGCGTACGTTAAAGTCGGGCGCAGACGACTTTGGGATACTCTGTACCACCACATTGCAATTAAGTCCGACATATTCCTTAAGACCTCCAAAAGATATTTTATTTGGCAAATTTGGCTACGATATTTTCATAAACAAACAGAAATCAGTCGAATTTTGCACCGAACATTTTTTTTTGACCGATCGGTCCTATAAGGACTATATGATTTAGTCAACCAATTTTGATTAAATTTGGTACAGTGCTTGGGAGCTCCAAAAAAACTTCCGAGTGCCAAATTTGGTAACGATAACTTCATAAACAAACGAAACACAACGAATTTTGTACAAAAATCGTTTTTTTTGACCGATTGGTCATAGGACCAATAGCTATATGATATTGTCAACCGTTTTGATCAAATTTGGTACAGTGCTTGGGTACTCTAAAAATCTCTAAATACCAAATTTGGTTACAATATCTTCACAAGCAAACGAGACAAAACGACTTTTGTACAAAAATCGTTTTTTTGACCGATTGGTCCTATGGGAGCTACATGATATAGTCAACCGATTTTTATCAAATTTGGTACAGTGCTGGGGGTCTCTAAAAAACTTCCGATTGCCAAATTTGGTTATGATATCTTCATAAACAAACGAATTATCCATCTAAAGCTTTTTTTTTCGAGGTCCTCTGAAACACCCCTATGGGAGCTATATAATGTACTCCCGATATCAAAATAATAAAATTAACTTGTCTCCTATGGATTAATAAGAGATCTAATCTAAAAGTTTGGTTGCTCTAGCTCTTACCATCTCTGAGATCTAGGCGTTCATACGGACGGACGGACAGACGGACATGGGTATATCGACTTCTCGAGTCACACTGATCATACTTTAGGTAACTTTGGGGGGTCGCCGACGTCTCCTTCTGTATGTTACATACATTTTTGGCTTGCACAAACACAATATACCCTTTGTACCATACGGTACAGGATATAAAAATAGTACGGCATTTTAAATGCTTAAGTTCCAAATTTGGTGCATAGAAAAAATAATAAGCAACGTATTTTCTCAAAATTTTCATAAAAAGTTTCTACTAAATTTTTCATTATATGTACTTACTAGCTTATCTAAAAGAAACAACAGCTTTTTAACAGCAGCTATAAGTAATGTTTATGCATAGGGTTCTGACATAACCTTTAGAATGGCTCGGAGTTATGACAAAGGTCAAGGTTATGAGGCCGTATTGATAAAATTCAGATGTGGGTTTGTTTATTAGGGCCACATGAATACTCTTACCAAAATTGGTAATTCCAGCTTATTTTGTACCATAATTACCTAGAGTCAAACATTGATGCAGTTTATTGTAAAAGTCGGGTAGATTAGTACATTTTCGACTATAACTTATTTTGCATTTCTCCGATTTTGTTCATTTTTGACACACAGATGTGCATTACGCATCGCACTGTAAAGTTTCAGATCAAAATACTAAACGGTGTAGCTAAAAACCGCGAATATCTACTACAGGGTAACGGGGGAAGATATTGACATGATTCAAAAAACGTCATCTTCTGAGGAAATATGCACACCAGCTCGTGGTGTCTCAAGCACTTATAGTCTCCGAAATCTAGGAGTTCATACAGACGGACGGACATGGCCCATTCGCTACCCGAGCATTTTGCTATAAAGGACTTGGGGATCTGCCACGCCTCCTTCTGTCCGTTACATACATTGCAGAAATATAATATACCCTTTGTAACTATGGGTATGAGCATATCGATAGACCAATTTATGTAAAACTCTTTCAAAAATCATATCAATACAAAATCTCAAAAAATATTGATTACAAACCTCATGAAAAATTGTAATTACATCTCTAACGATTTTTTCTCTCATTTTGTTACCCGAAACCATATAAAATTTTATTGTAACTAATGCTAGGGTGAGGTATTGATTCGTAGCAGCTCAGTTCTATTCTAATTCATTTTAAAACTAATATTTCATTTTTCTATAACATTTGGTAGCATTTGGTAACTTCAAACATAAAAGCAGGCTTATACACATTGTCATTCATAGTGCTCCAAATTCCAATTACCTGCGATTTCCTCATATAAGTTAGATATATATTTATGGAACTACGCTCTTGAGAGAACACAAAAACATATACAAACAAGACAAGCCAATTAGCTGACAGTCCAAGAGAACGGCGCCCACATACATACACACATTTGCATAACGCATGCACACAGATGGACTAAAAAAAGACTGCTCCCGCTCAAGTGCCATGCTTTAGACATAGAGCGTTAAGATCGCGCCGGCCTCGCAAACGATTCGACTCAGCAGCCAGTTCAGTGAGAATAGCGGAACCGTGCGGTTCCAAAAGAATCGGGTCGCATACAAATCAAAGCAAAGTGAAAAAATCAAAGGCCTGGGAATTTGAGTGCGCACTGAGATCCTAAGCGAATTTTTTCAAGTGAAATACTGAATTTAAAAAAATGATAAAAAGTGAAGAAGTGTCCGACTTGAATGGTCGTGTCATGGAAGTTAATGGTGAGCAGCTCGCTGGATTTATAGGCGTAGCTGGCCATCATCATCATTATCATCCTCATCATCTAACCGCCGGGCAACACACACACTCACACGCACATCACCTGTACCGCGCTGGCAATCTGCTGTCCAATGGCAACTTTCAGAACACTGGTCTGGGACTAACCAACGAGCCTAGTATGTTACATGTGCGCATGCAGCAGGACTCACCCAACGAGCTGATCGATGAAAAGCCAGACTTAAGCTATATGGAGCGAAAGTACTACAGTTCTATGGCGGGCAATATGCAGATGCAAGCCCATGAAGCTTCCGGTTCCTCTACGCCCACTACAACAACGCAGCATTATGGATTGAGCGCGCTGCAAAGCATGGGCACTCCACCGGCTTCCTCCAGTCCCATTCCTGCTTACGGCGTGCTAATGCCTGCACAGACTAATTCGGCTGGCTCTTCATCACCTAATTCCAGCTCCAAAACACCAACAGATCATGAAATGCAGTACGTTAGTAGTTCCTCTACAGGAGGCTTGGGCAAACCCTTGCAACTACTGCCCACTCAGCCCATGAACCATCAGTACACTTCAACAATAAAGTATTGTTCTAACAATACCATTCTCAGTCTTAACGATTATCACCAAAGGGCTAGCCATGAGTCGGAGCAGCAGCCCTCGCCGAATGCATATATGCCGGTTACAAGTCATGCACAAACTCGCATATCGACTTCGCCCACGCAAGTAATTGCCAATGCTCATGGAATGTCTGTGTTGAACTATTCTAATTCGAGCTCATCGCCTGCCAAATCTCTGAATGATTCGCCAGTGGAGCTCAACCAGACGCTGTCCCAAGCACAGCAGGGTCATACTAAGTTAAACAGCGCAAATGGCCAGGACAGTGCAGCGGCTGATACAATAAAGAAATCGGGCACACGTCGCCCTGAAAAGCCTGCTCTAAGCTATATTAATATGATTGGACATGCCATTAAGGAGTCACCCACTGGCAAGCTGACGTTAAGTGAGATCTATGCATATCTGCAAAAGAGGTGAGTGAAAGTGTCAAATTTTAATATCAAATTTTTACAATATTGTTGGAAAGTCTATGCATTAAAAGGCCTGATGGGGCTACTCTAGGGTTTCAAACTTTCTGTTACACTTGAGCTTGGTTCTATGAGTGTGTATTAGATTTCTTAAACATATGTTGCATAAAGTTTTTGGCTTTGATGTAATTAACGCTTTGCCAGCTCAACGGCGGACATGGGCATGGGCGTAGTAAAAGTTGTAAGGGAGATTGTGGTAAAAGTGTAAGTGCAATTTGTAGTCATTTTTCCAGCTTTGTGGTTTTAAATCTCATAAAAGAAAACAATAAGGGAATTATTGGTCAAATGATGCCTTAAATTCTTTACCTCCGACTTATTTATAGTAATAAGCTTGTCCAGAGATTTAAACAATAAAGGAATACTTTTAACTTTATGTTTAACTAACCCAACACCTAGAATTAACAAAATTCTAAATTTTTTTAAATGTACATCCTATTCTAGATAATCAAATCATTTATAAGTTTTACTTATAGTCAGATACACAGTACTGGTTTATGTGATATTTATTATTTTTGGCGATATTTAATGTCTCATAAGACTACGGAAACAAAAAAAAGTAACTTTAGAATATAACCAAGTCTTTCTTATGAATATAATTGTTGATGCGGATGTGAGTGATCGTGTTACTAGATAAAGCTTTGATATATTAATACCCTACTGAGACAATTGTTATTAGCTATGCTAAAAATTTAAAGAAGTATCATTCAAGTTAAGAAATGTTGTTTTAAAAAATATTGTACATTATTGTCACAAATATTGACTATATCCTTCATCGAAGCTCAATATTTATTTTAATTAAATGCACTTTCTGACGACTTTGAGACACCCTTTATCATCCCATTGCAATCAAGTAAGGTAAATTTGCATAGGTACTACGAACAAATTTTGATTACTAAATTTGGTTACGATATCTTGACAAACCATGAAAACATTTTCTTGACCCAAAGTTCCTATTGGGGCTATAGGATATAGTAAGCCGATTTTCATAAAACTTGGTACAGTGCTTGGGAATCCTTCCGTGCGCCAAACATTATATACGATATCTTCAGAAACAAAAAAATTCTTCATCCAAAGGTTTTGGTTTTTTTGCAAGGTGCATTGCAATACCACTATGGAAAGTATGTAGCTCCCAATTTCGAAAAAATAAAATAAACCTGTTTCCCTTGGCATAATGAAAGATCAAATCCGAAAGTTTTGTAGCTCTAGCTCTTTTCAGATCTAGGCGTTCATACACACAGAGAGCCGGACATGTCTCTCTCGACTTCTCTAGTCACCCTTATCATACTTTAGGTAACTTTGGGGAATCTCCGACACAAACTGGGGACAAACTTAATGTTCCCTTTGTTTCCTACAGAGTACAGGTTATAAAAATGGTACAAGAGTTGGTTTGCCTCACCAAACATGTTACTTAGCGTATAAAGCGAATAGAGGTGCAGCATATAGTATAAAAAATCTGTAGCTTTAAAGCTTTCGATGGGGAAAAGCCATACCTTTATATGGGACTTATATAAATATACTGAGTAATATTCTTTGGAAAAATTCCCAAATCATTGTACAAGTTGCAGATAGGCCTAAGGTTCAAACTCCAGACATTGCACTGCTTGTCCACATTCTCTAGGCTCTGCTCCCACGCTCCAATGACAGCTTCGAATAACGCCATAAAGACAACCACTACACATAAAAACCCAAAGATATGGCAACGTCAAGCACAAAAATTGTTTTGTTTTAGATTGATATTGAATTACTTGTCTGATACTATGTGCGTGGCAATACCAAGCTCCAGCTCTAATTCCAATTACACAATCACGTGCGTCTTTCTAGTGGTTCATATATCCCGACACTTGCCAATAGTTACGTCTGCCTGACGGCGACGTCGTTGTTGAAGATCGCAACCTGGCACCCAATAATATGCGTGAGAGCTTTAACGCTGACTACGATTTTTGTTTGTTGTTGTCTAAACCAAGGGCCCCGAAATTTTTTAATTCTCTTTTAATCTGATGCTCTCGCTACAAAACAAACATCTTATGTAATCCCGTCGCCTGGACAGTCGCAACGGATGCCATCAAAACAAATAAATAAATGTTATCTTTGCTTTACTTACAGCTATGAATTCTTTCGCGGACCCTACGTGGGCTGGAAGAACTCGGTGCGTCATAATCTGAGCCTGAACGAGTGCTTCAAGAAGCTGCCCAAAGGCATGGGTGTAGGCAAGCCGGGCAAGGGCAACTACTGGACAATTGATGAGAACTCAGCGCATTTGTTTGAGGATGAGGGCAGCTTGAGGCGACGTCCTCGTGGCTATCGTTCTAAGATTAAAGTCAAATCCTATGGCAATCATGCAAACAGTTTTTACAGTGGAAATTATGGCGACGCTGGCATGGTAAGTAATAAGTTGAGTAATTTATCTTTGGCAGTCATTTAAAACAATAAAGTTTTTTTGTAGGACAATGCCAGCTTCTATGCACCTCCTTCTTATGGTTCCTATGACTATGGCGCTAATGGTCTGCCTAACGGTGGCCAGGGTTTCAATGATGCTTGGAACGTTCATGCAGCGCATAGTGCCTCTGCGGCTGTAGGCGTAGGTGCACTACCGCAGTACTCCAATATAACCGGTCTGAGCACAGGCAACAATCTTAATGGCTCGTCCACACCACCATTGGCACATTCTGCGCTAATGGGACCTGGTTCTAGCACCAGTTCCAGCATGGCAGTAGCTGCGGCGGCGCTTCAAAGCGGAAATGCTGGTTTGGATTATGCTCCAACTGCTAGTCTTGTTGCCGCTGGATATTCATATGCAACAAGTGGCAGCGGTCTCGATAACGGTAAGTACCACTGCCTGGGTGTTCACGTCAATCAGGGTGCTATAATTGCGGACTATGACTGCGACTGGTCGTATTAAGTGTGCCAACGCGTAGGGTCAGGGTAAAGTTAGGGGTAAGGGTAGGGTAAAGGCTTGAGTTACCAATGCCGCTTATTTGATCTACGCGCAGACAGCGGCAACATGTGGCACTGAAACTCTGTGAGTTTCTCTGTCTCGGATTTTTTATTGCTTTTGCTGGCGCCCTTCATTGTGTGAATTTTGACGCCCCTGGTAAAATATATATGAGCTAGGAGCGTTTACTCAACCTCTCGGCTTAGTAAGGAATAGCTATCAAGCCCACTTTATGGGTCTGAAATTTTGTTTGTTGCACATCTATTAGAAATACGCAAAAACAGTATGGCTAGTACATAGCTGTATATTCTTGATCAGATTAATGAAGAAAATCAACGTAGCTGGCAGGCTGTGGCCTGTCCACCTGTTCGTTTCCCAGTTCCGAGATATTATTATTAGAATTACTATATTAAAGCCTCTTTTGCCTAGAAGTCACACCAAAACAACGTTCAACATGGGCTTCAAAATTCATCCGCCTCAAAATTGGATGAACATTGTAGAAATGAAGGAAAGTATTGGATATGATATGCATATTTGGAATGTACGGAGTATAAACTTATTAACATTATGGATCAATTTTCAAAAAATTGTGAACAAAGTTCTTGTCTAATACAAAAATATTTTCGTAGCTTCAAAGGGTTTATAAAATAATTGTTGCAATCTTCAGTTGATACCAAACAATGAAAGCCCACGAATTAAATCTCATTAAAATTCAATGAAATCTAATACGCATCTCTCATTTGTTTTGCAGGTCTACGCTCCATGTCGTTGCAGCAGCTGCCTGGACTGTCCACGATTCAACAAGCGCAGCATTCACATCAAACGCATCATCACACATCCATAACCCCGCCGCCATCGCTCTCTGGTGGTAACCATAATCACGTTATCGATCACTCGCCCATTGATCGTAAACCGGATTACCTGCCGCCTATAACTCCGCCTCCAACTTCGATTGGTGGAGGCTTACATGGCGGCTACTATGAGACACTTAAGTTTTCAAACTAGTTAATTTTTAGATAAAAATGTAATTTATTTATAATTATATATTTTATTTGTCATATTTACCTCAAAGGATAATCAGTAATAGTAGTTAGCGCAGCGTAATCAATTTTAGGTAGTTGCAGAAGTATTTAGTTGCTTATTGTTAAGGAAAGCATATAAATAAAAAATATGAAATAATAAAAGTTAATTAACAAAATAAAATTGCTTTTTGTTCGTATGTCCGATCTGAGAGAGTGTAGACCAAGATAATATGTTAGCAGACACGTCAAATGCTCTTGATTTAATTTAACCTCGACACAGGAAACGATAGCTGATAAGAAGAGTCCTTTCGCATCGAAACTAATTAAGCCTGTACAGGATGTATTTGTATTCAGTTGAGCTAAATCGGTATTTTGACCCGTAACAAATTAAAATAAATTTCTTTTGTAACGAGGTTAATCAATTTTTTAAATAAATAACTTAAATTTCAAATCTACATTTGTTTTATTAACAAAATAGTTGCACTCTAAGGCTGGGGTAGGCCCCACAAAAAGAAAGCAAAACATGGTTTGCTGCTGCAGGAAATAAATGAATATGGTTTCAAATGTGTTTGAAACATTTCTCTTGGTGTGAACGCAAATAAATTAATTTTTAATTCAGCACCAAAAACGTTTTGAAATCGCTAAGTGTGGCGGCCTAAGTGTTAATTTTAAAATTTTTCAAAAACTGCTAAAAGTATGCTACAAAATTTGTACAGAACTTATTCTTAATAAGGTTTAAGACGCCATCTGTTGTTCATTTTTATCAATGGCATTTCAAAGCAGCACACTGCTTTTGGACATTTTGACAAGCAGTGGTTTTAATTGCATTCACAATAGTTCGCATTGCTTTTCAGTTGCTACTTTCTACTCACAGATGGCTACATGTGGTTTCTAATTTGCTAACGGTAAATACTACAACAATCAATTTTAAATTTATCACCAACAGATGGATTGAGTAGTGAATGCAAAGTATTTACATTGGATTTTTTGGATGTCAACCATAGGTGGCTTTTTTGAAGGTTACTTGAAAGGCTAGTTTAATTTTAAATGGACGCCTTAGCTCTTTTAATGAGTAAACTTAAATTTAAATTTAAATGTGCTCAAATTGCAGATGATAATATTTTTTAAATTGCATATGTGGTAGCAAATTAACCCTCGGTCACATTTGTACCATTAGGTACTGGGCGTAAAAATAAGAAAAACTTTTATAACGAGACATAATAGTGGATCAACTCGAAAGTTTTGTTGATCTAACTCTTACCATCGTCAAATTCTAGGCGTCCAGACAGACTGGTGAACGGAAGGTCGGACAGAGAGATGAACGAGTTAAGATTTACTTCTTTTGTCCTCCTGACCTGACCTTCCGATATATTATTATAAGGCAACTGTCATTTATTTGCGTTGGCAGCATCGTCAGAACAACATGTTAGTAGGCAACATCAATGTGAACGGCCCATAACAACTATGATATGGCCTTAAATGATAGGCTATCACCACTGAAAAATTTTATGAATAGGGCTTGAAATCATCATCCCATCTCCAGATCTGCAGTGTCTATTTTCTGTGTCTAAAGTTGAAGTAATGGCTGGAAGAAAAACATTTAGATCGAATGAAGAGTTCAAACGCCTATTTAAAGGGCCTTACAGAAACACATTATTGGAAAGAAATACAAAATTTTGAAGAACTTTTGTTCAAATGTATTGCGCTAAAAAAGGAAAAAATTAAATTTTTTAAACTATTTTCTTCATTTTATACAAAAATTAAATGTTAATGAATTTTAAATAACTGTATGGGTCATTGATCAGAAATCGCGAAATCTACTGTATTTTTTCTCTGTACCTCATAGTACGAAGGGTATATTAAGTTTGTGCAATACAAAAATGTATGTAACATACATAAGTAGACGTTGCAGATGCCCCAAAGTTACCTTAAGTATGTTCAGAATGAATTGAAAAGTCGATATACCCTTGTTCGTCTGTCTGTCAGACTGTCCGCATGAACGCCTACATCTCAGAGGTGGTAATAGCTAAAGCAACAAAATTTTCAGATTGGATGCCTTATTTGGTCAGGAAAGATAAGATGATTTTATTTTTTGATATCAGGGATAACTCCGATAATTGTATAGATCTTATAGGGTTGTTTCAGAGGACCTCGAAAAAAAAGATGAATGTTTCGTGTGTTTATGAAGAAATCGTAACCAAAGGCAGTTGAAAGTTTTGTAGCGTTTCTCAGCACTGTACAAAATTTGATTAAAATCGATTAATTATATATCATATAGCTCCCAAAGAACCGATTGATCAAAAAATCGTGTTTGGTGCAGAATTCGTTGTGTTTAATTTATTTATGCAGACATCATAACCAAATTTAATGTTTGACGGTTTTTAAGTGTTTCCCAGTACTGTATTGAATTTGTTCAATATCGGATGACTTTATCATATAACCTGTAAAGGACCGATCAGTCAAAAAAAAGTTTTTCGAGCATAATTCGTTTGTTTATCAAAACTTGGCATAATGAAGTTTTTTAGAGCTCCCGCGCACTCTACCAAATTTGATCAAAATCGGTTGACTATATTATATTGCCATCAAAAAAACGTTTTTAGTGCAATATTTTTTGTTTGTTTATGAAAATATCGTTACCTAATTTAGCAATCAAATATCTTTCAGAGTTCTTAAGCAATGCACCGGATTGGACTGCAATGTGATGGTGCAGGGTATCCCAAAGTCGTCCGTTCCCGAGTTTAACGAACGCATACTTTTTTTTAATTTTTTAAAATTTTTTTTTGCGAAATTTTCAAGAATACATTATTTTTTATGAACTGCACTTATTTATAAATCGCAAATTTAGCCTCTTGAGCTTGAGATATCTTAGACAGGTCACGACAGAGAAACCTGTTGCGTATTTTTATTTTTAAACTTTGTTCTACCCGAACTTAAATCTTAAATGAATTCAATTGTAATTTAACCATTTATAAAAATCCATAAATTTTGCTATAAAAATGGGAAAAACTTGTATCTAATGCTGAAAATCATTTAAATGTAACCACAGCTTAAGATGATTTTACTTGCATAGTAAAGGATAATGATTTGTGCCAATTTTCTGGGCACTTTGCTGATGAATGCAAAAAAGGACAACAGGCAAAGGGCGCATGCCCAGCGCATTGTTCACAAAGATAAACAATCCAATTATTTTGTTAATTGTCTCACCTTTATGAGCAAATTAAAATCCTGCACGGAGTCAAATGAACCACAGCAAAAACGCACAAAACCCGATAGTCCTTTCCAGCCATTGTGCGCACAGAAAGAAAGGCAGCAGCAATCGCATCAAAAAGTCGTTGCCAGTGATCATTATCGTCAGCAGGACACACAAGGCAACACATACTACTAAGATAGTCTACTGTTGCTGGGCGACAATGTCTCAGAGCGCAAAATCAAAAGACAAACAGAGATTTGGAAAATGTATGCAGCCCTGCAGCTAGTAAATGAAACTTTTGAGTGAAAATTTCACAGTCAAAGGATAATCGGGATTAAATCTTCTTCAAAAGTTAATGTTTACACACGCACCTACCGTTGGCTATACGGCGGTTGTCCATTGTCCGTGTTCGTAGTTCGACCATGACAAGCGCAAAAAAAGATGCAAAAATTATGAAAATATTGTCACAAGTGCGGCCAGACCAGCGCACAAGGTTGGCACAGGGAGAGGCAGACAGGGAAAGAGAACTGCTGCACAATTGCAGGCGGTAATCAAAACATGCAATTGTCCATTTCCAATCGAACACTGAGGCCGAAACGGCATAAGAGGATTTCAGCGTCAAGTAAACAAAACGGAACGGAACGCATCAGACTCCGGCTGGCAAATGGACAGCAGCGCCGCGCCTGTAAATGAACAACGATATGCCTGTTGTTGTTGTGCTTGTGGTTGTTGTTGCCAGGATCCGAGACCAAATCGAAGATGCAGCAGCATGAATAAATAAATAAATAAAATGATTTGAAAAAATTTTATTTTTCGCAAAAAAGAAAATTGTACAGATAAATGGGCATTTTTCTTTGCGTTAAAATAAACATTTTTTTAAAAACAGAAAGGCTTTTATTTATTTTAAATTTATGCGAAGTTAAAACTCATTTCTGGCCAAGGATTTTTGCTCGTATATGTTTTTATAGACAGGCAAAGCGAATTTTTTCCAGGATCTGCACAATATTTTTTCTTTATAAGGATAAAAATGCATAGCTCTGTTTATACAAGTATTTCATTCATGAAAATCTGTGAATTACAATTGCTGGCGGGAACCCAATCTTCATTGGATTGCTTCAGTCAGCTCTCAAGCATGTCGCATATATTTACCATATAAATAAACACAAAGCTCTTGCTGGAAAAACATGGCATGGAATATTTATTAAGTAAACATAAGACGCGCTACAGAAAAATGGTTTCAGATTTGAATTAAGATGAACTTTTTATGAATGGTTAAGTGTTGAAAATGTCTGCTGAAGTGCAGGGGATTACCTTAAATCACACTTGTAAAAATATCAGGCAATATATTTAATTGTTAACAAAAAAATTACTACAATATAATTTTCTTTTTAAATAAACTAATATTCTTCAAGAGGTACCAAAACACGTAACTTTTTTTCTAACTTATAGGTAGCACAGCGTTTTCAATAGCAAACATTTTAATGGATCCCAAAATAAATTATAAAGAACACTTGTTTTGTTACAAATAACATACAGTGAATTTCATAACTATAGGACAGTCGCAAATTTTAGTTTCAAGTGCAAATATAACGGTTTATAAGTAGGATCCAGCAAAGCTTCCTTTTACAAAAACAACTACCTAGTATTGGAGCTTTTAATTTACCGTAACGTCATTGCACTGTTGCTTCACACGGTGTTTCGCAATAGCTTATGCATGGATATGCCACTTTTGCTGCAGTTTTAAGCGTTTCATAACTATAGGACAGTAGTCTTTTATAAGGAAATTAAGTGTAAGGATGGCAAAAATATATTTTATTTTAATTTTAAATCACTTTTTGATCGTTTTATGATATAACCCCGCAAGGTATGACTTTTAGTTTATTATTATTATTATAGCCAAAAACGACATGGGGCTCAGAATGGTTAAATTTGATAAAAAAACATATAAAAAGATAACATAACTATATTTGGAACTTCTTTAAAAACATTGAGAAATAAGCAAAAAATAAAGTAAATGAAAATTCACAGGCTTTCTGACCGTAAGAGTCGCCCTCAAGAGTTTTTTCGCTTGTTTATCTACTTGAATTGAGGCGTTGTCCTATTAAAATATTAGGGTTTCGCCTAAAAGACATGTTAGTATTCTCCGCTACTCATTCAAGATGAGTTTAATGGAAGGTCGAGGGTGTAACAGGCTTTATATGCGCCCCGCACAAAAACCAAGCCGCTTCTTAAATTTCGGTAGACAAAATTTTGTGAATCCTTTGGCAAATCCCTCCAATAGTAATTATATCCACCAGGACTACTCAAACTCAATGCTTTCTTATTGGAAAATATAAGATCAATCAACCTTATAAAGAAAATCTTTGAAAAAACATGCATAAAAAAAATTCGCAAAATCACGCCTCTAAAACATGAGTTACAACAACGAAGCCATAGCGAGCATTTTTGTAATGGTCCACGATTCCGACATCCAGACAAGTATCTTGAGTGGGCACTGCTTGAGGATTTGCCAAATTGTAGTTTTGGACATTTTATGGTCCACTAATGGTACCAACTCTGATCAAGGAACGGAAGAATATGATGAATTTTTTAAGATTATTCGTTTTTAGCACTCCGAAACCTTACTAATAATCTTTTACTTACGTTTTTATATATTTTTCAATATTTTTAAAGAAGTTCCAAATAAAGTTATGTTATCTTGTTATATGACTTTTATCAATTTTGACCATTCTGAGCCCCAAGTCGTTTTTGGCTATAATACGGTCTCTCTCTTCTAAACTAAAAGTCATACCTTGCGGGGTTATATCATAAAACGATCAAAAAGTGATTTAAAATTAAAATAAAATATATTTTTGTCATCCTTACACTTAATTTCCTTATAAAAGACTACTGTCCTATAGTTATGAAACGCTTAAAACTGCAGCAAAAGTGGCATATCCATGCATAAGCTATTGCGAAACACCGTGTGAAGCAACAGTGCAATGACGTTACGGTAAATTAAAAGCTCCAATACTAGGTAGTTGTTTTTGTAAAAGGAAGCTTTGCTAGATCCTACTTACAAACCGTTATATTTGCACTTGAAACTAAAATTTGCGAGTGTCCTATAGTTATGAAATCCACTATATTCTATATATTGTCGCCTTTGAATTTTTTATTTAAATATTACATAATTTTCAGGGCTTAGAGGTTTAAACTACATTTAACATACATATACACCTAAAATGTTTTAAAATGTCAAATTTTAAAGATATGAGCAAAACCATTTCGGGATGTAGTATATATGTATGACAGTTATATGTATGTACATTAAAAGTCGAAATGAAATTCAGTACATATAAATAAGCATATAACTGAAATCTTTTCAAATATCATACATATATATACGAATAAAAAATAGTTGTTCGAACTTGGCACAAATATGTATTAACCTTAAATACATATTTCCAAAAGTCAAATTAATAGAGATCGATTCTTCTTAATAAAAGTGCCATAAGTAAAATTTGTATCTTGATTTCCGTACTTAGGATATCTAACAACATAACTACAGATTAGTGGAAACATTGACTCTATTTTGTCTTTTTTCTTTTTCAAAAATATTACGATTTAATTGTTTTCAAAGCAAAAAAAATTTGATCATAAATGTAACTCCCAAATTTTAGTTTCCGAAAATTCCAATATAAAACTATTGCGCTTTGCATCGCAATTCGCGGGGAATGGTTACAATCAGGACATTCCCGACTGTACTAAAGTGACGCCAATTTTGCCTTTTTCCGGATAAATTTGTCCTTTTTTCAACTGCCCCTATCCGGAAATCTAGCCTTTCTTAGGTTTGGGTAGAATTTTTAAGACATTTTTTTAAAATTGAATTTTATTAAATATAATGCAACTGAAACAATTTATCGTCGTCAATTAGATGTGCCGGTACAATCGTCTAATTGTCCCTTTTATAAATGACAACCAGTGATGCCAATTTGGTAATATTCCTATTCGTGAACTTGTCCTTTTTTGGGGACTAGGGGGCTTCAATGTAACATGCAAAAAAAATGCGATGAAGCTTTTATTTGAGGCAATTTATATAATGTATATATGATTTCCTTTATCTCCTATTGGAGCATAGGGCGTCTTCAATTGCCAACTTCCACCGAACTCGATTTTGGGCTACCATTCTTAGTTCATTCCAGCTAACCAATCATAGTCATTTTACCATAGCCAAAGGTCGTCGTCGTTTGTCGTTGTTGTTGTATCCGAGGCATTGTTGACGATTCGTTAGCAAAAAAAGTTTCGAGATTGTAGGGCGCTAACCTTCATTCTCTAGTTTGGTGATAGGGCTGCTATCTTCGCATCCAAACCTACGTGGGGTAAACAGGCCGTCTCTAACCTGAGATCAGACGCCTACCTGGGGGCTAACTGGCTTCCAGAAAGGCTGTTGTGGCATACTGTAAGTCCTCTTTCGCCGTTTTGGCCTACAGACACGATCACTTTGGCTTGTGACCGTGCACCGCTCTCGCTTAGCTACAAACCGTGGTTACTACACAACGCTGCCCCGCTTTCACGGAATACAGTATCGTTCGCCGTAAAATGCATTGCCCAAGATGTGCCCGCACAAAGTGCTACTAGGAGGCTGAGAGCCGGGTTTACCATCCCTAAATCCATTTATATAATGACACCAAATTTCTCTACTTATGTATTGTTTTGAAAACCCATTTTGGAAGAAATGTAACAAGCCAATAAGAACTTTCGGTAAAAAAGCCCAACTCGACAAAACTGTTGGGAGATTGGATTTTGAGTATCAACTCGCTGAAATAAAAAAAAATCCTCTCCGATGTTGAAGTAGACATTTTGGCAAAAGAGTTTAAGATGAAGAACTGTACTTAGGGAACGAATTATTGGCTTGATTAAAAATATTTATACGTATAAATTTTTCTTTAAACAGTAATATGCATTTAAATTCTAAGCTTTTATAAAAAAAAATGTTTTCCTATTTTTCTTGTTCTTTTTTTTTATTTGTTCATCCTTAGTGCTTTTTTCCTGGTCTGTTTGGCATTTTTTTTGTGGCGAGTAGTTGGCATCACTGCTGCAGTATCTGGTTATTGGGAGGTGAGGATGCATACCAATTTTGGTGACTGTACCATCTTTACAAACGTAATTACCTCAGGTTGTTTTTAAAGGGCCTTCTTTGTTTTTCCCTATAACTCGCGAAGTTTCTAACCAATTTTTATAAAGCAGCGTTTTTAGAGCACTTTCTGAAGATTCTGAACAATAGTAATGAAATTCGGCAATCAAAATTTTTTTAAAGTTCTTAGCACCATTCCTATTTGAATCGAAATCTGTTTATTTATTTATTTGTTTGTTTTGGTGGTACGGGGTCTTACAAAGTCGTCCCTGCCCGGCCTTAACGTCCGTCATTTTTTTTTTGTAGTTTAAATTTTTCTGAGTATAGAAATAAGTCAAAAACTTTCTCTTTATTTAAGTAAGTTGCAAAGTTTTTGTATAAATGTCTTACTTAATCTTATGCTCTTTATAGAAGCCTAATTGTAATAATTTATTAGTACGTTTTACTGTATTACATTTAAGTATCTCAATTAGTATTGTTTCATAGATAGTTTTCAAATTCTAAGTGAAGACATTAAAGCATTTGGACTATACCATTTAAGTTAAAGAACCACACCTCAAAGGCATATTTGCAGTTTACCCATCCGGACTTTATGAGCGACGTAAAACCGCAAATAAGCTACAAACCGCAGGACACGCGCAGTGTAAGCAAACACTCCAAGCCGTCGTCGCCTTCAACCGCAGGATTCTTTTTCATCATTATCATCATCATTACGCTCAGCGTGGGGGAAAACCGCAAGAAAAGCATGTAAAACATTTACAGAAATGTTAAGAGAAGGCAGGTAGTTGGAAATGCTACCGGTCAGAAGCCTATGTCCTTTAAGCCCTACCTTGGAAATACCCATTGAGCACAGTCTGCTGGTTTCATTAAGAATTCCCGCGGCGTGCATTAAAGTCTAAGCATGCCAACCCAGCACTAAAAAGTTTTTCCTGCCGCTGATCAATGTTAAGCGTTATGATTAGCATCCGGTTTCGGCAGCATGGTCAGGTAACTTGGCAGCTCAGTCGGTCATTTAGCGCCGTTGCATGAATTTCCGCTGCTTAGGCTAAAACCGGAAGATTTTCAGAAACAATTTGCAGCCACTGCTAGAGATTATCATTATGATTATGATTATGGCATTGATTAAGTTAATTGCGGAAATTTCCCAGCCATGTGCTGCTAACCCTTTGCAAATACTTCAATGTAAATTCTTGCAATAACAAATAAAATGTCTATAAACTAATCTCTTAAATTGGCAGCAACAGTCTAAAAGAAAAAAAGAAGATAACTCATAAATGCGCATAATAAGCCATATACAAATCATAAATTTAAATGAGTAGCCAATATTGGGAAGTCTACTGTGGCCCAATGCCACCACTGCCTGCTCCCAAAAAGCAACTAACTTGGCTTCAACTATAGTTGTAGAGCTCAAAATCCATAAAAAATATAGCAAAGTGCAGTGTGAAAGCGAGAGACGAGAGAAGTGAAAAACCTGTTTATATTGTATCTATGCTGCTCTGTGCAGTTTGGAACAGGCCACGCCTTGCGGCTGCGCAGCTTTGTTTTGTATCTATGTGTATGCTTTGTCTGTGTGTGTGTGAGTGCGCATCATTGGCCCCGGCAGAGCGAGCTACAGCAGCGCATGCATATTCATGAGTAAGTGCGTCTGGCTTGGTATTGGTGTTGGAATTGTTATTGGTATTGGTGTGGATACTGTGTATTAGTATGCGTGCGTATCTATGTTTTGCTTGCTATATGTACATATGTATGTGCGGGTATCTATATGCGTGTGCGCACATATTTCAGCATAAAACAGCCTTATCAGCATTTTAACGTTTTCAACTGAAACATTTTTTTTTTTTTTAAATTCACATTTTTTATTTGCCTTAAATTTATTATTTTTGCAGCTTAAATCCTGCTGTTGTGTGTGTGTGTGTGTGTATTTTAGAGATTCTTTGGCAGGTTCACTCAAGTGCCGTTAACTATCTGATTAGGGCACTTCTTGCTTGCTCCTTACTTTAAAATAAATATTATTCTTGGATTATTTGTTGTAAAAACACAAAAAAAAAAGCAGAAAATTCCATGCAACCAAAATTGCTAAATCTAATAGGCAACTAGCGACCCGTCATTATCATCATCATTATCTTAATTTTGAACCATATGGTCGTCTGTCTAAGAGGTCTTGATGCACGCCCTCTAACTTAACATGTGTTGCGAATCAGTTCCGTAGCGAGAGCTCCAGCCAAAGCCCTATAGCTCTATCAGTCTAACAGTCTCTGTTTAAAGCGCAGCATAGCTCCACTATAACCTTGGAAATAGAAGTGTCGCCAAATTTAACGAAGCATTTCAGTGTCAATGTTCGCATTTGTTTCTGCCTTAAATTGAGCGTGCAAAATGTCATTTTACTTCTAAGTTAGGGCGCCAATTTCAGCTAGCTATTTACATTTTTTAATACCCTGTACTCAAACACTAAGGGTTATATTTGGTTAGTGCGAAATAGAAAGCAACTTAAGATTAAACGAAAAAAAATGCGTCTTCCACTTTGCTCTTTAATGGCATTCAAAGTATTTTTAATACTGGTGCCCTTCTCCCATAAATCTTTTTGCAGATACTCAACATGAAAAGTTTTTGCTATTTTATTACCCTTATATGGATAGATACATAAAAATTGGTTGGGAACTAAGCAAGTTTTTCTTAGAATAATGTCGAATGTGTTGACGCTTATGTTGATTATATTGATTGGTGTAGTGTTCAGGGTATATTATAGTCGTGAATGGCATGGACTGTATTCGGGACACTTTTTTTTTTCCAAATTTTGCAACTCGACATGTAATATGTTCAAACTGCTAAAATGTATGTTTTTTTTCAGTATTTATATATTATTATTGACAGATCAATGAACTTCAACGAAGCAGTCTTTATAGTTTATTCTAATCTAGGAAATAACTAAAACTAGAGATTGCTATTGATTAATATTTTACACAGCGACAAAAGAGATGAAAAATCCAGATTCTATTTACCCTATAAAAATAAGAGCCATCATTTAGTACAGAGACAAAACAGTATCATTCTGCTGAAGTTTAAGATGAAGACCGCTTTCCAAAAACAGATTGATCCCAGGTGGTCATTTGCAGAATTAGCGCGCAGACAAATCAGCAAATTATATTGCTTCTAGTCTAGAACTGGAGTCACTTTTTGTGAAAAAGAAGAGATATCCAGCTGAATTGCAGAATGCGCTTATAACTATAAAATTATAATTTTTTAATAAAATCACCCAGTTAGATTTTTTTTAAACTTTGTTGACTGATTGTACGCTTAAAAACAATTGGTTTTGAAAGAAATTTCAGCGTTTCTTGATAGAAGCAAGAAGGTGGAACCCCATTAATATTCACTAGCACAGTAGCACTGGTTAATGGAATAGTAGAACTGGCTTAGAAGCTGTAAGCCTAGCAAAATAGATAATAAGTATCTAAATTATATATAAATATATATTTTTTTCGAATATTTTTATTTACAATCTGTCTTAAGACAAAAAGTAAATTTTTTCAATTATAGAAACGAAAGTTTCCCGAGAAGTCTGCTATTGTATTTAAATTATATTTGAGGTCAGTGGTCAATCCACGGGGCGTTTTCGGGTCCGGAGCCCCACGCCCAAAAAGTTGGTAAAATGAGGCTCCGATATATAAATACACTTCGGATCCAAATCCTGGATCCGCATCTGTTTGAGGTGTTCAGTTTGTTGGGCATAAATGCATAATAGTAAAAACGCAAAATGCCCAAAACCAGCTTACAATAAGAATATTAGGCATTTATGCCTCACCCGTCAAAAGTATATTTTTTTGTAATATAATTAAAGTTGTAATTTCTTTGCAGTTGAACATCAAAAAATGTATTTTGTATATGTATATCAACATCTTTGTCTTTTATGTCCGTAAATCGGTTTAAAAAAAATCAAATTACGCCATTTAAAAGTTGTGAGCATCTGATTATTGTTGCCCACGTTGTTGGTCTGTCATTTTTACCTTTATGCTTTTATACCATTCGGTATTATTACCTTCATGAATTTGTGCCTGAGAAAGTGATCACTCCAACTGAGTATTGTATTAATATTCTTATTATTATTTGTGAAAAACATATAATTGGCTAAAGTTTGTAATTATAAAAATATATGACGCTGAAGGGCGGAAACCTTTTAATCGGCTATGTAGCCACAGTGTAAAAGGTTTCGGGCAGTTTATTAAAGCCCCAATTAAATTCGATCAACATTGATTTTTAAACTAAGAATCGATAATCTCATTCTTGCATTACCTAGCAAGGTTAGACAGAAATTGGAGGGAATTTTATAAGAACATGGACGATGGTTTGAAAAATAAGCAACGTAAAGATTTTCTTTCATAACCGAAGGATATCTACAAGTGTATCATAAGTGCGCAGATAATTTATCCCAAGATTTCACTGCCTGAATCAATCAGGACTGAAACCATCTATAACCTGCAGATATGTAGAATGCTGCAATTTTATTGTGTTTTTTTAAAGATTGGTCAAAGGAGTGCCCAGCAAGTTTTGCAAATATTTGTACAATCTTTCTAGGAACCCAATCATATAGTGCTAGAAAGCAAGCCGATAATAATAAAAATGAAAACATATCGAATGACGGCCATCTAATCGACAACAAATTTACTCAAGCTTTAACAAAGAATTCTTTTATAACTTAAACTTTAAGATGTTTAAGAAACTTTCACTACAATTGGGAAATGTTTTTGGTGTATAAGAAAAAATAAAACAATATTTTCATAGGTCGAAAGACAGACAAAACGGAGTGAGTGGTACAGATGGCGCCTGGCAAGTCAGACATTCAGACAGAAACGGAGACAAATACGCAAAAATAACATGAACTGTGAGAAGTGAATACCCACACACACACACACACAAGCTCACAATCACGGCGCAATTGCTGGAGACGAATTTGTAAAATCAGCAGCCAGAACAACGATAGCGAATTGGCAATAAACTTTTAAAAAAAGAAATGGAAAAGTGAATGAAAAATGGAAATGGCAGTAGTTGCGCATATGTGGAAAATAAGGGAAAAAAATAAATGCTCATTCGGAATTTCAAATGCATAAAACGATGTCCAAGGATCCATACAACTGGAAAGACATAAGAGCATACAAACGAGTATGTATAGTACATACATTCAACATGCGTCCATTTTTCACTTGCCGTTGTGGCTCGCTTGCGAAAAATTATGTTAAAACAATAAAAATATTTGTCAAAATAATGCGATTGCGTTAATAGAGCCAAATATTATTTTTGTATCAATTACAAACCAATTCGGCAGCTTCACAGAAATATATATGTATACATAAAAGACTGAGAGCGCAAAGGACCACGCAAAATCGTTGGAAACACATAGAAGACTATGTGTGCGCAGTTATCAACATTTTCGTCACTTTTTTTTCTGCATTATGAGAATTTTGCTTTCAAGCTAATAATATTAATTATATTTTTAAATTATAAAAATATTCAAGTGTCTGCCACACACAAACACACACACGCAGCTTGTAAAATATAAAATAATAATAAAGTGAAAGAGCTGCGTATATGTGCGTCTGTCTGGGAAAGCAAACACACACTAACACAGATACGCAAACTCACACTTGCTCACTTGCCCAAATAAACATATAAAATTTACTTTAAAGCTGACAAAGTCAATAAATATTGTTTAACGAAAAAATATTGTTTCAATAAGCAAAAAAGCAAAAAACAAACGAGACAGCAAAAAAAAAAAAAAACTGCAAACACGTTCCTGAGCAAATAACAACAAAAAGGGCAACCAATGAAAGCCGCCAAACAGCGCGAGGAATTCCTTTTTTATGGCTCTTTACGAGAGAACAAAAATAACACCTTGGTCACGTGAAGAGGAATAGTAATAATGCGTAATACGAGCGTGGGAGTGATTTAATTTCACCTATTATATTTTTATGCGAAATTCTTGAAGGTTTAATAGTGAAAAGTTATCAGACATGGTTTTTTTTGAGTGTCTAGTTTTATTAACAAACAAATAGCAGTGCTCATCCTGATAAGCATTTGTTTCAAAAAATTTGACCCTATAATTGGCTCACAGCACTTTTCAAAAATCCATGTTAGCAGTTAAGGACTGTCAGTTCTCTTGCCCGGATATTTTGGTAAGCGTTGGACGTAGATAGAGGAGTACAGGGTGAGTCAATGGAAATTCAAACGTTTAAAAGAAAAACAGGATTATATCGATTTTTTTGATTTTTTTCTTTAAGTTAAAGAAAATTACAAGGAAGCATGAGATTTTGATCGATTCGATCGAGCCATATCGCTTTTTACCCAGCAGTTCAACAGTTGATCGCAATCGTGAGGATTGTTTGCTAAGATATTTTTAAAGATTCAGAAAGGGGACTCTACGCGTTAAATTCGGCTGCCCTTTTATATGTTATATTATTCAAAACACTTTCTTTAAAACTCAAGTTTTTCAATACTCAAAGAAATTTAAATGTGGCCCGTAGGTCCGGATATCAACCTCTAGGCACGGGGAATCCAGGCGAGGCCCGAAAAGGTGGCAACGCTATTAGGAGAAATATTATTGTTGAGTGAGTGGCTGTATCGTATTTAGCCATAGGAGGAGTCTAAGCTTTAATCTCATCGTGTTTTCTAACCACCAGTAACCTCGAGCTCCCATTTATCCAGAATCGACCGTTTTGTAATCAAAGTTTTTTTTTAAAAGTTTAAGTTTATACAGATAGCGGTGCAGAATTGAAAATTGAATTTAGATCGATACTCACGACCGAGCCCTAATTTTCTGTTGACGAAATCGATCCTGATCTAACATTTACCAATCGAAAGTGGCTCAATTCAAATGCCACGGGACATTGAGATGTCACCTTAAAAAATTTACGTTTTAATGCTTAGATGTTACTATAAGGAGCAGAACACATAATTTCTGTATGTCATTCACTTTGCAGTCAGCGATTTTTAAGACAATATTATGGGGCGGTATAGGATCTAAATGAGATTTCCCATTTCTAAAAATTAACAAGAAATTTACAATATATACTAAGGTCATACCAAAGTGTAATGGGAAAAGATTTGAAGATATTTGAAATAAAAAATATGCCGAAAGCAGGTTACATTCTAACAGTGACGCTTCCTGTTCAAAAGTATTTTGCTGTCGCAGCTACTGTACCATTAATGTCCTTAAAATTTTATTCTGGAAGGACAATTCCGCAGATCTTTAATTTAAAATAAGCTTACTCATTTAAAAGTAAAATAGAGTTCAATAAAGATAACTCAAGACGAAGTCCAAATACGTGTTAGGCAACCTTATCAAGAGCTTCTAAGGTTTTAAATGATTTTTTAATTAACTGACAGCTATTTTTAATTTTGTTGGGGCACATTACTAGCTTAAAGCTTAAAACGAAAAAAGTGTTTTATTTTTCCTCCCCCCCCAGGAAAGTAACTCCAACCACCCAAAAAAGGTGCCAAGTAACCTACATGTAGGTGACTGCGTGGCTCAGTGGTGGTGGTGTTGGTACCGTCTTGTCTGTGAGTGAGTGAGAGCGCCTGCTGCTAGGCCGCATTTTAAGTATTAGTTTGAACAACATAAACAGATTCACACAGATACACAGGGGCATACCAATACAATGAAAACGCCAGCGCACTATTTTACACCCTCAACCTATTTATTAGGTACCAGTTCCAGGCGCAGCAGAGTGCTACATACAGTTACACTTCTCACAGAGAAGGGCGGGTATTTCCACATGCCATGCCATTGACACACACACAGACACTCCACTCACATTTGGTGAAAATCATGAATGGCGGCGACAAAGCAACAAAAACGACAGCAAACTTGCTGCTTGTCTGTGTGAGTATCTGTGTGTTTGCACACACATTTAGCTGTAGGTCTTCACTTACTGACTGCAGCACAAACAAGCTTCCGAACATGCCGAGCAGTGTGCTGCCTTCAGTGGTTGGTAGACGTCACAGATACATATACAGTCACACACAGATACATTTTTATTGTATATGTATTATTGTGCGTATATGCGGGTGCGCTGCTACGCCAGATTTTCTGCTGCTGCTCTGCTGCCGCTGTCGTTGCTGCCGCTGCTTTGACTCGAGGTGTATGTTATTTCAGTTACACAGATTCAGTATCAGACGTGTTACTATCCCGAACGGTTCGTTCTGCGTTCTGTGCGCTTCTGTATCTGCTGCTGCTGCCTCTCTGCCTCCGCTACAAGTTCCGTTCCGTTTACAATTGTTGTTGTAGTGGTGGCAAAAATATACATACACACGCACACCCATAAGCAAACAAGCAAGCAAAACTTGTTTAAGAAAATATTATTAGAAAAAATAATAAGCACGCAGGCGAACAAAACAAAAGAGCACAGTGAAGTGAGACAAACCCAATAAAAAATAAGAAGTTGGTTAAAAATAAAACCAACAAACATTAAAGATTTAAAGAGCTTAAAATTATAGATTTTTGTAAGGTGCGCGTAGTGTACAATGGTGGACATGAGCTGCTGAGCTCCAAGTGCTAGCCGCTACTGGAAACCAAATAAGACACACCAAAATTAAATTAAAATCTAAACGCTAGTTGTATTAACGCAACGCTTCCAGCCAACATGCATACGCTCTTTACGGATCAAAACACCTTTTCGCGGCATTATGCCCAAACCGCCGGCTACACATCAGCGGCTGCTGCAGCCAGTGCCGCGGGAGCCATGAGCAGTGCTTCTGCCGCTGCAGCCGCTCATTATGCTTATGATCAATACTCGCGTTATCCTTACTCTGCCAGCGCTTATGGTCTGGGTGCGCCGCATCAGAATAAGGAAATTGTCAAACCACCGTATTCCTATATAGCGCTAATCGCCATGGCTATACAGAATGCATCGGACAAGAAAGTCACACTCAATGGCATTTATCAGTATATAATGGAGCGTTTTCCCTACTATCGCGATAACAAACAGGGCTGGCAGAACTCCATACGCCACAATCTAAGTCTAAACGAGTGCTTTGTAAAGGTTGCACGCGATGATAAAAAGCCCGGCAAGGGTTCTTACTGGACGCTAGATCCCGACTCCTATAATATGTTTGACAATGGTTCTTTTTTGCGTCGCCGACGGCGCTTCAAGAAGAAAGATGTTATGCGTGAAAAGGAAGAGGCCATCAAGCGACAGGCCATGATGAACGAGAAGCTGGCTGAGATCAAGCCCTTGAAGCTCATGACCAATGGCATACTGGAGGCTAAACATATGGCAGCGCATGCACACTTTAAGAAGGAACCACTTATGGATCTAGGCTGCCTGAGCGGTAAAGATGCACATGGCGGTTTAAGTTCAGCTATGCTCAACTCGTGTCATGATAGTCTGGCGCAGATGAATCATTTGGCGGGCGGCGTAGAACATGGTTTTACCGTGGACTCACTAATGAATGTTTACAATCCACGCATACATCACAGCGCCTATCCGTATCATTTGAATGAGGATAATTTGCCGCAACTGGCGTCAAGTCAAATGCATCATGCGCATCATGCAGCAGCCGCGCATCATGCGCAGCTACGTCATGCGGCACATGTCTCACATCCGCTTACACCAGGCGGGCATGGAGGCATGCAATCATCAGGTGCTTCACCCACAACGATCTCAACGCCGCATGGACCAGCGCATGGTGGCTGGTATACTCCAGAGACGCCGCCTTCGGAACCCATACCCAACGGTAATAACAATGGCACTCCCACGCATGGTGCGGGCAACCATAACAATAACAACAACAGCAATGCCAGCGTCCACGCCAACAACAACAACAACAACAACTCCAGCGCTGGCAGCAACACTAACAACAACAATAGCAGTGGAGTGCTAAACAGCAGTCCTTCAGGCGTGCTGGGACACACCTCGCTAGGCTTTCGCGACATGATCTTTGAGCAGAATCAATCTTGTCAGCTAGATACAGGCAGCCCCTCAGGCAGCATACAATCTTCCAGTCCACCAGCGAGTGCTAGTGTAGCAGCTGCAGCAGCAGCCGTGATTAGCAGTCATCATCACCATCATCATCATCATCATGCATTAGGCGGAAATCTGGGTAATCTAAGCAATCTCAGCAATCTTAGTCATTATAGGCCACATGTAGGGCATTACCAGGATTATGGCATCAAATACGGTGTCTAAGCGTTAATATGCTAAACTGTACATACTTGTAAATAGCTACTGCAGTAAAAAGTATCTCAAAGTTTGCACTGGTCACCGTATGAGACTCAAGTAGCAAATAGTAAATGTTTTTTATTTTACTTGTCAATTGTTTTCTTATGTTTTCATATATATTATGTATACGAACTGTAAGCCAAGCATTCGAGCTGTTAAGTTAACTAGCTATGTTAATTTTTTGTACAATGGATTATTATTAACTGCTTAGTAAACACAAATTAATATTTAACTATTTAATTAAAGCATAAATTGTTATAACTTTTAGGCTAGCATTGGAATGAAATTTGTGATGAGTTTTTGGTACGCTGATTTGAAATCTAGTAACATCTAAGTAAGAATGAATGGATTGTACTGTAGCAACTAGTAGCTCAACTTTAAACTAATAATATTTAAAAGCATATGCTTCTAATGAAATGTATTTAATTTAAGTCAAATTATATTTAACTAGCCTATGCTAATATCTAAGCAATAATAAATATAAATGCTATTATAATAGAACGTAAAATATGAACAAAAACTGTATTAAAAAAAAATATGTTAAAAAATATCAAAAATCAAACAAAAATCGTCTAATTTCATTGCTCTAAATAACACTTGATCGTTGTATGCAAAACAGATTTTTCCTGGTAATCCATATCATATGCAAATTCCACTCGGTTAGATAAATAATATCGTAACAATATCGTATTGCCGTATATGAATCAGTTGGATTAGAAGCGCAGCTGGAATTGTAAATTCTAATTAACTATTATACAAAGCAGCTGATTCCAATAAACCACAATACCATTAATTGGCTGCAAATATGGAATTGATAAAAAATCGCTCGGTAATTAAATATTGAGTGAACTTTTAATGGTTATATGTGGACATGGACATTACATTAATTCTAAGGTATTGAATTAAGCCAAACTGCTAGTCTAAATTTATGAACAATCGTTTTTGAAATAAACTCTAAAACTATTGAATTTGAAGTAAATAGTTATGTAGGTGATCATAATTTCGAAAACAAATTTTGAGTTTACTTTTCAAAACACAAAATTCAAAAAAATTAATATACATATTATGGAAGTTAAGGCAGTTTTCGGCACAGTCAATGGTGTAAGGGATTATTTTCTTTTTATTACAAAAAAACTTAAATAATTGAGTAAAATATCTTTGACATTGACAATATTATATACAGTCGAATTTGCTTGAAATCGAATCGTGATTTCATATAAATTGCTCAATATTTTTCTAAAAACGTTTATGTTGGCTAAAGCTTTTTGCAATAATTTAATTTGTAAAGCTATTACGAAAATCGAAATTCATTTTTAAGCATACTTAAGTCGATTTTTTATAAGAATAAGTAAGTAATTTCTTAAATCATGCATGACTTAAAGTCAATATATTGATATTCCAAGGCTCCTGTTGAATTATGAAGAAAAATTAAAAAATTTATTTATTTATTTATTTATATATTAATTATTATACATAAAAAACATTATAATATAATAACTAACTAGAAAACAAGAGTGCTAGGGCCATCGAATCGATTTTTTCATATTAAATGTAGCTTAGTAGGTTTGTTTTTTGGAGGAACTTAAATATTAGATAAGTATTACGTGGAGTTGGGTCAATAAGTAATTGAGATGGTTGAAGTTGACCAAAGAGAGAAATTCTAATGTTATGGAGTTGCGTGCAGTCGTCCAGTATGTGTTTGACTGACAATTCTCCTCCGCATTTTAGCTAGGTTGGCTTATTTGCATTTTTTAATAGATAGTTGTGGGTAAGAGTTGTGTGGCCGGTCCTAAGCCGAGTAATAGTGTTACCTTCTATGACGTGAAGCTGGGTGCAGTATTGGAACTTTTTTTGGGTTGAGCTGCTTATGCCAGTGGGAAAACGAAAGCCATTTGGACAATTCGGTTGTTTTCAAAATATTTTTGATATTTCGCCAAATTTCTTGTTTGACGGCGGGGATAACCGTTATGCAAGGGTATCGCCCTGCAAGTTTATGCCGTTTATCTCCATGTGTCCTGGGACCCAAAGTAGCTTTATATTCGTAGCAAGTTGAAAACATAGATGTCGGATCTCGCATATCAAGTTGTTGTAGTTGTAGGGATTTTTGACCGCTTGCAGGGTGGATAAACTATCGCTACAGATGACATGTTTTCCTTTAACTTCTAAAGAGTACTTGTTAGCTTTCAAAGTAGCTGTAGCTTCAGCGGTAAAAATATTAAAGTAAACAGGAAGAAGTCCCCAAGTAACAACAGAACCTTCAGGGTCGAGCACCGCAAAGCTAGTTGCGTCGTCTGTTTTGGACTCGTCGGTATAAAGCCATTTCCAGTTGGGGTAATTCTCTTATTCGGCAGCGAACAATTGCTGGAAAACTGTTTTGTTTGTTACGGCTTTATTAAATGTGTGTAGAGATGTGTTTACAGAGTCGTTCTGTATTCGCCAAGGAGGCGATGAGCTGACTCTATTCCCACGGTAGGGTGTGTTTAGTCCATGTTCATTGGTGAAGCTCGTACATCTCCGAATAGTGGATATAACTTTAAATTTTCTTCGGTGATTACAAGTGGTCTGGAAGTCGTTGAGCAGTATTGGGTTGATGGAACATAAAATTTTAGGTATAAGCTTGAATGTAGTTTGGGCAACTCTCGTTGGAATATCCGCAAGTCCTGATTCGGCAAATAGACATTTAGTTGGTGCCGTTGGGAAGGCACCAATGCTTCGTCGCACCGCAGCGTGATAAGGCGGAAAAAATATCCTCATGTTTAAAAAAAAATAAATAATATTTTGATGATTTTTAATGATAGTTATCTACCTTCTTGCAGTCTTATTGAAATTTCAATTGGAGGCATCGATTTATGTATGGATTTCTGCTCTAAATATAAGCTTTCACTTCGACCTAAACTTAGCCTAGACACAATAGGCATCAAATTTCAAATCTTTAGTTAAAATAACCCAAAAAAATTGCAAAATAATGCTAGCCTCGACAAATTGCAAGACAACAATTATTGCAAATTGATGGAAAGTAAAACACAAAAGTAAGATTAGAAATTATCAGTTAATAATGAAAATGCCTGGCGTTAAAGTCGGGCGCTAACGACTTTGACATGCTCTGCAACATCACAACAAACAAAATAATAAATGAAATATTTCAAAAAGCTCGTGATTAGTGGATTTGGTTACGATAGCTTTCTTAACATACGTATTATAATAACTTTTTGACGACTGATCGGTTCTACGGGCGCCATATGATAATAAAAAAAAATAAATTTTATGCAATTTGTTACAGTACAAACGAATTATGGCTTAAAAGCGTTTTTTGACCTATGGCTCTAATGGGGACACCAAGTTTGATCATATTCGTAGAGGAACTTTATTATAAAGCCCGACTTAAAAAAAAAATTAAAATAAATTTGTACCCGTGACAAAATAGGGTATCGAACTCGAGAGTTAGGTGGCTCTAGCTGTTTCCATCACCAAAATCTAGTCGTTTTGATAGACAGATAGAGGGACGAAATCAATTTCTTTTGTCCTCCTGCCTCATATTAGTGGTAAAATTGAAGGATCTTACGTGACTCCTTCTTTATTTTACATACATTCGCACAAACTTAATATACTCCATAAATTTGTGTTTCAGGGTATAAAAATGATGAGCAAGAAATATGTTGCGAACCAAACTACAACCAGTTGGTTAATAAGCGCCAAAGCAGTTGTCAAACGAGAGATCTATTCAAACAAAAAGCGACAACCTTAACATCTGATTAAGAGCCAAAAAAGTAGCTGAAGTCAAACTATAAATAAAAAGATGGCGTACGTTAAAGTCGGGCGCAGACGACTTTGGGATACCCTGTACCACCACATTGCAATTAAGTCCGAAATATTGCTTAAAACCTCCAAAAGATACGATATTTTCATAAACAAACAGAAATCAGTCAAATTTTGCACCAAAAAATTTTTTTGACCGATCGGTCCTATGGGGACTATATGATATAGTCAACCGATTTTAATCAAATTCAGTACACTGATTGGAAACTATAAAAAACTTCCGACCGCCAAATTTGGCTCCGATATCTTCAAAACCAAACGAAACACAACGAGTTTTGAAAAAAAAGCGTTTTTTTGACCGATCGTTCCTATGGGAGCTATATGATATAGTAAACCGATATTGATCAACTTTAGAACAGTGCTTGGGAACTATAAAAACTTCTTAATGCCATATTTGGTTACGGTATCTTCACAAACAAACGAAACACAAAGAATTTTGTACAAAAAACATTTTTTCGACCGATCGATCCTATGGGAGCTATATGATATAGTCAACCGATTGATAAAATTTGGTACAGTGCTGGGGGTCTCTAAAAAACTTCTTAATGCCAAATTTGGTTATGATATCTTCATAAACAAATGAATTATCCATCTAAAACTTTTGCTTTTTTTCGAGGTCCTCTGGGAGCTATATAATGTAGTCCCGATATCAAAAAAATAAAATAAACTTGTCTCCTTTGGAATAATAATAATCTAATCTGAAAGTTTGGTTGCTCTAGCTCTTACCATCTCTGAGATCTAGGCGTTCATACGGACAGACGGTCAGACGGACAGACGGACAATGGTATATCGACTTCTCGAGTCACACTGATCATACTTTAGGTAACTTTGGGGGGTCTCCGACGTCTCCTTCTGTACGTTACATACATTTTCGGCTTGCACAAACACAATATACCCTTTGTACCATACGGTACAGGGTATAAACACAACTCTTCAGTGCCAAAGCTTAGATACTCTGGCTGCCAACGGATCGTTTTATGGCTCTTATGGTTACAATCTACAACTTTCCATTAATTTTATACCTTCAGAAATAAAACAAAATACAATTTCAATTTTTTAAATAAAGTTAAAAAGTAAAAAACTTTTAAAGTAAAAAGTTAGAACAACTGATTTAATGCATTATCAGCGGTTTGTTTTTATGTACAATATATGTGCAAGAATTCCAACAGACAAATTGAGATCAAGAAGTAATTCATGCTGACACACTTGCGAAGTAGATATGTGTGTAATCTCAAACCATTTAACTTGATTAGGTTTATTACGAAAACAAGACTGTTAGTGGTAGCTTTAATTGGTAAACCATAACACAGATACCAAGGGTCACAGTGCAGATCTTTCCAATAATATTTTAAGTTTTGGTTTATTGATTTCTAAAGGGAAGGAACAGCAATGAACAGAGAGTGCTGGATTTGTAAATCTGTAAATAAATAAAGAAGAGTTTAAAACTATAGTAAACGAATCCGTTGGGTGAACTTTTTAACGATATATCCTCTATATATCAGTACCTGGATAGACGGCATAAATATATAGAAAAATATTTAGGGAAAATCAAAAACTCAAATGCAAGTTCTTTTTTGTGTTATTTGTTTCTGAGCTACTAATCCGTCTGATAGCCTCAATAAAAAAGATTTCAAATGGAATATGTGCGGGCCCAATTTTTTCTCATTGCTGCGGACCCTAACTCGCCCTTGAACTTGTTTTAGTTCCTCCTGCAATGAAATATTTTGTTTTGGTGAAATCGGGAGCACCAAAAATTCGGCTTCAAATGAATCCGGAGCGCAGCCGAATAAGCATTGAAAATGTGCTGTATGCCAAATTTAACATAACATTTATCAGTGTATAATAAATTCAATACCGCAGATTGTGGTGCCCGCGTCCATTGTGTGTCCGTCGTGTAGACGCCATTGTGATTCGCTGTCACTTAAAAACAGAGCTTGGCGCCACTATGCTTTGAGGCATTGGACCAAGCTTGGCATTGAGATCATAACAAAGCTACCCAACGAGTTCGCATTGCCCATATTATTGTATACCTTAAGTCTAGTCAGCTGCACCTGCGCATGGCCCAGACAATAAAGAGCCAAGGGCTATGGCTATTACTTATTTATTCAATGGCTGACGCGTCAAAAACACAACTTCAATTCAATTCAGTGTATTTTGTGTGGCAAAAGTGCGTTTAAAAGTGTGCCAAAGTTTTCCAATACGTTCGATACAACAAATAAAAAAAACTTGACTAGACCTATAGAGAGAAGCATACTTCTTTGAGTATTGTACAAATAAACTTTTCAGGCTCTGGTAATTTGATATGCAAATTTTGAGTTAGTAACATAAATTTAATTTTGACTTTCTGTAGCTGCTGCGTTGACAAAGCCTTGGAGACCGACATGAGTCCATTCGGTGTCAAAAGCAACAAAATTAAATACGAATACAAAAAATTCAAAAATGAAAATTATTTCATGCCTCCTTCAACGGCAGAAGCGGTAGTCGGCAAGGGATACGGAGAGAGTGCTGCTGAAAGTGCGGGTGGTCCAAACGAATCCACGGACGCAGTTACAAGAAAAACAAAGTGGTTTGGTTGCCGGGTGCAGAGCGTGAGGCGCATGTATGGCGACAACAAAATGTTGCGATGTTTTCTTAGCGATAAGGGCATATACGCATATACATAAATATGCCAAAAAGGACACACATGTATATAAGCATATGTTAAATTCTGATACACTGAAAGAAAAATGGTAAAGTTTTAGAAGATTGAAAAGAAAAATTAATTCTGTAAATTTGACTTTGCCACATAGTGCAAAGAAAAAAACATAATCATATCGTATTCATTTGGCAAAACATACATGTTCTTCAGACTATTTAGATAAAATTCTTGGTTTGGTACCCAAAACAAAAATTTAATTTACAAGAATTTAGTTAGAATGTCTTCAACTAAATTAATTAAGTACTGAAATAATTTTGTCGACCACTGGGTCCTATGAGGACTATATGGACTATATAATCCGATATCAACAAAAAAAATAAACTTGGTTCCCGTGATATAATGTAATATCCCTTTAGGTAAAGAGTCGAAAGCGCCAAAGTTGCCATATTCAATCGATCTTAAAAATTGATCCTACGGAAGAAAACAAATTTTTAATTTATAAAAATAGTAAATCTTGATAGAAGCTAGCAACCATCTTTTTTAGTAGCTCCTTTTAGACTGTCGCAGAGTGCAACTTATGGGACTCAACTGGAGTCGGTCTAATTCTTTTTGTTTTTGTTAAAATGTTTCATTGTTTTAGTGAAATAATACTATTGTCTGCCACAAATTGCTACTCTTCTCTATGATAAAGAAATCCGAATCGGACCAATCTCAATATATTCATATAACATATTCACATAAAATATGTTACAATGTCTAATTTGAAGAACATGTGTTGATACATGGCTTAGATATGCCTAAAACCAATTTGAGACTGCTTGGTAACTATACAATAAAGTGCTCCTATCCGGATTAAATTTGGTTTATATAAGTACCTTCTTGAAATATTCTTAGATGTCATATTTGATTAAGATAAAATGAGAAATGACTGAGATATAGTCAACATCGATTTTGGGTTGTTCGATTAGGACCTTAAAAATTCGATCAACCCAAAAATATTCCCAAATGCCAAATTTGATGGAGATAGTTTGCTTATTTTAGAAGATATTAATTTTCTTCTGCTAGATAGGCCAAACCGATTACTGTGCTATGAGGCAAAAACTTCTCTTGTTAACCTATTGTCCGAGATAAATATGTTTATACGGACAGATGGATAGAACTATCTGCATATCGATACCTGAGCCGATGCTGCAAAATACCCTTGCTGATCTGATTTTTTAAGATTAAGGCGATGATTATTTGGGTGCCACGATCTGTAAAAGGTGGATTGCTAGGTTAGTAGCATATGCTGCTAATTTCGAGATAATGGATCTGACTGATGTCTCGGGATTGAAAAATTAATGATATAGACCTACTTTGAAACATATATGTTATTACTTTCCTTTTACAAGCAAAATAATGGTGTTTAAATTAAACTTTTCTCGTCACAAAATGTATATATTTAATGAAGTACTGCATATGATATTTGTTCAAGGGGTTTTTTTTTTAATTTTTCAATTCAAATATAATATAATAATATATATTTGTATACAATGTTTATAATTAAGTTTAAGAAAAAGGAGAAAAACCTTACAATGGAACTTGCTACAACTAAGCTCCTACTAAAAAAGCTTAGAAAGAACCAATTTTTTATTTTTTTGATCAGTAAAATCGAAAATTATCAGTGTGACTACGATAATTTTTTTTTAGTGTACGTAAAGGTTTTTAGGCATCAGGATATAACAAACGCGTTGCGTATGCGTATTATACATAATCAAATCATTGGCATTGTCGCAAATGCTGGTCATACAAACATAGACCATCAAAAATTGTCTATGCAAAGTACAAATATTTACAATATAAGTAGGTATGTGCGTATGTGTGTGTGTGTATAAAGTATCGGGCAATATTACAAGAGCCCGATTTACATAAATATTATTGCAAGCCTAATTAAATGCAAGTATTAGTTAGCGCTGGTTGTACACATTCCTCTGCCTCCTGCCTCTCTTAGAGTTTTTGTTCCCAACCTATATATAGTTGGCTCCAGCTGTTGCCTGACTAAATTTTGCCGGAGCAGCCTGTTAACAGTTGTACAAATAGTTTTACGAATTTTGGTTAAGGATATCAATTCGCTGTGGAACCTGCGGAGATACTTTGTAATTAGCATTGCTTATTTTTCGCGCTTTTCACGCTGTTGTCACACTCTTCAAAACATACACATAGGTATACATAGTATGCTATGTATAGATATATTTATTTACCTGCTCAGTGTGTTGATGACCTGTTATCATTGCGACGTTATAACAATAAATTCAGATGCCAATGCGGCTCAAAATGTCATTGCGGCTATTTCCATTGTAATCATCATCGTCATCATCGTCATCATCATTATTATCATTCTCGTTGTTGTTTTTGTTCTTGCACAGTTCGCTGTTGTTTTGGCAGCTGTCGTTGCAATTAACCGGGCTAAAATAGACATGCTGCTATGTGCATATGAGTATATAACAAAATTAATATGTGCTTGGTCCAATAATATGACAAAATGTTTAATGAACAGAAATATGTTGCTATTTTTCTAGGGTCAAAATAGTGTAATAAAAGTGAACATAATTGAATTTTTTACTGCAGCTAAGGAATTTCAATTAACTCAATACAATTTATTTATTGTTTTTATTTACTTTTATATAAATGTTTTTATTCCGTATTAAACTTAAGTTAACTTATTTAAAACTTATTTTACAAATGCTAAAATGCTCATATTTTTCTGCACGTTTTTGCCGGAAAATCCAAACATAGTTTTTGAAAGTTATGATTATGCCGGTGAACTATTGGAATATCTAATTAATTAATAAAAACTTTTAGGAAGATCGCAGCATATAGCACGCTCCGTCCCTGACGGAAGGTTTAGTGTCCAACGCATAATGAGTTTATATCTCGAGATAATGTTTTTTACCCAATCATCGAAGTTTTTTTTTTTTGGGAGAGGTCATAACTGCGCTAATCGTAAACAATTTCTAAAAAATTATTTTTAATTCGTTCGCTTGAACTGTCAAAAACATGCCTTGGAAATATAATAATATTTTATTGCAAAAAAGTGTTAAATACAATTTTAAAATAAAAACAAATATTTAATTTTTTTAAATTTACTCAAATACTAGGCGGCCTCTATAGCCTAGCGGCAGTGCACTAGACTATCATTCCAGAGGTTTGTGGCTTCGAATCCCACGTAAAGCCATGGTCCTGCACTTTAAACTTTTCCTATTCCCCTGATTTTTCCAGTCTATTCTATATCCTTATCACTTACTCCCATTATCGGTATCACAATGGGCCTATTCTTGGCCTAAGTGAGTTGGGACGCTAAGTTCCAACTGCCGCCCTAACCTACCTACCTACCTACTCAAATACTATTTTAACTAATTCAACCAATCGATTCATTTTTTGACTTCTTCATAAGAGTGCAACTTCTGATCAGCTACACTGCGCGCCATGTATCGAAACCAATGGTAATCCGAAGGGTTATCAATATCTGGAGAGTGCGGCAGGTGAGGTAGGAGATCACATTTAAGCGTGTCAAGGTACTTCCCGAACGGTCTGGCGACATATGGCAGAGCACTGTCATGCTAACGGAAGAATTTGTGGTGACTCCCTTGATACTGTGTTTGTTTTTTTTTCTTTAATTATCGGCCCAAACGCATCAATTGCATTCAATATCGATCCCCTGTGATGGACTTACCCGGTTTTAGAAGCTCATTATACTATGAGCGGGCTGATTCCACAAAATACCGATCATCCCCTTAGACCCGTGTATATTCGGTCTGGACCTCGACGTGGAGGCATGTCCAGGCATTCCCCATGATTTTTTGCGCTTGGACTATCGTAGTGAACCCATTTTTCATCGGCCGTCATAAATGCTTTCCGATTCTGTCTTTGAAGAAACGACGCTCAGCATTTCTGAGCTTCATCTCGTACGGAGCCCAATTTCCTGGTTTCTGAATCATTTCGATGGCTAGTATTTTTTGCGATTACAAAATCAAAAAAACATATTATACAATAGTAAGATTGGTATTTTTGATTTTGTAGTGCTACTTATGTAAAGCTGACTTTAAGAAAAGAGAAGCGAAGCCTGTGCCCACTGGATACATGTTTGGCTCTCTGGATCACAGCACATATACATGTGATGACGACGTATTCACTTTTGAATCCAGCTATCAAACCACTTTTTAACAAAAACAAAAACCTAATTCCTAGACTCCGTGAAATAGTAAACTTCCGCTTCCCTTTTTCAAGTTATGACCCCCCATAAAACCATAGACCATTTTAGTGCTTTGTTGCCGGAGAATTATTTTATGGGTTTAAACAAACTTTGAGAGTGCATGTTTTCGAACACTTTTGAAGTTTTATTGAGTTATAAATACTAGAATACGCAAATACTCTTTTGGAGCTATTGCATGCGCTAGCAAAAAAAAAAAAGATTAAATTAAATTTATGATCGATATGGTATGCAAAGAAAAAAAGCGCCAGGCGTCGACATTTCAGTAAATTAGCCATAGCCCACCACAGCTGGCCAATGCCGCCAATTTATTAGCCTAGTCTGGCGGCAACAAGAACGATGGGCTTGAGGGGATGTGAGGTCACAAAAAAAATGCAATGAAACATTTTTGATTGACTGTTGCGATTGAAACGCTTTGATCTGGCTTGCTGCTGCTCGATTGCAGTTGGCAGTTGATGATCACGATGCAGTATTATGTTTATTTTTGTTGCTCTTTTTCTTTAGGTTGTTGTACAGGGGACGGTATGGGGTTAAGACAGTTGCCAACTAATGCCAACAGATGGCGCTCGAGTTGTGATTAAGAGACAGTAAACTGCAAATATCCCCTTACAGGCATCAAATGATAACGTATACACATTCGATCATGGAATTTCATGTGTAGTTTATTTTGGTTATCTACGTTATGGCTTTGATCTGCGTTGACAACAGCAACAAAAACAATAACAACAACTGACAATAAATGCAAGCATAGATATTTGTTGATTAGTTCATCAGAAGGCGGCGCTTTTGTTTATCTGCCTTGGATTTTTTTTTTTCTGACCATTTGAAGCTGCCGCCTTTCGGTTTGCAACTAAAGTTTTTCAGCGAGTTGACTCAATAAATAAGCAAATAAATATGGCAGCATGTACATATGTACGTATGTATTTTTTGCGCATATTCAGCACTATCAAAGTGGTCAGACTAGCAATTTTTTTTTTTCAGATACTCGTAGTAAAAGTCAAACAATCCACACACGAACACACATACATAATATCTTGTACGATATGTGCAACTCAAAAACATTCACATAGATTCGTTCATACTATGTTTATTTGTTATTTTAGCTATACGTAAATCACGGAAACGGCAGCCAACTCGTTCCCCAACATTTCTGTGCACGGCCAGACACAATGTCGACAATTTCCATGGAAGAGCCATAAATCAAAAACGCTTTCCAATAAGTTTGTGGAATTTTAAATTGTATAACTTTGAAAGCAGACAATACAGAAAAAAACAAACAGCTCTAGTCAGCCAGTAGAAGATCATGGATTCGATCCCTGCCTAATTTTATTTTAGGTATTTTTACTTACTAGCCGTAAACTATAATCCATTATACGACTACAGTAGCGCAGAAGTTTCAATATTAAGTTTTTTCTAAAGATTGTAAAAAATTTGCCAAGATAACGTTTAAAAGTTGTACATATATACTTAAATATTGCCTTTATGCACAATTTAGTTTTTATTCTTTGTTTATCTTTTTCTTTCAGCAGCATTTGCAGCGTTGTAAGCAATAGTATTTTGGAAAAACTTGTCGCATCTTCAGATGACAAAAACAAAAAGAAATTTTTTTAGGATCCAGGATTGCTGTTAACATCTTTAACAAGAGATGTCTGAACAGATTATAATTTTTTCATTTTGGCTCCCAGGACATTCAGGATTGGCGTGCATATAAGTAGTAGGAACCGATGAATCTTTTAGAATATCTATGACAACGGATTCATAGTCGAAGATTAAAATTGGTTTTGTTTTGTACACCTACATAATTATGTTTTTGCACGGTAGATACCTTCCAGAAAAAACTGTGTAAAAAAACCGTGTTAAAAAGACATGAAGTAAATCCTTAAGCGAACTTGAAACAAGGCTCCCCACGCCACACTTAATTTCGATATACAGAATTTTTTTTTTAAGTGACGCAACAAAATACATTTTTTATAAGTTCCTCCCAGGTACTAGGGAAATGCCTACCACTATATTTTGTAGCCCTAGACAGGGTATCTTCAGTTTGTCTTCAATTCACTTATTTTTCGCTTAGAGTTTTAAGTTGATTGCTGCGTCTATGATTAGTTTTCCATGAATTGAAATGTTATACACTTATATACATTTACGCCCTAATGCCACACCCACTCGCACTCACTGCGAATGAATGAATATGAGCCATTCAATGAAATAAAATTCACGTCAAAAAGGCATTTCGTAACTTTACACAGCAGTCGAAATACAAATCAGTTTCACGTAGCGCACATGTACAGCAATAGACTAAAGATATTCTGCTTTGTTTAAACAATTAACAATAACATAAATGAATGCATAATTATAGCCAATGCGTCGATATTCGACTGTAATTTCAGGCCATTTCAGCGGAAGTTCGCGCCACACAGTAGCCGCCAGCGCGTCGTCAATTGTATCTAGTCTCTGGGCCAGGTTCCATATTAAGTATTTTGGCAACAGGTGTAGATGTGTAACTTACTGGGCTGACATAATTAATGAGCAACTCAAGTGCCTTTTGGCATTGTCAAAGTGCAGCTAAATGAAACTTTAATAAGCTCAGGAATGGAGTATGCTATGTTTCAATATAATGCTGGCGCCAAAGTGTTTATCGTCGCCAGCAAACTAAACAAACTTTGGAGTATCGCAGCGTTACAAGGCGTTGGGCGTTGGGTAAATGTGAGTTCATTGCATTGTGCCTCACCACAGGCGCACTGCAGATTTATAGCCCACGGAGGTGGTAACGGCCTGCATAGGGGCTATAAAACAGACACCTAAACTGGGCTGCATAGCGCCAGCTCATGCTGTGGCCAGAGCAACGGCGTCGCCAGCCGCTGTGGTTATAGATCAGTAAGGATTTTGAGCAGATCATGCCAGCTCTAATCCCTCACAGATGTTGCAACTTTCCAATATAAATATGTATGCAAGAGGCACGCGTCCGAGTAGCTAGCACAACACTGGGTGTGGCTGCTTAGTCTTGACAAAATGACCAAAAAGGGTATGCTTAAGGAGGTGTGCGGGTTTTGGCATTTGCGGCGCATTTTCGAAAAGTATTTGAAATAATATTTTCATTTCAAAAACATGCAGCAAATGCTCACCCAGTTGGTGGTTAAGCCAAACAACTTACGGAAGTCTAAATTAACCAGAGGATCTTGAGTTGGGCAAATAGTTGACGATAGCATTATGGAATCCAGCTATATTGAAAATGCCCCCTTTTTTTACTGACCAACATTAATGTATCTGTCTATATTTACGGAAATGCCAGCGCTAAAGTTTTTCATTGTAAGTATAATTGTGGAAATTGCAATTACAAGAACTATTACCATAAAAGATACACAACAACAAACTGAACTTATTTGCCAATAGATTGCATATAAATCTTTCGCTTGCAATTTGCAGTCTCTACACACACGCACACACGAACATATACGTGCATGTATTGAACTATAAACCATATGGCACATACCAAGGAGCTGCTAATTTATGATCACGACAGCTCCAGGCAACAACCTAGACCAACACTGGCATAGTTGCAACTTTGGCGTTAGAATGTCTGCCACGACGCAGGCATTAATAAACAAACAGATTGGGTAACCCTCGCAGATACACCTACTGAATGATGAGTAGTGGCTGGGGCTGCGCTTTCGCACATTTATCCATGCCAAGCAGCCGCAGTAGCAGCAAATATTTATCGCTGTGTTTATGTAACCCAAATTATAAAAACAGAACACAAAACTAGGCGGCTGATTCGATACATAGATCGTAGCTCATTGTTTGGTTGTGCGATCTGGCAACACTGTGCGGCAGTTCGAGGCACCCATTTATGTAGATCGATTGACTTTAATTTGTTTTGAAATGTATTTCATGTGCTATGCCCAATTTTGTTTGGCCAGTATTAGACAAGTATCTGTCAGATACAACTTGCTACAGCTATATTCTGAATCAATTCATAGCCATGGTGCACTCACGCTGCGCGTCGAAAAGTCTACGATTTCCGTTCGTCATATAAATCAACTAAAAGAGAACGAAACGAAAGTCTAACAAAAAATCCAATTTTCACTTAAATTTGTTTCTATTTATTTGCGTATAATAAGTTTTAGCTCTGGCACACTTTATTGGTGTGTAAATAGTATCTGTATGTATCGGTTGTGGGCTGGGTGATTATGGCTGAAAATTTGTTGTTGATATCAAAATACCAAGAAATCGTCAGCTCGTCATTTTTCAGTCCGTTTTCTTTTTTTCATCGATTTTCTTTGGATATGCCTAAAATGCTGTACAGTGCGTGTGAAAAGTCTGCTCTTGAAATACAATTCGCGTCATAGGCATAACGCTTAACTTTTAATTTGTATGCATACAAAAAAACCCAATTTTTGGGATTTATTAATTTAAAAGATTCTCAAATAATATTGGTCTTAAAAAAGTTTTTTTTTCCGACTTTTTCCATATTAATACAAAGTTTTCAGATCAAATATATAATTTAAGTGAAATTTTTCAATATGCCAAAAATAAATTCATTGTATTTTTTTTTGTGGTTGTTTTTTTTTTTTTTTTTTTTTTTTAATTTATATAACTTAAAAAACTATATATATCTTAATACGTACATACATTTAAAAACATTCAAATAGTTTCAACTGGGCGCTCAAGAATCACAGTATCAATTATAAATAAAAAATTTAAAACATCCTTTTTTGAATAAATACAATAGTGCAATCTTGACTTAAGGTTTTGTGTAAATTTTACGTGCTAATGTAACCGAAACATCAAATCATAAGAACAGCTGTGCACTTATTTACAAAGCTTTTAACTTCAAGTTTTTATATGTTTCAATAATTTCTGATCTCATTGTATTTGATTTTATACAAATTATTTTTAATAATTACAAAAGCTAACTTATGTACCACTGAGGCTTTAAGAGTAGCAAAAAAAAGTGATTTTAAAATTTTTAAACTAGCCAGTTTTCCAAATACATAAATGCGATACCATAAAAGTTTACCTTCAACCATATTTTAGTTCAATTTTAATAATAATAATTTTTTAACGCATCTGACCCAGCTAGTCATCCTCGACAACCAATTTATTTTTGCTATTCAGATAATTGTACCTATGTAAGTTGGGAAGAAATGCATGCTTCATTATCCGCTTTACATTTACTTTATATACTAAATTTTGAGTTTTTCAATTTTTAATCTTAAACAAATAACATATTTTAAACTTGGTGTAAACTTTTTACGAGCACTGTAAGACACGAAGGCGCGTTTATCATGCTTATTTATGTACATGAATTGTTTGCTGTGCAGTGTTGTCGTTGTTTCTGTTGTTTTTGTTGTTGTGGACCCCTGTTTAAGAAACAATTCATTAATGAATTTGAAAATGTTGCTAATCGATCGTTTGCACTATAATTAACGTCAGCCGGCGGCAATTGGAATGTGCTATATGAATTTCTTGATTCACAGCAGAAGAATATATGTATGTGTTATAGTCAACAAACCATTTTTTAATTTATGTTTATTATAAGCAAGACTGGATTATGATATTCAATGTGTCCTTCAAAAGACTTAAATGATAGATCAAGGCTTCTAAGAAGTAAGCATTCAAATCAGTGTCGAATCTCCAAATTCCAAAGCCAATTGCATTAAGTTATCCAACATTAAAATAAAAATAGCCCAAAACATTGTATTCAGCTGCGGATCCAGGATTTGGTCTTGGGGGGAGCTCGCAAAACACTTTCAACCAATTTTTCCAACTTTTGGTGGGGGGTTTCGCCACTGATTGTATTTATATAAAAATAAAACTCACATTACAACCTCGCGTGCACGGCTTTAATATATCCGTGGCCCGATTTACTTATTTTCACCGTTATACATATTTATTATAAAAAAGATCTGAATCACAATTTTCACCTAGAAGGTTAGTTCGTCTCCCTTATGATGTTCTTAAAAGCCAAAATTGCTGGCTAACAAAGTTGTCACATTTTACACTAGTAATTTTTTTTCCATAAGCATTCCTTCCAAATATATTGGTTTTTGTCCACGATTTCAAATTCTTTTCAGTCCCGCCCATTCTCCAGATTTAGGTTGGACCCGCGGGATTGTCGTCCCGAACTCATCTCTAGGGCGTACAAGCTAGCACATCTCAAAGATATTCCTAATATTATTATAAACATTAATAAAAAAAAAACCAAAATATCCCATTTGCGAAGTTTTGTCATTCCGTGCGAAATTTTACAAACTGCGTATGGGCCTTTAAACTTAAAAAAATTAAAATTTTTTGATTTATCCGTTTTTTACACAAGTTAACCAATGCACTAAGGAGTCTTTGTCTTAATGCGCTCAGCATCTCCGAAACTGATTTGATGGATATTTTGTACGATCTGCTGACAGTAGCAAACATTTGTGATTGACCTGACTTGGGTCAAGGACAACCCGCTGAGCTAAGTTGATCTTTTGCTTTCAGAAGTTTCAAAGACAATGCAGCCAACCTCTTAACAATGCATAAATAGACCAAGCAAATTATTTAAATAGATGATGTGAGTATTGCATCTGAGGAAGTGGTCGCGTCTGTCGTCCAACTGTCTGCCTAGGTTTTTTTTGCTTACAAGAATATGGGATGTAAGACACTTGGTGCCGCGCTGTCTGCTCGAGTCGAACTGAAATTATAAAAAGAGCGGCCGCTACTACAGCAACAACATTGAGAGCTATAAGCTATAATAATTGTAACAACAACAAACACACACATACACACACAAAAACCAATACGGTACCCATCTATCTACAAATGTATCTACTAGATTTATGCAAGAAGTCGGCAGCACATGCAAATGAATAAACTCCGTGCGTAAGTCAAAATTAAAAACTGTGTGGCTGGCTCTTGTTTTTCTTCGCTTTTCACGCGCCTTTGTATATGTGCGGTTGGAAAGTGAATAGTGTCGAGAAAATTAATAAGAGATATGCCAAATTAAAAAAATAGTACAAACTTGCAAAGAGTCAAGAGCAGAAAAAGTTAAAATGACACAAAAAAAAATATAATTTTAAACTAGTTTACAGAGAAAATATTTTATTAACATATTTTCAGAAACAACAATCTCATGTTTGTCTTGAAAATATTTAAATATTTACATTGGAAACAAAAATTACATACACACACAGTTAAATATATACACAAATGATGAAGACTTGTGAGTTTGAATGTGACAAAATTCTCAAGAAATTGTGCAAGTCGTTGTGAAAGGGGAAAACGGAAGTAGCTGAGAGCAACGGAAGATAAAAGTAAAAGTAAGAGCAACACTTAAGTTTTGTTTAAATCATCAGACACATCTGTATCTATAATACCTTATTGAGCTATGGGGTTTGAAAAAATTAAACCAAAAAAAAGAGCTTTAGATGAATGAGCAAGTCGCAAAATAATAACATATATTTTTGAAAGAACTATCCAAAAAGGGATGCATTCTTATATTAATTTATTAAAAAAAAAACTCAAATTTTAGCGCTTAGTTTTTAAAATAAAAATTATAAAAAACACGTAATAGTAAAACATCAAATTTTTTTTAACTTAAAAATATGAATTATTTTGCGATTTTTATGTAAAAATTTATTGTATTTTAGTAAAAATTTATTTATATTTATAAACTAAAACCTAAATTTAAATATCTTTTGAACCAAGCGGCGTAATGCACTGGTTGGCACATGTATGTGACCCACTTGAAGGATCAATGTTAAGGAATTTCACAAAAATAATATTTATATTTAATTTGTATATCTTTTGAACCAGATTAATAATTTTTACTTTTTTACTTTTTATTAATTAGTCGAAGGCCTACGTTGCCAGCGCTTTGACGGAGTTATCTTTAGTTTTTAAGCCAAATTGTAACTACTAAATAAATAAATAAATACTTTTTATTAAATAAAAAAATATGACTGCAATAATTATAATGCTTGCATCCCATCTTATTTCCATAGTTTTTATCCGATTTTGTCAGGATTATAAATAATTTTGTTATATAAATTAAAAACAAAAATATTATATCACATAGTTGCTATTTATAAATTTTTCAAAGTTAAGAATTTCTCAAGTTTGAGAACAAAAAAGGGTAATATAAAAGACTGGATGCAACTGATCAAATGTTACTCTTTGACTGCAGTGCATAAAACACAAAGGCAGTTCGTTAAGTTATTTTTTAATCGACAGAAAAGAGTTTTATTTTTTAACATAGTCTGCTTTTAGCTCTATACACTTGGTTCAATGCTTTAACATTTTTGAATGCCCTCCAAATAGTAAAGTTTTTCAAGGCCCTTAAAATATGCGTTTTTCGTTGGTGGCCTTTTTTTGGAAACCAATAACTAGTAGATATATGCTTATACTTAAAAAATCAAACATCATCTGAATTTATGTATACATCCAAATGCAGCTGTCAGATACATTCAATGCGTTTTTAAATTATTGTTAAAAACTTCACAGCAATTAATTATGCACAAATTGAGCTAATAAGCAAAAAAAACAAATTAAAAACACAAAAAAAGATAAAGTATCTGTATCTGCATCTACAGCTAACACATATTATGTACTGGCAGCTTATAATTTAAAAATTAGTTGAGCATTGCAGCAGCCACAGCTGAAAACATGATGTCAATGGAGCGCGGCTAAGCAAACACACCAAGACGACGACAGGCAGCTAAAAAATCTAGCATAAAAAGCCTTAAATGCTACGGAAGGGGAAGCTGAAATTGCCTTGAGAGATGCGGCCACATGTCAACAGCGCGGGATTGAGATTTCGCAGTCAATTTGACAAACGCCCATGAAAAACAAACGATTACAATGCGCGTGTGCAGCGGCTGGTCTGGGTACAAATATCTATTTACTATCTACTAGATACTTATGAGCACGGTCAACCGACGCATTCATAGGCTTGGCATATTAATCGCATATACTATGTATTGGTTGCTGTTTATGTTGCAGACACACAGATCTGGCTACATTTTAACAAGGTAGCTGGAGTTGTCTACTAAAACTGGCTCTGGCTCTGGCCGGCCCGCCCGCCCGCCACCATAACTCAATTGCAATGAGCAATTTCCTGCGCTGCCTACACTTACTCTCACACGCAGACTCTGACAATTTGTCCTAAATAAACATTTCAACATTGACGATGACGTCGACAACGACGTTGTCTTTTTCTGCTCAGCTTCAGCAATCTCTCGGCGTTAAAGCGTTTCCAAAGTGGCGCGGGCCTCACTCTAGCTCTGGTTGTGGCTATGGGTCTGGGTCTGGGGTCTGCCCAAAAGATATCACCGTTTAACCGCAGTTCGCTTCATTCACTCTGCCGCTTTCCGCACTTCCGCAGACGTGCAACTTCCCTTGCGATTGCATTGCCATCCATCCAACGAAGCGCGCTCATTCGCCGTCGCATATGCTAAATAAACATTGGGCACGTCATGGCTTATTGAATTGTCACTTATGCCCGAATTTGAGTTTTTGTTGCCGTCTCCTGGCACTCTCTGTATATCCGTGTGACTGTGTATGCGTATATGTGTGTGTTTGTATTTGTCACTTATTCAATTGGCATTCGTAATGGCGACTATCTGCCGCTTCCTTCAGCATTAAGAGCTGCCTGCTGCTGCTGCTGCTGCTTCAACTTCTGCCACCAAAAGTGCTTCCATTTAATTAGTTTTACTCTTGGAAACCCATTTTCAACATTTTGCTGCTTTAATGTGTATACTGTATGTGTGTACCCGGTCTCTATATACTGCCATATAATCAATAATCGATTTATGCTGTTTACATTAAGCGCAAACCGTTTTGTTTGAATGCATCTTGGATTTTGAGTGGTGAGGATTTTGTAATGAAATTACGTTAATACTCAGAGTTAGTACAGACTGTATTTTTTTTAATTTAAAGATTCTTAGCTTACCCAGTTTTAATCAGCATACTCTCCAATTTATTGATCTAAGAGCTGGACTCGCAGTTGGAATATTACCTTAAATCCGGCCAAAGAAAACGACTCCACCCGCAATATGGCTAGATGGCCAGCCCCTCATCATACAATTTAAACCGAAATACCTTGGGGTGATACTTGACAAGCGGCTAACATTTCGATCACACATTAACCAAACAATCAAAAGTTGTCGCTTTAAAATGACCAAAATGTATTGGCTGCTAAATAAAAAAAGTCCTGTTCCTCTACTTACTGAATTATAACCCAGTAAAAAGGTTAAAAAGACGATCGTCAAAAAATGTAATTCCCTTACTCCAACATTAATATAACGGACAATGATGGCTCCAGCTGCACCCTGGATTGACGACAATAACACATGTGATAAATGCAATATATAAAAATAAATGAATTTTTGAGTTTTTGCAATAAAAGAAAATAAAAATAAAATGAAATTTTAAGATCTTGCCACATTAAGAAATGGTGTCCACCTTCGAAAGTTAAATTTCAGATTCGATTGTAAACAACATGGTAGCAGCTTTAACCGTATATTAATGCCAAATTTTAGATTGATACGCGAGCCAGAGAAATCTGCCCTGAGGAACTTACTCGTCATAAAGAGATTTTTTATTTTTTTTTTCCTCTTAGTACTCCTCCAGGGAGCTTAGGGCTTCTACAAGAACTTTCAACCGGACTCTGTTTGGCGCAGTTTGCTTTGCTGTGTCCTAGCTGATGTTGTGTTGGGACAATTCATTTAGTATTGTACGTCGCCAGGTTGCCTTTGGTCTTCCCACTCGTCTGCTTCCTTGCTGCTTCGATGTTTCCTGAGAGCATGGCCAATCCAACGCCACTTGCGTGTTCTTATCTCGGTGCCGATAGGAACTTCACTTGTACAGTGCCATAGCTCTGCGTTTGATATCCGATTGGGCCAGAAAATCCCGCATATAATCCTTAGGCACTTGTTGACAAATGACTGCAGTTTCGACATCATTCTTGGCGGGGTCAGCCACGTCTCGGTGCCGTACAATAGGATGGATTTGACGCACGCATTGAAGATACGCAGCTTTGTTCTTCTGCTTATTTGCTGGTTTCTCCATATGGGGAACAAGCGTCCAAATGCTGATCGCGCTTTGTTGAGACGATTCTCTATATCCTCATCCACCCCACCGCTGGTGGATATTGTGGTACCAAGGTATGAGAAGCTATCAACAAAGTCGATAGTGTTCCCGCAGATGGTTATGCTACCTTGGCTGGTGTGATTGAGGCGCATCGCTTTGGTTTTTTTGGATGCGTTTATTGAGAGCCCAACTTTGCTGGCAAGGATCTCGAGGTCGTTCGCTTTGGCTTGGATATCACTAAGTTTATGAGAGATGAGGCATATGTCATCCGCGTAGTCCAGGTCTTCCAAGTGACGAGTGAGACTCCACGTAATCCCACGCCTAGACCTGCATACATGTCTCATAACCTCGTCAACTACTATATTAAATAGTAGTGGTGATAGGGGGCATCCTTGCCTAACACCAGTGTTTGTTTGGAAAGGTGCACTAATTTTCCCATTGTGAAGTACTGCCAAGTCAGCATCATCATACATCGCTTTTATTATTGATACGATGTTGACTGGCACTCCTTTCCTCGCCAATGCCCGCCATATCGCCGCTCTGTCTACTGAATCGAAGGCCTTCTTGAAGTCAATGAACAGGAGAAACATAAAGAGATTAGACATTGTAAAAAGAATTTTTTCAGCGGTTGTACTGAGAAGAACACAGATTTTGCGTTTCCATTCTTAAAAAAGCTAGATGAAGCTCATCCCTCAAGCAAACTAATTTTTTCGTCTAGATTTCAAATTAAAAATAAATAATAGGCTAATTCAAAACTCTACATTCAGATTAATTATTTAAGAACCAAATAAGCGAAGCACATTTTTGCTTAAATTAAAATAAAGTAAAAAAATCGTTAATAAATAATGTATTTATTTTTAAGGTTAATTCTTACTAAATTTGAAATTTTGATGTTAATCAAAAATTTTTTTAAAAATTTCCCTCTGTATACTATTTTAGTGCATTGAACTGGGGCCCTTTGCTCAACTTTACAAGTATCTCTGTTTAAATCAGTTATGTTTTTATATATTTAGGTTCTAACCTGCAAATCAAACATGCTTGAAATTGCAAAATTTATATTTCTATTATTTATAAATTAACTCTTTAGATCTCCGGTAGCTCTCTTAGAAACGTTATTTAATAAGATTTCGCTCTTTCTGCTACATAAATTTCAATACCACTTTTGTTGTTAGTGTCATTACTCATTTACCCAGCCTAACTTTATCCCTCCAAATCATACAAGTTTATATCTGCCAGAGTCAATCAAAATTCAATTTATGCAGTGACTCTTTAATTGAAATATTACAAATCCATGCGCAATAAATTTTAGAATAAAATCAATTTCAATAAAAACAATATACAACCTAAAATCAAAACTCAAACTCAGTCAAACATACATAAAAAAATACATAAACAGAAATAACTAGCCAAAAATTAAATTGAAATGTTTCAAGCTTAATTAAAAAATAAAATACATTTATCCGGCGGATGCATTTCAAATAAATAATACAAAGCTCAAAGCGTTAAATTACAATTACAATTTTCATTTTCATGACTTCCGTTTAATAACAAATAAATCGCATAATCCAAAGCATAATATTTTTACAATTAAAATTTCAAATAAATTTTAGCAAAGCAGCAAAAATCAAAGCAATTACAACAACAATAACCGACGCACAGCAATAACAACAGAGACAGAGTGAGAGAGAATGAAACAAATACAATAAAATAAATTAGCACAATCATCAAAATCGACAAAAACAAAAACACAAACAATAATAGCTATGCACATAGAACGCACAAGAAATAAAAAATATATACATAGGTATATATACAATGCATAAAAAAAAAAAAAATTATTGACACAAACACAAAGCTAATAAATGCTACAATCCAATTCTTGGTATACATAGGAAACAAGGTTTAGGCCTTAATAAATATGTATACTGTGGGTACAAATCGATTGCGAGTTGTGAAAAAAATAAACAGCAAAATTAGCGAAATTATGCAAAACGATAATAAACACAAAATACAAATAATATATAGCTATATACATATATATTTGGATACAGGTTGTATGCCGCAGGTTGTTCGCGGCAAAAATAAAAAAAATAAAATAAAATCAAAATCGTAAACCAAATAAATAAGCCAAGTAAAGGCGGCAAATATTAAAAAGGAAAAAAGATTAATCAGCACGCGCATTGAAAAAATATTCTTGCTCATAAAAATTCGGCAGCCATTTTTCGATGTACATATTGGATCGTCAAACTGATAAACAATAGGCATAGAGTGCAAGGGGAGGTTCAGCCTGGCCAATTTAACGAACTTTTTCATAATCTCTGACAACAACAACAAACTTTGCACCTTTCTCTCTGAGCGTGCTGGCTCGCTTGCGCTTTAGCTCTCTCGCTTTTTACACATTCTTTTTACACCTAGGCAGCAGTAGCAGCTGTGCAAAAATAAAGTAATAAAAACCCAACAAGCGCAAAAGTATCTACATAAATATTTATGTATCTAACTGGGGCGTGCCGCTACAAGCAGTTACAACAACAACAACAAGAAACCGAAACAAGTTTTAACATTTAAATGAGCGCAGCGCCAAAAATGTTGCTAAAAACTGTTTTGCAAGCTCCGCCCAGCACACACAGATACAAAGCTCAGATACTCTCTCACGCACACAAGCAAGCATACATAGACGTCGCTCTGCTGCGACTGCTGCTGCTGCTGCTGTCAGAGCGCGCGGCAGCGACTGAATTTATGAAAATACCCAACTCAGCTACAACAATAGCAACAACAACAAGCGTAACAGCAACTACTACTACTACCATAAGAATTGTATTCAACTCGTTTGGGCTCTATTCCTCTCTGGTTTTGGTCACTAGTGCTCGTTATAACGACAGACGCGGCGTGCAGTCTACATGCAGCAATGGCCAGCTAGTGGTTGGACCTGTTGTTGTCGTTGTTCTTGTATTTTGTTGTTGTTGTCGTTGTTTTGACCAGTCAGTCAGTCGTGCAGCAACCGGCATCACACATACTCGCGCATACATAAATTACCTTAACAAACTGTCCAACTGGCTGACTGTCGTCCATCTAGCTGCCTTACCTGTCGCTGTCGTACACATAGATACATTTTGCAGTTGTATTGGTGTGTGCTGTGTGAGGCAGCATTTTGTGGCGCCGTCGCTATATTCTCATTCATTTGTATTGCGGTAAGTTTTGTGTTAAATTTGTTAGCAATTAACATCGGTGGGATAAATTTCAAAATATATAAAAATAAATTATATAGTATAGAGTGGGACATCTTGGTTGTCAAACAGTCGTAATTCGGAACATACAAAGTGGATGCTCTTCGAACTATGTCAAGTTCAGAACTACTCAATTTCAGTCATGGATCGTTAACAACCGAACAACGCGTGAAAGTCGTACTGGCGTACTATGAAAATGGTCTTTCTGTGAAAAAAATCATAGTTGAGGCCAGTGTCGCCGGTAACATTAACCGCTTTGCGTCGAATTTTGTATGCGGATCTGCATTTACACCATTACAAGATTCAAATGACGCAACAATTGAAGCCAACGGACCATTATCAGTGTTGCTTATTCGTTCAATGGATGGCAGAAAGTTACGATATTCGCATACGGGCCTGTAGAGCCAGCTGGGGCGGCCATTGTTTTTCGTACAAAAATGACTAGTTTCAAACTTGTATTTGGTATATACAATTGCCCAATTTTGTTGGAAAATATACGAATAAAATGCAACAAACACATCAACAGATGGCCCACCCTATATTGAATATGTAATAAAGATTGTTTGTTGTACGCAAAGGTACAAGAAAAACGTATATGGATAAGAGGAAAGGTTTTGAGGCGAAATTTAATTGTGCTTAAAATTGAATATCAATTTTATATATATAAATGCTAAAAACAAGGCGAACCGTATGTAAACAGGTATAACATTCAATACATGGAGATACCAAATATACTTCGACTTCATTTGATCGAATTTGTATTTCAAGTAAGATTACATTTTTTTTTAAGTTCTAATCGTTCCGGAATTTTTGAGCAATTTTTTAATTTACTTAAAAAATAGTCCCAAATCGCGTTTTTAAAATGTTAATAAATTTTTAGCCAAGATTTAAATAAATAACAAAATTTCCAATCTACAAATAAAATAATAGTAATAAATAATAATAAAATATGTAAAAAACATTACTTTTAAGATTAAGATTGGGTCTACTTTAAAAATAGGATGTAAGCCATGGTTATCAAAAGAGATATCTCTGGCTGGTTGCAGTATGAGACATAAATTCGATACACTTGAAGATGATAATTAAATTTGAAATTTTTCATGTACTACATGTATATCAGTCAACGTAATGTGTTGGGGACTAGGGGCCATTAGCCCGCTGGTCCTTAATTAAATTATGCCAAAAATCTTTTTTATATATAATACTATAGTTGGCCTTTTTGGCCAAAAATAATTAGATTTTATAAAACACTGATGCTACTTATGTCCAAGTGTAAGTGATTAAAGTCAATCCACAGCAATACACCACCTTCACATCCTTTTTCTTTTCAAGCTACTCCTACACTTAGCCCTAGTTCGAGGAAAGCTTACGTCTGTAAAGGTCTTATATGTCTATCGTTTCAAAAGGACAAAATTGCATAACCGGTTTTATATCTGTGTCCGCTATGCGGGAATTCCACTTGCCTCATTAAGCAAAGAGAGAGAACAAATTATATAAGTTTTAATGTTGGGATCATCTTTTCAACTGCTTCTCCTTAAATATATGCTTCCTTTTATTTATAAATCTATCTTAAACGAAAGATATAGACATAATCAAAAAGCTGGCCAAGCGTTACGATACCAAAACTATATTTTTTATTTCAGCAGATATTTTTTATAATAATAATATATTTTATTCATCAACATTATTTAACTATGATGCGTAAGTTCAGATTATTTGTATCTTAGATTTGATAACAAACATAATGTTATACATCTATCTTTATTGTTAATATATATTTTTTTTTAATTTTCCATGACCCTAGATTCAAACCTATCAGAACCCTCGCTATATGTACCCGGAACGCATACGAATATAAACTTTATACTGCACCGAGTACATTGCAAATTTCCAGCCAATTAAAGCAGTTGCTGGTCACACAGCCCAATGCAATTTAACCGGATACGCTCCGGTGCAACATGGCGTATGCGTAATTAAAAACAAATATTAATAAATCATACGTAACCAATCAATTTAATGCCATGCAAAACCGGCAATGGCGCTGCCATGAAGCGCAAAAATATGATTTTTCCAAAAAGCATGAACAATTTGATGAGAGCGCACAAGTGTCTGGGCCATAGACTGGGAGTGGGTCTCACCAAGAGAAAAAGGAAGAATGAGAAAAACAGAGGCAAAGTAAAGCGTAGCCAAAGAGAAGTAAACCTAAGAGCAACGGCACACGTCACAAAATCAATATTTAATTTATAATTAACTTTACAACATGGAAAACACGACAGCAAACAACAAGCTGCTCACACTTTATCACATGGACAGACATTCGGCTATGCAAACGATTTGAAACATTTTAAAACTAGACGGCGAGGGGCATACAACATGTAGTCAAATACGGTAAAATGCTGCGGACAGGGGCGCATACGCTCTTGACATTACGTTGGGGCGGATTTGTGGCGGCTTTAAACGTTTGCCACTATGGGCAATTAACGCAAGCATACGCAAACAGTTCCCTGATCCTTTAGACAAACACAGCAGGGCAGCAGAAAAAAAATGTCGGAAAAAAAACCCAGCAAAATGTCAGGAAAGAAACATGCCGTGTCTCTGTGCTGCAGAGCAAGAGGGTCGAAGAGCGAGCAAGCATTAGAGAGGCACACCCTGGTGGTGGAAACTTTTTGGGGGTGTTAATTGAAAAACTCAATATTTGTCTACGTATTTTTAGGGCAACTTACTTTCCGAAACTGACAAATGGCTTGTTCGCATAGTTGTTGGTGGTTGAGCTGCGCTGCCATTTTGTTTCGACATGCTAGTTATTGTCACTTTTGTACCCTAGTAGTATTTGGCCTCTTTGCAGAATAGCGTTAGATCGGCTTAAAAAATTTGCTAAGGCATCTTTTTAATATTTCAAACAGGATTCTTTAAACAAAAATAAAAAGAGAAATATATTGAGCTGAAAGAAAAAAAATTGCAGCTATAGACATTAGCGTGAACTGGAACAAGTTGGTAAGTAGGTCGCGAACTTTCCACGAAAAGAAAATGATTAGGCCAAAATTTTTCCTTGAAGCCTCAACGCCTCAATTGTAAACGTTAACAAAAAAATGGTTTGCGGTGATAGTGTTTGGGAGTATATTAATTTTTGCAGCAAATAATTTAAAAAAACAAGACGCTTTTATGGAGTGCGTGAAAATATTTAAAGGCGTGGCCGTATGGACGGAGGAACCAGGGCAAATTTTTGTTTTTGAGATTTCAACACAGCGCATACTTCGATAGGTGGCGCTAGGGTGCTACGTACGTAAAAAATCATCTCTCACAGAAAACATATAATCACAAATATGATAAAATTTTGTGTCACTGGCTCTTAAGATATTTCTTTACGTGACCATATATGGAAGGAAGAAAAAGGCTTAAAGATTAGAATAAGCCGAGAAATACCAAATACAAAATCGAAAGTTTGTGTTTGTGACTTCAACGCAGCGCATACTTCGATACGTGGCGCTTGGTTGCTACGTACGTTTAGCCGCGTGGTTCCAGCTTTTTAGTAAAAAATCATCTCTCACATAGTTTAAATTTACTGTAAAACCTTTCCTTAATATATTTATGATCCTAACATACGCGGCTTCATGTCACAGAGTATCAATGAAGTGAAATACGAATATCGTCGTTTGTTTAATATTTTGTTTTTACCCTGTTCTGATATTACGTTTTGGTTCAAGCTGGTGAAGATTTTTTTATTTGGAAAAAAACGTAACGAAAATTCGGGAATAAATTTGGGAAATTTCACGAGCATACTGATTCAAATTTGTGCAGAACAAGCCTTCCAGCAAGCTTCAACTTTTCCCTATTACGAGAACATTTTAGTAATCGGGTAGTTTTTGACTCGAAAGAATCTATATACAATATTGATGCTTGTTAAAGAATCTTTAGCTATACCAATAAATAAAACATAATAGGACGGTACCTCCAGATTATATAAAGTAATACTATATGTTATATATACATATATATACCGTTGTGGCCATAAACTGGACCATTCCACGCACCTTTTAATGATCAGTTCAGCAATGCGCTTGCCTGAATTTTATTGACTTCTGCCACGGCGTGCATATCACACCATCGTAGACCTAATGTCGACAGTGTTTTCCCAGAAAACAATACCAGAAGCATGTGCACAGACTCCCAGACCCAGTGCACTCAGCACTTATTAAACTTTTGATATACAGCCAGTTGAGAACGGCGACGAAGTTTTGGATCTCTCTGCTTTGGGTACTACTGCTACGGATGCTGCTGTTGGCATGTTTGTATTATTGTTGGAAATAAACTCAGATTTTATATTGTTGGTATTAATGATTTTGTTCCCCTAAATTTTGTTAATTACTGGCAAACAAATTTGTTGTATACAAACCATGCTTGAGTTTTTTATGCATTTTCCATCGAATTTTTGAGTGATTGCTATGTCTGAATATGTTTCCATGGCTTATAAATGGAGCTATGCGTTTTACTGCACATCAAGTGGGCGCTGAAGTGCGACGCGATTTTTAAACTTTTACGGGAAACGTTTATATGAACATATGTAGCGACTCTAGAGGATTTAAAAAAGACAGATATTTTTTTATTTAAAATAATAGTAAAACGCGTATAATTCAATTAAATTTTATTACCCAGACGCTATTTCCTTCGTATATTTTTACATTACAAAATGTATAGATTTTAGCTTAATTCTAGCTGCAGTTGAGAAGTATTGTAATTTTAAATTTAATAATATTATAAATAACAATAATCGCAAAACGAAGTTGAGATGATTGATCATATTTTTTCGTATTTCTTCAGAAGCTTTCATACGAATTTCTTATGCACAGTAATAAATTGCATAAATCGAGTTTCGTTAGCATTAGGTGAAAAACCCCTAGAGAAATTCAGATTCTATTGTTCAAAATTTGGGTTTTTTTACTCTTTTTGTTGTAATGTCCGTATCGACTTCGCTATTGAAAATGATAAAACAAATACAAACAAAAAGATGGCATACATTAAAACTGGACACGGATGACTTTGGAAGACCCTGCGCCACCACACTGCAATCAAACTTTTGATTTTTTTCGAGGTCCTCTGAAACACCCCTATGGCAGCTATATAATACCCCGATATCAAAAAAACATAATAAACTTGTCTTTTATGGAAACATAGGTGATCTAATCTGAAAGTTTGGTTGCTCTAGCTCTTACCATCTCTGAGATCTAGTCGTTCATACGGACGGACAGACTTAGAGACGGACATCGGCATATCGACTTTTCTAGTTACCCTGATCATATTTTAGGTAACTTTGAGGGCTCTCCGACGCACAGTGGCACGGAAGCCGAAAAAGCGTTGCAAAAATCATATTTTCTAAACCAATAGACATATTTTAATGAAATAAATTGTAGTTGAAAGAAAAATATTCAGGCTTTAAAATAAGTTCTCATACATGGTGAGACGATATCTGAAAGCTGCGCAATACGTTGTGGAAGTTGGATTTTGTTGCTTTTGCACTATTTGCCATTGAAAAATATATACATATTTTTTTCATATTTTCTAAACCAATTGAAATATTTTTATAAATTAAATTTTAATTGAAAGAAAAATGTTCAGGCTTTAAAACAAGTACCCATGCATTGTGACCCGATATCTGAGTGCTGGGCAATATGCTGTGGAAGTTGAATTTTGTTGCCTGTGCAACCTTTGCCATTGAAAAATATGTACCTAAATATTTTTTTTGTTCATTTATAAAGAAATTTTGCTGATAAATTTTTTTGTTCATTATTTTATATTTCAGTCAATAAATTTAATTTAACAATGCTTTTTTATTATAATATGTTACATAATTTGTCTTATCAGTAGTTTTTGTAAAATATTCATCCACGTTTACATTTGAAGGAATATCCAAAAGACTTAACATTTCTTTTGAATAACTACTTGTTAATTCTGTATTGGATCTCACTTGTCTTAGGGATAAAACTAGTGGATCTGAAAAGGCTGCTAACATATTAAAAAGATCCTCGTTTTCCCTTGATCGTGATATTTTACATGTATTCATAGCTCTGAATTTTTTATAATCCATGTTTCTCGATTCCTGGGCTTCTTCTGACATCTCCCCAATGGGTAGGCAATGATATTAAATTATAGTTTGGCTATGTGCCAAAATTTTGTGAAGCGTGGGAGTCAGTTTTTTCCCTGGATATTTTTCGATTAACAGCTCTGCAGTCTTGGTGGCATATTCATTATTTGCTGCCGTTAATGTTTTCCTTGCAGTTCATAATGTTTAAAATAACACCCAATCTTTTGATAATTTCATCATCTACTCCAGTTTTTTCTAATGTCATTTTTTTTTCTGCAAAGAATTTTCGTGATGAGTTTCCATCGTTTGAGTGACCGTATCCTTATTTGGGGCGGTCGACTATCAGTCCAAGTCGATTAAAGATATCGTCTTGAATTTTGCTTTTCCTGATATTTTGTTTTTCTTTGTCTGGTGTGTTGTCTTCAAAGGATTCGTTAACTTGCGGAAAAGTGTATGCAAGCTTCAAAATAAACTCCATGCATCTAATTCTGGCATGCAATGGTGAAGTACCAAATTCCAGATTTCCCTCTTTAAATAAGGAATTATCCAATTTTTTTAAATATATTCAGACAAATATATACAAGGTTTAATCCTTAATTCACAAAACGCGTAACAGGTAAAAATGTAGTTACATTAAATGTTTTTTAGTTGGTACCTAACATTATAAAGGGAAAGGTTACATCCCTAACCGTATGTTTTCGGTTCAACTACCTAAAAATACAAAGAATTTGCATTTCTTTTAATTATAATTAATCTTGCTTTTTTGAAATGTCACAGGTAGGTGTTTTTTTATTGTCAAGTACCAATATAAGCAAACATCTCTTAATTTAGTGGATGCATCTACTGCGTGTTCTTCTTCTTCTTTTACCTGCGGTAGCATTTTTTTGAGTTGGGTTTCTGCACTTCTAGTGGCCTTACAGCCACAGCTGGATTAAGGCGGACACAAAATTTATAGAGAAGGTAAATAAATTGATAACAAACGTATTTATGTTAAAACTAAAAAATATAAAAAAATATAATTTGAATTATTTTCTTCCAAAGTTGAAAAAGTGGTTCAAATATAGTGGTTCAGGTAAACGGTAGTATTGAAAAAACCAGAAAAGATACGAAGTCATTTTTTTCTCTTTTATGTTTAAATTTCATATACCTTTTCATAGAATCGAAGAAAATATGGATTGGTTGCGTAGTTTTTTTACAAAACGATCTTAAACACGCACTTTTATTCAAAAAATTCCGATTTTTTTCAAAGTTGAAAATATACTACACTTTGAGCGGCTGTAGCAACTAAACTGTTTATCCGAGTTGAATAAAATTTTAATTTTCTTGATCCCTGGAAAATTCTAAATCAGATGCATGTATTACTTTTACAAAATGATTTCATCGCAAAATCGATTTTTGCAACGCTTTTGCGGCTGCCGTGCCACTGTGCGACGTCTCCTTCTGTATATTATATACATTTTCGTCTTAAACTTAATTTACCCTTTGTGCCATAAGGTAGAGGGGGAGTAAACTTTATATTTGAGAGCGCTACTTTTATGCGCTTTTATGCCGCTGAATCCCATTCCAAGATCCAAAATAACCCAAAACAAAAGGGTTTTGGCTTAACCTCAAAAAACCCCTTAAAACGAAGTACATATTTTGGAAGTTACCTCAGAAACCAGACGAGCGGGGGTTTTACCGATTTTTGGATTCAGTGGTCGGACCATGTTTAACATATTCGTTTTTGGGGTCGAAAATTCAGGGAAATTTATTTTTAACAACTATAACTTTGGCTAAAATTTTGTTCGGACCTTTTTTGACTAAGAGAAAAATAAGTACAGAGCCAGTTTTTTTTTAAAAAATGCAATAAATAAACAAGATTGACACAAAGTTGCTGTAGTGCCTACATAAAATATACAACTTATTTTAAAAAACTTAGCTTAAAAGTAGCATAGTGGTGATTTAATTCCTTCTATAACTGTATCTAACAGAGTAAGTAACTCAATGTTTGCCCCGCAGAGCTGCCACAAATTGATAACATTGTAACAGACCAACAACAAATTGTTGAATTTTCCGCATATAAATGAATTAATTTAAACAACGATCTCTGTCTTTTGTGCCGAAACATATCGGTAGCTGTGCAGCCTCAAGCCAACAATTGTTTGCCTGGTGCTGGCTAATTTCCATAAGCCCAAAACCAAAGTTGTTGCCAGTTTATGGGGTGGTAGCGCCATTGTTATGCTAAGTGGTCTATGGCAAGAAGATGGGCTGTTGGTTTCATGATGCTGATGTTGTTGATGTTGCCTGAAAGGGGTTGGCTTTGAGTTTGTAACTAGTTGAGAGTTAAAGTTACAAGGACCACCAAGTTGGAATTTGAGTTGGAGTGTAAAATCCGCTAAAAATTTTTTCGCACAAAAAGCCAGCGGCAAAGTAGTACTAAGAAAAAAAAACATAAAAATTGATGCAGAAAATGTTGCTAAGCTCACCACCAAAACAAATTGTTATATAATGGAAAAGGTAGGGTCTACAGCTACCCTTACAGTACGGTAGATAGATTAAACTGTTGCAGTACAAAGGTAAAAAAGAGCAGCAAAACCCATGTAAGCACCTTAAATATCGAGCGCGCTTGAACTACATTGGAAACTGTTTTTTTCTCATATGAGTTCTGGAACTCAATCGAGCATGAGGGAGAGCGCTCTGTCTGAGACTGTCTCCTTGCTTTATTTTGTTTTTTTGTGCAGTTTTTGCCATCAGCAGCTACTTAGTGCCATTGTCTGGCTGTGCAATTGCCTATGAAATGGCATAGAATTGCGAATTTCGAATTGCATTAGCCATTAGATCCGACGCTAACGCCAACGCCAATGCAGCCTGCGTGCAGTCCTGTCAATCAAAACTCGATAGTAAGGTGTGCGCTGTCGAATTTCCCGGGAGCTATAAATTTTATACGCTTCTCGAAACTTTATTTTATGCCTGCGGCAACAATAGCAATTGTGAACGCCGTTAATTTACGAGATATACTCGGACTATTATTCGTACTCCCCATGGTTTGGCTATTGTATACAAAAACAAATTCTGGCTCCAATAGGCGCAGTTGGCGCTGTTTTCGTGTGAATTTGAAATAAAACACACTGCAGCTAAAGCCCAGCTATATGGCAAAGTATTTCGAATGATGTAAATCACAACAAACTGAACTGGGAACTGTTCCCGGGCCATGCATGTGTTTGGCCTAGCGTCGACAAGCCACAAATGGACTGCCAACACTGTGACAGCGGCAGCAGTGCCCCTGACATGAGCCCGTTACCAATACCAACAACCCCAAACAAAACTCCAACCTCAATGTGAAACCATCTACATATGTCAAATTAGCGCTACATTTACTCCAGTGCGCGGGGTTCCTGAAAACGGTTTTGTTTTGAAAGCATTTAAAAAATATTTTTATGTAATTTGGTAAACTAATTGTTGCTGTTGTTTTGACAATAAGGAATTTGTAGCTTTTCAGCAGCGTTGCAATAGATGCGCTGCCATTTGATTGACTGACAGATTGTCTGGCTATCTTTCTATCTGTCTGTTGCATGAGGCACTTTTCACATTTGTTGCTGTTGTTCTTTGGGGGTTTTCCGGTAGTGAGTCGCTTGCGCCTACGTTTTTCTATATATGTAGTATCTAGGCGCTTTATGTGGCGCATGTTCGAGTTCCACATGTAATTGATATATTGCTGGAGCTACCAATTACAATCTCCCCTTTTGGTCCCTCACCTAGCATCCGTGCTAAACATATGTTTTGAGTGCATTTGCGTTGCCTGTTTGTTTGTTTATTTTGATTTGATTTCAAACTAATGCTGATGCTTCAATGAGACATTGTATACTCGTGCATATATGTACTACATATGTACATACACAGCTGCAATAAAATAGATTCATTCAGTTTTTAATTGATTAAAACTAAATGACTTGCTAGAGTGGGTGTTAAACACTGTTAATTTGATTAAATTCCTCATACATATATGCAGATCTAAGTTTCCCGACACAAGAAACTTTAAATTCACCCCGAAATTGTAAGTATGCAGTTATAAGTAGTTTCAAAACTACCTTACATTAAAGATCAAACAGTCGCGGATCCAGGATTTGGTCATAGGGGGGGTTTATCAATTCGAAGTGTCCAAAAAGTAAAACCATTTATTTTTCAAGAACTATTCATTTATTCATCCCCTCCGGACACAATGCACTTATGCCAAAGTTTTTCCCAATCCTTTATCCATGCTTAAAAGTCATTGGCTGCGATGGCCTTTATAGCGCGCGTCGATTCACTTTAAATCTCTTTAATCTACTCAATACGGTGTCCCTGGAGTGGTCTTTTGAGTTTAGGGAATAACTAGAAGTCGCACGGTGCTAAATCAGGTGAATACGCAGGCTGTGGAATGATAGGGACTTCGTTTCTGATGTAAAAATCTCAAGAATCAATGCAGTGTGTTTTCAGTACCAATCGAGACCGGACTCGAAAAGCCCCCCGTGACTCCGCCACTTAGTTCAAAGTACTATATGAACGCATATTATGATATATTTTTTATGATGGAAACAACTTTTTGAATCAATTCATTAAGAATGAATAATTGTCGATTCTTATCGACATTGAAAATGAAGTCCGTTTAATAGATAATTCTTTACGCTCACTCAATATGTATGTATAAACAAGCTGGTATTGGGAAGATAGAAATACTTATGATGAGAAAAAAATCAAGAACATATAATTTAAATTAAGGGAAGTGTTGGTGAATTTTTAAATAAACACTTTCAATCTCTGCCCAAAGCCCATTTTAAAGAATTATTGGAAGACTTAGCTGCACTTTTAAACTACCTAGCCTAAAATCGGACGGAAACCATATTTGCAAGGTGGCTCAAAATAAATAACAGCTAAATGATTTTCCATAGAGAAGTACGAGAACGTTGGTCACTATCGGCGCATACCCTTTAAGCGAATACCCTTTTAGCGAAGAATAGAAATGTTTAATGCATCTTTTCAGATCTAAGGGCTCTTGAGAAATTTACGGCCCCGCATGAATCCCAGTTTACCCCAATTCCTACATTTCCCATTGGAGCATAGGGCCTCAATTAATTTATTTATTAATTAATTGCATTAATTTACCAGTTTATAAAACAATCTAGGAATTGATGAATGCTTTACTAACAAGTGACTTGTCCAATTACTGAATTTTTTTAACATTTTGTAAACTGAAACTATGAGGTTTGTTCATACCCTGTACCTTTTGGGTCAAGTGTAGATTTGTGGAAAAGGAGACCCGAAAGACCGTGTACTTCTTACACCAAAATGCTTATCATGACCTCAAAATTAATTGCCCTTCTCCTATATTTATGCAATTGAAAATTTCGATCCGGGATTTTATGCATATGCGCACAGTATTTAAAAAAATGTTTCCGAAAGCACCGACCAAAATTATGCTTTATGTAAATTTGTTATACGCGACTTAGAATCTCCAAATTTGGTAAGTAGCTTTATCAGCCGAATAAAGAAACCACATTGACTTGTTGTCTATGCGACTCCATTATGCTAACAAAAAAAAAGTATATTCGTAGTAGAAACTTTTGTAGTACACCTAACTAACTACTAACAAGGTTCACTAGAGCTGACTCCAGCTCGCAAGACGAAAATTCAAGAAGCACCCAAAACAAACGCTCGAATTACTTGGTTACATTCATTTCCGTATTGGACAACCGGAATAAGTGGAAAACCCGACAAATAATTTCACTGCAATTTCAAGTGCATATTCAAATTACGCACTAAAAAAATCTCTACAAGTATGTGCATATTTAACTGCCCAAAAGAAAAATTTGAATGGATATCTGTCAATGGGTGTAGCAGCACTTGATGCAGGCGATGTTAAAACCCCGTTAATGAAATGTGACACGTATTTCCCCTGACCCAACCGACTGTATAATAAATATGAGACTCATTAAGAAAACCATAAATAAATGCAACGTCAGTGCATGACTTACAATTAAGTGCAAGGAGCAGACCAGCAACTAGTCCCAGCTCGAGTTTGATCATCGCATTGGAGTTTGAAGTCACTCAGTAGACATTGTAGGCGCGGGTCATGTAATATGAGCAAATACGCGCTCCAGAATGACGTCTGGAAAGTGTCGCCGGGCAGTCTGGTCGCACCGAATGGGCCACTTCATGCTTTAGAGCGACAAATTTTTGTTGTGTGTGCAACCAAAAATAGCGTGACACTTGAAATTTATTTTTTGAGACAGGTTTTATGGTTGGACGTTTCATTGTATAATTTACTAGATGCATATGTTGCTCGTGTTAGGACATGAGCTTGGTCTGTGCAAAGGGAATTCCAATTTCTATAGAATTTCAAGAGAACTCGCATCGGTTCGGGAGTCTAGGGTTTGCTTTGTCTGGCCTATAAATGGTAGCAAAAGGGCAAAGTGTGCGACATTTTGAAGCCTGTGAACTGTGGCACCTGTAGAAGTACACAGAGACAGGCACACACACACAGACACTATACCCACAAATAATATATAAGCGAATCTATTATAAATGTGACCTGCGGCTGTAATAACTAAAAAAAATAGCACATACATAAGTATATGTTTCATATGCTCCCCTGTATGCTCCCCAAAGCGGCACCGCACTTTGATTTCTTAGCACAACTCTTTGATTCAATGCAAGCAAACCCAACCAGGCAGCCAGAAAGTGGCAGTCCCTATATACATGCATATATTTGCTCCCCCTTAAAACGTGCAGCTCCCATGTCATCAACCAAGTGGAAAATTACGATGACGACAACGACTCTTTTTTACCTTCATTGCTTCAATCGATTGCACGATTTTTCGCACTGTCGCGCTCTTTGCCAAAGCACCCGCGGCTAGTTGGTCGCACCCCGCATGTGTCCGAGTTGGACCCGGGGCACGCATATGAAATTATAACAACAATACAGTATACACGTATGCCATGGTATTATAAGAGATCTCTATGTGGATAAAATGGTGTGTGGCCAGGCAATATTTACATTGAAAATATTATTGGCAAAAAGTGCGCATATGCACTTGAGGATGTAATCCATAATTGGTTTACTTGTTATGCAATACGTGAAATATTTATACTCAGGGATTTATTAAATGAAAAGCGAACAATTTTAATTGAATTATATTTCTAGAGAGATTTTAACTTTAAGAGCTTTAACATCGAGTGAACTTTTGTAAATCACAAATTAATGGGCTAAAGAACTGCAATACTAATAGCAACAATTGAGATACATATATGCTCTATTGGTCTGGAACACGAATTATAAAAAAATAAAAGAAAGTTTCTGTTAAACAAAATCCGAACATGGTTCAAATTTAAAGGGCAGGGGGATCTAACTGTGATACATTTTTTGAATTTTTAATTCAATGTTAATAATTTTTGCAGTACATTTTTCTTAACTGCATTTTGGTACAATGCAACACATTCTCTTTTTATACCCTGTACCGTATGGTACAAAGGGTATATTGTGTTTGTGCAAGCCGAAAATGTATGTAACGTACAGAAGGAGACGTCGGAGACCCCCCAAAGTTACTTATGATCAGTGTGACTCGAGAAGTCGATATACCCATGTCCGTCTGTCCGTCTGTCTGTCTGTCCGTCTGTCCGTCTGTCCGTATGAACGCCTAGATCTCAGAGATGGTAAGATCTAGAGCAACCAAACAAGTTTATTTTATTTTTTTGATATCGGGGTTACATTATATAGCTCCCATAGGGGTGTTTCAGAGGACCTCGAAAAAAAGCAAAAGTTTTAGATGGATAATTCGTTTGTTTATGAAGATATCATAACCAAAGCTGGCAATCGGAAGTTTTTTAGAGACCCCCAGCACTGTACCAAATTTTATCAAAATCGGTTGACTATATCATATAGCTCCCATAGGACCAATCGGTCAAAAAAACGTGTTTTGTGCGAAATTCGTTGTGATTTGTTTATTTGTGAAGATACCGTAACCAAATTTGGCATTAAGAAGTTTTTTAGAGTTGCCAAGCACTGTTCCAAATTTAATTAAAATCGGTTGACTATATCATATAGCTCCCATAGGAACGATCGGTCAAAAAAAATCTGTTTTTACAAAATTCGTTGTGTTTCGTTTGGTTTTGAAGATATCGGAACCAAATTTGGCAGTCGGAAGTCTTTTATAGTTCCCAAACAGTGTACTAAATTTGATCATAATCGGTTGACTATATCATATAGTCCCCATAGGACCGATCGGTCAAAAAAATTTGTTGGTGCAAAATTCGACTGATTTCTTTTTTTTTATGAAAACATCGTAACCAAATTTGCCGAATATAATATCTTTTGGAGGTTTTAAGCAATTTGTCGGAATTAATTGCAATGTGGTGGTACAGGGTATCCCAAAGCCGTCTGCGCCCGACTTTAACGTACGCCATCTTTTTGTGTAGTTGAACCCAGGCCTGAAAGTCTATTTTCGTTATAAAAATCAAGAAAAAAAATAATATAAAAACAAAAAATGAATTCAAATAATTTTTTTTGTGCTGCGAATATTTTGGGTGATCCCTGTATCGTGTAAAATTTTTTTTCCGCTTGATCCTTAAACCTAAAGCCAAAGGTTCAAGTCCCCGAAACAAACATCACAACAGCCTTGCTTTTATACATTCTCATTTAAATGATCTTTTATATTTTTTTTTTTTTACTTTGTCAAATCTTAAAAAGTGCTACAAATTTAAAAAAATGTTCGTTATAAAAAACATGGTTCACACACTTCCACATATATTTTTTTCTTACAATCTATCTTTGGATAACAATTAAATGATATGACATAATTAAGGTACATAACAGGAACGATTGAGTTTCAATAAACAGCCACATATGCATAACAATATTCGCTTTTGACTTTTATGTTACACTCCAATAATCCAATATAATTTTTCTGATCATGTAAAAGTTTCTAAAAAATTGATTTTTTGAGCACTCAATGCTCAGAGTTTTTTTACCTTTGCAATAAATTAGTTATTGTTGATTTCAAAAATCTACCTGCCCATATGTTATGCTCAAATTAAATTTCTTTAATCATTAAGACGTCAGCCAGAAGTCAAACGTGCCCAAGATCAAACCACTTTATTTTCATTTACTCATTTCATTGATAAAAATACCGTGAATAAACACCTCAAGTTCGTAAATCATTTTGTTTAAGTGATCTTCAAATTGGTTGGCATAGAGATTAGCCAGCCATTTGTCACATGACGCCCAACGAAGATCACTGCCAGAACCAACATGCCCAGGAAACATTATGAATCATTCCGCTGGGCCTAATGAATGTGTCTGTCACTTGCTGTCAACACGTCGCTTACCCGGCCCATAATTCACGCCGACTTCCAAATATGAAATGGAGCAGCGCCACGGCAACAAAAAAAAAATCTGGGGAACTGCAGAGATCACAAAATGTGCGCTATATTTAATACGAAGTGACATTAATGTTGGGTATAATTAGTCGGTTTGTAAGCGAGTGGTTCAACGAAAGAAAATCGGAAAACTGAAAAACAATCAAAAAGCAATAAAGACATTGATCAGAATGGGCAACAAAAAATACTTTGACAGGCAGCCTTAAGAGAGCATCACGAATTTTTTTTTTTGTTATTGCAGCTTTAGATTTTGATTAATTTTGGAACGTGTGTGAACCGCTGAACTATAAAATCGTGGCCTTTGTGTTTCTTTGTTACAAATTCATAAACAAACAATTACACAATAAAGATGCAGCAAATGCCCCACAGATACAAGTTAAATAAAAAGAGCAGCAAAAGGCGCATTAGACACCTAGCAAAATAATAGGCAGACAAACCCAACAGACGATTCGCTAGCAACTCAAGCACGGTGGTATTCATCCAGCCATCCATCAATTGTTTGCAGCTAATCCCGGCCTGCGGCTGCAGGGCAGCAAACAACGCAATCTCAATGCAGTTGCGAATTTTCAGCACACAGCGCCTTAACAAACGTTGTTCGACAAAACGAAGATACATATGTATCTGAGCAAATGCTTTGTAGTTGTTATGGGTAGTTTATCAAACAGATAAAACGCTGTGGCGTGGTGTTAATTTATAAAAAACAGTGCCCAACAAACGCCCCCATCTTTACACTTTTTATTGCACCGTTGACGCTTTTTCGCACATTTCAGGCAAAAACTGCTGCGTCGCGTGGTATAGAACGACATATGTATATAAAAACTATTCTACGTGATTATATGAAGTAGATATTTTCAATGTAAAACTTTACAGTGGCCAAAATAATGCGAAATCTGCTACAACATTAAACAAAAGGAGAAAAATTAAATGAACTGGGCTTAAACTAGTTCAACTGGCTGTTTGTTTTTAAAAACTTTCAAACTTTATTAAAAATGTTGCAGAACTTAGCAGATCTTTAATTTTTCCTGTTCGTATATTTTGTTTAATGCATATTATTAAAAACAGGTCCCTAAAATAATAAACTATATATGTATTATAGTTTAGATTTAAAGATTTAGTTTTCAATAAATGATTGAAAATCGTCTGAAGCACTTTCTTGCCAGATCTTAGTTGGTTTGGCAGATACTCTTATTACGTCACTCTTCCTCTTAAGAAAAAATCGCACTTTGTCTCTCAACACATTGTTTGTGAGGAATCTTTCGAATGTGCATAAGCGCATTGAAAGTAGTGTCTGCACAGATAATGTTTGGGGTATTCACGATTGAGTTGTGGAGTTGAAAATCTTAAAGCTTTTGCTACATATTTGCCTATTGCCAAATTGGAGAATAATTTTACTATCTATTGAATAATTTTTCAGTTTTAAAGTGTATGGGCCTGCAAAATTTACGAATGGAATGACAAATCTACATATAAAAAAAATGTTCACAAAAGATCGTATTTTTAAGCTTTTATATTATAGATGTATTTAATATAGTACAGAAAAATAAATTGCTTCAAATAAACTTTTATAACCAATATATTATTTACCATTAAATTTATTCCAATTCTAAAAAAAAATCTTGCGGCAGGGAAAGATATTTTGGGTTGCGTGGACAACGATGCCCAACTCTTTACAATAAATTTCAAAAGCCTTAACTGTCACTTCATAAACACTATCTTACTTTAGTTCCAGACGGTTGGCAGGATTAAGCGCCTGGAAAACTGATCTATGGCCATTAGTGCTTTAGTGTGACGTCATTTGCGATTCTACAAAATCACAATGGACCGACATACGACCTAAGTGTGTTGTGGTAGGCACCTAACAACCATCCAAACAAACCATAACCTACATACGACTTGCATCAAAAAAAATAAAGTGCTCAAAATTGCGACTTGCATTTATAAATCGATTCAAATTCATATTCAGTACATTTTAAAGCCGTAACAGGCCTGATATTCAAACTTATTTATGTTTATGGAAATGAAAGACAAATCGACCATAGACCACTGTGCGCAGATTTACCTACAAAGCAACAGTATGCCTGAGTGTTGGCGTTGTCGGTAAAGATCAAAGCACTGACGACCCTCTCAGAAGCAATCGGCAGCCAGCCAGAAGCCTGCAAAACGGTTAAGTCTTTTGAAATGTGCGCACTTTTTGACACCCAATTTGTTTAGAAGTGTGTGAGCAATCTACAAACCCCTCTTTAAATCCCCTCTGATTCCTACACACCCATCATCAATACACCTTAGACTCCCGGCAAACTACAGCAGTAAATAAAGATGCGCACGTCTCATCATATCATGGAGAATCAGCTACTATATACTACTTGTGTTGTACGTGTATGAACATATCTATGGATACTTGTACTTTTTCTGCGAATTTCATTAATAAAACTGTCGAAAGTGTTGGCCAGGGCATGAAAGACGTTTAAAAGTGGAATACACTGCTTGAAAAAGAAATTTTGTACTACACGAATAAAGACATAATCAAACGAATTTTTATTTTAAGCTTTTAGACTTTCTGGCATTTGTTTTTAATAAAAACTCAAAAGATTTACAACACACAAATAATTCCACTTAAATTTTTGTTGTGCTGTAATAAGTTCATTCATAAAAACTGCACAAAGATGTTATGTTTAGCTGAAATTGAATGGCTGCCATGCCCAAGCTCTTAATTACAATTTTTCCCAATAAAATTCCAAGAGGGGATACACTGCTATAACAAGTTTATTGATTTGGGAAATGCCATAGCCGGATGTTTACGTTGAGCTGCAATTGTGGACCGCTAAGCAACGTGTGAATGTGAGTTGGCTGGATTAGATGGGATTGCATGTGCCTTGGTTAAAACTGCATTGATCTAAGTCTAGTAAAAATCCTTCCCCAATTTTTTGAGTAACGCGCCAGGCTGACGCTGCAATGCGCTGCAGTAAATCCCTGGCAAGTTGCTAAGTTGGTAAGTCAATCTGCGCTTAGCAAGTTAGACCAAAACGGGAATTTCCATTCCAAATTTGAATAGCTACCAAAGTCAAAACATGCGTACGTTTCTTTTGCTTAGTTTGGTAAAAGACGCAGAGGCAGGATTTATTTAGACAAAATGACTTTGCAAATGAGATTCGAATGGTAGTCAATGTGTCAATATTATCATTGGCAAACGGCAAAAAGTTAGCATTCAACTGGACTACCTGCTGAGCCCGAAACTGCTTGGGTGTGCATTATAGTAGACTTAATAACTACATAACACCTTCGCACTTCAAACGCTAGCTTGCCTTTCTATCGAAATGTTGCGACGTGACCTGCGTCCTGAGCATTGGCTTTAGCCACTGACCGATGACTTGTGCCTATCCAGATTTGTATGGTTAAAAGTATTGAGCTGCAACGTGTTTCACCAACAGATGCCGCACTAAGTGGCATGTAATGATAATCGATGCGATTATACCGTGTGGATAGTATGGAATCCACAAGCAATCAATAATTTTATTTTAAAGAAAATATGTGACGTATTTGGACAGCCACTGACAGCTAGAGGTTCAAAGGCAAACTAAAAATCAAACAGAACCAGAAAATGTGTTTCTGAGGCATCGAAGTACTCACACTCTTTAGCTGCAAAAAACACCAAACTTTTCAATTTTCACCCTGTGTTAAAAAAATAACTTGGGGTTGTCCATTCATTTGCGTAAAGCTTATTTATATTTATTTATTATATTTTGCCAAGTTCTAATAGGGGTTTAACTCTGTTACAAATACCTATATTCCAAGAGCAGGAACCTTACCTCATTTGCATAAGCATAGCTATACAATGTGTGACTTACTTTCTAGGATGTAGTGGTGAAATTTAAAAATTATCAGGACGAACATTTACGAAACGCATAACTTCGTTAAAGCTCTGTAGCTTATCATAGCCCCGGAAAGCGATTTAACCTTGTTGGTCGTTATGAACACCTAGATCTCAAAATTATTAAAATCGTATGAAAACTATAAAAGATAAAGCCGAATCTATGATTGGAATTTTGAATTTATGGTTTTTTTTCTTTACCTGAAAAAAAAGTTTTATAAATAAATGAAAAAATATTTAAATTGTTTTTGCAAGTTAATACAAATTTTTTTATTTGTTTTTTTTTGCACCAAAAATAGTTAGTAACACGATATAAAGGCGTGCCTAAAACAAAATAAGTGTTTTTTTTTTAAGAAACTGTTATGGGTTAAAAGAGAAAATTTTTCTTATTTTTTCTAAAATCACATAGATTAAAAATAAATGGCTCTTAAATTTTGAGTTTTTGAAGTGAAACCGTAACGCGATATTGGTAATTGTAGAATAGTATAAAATAGGATGGGATGAGTTTATCAGATGCCAAAAAAAGTGTGTTTTGATTTAAAGGCCCTTCCATACACACAGATCTGTTGCAAAAACAATACTCTTTAAAATATAGGTACGCAAAAGCAAAAAAAAAATCTTCATCGAATTATTTTTCAAAATTTTGGTTACGCAACAAAGTTTTGGTATTTCTGATGGAAAAAGTTAAGAAACCAAGGTGAGAAAAGGGTATGCTATAAAGAACAGAAAAATTGCTTATCGTTGTCGTCTGTGGCACCAAAATCAAAAATATCTGCATGACTCAGCGTAATTGATGCCCCATTCCGTACACTGTAATATAGAAGGAAATGAGCTGCACTTAAATACATGCGAGAGAAGCACTTGATGCCAACAAGTGGATAAGAAGCCACCACAAATGATGCCCAAACGAACTATCAATGTCAGTGAATTGGCAAGAAATTTAAACTCAATTTGTATGCAAGCAAGAGTCCAGATCAGACCAACAACGAGGAAACCCTTTACTTGACACACCTCAACGTTGGCCACAGCCAAAGAGTCCAAGAGCCAACAACTCAAGTGGCATTCACCGTCTGCCGTTGCATAAATGTGTATTGGACACGAACACCCAGCCAGCCGTGCGCCGTGCAGCGCGCAACAACCAGCTTAAATCCGTTGAAGAATGGGTATATGTATGCGTATCAGCGTGCACAAAATAAATCTTAATGATCCAGAAAGAGGTAGAGAGAGGATCGGAAAGCGTTGATGAGGCGACCGCCCGATGATTGTGCATGTTTTAAATGGCAAGAGATCGAATCGAGCTCATTCATTGATTCATTCATATAGCCAAATGAAGTGCTCGAAATGTTTTCATCGGGTTTTGGTCTGTTGCTTATAATTTTTCATATTTATTATTTACTTGAATGTTTTTTATGCTTTTCTCTTTCAACTTAAATACAATACAAATCGAAAGCAAATTATTCGTAAAATATATTAGATAGCAATTTCGAAGCTTTTGCAAAAGCACATGAATAACAATTTGATTCTTTTCTTTTTAATACATAATATACAAAGTGCATTATTAAGTTGCTTATTTTTTGGAATCAAAAAATATAAATATTGAGTTAAAATATATATGTGTATATGTGTATAGAATATTATATATGCGTGTAATTGTGTGTATCATACCCACCACAAAATTAAAGTTAAATACTTTTGATTACATGCAACACAGTAAGCAATGAAGAGTTTTTGCTCGAATCAGCCAATTTGAAAGTCAGTTTGCAATTTTTAAAGCTTCTAATTTCGAACTGGAACTGCTTAAGTCTGTACTACACTTGTCTTTTCACATCGTTTAACTAGTTTCGTTTAAATACATTATGTTAATTATTTTGTCAGTTTCCCACAGTAACTGCAGTAAACGTCTTAGTCTGATTAATTCTTGAATTGAAAAACGAGTATTAATATTATAACCAAGAGTACTGCCGCCAAAATTCCGACCAAAATTAGTTTCTTCTTTCGCACTTTGTTCTGAAAGCATTAAAGGAAAGTTGTTTTAATAAGCAATAAAATTACAATTCAATTGTACTTACCTTGTAAGAACTCGCCTTGCGCAGATTATCTGTGCCCTGTGACACAAATACGGTAGTTTGCTCCACCTGCGATTCAATGGAGTCCACAGTCAAACCCTGTTCATAGACCATCGCGCCTAATTTTTTGTAAATCTCATTAACGCCCACAATATTTTTTTCTAGCTCATGTATAGCCTGCTCCTGTTCCTCGAGAGCTTGTAAATCATATTGTTCCTGCATTTGACTCTGCTGCTGTTGCTGCTGATTTGATTTACGGTTGAAAAAGTTATCCTCAAAGAAGGAACTGTTGTCAGTGTTGCTACCATTAGCACTGCTACGTGTGGAGCCCGGCGGATGGGCAATGGTGATATTCTGGGCACGCGCCTGTCGCAAAGCATTCTTTTCGATTTCAGCGGTCTTACGTTGGACGCCCTAAAAAACAACAAAAAATAAAAATAATGAACCACAAATTCTGCCAAAACAAATCGCATGTAGATAAGAATGATGACTAATTCAACATTTAAGTTATCTTTTCAAAATAGTGCTCAGCTACTTATAACCTAAACAAACCTGAAAAGTGGTCAACGCCGCTGTGAAATCGTCCACCAAACGATCACGCTGTATTTTTAAATGACGCTCTTTACATTTGTCCACTTCGTTCAACTGATTGTTGGTATCAGTAACCAACTGATTGGTGTAGGTCATGATTTGATGCCTGGTTTTCATTAATTTAAACAAATTATTTGTCTCGCCTTGACATTATAAACAAAGCAAACACTTACAGCTGTTTTTTCAAATCGTGTGAGTCCTGTGGTGTGTTCAGCTGATTGACCATACGCTGCATAGCAGTCACTGGTCAGCAGTATGGTAAGGGGCAAAGTCAGATTAGTCATTAGGCCAAATGTACACACCTACCAAAATGTTACTTACCATTTTGTAGGACTTTTTGTATGCTGGTGGCTATTATCTGTGCCAAACGTTGAAATTCAGCTTCACTGATGCCACCGCCAGCTCGGCCTCCACCGCCGCCCCCACTGATACCGTTCTCCATATGCTGTAGGTCCATACTTTCGTAGGCAGACACTTTGATGACGTAGTTTGCGAAGCTCTCACCGACAGGCGTTGGCAATTAGTTGTTAAATATGCTTCGATTGTTATTGGATGAGCAACGTGACAATGTTGTTTTGCAATTATATCACAATATGCGCTGCTGCAAATTGTTGTGTATGAGTATTTGTGTGTATTGTTTGCTTTGTGTGCAGAGTCGACACTACTATATTTTCTTAAAGCTACCACGATTCTACTCGCACCTTTCCTTAAAATTGTTAAGCAATGTAAATTTTGGCAATCACAACGCACTGCTATGTATTTTAACCATTTTGCGTTATATTAATTTCTGTGTTTTAATTTAACAAAGGTCGAATGATTTTTTTAATCTGCTTCTTACTTTGAGGTTTACCATTCACCACGACTGAGTGGCACAATCGATAGTGCGTTTGAGTTGATTATATCGGAGTTATCGATATTGAACTTTATTTTTCGTTATATTTTGATTTATTTATTACCAGACCTAAATGCAGTAGATAGTAATTTCAAATAAAGGCTAGTACGCAGCAGTGTAAAACCGCGTGAAAGAAAAAAGTGCTACTTATTCTGTGCGCTAAAAAAAATGTATGGGCAGAGTTTGTGCCCAAATATTCTGTGCAATTGACATGTAGATGGCGCTACAACCAATAGATGGCGCCACAAAGTAAATATAAAAATCAGTTGTTTGTTCTTTTTGGTTACAAAGTGCATAAAGTGCAAAAAATAAAAAAAAGTGAAAAAATAAATCGCCAAATGAAAACAATGCTAAGTATTTATTTCGCAAATAACGCCATTATTGCCTATTTATTTGCCAAATTGTTGGAGGAAACAGAAAATTGCCAGGAACAAAAGAAAAAAAGGTCCCAAATAATTGGGTGGTCCTCAACTTCCTTTATTAGAGTAATTTTCTGCTCTTTGTACACCTGTTTTGCCTACGCGCCATTGCTCTTGCTATCAAAATAAGTTGCAGCACATTATTTTTTGGTTTTTAGCGCGCAAAGAGAACAGCTGATTTTTTTTTAGCGCCATCTATACTCCAATTCTAACAATATATATGCAGCCCTGCTGCTGCGTACCAATGATTTTGTTCTTGGCGCTAAGAATTTTGACAGCGTTTTTTTTATATGAAGTTTTGTTTTCTTTCACGCGGTTTTACACTGCTGCGTACTAGGCTTAATGCAGTAAATCAAAGGAAGGAAGCAGTTAAGTTTTCTCAATTTTTCTTTTTAGTATTTTTTTTCCTCTGCTAGTGCTGTTAAATACGAGAAGTTGGCAAAGAGTTTGTACACACTGTTTGAACTCTAGTTTTAGCGCCAAAGAAAACGAACAAATAACGAATAAATTATTTCGCTGTAAATTTAATATTTAAGCTAAATAGTAATATAATAGGGCTGTAGTCATTGACAAAAATTAATAATATAACTTAAGCAGGTATAGTAATAATATGTATTATTTTATAAGCTTACCTCATCTTTTCAAATGGATATGCCAAATTGACGATAGAATCTTTATATTCTTCACAAATCAATATACATACGTATATTCGTATAACGCACATTCACTTTAATAAAGCATTTCACATTTAAAAACCAGTTTCGAATATAATAGAGTTGTATTATATTTAATTGTATAATTGTGTAGATAAAACACAAAAAAAAACACATTTAACATGCAATTCTATAAAAATAATAAAAACCCAACGAGAGGTCAACAAACTCAAAACTTTCGGTTGCAACCAAGTTGATTAGGTCACCAAATTAGTGTCTAAATCAAACTTAAATCCAATGAATTAAACAGGTCAAACCGAAAGCTAGACAGCGGAGGTCAATAAGTGAAAACATCATTTAAAAATTCTATAAATTCTAAGATACATGTATATGTTTGAATTTATAATCCAGAGCGCAACCCGAACAGATACCTGCCATCCGGTATTGACGCGTTACCCTTTACTGCCTAATGGTGAGACCGGTCTTAAAATGAGAACGTGATCCCAGCTTGTTGCAGCTCTGTGATTTAGCTTAACCAATAAGCTCATAACCCTAGTCCATAGGCCTGTATTTATTTAACCGTCACGCTTTTTGTGATTCGCGTTGGAGTATAAAATCACGTGCACATTTAAAATTCGGTTTAGTCTGCGCGAATTCCCTTTGCTGCTCTGTAGACCCAAAAATTCGTTGTCAACGTTTAACTACAACAGTTCGAAAGTTGTTGGATGTGTAAAAGTCATCAAAATTCTACGGCTACCGTTTTACAATGCCTGTTTCTTGGTTAATATTCGCGGCCCAAGTCGCTCTCTGCTATTGTTTATATGGGCCAGCTGCAAGACATCACAACGGTATGCTATACACACTATATACATACGTAATTGACAATCAAAATAATTAAACTTCAGCAGCGACAATATGAATCAATGTGAACAAAAGAATTTATATAAAGAATAATAACAAAAAAAACATATGCGATATATGTACACAATTGTACACATGTACCTTCAAATTTATATATGTACATACATAAACAAATACTTGCATAAGTGCCAAATCAAGTACTAAACAATATTAATATGCTAAAATTTTTTAATTAAAAACGATCATTTAAAAACCGGTTCTTATTGTTATATTGTTGGACACTTTCTTTTAACACCTTCCCTTTCTCTCATTGTCTAGTTTTTAATCTCACTCTCCCTTTTGCAGATCCATCTTGGAATATACAAGATATAGAGCAGCTTAAATCCAAGGAATTTTGGTTCCACGACGCTCAGCGCACACTATATGATAAATTATCTATACCACCCAATCAATACATAGCCAAAAATATTATATTCTTTCTTGGGGATGGCATGTCAATCCCTACAGTTACAGCCAGCCGCATTTATGAAGGCCAAACCAGGGGTATTTTCGGAGAGCGGAATCGATTGGAGTTTGAAAAATTTAACTATGTAGGTCTATCTAAGGTGAGTAAAGCCCCAAAATATTATTCGTAATGTAACCTACAAAATGCCATATGGAAGTTGCATTCTCGATTTTGTAGCCCTGTATAATTTTTAAAGATCCAACGTCCTGTCTTTAGACATACTGCACCAACAGACAAGTCTCGGACTCAGCTTGTACTGCATCCGCTTACTTATCGGGTATCAAGGCCAATTATATGACAATTGGAGTTTCCGCAGATGTCAAATATAACGATTGTAATGGCGAAAGTCTTCCAGAAAATCACTTATCTTCAATAGCATCCTGGGCTTTGCGTCAGCGCAAAGCAGCAGGTATAGTAACCACAACCCGTGTCACGCATGCCAGTCCGGCAGGAGCTTATGCTCACACCAGTAATCGTGATTTTGAATCTGACAAGGACGTCAAAGATTTGGGCGGAGACTATAACAGATGTACCGATATAGCGAAACAATTGATCGATGGCGAGGTAGGAAAACGTTTGAAAGTAATAATGGGAGGTGGAACCACCAAGTTCCTGCCAAATAATGTTAGGGATATCTATGGTAACATTGGTGAACGTTTGGACGGTCGAAACTTGATTAAAGAGTGGCAGGAGCGCAAGTCTGGAACCTACAAAGCACGCGTTGTCTACAATCGCACGAATCTATTGAGCACAGATTTTTCCAAAACAGATTTTCTCTTGGGCTTGTTCAATGCCACTCACATGGCATACAATTTAGATGCCAGTGCAGATACACCCACATTGTCGGAAATGACCCATGCTGCCATTGATGTGCTGTCAAAGGAATCAAATGGATATTTCTTGTTTGTTGAGGGTGGACGCATTGATCATGCACATCACGAAACTAAGGCCAAGAAAGCTTTAGATGAGACAGTGCAGTTCTCAAATGCTGTAAAAACTGCAATGGAACTAACAGATCCTTGGGAGACCTTGATTGTAGTCACCGCCGATCATGGTCATACGATGACTATAAGCGGCTATCCTGTTATAAACAATAATATTACAGGTCTGAACTCGGAATTAAGCGATGTGGATAATATTCCCTATGTAACATTGTCCTACGCAAATGGTGCAAACCCTACACCATTTTTCCAGTCTGTCAATGGCAAAGTGGTGCGTGTTGATCCAAGCACGTTCAACTACGGTCATAAGGATGTGCAATATCCCCATGCTGTACCTATGTCTGAGGAGACTCATGGTGGCAGTGATGTAGCTGTATATGCGAACGGTAAGTTTAAGTTACTTAATGTGTGTTTATTTTTTTTATTTTTACTATGTCTGAAGAAAACTATTTTACGATTTGAATTTTAAAACAAATCACGACTTGCCACGACAACGTTGCTAACAGCTATACTTATGTTCCATTTAGGTCCATGGGCTCATCTTTTTACGGGCGTATATGAACAAAACACGATACCCTTCTTAATGGGCTTTGCTGCTTGCATCGGACCTGGCATGACGTACTGTGACTTGAAACCCAAACCAAGCTATAAGCCTCATAGTTATTTTTAAGAATATTTTTGCAAATTTATAAAGTTTTAATTTTAAAAATACAGATACTCTTAGTATACTGGTATTGTTACCATCTATTTTTCGTGTGTGTTTTTATTATCACAATTATTTCAACTAATAAAACGTCTGGACACCAAGACCTTTGAAGTTTCAATATCAACACGTTTTAATGCCTTCTAACGAATTGTAAGTTTTACTATTAAAAACATTGTCAACCCTAAATTTGTATTGGCACTCTGTTAATGAGCATTTCTTCCAGTGGTGTACCATTATTTTTCAAATAACCTAACGCTCAAAAGCACTTTTTTTCAAGTTGGCAGCGCTACAAAAATTAAATTCCACATTTGCTTGTGCAACTTACTAAGGTCACTCTAAACGCGCCGCCATTTTAGCTGAAGAAAATTTTTCGCGAAGCGAAAAAGTAAAATTGTTGTGTATAATAAGTAATTAATTCATAAAGTTCTTATGAAAAAGTATTTACACAGATACAGTGCATATTTTAATGCAAAAATGTTGCAACAAATTGTATAAACTGACGCTTGCTGGCAGACGCAATCATATTTGCATCGAGCGCCGCACGCCGGTGGCTGTTAATCGCTTGCTTGCGCGAGCGTGTGTGCGTTATTGAAAAAAGTGAAAAAAAAAATACTGTAGTATCAGTTTTAAAATTTATATATAACAAGTTGAACGGATTTAAAAAGTTTTGCAGTTAATTAACGAATTCAAAACCGCGATATTATGGCTGACGGTGCTGTGCTCGATTTGTATGCTGAAGACTTGGACAAAGACTTTGCCGGTCAATCTCAAGTAAGTGTTCTTAAAGTAAAAAAAAGAGTTATCATTGACTGTGCTTCATTTTATTGTGTACACTAAAGGACGAATTTGGTGGCGATGGCGTAGACTTGTACGACGACATTGGCGGTCCCACGGAAAATACGAATTCAGGTGGTGGCACACCTTCGGGTGATGGCATTCCAGGATCTGTTGCCGGCGATGGCGGCTCTACTGGCGGTCCAAATGGAGTTTACCACCAGGGCAGTGGTAGTTTAACTCCTACTATGAATCGTCGCTATCAGCTCTACGTAGGCAATCTCACCTGGTGGACTACAGATCAGGATATTTCCAATGCCTTGCGTGACATTGGTGTAAACGACTTGCAGGAGGTGAAATTCTTTGAAAACCGCGCTAATGGCCAGTCAAAAGGCTTTAGCGTCATATCGCTTGGCTCGGAACCTAGCTTGCGCACGGTATTAGACCAGTTACCGAAGAAAGAAATGCATGGTCAGGCGCCGGTTGTCACCTATCCGAGTAAGCAGGCTCTAACCCAATTTGAGAGTTTGCAGAAGACACGACCTTTGCCACCGCCGCAACAAAATGGTCCACCACGTGGTCCTGCGCCTCCGAACATGGGAGGACCCATGCCGCCGCACCCGGGCGGTCCACAAGGAGTGCCGCCGGGTCATGGACCGCGTATGAATCCCAATATGCCGCCTGGACAGTTTCGTCCGCAGCACATGTCGCAAGTGCCGCAAGTTGGCCACAATTCTGGACCTCCACGGATGCAGGTTAGTTAAATTTTAAAAACTCTTCCATATTTTGATTAATGCTGTTAAGTTTCACTTTGTAATTGGTTGCCATTGAGCGAGTTTATTTCCTTTTAACAATGCCATACACATTTTTTTTTAACATTTTCATTAAAATTGTTCTGAATGCAAAATTTTGTGTAATTCTATTGGTACCTACTGCATAATATTTTTTTAAATGGCTAAGTTCAATTTGATTTTAATTAAAGTAATTTCAAAGCATTTTTTGTAGCATTTATATAAAATAGTTTATAGTTTTGTAGTCAAAAACATTTTACTTAAGTAATTTTTCATGGAATCTGTTATAATACGTTTAAGCGTCAGCATAAGTTGTAGTTATTTTGCTTAGAACGCTAAGCTAACTCTTAGTATTCAGTATGCATTAAGAAAAAAAAAGAAATGCTGCCAATAGATATCGAATAAAATATTTCATTGTTTTTTTTTGTGCCCATCTATTTAAAGTGGTCATCAGTTGAACAATTATTTTCAAAAATTAATAACTATATCCAATTAAAACTTAGTTTTCAAAAAAAAATATATTTATAATGTTTTTTATTATTTTTTAAAGGCATTGTTTTGGTTTTTTCTTCTCTGTAGCAATTAATTAGTATTGAGTGATGAAACGTTATTTTTAAATAAGCTGAATTTTATTTTGTTTCATTTGAAGTTCTTAAAAGAATGTTTATTAAAGATGAGTATATAGTTTAAAAAAATACAACTTATTAAATCTATTTTTTGCCTTACCAATACGTTTGGTTATTTAAATGTATATCCTTGCTACTTAAGCTACTTTGTTCTATATTAATTAAATTTAAATTATTACAATACTATAAAATATTTTATGGATTACGCTTTATATTTACATTTTATTCCATGTCTTTGACAACAACGCTTACGCACACTTCTACCCTCTACAACAACAACTACAATTATACAATACTTTATTAGCCGCCAATGCATCCTCAAGGCGGGCCAATGGGCAATCAACAGCCGCCACCTAGATATCCACCATCGCAAGGCCAATGGCAAGGTCAGCCTCGTCCCGGTGGACCCAGACCAGGTCCACCAAATGGACCGCCGCAACGACCACCAATGGTAACAAAATCCTAAAAAAAAAACTACCTATATGTTAAATCTATACCTAAAACAACGAAACCAACTAACCAAATTAAGTTAACTTAGTATAAATCATTAGTCTTCGCTTATATTGTATTCAGAACATTTACAAAACTGTACATTACGTTTGCAACAACCCTTAACATGCACCAAAATCATTAGTTGCTAAAAAAAATATGCACAGAAATCTCAGCGCTTTCGAACATTTGCAAATAACTTCACAACTATTAAAAAGATTTTTGCCAAATTCTTTCATTATGTATGTTGCTTTCTGCTTACAGTACCAAGGCCCCATGGGCATGCCCGTTCGTGGTCCAGGACCCGGCCCTGATTGGCGTCGTCCACCTATGCATGGTGGTTTTCCACCCCAAGGACCGCCTGGTGGTCCTCAAGGTCCACCGCACATGCAAGGGCCACCTCGCGGGCCACCGCAAATGGGACCTGGTCCACCGCCAGGGCCAGGAGGTCCCCATGGCGCACCAGCACCGCATGTCAACCCAGCTTTCTTCAATCAACCAGGTGGACCACCTCAACATCCAGGCATGGTCGGACCCCCACATGGCCAGCCGGTGCCTCAACAGGGTATGAATATGCCACCACAGCATGGTCCTCCTCCACATTTTGCGCAACAGGGCGGACCTCGTGGTCCTTGGCCTGGCCCACCGCAGGGTAAGCCGCCCGGCGGTTTCCCTGATCCACAAATGGGTCCACAGTTAACTGAAGTTGAGTTTGAAGAGGTTATGAGCAGAAACCGTACGGTTAGCAGTTCAGCTATTGCAAGGTTAGTTTAAAGACATTTTTTTTTTAATCATATTCTTATTGAATTACTTTTTAAGAGCGGTTTCGGATGCCGCAGCTGGCGAGTATTCCAGCGCCATTGAGACGCTGGTCACGGCTATTTCGCTTATCAAGCAATCCAAAGTGGCACACGATGAGCGATGTAAGATATTGATAAGCTCACTACAGGATACGCTGCACGGCATTGAGGCAAAAAGCTATAATCGACGAGAACGTTCACGATCCCGAGAGCGTTCACACAGAAGTCGGCAGCGAAGAGAACGTTCTTCTTCTCGCTATCGCGAACGTTCGCGTGATCGTGAGCGTGATCGAGAACGGGAGCGTGATGGAGGGTAAGCCTGAATTGTTACTTTATTTGTAAAGCCTTAATGCAATGTTTTCGTGACAGCAGCTATCGTGAGCGATCACGCAGCAGGGAACGCGAGCGTCAGGCACAGGATCACTATAGAGACGACAGGTAAAATTTAATACTACAGTGAAACCTGGTTAAGTGGGACCTGGATAAGTGAGAAGCCTCTATTATTGAGAGTTGCATTAAATTACCTCTGTTAATGGGACTTTTTGAACCTGGTTAATGAGATTTGAATTCTAAGACTTTTTCGATGTCTACCTCCATAATTGAGACTCTGTAGCTCAATTACCTGTATAAGTGAGACAAATTGATCAGATTTTAACACGTTTTGACATGTTTGTTTACATCAGTGGTCGGCACAAAATACACTCACATTTTTTTTTTTTGCGTATGTATTGAAGCTTTCTCTGCCACAGTGACGTATGCGACGCTGACGTTGCTAAGTAACAGACACGCAGTTGATGGTGCGTGGCTTCGGATCTTGTTGTTGTTGTTGACGTCGAGCAACGTCAGCGTCGCAATACGTCGCTTTGTTTGTCAGTACTACCAAAAATACGCATTTTTATTAACATTTCCACCTCTAAAAATGGAATAACGGCACATTTCGACCTCTGTAAATGAGACAACTATAATTTTAAACCTGCTAAATTGGAAAACTGGATTATTGGAAACCCTCAATAATTGGTACATACTTATGTCTTGCTCCCTTGAGATTCCAATTAACCTGGTTACACTGTATATTATAAACATTTGTTAAAAATAATCCCAATGTTTACACTTTGCAGCAGTAGCCGTTCAGCTCGTCCACGCAAATCACCTGAACCGGTTGCTGCAGAAGCTGCAGAGGCGCCTTCTTCAAAACGCTATTACGAGGAACGTGAACGTTATCGTTCGTCGGATCGGGAACGACGTGATCGGGACAGAGATCGTGAGCGTGAACGGGATCGTGATCGCCGAGAGGAGCATCGTTCAAGGCATTGATTGCTATAACAACGCAAGCAAAAGTAACAAACCAATACAAAAATCGTACACACACATACCTACTAGACACTTTTATTAACAATTAATACAGAAAGCTGAGAAGACCAGCCTAATTAAAAAATTTTTATTTTTATTTAACATTACCAATACGTAGGATATGAATATGGCATAACATAGTTTCTCCTAGACGTACTAAGGTAAGCCGAAGTATTGACAAAACTACGAACTCATTTTCATTGGACAGACTGACTGTCACACAGCAGACGCAGTATATACTTTAAACACAAAAATTAACCTCATCAGCAAACAAAAAATACGGCAGTCTGCATAGCATCTTTCATCACAGTCAACATTTGCAACAGCTTCTGGATTATTAAAGGCGCCGTCGTCGTCTTAGCAGAATTTCAATAAATATTGTACTCTTAATATTTCGGTTTATTTAATAAAACATATATATTAAAAAAAAAAAAAAAAATGTTAAAAAACAACCCCAAATTGTCTTGCATTGTCTTTTTGTACTTTATAAAATACTAGTTTACGAATTTATAACTATATTAATTTGTACAACTTAAAATTGTATGTAATTCAAAATAACTTGGAATCTGTTTGGCGCTTTTTTGAGCCTTTATGCTAATCAAGACTTATATGGTTAGTTCAATATTGACATAAATAATTACCTCCAATTGCATTTATATTTAATACTATTAAAATTGTTATATTAACAGGCCTTTACACATAAAATTGTATAAGCCTAACGCGTGATTTAAATATTGTTTAAAAAAAAGGGCAGTCAGGGGAAATTGTAATGAAAACAATTGAAACATACTGCCCTATAAAACTAATATTTTTTGTTTATCATTTAAGTTTGAGTGTATGTGTGGCATGTGAGTGAGTGCATTTCAACCATTATATTACCTAGAGCTCGAAAAAAGCTTTTTAAGTTTTGAATAAAATTTGCTTGGACAAAAAGTATTAAGAAAACAAGTGGGAATATATAAATGGAGCTATTCTAAAACTTATTAAATTAAAAACAGTGCTGGTTTATTCCTCAAATATGTAAAGGACGTTAAAAAAACTTGTCATATAAAAATCAACTTGAATAGATTAAACGTATATTACTTATGTACGTTTGTTGCGTGTGAAGTATGTGAATGTATTATTTTGACTGCTGTATAGTTCAACGTAGATTAAGGTATTACTTTTAACCGAATGACAGCGTAATCGCACTTAGGCGTACACAAACTACTAACTCTTAGTTTTTATGTAGCTTTAAAATGTACATAAATATAATTATATACATGACTTATTATTTATTTAAGTTTTTAGCGTTTTCGAATTTATATGCATAAATTGATGTAAAAATTAGTCATTTAAAATGTATCCTAACCAAATCTCTGAACTGATAGTAACTTTACCTCTACCAACAGAAGCAGAAAATAGTTGTATTGTAGAAAAAATTGTTAAACTATTTTTAAAGGTGATCAAATTTTTTTTTGTCAAAAATACACAAGGCTGTGATTTTTAAAGTTATACAAGTGAATATATTAACTATTGATTAAAAATAAAAGTACAGGTAAAGTTTTAATATTGACGTAAAGATGAGGTCAATGAAATTTTTTTGGCTTATACCATTATTCGATTTTTTTTTTTTTAATTTTAAAAACATGAAATGAATGTTTAACTAATTAAAAAAAAACAATAATAATTGGAGCTCTGGATATAACTAACAGTTGTAGTTGGTTTTAATACTGATTTTTTTTGCCGCTCCCAGAGATAAGTATAACGAGGTAAGTTTTAATTTTTACTAGTCTTTTTAAATTTAAATATTTAAGCTTAAATTTTTAAATACTTGGAAAGTGCTTATGAAAGTTTGACTTTTATTCGTATGGACTAATTGCTTCTCGGTATCAAGAGTTGCTACGACTGTGTCAATATACATATGTTTAAAAATAGCACGTTACGAAATATTGAGAAATTGTTACGTTATTTAAAATAAAAAATGTTAAATAAAAAACGCCCAAAAGCGCGCCTCATTGTGTTTTGGTGCACCATTACTATCAGTGTTGACTCAAAACACAATCGTCTGGAACCTTCGGTAAACTGCATCGTTAACCAACACTTTTTTTCAACCCCAAATATTGTAAAAGAAGCGAGCATTGATGAAATATAAGAAAAATTTAATCAAAATACACAGTTCAGTTACATACAAATATCAAAAGAAAAAAGTATACATCGCAAATTAAGTCAAATTTATATCGAAACTTTGGGACTCACTTTATCCATAATAGACCAGTTTACTCCTCCGTTTGATAAAAAATTAAATTCAATTCCGAAAAAAAACCCAAAATAAATAAGAAATAAAAATAATGGCGGAAACAGCGCAGGGCATACAATATCGCTTTGAGCGTTTTATTAACGGAATTGGAGACCGCTAGTAAGTATAAAAGCGCAATTGCTTGCCAAGGCTAGATTGCAGTTCTTGGAATATTTGTGAAGATGGGCGCTTCTGAAGAGTAAGCGGTCACGAAAGGTGGTGTAAATATAAATAAGGAGCTCCACGTAGCCTTTCGCACCTTTTTAGGATGACGTGTTATTTGTGCATTGGGCCACATCAACAGTTGGTTGCGTTCTTGTTTATCTTTTGACGTTACTATTGATTAAAAATCAAAAGACCTTGGAATGGTCAACTAACTTTTTTATTCGATTTTTTATTCACAGTGAGCCCTATGTGCGCCAACATTTGTCTAAGGTGTATATGGTTTTGGGTAGCACTGCTGCTTCTACAGCGGTAGGCTCCATGCTACAGATGCACAACTTTTTGGACTTTGGAATTATGGCTGCCATTGCCTCACTGGTGCTCGTCTTAGGCTTGCATTTTTATAAGGACGATGGCAAGAACTATTATACGCGCTTGGCCATGCTTTATTCTTTTGGTTTTTGCTCTGGCCAAACACTTGGACCTTTACTGGGCTATATATGCAGTATAAATCCCGCTATAATACTCAGCGCTCTGACTGGTACCTTTGTGGTATTTATTTCGCTTTCCTTGGCTGCTTTGCTTGCAGAGCAGGGCAAATATTTATTCTTGGGCGGCATATTAGTAAGCGTTATCAATACCATGGCACTATTAAGCCTCTTTAATATGATGTTTAAATCGTACTTCATCCAAGCAGTAAGTAATAATGTAATAGTTATAATATTGCCCTTATATATATCTTATTTTTATTATTAGGCACAGTTGTATATTGGTGTTATTGTAATGGCCGCATTCATCGTATACGATACTCAGAACATTATAGAGAAGTGTCGCATGGGTAATCGGGATGTAGTACAGCATGCATTGGATTTATTCTTTGACGTTTTGAGCATGTTCCGCCGCTTGTTGATCATTTTGACTCAGAAGGTTTGTTTTAGTTTTAAATTATTCATAAGAAAATACATACTTTTATTTTAATTGGTACACACGGGGATAGATTTGTGCTCATATTTGTAACTCGCATTTCTATCCAAGTGCAATAGGCTTAGGGCTATAGCTTAAAAATTTGTTTTCTGTTCATACCCCTGTCTTACAGCTCAAGACCTTTATGGCTTAGAACATTAAAAGCAAAAAAGTCTTATTTAATGAAAAACTCACTGAAAAATCAAGTCATAGCTTATATTTAACAAAATGTATCAAACGGTATGGCAGCTGAATATGAGATATTTTTCGTACATCCAAGGCAATAATAATACTTTCACAAAAGCTTGATCTCCTGCATAATGAACATTTTTATATTTATATATTAATGATTAATATTGGAAGTATATTTATTTCCAGGACTACGAAAATAAACCGTTGCAATTAATAGTTATTTAACCTGCTCTTCGCTATTTGTGAAATTATATTTATGACCTTGGAAATGATTATATGTATTATTGTATTTTCACTTTCTTGCAGGAGGAGCGTAAACAAGCAGAACGTCGCAAGAGACAATAAATCAATGAAGCCCAAAAAGCATAAATTTCATCTCTACATTTGCTCGAAAAAAGCAGTCGTAACTTTTGGCGTTAAATAAAAAATTATGTTTGCAACTTTTTAAGAGGAAGATGGGCGGTAAAAGTTATTGTCTAGACAAAGACAAAATAAAATATGGTTTATATACATAGCATTAATTATAGGAAAACTATAAAATATTTTTGAATGCAATTAAATGAGACACCAAACCAAATACATATGAACCATTACTATATATTTGTAGCTATTCAAACAGATGTAGGCTTTTTTTTCAAACTGTGTTAACATTATTGAGTTATCCAATATTGGATAATACAATTAAATAGTTTTCTACAATTTTTCCAAATCCCTAGCACCACTGAAAATTCGACAGTTAAAAAATAAAATAAATGTATATTGGAAAAAATTAATTTTAGTTTTTTTTTTTAGAATCTACAATGCAGATGACTTCAATTCTGAGCCAGGCCGTTGTAGTCAGATCTTGCGCTTAGTAGCACCTCTAGTATTTCCTTATACATGGCATTAACTCCATCGTAATCTAATATGGCCACACAACTAATCTGTGCTTTCTTATAAAGAGCATATGACAATTGTCGTCTCTCCAAAGGGAAACAATAAGGCACACAATCCTGTTGGCAAACTAATTTTAAATCATCGATTACCGCATCTAACCCATCTGAAAAAATAACAGTGCTTTAACAGATAATTTTAGACGCAAATAATACTTTACCTTTCCCTGGAGATTGTTCACAGTCAGTTGCTATTATTAATAATTTCACTTTGCTTATTAACAAGTTAGACTTGGCCTGCCTAAATCCGACTACAAAACGAAGATGAGCGTTTGCCTTTATGGGATTAATGGCGTATGCGCGCTTCTGAAAAAAGTGTAATTGACGCAGCATTTGATCTATCAGTTTTGCCAGTCGTGCTGATTTACAGTGGTTGCAGTAGCTTAAGTAAATTAAAAAAAAAAATTAACAGCTTTAATTTAAATAAAGGAATTAAAAAAATACTTTGTGGATGCCCATTGCACAGACATCAGAAGATTGAACTAAGTAAATGGGAAATTACCTTCTAAAACGACGGGAATGCTTAGGGATGGCAATTAAAGCCTCTGATGGATCTGTCTCAGTTGCTACATTAGCGGATTCTTTTAACGATGAGCCCTGTAGAGATATGAAGTCGTCGAAGGCTTTTTGATCCATCGGATCATAAATGGATAACTTTTGAATCTTGTTCTCCACATGTTGCTTCAGAAACTCACAAGATGGTGGCGGCTCCACGGAGAGCGCGTCTAGCGCCTCCTGTAATGCTTGGGTGTTTTCCTCGTCCTGATTTTGTTTCTCTTGATGGTTTCGCGCTTTCCATTTTCGATAATTTAGAATAGTACGTTTTAGGCGCTTCACCTTTGGTTTTGGATTTAAACGAGATTTTCCTTTTCGTTTGGGACAACGGACGGATGACAAAACTGTTACTTTCTTATTTTTCTTTATGTTTTGTTTCTTACGCCGCCGCACAAGAAAGTCGAAAAGGGATGGCCGTTCGTTCTTATGTTTTCTTTTGTATTTTGCACTGCGTATTGGGTTTGCTTTGGCACTTTCATTTGAATTGTGTAATTTTTGGTACGTTTCGTGATCTATAATATTCAATTTGTCTGACTTGCGCGACATATTTTGGAAATTCTACTATATCAACATATTTGTATTCGTTTGTTGATTTGAGTGTTGTAGAATTGCAAATGAGAAATGTTTCATCCCTCGTTTCTACATCGATATGACCAATAAATACAATCGTGACTAAGTTTGAATTTTGTTGATTCGTTTTTCGTTGAAGGAAAAAAAAAACAAATGTTTTTATTAATTCGTTTATTTAATTTTTTTGATATACATTGCAAATCAACACAAATATTTTTTTGAAAGAAAATGTTCTTTAATAAAAATTCCAAATGTTTAGTCTTAGTTTTATTTATTTTACGAAATAGAAGCAGTCGGACTTACCACATTAAAAATATATAATTACGCACTTATATAAACATATATAGATCTATTAAAAATTATTTTAAATCTAATTTTAGCTTCTATTTTACACCTGCAATTGGAAAATCTCTAAAAATTAATTAAAATAATTACCTAAGTATATACCTTAAAATATAGCAATAGCTAGCGGTCTTTTTCTAATTTGATAATTTTTTAATGCCAGTTTGGCATGTTGGCCACTAATATTTTTAAAACACATACCACTATAACCTCACGTTACTTTCTATAGCTATGTGAATATCATTGAACTGCTTAAGATGCGACAATATTAAGTCGCGTTCTTTCTTAAATATTTCCCAATATTTAAGATACTGGCTGACATGTTGTAATACAAGAGTCCGGGCAAAATCCAAACAACTTTGCAAATGACGTTTACGCTTTCTACAGCTGCTCAGCACTACTCGCAACTGTTTTTCCGGTTCTAGCTGCGCAAGAATAAAGGCAACAATGTTCTGTACATTAGCTTGCATATCACGAGGAAACAATACAGACTCGGTAGATTGGGCTCGTGGAAAAACGATCAGGGAAGGTGTCACGGACATGGAAAGCTCCCAAGGTAAATCATTAGCCTGATTATTAAACCGTATGAAGTGCAAATCAGGAGTTTGCAGCAAAGCTGCAACCTGTAGTAGAGTCTGCGATAGAACTGCAGATAATTCACAGTCTGGTCGATGTACAAGCACCACGTTGGTTATGTTGGGACGTTGTATTGCTTGCAAAAGCAGCTGCCGGTTGTAGGAGTGTACATAAAAGGCATTAGTTGGTGGAGGTGAGGCCTTGGCGTTTTTTGTAACGCGCGGAAGCTGTCTGGCATAAAATTGTTTAATAAAATCCTTTAATCCCAGATACGAAAAAGGTTGGTGCTGGGGCATTACGTATATTGCCTCCTGGGCGACATCCACAATAAAAACTTGCACAGCTACAGAATCTTTTTTATTATGATGTAGAGCCTGCGTTTGCCCAATGCCCAGTTGTTGCACAAAGTCGCGGTATTTGGCAGCATCGAAGAGGACTACGCCCATTGATCGGTTCTGCGTCGGCTGCTCTGCAGAATGCTTCCACATTAAATGCCCATACTTGGTAACCAACTTGGCAATACCTATTTTAAGAGCTGGCGTCCCATGATGTGAGTGCGCTAGGCAACGATTACGTGCATGGAGTTTAAGCAACTGTGATGGGGCCGTACCAATATATTGCGATTCAAAGTGCTCCTGATACGCATTCTGTGACCAAAGGTAGTTTAAATAACTGTTAATGCGGAAATAGTTAGCCAATGTAGGGCCATTAAGTTGCCAAGTGAGATGGCAATAGCGAGGATTTGCTCCTCTGTTAAGCTCTTTTGGCATTTGCAGCAACGAAAAATAGTTGTGCTTTCTTTTGCTCTGCTTTCCACCCAGTTCCCAGTACTGTTCGCAACCAACATTCTCCTTACGCTGTGCATTTGCAAGCTCATCACCTAAATATAGTGGATTTTCCTGTTGCGATTGCTGGGTTTTTATGCCCAGGGCTAAAACGGGCATTCGGCGCGCCTTTACAGCAATAGTCATTGGAGTGCCATATCCATCAGCTAGTAAAGCTATGCCCTTTATAGTTTTACGTACCCACCGCAATATTTCCAAAGATTTCCAATCATCTGATGCATTATAAAAATGTATATTTCGGCTGTCGATAATGATTAGTTGAGGTAACGTTAGGTGCTCGGTTTTAAGCATTTGCTTGGCGCTGTGTCCGAAAGTAACAGTATAACGTATGTTACGTTCGGGATCTAGCTCCAGCCAACGGACTGCTGCCGCCACAAAACTTTTATACGCTCTATTTTCAGCCGATCCTAATACTGCTAAAACAACGGCATCAGAGATACGACGCAATGTGTTTAGTTCAACACTATTATGCACACGATCAATGGGGTGTATTAAATTATTCATAAAGCGCGTCAAGTCTTCAAAATGCCAAGATCCGTGATACTGCAACATTTGCCGGCCGTAACGCACTACTAAAGTCGGCCACTTGTCGGGATAACCGCCACCCACGCCGTGAGCCGGTCGATGTGTACGGCTACAGTTACACTGCAAGTGCCAGCAGTCTATGGCTCCAAAATAAGCGTAATCGTTGTAGTATTGTGCCACGCCATCATAAATTAGCCGTGCCTGCCGCGCATCGCTCGACCAAGAGACATAGTAAAACAGAAGGGACAGTTCATTTTGTGTGGCTTCCGCGCGAACCTGCGTAACACTGTGGCCGGGACACTCCTTTATCAGATCCTGAGCTGGCACGTGAGCGTTTGTTAAATATGCGGTAAAAAGCAACAATAAACAATTCACGTTGATGCCCATTCTAACACAACAAAAACAAATTTAGCTAATTTATTAAAAATGTACGGTAGATCAGCTGTGTATCAGTGTTGGAAAACTATAGCACATGAAATATGTAAGTGTTAAAAAAAGATTTATTTTTTTTTTTCAATTATATTTATTTACAATCTATCCCTTAGACAATAAGTAAATGATTTGGAAATTATAAATTAACAGTAGAAATAGTTAAACTCCAATGAATAATAACTATAGCTTTTTAAGTGCTGTAAGCTTAATTTGAATATGGCAGGTCTAAGACATGTACAATATGTATTTATCCACTTGTTATTCCATTTGTTACAAACAACAAATTCGAATTTATTTTAATTAAATGCAGTAAACGTTTATAAACTTTAACGACTGCAATTTACCTCGTATTATAAATATTTAGGAAGCCATTTATATCGTTAAACAAGGTTGATACTGCGCTTGTACACACAATTTCATTTATGTATGTTAACGTTCTTATTAACTAAGGCATTTTATTTAAATCTGGCAATGATTTTTTTATGAATGTTCTTTGAATTGATGCTCTATATATATTATAAATAAATACAAATTAATTTTAGTTGAAATCAACCTATTATTTTCAATCAGTTTTAATATCATGGGAAATAATCAGAGTAAATCAAGAAATAATATAATTTTTTTCTTCTGTAATCTTTGAATTATACAGCAAAACCTACATCGAAGATCATACACCGAGAGATGTCTTGATGTATGTATAAATAGTCATAAAAAGAAAATGTCTTGTTTTATAAAAGAATCTAAAAAAATATTTTTACAAAAAACAATCCGCAAAATCCACTATAGTCTTGTTGTTAACAAACCACAACTCATATTATGCTTAAGAATCAATAGACTAGAAAACTTTATTTCATGTGCAAATTCCTTTACAAAATTTCGTAAGAAATTTGCCCGCAAAGAGTATGCAAACTTCGGAACTTCTGCGTTACTTTCTAAATATCTCTCGTACGCTCTCGCAAAGTTTCCACAGAGTCGTCGGTGATCGCTGGCGCACAACGCTTTTCTTTTCTTTCGCTCAACAGGTATCAATCAATTCAGTCGGGTCGAACTCTTTATGAATACTTGTATTTTAACTAATTCAAACAAACAATTTGTACATATTAATTTCTATTATAATGTATTAAAATGTACTTTATATTAAATATGCGTTAAATGTGAGTACATTAACCGCTGTTATTGTTAGTGCGTGTGTGTGCGGTAAGTTACAAAGTACAAAAAATGAAAACTTGGCGTCGAAATCTTGCTTTATGCTTTGTTGGCCTTATTCTCATTGTTGTTATTTGTGGCTGAAAGTAAAAAATACACAATAATATATACTAAATGCAAATTTATCTTTGGCAAAAGAAAACAAATAAATTAATATAAATGAAATCAAAAAAGTAAATAGTAGTGAAGTAATGTCGAGAAAGGTCAAGCACTTAACGCTCAAAAAAAATAATTTAAAAACGATACGCCCTAAACACATGCGTGATTTTATGATAAAATAAAAAATGAAGCCTAACAGAAGCAGCTAAATAAAAACAAAAGAAAGCATTTTGCCTATAAATAACTTTGTGTATACCATCTACACACTAAGAATCACTGATTGTGCATCGAACTGGAAACAAAAACCGGAAAATGCTTCCAGTTTCTTGAAAACGACATCCTGCTATTAATGGTAAGCGTGCGTCATAAATGAAATAGATATATGAACATATATGTAAATAGTAGTTGGATAAGCTTGGAACATTAGTCGAGCAAATACTCACATATTTATAAAGAGCATAAAGATCAGTGGAAATAAGGTTTTACTGCCTACCATATTGCGTATACTCTTTTGGTATCACTACAAAAAGCGGCCTCAAAAGAAATGCACATTAAAAGTATCCATATATTTTTACCAGAAGTTTGACTTTCATTAGTTTGACAAATGTATTACTTTATCACTTTCTGATCCATTCAATAATTTATGAATTATGTAAGCAGATAGCTGATTTTCGAATCTTAAGGTCTTATAAGGATTATTTCTAGTAATAAATTTATTAATTTATTTAGATTTATTAAATTACCCGCAAATTCAGACTCGCTTTTGGCTCGTGATCTTACAATGGATTATATACTGCCGGAACACTTCGGGTATAGTGTAGGTTATACTCTTTCAAATTTTTATATTTTTTATCAGATTTTGGCTTTTCAAGCAAAAGAGCGTATTTTGCTGCATACGTAAATGTCCTATATGAAACGGTTTGGTTTTAAATAGTAAAAACTGGTATTATATTATATATTAACACATACATAAGTTAGTTAAACGATTTTTATATTTTGCAATGTGTTCAAATTTTGACTTTTCTCAAAGCTCTAAGCCGTTTTTAATAAATATTTTATGTATCCATGGTAGTAACTTTCAAAACATGGAAGTAAACTGAAAACTTATATTGAAGATAATGGAACCTCCACGAAACTGACATCCTCTGAATTCGTTTAGTGTCCAGTTGCCCTGGACAACAGAAATAGCTAGATCTATAAAAATATAAAATTTGAAACGCGAAACCCTGGGTCATACAGTTTTGAGTTACATATGTGCATACAACGTAACATTTAAATCTATATACATATGTTTATATTTACAATTATACTTTAATTATGATAAGTTAGCTGGAGAGTTGCATTCATAAGTATTTATATGATTGTTAACTCGCATAGAAATTAAAATTTAAAGCAGACCCCAGAATAAAATGTTATATTTCAATTTGAAAAGTACATACATGCATAAATATGTATGTCCATATACATACATATGTATGTATTGTTAAGATAAAAGGCTATTGCTATTGTTATAAAATGAAGAAGCAAATAACATTATCACGCGAGTCAATAATAAAAGTAATACATATACGGGCAATACAGCTTTAAGTGGCTATGACTAGCAACAGAATGACATATAGTATGTACATACATATGTATGTACCATGTAGATAAATTATTTTTGTACATACATATGTTCACCCTATAGCTTAAGCCTTAAGGTACATTAAACTTGTGCTGCAAGTCGAAAAGGAAACGTCGGAGACGCGAAAGTTACCGAAAGTATGCCCAGTCGACGTGATCATATCGGTTCCAGAGTTGATAAGACTAAATTTCATCAGAATCGGTTTAATATATGGGCATTATACGGATCGCGTACGCCTTTAAAGTGCAAAAAAGTAAAGAAAAGTTAAAATTTTTTTATGAATTTCTTCAAGTAATTTTTAAGAATACTTGTATTTACATTAATTATAAGAAAATATAAATATTTATTTATTTATTTATTGATATTAAGCTAGTTTACACTTAAAAGATATAAACTAACAATTACGAAAGAAAGCCATGGCTACCAGGGCCTTTAGCTTATAAATATTTATGTGTACAAAAAGTGATAATTCAAGAGTTGGGTAAAACGAAAAAAGGAAATAAGAAATCGAAAGAAATTAGGCTAAAAATCCCTCAAAAATTAGTAAAAACAGGTTAAACCTCAATATCTTCAGTTTTCAGGCCAATTATTTATGCAAGTAAATAAGAAAAGCTGTAAAATCAATGTCTGATTAAATTTAACCCATTGTTGACTTACAATGTTGAAAAAAATCACTCTTTTCTTAACATTGTAATTTTTTGCCTCGGTTCACATTTCTGTGGAAATGCCCATATCACATAGCCCTTATAGGAGCAATTGGTAAAAAAAACGCACAGAATTCGCATATTTATGAAGATATCGTAAAACTTTGTATTTTGAAGATTTTACAGTTCACAGTCACAATACCAAATGTTATAATTGTTTTATCTCCGATCGGTCGAACAAATAATATAAAAATATCGTTACTAAATTCGAAAGCATTAAATTTTGGAGTACCTAAATACTATGGCGAAACTGATCGAAATCACCACATTTATTTATTGAGAAGGTACAGGGTATCTCAAAATCGGCACGCTTGAATTTAATTTTCGCCATATTTTATATAGCAAAACCCGTTATATATAGATAAGCCGTTAAGCAAACAGCTGCCTTGCGTTGGCTACAAAAACACAACACACAATTTGATATAATCTTGTGCGTGTTTTATTATTTTAAGACGATACACTTGACAAATTGAATTTTAGATTCACCTAGAAACTACTTAATAAATATAATATTTAACTATTAACATAATTTATCACTTTTAATAATAATATTATTTATATTAGCTATGTATATCTTTACAATTTGCAGTACCGAAATGATGGGTTATCAAACTCAACCTCTTATATAGTTGCGTGCTGTTCAAGTCTGATCATGAAGTATTAAAAAATACTTATACGAAACAAAATTAAAAAAAAAAAAACATTTTCCATAATCAATATAATACTAATGAATGGGGAATACTTTGTGTAGTTTGAGGAAATAGAATGATGAACTCTTTTTATCATTTTCAAAATCCAAAAGCATAAAACAGTATTCGTTCTACAGTTTTGTTACGGTAATTCTGTAGATGCAAGGTTTATAATTTAATAAGGCATTTAACCTACCTATGAGCATATTGTATCAAAGAGCACATCCTTAAAAAAATGTGGGTCATGTAACAAAATAGTTGCAAGATGTTAACACGCTGTATTTTTTCCTTCATATTATTTGTTAATATAAAAGCACAAAGGCGGAGAAGGTTAATAAGAGTTTGATAAGATTTTATAAAGTTAATACAATAATAACCAGCGGTGGGCACGAAAAATAACGGAAAGAGCACTGCAACAACAAGAAAAAAAGTACGGTTACGGTTGCCCATGCATCCTCGAGTTGGGCCATAAAAGCACACACTGTTTTTTTTTGTTTTTATAAAATTCTCGGCTTTTTGCGTCTGGCTGGCGCCACTTACAAGGCATAACGGAAAGAGCACTCGGAGCAAAAAGAGCCAAGGCGTGCCCACCGCTGATGATAACGATCAATTTAAAGATAAATAGGATGATAAGCAAACTTTTATATTTTAAAATTTGTAAGCAGCATACATATAATATTCACTCACACTTACATGCAATACATGAAATAATTTTATATTCAAATATACATACATACATACTTCAAAATAATAATTTAATAAACATACGCAAATATACCTACACTCTATCTTTTTATATCCTAGTCCCCGCCATACTTTAATTTAGCTATAAACGCGTCCTTTAAAAGCCTAATTTCAAAACATGGACACATTACGTAAAATTCGGGCTCAAATGGAAACCAAAAAACTCCCTGAGGATGTAGACGATGGTCTGGAAACCCTGGATGAGTATAAGAATCGGTGGCGATCTGTGCGAGTAATCTATTTTACTATGTTCCTTATGTCGCTTGGGTTTAGCATCATACTTACTGGAATTTGGCCATACCTGAACAAGGTAAATCACTTATGGTTGGATAGAAAAAAACAAAGTAGTATACAACTATTTTCAGCTAGACCCTACAGCTGGCAAGGAATTCATGGGTCTCATTGTTGCTGCTAATCCACTTGGTCAGATGATATTCAGTCCACTGTTTGGTTGGTGGAGTAATAAGTTGAAAACCATAAGACTGCCATTGCTGCTCTCCCTAGCGTTGTTTACTATTGCCAGTGGTCTATATTCTTCTTTGGAACTGCGACCAGATAACGTCAAGTACTGGATGCTCCTGTCACGTTTCTTCATTGGCGTCAGTTCGGCTAACATAGCTGTCTGCCGTTCATATCTATCGGCTGCCACGCGTCTTAGCGAAAGAACGCATGCTGTATCCATGGTATCTCTGGCTCAGGTCTTGGGCTTTATCATTGGTCCTGGTCTGCAGGCAGCTGTTACCCCATTGGGGGACGTAGGTTGCGTATGGCTATGGGGCAAAATGCATTTCAATATGTACACTGCATGTGGTTGGATCAATGTCGTTATGAGTATATGCAATTTTATGATGTTTCTGCCGGGTATTTTTGAGGTAAGTGTGATCCGAGTAGCTACGAATTCGAAAGTGTTTATAAAGTTCTTCTTTCAGGAACGCAAAATAGCTGCACGCGAAATAATGGTAATGCAGGGCGGCACTTCTGAACGCGAAACCTGGAAAGCCATCAAACCGAATTACTTTTCCGCCTGGACCCTCATTGTTGCTTTTTTTGTCCTGGTTTTTAATTTTGTGCTGCTCGAGACGTGAGTCTTTAGCTATGTTATACACTATCTTGAAGCAATCTTTTGTTAAAAATCAAGATAGCGTTAACACGGCCAAACATTATTTCCGGTGCACCTAATTTCTACTCAATCTTTCATTCGCAGCTTGGGTACTTCACTAACAATGGACCAGTTTGCTTGGTCCAATTATGAGGCTTTGTGGTACATGGGCATACTTATGTCTGTGGGGGCCATTGTTGCCCTGGCTACTTTTGTTCTCATCGACCCTCTATGCAAGATTTTTGCCGAACGCTATGTGCTTATCTGGGGTGGTTTCTCGTTGATGGTGCTGGGTCGTCTGCTGTATATACCTTGGGGTCCCGAACCTCCCAAAATAGCTGAGGATTACAATGTTACGGCTGGTATACCTGAGAATGACCCAATCTACCTAGGCTGTCCAAAATCACAGGAATGGTGCGCTCGCTTACCAGCTTTAACAATAACACAATTTATTATTGGATATGCGTTTACTTCGGTGGGATATCCTATCGGTGTAACACTAATTCAGACGATATTTTCAAAAGTGCTGGGTCCCAGACCGCAAGGTGTTTGGATGGGCCTAATGACTGGTTCGGGATGTTTATCACGCGTAATGGGGCCTGTTTTTGTGGGGTCTATATACACACGTCTGGGTACCTATTGGACGTTTGGCTTTACATCGCTAATGATGCTTGTCTCAATGATTTGGTTGCTGACCAGCAAGTAAGTATGCTTTCCAGATATTTAAAGGCTTTAAGTTCATCGGGTTATTTACTTCTTTTAGCAAACTGCTGATTCCTCCGCAGTTTGAGAAGCCCTCGCCTGTAGAAATGCAGGAGCTTAAAAGACAAAATGACAAAAACAGGGAATCAAACTCACCAGAGCTTGGTGCAGCAGATGACGTGCCACCTGAGGGCTCGGTTCTATTAGCAAGTAATCATTTAAATACCAGCTCGCTTGCATAGTAGAGCCGAAAAATATTAATATAAAAACATATGCTGCCACAAGGTCTAGCTAGATTTTAAGATTGACAATTTCAACATATATTTTTGCAAAAAAAAAACATTCTTTTGTTGCGCAGAGTTTTATTGAACACGTATGTACAAATCCAAACCTATCTGTTATGCTTAAGTTTAAAACATGAGGCAACGGCAGAGCAAGTATGCTCCACTAAACTTTAAATTCTAACACAAGTCAAGTATGCATGAAATTTAAATATGTACGCCTTTATATATCTTGATATAAGTTGCAGTTTTCAAAACAGTTCGTTCAGTCAAATAAGGTTTTACATATATATGAGAGTACCTACGAATCTATATTATGTATTGCTTAAATTTAAAATGAAGTTTACCCCGGCCACATGTGTGGATTCTGCAATGGCTCCTCTTGTTCTGGTGGCACATAGCCAAAAAGCATGTAAACCGCCGTTGCTAAATTCTCGTCATGGTTGTAAATGGTATAAATGGGGTGTGTAGACAATGCAAAGGGAACATTAGGTTCTTCGTCTGCTGGATCGGTGACCGGCGGATCAGTTGGTGGTGTATTGGTGGCAGAGGCATCCGTGACCGGTGTAGCGGTTATCGGTGAATCGGTTACCGGTGTATCGGTTAACGGTGCATCGGTTAACGGTGCATCGGTTAACGGTGCATCGGTTAACGGTGCATCGGTTGCCGGTGCATCGGCTGCCGGTGCATCGGTTGCCGGTGCATCGATTGCCGGTGTATCGGCTATCGGTGCATCGGCAACCAATGTACCGGTGGCTGATTCTCAGCTGTTGCCACGATGGTAAAACTCATCTCAGTAGGGCGCATAGCGTCGCCCTGGAGGCGAAGGACCGCGCATTCCACGCGAAGATATCATGCGTTCGTCAAATGAATCACGACTAAAGTCCTCGTAGCTGTGCGGCGTCGGAGAGCTGTGGTAGGAAAGATCATTAACAAGTCTTTTTTGTAGAATGAGATGCGACAGTTACCCATAGCGACTCATGCCATTGCTGCTACGCGGCGGCGGCGGTGATCGACGGCTAAACATAGCATCATAGCCACGAGAGACGCTGCAAGATCGTAGGCTGCCGCTCAAGGGTGGTGGCAGCGGCATAGGCTCACGACGCGAAATGGGCGGTGGTGGGAAATCGCGCATGCGCGAGCTTTGATAGCGGCGCTCATAAAGATCACGGGAGTCTTCGAAGCGACGGTCATAGTAGTCATAGTCCTGTGGGCAATTAAAGTTTAATTAAAATAAATGTATATAACGAGGAAAATGGCTGTGAGTTTAGTTTTGTACGTGTTTTGAAATTTACCCTAAAGCCATCCATGATGCGATCACGCAGGAATGGCGGTGGTGGCGGTGGCGGAGGATACGGATCACGACCGTACATTCGATCTCTGTAGCCGCCGGCGCTGAGCGGTGGTGGCGGTTCGCGTCCACCTGCACCGCTGCCATAGAGGCGCGGACATTCCTTCGACCAATGACCGGAACGTCCGCAACGATAACACTGCTCCGGATCGCCCATGCCCGGCTTGGGTCGTACACGACTTGTCGACACCTGCACCTTTAATGGCTGACCATCGACAACGCGACCGTTCAGCTCCTTAATGGCATCCTGCACGTCACCGACACAGTCCAAATGTACAAAACCATAGTTGCGCACAATGTCGCATTCTACAACGGTGCCGTATTTTTGAAATAGCTCACGCACCTCCGGCGCACGCGTTTTATCGGTTAAGTTTCCAACGAAGATTTTCGTTGTGGGTGTATTGGGCGCGCGTCGACTTTTAGCGGCTTCCACTTTGATGGCATTATCATTCAAAACGTACCCGTTCAAGTTCTGAATGGCATCGCGACCCTGCTGTTCAGTTTCCATATGCACAAAGCCATAGTTCTTCACCACGTCACATTCTACGACAGTACCGTATTTCTCAAAGAGCGGACGCAACTCGGTTGCTTGCGTCTTCTCATCGAGGTTACCGATGAACAACTTGAACGTGCCGGCTCCGGGCATGTCGGCGACGGGTTCGGCTGCGGCGGCGTCCACGATTTGTCAGTTGCTTGCAGTGTAGTAAGCGTTCGCGTCGTTGATGACGTTGTAGAGTAAGAGTTACGCGTTCGTACACGTGCGGGTGGCTTACGACTACGGCGTAACGAGGAGTACAACCGCGACCTCGAATTGAAAAAAGAAAAACAATGCAATTTGTTCACTTTGACAAGTAATGCGAAGCAATAAGCAGTAGCAAAAAAAGCTAGGAATAATTACGCGCTGATAGTAATTTGAGCAAAAAAATTGTCCTCAAACTTGCGAAACCGCACTGAAGAGTTTAATCTAAAATTCTGTATCTTTTTTCACACAATACATATTTTTCAAGATGGCGGCGACGGCGACGGCTTCTCAACAATTTCGCACTTTTCCACGTTAAATTCGAAGAAAAACTTATATATAGAACTTACCTTTTCAATAGATAAAACACAAAATGCTGCTTAACAATTTAAATACAATTCTTTGCTGGAAAAATAATATTTTCACTACCAAAGCACAGAGAAATTTTACACACAGGCGAATTTCTTAACTTGGATTATCGATGTTTTTATATTAACATAACGATAAGTATATGTACTTCAATGATACTATAATATCGATACTTCACAGACGAGTAACATTTAAAGTTCAATTGTTACAGCTCCACAAAAACGGCACACTAATTTTGTTTCCATGTCTTAATAATTATTATAAGCTGCTTCTTATGAATTTACTAGACTATAATTGATTAAGCTTAGGTAAATCTCATCGTGTAGCATTTTTTTACATGGTTTTTATATTATCTGGCATCCCTATACCAATGTTTAGTGTTGCTAAATGCTCCAAACCAATTCCATAATACGTCGAAGAAAGAAGCAGCATTAAAAAGGCGGGATTGTTAATTTACAAAAGTATGCTCCCCATTAATTCATTTTATCCAATTATTTTCGAATATGGAGACACCAACTAAAAGTGGGAATTGTGCACGTCCCTGTCGCACAGCAACACCTCGTCTGTCGGAACGTAAAAAAAATCTTTTTGGACATCGTAGTGGTATGTTGAATGATTTAAATGACGAAGACGATAATGTTGCGGATTCAGAGTCAATGTCATTGCTCAGTGGCATTGCGCCACTCACGCCAACAAAGTCAGACACAAGACATAACTCTATCAGAAGTTTAAAATCATTGAAAACCGCAGACACAGATTATACAAAAAGATTGCGCAGCAGCTCTAGTAGTTCGCCTGAAACCAATAAGGAAAATAAAAACACGAGGAAAAAAGGTTCCGCTGTTGTAGCTACAGCCACAACATCTACTACCGAAGAACAGTTGCCGCTGTTGTTTACCACAACAATGCGCATTAACAGCAGCAGCAGCTGTTCTAGTAGTAATAATGGCAGTCCTCGTGGTGCTAAGGCAACTGATCCACCACAAAGAGAGTTTCATATATCAGGGAACAATGATACTCCAGAGAAACTGCAAGTCGGCAGAGCCAAAAAACGCGACCAAGACCTACGTGCACACTCGCCTGAATCCCCCACTGGATCACCAAAGAGCAAACAACGAAAGACACAAAAACAATGCATACCAACACTGTCGTTCTATTCCAAGTCAAGCACATCACCGCCAGAGAGCCCGCCCAAAAAGCTTCCATCTGTAGCTCCTATTGAAAGACGGCACATTCGACGTGGTACAAAAGTACCGTCGCCACCAAAACCTCGTTTCGTTGGCATTAATAAGGGCGTTGGCCATAAAATTCGAAGGCCGCATCATGCTTCAGCTCAGCGAGTGCAATCTACAAATGTTGACTGTTTATTAAATACCTTACGAAACAACAAACTTCGCGAACTTATAACCAATAAACGTGAAGAACGTGCTAAAGTCGAACAATTGCATGAGATCTTGCGTAGCGCCAAGGATCCCATTCAAATGGCGAAGCCATTGAGCATTATAGATCCAGACGATGCCAACAATAATAATAATAAAGAGGCTTTGGACAATTGGCAATTATCAACAGCAGACTTTTCTGATCTTAGCGAAGAAGAATTCGACGTGACGTGTGCGAAGAACTCTGTTCATGATTTTTCAATAGAACAAGAACCCGTCATACCACTAATTAAGCATGACATACAAGTTGTAACACCGCCAAACTGCAATTCTTCTGAAACTTTAAGCAAACGTAAATTTTTTAAGTCGGGTCAACGTAGCAGCACATGCATGGAAGTTAGAATAACTGATCATATTCGTGCGAGTGTAAGTCAGGGTAAGATTGCGTTGGTAGAGACACCACCAAAAAAACCAAGACGAGTAAGAGTTAAATCAGTCACGAATTTCGCTGTTGAGCAAGCTACTGTTAATGCAATATTACTTAATCTAGATGAAACTGTAGTTGGAGACATTGTCGAGTCAACTCCACAGCAAATTGTTCCCGAGGTAGCAGCTGAGGTGGAGGTCGGGTCAATGCTTCTTGATCCCTATGAAAGCTTTCGCCAACGTTTGCCCTATAAAACTAACGATCCATCCATTATAGAGCAACAAAAAATTCTCCTGGAATTTCTTATATGTCATAATATTTGCACGGATGAAAATTTTGAAATATTCATAGGAGATCCGGAAAATCATAAGGAACAAGCCAATCGCATTGTGGATGAACTTTACATGATAGTGAATGCAGAAGAGCCCATGGAACAAGATACACCGAAAGACGCAGAAATCGCAACTGAAACTTCTGTTAGTGTAGCAGATCCAAAATTATTTCCCATATTTACACAACGACTACAACCACTTCCGCCAAAGGCAACAAGACAGAGGAGGGGCATATCTAATAGACTTTTCTGTGGAGCAAGTGGCTCGAATCAATATCAAATCGATGCTGGTCAAAAAGCTTATGGAGCCAAACAGTGTCAACAATGTGGCCTAGTGTATACTGTGCATGAGCCCGAAGAGGAGCTTTTGCATCGTGAATATCACAACTCAGTGCATGTGCTTCGATTTAAGGGATGGATCGATGAAGATATTGTAGCTGTATACCCAGAATGGGGAAGCGATGGTCGCATACTTCGAATGACTGAGCGTGCTCCTGCTGTGCGCTTAGATCGGCTTTCGGAGTTGATAAATGTGGTTGACAAGGAGATAGGCTATTCTTCTTACATAGTTCCAACTACTTTTGTAGCCTATTTTGCAGTACGCAAGCAGCAAATCGTAGGCCTTTGTTTGGTGCAACCGTTAACGCAGGCGCACCGCTTTATACAAGTCGATGGCACTGACTATTTAAGCGAGGAGACCTACGAGGCCTGGTAAGAAGTCATTAATGCACATTATTTTGAAGCTTGTTTTTCGCTAATATTAATTTTATGCAGCTGTGGAGTCTCTCGTATTTGGGTATCTCCCTTGCATCGCCGCGAGGGCATAGGCAGGAAATTGCTGCGCGCCGTTCAATGCCAAACTATTCTTGGCCAAGAAATTCCATTAGATCGCGTAGCGTTTAGCACACCTACAGATGATGGCTGTGCGTTTGCAAGACACGTGACAAAGAATGAAAACTTTTTGACATATCAATAATCGCTAGCCCAAATCAATACGGGTCCTGTTGGCTATGAATTGTTCTGGAAAACATTCTATAGATTATGTTACATTGCTTTGCTTTTTCTTTTATTGGCAGTGAAATTTTGTTTAAATATTTTCAAATAAATGCAATTAATGTAAATACGTTTACTAATCCGAAAAATGTTTACATTTGTTTTTGATTTTGAACAACTATTTAGATTTTCGGTTTGTGTAGTTAAGGCTTGCTTGGATGTTGGTAATCTTACAATATTTAATTATCTTAGCTTGTTAATTCAAGCAATTCTATTTTCCTTGCAGATTATTATTATTATACTTTTATTTGAGAGTGCTTATTGTCTCCTCAATTAGCTGGGGCGAGCTCCAACGTATTAACAAATTTGCTGTTCCACACTTATCATTGGTTCCTGACAAACGATTGTCTCCAAAGGGAGTCAGTCCTTGAGAATTTCTAGTGCAGCGTTCATTTACATACAAATTGCTGGCAGACATGCGCAAATGATTTAAACAATGTGTTATAATCTCATCTTTTTCAGCAAATACTGAACCCGAAAGAGCATATTTTGATTGATGGGCGGCCAGCATGAGTGCATCGGTCAGTGCGTCATCTGCATAAACAAATACTGGCAAAATGGGACCCCCAACGTGATCACTCAATAATGGGTCTAGTGGATCCGAAATCATTATTATTGTGGGTTGCACAAAGTATCCCACGGTATTATCACAAACACCACCACACAAGATATTCTCTTTGTTGGCGTTTCTTACATGATCTATCAGCGCCTTGTGACGCAAAAAGGCATCCTTATTAATGACAGGACCCATTCCATTTTCCACTAGACTGGGATCGCCAACTTTTAATTCTTGCACTGCCTTTTCCAAAAGTTGTTTTAGCTCCGGCCATTTAGAAGAGGGAGCATATAGGCGCGAAAGGCTATTTGAGTATTGCCCTGCAAAGGTAAAGGCCGCATCCATTGTTGCCTCACAAACATTTCGCATATTGGCGCTGTGATGCACAAAGTGAAAGTTCTTTCCTGGGCACTCTGCCACGAGTCGTGGAAAGCATATATAACGCTGCATTCTATCGCTCACTTGTTTGAATATATAGCGAACACTTTTAGTCTCACCATGATAGTTTAGTCCTGCAAAATGCGTAGCTTGGGTTATGCAGTCCAAAAACAAGCGTTCATTTGCGGGTACAAAATTTATGACACCCGGCGGTAAGCCTGCACGCAAAAATGTCTGAAAAATGACATAGCTAGCGGGAGCCACTTCTAGAGTGGGTCTCCACAGTAGTGTATTGCCCATTTGTATAGGAAAAAGTGCTAGGTTGGCGGACAAGGCAGCAGATTCAAATGGCGCCATGGCGGCGACAAAACCATCCATGGGACGCATCTTAAAAGTGGAAAACATATTTGATTCTTTTTCTATATCAAAACTTATTTTTGATAAGTTTTCCAGGTAATCTGCACTGGAGCGCAACGATATAAGCAAACGTTGCACATCATTATTCGCGTCGCTAATTGTCTTGCCCAGTCCAAGTATTATCAGTGCAGTAAGATAGGCTGAATCTTCTTCAATCATATTCGCCGCATTACGCCAGATATCAATGCGCTGCTCCGGCGACACCAGGCCCCAGCTATCCTGAGCCTGCAATGCAGCTTTAATAGCTTTCTCAATTTGGCAGCGATTAGCATAGTAAACATTTGCTAGGTTAGCGCCATGTTTCTGAGGATATGACACATTCTGCCTGTCATTCGTAAAGATCTCCTCACCACCCACCACAACAGGCACTTCAAGTATCCTGCTTTTATGCCTGAAGCGGCTTACCATATGATTGGTTATAATATCATGCCCACGCGGCGTTGATTTCAGTTTCGTTGGATTGTTTTTATACGTCTGGGGACTGCCAGAAGAGCTCAGACAACCACTTTGACTAATTGAGCCAATCTGCTTTTTGACTCTAGCGAACCTTAAATAACCAAGTCTGAACATGTTGCCTTTAATTTTAAGCTGTGTTTACAATTGTAGTGGAGTGAATTTATGCAAGAAACCCAAAAAAATTAATTATACATACTACCAGAATAAAATGATTAATAAGTCTTAGCTTTCAACAAAAAAATTTATTGCACACGAATGTATGTGTGATGTCTTTTAAAGATAGCCTAAACCAAGTGCATAAAACAAATTGTAATAGGAATGATTTACATGTCAACCGAAATTAATACTAAAAAACTTAAGACTAAATTGCACTTCTGCATTTTTGTTTTTAGGAAAATTTTGAACACATTTTGAATGATTAAACATTATTCGGGTAAGTATAGATATGTACTAAGCCATCGTTGTTCCGTCTAAAACCTTGAGCATTGTATGTGTTTTTAAGGTAACGCGTTTCTAAGGTCACTAAGGTGCTAAACATGCTGAGTATAAATCTGTTGTGTTTCTACAAATAACATTATTCAACAGTCAATGTCTTTTAGGGCAAGGGAATGCATGGAAAGCCCACTATTTGAGAGCCATTAGTCTTTTTTCATATCCATATTTTTTTTTTTAAATTATGCAGTCTTAAAGGTCCCATTTTCGATGTGTTCAATTGGTTACAACTGTGCTACTAGTCCAGAGGCTGAAATGTTGTCACCAGCACCTGCAGTCTTTTTGGCCACACGACATACTAGTACTGGAGCAACGCAGATTTCTACCTCAATTCTCTGCAAATCCTCCCCGAATTGTATAAACTCGTTCCAGCAGGGCACTGCATTAGAACCACCCATATGCATGCGCGGTGCGCGATCCTGCGCAGAGGTGGCGAAACTGCCATCGAGCACCTGAACTACAGATTCTGGGTTTATCTAAAAAATTTTACTTTAATTATGTTTGCTATAAAAAAATATATTATACTTAACTTACAAAGTGTGATTTGCAAACATAACGATGTGCCGTCAGAGCTGCCTTAGCTGCCGCTATGCGTGTATTCTTCCATTTGGAGTCTGCTATGGTCATAATGGCCTGGAAGGCCAATGTGTGCACGTGTATGCGAGAGACCATGCGGCGTTTTTGATCTATTTGGCGATTTTTTTCATAATCTTCCATTAAACTTATGAACACTTGACGCATTTGGTCTAACGTATTGGCTATACGTGGGTTCCAATCCGTAGCCAATGTGATGCGTCCAAATTGAATTACTTGTCTTAAATTGGCCAGCTCCTGTTCGTTCATTCCAAGCGAGTCTACATGTGGCAACACATATTCGCGCAATAACTGTAGCAATTCCAACTCAACATAGCTTGCCATCTCAAAGTGGTGCAGAGTTTCTCGACTTTGAGCGATTAATTGAGCACGAACCTGGCTCAAACGTGCCTCGCGTACTCCAGGACTGAACTTAAACATGTCCATCATTTGGAGACCACTGACAACTAGCAATTTTGGGTTATATTTTTTAAGCGCATCGGTCAATTGCTCCACTGATCGAAGATGAGGATTGTTTTTGTCGTTGTGTAAAATATAGCGATTTGCGCGGGGCGCTATATAAGGTCCCCACTCGTCGCCTGCCTTATATTCGAGAATTAAGTGTATATCGTCTTGGTCAATTATGTCGCCAGCAAGACGAATCTCTTTTGGTAGCAATGGCCGCAATCTGTAAAAGGTCTTAATTTATTTACAAATTTATTGCATAATGAGCTGCTTTATACAAACTTTTTGGACATGTGTGCACCAAGCAAAACATCCGCACCCTCCATAAAAAAGCGTACTGCCATTAGCGGCGCATTGCCGCCCATATACCAATGTATGCGATTCTTGTCCATTAACTTGACAAAGGATATAAGATTCTTGAATAGTGTGGCATTAGATGTAGCTCGTCTGCAATAAAATTAATTAGATGACCGCTTGCATGGGGCTTATTTATCTTCTAGAAACAACTTTACTTACTCTGCCGCAGCACCACTTTGAAAGTAGTAGGCAAACGATTGTAACAGCTCCTGCTCATTGTGAATCTCATCTATTGAAAAATCCGCGCTTACTTGTGGTACATGCGTTTTGAAATAAACATTAAAAAACTCTGTAGCGTTTATTTGTAAATCTGTGCAAGCTCCGTATCCTATTGCAACTTTTGGCACGGGCCCCTTCTTCAGACTACTCTCAATTGCCAAGAGACCGGTCAAGAGCAACGTTGTTTTATTGAGCGCTTGCAGCGAAAGTAGCGCTTGCCATATTATGGAAAGAAAGGCGGTAAACACGGAAAAGGTTGTGAACCAGCCCATATACCGTAGCACCGTCATATTTTCATTTATTTCTTGTTTAAATGTGTTTTATATGAAAATATTTCTGGGTGTTGACTAGAGTTGTGTCTTTGTGTTCAAAGTAGAGCTGGGAGCGTGATAGATAGACTCACGTTCACTTGTGCTTACACGAACTTTGAGATTCGTTTGTTTTAGAATTCATACCAACATGTTTGACAAATGTTTTCATGTAACTTTATTGTTGAGCTAATGTCATTTGCAATTTAAAAAAAAAATATATATGTATACGATTTTATGATGAATCGTCACGATTCACGTTCAACTAAAGCTTAGAATTCATTTGAACGAGTTACAAACATGAACTACCTGAGTGAACCAGTCTGCCGTTTTTTTTTATTGTGCCAATTTTTAACTGGTCGCTTCCTTAAGCACTTTTTTTAACTTCAATTTCAGTTTTTTTTATAAAATCACTTTATATTTTTGGTAAATCAATTTTAACTTGCGATTTATTTTAAAATACTGGTTTTAAACTAACTAATGTATGCTAAGTTGGCAGGTCTTAAAAGGTTGTGATTACTGCTTAAGCTTGTTGCATTTTATAACATGTTTTTTACAAAATTTGGTTAGGATTGTGTTGCACACACATATTTTTTAAAATGACAATTGATAGAACAAATTGTAGAATGTGTTGAAGATAGGTATTTATGTTTTGCAAAACATATGTATACATTTGGAAGAAATTTGCCGCGCTTCCCACATCGTGGTATAGCATTTACTGTTTCCTCAGTGTAGTTTGCATATTAAGTTTGCGTAAAAAAAAAAATATAGTTATAGTGTTCTATGCTTTAGTTCTTTATTTGCATTCAGCTCTTCTTTTTGTGGTACCTGCGTTTATGTGTTGAAAGTTGAAACTTTATAATCATAAATAGTTTGCCATTGAATGCATCTCAAAGTCATATAAAATCAGTCGAAATTGGGAAAGTGTAGGAAATATTATTATAGTCGGGAAGTACTAACTATAATTGACCCATCTATTTTATTTCAACACCGTGCTTCATTGTCGTATCGTTTTACATGCATTGTCTAAGTTGTCACTAATGATTGCAAACGGCGTCAATCTTATGTGTGATAACAACTTGTGGCGCGCCACGCATGACTTTTGCTTCTTCATTTGAATTGATAGGCCAAACTACATATGTATATAAAACATTGGCATATAAAAGGATTTTACAATACAATGGGGGATATTTAGTAAACCTGTATACTATAACATTTTAATATTTTGATGAGGCGTAAAAAGCTAGACGCTGTTTAGTTTCCGCAATAAAAAACATTTGCTTAGGTTTATTCCGTCTTTCGATATCCTTTGGGCCTACAAAGATTTTTGTTTTTTTTTTTTAATATTTTCGTTTTAACATTAATTTGAGGTTGCTACCTATTGGTGAATGTCGCAATTTCTTGTTTCATATTTTACCTATTCATTTTGCCATGTTTTCGGTCCGTCATTGTCACATACATACATACATATGTATGTTCATTGCTATCAATTACCATCACTTCACTTTTAAGTGCGAAACAAATTCTTGTGGTTAGGCGGTTAAGCCCCCCACAAATGTATAACTGTCAGCAATATGAATTACAAACTATAGCCAATTAAAACGAAGTTAAGCGCACTTTAGTTGAAATATATCGCTTTGTTTCAAGCTGCGCATAATTGACGTGTACTTTTTTTTACAGGCGTACGTACCACTTTTTAGCACCTTCAGCATAACGTTCGACCTGTCTGCCTACGTCATCACCCATTCATCTTGATTATTTCAAGCAACATGCCGCAGCGTCGTACAAGTTGCCTAAACGTTGTCATGTTGTTTTTGGTTCCTTAATGTTTCGTTTGCTGTTTTATAACAAGTTGATGCTTCTTTGCTGATTCTCTTTAATTGCTTAATTCCGTTACTTTTAAGCCAAGGTTAGGATTTGCACGGGGATTGTGTAGAGGAAGTGCTTGGTTGTCAAGTCGAAAAGACTTTGTTTCTGGCATGTCTCCTTTTTTTGTTTTGTTTTTATGTGAAAATCCAATAAGCGGCAAATACTGAGCTGTAATCTTTAAAAATTAATCCCCATGAGTCTAGGTTTTTATGACATGTTATTCCAGATGCAACAATTCTAGCGCAAAAACTATGCATTAAGGCTGCACTTTCTATAAACCAGTCCCAATAATGAATAGTTTTTATGGCATTGTAACTCAGACAATAAAAACTTAATGAAATGTTATACCTCTAGGCAAAGCAAATAATAAAGCAGTCCCTATAATTCTAGCTTTTTATGACATCCTATTCCATGCCAAACATCAAATGGAAAGCTATGCCTTAAGGTAATGCTATTAATATACCAGTCGCTTTAATTATAGTTCTTTACACACTTATAGAGTGTACATTTATTTCGCTTCCATGTTTGTGATGCAAAGAATAAAAACATGTTTTGCCCTGTATCGCCTCAGCTTTCCCAAGTTGCATTTTTTGAAGGAGTAATACAATTTTTGAAACTTCCGGATTCAAAACAATTAATCTTATTGCCATTGAGTATTTTCAGATCTAAATGGTCTCCAAGAAAGTTGGCTTAAAAAATTAGTTAAATGGCTAAATCTCGGAATATCTGATAATTATCTACACCTTGCAAATTGTTGATTATGCATTTTAAACGCTAGCTCCAAAGTCTCGTGTGCGTGTTAACGATATTAAAAGTTAATATTCATATAAATGGTTTTCAAAATAAATAACAATTTGTATTCTATGGATAACTGTGATTCATAAAAATGAATATGTTTGTAATTGTAAATAAATAAAAAAGATGTCTGTACTCTTAATGAAAAAAAAAATGTTTCACATACTATAAAATTATTTTTCAACTATCTGATTTATGATACTATTGTCGGATTTTTGGCAGAGACCAATTTTGAAAGATCACAGAAAAGTGTTATATTTAAAAGATATATACATATGTAATAAAATAATAGGTGAAATTCTTCAGCTCTAATTCATATGGATTCAGAAAAGAGTTAGGTATATACAAAAGTTATATACAAATCATTATGTTTTTATATGCTATATACGTTCCAGAAAAAACCGTGTGAAAAGGACTTGAAGCAAATCCTTAGGCTGCTATGAAAATAAATTAGAAAGGGGAATTTCCCTAACTACATTGCTAAAAGATTGGGTTAATAAAAATCTTTTACTTTGAGATTTCAATGAAATAGCTTGCCATATCGAATGAAATTGTGCCAAAACAAAATAATTTTCTAGAACGTGATTTTTCAAAACAGTATAAAATCAGAATTGGGTGCTTAATAAAATAATAATTGATTATCTTCAAACTTATTAAATCAGAATTCTAGAATAAATTATCTATCTAAATATAATTTTTGTATCAACAATTTTAAGGAAAACCATTGCTACCGTGACACTGTGTTTAGCTGCCATTATTTAATTGCCTGATTTTTAGTTTGTATTTTTTTAGAGCTCAACAAAGATTGATTAATGTTCCTGAATTTCAACAGATTTTAATTAAATATTGAATATGAATATATAGAAAGTTAGAATTCAATCGTTGTGCAAAAATACCCTGACCCTTTGGGAACGTTGTATAAATGTAATGAGTTCTACAATGTAGAATGAAATACATAGTATCTATCATCTAAATTGAATACAATTTTCGCCTCTTGAAATTTGCCCTTATCAAATTAAAATAACAGGTTTATATTAAACGAAGCAATAAGAAATATAAGTACTAGCTAAAATAAGAGCGACTTAGCTATTAAAGCGTATGAAAGCTTCGTCTTTTTGATTATTTTTGCTATTCTCCACTAGGATTCAAAGACCTTTAAAGTTCTTTAAATAACAACTCTAATAAATGCTCTCAAGTGGTGTTCAGACAATTAGCTCTTGAATTGAGTAGGTAAGAGCTGTCTCAGAATATTTTTGCTAATCATGCTTAGCCCGCTTATCTGGCCCCACGTTCCTCGACTGTTAAGTCACTACAGACTGGTTAAGCTGGAGATGCTACACCCCAGACATAGAATGAGGTAGTACGTCAACACGCATTACAAGTGTTACCGGTGGGTTTGCTTGCCGTTCGTGCTATTTATATCAACGAAAGTGAATTTCGGATTCTACGCGGCAAGTGCGTAAGTGTGTGTGTGTGAAGCGGTTTTATGCTCATGTTTCGTTCTTTTTTTTTAGTAGTATGAATTTTGTTCTATGTATAGTGCGGTCGCTGTCTGTCTGGGTCTGAGTCTGAGCTATCCATATAAAATAATCATATTCAGAAATTCTACCCAGCAGTCGATTATTGGCCATCAGCGCAGTCGGACGCGGCGCTTTTGTACAGTAGATTTAATAATAGTTAAAAGTTTGCGTTTTGTGTAATTGTGCAATTTTTTGTTCTTGTTAAACGGGAGTGCTAATTGCAAGATTTATGATATACGCGCGAAACCTAAAAGAAATTAATATTAATTAAATTCAGGTATACATTATAAATAGACATTTTATCGTAGTACTAGTTTCAAGTGTTGTTTCTGTTTGCATGAGTTTGTTTCCTAAGTCTTTTTATTTATTTATGGCATAGTGTGTTAAATGAAAACTAGATTTAGTTCGTTGCCCGTTATCAATTTATCTTTTAGAGTAAAACGCGTCGCCATATATGGTTCCTCACTGATACTTCCGTTTGGTTAGTCTTTGGCCTGCTGAGCTATTATATTATTATTCACCAAATAATTTAAACAATTTAACGCTATTTCTTGCGCGCAAAATAATTGGCAGCGTTTATAATTAATGCCCATACCAGAACAAAACATTTTTCTTTTGTATTATGGATATGCTATATCTTTCGTATGTTTCGTTTTGTAAAACTGCCAACAGTTAATAGAAATCAAAACAAAACACCAAACGATCTGCCTACTAATTTGCATAAGTTAGTTAATAAAACTAAATACATAACAGCTGACTGTCTTACGCCGAAAACCATAATCAAAACAAGGCAAAAAGAAAAAGGTTAATAAACTTGAGTTGGTTATTATTGTGTATGTAACTAGATATTTGAGTTATGCGTAACAAGAACTGGTTCATTGTCGAGGACGTCATCAAACAAAAGTGAAACCACAGCGATTTTCAACAATTCGCTCGTTCACCGGCGAAAACTCAAGCCCATCTTCAATTTTTTGTTATAGAACTATGCGGAAGCTATCATGGATCGTAGGACAGCTGAATTTGCTGTGTCTGCTATTTGTGCTTCGAAATGTGTCATCACAGCGCACATCACTGGACGTAGCTTTGAAAGATGTCTATAGACCTCTTCGTCTTTTCGGCCTGACTGTCTCTGGCCGCTCTGGCGACGATGAACAAAACGTGCAGCGCGTTCGCAATGCGGGCGTAAGTATTGTTGAAGTAATCCATTACATGTGGAACAGTAAATCTTCTTTGTGCTACAAATTATTTAAACTTTTTTAATTATAATATATATTTTTTTAAGTACCTTTTGTTTCAGTCAGAACGTAAGCCGTTTTTGTCGTTTGATTCAGTAGTTTGATAGCGAATATACGTGGGATTAAAATACAAATCAGAATGTATTTTTCTTTTTTATAAAGATCAAGGCAACGACAAAAAAAATTATCATTTAGATTGTTGAAAAATAGTTTAGCAAATACATACATTAACATAGTGCGACGTTATCATTGAATAAGTCAAGTATTATTCTACAATTTGTAGTCGTTTTTTATTGCATTGCACATACCATATTAAATTTCTTCTAAGCTATTGATTGCATCAAAATAAATTTCTTCTTAAAGGCCTATACTAATAAAAATGAAAAATGTTTGATTTTAGCGAGAAAGTAGACATTATAAGTTTCGGTGGTAAATTTTAAAGTTGTAATTTGAGTTTATGTTTTAATTAGGTTAAAGTTTAAAGTTAAAGTAAGATTATGAACCAAAGTTTTATTTTTATCTATTTAGAAAACACAAAAGTCCAATCCACGCACACGCGCCTTGCTACAATTTTGTGATGCGGAGCATGGACCTGGACGTCGCAGTGATGAGCGACCCAGTAGCGTGCATCGTTTAAGGCCCGGAGACATAGATATCATAGGTGCCATGGGTGATTCCCTTACAGCGGGCAATGGCATATTTGCCACAAATTTGTTGCATGTTACAGTAGAAAATCGTGGCGTGGTTTGGTCCATAGGTGGACAATACAATTGGCGCAAATATCTTACGTTGCCCAACATACTCAAGGAGTTTAATCCAAATCTCTATGGTTACTCCCTGAAGGATGGCTTATCCACAGATCGCAGTTCGCGCTTCAACGTAGCCGAACTGGCTGCCATGTCACGAGATATGCCCTACATGGCCACGGTTCTTGTCAAGCGCATGCAGCGAGATCCACATGTGAATATGACTCACGATTGGAAATTAATAACTCTATTCATAGGTAACAATGATTTTTGCACGGATATTTGCTATTATCCGCAACCGGAGTTAACCGTCAAGTGGCATGAGCAAAATATGCTAAAGACTTATCGCTATCTGCGTGATAATGTGCCACGCCTAATGCTGAACGTGGTGCCAGCGCCCAATTTGCGTTTTCTTACAAATTTAAGCAATTTGCCACCCATTTGCTATAATACATTACGTTTTGAGTGTCCCTGCTTAATGTCAAAGCCCAAGGCGCACTTGGACTACTTTGAAAAGATAATGAAGCGCTGGATAGCAAAGGACTTTGAGATTGCCAACAGAGAGGAGTTTAACTCTGAGGTAGTATAAATAATATATACAATTTTATTTATTTATGTGTTACTAATAAGGGGAGTTTTTTCAAATTTTTAAGGTAAAAGTATTTTTGGGAAAGGATTTTGAAATGAAAACATGTTTTCTTGTTGTATTGATGCTGTTTAAATCGTTTTTAGAATATTTTAGAATATGCAGCGTCGATCAACTATGACAGATTTGCGAGCCATAAATTTTATTGGCTACAAAACAGACTACAAATTGACCAATATAACAAATTTAAAAAAAAATATATATTTTTTTTCAAAATTTTTTTTTTTCTAAATTTATGGTGCGTAAAGCTGTGTATGTGCGAACGCGCTTCAAAATTAATTGCACTCAAATCTAACTTAATTCTAGATTTCAATCGACGTCTTATGGAAATAGTGTTTCTACTAGCTTTATAGTTTATTGTAGCTTAAGTCCTATACGCAGTTCGAAAAATTTCGCGCGGAATGACAAAACTTCATATAAAAAAAAGTCCCAAATGGGGAAATTAATTGCACTCAAATCTAACTAAATTCTAGATTTCAATCGACGTCTTATGGAAATAGTGTTTCTACTAGCTTTATAGTTTATTGTAGCTTAAGGCCTATACGCAGTTCGAAAAATTTCGCGCGGAATGACAAAACTTCATATAAAAAAAAGTCCCAAATGGGATATCCCAATCATTCCGCGCGAAATTTTTCGAACTGCGTAGACCCCTTTATCACTAATGACTATGTCTAATATAAACAGTTCGCTTATATATGTATTTAGGATGCTAATTTTTACGATTTTGATTTCCCTTGCAGACTTTTACCATTAATGTGCAGACCTTTTCCCAGTTTGAGGACTTTCCACGCACGCGTACTGGAGCTACTGACACACGCTTCTTCTCCGAGGATTGCTTTCATCTGAGTCAGCGTGGACACGCCGCAGCTGCTAATGCTATATGGAACAATATGCTGGAATTGCCGGGTGAAAAAAGTGGTTTTAATACGCAACTATTTCAGAAATTTAATTGTCCCACCGAGGCACGTCCCTATCTGATAACGCGCGAGAATAGTCACTCGAATTTTACGATCTAGACTTTGCACGCCCGCAACTTTAACAATGCTGTGATATGTCGCTAAGTCGTCGTATATTCGTATTTATTATATGTATAATTAATTAGCGGTATTATAAAATAACAAATAAAAATATTTTTTAAATGAACAACCGCGTGTATACTATGCCAAAAACAAATAACATTGTATATGTGTGCAAAGGTACGTATGAATGTGTCCAGGGAGCGAGCGTAAGCCATCATTACTTTTCTGCGCACGATTTATAAAAACAAGTCTAGGAGCAATTGCTTGATAATTAAAATTGTTACAATTAGACGATCGCCGATTGTGTATCAATAGTCCGCCTCTTAATTAAGCCATAATTTCAAGCAATGTCCCACTGAAGCCGTTAATGCGTATTACGTGTTCCATTTTATAATCGCCGAGCTTATGCGATGTTTTAACCAGTTGCAGTTCAACGGCTTCGCACTTTGGTGCAAAAAAAAAAAAAATAAATAAATAAAAATGGTTAACGTTAAAGTTGGGCGTGGCCGACTTTGTAATACCCTTTTGTTTAAAATTTGATGAAGTGCATACTTGAAAACTTAAAAATTTTCCGTTTAACTAAATTTGATAAGAAGGAAAATAAATATTTTTAAAGCAATCAACCTATTTCCATAAATTTTGGCAGGTAGCCACGTTACATGACATCTGCAATAAATTAAAAACTTTTTAATTTCTTCCGAGGAAGCTATAACATATGAAATTTTTTCTCGTGATATAAAAAGGGTTCAAATTCAATGTTTTGTTACTCGAGTTATTATCGAACCTGTATCAAGGCGCTCCTACGGACGAACTGACGTCGACGTTGGCTCAATCGTTACCCTTAGTTATGATAAGCATTTTAAGATAAAGAACCTATGATCCGCCAAATCTCCTTAAGCATGTTACTTACATTGCACAAACCAAAATACAATAAATTTGCACTTTTATTTCAGTCTGAGTGTGTTGTAGACAAGTGTACATATGTACATACACATATCATAAAACTGGCAACTGGTTGTTGTTGTTGGCAGCTGATTGCCGCCAATATAACTTGGTCAGTGTTAAGGTCAAATCGGTTGCAGCCGCAGCGGTTTTATTACATTTATTGGCATTGAACTTGAACATTGGCATTGCAGCTGTTTGGGGGCGTGTAAAGCTGCACGCACACCAAAGATTCTCAGCCAGAGTTAATTTTGTGGTTTCGACTGGTTTTTAATACAAGTTATTCATTCGTTGCATTTTTGAGCTATTTGGAACGCATGGTCAGCTAGTTTGCTATAGTTCGCTTGCATTTTACCCAAGTGCAATTTTCAAACACTAAATTTGGCATCATTATTTGAACGTGTTGTAATATATGCACGTTCTAGAGTGCAACATCGAAAAATACTTAATAGCTCTGGTTGCAGTTGAGTCTTCTCGTTTAGAGGTTCCCGCATATTGAACATAAGGCATTAGCCTCTCTAAAAAATTAAATTCTTTAGAGGAAGTTGAATCCATAAAAAATTAAATTAAATTAACAATGCTACTGAGGAAGAACTGCAATATACATACAGGAGTACATATGTATTAATTTTCAGAGCGTTAACCTGCCTCACTCAAACTCTTTTGCCTATACAAAAATTTTGGAAAACGAAGTTTTATTTTTTTTTCCCGTCCCGATTTCATTCCAAGAATAGCGCTATTTCCCTCTTTGACGATTTCATTTCGTCTCAGTCTTTCAATATCGCTTTTAAAAATGTCGGTATATAAACCTTTTAGTATTTCCTTATCTTATATCGTGGTTTCTTTAACAAAGTGCAAACTAAGCCTTTAAAAGGGCGGCGGAACACCTGTTGTGTTTGTTGATTATTCATCACATGAGCTGTGTGTTGAAAGCTCATGAGATTGATTACAAGTCTCAAAAATTGAAATTTGAAAATATTTGTATTTACTAATATATTGCTATCAAAATAAAATTTGTTTTTGTAATTTAAACTTTATATTATTGGCAAAAGGATTAAAGACGAATTTACAAAATGTTCTCTACTTTCCACTTTCTCTACCCACCCGTCTCCTCTTCATTAACGTTTCAAACTCAACAGCCTTCATAAAAACCTGTCTTGAGTTATTTCTATGAAATCAAAAGGTTGAGAACTTTTAAATACTTTTTCCACAACTTTTTTCTGTTCCATGAAATGAATGCGGATATATTGGTAATTGGCAAGTACACTTAATTGGTTTTGTAGTATTATGTACTTTGAAAACTACTGGATCTAAAGATTAAAGAAAATCAAATTACAAAGATCTCTATATTTATTCATTGAAAACTTACAAATCCATGCTGGCTTAAATAAAAGCAATCAACGGAAAGAAAACGCGTATCAGTCCCGCCTTCTGAATTCAGGTAAAACTCATGAAATGATGAAAAATTATATTAGTTGATCGTTAAGGTCTATTAAATGTTGTGATCAGCTAACACGCATATGCATATATTTATATATACTTACCTTTGTGTTGAACTCGTCTCGCTTCGCAATTTCTTTATCTTTAAACTGCCACATCTCAATGATTTGCTCCAGCTCGTAGCTGACGCCCGACCATACAAACAGAAGCACTCGAAAGGCAGGAATATGCGAATTAAAAATGTGACGTCCGGCGGTCGAATCACATTTAGCATAAGACGTGGTACATTATCTCGCAAATAACGACGTCTTCAATATATATTGCTCATGCAGAGCAAAAGCATCCGCCGGGTGTTTGTGCCGGTATAGGTCAAAGCAGAAGTCATTGCTGCCAATTAACAAAGTGATCCATTTCCAATGATGAGTTAGACTTAAATGTTGATCCCTTTGCATACGCTTTACTAGCACTGAAGCCATGTAGGGCATATCTGAAGACATGCCGCTGCATTTAATCTTAAATTGAAAAAAAAAAACTACGAAAAAATTGAAGACCACTTTTGATATTTGTAATTAAACTTACCTGGCGTTCCTATAAGTGGCCAAGCCATCTCCACTAGACTGCTGCCATTTACCCCGCCCTCCTATGGAAAAAATTGCATCACGATTTTCCACAAACAAATGGTATGCATTGCTGGCATAAATACCGGAACCTGCGGTGATTGAGTCTCCTAGAGAGCCAATTATATCCACGTCGCAAGCGATGGACTGAATTGGGTGGCTGGTCGCTGCGACGACCAGAGCCATTTCTTGCATCGTAAAAGTGTTGGGCCCTTAAAAATTGCAACTCCTGCTTTTTCTATTAAAGAAACCGAGTTAATGTTCGAAAAAACAATATCCTTTAAAGCACTAAGAATGTTAACTTGTCTTAATTTCAATCGTTTTGTAGAGAGTCCGGCAGCAGTTATTTTACATATTTTTATTAAACAAGTCGGTATTTAAAATACTTACTCCTAACGTACTTCAAATTTCGTGTCAACAAGCCAAACTTGCTCAAGGATCTATAGATGGCACCGAATACTAGTCTAGCGTACAGTTACGCTGAGCTTGACCGGAAGATTTTTGCTGAACTAACAGCAATAGAATTACCGAAAAAAGTACTAACATTTTTTTAGCGTAATTAGTTAGCATCGTTGTGACGCAAATTCATTACTAAACTTGCCACACTAGATGAACGCATTTTATAAAAACAATATGCAGTATTTATAGATAATAATTTGGTTTACCGACCCATTTTCATACCTTCTAAGCCATTTGTTAACAGCTTTTTGGTCAAAGTTTAAGAACCAATTTATAAGCTCAGCAACCATATTGCCAGCCGTTTAGAATCTTTTTAAGTTAATATGTAATAAAGTTGCTTTATTATTATGTCAATTTCTAGCAAAGCTAAGTATGTATAAAAATTAGTACTACACTGAGTTAGAGTAAGCTACATGTTCATTCGTTGGCTTTGAGTATGGATTGTTCTGAGATATATTAGATGCACATACATATGGCAAATTTAAATTGCTTTAAGGCACATTCGGCAATATTTCGCTTAAACTATATTACTAAGAGTAAAATTTTTGGCGACTTTGACAGTTCGGTTTAGATTAAAGTTCTCGATGGCTGATGCCGCCAATTGTGGCTTCAATGCTAGGATTAGTATTGACACTTTCCTTTTCCAATTTGAAGTTTTTATCCAAAATACTATCATCCTTGACAAAAACTTGCTCTCGATCGCTTTTTAATTGCGCTGTGCCATCTGAGGATTCTAAGTTTATTTGCTTTGAGTCTTCTGTATCGGAAATATAACCCATTTCTCCAGTATAGTGCGTCGGATAAAGTAATAGAGGCGCGGCGCTAAAGGCTAATAAATTACGATTCTCGAAAGCGCTGATCCATGTTTTGTTTGGATGACGATCAAACATGGCAGGCAAAAACTCATCAACTGGAATGAGTTTTTCAAGAGGCTTAGCATCAAGTAGTTTCTGTGCACCCTTGAGGGATAGAACATAACCTAGCGTCCAATATGAATAACCAGCATGCACGAGATTTTCAGATTTGTCCACCCAGGGCTCGCTTTCTTCTTTAAGACGCTTGCGGCCAAAGTAGCTGCCAAAGTAAAGGATATTTGTTAATGGAATTAAGTTATAAAATAAAACAAAAGATGCTGCACACACTCTTTCTTATTTAGGGTAGACGTTTTGATTTTAAAACTTACATTAAATCGTACTCCACTACACTTCGAGCTTGTTCAAGCACCTTAACGGCATTCGACCTAAAGTAAGGCTCAAAGCGTATATCATCCTCCAAAATCAACACCTCTTTTTGCTGTTGCTCTACAATTTTTTGCCAAATCTTATAATGGCTTAAAAAACAGCCAATCTCGCCCATAGTCATGGCGCGATGATGATATGGGTCTTCGTAGCCTTCCAAGAGACTTATGCCCATTTCTTGAACAATTTCCGAATTAAGTTTTCTACAGTGAAAAAGATAATTGAAGTTTAAGCATACTTAATGGCTGAAGTATAAAAGCAATTTAACTTTAAAACAGATTTATTCGTCGTTAAACTTCGAGGGAACGCTTTAATAACCCCGTTTTGTTCTAATACTTACTTGCCATCCACTGCGGCAAAGTATTCCACATCCAGACCTAGTTCAGCAAATAGATTCTCCATTTTCTGACGTCGCTGTGGCCGACGTTCCAAATTAATCATATAAATGTGATCCAATGTAAGTTTAGTTCTGTTACAACAATATAAATAAGTGCAGATAGAGACACAAAAAAAAATAAATTGTCGCTTACTTTTCTGGTTGATACATGTAGGGCTGCAAGTAATCCAGCAACTGGGGCACAGCACCCAAGTCATGTACAATATTGGCCTTAATGTTGACTATTTGTTCTAAGTCTTGTTCAATAGTGTCGGTAGCTTCAAGCGGCTGCAGCAAATATCCAAAAGCTAATTCATTCGAAACAAATAGGGGAATACCTGAGGTATTGGCCGAAATTGCAAAAACAATTATATCATCTCCGGGACCATCATAAAGCCGTATGTGCTTTTGCTCGGACTGGATCCAGTCCATATGGTTGCGTTGCATTTCAACCAAACGTTGTTTATCAAAAGTAAGATACTTAGCACCACGATAAGTTAAATCTATTAGAACAGCGGAATGCACCATGGGCACCTGAAATACACCTTCCTTGTGTACATTGTAGATTTCCCTATATTCATCAGTGCGTAGATAATAATAGTCATTGGTCATGCCACACCAAAAATTAGAGTAAAGGCCCTCGGAGAGCAGCATGGGAGCAACTATGGGAAGGTTTAGACGCGTGAGCGATTTGAGTGTCTTTGACGCTGTGAGTAGCACATCAGCGTCCATATACTAAAAAACCGAGCGTGTTTAAAAATACCCCAAAAAAAAAATAAATAATTAATTAGACTTACAAATATAAAGTCGGCCCAAATGCTCTGCGCATATGCAAAAGCTTGCTCTTTCAGCTCAATTAAATGCTTAAAACGTGAAACCGGCCAGTCGTAGGCTGAGCTTTCGTTCTGGTGACGTTGCGTGGCATTATCAAAGACATAGTTGACACTGTGGTACAAGTGCTCCGTTTTTCCAAGCCACGTTTGTAGCACCTCGATACTATTATCGCTACTGTGATCACAGCGTAACCTTTGAAAAGGATCAACCATATAGTATTAACTTTTTTCGAATTTAACCTCAACTTACCAGAAAGCAATGCGGTTCTTAGGATAATCCAATTGTTCTAAATAACTCAATGACATAGGCAATACGTGGCCTTTGTTGCGTACCAGCAAGGCTATCAGTATTGTAGGTTCCTGGTAGTCCAAATCTGTGGGCAGCTTCGACTTTAAATCTTCGCCCGATACAACGCCGGTACAGGCGGTAAACGCACAACATATTAAAAGGCTTAAAATTCCACGCATTTCCACGTCATGCAAGTTTGTCCGCCTATATGAACTTAATTACAATTCATTTGAAAGAGGTCAGGCACAACTCACTGCTATCTGTCTCTAACGGAAGCTGAGAACTTAATCTATTTTTAAAGTCCAAGAAACACACAATGAACGCCACTATGCCGGGCCATATGGTATTTACAGTTGTACTAAAACTGTAACATATGCTACTAATGCACGCACAATGACTCACAAACTGTTTCGCAAAACTTAATTCTGAATAAAATAAAATTTATTTTAATATTATACAACAAGCATAATGGACTTCTTTTACGCCGTATGTGGTTTTGCATAACTAGGGAAGTTCAGCTGCAGACCCTCTTTGGCCTCAAAGAACGTATATGACAAAGTGATGGTATCACAGTGTTCCAGTGATGGATCCTGCGTTATTTCTGGATCTATGTAAAAGAATACAGGCATGTCAACTTCCTCGTGAGGATTTAGCTGCTGCTCTTCGAAACAAAAGCACTGAATTTTGTTAAAATATGCGCCTGCTTCGAAGGGTATCACATTGTATGTGCTTATTCCGATAACTGGCTTGTCTGTGGGATTTTTGGCTGTATAAAAGGCTAAAGCTGTCTCGCCTGGCGCTACTTTGATTTCGTATTGTTGCGGCTTGAAGTTCCAACGCATAGAGGAGCCAATGTCGGCATTAAAGCGTATTTTAAGCACCCGATCTTTAACTTTGACCATGTGCTCGACTTTTTCAGCATCGTGGCCCTGAGTAGTACCACCGTAACTATATGCCTATCATGGAAAACATTATGTCAGTTGGATCTATGTATAAACATACATATTAATTAGCAGATAAATAAAGCTCGAAACCCACCTGACAAAATATGCTGTATAATGGCACGGCAGCATAGCTAAGACCTACAATAAGCACACCGCCAGCGGTGATGTAATATAAAGTGGATTTTAAGCGCAGGTTCCTTGCTGCTTCACTCGTATTCGTTGGATCTGGACGACGGCCGCCGCCATGTGTGGCCCTGCGTACCGGTGCTGGTTGAAACTGCAGCTGCTGGAACTGTTTGTTGAACAGATGTGTACGCACACGTAGAAATGTGCGCAACATTGCAATAATAACAAATATTTATGCGGCAAATTGTTTGGTTGTATTTCTGCTTTTCCAAGGTTTTAGAGCCACTACTCAGCTGTTGGTGCTGCCATCATTTTGTTTTGGTAAAAGTAAGATGGGTTGACAAGGCTTAAAACATATTCCGTGTGTTTCCCATAGGTGGCGACACAGTAAATATATTTCAGAAAAACTTTAGGTTCAAAAAAAGTATATTGTACATATTTGGGTAATGAAAAATGTTTCCAAAGCTTAGCAGGGAGATTGCAATTATATAAAATTTATATTTATTTGCCTATGGGTTGAATCAAAGAACAAACAACCAGTAGTAGTTCGTTGAATATACATTTGTTTTAACCGATGGCGCCACCGTATTATAAAATAGCAAATACTGGCTAATCAAAATTTAAACTCGTTAATTTCTAACTATTATGGAAGTTTAAAAAGAAATATTTTGTACAACATAAGCGTTAAATAAACTTTTAATTTATACTATAGACAAACTTTTAGCAAAGCGTGTAGAATTTTCCGCTAGATCAGCAGAGCGGCTGCTGTCTCATGAAACTTAAACTTTAATAGTTCTTGAAATTTTTACGCTTACGTTGCACTACAAAAAAACTTTATATATAGCCAAGTGCACAATAACTCTTCAACTCTGTAGTGACCACGATGAGTAGAAACAAATACCAAGCAGCTGCAATAGCGTTATTGTTGGGTAAGGTTAATATTTAGTTTTCTTAAGGTAATTTCATTTAATGTAGACAATTTTTAGTTTTACACACCTCCACAGCACTGCCATATGGCTCAATGGGCAATGATATAGAAGATCTTGGCTATAATCAACCCACAGCCAATGGTAATCGACCTGTTGACTATCACACTGTTGTGGGACACTTTAAAGACTTCTTTATGTATTTGCCCGTCATGATGACGACTATTAAAGAGACAATGACAGGATTTCCTAAGTTTGCAGAGGGCATACGCATATTGACTTCCGGAAAAGGTCGCATAGATGAAGAAGATTGCAAGTGCAGCAAAAGCAATTTAGCTATTGGTACTAGCAGTGAGGTGGAAAATACTAGTCACTTTGGTTAACTCGACTTGCATATAGTAAGCTTTCTTGTAGATATGTAAATAAAACCCATAGTTGTATATTATCCATGAACAATATTAATAAATAGTGCTTATCATTCCAGTTTTATGGTAATAAGGCACAATAAATTATAATCTAAGTTGAATTGATTTACACTGAGAAAATTATATTGATTCCAAAAGTACTGTCAAATGTAAATTACTAAAACAAACCACTTTTTCTATATTTGATACATAAAGCTTAAGTTTTGTTTCGTTTGGATGCAAATGTGCTTCACTTTTTCAAATTTCTTCATAATTCCACCACCGTCATTTGTATCCCTTGTACCTAATACATTGATTTTTTGACGATGTAGCTTCCAAAATCCCGTAACAGATTGTTAGTGTTCTTAGTATACGTATAAACATCATTTGACCCTAATTAAATTTTTAACTGGTATAAAAAGATGTTGGCATGGGAATTAAAGTTGCCATAATAAAATATACAGGAATGCATTTTTTTTCGTGGAAAGCACTGCGTTTTTCAGACGACCGATATTTCCGACAGTGTAGACGGTATTTAAACTTGACCCACAGGGCGGTGCTTAACCTTGAAAGCTAACGTTACACAAGACTTACGAAATATTATTTTCTTAAGCAGTCCATAAATCATTATATACATTATGAAGCACATTTTGTCCGACTATGTTGACATAGCGCGTGCTTATAATCAGGGACAAAAATAAGACCCCAATTGAAAGGGCGGGCAATGCCTAATCAAAGTCTCCAATCTGGCAACCGACAAGTTGCATACAGTGCGATGTCCTGCGACTGGGGTCGGGGGATTTGTAGTTGTCTGTTTGCACTTGTCATTACTGTTAATTGTGTTTGTGGCGCGGAGTCATGTATATGCATATACATACACATATGCACAATATTTACACACCAACTGAATACAAATGTGTACTGGTGTTGGTTTTGGAATGTGCTCAATATAAGTTCAAAAATCCACTGGCAAAGTTTCAGTAACGCTTGAGGTGCTACGGATAACGGTTTGTTTTAGGAAAATCAGCGAGAAACCATAGCTTAGTGGATCCAACAATACATTATGCGGAAGCGTAAAAAGATTGCCAGATATTAAAAAATAGACTACTCTACAAATGACAACTGGCATTGAACTGCTTGTGGCTGCGGCTTTGTGCATTTCCTGTCCACCACTTAACACCAGCTTGCCCGAGGGTCTCATCTTGTTGAATGACGATGGCACCGAAGTTACCGAGACACCCATAGACATAGACGCTGCCGGTGATGTGGGATTGGAAGAAGATGCACCGGTCGAAACGCTTGCCACACTAAGCAGTAAATTTGAAAAGCTACGCTTATTACGTAATTGGATTAATGGACGTCATCTACGTATTGCTACACTTGAGGATTACCCTTTAAGCTACACAGAACTTTTAGATAATGGCACGCGTTTGGGACGAGGAGTATCTTTTCAGATTGTTAATTTTTTACGGGACAAGTTCAACTTTACGTATGAAGTGGTTGTGCCACAAGATAATATACTCGGATCGCCGACGGATTATGAACGCAGCTTGATCGAAATGGTGAACAAAACTGTGAGTAATACTCTGTTTATTTTGGCAACGACTATCTCAGAGACATAAATTACCAATATTATCGCGCAAATGTCTTGATGGCGTATTTTTTGTCAAACTTTTAAAATTTAATGTAAAATGTAAATGTATCTAATTTATAATTTTCCTGACCCTAAACTACTTAGATCTCGATGGGCCTCGATAAGAAAATTAAACGTTTTGTTTACTCATATATAATCGCTTTAGTCATACACTTATAAGAATTTTTCGGTTCTAGGATGCTGATATGGCGGCTGCTTTTATACCTTCGCTGTCAGAGCAACGAACCTTTGTTTTTTACTCAACAACGACTTTAGATGAAGGCGAGTGGATTATGGTTATGCTGCGTCCACGAGAATCTGCCAGCGGATCGGGTTTGCTAGCACCATTTGACTTTTGGGTTTGGATACTTATCTTGGTTTCCCTGTTCGCTGTTGGACCCATTATCTATGTGCTAATAATTTTGCGGAATCGTTTGTCTGGAGACTCTGATCAGCGTCCCTATTCGCTGGGTCACTGTGCTTGGTTTGTCTATGGAGCACTCATGAAGCAGGGCAGCACATTGTCGCCTATTGCGGGTAAGTTTTTTGCTGCTATTAACCCTAATGCAACGATAAGCATCAACAATTATGGGTCACTGGGGACAACATGCAATCTCTTTTTTTTTCATTTGTCGTTTTAATTTTAAAACCGTTGTAGATTCAACACGCCTGCTGTTTGCCACCTGGTGGATATTTATTACCATACTCACCTCCTTCTATACGGCCAATTTGACCGCTTTTCTCACGCTCTCAAAGTTTACTTTGCCATTTAACACGGTTAACGATATTCTAACGAAGAACAAACATTTTGTATCATTGCGTGGAGCTGGAGTGGAATATGCCATACGCACAGTGGGTTGAATAAAGTCTCCAAAAAGTAACATCTGCTTATGTAACTTTTTTACAGACAAATGAATCACTATCTATGTTGAATCGCATGATTCAGAACAACTACGCTGTGTTTTCGGATGTGACCAATGATACCTACAACTTGCAAAACTATGTAGAGCGCAATGGTTATGTTTTCGTGCGTGACCGTCCGGCTATTAATCATATGCTCTATCAGGATTATCTTTATCGCAAGACTGTTAGTTTCGACGACGAGAAGGTGCATTGTCCCTTTGCTATGGCCAAGGAGCCGTTCTTGAAAAAGAAGCGCACATTTGCCTATCCAATTGGCTCAAATCTCAGCGAACTGTTTGATCCCGAGTAAGTTGTTTATCTGCAAAAGCAGCAATGATCGTTGCTCTAAGTTTTAAAATTTCGGAGTATTTTAAGTATTGTCCTTCTCAATGATGCAACTGCTTAGCAAAGATGGCCATTAATACTGCAAATAGAAAGCGATTTGTATCTGAAAGCGGCAATTTCGGGGATACAAGCTCTCAGTCACCCAAAGCAGTTTTTCGCTGATTACCACGAATATTTTCCTCATCGAAAATTAAGACTGAAACAAACAATAAAATAATCGTTTTCAAATTAGCTTTAAAAAGCGCCAAAAAAATTAAAGTAGGGAAAGATAGCTGTAAAATCTGCAGTGGTGATCCCCGTGCTCCCTGCCTAGACTTTCCCTTATAGGAAACCATTAAACAAGAACTTAAACAATGTCCAACTGCTAAATCGAGTCTAAAACGGGCAGACCAAATTAATTTACAGAAAGCTTAAATTACTTATGTACATATATCATTGGTCTACTTTATACAGATTACTTAACCTTGTCGAATCTGGTATCGTTAAGCATTTGTCAGCAAGAAATCTACCCAGCGCTGAGATATGCCCGCAGGATTTAGGTGGCACAGAACGACAGCTGCGCAATGGTGATCTTATGATGACCTACTATATAATGCTGGCCGGTTTTGCAACTGCTTTAGCTGTATTCAGCACGGAGCTGATATTCCGCTATGTAAACAATCGCCGAGAGGCCAACAAGTGGGCAAGACATGGGATTGGTCGAACACCCAACGGCCAGTCCGTGCAACCGCCTCGCTGGCTGCGTCGCCTGGATAGTGGAAACAAGAAATTTCTGGCCACATCAACTCATGCCCAGAATGTTACACCGCCGCCGCCTTATCAGAGCATATTTAGTGTTGGTGGCGAAACAAAGTTGCATCGTTGGCGCCGCGCGGCAAATGTGGGTAAAGGTATGGCACTGGGCGACGGCAATAGTGAGGAGCATATCGGCGTTAGACGTTTGATTAATGGTAGGGATTATATGGTTTTTCGAAATCCAAATGGACAAAGTCAGCTGGTGCCGATACGCTCACCTTCGGCAGCGCTTTTTCAATACACCTACACAGAGTAGTTTAAAGTAAGTTATAAGCACGTTTAACTAGACGTAGACATTATCTGCTGAACTAGGTCCTTTACGAAGATGTATTTATTATTAATCGCAATAAACTTGTAGCTATGTGTATCGTAGTGTGCAATAAATCCCTTTTTTACTTAGTGGAGTACAGCTAATTGAGCGTACTCTGAGCATTAAACGCATAGGATGAGGATTGTACATTCAGACTGCTGTTTGACGAGCAAGAGCTTAAAGAAGGAGCCTGTGTCGAATTAGCAGAGGAATATGAGCTGGAACTGGAACTGGAGGAGCTGATCCAAGCATGCCCGCTTCTTCGACGACGCTGTCGTACCAAGCCCAAAACCGAACCAGTCACTGGAGTAGTGCGTATGGAGGTTTGCCGTTGAATTGCGGTGTCCAGTGAGACTAAGACTGCCGCCGAAGCTGGACGCAGAGCACAGACATTGCTGCTATTGTTATTGTGTGGAGCCGTAGCTGGACGCGGCTGAGTAGCAGACTCTGCATCCGAAGATATATCACTGGATATTGATGTATGCTCCTCTTCATCGGTTGGTCGTGTGGTCAAGGTCTCATCAATTACAGAATTGGAACCATTTTCAGCCATTGGCAATCCATCAAGTGTTTCTAGAGTCGGTACACAACGTCTAAGTGTGGATCGATATAATGATAGACGACAGACAGGATTACCGCGCAGCTCAACATCGAGAAGATTAGGACACAAGCCTAAGAATGAAAGCAGGCCCAGCTCACTAATGCGGTTGTTGCGTGCACTAAGGCGTTGTAACTGCGAAAGTTCTGACAGAGGACCTACGCGCTGAATCATATTTCCATCAGCAATAAGTATACGTATTGCCGGAAGTCCGCTGGTTCCATCAAAACTGTTAAGGCCACAATTGCTGATGTTCAGATAGGTGAGATGCAGTAAGCCATAGCCAAGATCGCGTAAAGAGCTAAGTACACTGCCACTAAGATCCAGCTGCTGTAGTTGTGGCAGGAAAAGTGAAAGCCTTGAGAGGCTCATAGTATAAGAAATGACACGCAGACGAACAGTATCCACATTTTCTAGATCGTTACGTTGCGTGACGCGACGCTGGAAGCGTTAAAGATTTAAAATTAAACGATTACAAAAAAAAAATTGTTGTTGCTAGAGTTATTTACCAACATTTCGTCAATTGTAGGCTCTGGAGCTTGCACAGGCAATACTACAGGCAGCAAATGCACAAAAGCAGGCATATGTTGTGGTTCCTCAACGACAGGTATATCTCTGTCGAAGGAATTGTTACGATTAAATGGCCGACGTGCATTAGCTGTTCGTTGCTGTTGATTATTTTGTTGTTGAGCCAGCCGCGGCTGCATCTGGGCTAATGCAGCTGGTCCAGGTGGAGCCAATAAGAGTGGCAATTCCGGCTGCAGTGAATGCTCTGGCGAGGATTCATAGTACTCAGTTGGTGCTTCCAGAAAAGGCATGTTTGTAATAAATGGAATACTTCCGTCAAAAACATTGCATTAATAAGTTAGAGCGCCTATTGATAAAACTTTCAGGTTGCCTAGACAACCGTGCGATTTATTAAAACAGTAGTCAGCCTGCGCCACGTTTGATATCAGCAAAGCGAGCAGATGGGTTAATCAGCTTATATGAAAGAAACGGAGGTAAGTAATTGAAATACCCTGCATCATCACTAGCTTTACAGTCCTGGACAGACAATAGCTTCCGCAACTATTCCTCTCCATGTTCTTCGATCTTCCTCCAGTTCAAGACACCAAGAGAACGAAGATCATTTTCCACTACAGCCACCTTTTCTTAGGGCGTCCACGTCTTCTTCTTCCAATCGGCTGTCTGTGAAATGCTTTGCTGACCGCTCTGTTTATGGCCTAGCCATCTTATAGGTTGACTTTTTTTAAATCGAATCACATTTTGTTGTTGTACCATTGCTTCAAGTTCATGATTATCTGGGGTGCCACAGACAACCATTTCTTGTCAATTTCGTTGCAATTCCTATTCTTTGTGCCACAGACATGATTTGCAACGGTTTCAAAATCTTTGACAAAAATGCATGAGATTTGATTAAATTCACCAACAAAACAAATTTTATTTAAAGAAACTGTTACATATTTGGAAAGTGTATTTGATTTCTGAGTTTTCTGTATTTTTATGTTTTGACAGTTTTAATGCAAGATTTTCATTTTTGCGAAATCATTATTGAAATGGTTGGTACATTTGCAATTCTGTATCGACATGCAAAACCTTTTCGGGCTAAGGAGTTGCCACCTAGTTGCTGTACTAAATAATAGATGTTTTTGATGTTAAATGAAAGTTAAAAAATTGTTTTTTTTTATTTTAACAAATTTTTCGTTATGAAATGCGCCGAAGTTATTGCATAATTAAATAAATAAGTGCAGTGCAGCTTTTTCTCCCAAAGTGGCAATGTACGGCGTTTAACGTATGGTTGTGAATATCAATAGCTTAGCAGTTTAAGCCTAGTACGCAGCAGTGCAAAACCGCGTGAAAGAAAACAAAAACTTCATATAAAAAAAACGCTGTCAAAATTCCTAGCGTTTTTTTTATATGAAGTTTTGTTTTCTTTCACGCGGTTTTACACTTCTGCGTACTAGGCTTTAAGCTGTTTAACTGTTTTCATCAGTGTGTGTATTTTATATTAAAATTTCACTTCATTTGTTTGGCGCAGTTATGTAGTGCAGAGCATATATATTTGCTGCAACCTTTGCTGGACTGTATGACAGCCTTGAAGCAATCTAGAGGTTCTTCGACCTCGCTTGACGTTTTCTTTGTTTGGGTGTCTTTTGTAAGGCCTCAATGGCTAACAATCCTGAATATGCCGATTCAAAGCATAAAATCTATTTTAATTAAACCTGTCGTTAAAGTAGCTATGTATGTATGTAACTCTGGAAAGAAGAAGAAAACTCCTCAACTTAACTCATAAAACTCAACAGGGCTGTTCACGCTTTGGCCTGGTGACTTTTTTCTCAACTTTTCAACTCCGCAACTCAACACAAAGCGTGAATACCCTAATTATAAAAAAGCACAAACAAAAAGAATAAAAAGTTAATTTGTATAACGCCCATCATAAAGACAAGCCAAAAATAAGACAATTCGCAAATAACCCCAACTCCCTAACCAAACCTTAAAAATCAAAAGAAAAAAATTAAAATAACACAAAAAAAAAACACAAAAATCAAAACCAGGCAAAAGCGATGGTCATAGCTTTTAATAGACTCAGTCTAACGAACACCTTTTAAGTTACCCCTCCTATACAAAAAAAAACAAAAAAAAACCTTAAGTTCGAAAGGGCCCAATCCCAATCCCCCCCGTAACCAACCGTAGTATATGCCAAGACATAGTTGTCACGTGGTCATACATTTTCAAAAAGTGATAACTTAAGTAAAAAAAAAAAAGTGCAACACACCAAACAACATAGAAAAGTTCCACTTGTGGAAGGAATGTGTAAAAAAAAAAAAAAAAATCGTAATTTGGGTATGGCCCCTAATATGTTAAATGTCCTCCAATAGAACTTAAACGGATACATCAACAGTTACAACAATTTGAAAATCCTAATAAAAAACCGCAACTCTCAGATAATATACATGCAAGAATCCCACCTACAATCCATACACAACTAATCCCATTACAATGAAAACACATCCACAAACGGATTCGGAAGCGTGGCGCTCCTAATCCACAACTCTGTACAACACCAAAGAATAAACCTCAATGCTTTAGACTTTGATACAAATGCAGTCACAATACACTCCAAAATCAAATTTACCATTGTCTCCTCATACACTTCTCCTAACAAACCCTTTAGTATAATAAACCTCACCAATACCTTCAATAATATACAACCACCACTACTAATTACAGACGATTTCAATAGTTGGCATTTAAACTTTTTTCGAGAAAAAAGTTACAGGGCATTACACTGTCGGGCACCGCCTCGACTGTATTACATTTTTTTTCATACAAAATTGTGAATGAGTGAAGGTTGGAGCTTCCGTACATGGTGCGATAGCATCTTTATTTCTTACCCGATTTTAACGATCTTAGACGCGAAATGTTCGTAAAAGAATTATCTTTCAGCTTGAAGCTTACCATAATTTTTTTTTTTTTTTCGTTAATAAAAAGCGTACCGAAAAAGTGTTATTTTGAAAGGTGGTCAAAAATGACACGTTTTTTCGACTTTGGTTGCTTGTAACTTCTATAATTGTAATCTGCCCATAATTATAAAGAGCACATCAATACCTTTCGATCTATTCATTTTTCATGTCGATACAAAATTTTGTTCACGGGATATTGACGAATAACTAAAATAAGTGCCCAAAAACATGTTTTTCGAAAATATCTCGAAAGCGGTGCTTAAGAAAAAAAAAGGTTGCTGTTTTCGTGTTTCTCGAACCCAAATTACCCTAAAAAACACTTTTTTACGAAGGTTAATTTTTCGTGTAAACTAGTGTTATCAGATCACATCATCGCTCTTAAAAAAGAGTCACTGCTCTATAATATCTCTAGATTTTGAAAAAGCTTTCGACAGAGCAGGCATACATACAATTACACACGAACTGAAATACTGGAAAATATAACCTAAAATAAACACCTTCATTATAAACTTTCTCAATAATTGAAAAATCACCGTGCTTGCCAACAATATCTACACGCAACACCCAGCCTATTGTCAACGGAATACTACAAGGATGGATAGCCTTTAACAAATTGAACAAAACAATAGCCAAACACATAAACTTCAAATTTACTGCCTATACCATCCAAACGAAACACAAACCTCCCTTAACTTAGACCCCCTTTTCTACGACATTAACCAGTGGTGCAACTATTCCGGTGCATTACTCTCAATTAGCAAGTGCAAACACCTTCACGTCTGCCGAAAAAGGAACTACCGCCTCCCCCACAATATGACTACCTCAACCTTCAAAACGTTCAAACCCTCAAAATTCTAGGCATTACCTTCTCCAAAAATTACAAATTGAATCAACATATGGGCATTTCCCAGGTTGCGTACGTTACATTTGTACGCATATTTTTTAATACCATCGGCGCTGTGAATGAGATATATCCATACAACTTTCAGCAAAAAAAGGTCTTTGAGAGTTTTTTCAAATGACGTTTAAACCTTTACTTAACTATTTTTAGAAAAGTTATTCGTGTCTTAAGTGCCGTTGCGTACATTACAAAAAACGGAAGTAGTTTTAAAGGTTAAAGTGCATTTGTGCCATTTTCAGCAAAAAAAAAAAAAATCAAATTAAGAAAAAGAATGAAGAATAATTGAGAATTTCAAATTGGGTCAGTTGAAAACTATATGTGTTCAGGGTCATCCAAAATTGAATAATCCATCGTTTCGCACGTTACGTTGCGGACGATACATTTTTTTCCTGCTGTAAAACAAAGATGGAGTACGTTTAAGTCGAGCGGAGACGACTTTAAGATAACGTGTACTATCACATTGCAATCTAATCCGGTTCATTGCTTAGTTACTCAAAAAAAATAAATTTGATTGCCAACTTGGTTACGATATCTTTATAAAAAAAAAAAAACGTTTTTTTTACTTATCATTCCTATTGCGGCTATATGATATAGTAGTCAAGGGATTTTGGTAAAATGTTATACAGTGCGTCTGCACTGTAAAAAACTACCAAACGCCAAATTTGGTGACGATAACTTTATAAACAAATGAAATCCACCAAAAATCATTTTCATGTAAAATGTTGCCAAGACGAGACCATATGAGTCGCACTGTCAAAAAGTTATCAGATCTCATGTAGAGCCAAGCTTCTAACTCTACACGCCCTAACTCTACAAGGCCTAACTTCACAAACTCTACACCTTAGTCTAAATATGTGGCTTGGCCGTTCGTTACTACTATTTAGGGTATTCACGCTTTGTGAGCACTTGAGCAGTTGAGCACTTTTACAAAAACAAAATGTATGACGAAATACAACCCTGCGTTTCAACTCTCAACTCCTCAAGTGCTCAACCCAGACCCAAGTCTACTTTTTGCTGTTGAGTTGAGCAGAAAGTGTTGCACAATATGGTAATTCGCTGCTTTTTCAGCACTAACGCATTTGCCATTTTTTAGTCAATTCGTGATATGAAAAACAACGAGTTACTTGGTACTCGTTGAAAAAAAAAGAGCGGGAACTTCAAAGCAAATAAAAGGTTGTGCATTTTAGTGGTAAATTAAATAAATAACAATTTTTATTTGAATAATCATTAATTAATAAAAGAGTAAGTATTGTGTATTTAATGTACTAAATTAAGTGAATTAATTGTTAATGATTTAAAGTGGCTGAAGCAACACCAAAAAGCGCCAGAATGCCAAAGCAACAAAAAAAATGGACAAGCGAGGATTTTGTTAATTATTTATTGGAGCATAGAGGTTTTGAGGTAAGATGTGTAAGTACTTATGGAACTGTTAGATCTATAAATATTCCGTTTGTTTGACAGAAACCCACAGCGCAGGCGTTTTACAAGAAGATGCTGGCAGAGCTTCAAATCGATGCGATTGGACGATGATAAAAGGAAAGATTCGCCATATGCGCAGGAAGTATGAGGACGCCAACGAATGGCGCAACTCTACTGGTGCAGGTTTAGATGATGAAGACAGTCACTTTTCAATCCAAGGTATGATTAATTAAATGATTTGTTTTTCTTTAATACTGTATTAAAAATTGTACAATTACAGCAAAATTGCGGGAAATATGCCCGTACTTTGATTCGCTGGAGGCAATTTTTGCAAAAGAAAAAGATGCGGAGGTGTATGCGTTGCACTCGGACAAGACAACGCAACCTGCAGCAGCTTTGCATCGTGTTATTTAGCTGAAAATAACGCTGATTCTCCCATGGAAGACACGGAGGTTGATGTACCAGAAGTGTCTTTCGTGGGACGGCTAAAAAGAAAGCGAACTGCTGTGGAAGCACTTCAAGACATTGAAGACGGTCGCCTTAAGCAGCGGGAGCAGCTGTTGCAACAGGAGCAGGAAAGGCTTCAGTTGGAAGCCGCAGCCGAATTGTGGAGGCGCAGCAAGGAGGAGCGACAGCTGCAGCATGAGGAAAAAAAACTGAAGCTCGAAGCTGAAAATGAGGAGAAAAAGCGGAAGTTCGAAGCTGAGAAAGAGGAATGGATGCGCATGAACCAGGAGCAGCAACGGCAACGGGTAGAAAAGCGTTTACTGCTAGAAATGGAAGCGATGCAGTTTCAGCAAACCGTTGAAAACAGGCGGCTCCTGATGGAGGAGCAAAAAATAAAAAATGAATTTGAAATAAAAAAAATGGAATTAGAGCAAATGAAAGAGCTAAAAAAGTATGAATTAGAGTTAAGATATGGTAAAAAATAAATTTATTCATTAAAAATTAAATTATAAATTGCTTGTCGTTTTTGTTCATTAGAATTTGTGTGCAAAGTTTCTTCTTGGTAGTAGTCATCATCTTCTTCACTCTCTGTTTTTATATTCTCCACTTCGTCATCAGTGAGCAATATGTTGTGTAATATACAGCACACTGTTACTCATTTACAAAAAAATTTCTTGCTGGCCATGTCTCCAATTCTTTTTCGCATTGCCTTCAAGCTGCAAAATTTGTTTTTTAACAATTCAAAGCAGTTTTCTACTCGGACGCGGAATCGACTATGGTGTTTGTTAAAGCGTTTCTGCATTTCGGCTTCCATATAGTGTGAATTGCTTCTATACGGAACAATGACGAATTTTGACAGTGGGTATGCAGAATCACCTGCCATTCATTGCTCACCACTGAAGTACTCCGAACTTCGCCTTTAAATCATTCCGGTTTTAAATATTTTTGCATCGTGCCAGCTTCCTGGGTATCCGACAATAACGTCGCGAATTCGTAATTTGTTATCGCATGTCACCTACAATTTAATGGCATAATTTCGTTTTCTCGAGAAGTAAGCTTCATGATTGGACTGAGTCTTTTCTGCGAGCTTAATTTCTGTGGCATCTATGTATCCTATGCAGTGCGGCAGTTCATTCATCGTATGCGACACAATCTTTTGCCGTTCTTGCTCATCTGGCCAATATAGGAACTGCTTCATTTTATCCAAAATGGCATCAAAAACTCGACTTGTTATTTTGGCCAATGTGCCACCATCGCCAATTCCGAAGAGCGTCGCAATTTTTTAAACAGACCCACTGTTGCCTGAAGAACCAAGTCGAAATAGAACGATCGCCACCTGCAAATCGGCAGGTATTTGTAGGCGCGCTCAACGATTTATAAAATTTGTATGGGGCTGCACTATGTTTACAATACGCTGGAATTGTTGTTGAGTTACCCTCAGCATTTGAAGAAATCGGTTGTCGTCGAACGAACTGAGCACGTTCTGGCGCCAGTCAATTGACTTAGGCATAGCGAAGTGGTCACCGCGATGCGAGAGTATAATTGCATTTGCGTCCTCATGATAGTTGTCTAAAACTTCATCAATTTTTGCGTCGCCACGCAACCCCATTGTATCTGTATTATACAAAAGTTAGTTTTTCAACAATGAATTTGTTTTAGCAGTCGAACCTTCAATAAAATAGATTTCATCCAAAGCCTTTTGAGCAACAGCTTCAAGCTGCATAGACATTACGCTCTGTCTTGGCATTTTTAAATATAAATTTTAACTATTGATGATAATTTGCAGCAATTAAGAAATGGAAACAAACACAAGAAGAGGAAGCACAAAATCAAATAAGGTTTTTTTGCTATTATTTAATTTCCACAGCAATAAAATAATAAAAATCGATGTAATACATAGCTACTTTAGCTACAGGTTTAGTTAAAATAGGTTTTATGCTTTGACTCGGCATTTTGAATTCAAATTTTTTAATTTTAATGTAAATTGTACCAATTTACAAATGTAAGCAAACTCTGACAAGAAGAAGAAAGTGCTCAACTTAACACAAAAACTCAACAGGAGGGATTCACGCTTTAGCCTGAGCAGATTCCTCGATTGTGTTCGTTAGAGTGCTAAGAATTAAAAACAATAAACAAAGATTAATACATATTTTTAATAGTTTTTAATAAAATAAATTTTTAAATGAAACAAACCGAGTATTTTATTTATTAAAGAAAGCAAGTCCATCTACAAATCCCAGCAACAAACGATCACAATTTCAGCAACACATAAAAGCAGCAATAGCAAAAAAAAACATACAAAATGCACAGCAAGACAGATGAAAAAAAATAGTTTTTGCCCACCCTTATGCTTACTCGGACTCGCCACTCGCTACAGTAGCAAAGGGGATGTTTTCTCTTGCTCAGATGCACACATTTTCTTTTGGGTCCGTATTTTTCGCTTTTGTCCTTGTATTATATCACCATGTGTGCATGCATTAGCTCAGCACTCATAGCACTCATAAGAAAGTGTGTGCATCCATGGTGCATTAGAGTCTAGCTTTTTGTTAAACTTTTGTGTAGACTTCTGGATATAAGTGTAATTATTTTTTTTTTTTAATCTTCAGCAGCAACCTAATAGTGTTAACAACTAAGCTAAAAATCTAAAATTTAGCTTGTTCAACAACCGCAACATATTCACCGCTAGATGGCGCAAATGAATAAGAATGAACAACTAGCGGCGTAAATTTATTGGTCATGTGTTCGTTGTTTTTTTTTTATATCAAAGAAACATACCTTTATTTAATTAAAGTTTGCAAGTGGCGTTTAATGTAATCCCAATTATGTGCATAAAATCATGTTTAAATAATAAAAAATTTAATTTATAAACCTGTTTATTACTACAAAGGTTTTCTAAAGATTAATGTATCAAAAAAAAAAAAAAATTATATTATTTCACCAGCTTGCGCAAAATGCAGCAAGCTTTTTTCGTTCACAAAGACCTACGAAGCTTTTATGAATGACTTCCAACGTGAACTTTAATGAACTTTACAATACGCAAAAGGATAAGGTCAACTTACTACGCAACCTTGAGCTTTTACGCTTTCTCACTCTCTCTCTCTCGCTCAATGTGTCTCTCTTTCTGGCTAGTTAAAGTCAATGTACGTTGGCTAACTTTTTACACGCCTAACTAAACTTAGTATCACTCAATTCTATGTTAGCTTGGTTCTCTCTATCTATCTCTCAACCACTCTCTTTTTCCGTCGCTCTAGCGCTACGGCTCTGCCAACGTATTTATTTTCCATACGCCGTGTTGTACGTTTATCCAATATTTCCTTTAGTCATATGGCGCAAAGAATACTATAAAAGAAATGAGCGCGTGTGATTTTTACCGCCAGTATTTAAGCATTCGCAAATTTGTCGTCGGAAGCAACGGCAAGAATTCCGCTTTACTCTAATTTTGGATAGACAACGTATGAGTGCTGATATTAAAAGTGAAAATTATGAAATAATTTGTGCGAAATTTCTATTAAAAAAATTCTATCGAGCAAATAATAAATAAAAACTATTAACAAGTGGGTGTAATTTAACTACAGCAAAATGGTGAGCTAAGCATATTATTAAATTTTACTAATTTGATTGATCAGACTACCTTGAATTGAATTTAAAATTTTATCCTAGGCGACCTTGAATTCTTTTTGTGTGTACGTGAGGGTTTTTTGATAATTTTTTTTTTTTCAACCAAATTAGGCTATAAAAGCGACAAGCCCTCCTAAGCCAATGGCCTAAGGCGAGGAAATAATTTGATGTTATCGCGACAAAAAACATTAAGTAAAAAACTGCCCCTAATGTTTCGATTTGTGACTTAATTGTTATGTAAACCGTGGTTGGTATATACAATGTGGTATATGGCTGTCAAAATCAATCAGTTTTAATGGTCAGCTTTTTTTGTAGACTGTAAGCTGCAAAGGTTATAATGTCCGATAGCAAATTTTTCAGAAAATGCGACTTAAAGAGCGTTCTGACTGCAGCTGTATAAGGTATTTTGGGGTACTTTAGTTTTATAAAAGACAACTCATGCTCTTATCTGTTTATTTTCATGAGCTTTGTAGCAAAAGGGCTAATTTTTTGCACTTGTCTTTGATAATCTTTTTTTTATTATTATTGATTCGTATAATCTAATAGGTGAGAATAATTAATCGCTACTGGTGTCTCAGCTTCTGCTTCTTCATCGCTTTGGCCTATGACCCGAGAACAGTCAAGCGAATTTGGTTGTATTTTTAACCTTTCTTCGTATCTGCAGCTTAGGTGATTAATGATATGGCATGCCAAGGACTTGATGCAGATTTCTGTTCCTGACATACTAAAGAGCATCTACTAATAATCTAGGTTACAACATTTCACTTTTTCGCTTAAAATTACAAAAAGCTTAGTATAATTAAAAACAACTTTTTATGGCAAAGTTTAGTGGCTCCATTACTTAGTAGTTAGTGAGCTCATGAGCTCTGACGCCAGAAATCTTACACGGTTTTAAATCAATGGAAAATTTTTTCAGTCAATTACAAAAAAAACAAATTTGTCAACGTATTGTTTTTTTTTTTTGAAAATAGGTAACAGTTGAACTAAATTTTTGTTGAAAATGACTTCTAGCGTAACTCAACAGATAGTTAGTTATCCTAAGGTAACATTTTAACTCGTAGCCCGGAATATTGTGGCCTGAAATAAACTGAAAATAAAAGCCTATGTCGCAGTAGTACTTTAAAATTTCGCAACATGGTAGCAGCTTTTTGGTATCTCAGGGTCTGAAAGGAATGCCTAGAGTACGCCTTGAGCCCATTGTTATTGTTTGCATGAATTCTCCAAACCTTAATCCCATTCTTATCTCATAGGTAACAGGCCTTCTTACTCATACTTTTTCAACAATATTTCGTATTTGCATGCAGATAAAACATCATCTAGCAATATCCAAGATCTCATGACTTAAAAAATGATAACATAATAAACTTTTTCTAATAATTTTCTCAAAAAAGTCACAGTTGATGACGTCGATTTTTCTCGCTTATTATCTTATAATATAATATATCTGTGCCTTATCTGAATTTCGGTAGCATTTTCTTATCTTTATCTTATCAGCTGACAAAAAATTCAAAGTATTATAGCAGTGACCATAAAAAACAGCAACATTTAAAAACATTTACAAAAATATTTCTGCTTAAAAGTTAATAAAAATTAATAAGCCATGGTCATCAAGGGTTTCCAGTTAATTAATGTGCATGCAGTTTCAGAAACAGGCTTAAAGACTTAAAAATTTTTGGCGAATAAAAATGTCATGCAAAATTTATATACAAATGTATACATAATATATTGCCATTGTTTTTTTGTTTATCCCATTAAGCACGTGCGATAACGCAGAGTTTGGCCTTAAGTTGCAGTTTATTTTGGACTTAAGGGATTTGTAAAGTGATCATTTTTATTTGGTTGTTAAATTGTCTGTTAATGAATAATGAAGGCTTTTAAAGGCATACAAAAGTTTAGCGCCTTATATAATCTAACTATGCAATTATTATTACAAAGCACGCATAAAAGTTATATTACAGGAGTAGCCCTTTTATCTTAGTAAGCCTAATGATATGATATCTTAACTAATAAATACCGAAATAAAGTTCATTGTGACTAAAATAAATACAAACCAAAAGATCATAAATAAAAAACGTTTTGCGTAGCGAAAATTAATAACATTGATGAGTAAAACCGATCTGAATACGTAAATGTAAATGAGTCCAACCAGCTCCTTGATTAAATTAATAATTGTATTACAGAGCGCCTTTTTTTTGTTTAGCTTTAAATAACTAATATAATTAGCAATACTTTATACGCTGCACAATGGGCCCGCGTGGCCAGATTTTGGCCGAAAGCTCTCCTGATGAAAGTCAAAATTTGGACAAAATGACAATTTAATATTATTTTGCACATATTAAGGAATCCTGTGCAGAAAAAATTTGTAAATTATACTTAGTGGTTTTTTAGTTATTGGCAGTCAAAGTTGATATTTTGTATTTTATGAGCTTTCGCGTTAATTTACAGAAAAAAAAACTTGCGTTTACCATGGTGCAAGAAGCTACGAAATCTTTGTTCACTTTATTATTTATAAATATTACTTTAGAGAAAAAATAAAATTGAGCTTAAAAACTTTTTGGTTTTAAATATATTCGAGTAGTTATAAAGATTTTGTTGTTTTGTTTTTTATTATTTGGCTACTTTGCTTTAAGGGTATCTCCTACTACTACTCGATATTTGATCGAAAAAAATGTTATAAATTTCTTCATATGTTTTACAACAAAATGTAATTCCTCTCGATTTTCGGAAATTGAATTTTGTATCTAAAAGTTGAATTTTAAAAATTGACCCCCAGGACATTTTACAATTTTTTAATTTCTTAGCTGCCTAAAAGTATGCTTTAATAACAATTTTTTCAAAAGTTGTACTTAAATGTGCAAAAAATGTGCAATTTGAAATTTTTATAGCATACTTACAAAGATGCAACTCAAAAAATGTAAAAATTATAAATTTTGACGAAAAAACGTAAAAACTTAAATATTTTTGAAATTTTGTTCGAAAATTAAAAGAGCATGCCAAAAAAATTATAACTTTAAAAGCCCAGATTGAAAGGTGGTGTCATCTTTTTGTAATTGGCTTAAAAAGCTGAAACTATTTGGGGCTATAACTCCAAAACCATTCAATATTTTGGGTATAGGCTATGTTTGTGGAGCTCATATCTACCTCTGTATGAAATATGGTCCAATTTGTTTTTTTTTTTAATTTTTTCCAATTTTGGTCTAGATTATCTTTATCTTAAATAAATCTGAGGAGGCTCAAGCTTCCCAGAAAAATAGTTCAATCCTTTTAGAACACATATGTAAAATTTCATCACTCTAAAAAAATTATTACGGAAATGACAGATTTTTGGCCAAAATATGACAATCTGGGCTCACATTTCAGACTCGATTTAACATTTTTTTTTTCTACTTATAATTTGAGTTTAGTTTACCGAAAATAAATCCTTAAAAAAGTTAATGTTTGCGTTTACATAAGTCCCGAAGTTGTAAACCACATTTATTTCATAAATTTTAATGGGCATTAAACACAAAAAAGTGCCTGTGTTAAGTTTGAAGACTGTAACTTGCAAAATGGAAAATTTCATTGAAGAAAAATATATTGAAATATCTCAATTTTAAATGGAAGTCAAGATATAGAAACTGCCCTATGTTCCTCCTAGGAATAAAAAATTTATTAAATATAAATATATAAAGGTATAGAAAATAAGACTCAGCTCTTTTGGAGCTACTTACTAAAGGTAAGTGAACAAAATAAAGACACACCTTTTGGCCAAATTTGATGTTCTGTTCCTAAAGTTAAGTTGCGATAATATTTAACGCAGCCATTTCTTAATCGATTTTTACACGACATAGATAGCGCTTTTAAAATAATCGAAAAATGCAACTTAAATTTTAATTCAAAATTGTGTGCCATTTAACTTTCTTGGAATCATTTTCCAGCTACACTTACACTTACAAAACTTAAGATGGTGCATGTGGGTTTTTTTTTAATTTGCTTACTCACGAATTTTTCCATTTGCAGCTGTTTTAAATTTGTTGAAATTAAGTATACCTGCCCATAAAATCTTTCATTGAGCACTTTCGGCGTATTTATTTAATACAATTTATATAAGCAATTGCTATATACATTTGTTGTATAAGATCTTAATATAATCTTCAAGTAGTCTTAAAGCATTTGTTTTTGGCTTTATTTGTGCTTACTTAGCTGTTTGCTCGAAAAGTCCCACGAGTTTGTCTCTGTGGTTAGTTTGCCAAGTAAATGTATCCACTAAATACTATCTATAGGTGCCTCCACACGTGACATGCACTGACGCATTTTATGAACTCGAAACAATTGAAAACAAAGCTAAATAATATACGCCATAAAGCCAAATACACCGTACAAATAACCAGAATAGAAATTATTCTTTTTTTTACAAAAATTTTGACAATTTGGGCGGCTGCTGACTGAACTTTGTAGCTTGATATATTTTAAAATGAATATAAATAAATTGTTTGTTAAGTTATTGTTATTTATTTCGCTTAAGTGACGTCAAATTTTGCGTAATAAATTCATTAATAGTTTTTTAATTTCCGCCTTGAGTATATAAAGCTGCATATTTTTTGTTTAATTAAAAATTCGTCATATGTGGGTCAATAAAACGAAGGCAAAGCATTTTATTAAGCGGTTAAACCTAACGAAATTCAAATGCATATAGTAATTCTTTTGGAACTCGTTTTGAGGTATTTTTTTTGCAGTCAGAGGTTTTACAAATAGGATGGATCTTAATAAAAAGGGCTCGTCCAGTAAGACGTCATTGTTTGTTAGCGAAGCCGCAATTTATGAGATGTTAGATGCTGCAAATAGAGTTCCAATCGTTCTGGCAATCTCTACCTTCCATCTGCTTTTTATACCCTGTACCTATAGGTACAAAGGGTATACTAGATTTGTGCAATGTATGTAACGGCAAGAAGGAGGCGTGGCAGACCCCAAGTCCTTTATACCAAAATGCTTATCATAACCTCGGGTAGCGATTGAGCCATGTCCGTCTGTCCGTCCGTCTGTCCGTCTGTCCGTCTGTCCGTCCGTCCGTCTGTCCGTCTGTCCGTCTGTATGAACACCTAGATCTCGGAGACTATAAGAGCTAGAGATACGAAACTTTACCAGCTGGTGCGCATATTTCCTCAGAAGATCAAGTTTGTTGAATCATGTCAATATCTTTCCCCGTTCCCCCGTAGCAGAGTTTCGCGGTTTTTAGCTAAACCGTTTAATATTTTAATCTGAAACTTAACAGAGCGATGCGTTGTGGTTACATGCATCTGTGTGTCAAAAATAAACAAAATCGGACAATTACAACAAAAGTTATAGTCTAAAATGTAAAAATTTCACCTCCCCTTGCCTATAAACTGCGTCAATATTTGACTCTACGTAATAATAGTAATAAATGACCTAGAACCACCAATTTTGGTAAGCTAATTCATGTGCCTCTAATGAACAAATCCACATCCAAATTTTATCAATGCGGGCCCCCCACCCCCCGCAATCGATTTACCGTGTTTTCTCCCACACCCCTCAACATATCTCGATGAAACTTACCCCATATACTTTAAATAACTTCTTTAAAGTAAATTCTTAGTAAGAATATGCAGGAATAAATCTTTTTTTGAGAAAAAAGGTACAGGGTATTCCACTGTCGGGCACCGCCTCGACTGTATTACATTTTTTAAATAAGTTTTTTTTCAAGACAAGAGCCTACACAATTATTTCCAAGCTGCACAAGCTTATAAGGAACGTGATATTCATCATTGCTACGCATTTCTCGTACACCAATGGGACTTATATTAAATAGTCCACCCATCTCGTACAGATACTTGCCACATTTATTGTCGTCAGGGCCTTAAATGTTAACTGGTGGGTGTGTCTGGCAGCAGCCCTAGATTGTCACCTTGTCTCAGCCTAGAATATAGTACGCTGCAGTAGCCTGGTTAGAAAATACATACGGAAACCTGTTGCAGTGGTCCCAGGGGACCAAGTACCTACACATTTATTTAAGGCATAACTGTCCTGGGGTGTTCGTTCATATTCTTAAATATATATAGGGTGGGCCATCGTTGGTTTGTTTGTTAATTGTATTTTATTCGTATATTTTCCAACAAAATTGGCTATATGTACATACATATTCAAGTTTGAAATTACTCATTTATGTATGCAAAATAAGGCCCGTTCGCGAACATCGTAATTTTCGATCACTTTTTTTTGTCGAAAACTCATCTGGCTGTTCTCCCATCCAACGAATAAGAGACGTTGATAATGGTCCATGGGCTTCAATTGTTGCGTCATTTGAATCTTGAAAGCGTGTAAATATAGATTTCGACGCAAAGTTATCCTAGCAAGGCGCAATTCTTGGGAACGAAGGCGCGTCTATGTTTCCGGCGACTCGTCGACACTGGTCTCAACTATGTTTTTTTTTCCACAGAACGACCATTTTCATAGCAGTTCGGATGTTAAACGTTCCATGACTAAAATTGAGTAGTTTTGAACTTGATATATGTATGTTTGGGCGGGTATGATCCGAATTATTAGTGTTTAACAAACAAACCAACAGATGGCCCCCCCTGTAGATTGTGTGCGGGAGAGTAAGCCTCTTCTCTTAGTTAACAGACAAAGCTGTCGTGATCTACAAAAAGATTTTACTCCAAATAGTCCAGCAGAGGACCCGCGAGAGAGGGGGAAAGGGGTGGCATTCTCCAGGGCCCGGAGTGGTCTCAGGGGCTTGGTGTAATTCCTGTCGTACTTACAGAACACAACAATTTAAGCTAAAGGGGTAATAAAGGGGCCGGTACATTTTCCCCCCGGGCACGGATTTTCTTTCTACGGCCCTGGCCCTATATAAAGGTTTCCTTAATTTGACCACAATGAGAACCAGAATGTTCCTGTAGTTTATAAAGATATCTAAGCGTTTACAGCTTTTTTTTTTTATAATTTTTAAGACATGTAATCTCTTATATCGCCAAGCTTTTAAGTAATTGATGTTACAAAGTTCAAGTTTCAAATATTTATTCATTGACAATTTTTGTCCATCAATTACATATGTATTTATATATGTACGTACGTATATAACTACATACTTACACTTACACTTTCAATTGTATTTTTTTTTTTTTTAATAGCTCGTATTATGGCAAATATTGAGAAGCATTCCCATAGAGTCTTCTCGCGTCAAGCAAAAATCTCGGTTACTTTTGATGCAATTAAATTGGTTATTGCGAAAAATTTATATTTGACGCATTGACATTGTCTGACATGAGCTAAATATAGTGTTTAAATAAAAGTTTCTTTGACTAATTGAGCGTGTGAATCATATTTAATGGTTTCCTACTTTACTTAACACTATAAGTCTAGTTTAAAGTATAACTAAGCAAAAGAAAAAGTACAAAATAACATTGAAAGTGACGGACACAGTAGTGATTGGTTATCGATTTTCCTACTTTTAAAGGTATTTTAGCATGCCAATAGAAAGTGAACATAGTTGGATAAAAAAGGCTTTAATAAATGGCTGTTAAACCTTGAAGACAGCTGCATAATTCTTTGGCATTGAAAAAGTTAATTTTTGCGAGTTTTAAGTTAAAAAAAAATTAAAAAACTATGCAAAATTTGCATACAAGGCTTGTCTGAGTTGAAAAGGGAGAATTCAGAAGTCAAAATTCTAGGCGGTCTGAAAACTTAGAAGAATGTGCAGACATAGTTACGTAGGACGCTTCTTTGGTTTGGAAGCAGTTACAAATTATACTCCAACATTTTAGAACATATTACTTAGCTCTTGAGGCTCTTTCACACTAACTAACTTAATTCTTAGGTTCATTTTATCTTCTCAAACAGTGGCATTATTATTAGTTTTCTACTACTTACGTAAAATTCTGTGGAAATCGCATATAAACTTCTGGCGCCTAGAACCTTTTTAGTTTCTCTTGCATTTATCAAGCATATAGCTTTTTAAGTACAAAACAAAATACGTCCAAGATTTGTATACTAGTACATACTCGTAGTAGTAGGTTCATCAATCATTTTGACAGTAAATAGCATGCACGAGGGTCACTATATATGTTTTGCGCCATGGCTATACTAACGATACCTGATGCAATCTAACACTTTAATTAAAAAGTTCGACATTTTATAGCATGGAGGTACTCAGAACGTTTTTATGGACAAACACTTTTTGTATTTTTAAGATGATTTGAAAATTTCGTCTCTGTTCAAAAATTGATTTGAACCGTGAACATTTTCGTGTAATGATTTATTACAGTTTTGCGACAAGAGTGCCACATTCGTTTTTGGTGGTAAGGCCTCACATACCGCCACTGCAAAACTGATGAAATTCGTGAAGGTCGTGCAAAATCGGCCATAATCACAAAAAACACCGATTCCGCGGATGAAATTATAAAGCAAGATCGTCATATAACATAATAAGAGGATACTTGACATAACTCCACGATCGCTCATAAGAAGACTCGTGTTGTTTGGTACAAAGAAGAGTTAAAGAAATACAACAGTGTTGCTTTAAAAGACTTTTAAGGTCTTGGCAGGCGACAAATCTGATATTTATGCTTATCAGCCTAAAAATAAACTACAATCAACAAACATTTGTTCGCGAATAAAAGCACTTTGAAGCAAATGGTCACCTGTTTCTTCGAACCAACCGGTTTTGTCGCCACTGTCCCATTTGAGTAAGTTAGGGCGCTCAATTCTGAATGGTATACAACCATTTCTTGTCAGTCCTGATTTAGCGTCCAATGATTTCTTTTTGTATCCGCAGATCAAATATAAGCTGCGTGGTCATCGTTTTTCTACCCCGAAGAAGCGGTCGATTCACGTTTTGTAAATAACTGCATCTGATTGGACAAGTGTTTTAAAAATTGGTTTAAGCTCGTGAAAAAGATATCTTCTCTTACAAAATTTTGAAAAAAAAACAAAGCAGTTTCTCAACTTTACTATATTTCGATTGATAGGCGCAAAATATAAATAGTGACCCTCGCAAGTGGCTTCACATAGTGTATACTGAGGTTCCTTGAAGCGTTAGTTATCTCTGTTCTTATGTAGTGCATAATAACCTGTTGCTACTTGTCTTGATTGTCTTTCTGGTAGCACTTTCACCATACATACATATCATTGAAATCTTTAGTAGCGTGTAACTCCTTTTAATGCATTAAAAACATCTTCAAACTGCAATTTCATCAGTTGAGAAAGTCGTTTTACAGTACACAAGCAAACATACATACATATATAACATTGTACATACTTACTACTTTCAGTACTATCTTATACAAGCATATAACGTATAGTACATACATATTTGTGTTTACAATATTTTGCGCAGACAACAAATTTGCTGTATGAAATCCAACGTAAATGGTCTAGAAACTGGCTAGATTTACATAATCCACTCTACTATGTATATTACTCCCAGTTTGGTGTTACCTGCAATTTGCATGCCATATTTGCTGCCGCTTCCTGTCTATGTGCAACAAGTTTAGCTAGCCTGTTGCCTGGCCACAATTCTCACCAAATTAAATATTATTGTACATGCCGCTGAAAGACGCTGTTTGTTTGCCATGTTGCAAATCTAGTCTGGTTTTTGTAATTAACATTTTTATACCCTGCACCTTTAGGGTCGGGGGAATTGTATGTAACAGGTAGAAGGAGGGTTTGGTTGGTTGAACGCTCATAATTCGGAACATACCCGTCCAACGTGGATTCTTCGACATATGTCAAGTTCAAAACTACTCAATTTTAGTCATGGATCGTCTAACAACCGAACAACGCGTAAAAGTGGAACAGGCGTACTATGAAAATTGTCGTTCTGGGAAAAAACATAGTTTTAGGCCAGCGTCGAAGAGTCGGCAGGGATATCGACGCGCCATCGTTCGCAAGAATTACACCTTGCTAGCACCACTTTGCGTTGAGTTTTGCATGCGGATCTGCATTTACACGCTTACAAGTTTCAAAAAACGCAATAATTGAAGCCATCGGACCATTATCAGTTTTATTTTTTCGTTCAATTTACCAGAGAAAAGCAAGATGAGTTTTCGTCAAAAAAAAGTCATCGAAAATTACGATGTTCGCATACGGGCGATATTATTTTTCATACATGAATGAGTAGTTTGAAACTTATATATGATATATACATTTGCCTAATTTTGTTGGAAAATACATACATATATGAATAAAATGCCCACCCTATATTATATTAAGCGACTCCATAAACTATTATAAATGTATAGAGCGTCTACGTTACACGTAACTTAGCGGAGTAAAAAAGATTAATCTATCCAACTCGTTACTATTTTATCCCACAATTTTTTAATGAAGGAAGATCCATTAGGAGAAGTCTGCTAGTATATGGAGGCAAAGGGACATTGTGGTGCCAGCAAAGGCCAGTAAGGCAAACCGAAAATCGTCATAAACATACAGTTAAAGAGATGTAACTCTAAATTATTTCGTGTAAGATTATGAGAAGATTTGAATCCCTGAAGATTTAGATTCTTGAAGTAAAAGATGCAACGTGGAGTCGTTAAATCTTATGCAAAATTTAATATCGTTAACCAACAGCCAACATCAGAATAAGGGAATGATAATTCTACTTAATTTATAAATTAAATAAATTTGACGTATAGACTTATACTATAAGCCTAATCAATGCGACAATTTTGCTTGTTGACGTAGCCACCGATGGGCCTCATCAGTCAAGATGATTTTACGATGGAAGATTTCCACCATTTTTGTAGTGAATTTTAATAATTTCAATGCGTTGTTGAAGCGTGTATCGTTCCATTTTTAGTAATGGCGTAGTTTCTACTTGTCAAACGTCAAAGAATAAAAGCTTCAAAAGTGACAGCTACCGAAATACCGGGTGATTCAAAATAACACCTCTTGTTGGAAAACCCTATACATTTCCCTTGAATACGTCCACAATTCTCAACTAAACAATGCAAAATTTGGCGCAAATAGTTACATATTTCTTTTGAAAAACTGATTGCAGGGTATCCCACTGTCAGGCACCCCCACTGATAAAATCTTTTTTTTTAAATTTGTTCAATATTTTATGGTGCTTAATATAGCGGAGTTTCTGGAAACGTCTTGCCGTTAATTGACCACTGTCGATTTGTTTCCAACTTGTTGTTGTTGTCTTTTTTTCGTTTTGGCTTTGGCCTGTTTTGTTGCCTTGCTGCATTTTTGGTTTGATTGGTTGCTATTGCTGTTGATATTCGCGTGTTTAGCGGTGGTTGCGTGAGTGCCAAAGTGCAACGTGAGTAAGGCATGTCACGAAAAAAAAACTGCTCATTAACTTTCAGAAATCAAAGATTGTCACTTGCCTTCGGTATGGTTGTTCTATAACTACACAATAAATTGAAATAATTTTTAAAATTTTGAGTCTTATATCAAGCTTTTAATTTCTTGACTGCATATTTTTTAGTTTTAAAGTAGCCAACGTTCTTTTCCCTCTAAAATGAAATCCAAACTTAATTTTAGATTTCAATTTTTCAAAGCAGTCAAAAAGAGTCATATTATCGCACACACCCCTAAGCATCGTTGTTATAGCTTTTCCACTGAACAAAAAGGCTTAGTTGAGCGGCTTTGTTATGTTTGTCGCCGTAAATTCAATAAACTGCGTAAATAGACAACAGTTTTTTTTAAGAAATGCAAAAATTTAAGAAATTGAATTAAATAAAATCTTAGATTTTAATTTCATAAACGACGCATAATCATCTGCAGGCAATACTCGGTATTTTCTGCTTACTGACCTCCTACCTAAAAAAAATAAAAATAAATTTTGGGCATTTGCAAAAAGTTTTTCGGTCAAAGTCAAATAATACGGTACCATCACCTAAGTATCATTTAAATAAGTTATACTTTTACGTATGGATATCTCTTTAAAATTATAGTGTTTTGTGTTTTAAACAAAAACTATCGCCTAAAATTGTTCTTACATTCTATATAATAAGCTTTAATCTCCAATAACTACATATTTAATATGCCTTGCAACATCGTAACACGTTCACAACCAAAACTACCATCACTAACCCACTAACACTAATTTCCCGCTTGCTCTCTTTTGCATTCCATTTCTTGACGCTCAGTTTACTTACTCACACGTTTACACACAAATGCACACAGTCATAGCGATGACTATACCCTCATGAGGAGAGTACATGCATTTGGTGCAATACTCGTGCGCCATTTGAATCTTTTTCCAATATTTTTGTAATTTTAAAGTTAGTTAAACCAAACCCGAAATTAAACGTGGAAAACAAATTTAGCGCTCGTGTACAGATTTTATTTTTAAATAGAACAATAGCACCGAAAAGTCAAAAAGTAGATGATAAATCAAACTTAAAACAAAACCTTACAAATGTCGTGAAAGTCGAGGTTTGGGACACGAATGTGCTCCACTTTACATGCAATTTGTAAACACTGCATGTGCTGCATGTAAAGTGTATTTAAAAGTCGGAAACTCCCAAACACTTTGTTCTTGCTTGTATGTTTATCATGAGAGGGGACTTTTGCTGCTGCTGCCGGCGGGAGCGGCTGTAGTCAGAGTAGAGTCCGACAGTCGGGTGATTTCTCGAGTTAGTCGCGCTTTGTAACCTAAACGAATCGGGCGTGCATTTTGTCAGCCGTTGCCGTCTTTTGAGGAGCAGCTGTGTGTTAAATAGTCGCCGCCGCTGCCACGCTGAAAGTTGAAAAAAGTAAAGCCAATATAGTTTATAAATACATAAGTAGTACATATCAATCTACTTTAATGCTATATATGGGAGATAATCGAACGAAAAAATTTGTAATCTGTTTAAGGCGAAAATATAAGGAAAAGCACATGCTGCGCAGGCTGTGCAACTTGGCAACAATAAATTCTAATTTTGCAAATAATTGGTAAAAATACTTTGTATATGTAAAGTGCGTGGTTTATTGTTTTCGTTCTTGTTTTGTTGTATTTGCGATAAAAATACAACGCAGTGGTTATTTTTTCATTTCGTTTGATTCCGCACAGGAAAAACTTAATACATAAAAAAAAAACCAAAAAAAAAAAAAAGAAAAAAAACCCAAAGAACTCTTAGTGACGTTTGCATTTCTTTTGTTTTGTTTAAAAATTTGAGTAAGTTTTGCTCTGATTCTTTTTCCATATCAGTTTTATGTCCATCCGTGAAGATTTGCAGTGTATCAGACAAAGGAAGTGCTAAACAAATAGACTGGACGATTGACTAGACTTTGTGTGTACACTGTGGTTCCTGCTTTTGTTGTTATTATTGTTTTTGTGATCATGCATCTCTTGGACTGCTCCGGACTCACGTCGTCCCATGTACTTAGTGTTTAATGCATAGTAGTACATACATTTTCCTTGTCAGCCTTGCATTTGTTTATATTTTGTTTTGCTAAAGAACCAAGAAATTACTCACCTAGCTTTGTCTGTATACATATGTATATATATGTACATAACATATGAGACTTCTTGTAAACATGGGGTATATTTCCATTACTAATGTATAGACATGTACATGCATATGTTTATATTTAGTACAGCTGCATTGACAGCAAACACTGAATCGATCGATCCATTGTTAGTATGTTTTTACGACATTTTGCACAAAATTAAAGTTTAAATAAAATAATATATAAGAAAAAACAAGAAAACCTGAACTAATAATAAAAATATTGCCATCAGTCAGATCTAAGTACCTTAAAGTTCTTATTAATCTTATTGCTTCAACCAGATAATATAAATTTGATATAGATCAAAAAATATTCAATTTTTGTTTTAATTACTATATACTTGCTTGACCTAAGCTAATACAATTTTAATAATATTTTACATATTTTTGAGTCTGAAAAAAGCAGCCACTTTTGGTGTTTTCTTGTACCTACTGTTGTTACCTGCGCCTGATTTTAAGGTCTAGTTCTTCAATAGTTTATTCAATATTAGTTGTTTAGCAATCACTTGAATCAGTTTCTTCTAAGAACTATTTACTTCAGATTACCTTAAATATTATGGCTCTGCATAATTTACCTTCTACTTCTCATATATATGATTTGTAAATTTCAACTAAATGATTAGAATTCGACTCAATTTCCATTCGATGCCATTTAAATGTAGATTTAATATAAAAACATGTGCAAACTTCACTTAAACTTCAAACCGCGTTGCCACAGCTTAAAAACTTAATCCAGTCAGCCCAGAATTATCATTCTAATCATCGAAATTTCAGAAACCAGTGACAAATTAAGCCTATGATTATAAAGTCTAACAAAGATAATGTCTGACCTCTCATACTGCATAAAAAGTGAAACAAAACCTATCAGGTGATAGTATGTCTAAGTTACGCGTCTGTTTAAAATAAAAACAAAGTATAGACTGTTAAAATCATTTTGAGACGCGCCTCCCAACAACAATAAGTAGCACACTTTTCAACACTTGTCCCACAACTTTTAAGTTTTAGTATGTCATTGAACTTTGAGATGACTCCAACTTATGCGTACCTTTAATAAAGGGCGACTTGATAAACTGCACTTGGCTTTATTTTGCTTTTAAATATTAATTGATCTTGATTTTTTTTTTCCCATCTTTTTAAAAATGCTCAGCAAAACGTTGTGTAACCAACTGAAAAAATATTTATATACTTGTATACTAAATAAAAAGAGAAATCCATATAATATATTCATTCACTGTCTTATCAATATTTAGACGCCGCACTTATCGGTGCTTAGTAGCCGCGTGTATGCTTCCACAAGGTCGCAAGTTTGTAGTCTTTTGATTAGAGTGGAGCAATAGTTTTTCGATTTCCAGTTTTTTATAAATTGGTTATTACTCTGGGTAATAAGTTTGGATTTTTTAACAAATACCACCAACACATTGAATGAATTAGAGTTGGTAAATCCCACAAGCTGTACAAATAAATGGCTTTTGCTAATAAGGAACTTGATTTTGTAATTGCAAAAAAGTGCTATTCCTATAACTAGTTTTAAGTTAGAAGTTTGAAAATAAGTCTATGTACTATAACTTCTCTAAATTTATTTGCGAAAAAACGGTCATTGTTGCTTGGTTTTGCTATCCTTTAAAGTAACGGCCATTTTCACAATTACTGAGCATTTTTCAGAATGGCCATCAGTAATAATAGCTAAATCAACCAAACTTACGAATTAGATCCCATAATTATGTCATTGAAAAAAGTTTATTATACTATATATATATAGCTCCCAAAGGGATATAAAAAATAATATCAAAAGTTTCAAGAGCGTAAATGTGGCGTTCGGAATTTTTTTGAGAGTTCCCAATTTTGATCAAAATCATTTGAAAATATCTTAAAGCCCCCAAAGGTCCGATCCGAAAAAATAACGTTTTTAGCGCCTAATTCGTAAGTAGTATATATGTTTAAGACAATATTGTTAATAAATTCGGGGTTTGAAAGTTTTTAGAGTTCCCACGAACTGTGTCAAATTTCACCAAAATCGGGACTCCATTGTATAGTCGTTTTTAAGGCGTAATTCATTGGTTTATGAGTAGATCGTTACCAAATACGGCAATCCAAATCTGTTTTAAAGAACCTAAGCACTATGATAGGATTGATCCAAATCTTTTAATTTATTTATTAGCTTGTTGTGATAATACAGAGTATCTCAATCAAAGTCGTGCGCCCCCAACTTAAATGTCATATATTTTTTTAAAGATTAATATGCATTTCTTTTGTATCACTTGCACATGATTATTGATTTTGTTATTACAAGTGTTACAAGTTCCAAGAATTGGCGACTAGTGACTTATAACAAGATTTTATTAGCACTCAATCTGTCTTCTTGGAAGTGCAGTAGCCAAGAACCAGTTTAAAAATTATTGTATTCACTTTGTAGAGCTACACTTTCCACTGCTAATTTAGCTAATCACGTTGGGACATACTTTATGTCAATCATCAATGAGAATGAATTGGAGTAGAATATTATTGAAAAAAATTAACACCTATAGTATTTGTTTTTATCTGTATGTTCCTAACGTGACTTTGTTTGCACGTCAAGCGATATTCTGTTTGAGGTTCAATTCACGCCCAATGAACACGATAATTAAATATATACAACTTATTGACATCATTGATTTAACCACAAAAATGTAAAAGTGTGGGCGCAATATTATATTAATTAATCTTTGGTCATTGCACGCTTAATTCAATTAGTTGCCCAGTTGGTAGTTGAAAGATCCTTATACGGACATAGTTTTTGTTAGACGAAAGGTCTTTATTAATAGGGAGTCTTAAAAAAAATTACTTGAAAAAAAAACACCCGATATTGCAATTTACCTAATAAGGCTTATTTGGAAAAGTAGTTACTGCTGGCAAAAACAATGAGAAAAGTAGAATTATTCCTTATACATGCAATTTTTTACAACACTATCGTCTTTCAATCATTTTTATAAGTGCCAGTAATTTATGCAAATTTTTCTATTATTATACTCACAATGTCAATGCCAAGTTCAAGTTCAAGCTCTAAAACCGACATGTTAATTGACATAATTATTTGTATGCGTATTGTTTTCTCTATAATAAGCAGCATCTATTTATGGTAGGTAACTTAAAATAATGCCAGTTGGACTTTTTTTTTTTGATAAATTTTTATTTGTTAAAGGTTAGGAAAAATTGGTATGCTTAACACTTAGCTGGGAAGTGTTTATTGAAGGCGAAAGTTGGAAGTTCGTTGCTCAGCTAGAGCTTAAGCATTTTTATCCGGATTTTGCGAAATTCAAAGTATGCAAAAACGACTCTAATTAATATTTTAAATGCGTTTTAGAATTAATAGTAAAAACACAATATCAATATGAGCTGAGAATTTCCGTCTTGTTGATGAATCAAAACGCAAAAATTGTGATAATATTTTATTTAACAATATATGTATATGCTACTATGTATATGGCTATGGAGCGTAGTAAATAAAAAAAAGAAAGAATTCACACATAATGGTTTGAAACTTGGCTAGTTGCTTTACTTCAGCGCAAAGCTAGTTACGTCTGGTTATCAACAATGTTTAATCACAGGACTAGTTTTAAAGTTGTCCAACAAGTCAGACTTAGATGACACGCCTCTTTTGACAGTTTTGTCTTTAGACCAGTTGAAATTTTAAAGCCAAATGCGTAAATTGAGCACAAGAAATATTATCACGGCCGTCTGGTTATGTGCCCCACCTGTTGGCTGCAACTCACCTGTTGCTTTTTGCTGCTTCAATGTAGTTTTATTCTGTTTCTCAAGTGGCATTTAATGTGAATGACCAACCATCAGTAATTGCAAATTCCATATCAAATTTATGCGACGTTTCGCTTTCAGTCTGTTGTCAATTGCTGCGACAAAGTCAAAAGGTGACTGTACTTGCCGTTTACCCCCGTGACTATCTGTTTTCGTTTTAAAAAATTGGCTGCTATTAAAGTTGAAAAATAGACGATTTGACGTTCGAAATTTCAAATGCAGCACATTTTTCTGTACTTTAGGATTTTAACAATTTTCATGAACTTTGTACATGTTTATTACTAGCTGTTAATCGTTTTGCAAAGCTGTTTCTACAAAAGCCGATTAGCCTAGTCTCTTGGGTTTAAAGTACATAATTACACATATGTATAAAATATGCCTAAGTATTAGTTGTCGCTAAAAAACACTTGAGCTTTAAAATTCTTATCAATTACTAAAAATAAAAAAAAACTGGCTATGGTCACTAAATCGAAATATTACTTACTTTACTCATTATTTTTAAGTGACTTTAAATTTTTTTAAAAAAACGCTCAATGCACGCCGCAATTTATTATTTTTTTTTTAGTGCTAGTGTTCGCCTATATTTATTTAATAGCACCTATTTAATTTTATGGGACGCCAGCAAAACGCGAAAAGTTTTTATCTTAATGATTGCACTAAAAGCGAGATTTAAGCATTAGGTGTTTTGCTTTTTAACAGATTAAAAAAATTATTCAAACAGAAGCTATCGTTATATTAATGTTTTAAAAAAAATTATGATCGAAAAATTTTTTATTTCTTTAATTAAACTTTAAAAAACAGAATCTAATTGAAGTACTTAATCTTAACAAAGCAAATTCTAGTAAAATGCATCTGCGCTAATGGATATTTACAATTCCTAAGCTCCAAAAAATCTATATCTCAATATTATAAATTCCTAGTTTTTTTTTTTGGGCAATATTAATATTAAACTCTTAATCAAATTGGTACCGATGGCAGAGCATTCTGTTACCATAACCTCAAAAGTTACTCAAAAGATACTCAAATTTGCAATGTATTTGTTTTGTGGTTTGAAATTTAGGTTGACCCTTTAATTCCCATTTTGAAAATATTTGTTTAACAATGGTCGAATAATTTTGTCTGTGATACTTTCCGGCTCCTAAATTATGTAGGATTGTTCGTTTACCTCTAAGGTGACAAAATCTGGAAAAGGTCCTTAAGAACATAAGTCAAAAATAAGTCGCTTATGAAGTTTTTAGACTTTAATTTTATTTATTTATGACCAGCTTTTATTATTTCATTTAAAGATTCTGATTTTATGGTATTTTGAAAAACAATTATTATTTGCAAAAATGCATTAAGTGCCTCAAGGCACTATTGGGCATCAGAGGGTTAAAACTGGTTCTAAAATTTGCTTGTTTGTCGAAAAATTAAAATTTTTTGATTTGTCGTAAAACCATGAAAAACATCATAAAACGAACACACACACACAATGCAATCGATTGTACAACTTACTCGATAAACAGCCAAACAGTCGCATCACGCATGGCTTGATTTTTAGCGATTCGTGAGAAAATTTTGTATCGATATCGTTACTGTGTCACCTTAAACTAAGTTCATTAGTATCCACATTAGTCTCAAATTCAAATTTTTTGTATTTTTTCATCTTCTGCAAAAACTTCCAATCTTTGTCTGTAATCATAAAGATACTTATAAAGGGTTTTCCAATAAGAGGTGTTATTTTGGTATTCAAAGAAAAATGCCATTTTTTTAAATAAATGATCGGATGTTTATTTCATAATAAAGAGGAAGGTATGCCGTTAATAATGAAAAATAACATCAGCCAAATGGCCACCACGACCACGCTTACAGGACCATAGCCTTTTCATGAAATTTTCCATAACCAAATCGCAAAGTGGCTGCCCTGTGGCCTCGATAGCCTCACGAATTCTATCTTTGAGGTCTTGAATCGACGCTGTTGGCGTAGACCTTATCTTTCACGTGGACCCAAAGGAAGAAGTCGCAAGGTGTTAAATCACAAGATCTCGGTGGCCAATTGTGATCACCTCTTCGAGAGATAACACGGTTCGGAAACTTTTCCCGTAAAAGAGTAATGGTCTCGTTGCTTGTGTGGCACGTAGCGCCGTCTTGTTGAAAGTAAACGTTGTTCAGATCAATACCAATCATCATTAATCATCTCTCGATAGCGCAATCCATTCCCCCGCCGGACCATAAACCGCACCAAACAATCACACGTTGAGGATGGAGAGGCTTCTCAACAATAACTCTTGGGTTTTCCGAGCCCCAGATGCGACAATTTTGCTTGTTGACTTAGCCACCGAGGTGGAAATGGGCCTCATCAGTCAAGATGATTTTTCGATGGAAGATTTTCACCATTTTTGTAGTGAATTTTAATAATTTCAATGCGTTGTTGAAGCATGTATCGTTCCATATTTAGTAATGGCGTAGTTTCTACTTGTCAAATGTCAAAGAATAAAAGCTCCAAAAGTGACAGCTACCGAAATATCGGGTGATTCAAAATAACACCTCTTGTTGGAAAGCCCTATACATATTGTAAAAGGCATTTATAGTCAAATCCGCCTCTGTCTTTCTTTTAGCTTCGCTGCAAAAATCTTTTTCTAAATAAGAAATGACTATTTAAATCCTTTTCCTGGCTGTCTTACCATAAAAATTTCACATAGAGTGGTTTCATTCACGGGCTCCAACGTTAAGGTGATACGCTGGTTCTGGTTAAACTGTCAAAAATTTGTTATCTTAATCTTTTCTGTCATGATTTCCAAATTAAAAAAGTATTATATAGATTTGGCTATTACATGTTTCCCTCTTGGTGCTTACACAATAATTAAAATCAAAAACTTTATACATTCTTATTTCATCAAACATTCGTACAATTTTAATAATAAAAATGGTAGGTATGTAAAATCCATTTTTTAAAACTACTTTTTGTCACTGCTGCTGCTCTTAACCAATTAACTTAGTCACAGCAGTTCGCCCTTGCACCAATGTAGAACATTTATCGCGGCTTTAAGTTGTCAAAGTTGTTGACTTAATTGTTGTAAAAATATTTTTTAAAACCCAATTACCTTAAACGCAACCAGTTTGCACTCGTTCGAGTAAGTTTTAACAAGAAATTTTTTGTGAACTTTTATAAAATTAAAATTTCGAATTGCTCATGCAACAAAACATGTGCCCAAATGGCATTAAAAGAATTTAAAGTTTGGTGTTTTTCTTCTTTTGTTGTTATGCACAAAGTCATGTAACCAACGTCCAACATTTTTATATGGGTAACCTTCCACAGAAAGTTTCAGAACTTATCTTATTATCTTATGGGCCATTATTTTAATTAACTTGTAAACACTTCATTTATCGAATCGCTTGAGATAAGATGCGTGTTCACTCTCAATTCATGAGCTTTGCAGTCTCTCGACAATTAGTTTATTAACTGGTTCAACATCAACGTCTATATACTATGCATAATATGTATAATAATTTATTTTTAATTTTTAATTTTTTGTTTTTATGCATCATGCTGAGCCAGAGTAATCCCCCATACAGTCATGCTGTGAGCAATTCCCAGTGCATCTATCCACTACCCACATTTGATTGTTTTGTTGAATGCATTTCAATTAGCGCCAACTACTCTCAATCCATAGAACTGCAGCTACCTATCATTAGTAGTAGTAGTTATTTTAACTATAGCCACGATTTAAAAAGCGAGAAGTCTATTTTTTTCTATTCGAACGAACTTGAGGCAGATCTTTATAAGATATGGGCAGTTAAAGCACAGTAATTATATTTAATGAATGCGAATAATAACTAGTTTGTTTTTGAAAAGGTTTCGCTATATTCGACTTTGTGCTATGCACAAATAAATTTGAGGAAATGGAGAAAACATCGATGTTATATCGATGCATCGAAGTTTAAAATATCGATGTTGACCAACAGAGATGTTTTTCCAGCACTTCTGCACTCATCAAATGGGTGTTTAGTAGTGCTGGAGAAACATCTCTGTTGACCAACAATGATATATAGATATTTTAGACTTCGATACATCGATGCATCGATATAACATCGATGTTTTCTCCAGCAATAGTAGGCACTATTCCATCGAATGGAACACTCTTATTTCAGACTGTATGGGCAATACGTCTTGGTCTTCTTTGAATTTGGCGTAAGCGATTGTGCTGCTTTTAAAAAAGGAAACTATGCGTTTGCACTTAGCTTGAAATAACTTAACATAAATGGGTTGGATATGGTTTTGCTCCAGCCAATCCTGAACAATTAAATTTATGGATTTGCTTTGCTAATATTTTAAAAAATATATCTTTTGACCGTTTTATTGGGTTTTTTTTTGGCGTCTATAAATAAAAATCGAAGTTCTTATGAAAGACGCACATGCATACGTACTAGTGCTGGAGAAAACATCGATGATCGAAGTTTAAAATATCTATATATCGATGTTGGCCAACAGAGATGTTTCTCCAGCACTACTAAACACCCATTTGCTGAGTGCAGAAATGCTGGAGAAACATCTCTGTTGGCCAACATTGATATATAGATATTTCAAACTTCGATCATTGATGTTTTCTACAGCACTAGTTTGCACTTAGCAAAAATGGGTTGGATATAGTTTTGCGACAGCCAATCCTGAACAATAAAATTTATGGATGTCCTTTGCTGATTTTGCATCCGCTGATTTTTAAAAAAAAATTCAAATCGTACAATGCCCATATTTTGACCGTTTTATAGGGTTTTTTTTGGCGTCTATACATAAAAATCGATGTTCTTATGAAAGACGCTCATACATAAGACTGTAACTTTTTTAAAACAAATGAAAGAAAATATTTAAAAAAATATAAAAAAAATGTAAAATATTATTTAAGCTATTTTAATTCAAAATACTTCTGCCGCAAATTACATACCTAACGGGATCTATTCGATAATCGAAAATCGTAATAAAAATATTGATGATCGGAAAAATTAAAGCACATCGATGCATGGATATAACATCGATGTTGCTTCCAGCATTAGTGCCTACACATGTTATAGGAACAAATGCACAAAATATCGTATAGACCAAAATAATCTATTCATGAAAATTCCCAGTTGGGCTTATATCTCTCTTATGCTGAGTATTTAAAAAACAATTACCTTTAGTTTTAAGTATGCAAAAAATTTACCTTTACAAGTTTATATCTTCCTTCGAATTCAAGCACTGTTTTTATTGTCTTTGCTAAAACTTATATTTCTCTTAAAGTGCGTTAAAACAAATTCCATTCAAATCAACACTGCCAATATAGATTTTTTTTTTAATTTTTTTTAAGTTTATTGATAGAATTCGTATTTAAATCAATACTGTTAATAGCTCAAATTCAAATTTTACCCATAATATAGACTGAAACACACTATCAACTTCAGTTCTTACAATGTTTCCGTTGAAGATCGTTGTAAAAATTTCCATTAAAAACAGCACTGTCAATATTTTTGTTGTCACTTCGCACATAAGCTATTATTACATATTAAGCTTTTAATAAACAATCCATGTAATAATCTTAAGCATACCACAGCAAATATATTACGTATATTTTTTTTTTTTACTTTTTGATTGATTTCCAGGGCACATTTTGACGTAGACATTGTGTCAATTGATAGCAGGCTTTTGACTGTTTGCGTATTTGTGCTATAGTAAACATGGGCTTTATACTACTCAGTATATTGTACATAATATTATTGTACATAGGTACACGGTCTATTGTGTGTGCTACTCTATGAAGCACTTGCTATACGCACATACATACATATACCCTTATTGTAATCAATCGGAAAAGCATACATACATATGTACATATACGATTTATATGCATATAGTTTGTAATTCTCGAGTTTGTAGGCCATAGTTTTGGAGGCGCGTCTAGTTTCTATAATAAATATTTGAACACTGGACACTGGCTTATGTCATCTGTAAGTTATTTGATAGTTTTTTTTTCAATTGCATAACAAAATATTTTCAATTAATGACAGCTGACATTTGACATTAGCGCTTTTTCAACAATTTGCACGCGCGTTATTTTTAATGTTTAAAGTTTTTACTGAAAAGTAGCTAGGGAATGCGCTTTTAGATTCTAATTATATAAATGCACCTGTTGTAGCTTATATTGGGGGCTGCCCTTGCCAATATAACACGTTCTACATAACGTCACTCATTTTAGGTAATTAGCTAAAAAATATGAATCAGTCGGTTTGGTGCTCAACAGTGAAATACATACTAAAATTTATTGCGATCGAAATATAGGGAACTGTTTTAAGTAAAAATAAGGGGAAAGGAACCTTCATTCTTTCAACTTGGTGGTTTGGTTTATTAATAAATAAACAGTTTATAGGGTAGTTCTGCAATGTTTACATTGGGGTAGCTGGGGATTCTCCAAAAACCAAAGTTCTCTGACGGAGTCAGTAAATTTGAAGAAAACTAAACATTTTAATTTTCCGGTAAATAGATGTGCGCTTTGGCGTGTTGATAGTAACCACTGGACCCCTCCTGCTCTTCTTTAGACGTTCCACTCTATAATCGAAAAACTCCGGCATGCATTTTTTTAAGCTTTAGCCAATCTTAGTTTCAATTTCGAGAAACAAGTGATGGGAATACTACCAAAACCTTCTGAGCAGAAACGAGCGAAATAATTCGATAAAACTTAAAATACTCATCTTTCGGTCAAATTTTGTGTCTCCAGCTACTACTACCAAAACCTTCTGAGCAGAAACGAGCGAAATAATTCGATAAAACTTAAAATACTCATCTTTCGGTCAAATTTTGTGTCTCCAGCTTCGTTTTAAGATCTGGGTTTCATACGAACACACGAGACACATAGGCAGACGGACACGGCTTAATCGCTAAACGAGTTGTAGCTAAGTTTTTTTACCATATAAAACTTATGTTCTGACATGCCTACTTCGGCCAGTTGCATACACTGCACATACGAGTATTATAATGGGTACAGAGAGACGTGTATTGCAGATAGCGCTCTGTGGGCTTACTGCCCAGTCTGGCGGCAAATGAACGGACAGTGTGAAATTGAATGCTAATGGCAACCATAAACAAAAGATCAAATTACATTGTGAACACACGACACAGTCACAACAACACAAAACACATTATAGAGAAGAATTGTAAAATGTGACAATAACAACAAAGCAAAAGATAAACAAATAGTAGATGACAAACGCATTTAAAAAAAAAAAGGCGGCAAGTTGTTGAAAAGTGTTTGACAATTGTTGAAAACGCGAATGAGTGCAGGCGAAAAGATTTAAAGATATACAAATAAATAACAAATTCCAAAGGTAGTAGCGAACGAAATAAGAACAGATATTGCAAATTTGATTAGCTTGGACTAGACTTAACTTAAGAACACCGAAAAACCTTCTGATTTTTTTGCAGTTTTCGAAGTAGACTTTAGGAAATATGTATAAAGGCATTAGAATCTCCCCGTTTTCCAAGACTATCGACGGGACAACTTGTGCTTGTATGTGAGTCTAAGCTTTCTAAAAAGAAACGTCGAATTGTTCTTAGAAACTATTTGCAAAAGGCAATAGCAAAATTTCAAATAAGTCTAAGAAGTAAATTTTTGTTGCTGGCATATTTTAATTGAAATACTTGAATGCTCAATTTGATTTTGTTTTGTGTGCAGACAAAAGATTTTATTTTCCTAAATCTATGTCTATAAAACTATTTTTTCCTAACAATCTGTGTTGTGCTGTTTACATGCATTTGGGTTTATAGTATTGACATTGACATTGGCGCCGTTCGTTGGTCGCTCTTGGCTATAATTAGTGGCCATGCCACAAAATGTTTTAGTTATAGACGCCAAGTTAGGTACACAAGTGTGTATATGATATTGTGTATCTAAAAGATACACCGCCATAGACTGTAAATGCCAGTGACACGTGTATTACTGTGTGGGAGTTCTCATAGTTATGTGGTAACAAAAGCGCTGCACAACATTATTTTGGGCTTAATGGATTTGATAGATGGCTACGATAGGTACATATCAACTTAAGGGGACGTGCCTCCTGCTTGTCCAAAACAACACATACATATATATTGAAGCAGAGACAATATTTTCGCACAATGATTACCTAACAGTATCGCCGATGACGTGCATTGAACGAATGGAGGCCAACGCCGCCGTCAGCAGTGTCTTATGAAATATTTATACTTACATACAAAGTACCTATATATATATAGATACATACATACATATGTACATAGAACCAGCTAGCCAACTAGACTCTGACATATTTCTAGCGCACATAAACTTAAATTTGCAAAGAAATTATATCACGCGCTTCATTTCCACAGCCAAGCGAGCAAACCAAAGTATGATTGGATATTTTCATACTATATGGTCAAGCAATAAGACGACACTCGGTTTCAATTGATATTCAATTGTGTTCAATGTTTTCATATGATATACGATATACTACTACAATATTCAAATGAACGAAGAAATTGAAGCATAGCAACAAGTGTGCCATTTGGGGGGGCTCGTTCAAGCTAGTTTCTAAGGTCAACCCGCTGTCTTCAGCTATAAATTCTTATTAATGTTTTTTGTATTTTTCTGCACTTATTTATTTTTACAGGATTTCCATAAAGATATCAAAATGGAGGTGTAAGTATAGCCACCAGCTCTAAAATTCCATACCAGTTTTACCTATGCTTCATTTTTTTTTCTTATAGTGAAATCAGTGAACCTTCGCAGCCGCCCGTCAGTTGGAAAAACTTCTTTGGCAATCACTGGAAGGGTCTGGTAGTATTCTTCGTGCCACTGCTATGTCTGCCTGTGATGCTAATGAACAATACTCCTGTAAGTAAATTTTTTAAATTTATTATAAACAGATTTTAATTTATTATTTCATATTGCAGGAGTATCGTTGCATGTATTTGCTGTTGGTAATGGCAGCTTTTTGGGTCACTGAGGCTTTGCCCCTCTATGTAACCTCTATGATACCTATTGTAGCGTTTCCCATAATGGGCATAATGGTAAGAATATAAATTTTTTGTTCAAAAAACAAAACGTTAGCAGAGTTTACATATTCGCATAGGTCAGTTATTATCATCATAATCTCTGTGATGACTCAGTTCTTGCCTATATTATGTAGCATTGTGTAAAAGGAAAAAATAAGAGAAAATGTTTCTGCTTATTTGCTTTTCTCAAAAATTAATTTTATTCGAAATGATACCAAAAGCTTATTTTAAAAATATCGTATTAACTAAAATTGCATTTTAGAAAACAATTAAAACCTTCTTGCATCATCATTCTTGTTTTCAGAGCTCGGATCAGACCTGTCGTTTGTATTTCAAAGATACCTTGGTCATGTTCATGGGCGGAATCATGGTGGCCCTAGCTGTGGAATATTGTAATTTGCACAAACGTTTGGCACTTCGAGTCATACAAATCGTGGGCTGCAGTCCCAGAAGGTGGGTAAATAAAGCCTTACAAAGTAATATTATTTACCTTCTTTCACATACTCCACAGATTACATTTTGGCTTGATTATGGTGACCATGTTTTTGTCCATGTGGATCTCTAATGCAGCCTGCACGGCTATGATGTGTCCCATTATACAGGCTGTGCTAGAAGAATTGCAGGCTGTAAGTAAAAACGAAAAACTGCCTGACATACATACATATATAATTAATTATTTACACTTTAGCAAGGTGTATGTAAAATCAATCACGAGCCAAAATACCAAATTGTGGGCAACAATAAAGACAAACACAATGAAGATGAGTAAGTAATAAAATCAAATTGCAGGCAAAACAACAACAAATTAATTAAATTTCGTTTTACTTTTACAGACCACCCTATCCAACAAAAATTACACTTTGCTACTATCTGGGCATTGCTTATGCATCATCTCTGGGCGGTTGCGGCACCATTATTGGCACTGCCACAAACTTGACTTTTAAGGGTATCTATGAGAGCCGTTTCCCAACCTCTACAGAACAATTGGATTTCCCAAGCTTCATGTTCTACTCCGTACCTTCTATGCTGGTTTATACATTCCTCACTTATATATTCTTGCAATGGCATTTCATGGGCTTGTTCCGTCCCAAGAGTAAAGAAGCCCAAGAGGTGCAAGCGGGCAAGGATGGCGCCGATGTGGCTAAGAAAGTCATTGATCAACGTTACAAGGAGCTTGGTCCCATGAGCATACATGAAATTCAAGTTATGATTTTATTCATACTGATGGTTATTATGTATTTTACTCGCAAGCCAGGCATCTTTCCGGGCTGGGCAGATTGGTTGAATACCAAGTAAGTAGTAATATAACACCGTCATTAAAAAAAAAGAACATCTAGTCTAACTATATTTTTTTGCTTGTTTAACGTTTAATTTTAAATTTTTACAGGGACATACGTAACTCCATGCCCACCATTTTTGTTGTTATCATGTGCTTCATTCTACCTGCCAATTATGCCTTCCTGCGCTATTGCTCACGTCAAGGACAGGTGCCCACTGGCACCACACCCTCGCTTATTACCTGGAAGTTCATTCAAACCAAAGTGCCATGGGGCTTGGTGTTTCTCCTGGGCGGTGGCTTTGCCTTGGCCGAGGGCAGTAAGGTCAGTGGCATGGCCAAATTAATTGGAAATGCTTTGATTGGTCTGAAGGCCTTGCCACATGTTGTTCTACTGCTGGTGGTCATTTTGGTGGCCGTTTTTATGACCGCCTTTAGCTCAAATGTGGCCATTGCCAATATTATTGTGCCCGTGCTGGCAGAGATGGTAAGTTTAAACCAGTAAATATTTGAAACATAATTAACTTTTTCTGTGTTTTAGTCGCTGGCCATTGAAATCCATCCATTGTATTTGATTCTGCCCGCTGGTTTGGCCTGCAGCATGGCCTTCCACTTGCCTGTTAGTACGCCTCCAAATGCCCTGGTTGCGGGTTATGCCAACATTAGAACCAAGGATATGGCCATTGCCGGCATTGGTCCCACCATTATAACTGTCATAGTGCTCTTCATTTTCTGTCAAACCTGGGGTCTAGTTGTCTATCCCAATCTTAATACCTTCCCCGAATGGGCTCGTTTAGCGGCAGTGGCTGCTACCAATGCCACACATTAGGTATTTAATTTAAGTTTAATTTAGACAGATACACAAAAAAAGTTTGATAAGGAAAAACGGCGTGAGTGTTTAGAAAGTGCCTTGCTGAAATGTTCATTATTCGTTTCAACTTTATTTTTAAGCCACAGTTTGACAAGTTAACACGAATTTAGCTTTATACGAAAAGCTGTTCAACAAAACTCTAAACCCACAGAACTGACTGCATTTCTATGGAACTATTTTTGATATGCGCAAACATTTATAAATGTTTAAAAGATAATTTCTTAAATATACATAATAAATTATGTATAAAATAAACTAAATATCATGGCAACGGTTTTCGCAATTAAACGCATTTACTATAGAAAAAAATGTAACTGTTACTACGCCGTTTTTGAACAATTTTAAAAAGTGTTGATAATGAAATATAAAAAAAAAAACGAAAATGAAAATGTTACTTAATGGTTGCATTTAGCGAAATCAAATTACATTAATATTAAATGTTATACAGAATAGGAAAAGAAATGTATTTTTCTATATACATGTACACACATACTATATACTTTTTAGATACTAGACTGAGAACTTGCATGTTTTGTAATTTGTTAAACGCTAAAGAAAGAAATTGAAAAAATTACTCAAGCAAACGAAAAGAGCACACAAATAGCATTAGCTTTAATTTAAAAATTAGCATATAATTGTGCATAGTTCTAAAACAAAAACAATAATATAATAATAAAAGCTCAAAATTTTACATGTATTCAGAATTCATTTATTGACAGATTGTATTTTTTTTAGCATCCCAATAAAACAGATTTTGATAACCCTAAGCTAAAAGCCAAGTTGCGACAACTTCTAGAGATCAACGTCACAACCGAAACCAAGGCAAGTTGAGAAGCTCGATTCGAACGTTAATCTTGAGGGAAGAAAGAAGAGGAGGAATGAAGCTGAGCGGCTATCATTGATATTTGCGAAAAGTACTTAAATAAAAGACAAATGGTACAAAATGAAATTCCATCATCTAATATCAACAAGAAGTCAAAATATGTATAAATTGGCAATCTGTCTGAGCAATGGTGTTTCTTCCTAACATATTCAAAAGTCGAAACAGCTTTCCCGTCATCCATTGTTTATGAATCTGTTTTTGCGAATATTCAAATACAAACACTAAATGCTAACTTACTATTAGTCGACCAAAGCAAAAAGATTGGCTGTGTATCACCCTTTAGGGTTGCAATAGTTTACAGTGCTTAAAATGAACACATTTTAATTTGAATATCAAAAACAACTTAAAACAATCTTTCACTTTAGTCTACAATACTTTTTTTTTAAATTTTCGGAAGTATTTAGTTGATTTTGTATTCCATTTGAGGCAATATCTTAAAGACACTCGTTCACGACTTAAAAAAAGTCCTCATATCGTTTCACATTGCGATAATGAGGACGATTTGTTTGTCCAGAGAAATGGCTGTCCCAACAGTGGCACTTTGATTTGTTGAGCCAGACAGACAAAATTTCAATTGTGATACAGTTCAAGTTAAAAGTTTTGAATGAAAATTATTAACTCTCCAAGAAAACAGTAAAAAGTTTGCAAAATGTATTATAATTAATAAAAAAGTGCAATTCTTTGATAACAAAACACATAACAACTATTGAAATATAAAAATATTGAATGGTAACGACTGTCTTGTTTTTTTGTCGCATCTGCCAACACTGTTTTTAGACAATAATCGGTGCTTAAACATTACTTTGCTATCGGTTATCGATAGGTCACTGATAAGACCAGCTGAAATATTTATCGACTTCGGCAAAAATGTTCAATTTGAACTTTTAACAGGTAAAAATGGCAAACATTGGATTATGCAGCAATGAAATGATGTGAGAAGCAAGAGTAACATACAAATGCAATCTCGCAACGCTAATCGCTAATATCTTCTGGCTGGTAACTTACAACACATAAATGAACTTTATAGCTGCTTATGCATTAATTTGTTCGTTAAATAAGCATAAATAGAAATGACAAGCAAGTCAATTCGAAGCCTCAACAAAGCATGCGAATCTGGGTAAAACAGTACAAGCACTGTATTATTGCAGCCCAGAAGAAACCAATTATTACAAAAGTATTTTATTTTTAATACACAAACTGCAAGAGTTTTAGAACAGTGTGTCGACGATATGATCTTAAATTGAGCATTCTGCTAATGACGACACTTGTTGGATTGTGCCTCAATGTTCGCCCTAACAGAATTCATTAGAACAATAAATTTTGTAAGCAACTTAAAAAATGATTGAGAGCAGAAACTTACTAAGGTAATCAAGAAAAATTCAATTATTATTTTTATTATTGAAACATTAATTTGTATTAACAAATCTTGGCATGTACATACATAAGTATATAAAAAATGTGTAATAAAATGTGTGTGCTACAGCTATAAAAAATATTGCATTTCTTAAGACAGTATGGAAAGCATTGTAAACATAGTAGAAAGTACCGCACAAAATGCCCGCAACCAAAAAGCTAATGCTCTCTTGATGTTAGTCGACAGAGTTAGTTACTGTATGTTAAATTCACTGCGAATGTTGTTTTTAAAGCACTCAGAATTTGGACGACTTGGCCAAGTTGAGTTCTTCCGTAAGCATCTTGCCGAAATCGGCATGCACCAGGGTAAAGTTCTTGACAGCACGTTCCTGCAAAAATTGACTTGCACCGCTTAGATGACCAGCAATGTTCTGCACAAGTCGCTTTCTTGCGCCTGCATCCAAAACTTTAGTCCAGAAATCGGTAACCTGGCCATAGTTGTCCTCGGTATCGCCACTACTATAGCGGTAGACATCTCCGGTAACGGGGCAGCGGGAGGACAAGGCGCGTGCGCGAGGACATTCCTCTGGCCCACTGAATGAGTTGGGGAAATAATTGGGTTGCCCACTTAGATTGTCAGTTGCATTCATAGGTCCATCGCGCTGATAGTTGTTAACCTTGACCTTGTACGGGCAGTTGACCGGAAGTTGCAAGTAATTAGCGCCCAGGCGATGACGATGCGTATCCGAGTAGGAGAATAGACGACCCTGCAACATCTTGTCGGGAGATGGCTCAATACCGGGTACCAAATGTGCTGGGCTAAAGGCAATCTGCTCTACTTCAGCAAAATAATTGGCGGGATTACGATCCAATACCATTTTGCCTACAGGAATGAGTGGGTATTCCTTTTGCGACCACACCTTAGTTAAATCAAATGGATTATACTTGAATTTCTTGGCCTCCTCATAGGTCATGACCTGTATGTACATGGTCCAGCTGGGGAATTTTCCGCCCTTGATGCGGTTGTACAAATCGCGAATGCTGTAGTCAGGATCGCTAGAAGCCAGCTGCTCAGCGGTCTTAACATCCAAATTCTTGATACCCTGATCAGTCTTGAAATGGAACTTGGCATAGATGGGCTCACCCTTGGCATTAATTAGCTTAAATGTGTGCGAGCCATAGCCATTCATGTGCGTAAAGCCATCTGGAGTGCCACGATCACCAAACAAAAAGCTGACCTGATGCGTTGACTCAGGACGCAGCGTCAAAAAGTCCCAAAACATATCGGGATCCTTCAAGTGCGTCTGGGGATTACGCTTCTGGGTGTGAATGAAACTGGGGAACAATATGGGATCGCGTATAAAGAATATTGGAGTATTGTTGCCAACCAAATCCCAGATACCATCGTCCGTGTAGAATTTAATGGCAAAACCGCGTGGATCGCGAGCCGTGTCGGCAGAACCGCTCTCACCGCCTACCGTTGAGAAGCGCACGGCCAAAGGAGTGCGCTTCTTAACCTTCTCGAAGATCTTGGCCGCACAGTACTTGGTTATATCATGAGTTATCTCAAGGTAGCCGAAAGCTCCACCGCCCTTGGCATGTACCACACGTTCAGGAATGCGCTCGCGATCAAAGTGTGCCATCTCATCTAGGAAGTTGACGTCCTGTAGCAGTACGGGACCGCGCGGACCCACAGTTTGTGTGGCATCCTTAATACCAATAGGTGCTCCAGATCCGGTTGTAACCACGCCGGGATCCTACAAAAAGCAAATACAGTAAGAAATTAAGTAAATTTTGATCTCTTTGAAGGTTTTCAACGCTAGTTATGTAAGCATATTTAAAGTGAGTTCAAAGTATGGCGCAATAATCTTATCGACTTCAGACTGATTTGTTCAGTTTTTTAGTTTTTTCGGCATTTTTGTGCACGCCTTAATGCGCTGTTGAGTTTATTTATAACATCTATGGTATGGCACAGGTATATGAGGTAAGTGGCATAAAGATTTGTTTGCTCCTATAGAACTTATCGCACTTTGGCATACATTGACGCTTATCAAGCTTGCGCTCTGTGAGGGTCTTTGTCAAGATACTCTGAAATTTTTAAAGTCAATTATTTGTTTTGTTGTTGTATCTAAACACTGCTCTATTGCCTCATTAGTATTGCTACCTTTTGTGCATAGTTGCACAATTGTAAAAGAAGATTCACTTATTTAACATTCTTTAAGCACTTCCTTTAGGGTGCAGCTAGGCGCTCCCCTTGTCATTAGCTTTTTATCAGCACTTTGTATGCAATATATATATCTTCATCATCAACAAAATAAACAAGCTGCCGAGTGTCTCTACTATGTATGATACATAAGCTATATACTATATGCAATAAAACAATAACGTGCAATTTCGTTAAATAGACCACCAAGCGGATAAGACCCTTATAAAATACATTGTTTCCACTGGGAAATGAAATAATGATAATTAAAGCCACACGCCTGTATACATGAAACTGGGAAGAGTAATGCGTTTGCAATATAATTGTGTACGATATCTATTTATTTAGCATTTTGTTATACTATAAAAAATTATTTAAACAACATTATATATTTAACTGAAGCTCTTTATGCGTCAAGCATATAAATTAAGCTGTTGTGAAGGCCTTTATCATGGAAATTTCAAGATGAGGCTAGAAATTAAGTCCGTTTTTTTTATATTATACTTCTGGGGAATGCAAATTATCTAGAAGTGTGTACTGTTCTTTATTGGATACAACCGAACTATATTAAAATCGTTTGAAAATTTAAAGGAAAATGGGCAAAGTGTCTCAATTTAGATTTCCTGCACTATAAACAGCATTAATAAGTCCAATTTTTCTTTATTAAACATGCCCTATGCTCCACTTAGGAGTCAAGAATATGAGTAGTAGCAAAAAAGCCAGATCCACCAAATTTGGACTCATGTGAGGCTTATTAAAAACGAAACATTGAATTTTTCTCAAAACATCTCCACTAAGACTAAGCTCACATAGTTCTATCGGTTTAAGACATTTTCTTTCTTAACTTATCTTGAATATCTCTACGGAAAGATGACATTTGTTTAAATTATATTTCAGCAACTAATTAAAAGTCATAAAATTTCTTAAAATATAAATGGACTAATGAACACAATTTTTAAAAAATGCAACGATTCTTCAATGCAACATCATTGGAACTCTGCTCTTAAAAATAGTGAGAAACATAACTTTATCTCTCGCTTGAACTTCACGGCTGCTCTCTCAAGCAACAGCACCCCGCCGACAATCTAAATAAGTTCAAGTTAAAAATCTCTAGAATATTAAGTACGAGATATTGTTTAAATATAGATTTTGTCTATTTGATTTTTGCGCTTTGCACCTTATTTGCTGTTTCGTTTTGTTTGCACTTTGTGACAACTCAACAAAAACAACAGCAAAATGAAAGAGAGCGAGAGATAACAAGACAAACTAGTACCATAGAGCTATCTTTGAGTAATGTACATATACATATGTATGAACTTTATATACTTAGCTTATATAAAGAGCCAACTGATAAGCTTATAAAGAGCACAACAAGCCGGCTTTAATTGCAAGTTGTTCGAGCAAAAACAGATAGGCAAAGTACATGCTAATAGGCATGATAAAAAAAGAGAATATACAAAGTTGATAACATCCAAAAATGTTTAGACAATCAGAGCAACCAGCTATCATTGGCAATATGCCTTAAAGGAGCTAAATTAGTAAAGTTCTATTGCTAGAACAGGCTCATATGCTAGCTAAAAGCCATGAATAAAATATATATAAAATACTAAAATTAGAATTAAAATAATTATCATATTTTAATTTTATTTTTATAAAGTGCACACTTATGAAATACAGTTTACGATAACAAATAATTATTTAAAGCTTATTCTCCAAAAACCAAAGTTTTAGAATGGCTCTTTAGCTTTTTCGGTTTATGATTTTGATAAGAAATGAAATATGGCCACTTTTATCTACCATATTAATCACTAGAAAATGATTATTAGCAACAAAATTTAAAATATTTGGAGCTAATTCAATAAAATATCTATGAAGATAAATAAAACAAAAAATTTTGTAGCATTATGAAAGCTTTAAAAAACAATAAAATTAAGGTGGAGTACGTTAAAATCGGGCGCGGACGATTTTGGGATATCCTGTACCACCACATTGCAAAAAGATATTTATTTGTCAAAGTACAACGAATTTTGCACAAAAAAGGTTTTTTGGGGGGGTCTCCGACGTCTCCTTCTGTATGTTACGTACAAACTTAACATACCCTTTATACCATACAGTACAGGGTATAAAAAAGATTTCTCCAAAGAACCGATTTAACAAAGCAGGTAATTGCAATACTAAGTTAATCGTACTCGATTTGAGTTTTAGGGTTGATTGTTGAATATTGTAAAACTTTTATCTGAGAGCTTCCTCAAAAACTTTTGGACTGATGAAATAGCCTGCGTAAAAGCTCTGTAAAAGCTCTGTTGGCGGGCTCTAAAGCTTTTCTCCCGTGAATTTATACGCTTCACATTCTCCATTGCCTTAACCTTTGACATTACTATATCGAACATCTGACTTATATGACGGATTTATTATTGCAGCTAATAAAACTATGACTTTAAGAAAAAATTAAACTTCACAGCTTTCACAAATTGTCAAATTTTCAGCTAAAGCAAAAACTATTAAGCTATGTACTAGATAACAAAAGAATTTGAAAAGAATTGCCTGACAAAATGCATTTTTTTTTTGCCAACTTAATTTACATAAATGGCAAAAACTAAGCGAATAACACGAGCCAAAATAAAACACACAAAACTTATTTACGTTTTTTTTTTTGTTGTTGCTCATTAAAATGTATACGACAGGTTAATACAAATGAAACATATTCTCACATAGTACATAAGTATGTACATATAAGTGGTCTTACATAATAAGAAACTGAATAATTGTATTGAAACAATTCACTCAAAAACACACAGAGTTTTGGAGAGCAATACATTTTAAAGAGGCACAATAACTCCACCCAGTCTGGAAACAAGTTTTTGGGCCCATGCGTGGCTAACTAGTTGTCATAATGGTTATAGCGACTGCTTTTGGCTTCATTTGCCACTAAAACTGCCACAAGTGGCAACTGCAAACCAGTTTATGCAATGCATTGGCAAAGTGCATTGACTTGGAAATGTGTGAAAAAAAACAAACATACTATATTTTATTAGTGCCACGCTTGAATGCAACTGCGCTAAGCTAGAAGTAGTTAGAACCTTAGCCGGTTGTTGCAACTTTAAGCGGTCTTGTTGGCCATGTTTGGGTGTTGTGGCCCGGTTTAAAAGTAGTTTGCACTTTTTGAGGCATCACGTTTGGCATCAGCGCGTGATTAAGTTAAAAGTTGTAAAAAAATATGGACAAAGTAATGCTTATTAAATATTGTACGTTATTGTTAGCACATTTGTAGAAACGGGCGGAAATTCATAAAATACTATTAGTAATGAAACATGAAACAATTTGTAATGCTTCGTTGAGTCATTATTGAAGGCCAAGTTATTTTATTAAAGGAATCTTTTGTGCAATGTGGCTTCGACAACCTAGGCCACTGACTAATTTAGTTAGGTTTCAATAATTAAGAGAAATAATTTCGTAAATGCAATATTCTATTAACAATTTTATATAATTAAACCGCATTAATTAGATCTATAATAGTTTCTTACTAATGGCTTTACAGAGATTCTGAGTAACTAGAAAACATGTCATGAGGGAAAAAAGGGCTATTGTTTTCTAAAGGTTGCGTCCCGCCTTAGAGTTATTATAACAATTTGTAGCATAGCTGAAGCACTTTTTTAAACATTTTTTTACGATTCAGTCTCCTGAGAACTCAGGCTATATGGATTTGGTAATCAACTCAATAATTAAAGTATTTATCGTAAAAATGGGCTTGAAGCTTTACACCTGGGCAGAGCACTTCGAGATTGTTTTGTAGCTCTGGTGAGATATGGCCTACTAGCCACTACTCAATTATTATTCTAATATATTCAAATTTTTATGAATCCGATTTCTATAAGTCTATATGTGTTGAGAAAATTTATGGCGGAAAATCTTTTCGAAAAATTTGTTCCTGATATACATTTTAAAAATTTTCAAAAAAGTAACAAGAAAAAAAATGTATACTGACTTTTTACTTAACTAAGATTTTTTCTGAATTGGCAAAACCACTAACAAAAATTGTTGCATCATTTGTTAAGTTTATTGTACAATTCACAAAGTACAGAAAAAACTTCAATTCTTTCTATGGAATTTCTCATAAAATTCATTTATTTAATTATTAAATTATTTTAATTTATTAACAATCAAATTATTACGATACTATTCGATTTTTTGTCAATTCTGATAAAAAATTGTATTCGATATTTTAAATGTTTAAAAATTTTCCTCTTGTTTAAAAAATGGCGTGACAGGTTTTAGAAAGTTCAAAAGACTAAAGATGTTAATCCATTTTGGACATTAGCTTTTTAGATTTTATTAACTGATAAATAATAAAATAGCATAACTAATGCTTTCAGCTACAATCCAAACTTAAAATCTAAAATAAACCTAATGAAGCATTCTGCTAATGAATTCAACAATTAAGTAAATTGCACGTTAAAATGGCAATATTGTGTAAACCATTTTCAAGTAAATTGCAAACTCATGCCTAGAACAAAAACGAAAGGGAATAAAAATTACGTCTTTGCAAAAATGGCAGCTAGAAATGCAAAACTCTAATAAAAAAAAAGTAGGTGTCAAATATTTTGCCTTAATGAGAGGCAATGAAATATTTGTGGCCATTAGCTGCGCAACAAAAAAGTTAAGGTTGCACAAGGTCGAACGTTAGGCTAGTTGCTAGGCATGATGAAATTACAAGAAGCATTATAAGTACTTTGGATTAAACTTAAGGGCCATAGATGTTGCAGATCTACAAAGATTACAAGCTCTAGTAAATAATTTCCATGTACATATATAATATATATGCATGGTTTGCCTGTCAAAGATTAAAGATTATATCAGCCACCTTAAATAAATTTTTAAGCAGCAATATATGGCACAATATCAGTATATATTTACAGCAGTATGTAGGGAGCCAAGAGCTGATAAGTACTATCAGAACTATAACTATAACTACAACTACATGGCAGTCTGATAAGCTGTAGAGTGGATTGTATAAATAAACAAAAATAAAATGAAAGCCATAAATGTAGAACGAAAGACGGCAACATAAATGTCAACAATAACAAACAGGACTGTGCGTAGGATTTGTCTTTGGGGGGGGTTTAGGGCAATTTTTTATACGATCCCATATAAATACTTATAACAATAAAATATCGGACTACCTCGCCGGACGGGAGACAGGGTGTTTGAAACCCCAAACTGACTCCCCGAATGCACGTCCGTGATAAAAACACAAAAACAATTTGAACACTACTTGAACTTTGGGCTTTGCCGGCTACGACGCTGCTCAATTCTGCGAGTGGCATGTTTTAGCCTATATAAATGTACAAATATGTGCATATAAGCTAATTTTATATAATTAAACGCATATATGCGCATACTTCGTATACATAGTGTATATAAAAACTCGAATTTGTATAAATTATTTTGACTTGTTTTGCTTGCTTTTGGATACAGCCGCTGATTTCATTGTTCTCTTTTTTTATATGCTGAATCTTTTACTTCGTGCTAGCTCTAATTGCATTTAATTTACGCCTTTCGTTTAGCTGCTTTTTATTAAATACTTGCTCTTACCTTTTGGGCATTCTTATAGTCAACCAGTTGATTTGATGCGGCGTCGCGTGAAGCCATAATTGCGCTGTTTACTTTAGTAATTACTCAAATTAGTAAAGAATCAAATTACTAGCAACAAATGTTGAAACTAAAATATTCACTTTAACTTTTAACTTATGCGCGTGTTTAGACTGCCGCTCTGGTAAAGAAAATTTTTTGAATTAAAACACGCATAAGCTAGCGTACATTGCTTTTATAGTCATTTTGTTATTTCTTTTTTTTTGTTTTTTCAACAGCTGTTGCTATCGATAGCGCTGCATTTCTATGTATCGATGTACAAGTGAATATATTTCAGGGCTGACATAATCCTATCGTTGCACATTGGCTTGTTGTTGCAAGATACAGTTTTGGTTTTAAAATAGCGTGGTACGCTTGATTTATTTATACATACATTTCTTACATTTAACGATTCAAGTACAAAAAACAATAAACATATAACTCAAATAATGCTATCCGCCTGTAGTGCCTGCTAAATAAATATCCATAACATCCTTGTTCAAATGCACAAATTGTCGTCTTTTAGGAGCTGGTTGTATGTGAGGCAGCCGAGTGCCATTTACTGCATTTAAGCTTAACCTTTCGTCATCGTCGTCTTCATCATCACTTTCATTAGCAACGACATGTTGTTGAGTGCCTTGCGCTGTTGGTGGCCGCTTGCGTTTTGTTGCGCTTGTCGATTGTCCATCATCACTACTCGAACCTTGCGATGCTTGTGCCGGCTGACTAGAACTTATGTCCGAAAGTGAGTTTGTGTTGCCCTCAGATGGTTTCTTTTGGTGGTTTAGTGCATGGCGTAACTTCAGTCTATATATTCTCTTAAGCGTATCAAAACAAACGCCACAAATCAGCGTTGAACGTCGAAAATTTGAATTTAACTTTTGGGCATATCGCAGCATTCCTTCAGAGGTCACTGTTGTGTTTGGTGGTCTCAGCGTGTGGTTGCCCAAGCCGCAATAGCGACGCACTCGAGGCGAGTCATAAGCGGAGTTTCCTGGCGTTACCATTAGAAATAAGTCTAGTTTTATTGCTTTTTTAACTTAATATGTGAATTGACATCTTAGGCGTACTTTGTTTCACGAATTTTTTGTTTGTTTCGCTTTGTTATCGAAGATGGCATTCCCGCCTGGCAGCGCATAAAAAATATCGATATGCAACAGTTGTCAAAAAAAAAAAATTGTAATGGGCCCAAAGCATCTGATTTAAATGTTTAATACAAATGAAATTGGCAAATTTTCAATGATAAAAACAAAATATGTATGTAGTCCCAACAAATTCAAAATATTCCGTGGTCTTCAAAAATGTATCAAACTAACCCTAGTAAAAACAATGCAATAAAGTCAATGCAAACATGATTTTAAATTCGGCTGCAGCGGGGTCGCAATGATCCGATCAGCTACAACATTACATTTTGGCTCTTATTTAAAGTCATTATAAAATAATAAAGCATTTGTAAACATCGTCATAATAGTTTACTTGCCAAATAGCGTTTATATTACAGCTTCTGGGATGCGGCCGCCAAGGAAAGTACGTGTATATTCGTCCCCTCCTAGGAGCAACAGTCTTCAAATTGAATTATCAGCATTTAATTTTCAGCAACTTTAACAAATATGCATAACTTCTTTATTTCTACATGTGTGCGTTTTAAAGTTAACGTATTTTTACTATTAACTACTGTCGATTTTTAAACTTCCGAAATTTAAATAAGAATATCTTCGTTTTGTTCGTTTTAAAAATATTCCAAGGGCTTTTAATATTTTTAAAACTTTTACTAACATTTAAACTTATTACTCCAAATAATAAAAAAGCGCTACTTGCGCTTTGGAATCATTTTTAACAGAGCTAGTAACTTAAAAATACTGCATATTAACAACACTTGACTTTTGCGCTGGTAATGGACGCGTTTAACAGCACTAGCATATTAAATACCAAGTTTCGGTTTTTTATCGGTTCCAGCAGTTGGTCACATTGTTGCAGCTCAATGTGCTATTGTTGTTGCGTTCTTCATTAGTTCGTTCGTCTTCGTCTCTCGTTTTATGAAGTAGTAGTGATTTCTTTTTATAACAAAATCAAATATATACATAATATATATATAGAAAAATATGCATACATATAAAACAACTAAATATACACACCTAAAGTAAACGTCTTTTATAAGCTATAATAAAATACAAAGTAACAAAAATTAAGTGCAATCAAATTGAAAAAGCAGTTTGTAAGTTTCTTTTTTACGTAAAGAAAGAAAAAAAAAAACGCGCGTGTGAAATTTTTTCAACGTCGTCGCTGAAAAGGAGAGAAGCTGAACAGAAACAAAAAAAAAAACAACAAAAATTCCCCACACACAAAGTAGGCCAACAACAACAGCAAGAAGCAGCAGCAACAACGGCATAAGCAGCAACAACAACGAAATGTACTGAAGTGTATTATAATAATAATGCATGTGTGTGTGTGTGTGTAAAACATACAAAAAAGAAAAAAAGAAGTATCTAAAGTAGAAAACTTTTTGCGCTACGGACAGACTGACAATGGACGACGAGCGACAGTTTTGTAATTGTGTCAGAGCAGAGCATAATGTTTTAGTATGTGGTGTGTTTGTGTCTGGTTTTTTTTAAATACTTCAAATCCAATGAATGACATGGCATAGCAGCAATGAATCTTTTATTTTATGTGAAATTTGACATTCAAAAAGCGCAGCCGATGCTTATTTATATTAAATTAAAAGCGTATACACACACATAGATACTAGCAATGTGTGTGCGTGCGGCAAATACATACAAATTGTTGTTGTTTCTGCTGCTATCGACGTAGCTGCTGCCGCCGCATATTTTGCGAGACAAGTGAAATTTTCTTTGTTTCCAACAAGAGACGCGGTCGGCGGTGGCGTCGGCGCTTAAAGTATAGAAATGAAGTTCCCTTGAACGAAGAAACGAGGTTGCCCCTTTGCTCCGTGCCCCGTGCGCTACATATAACGGCTTGATGAGCAGCCGCAACAGCGCAGCATTGTCTGCTGCGTTTGTGTGTGTGTACGTGTGCATATGTATGCGTGTGGCAATGAACGTTGCTTAAAACAACAACAACAAAAAAGCGTACATACTTTTTTCTTCTCTTTTTTGGAATATGTATTTTTGCGTCGTCGTTTATTTCATTTATGTACATACATATATATACGCGCAGCTGCATTTGTGTTAATGTTTTTGTTGTTGTGGCTGCTGATGCTGCTGTCTTAAACTTGTCGTTGTTTTAAAAATAAAATGCTACAGAATTTTGTGCAAATTTTAAATAAAGTGATAAATGTTAATACAACGTGCTCTCTCGCTCTTTTGCGATTTTTCTTTCTTTATCTCTTCCCCCTACCCAATACAAAGTGTATAAGTCTTCAAAATGCTGATAATGTGCAACAAGATGCGGCTGCAGCCGTGCGGCAGCAATGAAGCTGACGCTGTAGGACAGGTTTTTTCATAACAGTGTCGGCAAAATATTTTACAACTTACTAAATACATATTTAAAATTACTAAACATAAACGGGTGCAATAACAACAATGCGTTGTCGTCAAAGTGCCGCAGCAACAACGACGGAAACAACAACGAAAGCAACAAACGCAACTAAAACGCGAAAGCAAAGTGAAATTTATTACAACAACAACAACAGCAGCGGCAACAAATTCAAAACCGAAGCCGCAGAAACCGTTGTTCAACAATTTCTTGAAATAAGTGAAAGAAGGCAAAATACTGGTTTTTTATATTCAATGTAGACGAAAAAATATAAAAAAAAAAGAAAAAAAGTTGCTGTGCGAGAAATTTTTACGTATATGTTTGTTGTTGTGGTGGTGCCAGTGAGTGAGTGTGTGAGAAAATAAGTTAAGTAAAGAGCGCTCGTTTGCCGTCCTCGTTACATCAAGTGAAAAGCAATGCTAAAAGTAATTACAACAACAACAACAAAGCTACTACCATAGCGGCAACGGTAAAACGCACGCACACAAATCTTAATACATAGTAACCGTTACACAAAACGTAACGTCAAATAACAGTAAAAGTCTTGTCAAAAATAAGAAGAAGCAAAGTCTTTGTCATAAAAGGCCAAGCGCAAGCAGCACAAACACACACAAAATCCCACCAACAACAACAAAAAAGCAACGCGTGGGTGTCAAACAACGTCTCACGTCCCTCTCGCTCACCGTCCACTAGCAACCAAGTTTCGTGTAGCAGCAAAAAGGAACACAGACGACAGGGGCGCTCACTCAGCCTTAAAATTGCAAACATTTTCAAGGGCTCCCCCCAAAGCCGCAACAGCGTGCTGCTTTTTTTTTATTTAAATTTTTGGAGGTGAGTTATTTTTTTTGCTGGGTTTTAAATTTTATTGTTGTTATACTGTGTGTGTATCTTATTTTTTATCTTGTGTGTTCATTTTTTTAATGAACATACATATGAATATTAAACACGTTTCACTTTAAAATATGCAAAAAATGTTGGCTCATTTGTGGGCTTGAGCTTTAATTAAGCTATGAGCATGCCAAAGCTTAGAGATAGCAATGGTTTATTTTTTCTCTGCGTTTTTCTTAGGAGCATTTATTAAGTAAAAACCTTTTGTGTTAAAAATTTGTACTTACTTAATCGTAAAAAGGCATATTTTGTTAATTTTATTTGTGACTTAAACTTTTACATGCTAAAAAGTTTTTGTAGATTTATATTTTTCGTTTTTGATCAATTTATTTTTCAATGAAATATCTAATTACCTATTATTTACAATAAAGAAATAAATCAATTCGTTACTGAGGTTGCAGGTTTATTGCAAATAATTTCCGTGTACTGGATTTCTCAGATAGATTTGTTTAACTTAGTTATAAGATACAATTACACAAACTCACTTCAAAACGCGTTGTTTTATAAAATTTGCTATGGTACTTGGTAACACTATCTGGAATTTCTTCATAAGCAACCGAATTATGCATCTAAAACTTTTGATTTTTTGTACAGCTGCAGTCGATTTATGCAGTCACCCTGATCATATTTGGGTAACTCTAGCGGCTTGAATGTTGTTTAAATTTAGACCCGTACTTTTCTCTAGACCCTCAGCCATGATTGTTGTTGTTGGCGTTTCTAGAGGTTTCTTTCATGTAAATTTGGATAATTATGAGTCGTTTTTATTTATTTATAGTAAAACTAAAGAATATTTTTTTCAGATTGATTTTACCGCACACATATGATTTTCATTTCGGTCAATTTTACGGTGACCCATCGACTATACAGCTGGTCCCATTTTATTTTTTTTGGTGTCAGTTTCGTGAGTGATTCGTTTGACTCTTTTTCTCTCAAGCTACTGTTACATATTTGTAAGTGGACTTTGAGAAAGTGAAATTAATTAGAACATTCGTGTGAAAAAAATATAATGATTACCAGTGAACGCATTTCTTAAGTTTTTAGGTCAGTTGTCTGTTGTCCACCATTTTACTATGGGACAAAACTAATTTTGGAGTTCATTGCGCTTTCAGTGTAGACAAAGCTTTCTGAGAGACATTAAGAAGGATTTTTTACTATCCGCAATTTCTGCACTTTCACTTTCCTACATACTATTCGGAGATACGACTTACGAGTAATAATAATAATTCCCTGACTGACAATTTTTGTCAGTCGCCCCTGAGCGGGGCATGGGGATCTCTATTAATAACTGTTCAAAGAGAACAGGAACCTACAGTTTATAACCGAATCCGAACGGCGTTGTCTTCAATTAATAGAGATTTTCTTGGGCAAATAGCGTCTTTGAGCTAGCGATGCCAGTGCTAGGCAAATGTACCAGTGGTACTGCGGGGACTCGAACCACCGACCTTCGGTTTGTAAAGCGAGTACGCTACCACTACGCTACCGAAGGCCACACGACTTATGAGTAGGTGGGTAAAAATTGTTTGTGGGATTCAGATTATGCGACTCCAAATTGATCGGAAGCGGTGACAACCTGGTTACCTAGTGTTAATGTTAATAGAACAGGCTTAACCTGTTACATGTAGTCGCTTATAAAAGAGTTAACTATATGCAGAGCACAATTCCTAGTGTGATGGGCAAATTTGAATCCTCATATTTGTTACATAGGGCTCAAATATCAGTGAGTCAATGAATTTCAATTGCTGATACTATCCCAAAAATCTAAGTACAAAACACTTGATTCCGAAGGATCTTGTGTCACAACTATATAAAATTATGTTGTCTCAAGACCTATGTTGAATAATGCATTCTGAGATTGGGATTTGTCATAAAATTATTTTCGTAGTTGAATTGAGCACATTAGACTCCTTTGAACTTACCATATGCTACTCCTAAACCACAAAGAGGGCAAAGAACCAAACAGTAAAGCCGATTAAAGCCATATTTGCCTGTCCTTAAGATCTAGTGACATTAAATTCAATCACAGATAATGTGTTATGAATCTTTTGATATTTACTTGTTTTTGGGAGCTACGTTAAAACATTGATTTATGCCTACCCTAACCAAGAGCCATTAACTTCGGCCAGACACTCTCAGAAATAGCTGAACGTCTATGAACTACAAAAATAGTTCTAAAACCATTTGTCAAAACAAATAATTGTGACACATATTTTATTAAGTGATCCATAATTGCATAGCTCAAATTAAATAAAAACATTCGTTTATTAAACAAATTTTTAATATACACATTGCTATTAAAAAAGTGTAAATCGAAAATTATAAATGCTCTATTAAAACGTTTACTCGGTACTGTTTTTGATTTTAACTATCTATTGTTTATATAAATTAAACTGTGCTACAAAGTTATATCATTTACCAAACACTCTCCATTTCCTCTGTTATGTCAAAGTCACGTTTTGTTGAAACTTTGAAAACTATATTTATTATCAGCACAAAATAAACGATTCCCATCACTTTGTATGTGTAAATTTTCCACAGTTTGTAAAGCTCATTAATTGCCTTATACAAATAAAAGACAATATTAAATAAGATGCTTGAAGATTTCTATATAAACATATACTTATGTATGTTGTATATATATATATTGCTGGTTTTATAATTAATCTTGAATTCGAAATCAAGTTAGCTACAAAGCTGATAACAAAACTGCTTACAATGTTTGCCATAGTATCTAATAGTATCTATGTATTTTGTGTGTGTGTGAGTATCTGTGTTTGTTTATTTGTAGATTTGTTTGACAGTCCACAATGTAGCTGAATAGCGTACAGCTGTGCGCGATTTGTTGAGGTTGATAATTAGTTGTTGTATTCGTTGTTGTTTATATCTCTATCTACACGCCTATTGTACGCTTAAACGGTTTTCGCTGAACTTTAAGTGGTTTAAGTTGAACCGGTTTGTTTTGAAATATGCAGAACCATTGCGCTGTATACGTTAAAGCGTGTATTTGTTGACTGAACAAAATAAATGAAAGAAATGGAATTTAAGTAAGCTTTTGTATTTAATACAATACCATAGGAAACACTTATGTTCTTCAAGCTAATTAGCTATTAAGAGTGCCTTAGTTTTATATCAAATCTGCTGAAATAAGATGGAAACTTTGCCACAAGTTTAAAAGTTTCGATTTGAAAAATGGCAACTGAAAGTAACTCTTTTTTTTACTCGTTTTAACTCAACTTTACTTATATACTATATATATCACTCACTTCATTTTGCAAGTAGAATGCTGATTTGACAATAAAAACCATTCTTGGCTATTGCTGTCAGTTTTGGCTGTCGTCCAAGTATAATGTTTTCAGTTGAGTGACGGCGAAAAATTTATGATTTCTATATTACGCCATATATATATATATATATGTATATAAACAAATTAATGAGTCATAATTGGGTAATTTTAAACTTTAGTATATAAGCGCTTTCTCTTTATTGTTAATTAATGTAAATATATGTATGTGTATTTGTTTAAGTGCATTTTAAACAACTGTTGCCAAGTACAAGTCTAGTTTCTTTTTGAAACACCTGCTGAGTATTTCTAATGTTAATGGTGCTCTTATCTTTTATATTGTAGCCCAATGTCCGTCAGCTGTTCATGGTGTAGTGAAATGGCGAAATTTTGAGAATACATGTGGCTTGAAGCCAGATTTAAGATTTTCATTGTTCGAACCGAACAACAAACCGCACCAAAAGGTTTTACACCAAAGATATAAAATGTTCCATGAAATGTCAAAATTTTGGAATAAATATTTAAAAAAAAGTTGTACCATTAAATATGTAGAAAACATCGATGTTATATCGATGTATCAAAGTTTAAAATATCTATATATCGATGTCGACCAACAGAGAAGTTTCTCCAGCACTTCTGCACTCATCAAACGGGTGTTAAGTAGTGCTGGAGAAACATCACTGTTGGCCAACATCGCTATATAGATATTTTAAACTCCGATACATCGATGTTTTCTCCAGCACTAGTAGGTACGTAGTACGTTACATTGGGAACGAATATAGTAGAAACATCCTAGGGGACATACTTTAACAAGCTTTAAAACAGGCATGCGTATATAGAAAGCACAAAAATGTATAAGATAAAGCGCCAAAAAACTTTAGCTCCACATCTGTTCGGTGGCCTATCGATTCATCCTTTAGGAAAGTGTCCATGGTTCCATAACATTTGTTTTGCTTGAAAGGTGGTATGATTTTCTTTCTCATCAGCAAGTCATCACCATGTTTTTTGTTGGGGGAAAAAACGGCAAAGTTAAAATTAAAAATGTAATACAGTCGAGGCGGTGCCCGACAGTGTAATACCCTGTACCTTTTTTACTCAAAAAAAGATTTATTCCTGCATATTCTTACTAAGAATTTCTAATTGGAACATTTTTTTGTTGGTGCAAAACTATATTGATACCTATAAGTTCCGCAAATTTTAACCGATTTTGATGAAAATCGAAATTTACGTCAAAGGAGTTATTTAAAGTATATGGGGTAAGTTTCAAGGGGATATGTTGAAGGGTGTGGGGGAAAACACGGTAAATCGATTGCGGGGGGTGGGGGGCTGCATTGATAAAATTTGGATGTGGATTTGTTTATTAGAGGCACATGAATCAGCTTACCAAAATTGGTGGTTCTAGGTCATTTGTTACTATTATTACGTAGAGTCAAATATTGACGCAGTTTATCGGCAAGGGGAGGTGAAATTTTTACATTTTAGGCTATAACTTTAGTTGTAATTGTCCGATTTTGTTTATTTTTGACACACAGATGCATGTAACCACAACGCATCGCTCTGTTAAGTTTCAGATTAAAATATTAAACGGTTTAGCTAAAAACCGCGAAACTCTGCTACGGGGGAACGGGGAAAGATATTGACATGATTCAACAAACTTGATCTTCTGAGGAAATATGCGCATCAGCTGGTAAAGTTTCGTATCTCTACCTCTTATAGTCTCCGAGATCTAGGTGTTCATACAGACGGACAGACGGACAGACGGACATGGCTCAATCGCTACCCGAGGTTATGATAAGCATTTTGGTATAAAGGACTTGGGGTCTGCCACGCCTCCTTCTTGCCGTTACATACATTGCACAAATCTAGTATACCCTTTGTACCTATAGGTACAGGGTATAATCAAGGGGCTCCGACGCCTGAATACTTCGCACCACTGAACATTCCCTGATTTGCACAGTGTTCATCGGATTGAGAACCACAAAAATGCCATGGCAACTGTAATGCTTAAATTTTATTGACTGGAACACATGAAGAGACTTCTATGTGGGTGGTATCCTCAAAAAGTAAATCGAACTTTATATTTTACACTAAATGAGTCTATCTAGCAAATTTGGTAAGACTAGCTTCTTCACTGAAAGTTTTAGTTTCTTCATGCAAAGGGGCTTAAATTTGGTTATTTTGTCTATAACTTTCAAAGTTCTCAAACGATCTTAATAAAACTAATATTCACGGTTTGGCAAGCAAAAAAATAAAACGAAGGAGGTATGTGGTGCCATTTAACTTGCTACATGATAAGCCTTTCAAGTAAACTATAAAAAACTGCTGCGGGAGGAACGTCTGGTGCTGAAATTCCTGCAGACTAAAAAGAATATTTATATTTTAGCCCACATAAGTCTACACACCGATTTTGGTGACTAAAGCTTCACAATCAGTTTTTTGAGTAGCTTGATTCTGTGGGTATAAACCGCGAAATTATCCTAGAGGGTGCTGGTCACGATAATCATCTTTTAGTAGAATTCGGGTTCTACAGGTCTTATAGTCTATGAGATGCTTTTGTTCATACGGACATATGGAGCTAGATCAACTCGAATGTTCGTGCTGATTGAGGGTCTGCCACTTGTTATACCTTTGTAGCTTTGGTAAAGGGTATACAAATATTCTTAAAAGATCTAGTATTCGGCAAAGAAAATAGCTTGGCCGACGATTCATTAACCGTCGGATAATTTCAAATTTAAAAGACAATAAATTTTTTACTCAGGAATGTACTGCATAAGACGAACAATCGCGATGATTGGCAATCAAATCACGTAGTACTGCTAGCAAGGTATTTATTTCAAGTTCATTATTGGTTTAGTTGTCTCCATTGGCTTTTACCTAAAGCGCGAGGTTTTTTAAAGTTAATAATTGTTAAAGCCTCTTCCAGCGTCAAAACTGCAGTTCATAGACAAACAATTTAGGAAAAAATAAGCACTCGATTTCAATTCTTTAATAATGAAGATGTAGATCATTTGCATTCCCACCCCTTCTCAACAGAAGTATGCTGATGCTGTCTGTAAATTTAATCAATCAAAATTCATTCGTATTTGCATTTTGAGCACCTGTTGCAATTACACCTGTAAGTTTATTTTTATATTATGTAATAAAATTTATACACAGTAAAACTTGCAGCTGCAAACTAATTTTATTAGTACTAGTCCAAAGAAGTAGTGAAAACAAGAGTAAGAATAAAGCCTTTGGCTTCAATTCAACCATATCAGTAAAATATATCCTAGCGATGCGCATTTATCGATAAATTGTTTACAACTGTCTTTTATTTTGCTTGTAATCGATACCGATACATGGCAATGACATCATGTTCTCATCTTTCGTAATTTTGTTTGCCAGCTTGTCAAGTTGTATTATTGTTTTGTTTGTTTTTACAATTTCAGAAAAGATTTTGTAGTATTATAATTCCCAATAACAACTACAACAGCTCCCCACCCACACATACTATGTATCAGTATTATAAAAGTTTCGTGTTATAAAACATTCTTACTTACTTTGTATTTGTTTGTGGAATAGTAGAATTTCATAATTTTCATGATTAGAGTAATAGAAAGCAGAACGGAATATGAACACAGTAATGACGGTAAATGGAATTTGTGTCAACTGTGTTTGTGTGTGTGTGTGAAATTCATTTATTATGTATAAGATTTATACTAGCAACTATTATACAATAATAGCTTTATTCTCAAGAGTGTTACAAAAAAATATAGCTTCAGTAGATCGTTTAGTTTACAAATCACTTTAAACTAACGAAAAGTTACATTTTGTATTTTCTCACTTAATTATTTTACCAATTAAGAAATTTTTATATGACAAATTATAATCAAAGTAAATGCGGCGGCAATGAAAAATCAACGGAGCAATGACAACAAAATGCTAATAAATTGAAATAAAATTAACAACAGGCAAAAATTTAATGGCTATAAAAAGTATTAATAATACTCAATTTAAAAGTTCTTTGCACCGTTTCGAAACGTACACACCCTTGCAATACTGCTTATAAATGTTTGTTTAAATAAAAAATTATATATTTTTATTGCCTAGATAGTTTTTGTATTTTTTTTTGTATAAGATTTGCGAATGAATTTGTTTGATGCTGTGCTAAGTTTAGATGTTTATTTAAATTGGTTTAAGGCTTAATTTGTATAACAAAAAATATATGGTATTAATTTAAAAAACTTTTAAAACGTTATTTAGATTTGCTTTGGATTTTATGATGACATACAAGAAAATATTGTTTGACCAAGTTAAGAGAAAACCGGCTTATGCTTAGTTTGAGCTTAAAGATTTGAATAAATTAGTTCTGCATTTAAATGGTTTGTACGATTTTATAAGAAAAAAGAAATTTTGATGTTTTAAGCTTTATTTGGCATTTGCTTTTGATGAACTTCGGCAAACTAATGCGTGAATTAGAACTACAATTAGCTTTTCTGGAGTTCCTAGTTTTTCTCAAAAAAATAAATATCTTTGTATTTAAATAGTCTTAATTAATTTTTGCTAAGTAGGTCTGCGTACCAATTATCGTTCTTAAAGTATTGGAAATTTACATTAGCTGAATATTATTTTGTAATTGTTTTAAACGTATGAAAATTAGAATTAGTGAGAACCCAATGGTTGATAATTATCGTGCATAATATATTATAACAATCTAAAAACAGTTAATATTAATAACTAAGATCATTTTAATATTAATAATAATTAGAATCAAGGTTTTGGTTTGTCCTGTTTTCCATGTATACTAATATATATATATAACTATATGTTTAATGATTCAGTTGCATGGGTTAACCCCTAAACTCTGTATTAAATGGAAATAAAGCACAATAAAAATAAAATAATAATTAGAAAGAATTTCAATAACACTAACGCACAAAAAAATGCCAACTCCCAAGGGTTCTGAAACAACCTCAAAAAGTACATTAAAACGTGTTATTTTTGAGGCTATCTTAGAAACCTGACGATCTGGGGTTTTTTGACATCGGCTTCTGATTCTGAATATATAAAAATCATCGTAGGACAACCGGTTTCGAAAAAAAGGTTGAGGGTTTTTTTATTTAACTTATATTGTAACACAGCCACACAAAATAAATCAATTTTCAAGTCAGAACATGTTTGCTATACGTTTTTGGGGTCGCTGAATCCGAGGTCGAATAAACCCCATCGCAGCAGGGTTCTGACATAATATCAATAAAAAAGGTATTCCGGATGTTCAAAAAAGAGTTCAAAATTGATTTTGGAGGTTATCTAAAAGTTCATACCATTTCCATTTTCTGTGGGCCTGTGTAATTGAGCGCAGACTATCTATCATATGTGAGTTTTAATATGTAAAAGACCATTGTGAAATCGTCCGTAAATAGAATAAGACTATTTAAGGTCTAATAATAGCAAAAGTATCTATTCAATTCGCATGCTAATGATATTTACTAAGCAAAATGTTTCACTTAGTTATGCAATGCCCTTTGGTGAGTGTATAAAAACGTGTGCACATTGATTGCGATAATTGAGGTTTAGTTTTGCAGCCGCTAAAGCAGCCACCGTCGCAGTTAACGTCGCTGCAGTGCTTGCTAACAGTAGGCATAGAATTTAATCGCACACTTTTAACTTTTAAGCGTAATGCAATGTAAATTAGAGCACAGACGTCATAGAAAAATTTATTGTTGTAAGCAACTGAAAATTCTATAACTCTCCGAGTCTGAAAAAAGAAGGCAGCCGTAAATAACATGAGAGACTTTATTCAAAATAGCATATAATTTTAAGTTTTTCTCTTAATATTTTTGTTTTAAAAATATAAGATATAATATAATTGATTAACATCAAATTGTTGTTTTCCAATATATAAAGAAAATGTCTAACAATGGTAATTTTGACTTTTTATAATGAATACAGAGCATTAAACTTTATGCATAAAGTTGAGGTATACGAATATATTAGGTGTCTACTGTATGTTGTATATACATACATGCATATATTTATTTGAAGAGACAGCAGGGGGCATACAGTCGTTGACATTGTTATCTTAAATTGCTCACACTACTTGCTCTCATTGTTGTTGTTGTTGTTTTTGTCGTATTGCTGCTGCTAATATTTGATTTTGTCATCATCTTGGCGTTGCTTTTTGCACGTTCATACAAACGATTAAAGCAAGGGAAATGAGAATAAAACTACGAGCACAGTATAACACAAAAATAAAAACAAATCCACATCAAGAACATCTGTCCGTTGTCAACACAAAGTCGATGCCGGCGTCGACGCCAACGTCAACAATGACGGCGACAACGTCGCTGCTCAGTTCATTTCCATTCGTTTCGCTGTATTACAACATTTTGCGCCGCTTCACATTAACGGCGACATAAATTTTCAATTCAGCTCCACTCGTGCCGTTGGCCCCCAACAAAAGCACTCGTAACAACAATAACAACAACAACAAGAGCATTAACAGCCTCGGCAGTTGAACGTCAACCCTCGGCTTTTGCTGCCGACATCGTCGTCGTTGCGTCTCTGCTTGCGTTTGTTGCTTTAAATTTGATCAAACAAATTAAAAGAAAAAAAATTAAACTAGAAAATATGTTGGTTGTGTCTATTTATAAGGCATTTGTTTTTGTTAGACACACGCTTTAGTTTGGCAATCTAATAAAGTACATTATAGTATGTATGCACCTATATACATATGTATGTACAATACATCGGCATTTTAAATACGCGTTTTTATACACTGTACCCCTAAAGGTGACTGTAAGTTTTACAAAGAGTTTATATTCTCTGAGATCCTTGTGTTTATACGGGCGGACAGATGTGGATTCATCTCGGCTGCTTATCCTTATCAAGAATGCATATACTTTATGGGGTCTGCCACACCCACATTCGTCTGTTGCGTTAATTTTCACGAAATTGTATCTATATCCCTGCGGGACAGGTTATACAAAGTGACTATTTCACAAAACATTTTGGTGAAATAAAAATTTTTTATGGAAAAATGTATGCAGGGTATTCCATAGTCACGTGTCGCTGCGAGTGATTTAAATTTTTTTATACATAGACTACATAAAATTGCTTAGCATTTAATTTTTATGAAATTTTAATTTGGCCTTGGCGTGCTTTGAAAATAAAAACAAAAGCAATAAAATCAGCACCGTTTTTATTTTGTCTTTTTTTTAGATCCCATGTTTACAGTCAAGGGTATTACAGGTGTTTGTCAAATTCACCAAACTCATTAGGCCTAAGAAGGCTTATTCATATACCACTCTATGTCCTAGCTGGCGACAGGAGAGCCTGTGGGGCGATGTTATATTTGGTCGTCTTATTGTGTGGCCGATCCAGTTCCATTTGCGGTGTCTTATCTCATACGATACTTGTGGTTGCTCGGTGCGTGCACATAAATCATTGTTCGAAATTCGTTGGGACCACCGGTTTACAAACTCCTGAATCCGAGATTTTATGCTGAACGTTTCTTCCCTGGATTCGCACCCGTAAAAGAGGCCAGACTTTACGTTTTAGTTGCATATGCGAAGTTTCGTTTTGGTGGTAAGTTGCAGTTTTCAAATGCGTGATACGAAGTCCTCGTCCGCACCGCTTCCAGTAGTTATCACACTGCCCAGATACACAAAGGATCGAACGCTCCATCCTTTTATTCTGTAATGTAATATCGGGATCCATAGTGACGCCGTATCCACTGCACATTGTTAATTTCTAGTCCATCTTAAAGATCGGAGCATAATAAACACAGATCATCTATTTAAGATCTTCCAACTGATTAAACGACCAGAATGGCTGACCCTACAGATGAAATTAGTGTACGTGGTCTTGATAAAGTTGAAAATCTCTTCTGGCATGCCTTCTCTTGAGTAAAGTATTTGGATATGTTTGTAAAAAAAACCTACCAGTTGCAGATTATTTTAAAAACACGAAACCACACGACTTTTTGAACCTTAAACAGTCGATGTGCTGCCACTAAATTGGCATATGTCTTGATTTGAGTTCTATTTGATAGATCATTTTATTGCCAACACCTTGATTAAGTTTCTAAAAGATGACTCTTGGAGTGGCAGCAACAAAGTTATCCTGTAGAAACAGCACCAACACATTTTGTCAGGGGGCGCAACTTGGCGCTCCTCCCTAATACGAAAACTCGGAACAGGGTCCCAAGCAATCCATTAAAGTTTCAGCAACTAAATAAAATCTTTGTTTACTGTATTATTTGTATTTATTTTCAATCAGTGAAACATGTTCCTATTACCGAAAGTAAGATTAATAAAAGTAAAACCGAATTTTTTTAGTTAGTAAAAACTTTTTTTACTTTATTCAGCTTTTAAAATCTGTTAGTAGCTGGAGTAGTAAGCTTCTCTCCTATATGTATATGTTTATAAATATTTTACCAAATTTTGCAAATATTACATATATGCTCAAAAATTCCAATAATGCTTAAAACTTAATTAAAGTTATTGTTGCCATTTATATATATATATATGTGTACATATATAGTTTTTATCAATATATGTAATCTTATACTTTTTTTTGAGTATCAAAAAGTTAATTTTATTTTGGTAAAATGCATGAAAGATATTGCTGATATCATTATTTAATAAATATTCAAACAAAGGAAAAATCTCTTAAAAGCTTTCCTGTTTCGTTTGCAAATTTTGCGATGTTTACGACTTTAAAAGTCGCACGATAATTAACAAATCTACAATACTTAAAATCTATGCCTGGTTTCTTTTTCTGTCGTTCGCATTTTTTTGGAGAGGTATTAATAAGTTTATTACAGAGACGTTTATAGTTTTAATAAAGCATGCTTTACTCTAAATATTCAGTGATTGACAATCGAAAAATCTAAACAATTAAAAAAGTTATTGTTATTTTTCCAAAACCATTGATTGATCGCTCAACTGAAAAAAAAAACCAAAAATTATTGCAGTGTATTGAATTTGCGTGTCTTAATGTTGTTTACTATTTTTTTATAATATGTAAATAGTTTTTATTTTCGAAAAATCAATTTTCCAATTCCATTAAAATATTATATAAAAAATGGCTCGTTAACGACACGGCAACATAATTCAAGCAAATTAGAAAAAACTTTAAATCGGCCAAACAATTTTTTAAAAATCGTTCTTCATTTCGAGATAATCGCTTTCAAAATCCCACGCGCTAAGCTTTTTCCAAGTCAAGTCGCGCGCTGTTAATATTTACAACTTTGATTCTAATGCTCCGATGTCTGTCAAATTTTTTATAGAGATTTTTAAAAACTTTCAAACCGTGACTCACGGCAGCTTTCTTAGAGTTAATTTTTCCAATGTTAGATTCAAATTAATGACAAAATTGGGCTTTTAGCTCTACAATGAACCTAGATTTGTGCGTCGCCTAGAAACCAAATGAGATAAATGGCAAATATAACTTTTTACAAAACGAAAGCATCAAAAAAATGCATTGAAAACTGAGTGAGTGAAGTTCCAGCTAAGGAACTGTCTGCCAAATTCCTTTGCTATTGGAAAAAAAATATTATTGGTAACACATTGATTCGAACTAAAAATTAATTAATTAAATTAATAAATTAAAAAAAGTACATATATTATAAGCATATTGACCAATTTTCCAAAAACTTATATTTTCGTCTCTCTAATACATATAACAATTTTTACAAATGACTAAATACGAACTTAAAGGTAGGACTTAGGTAAGAGGACTCCAAATCTTTCGGCATTTACAGATCTAAAATAACTCAAAAGTGAGTTTGTATTATGAAAAAAAAAAAAAGAATCATAACAAGATCTCAAATTTCAAATAAGGTTGTTCTTTTTTTATAAGATAAATTGGAATATTTAGCTTATTAACAAATCTTTGTATAATGCTTTCATGTTGTTTAGATTTGAAACACTCTTCTTAAATCTCTTCGATAAGGATTTCTAGCCACTTGCTTTTCAGATGTCAAGTTGAAAAACAAGTTTAAGAGATTTCTGACAATTACTGAACGTAACTCAACTATATCAAAAGCAATATGAGATACCTCTGGAGAAATGAGCTTTTCTTTTTTCCGCTTTTTCTCTCTTCGTTTATTTAGCGCTTATTAAGCGCTTTAATTTGAAATTTGTTGTTAATGTAGTTACTGTTGTTGTTATCTTACACGCTTTTTTGTAGCTTTTCATTTTTTTTTTTTTGTTGCCAAGCAGCTTTGTTTTATAATTTCACATTTTGAAAAGTTCGTTGTGCTCTTACGTCGTTTGTTGTTGGTGTCATCGCCGCCGCTGTTGTTGTTGTTTTTGTTTTGTCGTTTTCGTTGCTTTTGCCTTCGTCGTTGTTCGGTTTTTGTCTCTTACATTTTTCGCTGCAATAACAAAATAAAAATGCGTCACAATTTCGTTTTTGTTGCTATTTTATTTTGATTTGCACTTTTTTGGCAGCTTCGGCGCATTCACCAAATATCAGACATAGCCTTGACCTCTACAATCTGCTAACGACTTTTTTTTCCTTCTTTTATTTTGTTTTTTGTAGAACTTTTTTGTTTTTGTTTAGTTTGTAGTCAAACTTAATTGAAATAATTTTCGTCATGTGTGTGTGTTATACACACAAAATCCAAATGGAATAGCCGAGAGGGTGCTTAACAAAAAAAAAAATGTTAGGTTGGTTGAACTGTTAAAAAAATAATGAAATTCAAATCAACAAAAAACAGCAGAATTTGTTGGAATTGTGATAGGAATAAGTTTGCAAATAAAACGTTTATGAGTAATATCCCGATTGGTGAATAGAAAAAGTGGTCTTTGATGAGTTGGATTTAAAAACCCAAAAGACAACGTACACATTTTTTCTTCTTTTTGATTTCATTTTTTTGTTACCGTCTTCGTAGTAGTCTATTTAGTGCAAAAGTTAGGTTTTATAGATTAAGTGTTTTCAATTTACTTGAAGTAAACAGGGGACTTGGCAGGCGATAAAATGAAATTAATCTTCGAAATGTGAAAGAATTTTTTGAAGCAATTTATTCATAACTAAAGTGGAATATTTTAACTTGCTATTATTAATATTTACGTTAGTTCTTTTTATACACTGTACCTTAGCGTAAGTGGTATATTGTGTTTGTATGTAACAGATCTTGGAGACTATAAGAGTTAGGATAACCAAACTTGACATACGAACGCCCTATATGTCCTGTCATATCCATTTTTTTTTCTCCTGCCACGCCCCTGCTAAATTGTCTGCCATTTTAAAGTTACAGCTGTACTTGGTATCAGTGTGGAAAATAAAAAAATCTTTTTACTAATATCATATTTAAAATATTTAAGTAAGTTTCTTATTTCTTTTTTAATCAAGGGATTATATGTCTTCTATTATTGTTTATGACTAACAAGATTCTGCAGGGTAGGGCGTCTATTTCTGTCCTTTCTTTCAGCAAAGTGCTTTTAAGGTCATCCATATTCCCAAATTGCCAACCCTTCCTGTAAGACTTGTTGGAAAGCATTCCTAATAGGTATTCGATTGGGCTTACGTCAGGACTCATTTCCGGGCATTGCAATAATAGTATTTTTCTAGAAGATTGTTCTTTTGTGGGCCGTACGAATTGGGGCATTATCTTGCTGAGAAAGTCAACTATCCCAATAATGCTCTCTAGCAAATTATTAAGTACACTATAAGAAAAGTCCTCGTAAAAGTCTGCATTTGTACCAATAGGAATAAAGCACTGTTGATGTTTTCCCGCATATCCTAAACCTGCCAAATTACTTCTGGCTGTGGTTGGGGTCATCCGGATTATAAAATTAAGTTTTAGAATTCAAACTCAATGTCCCTCGGTTTTAAGTCATAAGGAACTACACGGATCCTTATCGAGTAATGCCTCCAGTTCAGCCTCTTCGAAGGTTTTTGGCGTTCGTTTACGCGGACAGTCGTCTAGTAGTCCGTAATTCAAACAGATGTCGGAAATTTTGAGATCTCGTGAGCAAAATTTTAAAGGATGGGCTTTGTCTGCAGACAGATCGAATTTGTTGATATCTTGCCGATTCCAAAGGAAAATATAACCATATTTGAAAGTACAATTATTCAAATTTATTTGGACACCACTTTTTTTATGTAACCTTGATCTTCTATGATCCAATGTATAGGTGCTGTTGCCAGTACGCTCAGAAAACTTTCGATTGTAATAAGATTTTGCAATCACAGATGCGTTTTCAAAAACCTGTTACAAGTTTTGATATTATTGGTTAAAAAATGCGTGAGAAAACTGCAAAATTCTATTGGGGGAAAAGCGGCCAAAATCAAATAACTGAATGGTTCTTATTACTAATTTAATTTAAAAAGTAAAAGCAAAACATTTAAATAAAATTAAAAAAATATGTCGACGTACCCAAAAACTGAAAAAATACGTAAAATAGATATATATTCTAGTATTTCAATGAGTTGTTATCAAGTGAATTCAGATGTGTTCTCCTTAACAAGTTTATGAGTCATAAAAACTCTTTTAAATTAAGATAAATAAATCAAGTTAAGTTGTAAGACAACTTCAGTCCTTTTTCAAGCTTCGCCGCAAGTTTAGTTCCTGTAAATAGAAATAAAAATTGAAAAAAAAAAAAAATACCCCTAAAGAAGTACATAAATCAAATTGAGTAGCAATACTAAGCAATACGACAATCAAGGTTTGTTAGAGAGCTGCTACTAGAAGCGATGCTTATGGCTAGATCTACCAATTGCAATCTGTACACTATGTGCGCTTGAATGATTTTGTATTTAGGCTTGCCATAAATACTCAAATCGCATGTATCTTTCAAGATACAAATTCAACAAAAAGCTACATTAGTAAATAAAACAATTAACGATGTCTATGTGAACGCCTACACGAGACGCAAATAAATTGTGACACTAACAACAAATACTGAAAATGAAAAAAAATTTCGTTGAAAATCGGCAAAACGCCTAAACCTAAAAGCAAGAAACAAAAACAAATGATTTCAAGATTTGCGTAAATTTTAAGCGCTGACAAATTGAAATTTGTTCATAGAATAATTTTTGTTTTTATTTTAACTTTTATTTTCGGGTTTATTATTTATTTGTTTATATTAAAATTATTACTGCAATTTGCGAAGGCGAGTTTATCTAATGGTTTTATCGGCAAATGCTAAACAATTTTTATATTTAGACAACCAACGTTCTACATTTGTTTAATTTTGTTTTGTTTTATATATTTATCAGCAACACGTGAGCAGCATAAGCTTTTTAACTAATATCTAATGACAAGATTGATGTTGGCACAATTTTATTATTTTTATCAAGTATTAGTCAACACTGACATCTTTAGTATTTTTGCTTTTGTTGCTGTCATGTGTTGGCAAGCGCTTTTTAAACTTGACATATGAAGTAAAATTTGCAACCGCTTAACTTTACCTTTAAGAGCTTATCTTTGAAATTCCCAACCAAAACATGAACACGTATGCGTTTTACACTAAAGTTGCAAAGAGGAACTTGAGCTTATCTACAACATTTGTAAATAAACTCTTGCCTGTTAGACAGTTTTTCATTAGTCATGGTTTAATTTTGTTGAAATATAAATATTGTAGTATATTTAGGGGTAAAGCTTTGAATAAGGAAAATATTTCTTGTTTTTTTTAAATGAATCAATAGTCACTTTGCATTTGCACGTCGTTAAATGGAACTGGTTACTATGAACCACTCGTGAATGTAACTCACACATTCTTTTGCAGTATAAACTATCTTCTCCCAATTAAGATTTTTATAGCAGTAACTTCAATTCACATGTTCACTTTTTGGTAAAAAAAATTTAATATTTTATAACGACAAAAAATGTAAAACCTATTTCAAGGGATTCTTTTCTTGGAGTTGTCATTGTTCAGTCAATGTTTCCTTGATAAATTATTGATAATATGTAAGGTTAAAAAGGAGTAGTAAAAAAAGATACTCGGCCGTGCTCCGGAAAACGAATAAAATATTCAGATTCGTTTTGATCGGTGCTCCCAATTTAACCTGAACGATTTTTTTATGTGGTTTGAGTATTGGCAAAATTGGTTTAAAAGTTTATTTATTTTAAACTGAAATAATTTTTAAAAAGTCTTTGATATTCTTATCTTCTATTAATGTTTACGAATTTTCAATAACAGTTGCACAGCTGTTTAGAAAAAGATAAATATTATAATTTATCGAAAAGAGTAAGGGACTGGAGTTATCGACACTAACAGTTTATATTTTAGACAAATTATATTGGTTTCAACTAACTTATATGGAATTGTCTATTCCGAGCGCATAAAAAGTTTATTTTACGCGGCAATCTCCAGAATGTCGGTTTGATGTTGCCAACGAGCCATTCTTCGCTCTGCGAGTCACAGCGTCCACACTTGCGACTTACTGATGAACTTGCTGGCCCCAGGACAACTCAATCGCTTTTGAAAACTTCAAAACGAAATTAAAACCTTTGTTGAAAGTGCAAAAGGATGTATAAGCTGCAATTTTAACAGATTGCAAACTTCCAGGAAGCCGTTTTGGGCTGGTTTTTCCATACTAGCTAAGTAGCTCTCGTTGTCATTCTTCGGATTTTTTTAAATAACTCAAATTTATTGGAAAACATAATAATTTAATGTATTTTTTCTTTGAAATCCAGAAAACACAGTAGTAAGTGACCGAGTTGATTATCAGGACCACTGCGAGATAGCGCGCTATAAAAGAATATATCTCCAAAACCATCCGTATCCATCGATAATAATCGATTATTTTGATAAACAATCGTGGGTGACACAGAAATTATAATATTTTCGCTCCAGTGGCGGATCCACAGGGGCGCTTTCGGGTCCCAATCGCCCCCAAAAGTTGGGAAAATGGGTTGAGCTCTGATATATGTTCACTTCGAAGTGAAGAACAACCCGTAAGACCAAATTCTGGATCCGCACCTGTTTCGCTCAAATTTGGATAAAACAAATTTTAATTACAAAAATCTTACTTATTTTAAAACGGTGTTCAATTTGTGACTTATCTGAATCTCTAAAATTTAATTCATGATTTTGAATTTAAAAAAAATTCTTTAGTAAAATATGTCGTACAATTGAACTATGGAGTTGCCACCCAGTTTTCAGATCAATTAATTAAATTTCTGAGTTTTTAATTTGGCATGATTATTAAAATTAAAAATTATATTTTAAAAAGGTGCTGCTTATCTCTTTCTCTTAATGTGTTTGTTAGTGATAGATGTGAATGTCAAAACCTAAGCAGTTAGCTCAGAATTAAAAAATCAGTTGCGCAACCTGATGGAGCAGCAGCTGAAGGAGAAAAAAAAGCATTTCGTATAAAAAAAACTTTTAAGGAATGCGAGCCCAAAAATATAAAGATGTAGTCTAGAGTGCCTCAAGGTAGCCATCTAGGCCCTTAACTTTTTATCTTAATTATAAATGATCTACCAGAAGTAAAATCGCGTTTTCTCGCATTCTTATGTATGCGAACAATGCAAAACTCTGTATTTCCTACTTCGATAATAATAAGCATTCACATCTTCAGCATAATGTCAACCAACTCTTTCTTAACAAGACGAAATGTAAAATTATGACATTTTCATAAAAACATGCCTCATTGGCCTACATACTTTATCGACTCCTCCTTTTAAGCTTAAATTTGATAATCATATTTGCAACATTGTAAATAAAGCTAGATATAGCTCGTATTGCCTTATACAGGGTGGCTGATGAATATTGCTACATTAAGAAACTCGAATAACTTTTTGTTTAATTCACGTAATTTATTTTTTCTTGTTTCATTTGCTTGTTTCATCAAAAGTAATTAAGTTTATTAAATTTTTTTAATGTGTCTTAAAAATAATGGAACTTAAATGACTTCCACGCATGTGCGACATCTTAGCAAAAAGTTATTTTTTTTTCTTTTAATCATTCAAATTTTTTTGGTTTTACTTTGTAAGCTTCCTGTTTGCAATATTCCCAAAAAAAAAAAATCAGGCGCAGTAGGGTCTGGAGACCGTGGGCACCAACGGAATATGGAGTTTCTTGAAATCAATTTATTGGTAAATATGATGGTGAGGAGTTACACCATCTTGTTGAAACCACACAGATTTGAAAGCAATTCTCTGTCAGCGTAGTTCTGGATAAAAAAAACTCTTAAAGTATCGGTCTGCAGTCACCGTAACAGTGACATCGTTATCTTCGAAAAAGTATGGCCCGACAATGCACCTCGATGAAACTGCATACCACACTGTGATGCGAAGTGGATGCAATCCCGTCTCATGGAGTATCTGTGGCTTAGATTCACTCCATATTCGAAAATTTTGTTTATTAACATTGCCGTTTAGATTGAAATGTGCCTCCTCGTCGGAGGAGTGCCGCTAAACGTGCGCCTATATTCTCTTTGTACCAATTTTACGGACTCTAGTGTGTGATAACGCCGGAAAATCCAAATTCTTGTCTCAGTATCCCAATTATACATTTTCATCAAATTTAAAAATCAATCTTTAAATAAAAAAAAAAATGAAACAGAAAAGATAAATATAAAAAAAGTTATTCAATTTTGTTTTGGTAGCGGCTTTCATCAGCTACGCTGTACGATCAAACTTTTTTATGTTTTTCTTGCCCGTCCTATTTTAAAATACTGCTCCTGCATTTGCATTCCGCATTACCGTCTCTATCAGCACAGAATAGACTCTGTACAAAAGCAAATAGAAGGCACATCGCGTGGTTCTACCGAACTTTCTTCATAAAGTAACTTTTGTCGGGCGTTCTAGAGAAACTCGTAATTTTCATAGCCTTACAATTTTAAAGATCGTGTCTTATGTTCATGGTTTGGTATAAAACTGATTTTAAAGCGATATTCTATCTTACAGCGACAACTATCTGACTATCATCTTGGAAAAAAAAAAACTTTATAAATTTAAAGTGCTATTTTTATCTAAAAAAGGTTTAACGCGATCGTCTACTATGTATTAGGCAAAACATTTTTGGGACTATAAGATTGATCATCCAGACTTCGTTCAGCTTTACATACGATTTATGTTCAATAAGTAGCATGCCTTAATAACAAAGAAATTTCTATGAAAATATGGGCGAAAGTTATTTACAGAACAGATTGGATTATGTAAATTTCAACTGTAGCTCAAGACCTTGACTAAAACAAGCATAAAATTAACGAAATTTAAAAGTTCATGGACTATGACGCACCGCGGCCTTTCATATTTATTACAATAATTTATGTGATTTAAAATCGAGTCTATTGTATTTTAATTAATTACTATTATTATAGTTTACAAAAGAGATCCAGCCGCTTGGAATGTATTGGTGGAATAAATAGTAGTACTGCTATGACGGGACGTTATCTGCATTGCTCACCTTTATAAAGATAGCACGAATGCTCTCACATTTAACTTTCTATATTTAAAAAAGTTAAAAACTCGTTTACCTTAGATTTTATGGGTCAAGGCTTAAATTGTGGAGGAAATCTTTTATTGGTTTGTTTGTGGTTTATCTTGTCCTCCAATATTAAAACGTCCAATGAGACATTTGTTATCAATTCGATGCACTGATATGATTATTTATTATTTATATATTATTGTTACGTACTTTTTTTTATCGGCAATAAAAATTATTTTTTTTAAATTGTTCTGTATATTAATAATCCAATAATTAATTCTATTTATTTTTCAGCCATCATGGAACCCAACAGACATCACGAGTATCAAACGCATCATCAACCGCCACATCAACTGCAACAGCATCCACATCAAACACAACCACCACAGCACCACCAGCAGCAGCAATTGCAAAATCGACACCACCTGCATCAAACCCAACAGCATCATGCACTTCAACCTGGGGGAGGCAATCACCACAACAATCATATCAGCAGCAGCATTACCAGCTCTAACAACAACTATAATACGCATCACGCGGTAGAGCAACAACATCAACAGGAACGCTCCCGGGCCATGTACCTAATGAATACACGTGGGCCAGCAGCATCTGCTATGCCACCGGCAGGTGCTGCATTAATTGGTGGCAACATTGCTACTGACCCGCATTTACAATATTACACCTCAAACCGAGATTTGGCCAGCAGTAAAGGCAAGCCAAGTAACACTACCAATCTGCCAGTTCCAATGGATCCACAACCAGTTTGGCAGTACAAAAATCAAGCGGTAGTTTCAACAGCAGCGCCACGGCATCACAACAATCCCATGTACATACATACAACAAATCACAATGCGGCTTATTGGCCACCAGAAGAGCAGCTGCAACAACGCTATAGCTATGGCAAACCGCCTGTTTCCAGCAGTGCAGTAGTCAGCGCAGCAGCGCCTAGCCACACACAAACGCGTCCAAGTACAATCAGTAGCAGCGGCAACAGTCAGCGTTACTATGAGGATGGCAAATACTCAGTACCTACAGTGGCCACCAGTGCGAAGGTGGTTAGCTATGCGCCCGCCAGTAACCCGCAGCAACAGCAACAAACCCGTCATCTCGGCTATGAGCTAGAGCATGTGGTTAATCCTAGCAACTCACTGGTGGCACCCAGCGAGCAACAGCCCAGTCCCAATTATGGACGCAAGTGTCCGCAGCACTATGAGCCGCCAGAGCGCAGTGCAGCTGCGCCAGCCGCTGCCCCAACACTGTCGACAGCTGGACATCAGAGCCTGTATATGCCTATGCCGCAATTTAGCACGGAAAAGTTTGAAGCTACTGTGCACAATGCCATTGAAAAGTATGTAAGAGAAACGCCAGCGCCGGCTCCGCCGCCTAATATAGACTATAGACGTTCCATGTCGAACTATAGCAGCAGTTATTATAGTCAACAAGCGCCGCTTAAGACCAGCGGATTGAGCTATGGCAAATCAGTTGTAGCAGCTACGCCAGCTGCTGCTTCAGCAACTTCCAGCTATGTCAAGTTAGATGCAGAAAATGCATTGGCGCTGCCGCAACCTGCACGCTCCTCGCTCTATCACAATCCTTACAATACACCGCCATCTTCAGATGGAGGCTGCTGCAAAGATACCTCAGTAAGCAGCCAGCGTGTAGTTTCACCCGCCGCACCGCACGGCTATCCCACCAAGTACGGCAAGCTTTTGCAAAAGCATGGCACACCCACCCCGCCACCAGCACCATCTCAGACGCAGCCTCCCACAAGAGTGGCCACCAACTCTTCGTATTATTACCATGGCGCGCCCTCACCTGCCGCAGCTACGGTAGCTTCACCCACGCCTGCCACACATTATACGCATACACACACGCCCACGCCTCCAACGCCGCCCAGCTCGGCCAATTACTCTACGCTGCAAGTGTATGCGCATGGTCCGGACATTTGCTGTCAGCCCAAGCCGCCATCGGCGTCGCCGTCCAATGTGCTTAAACAGCCGCCCTTGGCATTGCCTGCCATGCCACACAAGAAGTCCACTCATGCGCCCAAACCCAATTATCGCGCTTTAATTAATGATATGCTAAATAAAACGCCCAGCGAAAAAGATCTCAATTTGCAAATTATTAAAAAGACGCTTCATATGGAAACGCCTGTTAGAGCTGTACCAGTTCCAGCTCCAGCGTCTGCGCCTGTACCGGTAGCTGCTCCTGTTATACAACAGCTGCCTGCGGCACACTCTCCACTAGATCTCTCCATGCGCACGGTCAAACAAACAGCCGACTCCACCGACTACAAATATCAGCGTTCCGCTAGCGAATATAAAACTCCAGCTGCTCATGGTGCTGGTCTGCCCCGCTTTGACATCACACCTAACTTTTCAGCGGCAACACGTGGTACACCGCCTCTGCAAACCAATTCCACGGCAGTGATTCGCACCGCGCCGTCAAGCAGCAGCAACTTTAATTCTCACTTACCAGCTGCAGCTCCATCAGCCCCTAAAGCAACAGCTGCGCCTGCCTTAGTCATCAAAACCGTGCAACAAATGCGTCCTAGCGTGGTTGAAACGAATCCTTTTGCCAAACGCCAACATTTAGTCTGTGAACAACTGCCACCAGAAACCAGCATACTGCCGTTGACCAAAGCCGTGCCACCTACGTCGGCCACGCCCAGTACACATAGTAACAATCCAAAAAAGCGCCACTTGCAGGAGTACAATCAAGCCGCAGCTGCTTTAGCCAAACAGACATGCCTTGAACCCGAGGCCGGTCAACCAATTGTGCGTGCCGCTGAGATACCAGTCATAGCTGTTAATGAGCAGGCGCTGGCCGCGAAGACGCAAATATCAACTCAACCCGTTTCCAGTGGCATTATTGTAAATGCGCCGATTGGCTGCAAGCAGGAACCGCTGACGCCGCCAACGCCTACGTCTGGTATGCCGCCTAAAGTTGAACAGCGCATACGTACCAAGGCCGAACTGAAGGGTTTTACTTTTCCAACTCCAGTGCTGGCTCCAGCAAGCAGCACCACCACAGCAACAGCTGAGAATGAAAGCAGCAGCCCAGCACTACAGTTGTCTAACCATATACAAATCAAGTTGGAACCCGCACCAATGAAACCAACCACTAGTGTTAGCTTAAGTCCGGGCAGTAGCATGGACTTTGGTTTAGAGGAAAACAGCCTGCTGGATTGGGGCAAGGCTTGCAATAGTTTAGTAGAGCAGCTGCTCAGTAAAGTGCCGCTGCCCAAGCAACACGCCAATTCGCCTGGTATTACACCCAGTAACAGTATTAAGCTGGAGCTAAGCGAGGATGATTTGCCCGTTGCGTGCATCTTCAAATCACGGCCACATCAGCCGATTGATGTGGAATCAGCTGCCACAACAACCAGCAATTCATTAACAGTGGCTGCAGCACAAATGACCACGACTACAACAAACACCAATGGACTGCTTCTGGGCGTCCAAAAAAAACTGAGCAAAACTGACCGCGAAAAGAAACGTTTTGTGCAGGAGCAGCGCATAGCAGCCAGGTTAGCGCCGACGGCAGGACAGACCAGCAGCTCGGAGAGCGATACCACTGAGCTGAATAAACGCAAGACGGAACGCCAAAAAAAGCCACTAATGCGCAAGGGTAAGGCCAGAAGAGACGCTACCAATGTTAAAGAGCTAGAGAAACACGAACAAAGCAGTGATGATGAGGAGCAACCGGAAGAGACCTATCAGAGCTCCAGCGATGCAAAGCATAGAAGTGAATGCAACCAACGAACAAAGAAAGAAACGAGGAATCATGTTAAAGAAAGTGAGAGCCAAAGCAGCAACAGCAGCTCTGATGAAAAACCAGCGCCAGCAAAGAATCCAAAGGATAAACCCGCCACAAAAAGAACACCCATTAAATCCAAGGCCCGACCCAAGTTAAAAACACGTATTGCATTGAACACAATGACTCGCTCCAAACTTAAAAAAGAGCTGGAAATGCAGCTGGCCAATAGCAAGGTGCTTCGCAACGACAAGATCATACGGAATTCCACTACCAAAATCAAGCGTAAATATGTGCGAAAAATGGTGGCTGCTCAGACAGCCGCTGATAAGAAGGAAATGATGTGTACCAGACTACGCACTAAGCGTGCAGGTGGTCCAACAGACACAGCGCAGCTTAACGGACGTAAACTTAAAGCCAAAGCCACAGCCGCCAATCAGAGCAGTACAGCCAATCCACAGCAGCAACTCTTTCTTGAGGAATATCGCTACAAGTTGGCGCTTAAGATACCGCGTCAATTGATTTCGATTAATAAGCATAAATTGCCCACAGTGGCAGCTTCACTGCCAGATCTACAGCGTGGTGATCTAAGACAGGAGCTGGCCTGCTTCAATACAAAGGGCAACCCACGAGGACGTAAGCCCAAGGTGAGAATCGCTAAACAGTCGGAAGCTTCAACGCCCAAGTCTATTATTGATGTGCTGCATTTGCGTGTGACCAGCAACGGCAAGAGCACAGTGACTGCCCATCATACGCCGAATAACTACAGCGAAACCTCACAAACATCTGCCTCTAATTGGTTTTACGACCCACCCCATGAAATGCCACTGGCTCCACCACCGGTAACTACTGTCGTGACTACAGCCTCAACCGATGCAGTAACCGATGCAGCCCAGCGGCATTTTAGCATATTCGATACCAAGGTATTAGACGGCAAGACACGCACCGAAGCCAAGTTACAAAAGCGGCGCGAAATTATACGCGAGATATTTGTAGGACCTGAGCGACCAGCCTCAGCGCCGCCAGAGTGTGCGCAGCAAGAGGGTGCAATAAGCTATCAGCAGTATGAAGAGTTCCTGGATCAAATGAATCGCCTTGCCAGTGCCAATAATAACAAGCTAGTCAGGCGGGCCTTAGCCGATGAGCAGCAGGAAAGTCAAGATAAGTCCTCAACGCCCAATTGCCCGCATAAGCGCAAATATTTGCGACGCAAAGGCAGCTCCGGCTTCGATTATATACGCAAAAAAAAGCGTCCTAATCAACAGCAGCAGCAGCAACCAGCACATGCCAGTGCTACAAGTCCGGCCGTCAATGAATTGCCAGCATATAGTGCTGCAGATGAAAGACAGGAAGATACTGATAGCACTGTGGCGGGTAGCTCCCATATGCCGCTAAAGATCAAAACTGAACTAGATGTGTGCAGGGAAATCCATAAATGGGTTCTTAACAAGGGCGTGGGACAGAGCACTATGCATAAGGCAGCACGTCAGGGTCTTATTGATGTGGTGGTCTATTGTCTGGACAAGCTGAACATGAGTCCCAATTTGAAAGATAATGCAGGATATACGCCGCTACATGAAGCCTGCACACAGGGCTGGCTAGAAATTGCACGTATATTGCTGCAATATGGAGCCAATCATTCTGAAGCTGCTCAATCGGGCATACGACCCTTGCATGGCGCCATCGAGAATGATCACGAAGAGGTGGTACGTCTACTATTGTCCTATGGCGCTGATCCGTTGCTGGCAACGTACTCAGGTAAGTAGGGCGTGGATATATATAAGCACAGACATCAATACGTAATTTTTTTTTTATTGTAACAGGTCAAACACCGCTCATGTTAGCTTCAAGCAAGTTGATGCGTAAAATTCTGCGTGCTCATCTCAGCGATGCACAAGGTGCGGCCGCTGATATCAAGCCTATGCGTTTTCAAGGACCCTGGGAGATATTTGGTGAGTATGTTGTAGTTTGAGGTAAAAAACAATTTGTATCAACTGTCCGCAACTGCAGTTATTAGATCAGTTATTAATTTTTTTACAAAGCAACGAGACTCGTTCGTAAATTTAATTTCCGACTCCATGTAATGAAAAAAAAACTTAAATAACGTTAGTTAACAAAATCGTTAAATAAAATAAAATTTTTTGCAAAAGCTGGAAAGTCGCAAAAACTACTTACTTCCCAAAACATTGTTAACGCTTAATTTTGCGCAACTACGGTCACATTTAGGAAAGCAACAATAATGTTGTATCAATTATCCAAACCGGGATTTAAAACAAATATTAAAGTTTTCTTAATATTTTAAGATTCGATTTAAGATTTAAAATTTAAGTACACAAAATAATTGAAAATTTTTTTGTAACATATAATTCTAATATATTTTTCTTCAAACAGATGCAAAGGAATATGGTTATGATATATTCGATAATGTACCGAACACAGCATGTGATATGAGCAGAGCTCTACGTAGAGGAGGACGAGAAAGTGAACAGGAAAGGTCAGGGTTTGGAGCAAGAAATGTACGTAAACGCAGCAGCGGTAGCAACAATAACAACAATGCAACGAATAACAATAATAATAACAAGAATGGAAACATCAATAAGAAGACTGCAAATGATAGTGCGGAAGAGATGATGATGACGACGACAACAGCAACAACAACAATAAAACAGAATGGGGAGACAAGTGCAAAGACTGGAACAACAACAGTAACAACTACTACAACAGTAATGGTGAAATTGGAGCAAGCCGATGAGGATAGCAATAATAACAAAAACAACGATGAGCATCAACTAAACAATGCAAACGTTGAAAATGTAACGAACGTTGTGAATGTCAAGAATGAATTAAAGGACATAGATAATATCGATGATGAGTATGATGAGAAACAAAATGAAAGCAACGATGTAGATAACAATGTTAATTCGAATGGAAATGGTGGAGATAACGAAGATGGCGAAGATGAAGATGATAGAATGGATAAAATGAATGGTGATACTTTTGAATTTGAAGAGGCCGATGTGCTTTTGCCACCACTGTACTTGCTCAAAGATGAAGGCAGTGATAAATGGGTTCTATTAAATGATTTGTGCAATTTACTTAAAGTCAAATCAAAGGATACGCTATTGAATAAGGTACGTTTAAGTATTTCGATGGAATGAAGGCGAAAGCTAATGACACCCCTGATCGGATTGATGATTGATTGATAATAAAATATTTAACAATCAATATCTTTAGCAGTTAGGGTTTTTGCTGACTTGCCATTATCAAAAATAGTTTAATTAAAGGAATTTATTATTTTAATACCCTTTAGCTGGATAAGTTAACAACAAAGCATGTTGTTATTTATTTATACATTTTTTTGTAAAAAATCTACATCTATTATAGTTTTAATCTGGGTTAAGACTTTTTTGTTTGAAAAAAATTGATAACTTATATTCTTTTCTTCGGGCTTACTAACTTTCGCCTTAGCTCTAATTTTTATTCCATAATTCTTTTTGTTTTTAATTATTTAACTAATGCGTGATTACATTATTTTACAGATCTGTCCCAACAACAATTCAATGTCCGGCACACATAAACAATTGCTGCGGGAATATAAAATGTCGGATTTTCTGGAAAAGGCCACATGCCTGCAGCTGCTCTGTTCCGGAGAAAAATTGAATATGGGCGCTTCCAAGGTTGTGCTTATCAAATACAACGAGAGCGTAAAGAACTTATTAGGCGTAAAAACAATTTTTATGAAATTTTAGAGCAAAGACGTTTTGATGATTAGCAGAAACTATGCATGCATATTGATTGTACTAACTATATATGTATGTATATTTAGTAACTAAAAGTTTTAGTACGAATGTATTTCTTAATTAAACTTAAACTTTAATCTATATTTTAGTTCAAAGTTCACGTCTTTGTCTGGAAGACAAGTCTTAACTTTTAATTAGAGCTAATGCAAGTGATACAAAGGTGCTATACACACTAAAAAAAGAAACAAATCAAGATATGCTAATAGTAACAAAAGTGAGAGACAAGAAAAAACGTGCAAGATAAGGCCAAGAGTGTAGTTTAAAAAGAAATGCTGCCTCCAAGGTTTGCTTCAGCTGATTGATAGATAGTTAGATAGAAAACTGGCTAAATGTAGAACAAATTGCCAGCTATATATTGCATATAGTATAGTATATATATAGGGATGAAGTGTAATGTATGGTTTTAAAACAATTAAATTAGCAATGCAGAGTGGCGAGAAAGGCGTATTTATGTATTACGTATTTTTAAATGAAATTATTACTATATATATATGTATACAATATATATGTACTAAAAAGAAATAACTCAAAGTGTATTTAATATTATAACATATATATACATATTAATATACAAAGCATAACGTAAATCAATTTTCAGATAGGTTTGTAATTTTGATGTAATATTTGTGCGTAAGTTGTCTTAAGTGAAACTTAAAATAAGTATAAAAGAAAAAACAAAATGAAATTACTTTTTGCAATTTATATAGACGAACAGTCGCTACAAAAGAAAAAAAATAATATATAAAATAAAAACGAATGTTCAATATTTGTATTTTAAATAATTTTATATAATAATAAATAAACAAAAAATGCAAACTATTTTCTTAACAACAAAATATGCTGTGTGTTATTGAAATCAGCAAAATATTTGTTAATTAAATTAATTAGCAATACCAAGGAAAACTTGGTAGGCATTTAAAATAAAAACGTCTCGCAGTTTAACGTAAAAGCGCACAGATGCCGTTGGCCGCTAGATGACGCTTGCAAGCTTTTAAAAACTTTGAGCGCTTTTAAGCTTACAAAACAAACCATATGATTGCCGTCCTTGTTCTTCAAAAAAAAAGCTTGAAAAAGCTTAGGCGGGCCAGAATATTTTTTTACACCTTGTCCCCCCCGCGACCACACATACATGTATATCTCTTCATGTTGGTGTGTGCGTGCGCTTTCGTCGCCAACAACTTTGCTACTCTTACTGCTTACTGTGTTCCCGTTCGTTCGTGTTGGCCTACAGACCTAATTTTTTGCGTGTTGCATAGTTTTTCCCGAAAAAAAAAAAAACGTATAAACAAATAGCGCAAAAAAAGCAAAAACTAATACGCATAAATAGCTAAAACTGTGAAAGTGAAAATATTTGCGGCAAAGCGTGTTGTTTGTTGCTATTGCCGAATCTTAAAGCAGAACGCACATCAATAAATTAAGGAAAATTTAATGTGCCAGAAATGTAAAATGTGTATTTATGTGTGTATGAGTGAGCAGCATTAGTAACGGGAGTGCGCGTCGCAGTCGTCTCTTCACCAACGTTTTGAAGCCCCCCCTTGTTCCTGTTTGGGTTTTCAATGTGCAATTTTTTGTGAAATTATCAGTTACTATAACAAATGTTTTTGTCATTGGCGCTTCTGCTCTTGTTGTGTCATAGCTGCGTTCGCTTAGAATTGGAGCAGCCGCATAACTAAAAAAAAAAAATTATATAGGAAAAAACAACAAAACCAAATAGCAAATACATAACAACAGCAACAGCAACAACAGGCAAAAGTTTGTGTGTACTCGCCGTCGCGTTGCGTGACAATGTAAATGTGTACGTGTGTATGTGTATCTTTGCAAACGAGGAATTGCAATATTTGTTGTTGCCGTAGGCAAAGCTTTTCGCTTGTTGCGCGTGCTCGTCGTCGCAGTCGACGTTGACGTCGTCGCCGCCACCGTCTTAGTCTGTCGGCATAGTTGCAATAAATTTTCAGTTTTTAATACATAAAAGGAAGCAACGAGCAATGAGCAGTTTTTGCACAAAATTCTATACGTGAAAGACAACACTAAAAGCAAATAGCAAAAAGCGAAACGAAACAAAACGGAACGAAAGAAGACGGCGAATAGCAAGAGAATTGGCGCAGCAGCAAATAAGAACACAACAACAATAAGAGCAGCAACTCAGCTCAGCAGCAGAAATTCGCAAATGCGTTCCGTCGTCGCGTGTGTGTGTGTGTGTACGTCAAGCAAAATATGCTGAAAAAGCTTTCGTCGCCGCAGCTGGCGCAGGCGGAAACTGTTGCTGCAGCCAGCAACAACAATGAGCAGCAGCAGCAGCCAAGCGCGCAGATCTACGCCTTCACTATTTTAACAACGTCGCGGAGGGGAGGCGCATGAATCACACGAAACGAATCAGAAACAGAACGTACATACAAGAACGCGCCGTTGACGCTGCCATTGACGCTTTTTGTTGTTGTTTTGCGAATTATAAATTCGCGTTCTGTACGAATTGCCGTGTGAAGCGCACAAACAAATAAACGAGCGGACGTAAAAGGCAGCTACAAGTACAACAACAATAAAAAAAGCAAAACATAATAATAGCACTTTTGCTTTCGGTCTCAACTGGTTTTACTACTCACTCACTCAGTTTTAGCACAGAGACTGTCGGAGGCCCCAGATCCCAGGCAAAACACAACGCGACAAAGAGCAACAGCGCAACAGCTATAAACCGGGCGCCCCAAAAGTTGCGTCGTCGTCAACGTCGTTGTTGTTTTTTTACTCGCCATACTTGTCGCTTTGTTGGCTTTTGTCGTCTGCTTTAGCCTCTGCTTCTTTTCCTTATAGTTGCTAAATTCGCATAAAACAACTAAAAAATTCTGTCGTAGAGAAGCTTCTAGCGTGGCGGCGCATGCGCAAAACGTTCGTTGTCGCTGTTTCTGTCGACGTCGCTGTCGCCGTTCCATACGCAGTCGCAGAACAAAAAGCAGCTGCTGCAGCTTTCAGTTTTTCTTCGTCTCTACATAAAAAGGTAAGTAAATGGTGGTGCGCCCTGTTTGTCTGTCCCAAATGTCTGTCTCTGGCTTGTCAAGAGATTGTCAGGTCTTTTGTCTAGCTCGGGTTATAGTAGGGGAGCGCTTAAGCTTTGTTGGGAAACGACTGAGAAATGGACTGCAATTATATCGATGGGAATCAGTTGGTCCAATTAGTTTTTTTTTTACGTATAATTTTTTGTGTAGGGGATGGTGTTACGAGAAGTAGTAAAATCCAAATTTTTAACTATGTATCTCAATTGCATAATAAGATTAAGCTCGACAAATCTCAGCATTCGGTGGGTTCGTGAACTAGCTAACGAATTCTACATAAAAGTATTTAACATTTTTTTGTATAGTAAGGTTAAGGTTTTTATTCCCATTGTTTTCATTTAAAATATAATTTTTTTAATTGTACACACGATGATTTAATTTGACATCTAAGTTGTAAAGCTTGTTTTATAAGCTAAACTCTATAAATTGTATATATGCTAATCGCTGTATAAATATTAGGGTAAATTAAGAATTGAATTGCATTGTAATATATCATTTATAATCAAGATTTTTAAAAAAAGTTAAGCTCCTTAAGTTTCATAGGCGTAAGTGTCATTCAAGTCACATAACTTATGCAGTTTCCCTGAAGTTAATACATTTTTTAATGATAAAATAATCACAATAATAAATGTCTTTAGTACAAACTTTATTGCAAAGTAAAAAGAGTACATACATATATAAACATTCAACTGTGTCAGTGTCACTTTTATTGAAATATTCACAAATCCAGTTGGATCGTCCGAGATCTTATCTTTAAAATGGGTTTAAAATCAAGATTAAAGTTCAAAAATATTTTCTTTAAAAAGCTAATCTAGGTCAATGTAATTTTATATTTTATATGTTACTTTTAGTTTGTTTTTAAACGTTGAAGCCAATATAATCTAAAGTAAATTGATAATGCATAGATAGATAACTTTAAGAGGATTGTTATAGTATTGAACTAGAAAAATAAGATGACGCATGAATTCATTAGCTTTTGTTATTAAGCTATGCTATTACTTCAGTAAAAAGTATTATAAAATGAGAAATCTTAGATTAATTAAAATTTAAGACAAGAATTATACTTTTTTTATGTTATAACAGCTTCTGTCCTTTTGCCAGTTCATTTGCAAACTATTTTATAGTTTATATTTTTAACTTTGAATAGATAGAAGTACACAGCAAGGCTTTGGAAATGCATCTTAAAGCAAAGGTAATTTTAAATTCTTCGTGAGTTTTACATTCTTGAGCATGAATCTCTTTAATAGTAATACGAGTAAATTTTATTTACTACATAACCTTGACCTTGAATTTCTTTTTTATTACATTTTTATTTGCCAACATGCAATATGCAACCATGACCTACATTTACTTGTAGGCCAATCCTTGACCTAGTTTTAAACATAACCACTATTCTACCTCTAAAGCACAAGGGGGGTAACAAAATATATTTTAAAGCTTTATTTGACCAGCTTTAAAGCTTGTTTTTTTTTTTTGTTCTTCTTTACAGTTGCTCACGCTCTAACTGCAATTGCTACGGTTACCTGCCAAATATTAAAACAACAAATCGTACATCACACACAACGTACAAATATTTAGTTTATAAATTCTATTATGGATACCTTTAATGTACCTATGCTGGCCGAGAGTAGCAACAATATTGCTGTCTACACAAGTGATGCCACAAGTAATAATAATAATAACAACAACAATAGCCGCAATCATCACCAGGTGCATCATTTGCAGCATGAGCAACAACAACAACAGCAACAACTGCTGCCACATCATCACAAAGACCAAATGCTTGCAGCCGGCAGCACGCCCATGTTGCCCTTTATAAACTATGGCCAAATCCAACAGCATAAGAATAATGAAGGCGGCGATACTGTAGCCGACTTTAATGGATGCATGCAGTCTAGTTCCTTGCAACCCATCGATGGCAGCCAACTGGATGGTGGCATCTCTTTAAGCGGGCTCTGCGAGCGCATCTTTGCTAGTCCCAATCCGCATGGCAGCAGCAATCTGGCCCTAATGGGCAGCAACAACAATGCAGAGTCTAAAACCAGCAGCAGCAGCGCAGTTGGCACAACAACGAGTACCTCTGTAACCAGTGGTGGAGCTGTGATATTGGAATCGGTTACAGTACCTTCATTTGCCAATTTTTTGTTTCCCAATCGGGGACAGACGGTGGCTACGGCTGCACCTTCGAACGACACTCTAAATAGTATTGATCCGGCACTGTTGCAAAAAACATCACCGGTTCGGGTTACTGAGTATCATCAGTTGAAGCCTTTAGAGAGCGGTAGTGCAGTGTCCACAACGGGTTTTCTATCCTCAACCACAGCTCAGTTGTTGGACTTTGAGGTGGCCAGTACGTCGGGAAATGGTAGTGCTAAAGCGCTAACAGAGGATGTTAGCGTATTGACATTGCACAATTCTAAGGTTAATAGTAACAACAACAATAGTAACTCGGCTGATAATCAAATTAGCACTACTACAACTGCAACAATAACAAATACTGCCAATACACAACGAACGCAACAACAACAGCAGCAGCAGCAACAACATCCCCAACAACAACAACAACGCAGATCTCTGCATAGCATTGAGGAATTGGCTGCTAGTTCCTGTTCATCAAAAACATCACCCAGCAACAATAACACCGCCAGTTCAACACAACAACAACAACAATTGCGAAGCTCATCTCACAGCGCCAGCGCCTCAAATCTCAGCTCTGAAGATGACTCCATGTCAGACGATGAGTTTGGCCTAGAAATCGATGATCAAATTGGTAAGTAGAATTTTTTGTTAATGCTATCAATTTAGATATCTTGACCCATTTCTACCCATCAATAATGTTGGCAATATTCTGTTACTACTGCGTAAAAAAGTTGAGTAAAAATTACAAATTGCATAAAAAACATAACTAAAACGAAAACTAAATAGTGAAACAAAAAATTATTTTTTGAACAATTCTTCGATTTATAAAAAGTGCATAAATATAAAATTCAACTCTTAACAATTCTACGATATATAAAAATATATAAATAAATGCATTAACAAAACATTAATTTAAAAATCTCTATAAAAAATGTTCAATAATATTTGATCCAACTACAAACAAACAATAAAAAGAAAAATTCACGTGCAGTACAAGCACGCGTTAGAAGTAAAACTCTACGCTGTTTTTTTTTTCTTTAGTTTAGCCGTCTTAACATTACTTTGCAGTTCAAACAGTGTCTTAACAATCAATTATGTATTATAATAATAATGAAAGTAAAGGAATTCTCGTTCCAGAGAGATGTCTGATATATGTGATGTCAATTTTTGTTAAATGTATAGCTAAAAGATAGAACACGTCAAATTATAATTTCTATGCATATTTTATTTTGTTCTGATGTAGCATTTTTACAGTTGTATATTAAAGGTGTTGGATTAACTAATATTTTTTAGTTAATTGTTTTTATATAAATGAAATGAAACGAACGTATTTCTAACCGTTATAAATTTTATTGTATTGTTGTTGTCACGAAACCGTGTAAGTTAGGTTACAGTGACGGCACATAACCTCACAACCGTATGTTTAGCAAAGACTAATTTGATCTTGGAACGCTGACGGCAATGCAAGGGCCGCAGCGCTCCCAAGATTCGTACATATTATAATACATAAATAAATATATATAAATAGATAACGATTATATTGCAGTAACCAAAGAGATAAACAATTACACTAGTTTACACGAAAAATGAACCTTCGTGAAAAAGTGTTTTTTATGGTGATTTAGGGTCGAGAAACACGAAAATGGAAACCTTTTTTTCTTTTTTTTTTTTTTTCTTAAGCTCCGTTTTCGAGATATTTTCGAAAAACATGCTTTTGGGCTCTTATTTCAGTTATTCGTCAATATCTCGTGAGCCAAATTTTGTATCGACATAAAAGATAATTAGATCGAAAGGTATTGATGTGCTCTTCACAGTGATATATAATTATGTACAGGTTAAGAACAAATTATAGAAGTTACAAGCAACCAAAATCGAAAAAACGTGTAATTTTTTTTTTTAATATTGTTACAAAAAAATAAAAAGTAGTTCAGCCGTCTTAACATTACTTTGGAGTTCAAACGGTGTCTTAACAATCAATTATTATAAAACATATGTACATAGTTATGAAACAGAAGGAACGCGAGCTTGTACTGCACGTGAATTTTGTTTAACTCTGCTATTGCTTTTTGTACGATTTTTTTAGGCGCTCAGCGCAAAAAAAACGTTATGAATTTCATACTATTTGCACTGCTTAACTAACCAAACGTGACAGTGACTTCAAATATGCAAACTTGTCAATGTAAACAATAAACATAAATAATATATTTTGTATTTATATTTTATTATATTACAACTGAAAATACAGTTAGCTCAATGTGTAGCTTCAAATATCTTTTAGCATCACTTTTACTTTTTAAGTAGTGCGAATAGAACAAAATCAATGGTAATTCCTCTGCGCTGAGCGCGAAAGAAAGCAGCATAAAAAGAAATAGAGAAAGAAAAAGAATTAAACAATGTAACTGTCGTGCATTGCTGCTTGGCTTTGTTGTTCGTGCAACTCTCACCTCCCCCGCACCAACTTCAACATCGTTCTTTGCGCAGCGCGATCTTATTTTGTAGCCAACCACCAAACAACACCAAGACCACGGCATTGCTGTGAGAGTAACAAAAAGTAAGAGAGAGAGAAGCAAGCAAAAAATCGAGCTGGCACACAAGCTAATGCATGTACACTGGGACTTGTATGTATGTACACAGAGTACAAAAATTATTCGGACACTTTGAATTTTTTGAAGCCACATAACTTTTGATGTAGACATGATAGAACAAATATTTTTTTAATATTAAAAATATAACATTTTTCTTATGAATGAGAAGGAACGCGAGCCTGTACTGCACGTGAATTTTGTTTAACTCTGCTATTGCTTTTTGCTTTTTGTACGATTTATTTAGGCGCTCAGCGCAAAAAAAACGTTATGAATGTCATACTATTTGCACTACTTAACTAACAAAACGTGACAGTGACTTCAAATTTGCAAACTTGTCAATGTAAAAAATATAAATAATACATATATTTTGTATTTATATTTTATTATATTATTATATTACAACTGAAAATACAGTTAGCTCAATGTGTAGCTTCAAATATCTTTTAGCATCACTTTTACTTTTTAAGTAGTGCGAATAGAACAAAATCAATGGTAATTCCTCTGCGGGGAGCGCGAAAGAAAGCAGCATAAAAAGAAAAAGAATTAGACAATGTAACTGTCGTGCAATGCTGCTTGGCTTTGTTGTTCGTGCAACTCTCACCTCCCCCGCACCAACTTCAACATCGTTCTTTGCGCAGCGCGATCTTATTTTGTAGCCAACCACCAAACAACACCAAGACCACGGCATTGCTGTGAGAGTAACAAAAAGTAAGAGAGAGAGAAGCAAGCAAAAAATCGAGCTGGCACACAAGCTAATGCATGTACACTGGGACTTGTATGTATGTACACAGAGTACAAAAATTATTCGGACACTTTGAATTTTTTGAAGCCACATAACTTTTGATGTAGACATGATAGAACAAATATTTTTTTAATATTAAAAATATAACATTTTTCTTATGAATGAGAAGGAACGCGAGCCTGTACTGCACGTGAATTTTGTTTAACTCTGCTATTGCTTTTTGCTTTTTGTACGATTTTTTTAGGCGCTCAGCGCAAAAAAAACGTTATGAATGTCATACTATTTGCACTGCTTAACTAACAAAACGTGACAGTGACTTCAAATTTGCAAACTTGTCAATGTAAACAATAAACATAAATAATATATTTTGTATTTATATTTTATTATATTACAACTGAAAATACAGTTAGCTCAATGTGTAGCTTCAAATATCTTTTAGCATCACTTTTACTTTTTAAGTAGTGCGAATAGAACAAAATCAATGGTTATTCCTCTGCGGTGAGCGCGAAAGAAAGCAGCATAAAAAGAAATAGAGAAATAAAAAGAATTAGACAATGTAACTGTCGTGCATTGCTGCTTGGCTTTGTTGTTCGTGCAACTCTCACCTCCCCCGCACCAACTTCAACATCGTTCTTTGCGCTGCGCGATCTTATTTTGTAGCCAACCACCAAACAACACCAAGACCACGGCATTGCTGTGAGAGTAACAAAAAGTGAGAGAGAGAGAAGCAAGCAAAAATACAAGCTGGCACACAAGCTAATGGCAAACGCTGGCACTTGTATGTATGCATGCATGTATGTCGCTGTGTTGTATTCACGCAATGCATACAAAAACAATTCTTTCGTTTACACACATACACATGTGTTGCGTGCTTCAGCTAACATTTACAAAATTTCAAATTTACTCCCTACGAAAAGTCGCAATGCCGCACAGCTGGCACACAAGCTAATGGCAAACACTGGCACTTGTATGTATGCATGCATGTATGTATGTCGCTGTGTTGTATTCACGCAATGCATACAATGTATTCGCAATGCGAATGAGAACATCAAAAGCAGCTAACGTTTTTTGGGTTAACAAAATTTCAAAGTTACTCCCATAGAAAAATGCCCAACAAATCCAAAAATGCATAACGCCGCCTAAAAAGTTTTACTTCAATAAAAAAAATTGTTTAGTATTGAAACGCTTAGTATAAATATAAAGGGAGTTTTTTTTTATTGGCGTTAATGTTTTAAAAAGGATATCTGATAAATTAACATCCACACCAGCTGTTACATCGCAGTCCAAATTTTTAATATTTTTTCAAGAACTTTTGGTGTTATTTCATTAATGCACAATTGGCTAAATTGCCAAATTTTTGTTAAAAAAGTCGAGATATGCTTGAATAAAGCTGAAACCGTGTGCATTTTATGCATAATATTGGTACACGATTTTTGATTTTACTTTTACCGCCCATATTGCGTATACGTTTTTTTTTTTTTTTTTAAAGTCTCATATTTGTTTATTACGCATACGATATTTTGAAAAAAAAAATGTATTTATATAATAACTATTGTTAAGTTTAACAATACTTATTAAGAATATTCTAAAACAATTGGTTTGGTAATTAATATATATTTCTACCACTATAGTATATTTCTCTACAAAGCACTCCTGGCGTCTGAAAAGCGCATTGGATCTTCTGAGATGATTATGTATTTCAAATTTAAAGTAGCTCAAAAGGCATTTTCCATAAAAAGTAATTTTTAAAATTTTTTCTCATATGTGGAGATACATTTTTTTTTGTTATTTTTATAAATAATGTACAACTCAAAATAATTTATAGTACTTGTTGGCTTTCCCAATAAGAATAACTTTAAATAATTCTTATTACTTGAATTTATTCCTATTACTAATGTGATGGAAAAATATGTCGCTAGCTTAAGAGTAAATCCCTTCACATGATCGCTTTAAAATATTTAACATTTTGCCGAAAATGAGAATGTCAAATCCACAGAACCTACCTATCACACTAAAAAAAAGTACTTAATGTTTGCTTCATTTTTTTGTAAGTTAAAGGCGCCCAATTTCCTGTTGCAGATCTTAGGGGTCCCTCTCACAAATATCAGAGTTTCTAAAACATAAGTATGTATTATCAGGCGCAAGTTTGTAACACTGCGTCAAAAATAAGACGGTGAACCAGTTAAAACCATCTTCCCGGTGCTGAGTGCCAACCAATTCCTCTTTTTTTTTTCTTCTAGCTTTTCTCACTTCACTCGAACGCTAAAACTTTGCATATGTTTTGTTCTTCTGTTCTTCAATGTCAATCATTCGCATTGGCAAAGCTGAAGATAAAAAATAGCATAACACAGATGCTGCATAAATGTTCATGACATACAAGTTCTATCGGATGCAGCCATAAAAAGTCCATTTAAATATCTATAAAAATCAACTAACCCACTTTGTCTGTGTTGTCATTGTTGGTGTAGTGCAAATATATGTCTATGTAATGTGTACATATGTAAATAAAACATAGAATATGCGCTGATGCATTCACTCATGCGGCCATTTGTCAAATGCCGACAACGTTGATGTTGATGATGTTTTGGTGACTCAGCAGTCTCTCAGTCGCACTACGCATAGAGATGAGCATTGAGAAGGGAAAAGAGTTGGAGGATAAAAGAGAGAAAAAACACACGACTTGTTGACATTCAGCAATGTCAGTGTCTGCGTCTGTAGTTCTCCTCTTTCTGTGCGTTTGTTGTGTATGTTTTTGTTGCGTGTCAGCTCAATTGGAATAGATCTAGTCTAGTAGACCTTCAACGCACTTAATGTGCATACTTAAAAGTGCAATGGGTGATAGACGCCGAGATAGGCAGAGAGAGGCGTGTAGCTTTTGTGCTTTGCAAATATAAATCAGTCGGCGCGTTATTCGACAATGGGATACCCTGCATCTTCTTAACTCGAAGAACTAGATTGCTGTTATGGGACTCCAAAAACGAAGTTCCAACCGCATCTCCTTTTTCAAGACAAGTTGTGTAACTTTCATTTAATATTTAAGAAGAAAAATTTTCTCATATATTGTGTACAAAATCAGAATTAAAATGGGAATTATATAACAAATCAAAATAAATAGTAAAACAAATTTGGCTCGACTGAATACAGCCGGCTTTAAAAGTTCAGAGACCAAGCTGCCCTTATGTATGTAAAACATGCCTTACTCAGTTACGTGATGTTTTTTATTATTATTTAAGTGTAAGAAAGAACTTCGTCATTAAAGTTATTTTTTATTGTTTTAAAAAGAATGGATCGCGATTTCAAATTAAAAAAACTTTTTTTTTAAATGGATAGCTTTTAAATATACAAAATATAATTATGTTAACTTCAAAAATATTTATGGCTGAAATGTAATTATGGATTTAATAAAAAACTCGTTTCACATCAACATGGGGATAATTGTATTTGTTGCTATCATCTGTAAAGACAAATCGAGAGATCCTCAGAACAAAATTGTTGGTAATCAAATAAAACATAAATTCAGGTCATAAACCAAATAGGTCAATCATATTGGATGCACAAAATACATACATATGTACAAACCATGTACCCATGCGGTGTAGAATGTCAGACGCTTCAATCGCTGCGGGAGTTCATTCTGATCATTTTGTTATAAAGAATTTATGGTCTGCCCCGCCTGCTTCTACGTGTTACATATGTACATTGCAAAAATCTATAATACCCTTGACCCTTTACGTGATATAGGGTATAAAAATGGAGCAAGGTCGTGTTAGTTGCTGTTGTTGCCGCTGCTGGCAAATGACGCCAAAGGCATCCATCCCACTGCAAAACGATGCCGACGTCTAATAGAATTTGGGTCAAGCTCACGTTTGTTTGTATTATTATTGTTGTTGCTGTTTGTTTCTAATATTGGAGATTGGGCCCAAGGATGCACATGCAACAACAACAGCGAAAAAAGCGAAATTGCATAGAAATTGAAGGTCAGTGTGTGCATCAGCGCAACTAACGAATGAATAGAGTTGACGTTGACGTCGACGTCGCTTTGCCGTTGCGTCGCACAGATAGTCAGCCAGTCAGTCATACGAGTGTTTGTTGTTTGTTTGCTGGCTGCTCTTTCTCTCTACGTGTGTGTGTGTGTGTGTGTCTCTCTCTCTCTTAGGCTTGCATTGGCAGCACAAATTGTTCTGCTTCAGTTGGCTTCTGTTTTTATCGCCGCTTGCCACCGCCCGCCCACTGCAGCGACAATAGCAACGTCAACGCGTCGACGTCAGCGTCACCGCCGCCGGTTGACATTGACATACATTGCAATGTCTGTGTCTGTTTCTGTTTCTGTTTCTGTGTCTGTGTCTGTATCTTTGTCTATGTCTGTGTCTGTGTCTGCGTCTATGCTCACCTCAAAGGATTTAAATGGGTCAAAGTCAATATGGCCGCTTGTTGCTGCCGCTGCGGCTGTCGCTGCCGGCTTTGCTGCAGTTTGGAAATAGAAAACGAGGCCGTCACATGCAACAAATTGGGGCATGACATTGGCGTATTCACATATTTATGCAGTTGCTTTTGTTGCTGTTTTTGTTCGCGTAATGCATTACAAGGCTCTAATTTATGCGGTTTGAAGGTTACGCAACGTCGCTTTGCTCTAATGCGCTTGCATTGCCGCTGCCGGCGATTCAAGGACTTTGTTGCATGCCATAACAAAGCCAGTCGCATGTCCTTGTTGGGCGTTTTGTTGTGGCAAGGTCAGACAACATATATGCATATGTATATGCAAATTGTGTCTATCTTAAAAGGCTTTAACTAGTGCTTCACTAGAAATTGGCTTAAAGTGTTTTCAAGCATTTTCTGAATGTTCAATTGCCTAAGAAAAGACAACTTTTGAAACATAATGTTATTTGTATGCATATTTCAATAACTATATAATTCGAATTTGGTGTTATTTTTAGCTACAAAATCTCAGTTGGCTTGCGAATCTTCCAAAATTTTTTTGATATTCTTAATAAAGTTTTAATTTTTCTAGCTTTTCTTGATAAGCTTATTTGTAGTTCTATAGTGTTCTGATTGCGCGTTTAATAATCTCTATAATGTGGCCAATTTTCTATTTTTAACTTCTTAATGTCACCTGCATATTTTGTCTCTATACACCAAGCATCTTTGATTGGGGCATGCAACTTTTTCTTGTAAACCTTCCACTACTCCCTTAAATGATTTTTTTTTCGGCAGTATACGATGTATGTAAACACATGACCAATGTTATCAGTTCGCTTAAGCAACGTTGTTGGCTGTATACGAGCAATACATCTCGTGGTACTCAAAAAACAACAAAAACAAAACTGAAGTTCAATGTATATTTTTCAAAACTTTACAGGAAGATACAATTAAAGACGATTTTGCAGCTCCAGGTTTGGCTAGAATAATTTTCAATTTGTTATTTAAAAATATTGTTAGGTCTATCTGCCAAAGACTGAAAAAAGAATCAAAAGCATTTTTTTTTGTCTTCGTTCAGTATGCGCCAAATCCAAAGTTGCAAAGGTTATGCTTATTGATTGAGTTAAGCATGTCTGGGACCTTTCATACAAGTCTTCTTTCCAAGCTGTTTTTGATCGTACCTACTGAAGAAAAACTAGGTGCTCTTCATTATTCAGATTAAAGTCACGATGCAAAGTAAATAAGGCGGAGTATCTGTTTCTGAATGTTTTGGTGTAAACGTTTTTAAAACGAAGTATTTTACATTATAATATTAAAAAGTTAATTCTAGTTAAGTTTTTTTTTTTCAAAAATTCAATGAAAAACTGCCAACCACAGCGGCAAACCGCAACTAGGTATTATTAAATATAACCAAGTATAATTGAAATCAATCGTCGTTAGTCAAGCGAGCAGAAATCTTGTACTATATGCTTTCAAGGATGGAACATTGAAAATATGTATATAAGTTATAAAATAAATATAGTATTTTGCTTGCATACAATTGGAGTTGTTTGTATTTGTTTCAGTGTATTGCCCGCCCTTCGTGAGATGGCATGCTATAAAACGCCACTCGAGTGGGAAAGGTCTGGGGAGCGTTGAATCGAAACAAATGAACAATAATGAACCCAATTACTCGTTGCATTCTGTTTTTTTGTTTGAATTGCAATTACCAAACGAAACATACTTGCAATAATGGCTTAGATTGCACATTAGAAGTTAGAAATGTAGACCAAGGCTTGATTTTGATTTTGTATAAGAAATGGGTCAAAGGCTAGTGGGGCCTTGAATTTATGGTGTAGCTTAGCTACTTGGTTAAGTGCAAAACAATTTTATATAAGGTATACCAAAGATTTGGTACTTCTAGATTTTCTGTACCCAAACTATTTTGGCAGTGTCCCTAAGAACTTAAAGTTGTAGAATTAATAATTGAATTGTCTAACAAACGCTTTGCTATAGAGCTTGTGACCTTAACAGGAGAAAAGATGTAACCAGTACTTCTAAAGTCCTTCTCTAGCTAAGACGCTACTAAGAAGATGTGGATCTACAAAGCTGTACCAAAAATAAGTTACAAAATATAACGAATAGACGCAACAAATCGAAAACTTGTAATGGAGGCTATTTTAATCAATTTCTCCTACCCAAAACTTTTGTAGATTCTGTATTCTTTGAATAAAAACAAAGTACCTACATACGCTATTTTTAAGATTTTTTATTGGACATCCATTGATATACATCCGAATTACATGTCTTAGATAATGGAAAATTATTATTTATTATCTGTGAAAAAATATTAAGGTCACTAAGTCAATTTTATGAGAAAGCTTGCTACTTCCCTCGCTAGTTTTTGTATGAAACAAGTGTGCTGAATTTATTGGAAGATAGGCCCCCAAACCATCCATAAACAATCTACGCAACCCAAAAATTAAGACAAAGTGGTCAAAGAATTTGCGTCCAGAATGCTCTGCATTTTTCAATATTATTCAGATTTTTTCTTTCTTTTTTTTACTCTGCCCTAAAAATAAAATTGAGTTTGCGTTTGAAATCTTAAGATACCACAAAAAGCAGAATGGGGGGAAGCAAGCATCCATACATATGTAACAGACAGTAAAGGCTTGAATGCTGCATCGACTCCGAATAGAAACTTAGGCTCTGAATACCACAAGAGCTGGAACTACCATAATTTGACACAAAGATTTGCTTTATCCATTTGTAATGCAGACATCTGACTCTCTTATTTGAGTATTATATTTAATTTCGCACAAAGGGCGTGCACCATCCCTATTCATCAAAATTCCAATACTTGGTACTTCATGCCAAGGATAATAGCAACTTTTTCTTAAATTTTCCTTACAAAGCGTTTTATAAATTTTTCTATTCTACTAATGCGTTTTTTTAATTAAGTTATTGTCATCGTTGCTTTAAAATATTTTCTCGCATTGCTTTGGCCATTTTGTTGTTAACCTTAGCTCAATGAAAAACGCCATTGAGCAAATGTCTGTAGTCTGTCTCTTTTCTGTTTTAGTTTAAGTTGTTGCAGTTGCCGTTTGCTTGTTGTTTGTTTTGTTGTTTTTGTGTGGAAAAGTGTGCTAATGGGTCGCCAGTTGACCCTGTGCCACATTTTGTGTGACGCGACGCCGTAGTTGGCAGCGCTGCTTGCACTAATTTTGCATTGGAATTGCAATAAGAGCAGAGAGAAGCGGGTGGGCACTCAAAACGCGTTGCATTTTTGCAGCGATGTGCAGAGAGCGATAGAGAGAGAGAGAGAAAGAGGGTGAGGTAGCAAGAGAGTCTGTCAGATAGAGAGAAAGAGCGAGTGAGAGATTGCGCGAATGCATTGATTTTGCTGCAGCACCTCCATGCAGTCGTCAATACTCTTCGTCTCTTTGTCCCTGCAACCACTGTATGTATATTTCTCGCTCACTCACTATCTCCGTGCGTGCTGTGGGGTTTGCCACCCTGACCTAGTTACATTTATGCATTATATTTTGGTTTTTACAATATGTATATAATTTATTTGCCATTATTGCGCATTTTACATACAATAACAAAGCATTTTCATTGCATACTTTTTTAGTATTTTTATGCCACCCCCCTCAAGTTTCCACCACTGCTTGCTTTGTTTCATGACCATGTGCGTCATTGCAGTTGGTTAGTGTCTAGCATTTTAATTTAATTTAATTAATGCCATTATTTGCCTTACAATTTATTACTTTTAATTTATTACACACAATGTATCTTACAGTGCTCTTCATTTTTCTGACGAGTATCTGCGACTCTTTCTCCCTTTCTCTGTAAGCTGTTAATTTTATGTAAGTATTGCGTTGTATTGTTGTTATTGCAGCTTAATTAAATGCCGAGCCGGCTGCTAATTTTACTGGTTTGTAACCCGTTTGGTCTAGCCATCGCCCAGTTTTTCTGTTGACTAAGCAATTTCATTTAAATGAGTTTTGCTTTTCCGCATTTATTTTTCGTTTATTTATTCTTTTTATCTACTTAAGGGCAACACATTATCAAAAGATAACTTGGGCTGTGTTGTAAATGAAACTTGTTTCAAAAAACATGTTTAAAATTGTCTTATCAGCAGTTATTTTTCTTATCTTTGCAAACACTGCGTATACGTAATGTTCACTGACGAAGCTTTAATATAACGTATACGTAATGTAAAATACGTTAACGTTTTCTATTTCGGGCATAATTAAAGCGTATTTTTATTTCTTACATTTTTTTTACAATTGTAATATCGACATTGAGAATAGGGCGTTAGGCTAGCCGTGCGTTCTTGGTTTATCTCTTTTGATAATAAATCGTGCTGCTAATCCTTCATTTTTTTACAAATACGAAAAGTGTTATTCAAGCAAGAGTCATTGGATACCTTGAGCTAAATATTAACAGCTATAATAATCAGTAATCTGTTTGCACAGGTCTACAAGTACCGGGGTCATGTCAGTTGTTGGAAAGCTAAGGGTCATTACCGAAGTTATTTGCTGCGTAGAATCCGCAGGATTTTGAGGTATTTGAGGTTAGGTACGCGAAAAATTGAGTTTTTCCTGCTTTTGAGGTTATGTACAGGGTGCAATAAATTCAAGAAATCAATAACGATTTTTTTTCGCAAAGTTATGGCTATTGTATCCCTAAGGAATACACCTCAACCCTTTTTACTACCATTATACCTTCAAGGGAATCGTGGAGAGGAACTCAGCCGGGTCAAAAAGACTCCATTAGTTTCTTCACGGATGGCTCCAAACTCAACAATCAAGTTGGGGGAGGGGTTTTCTCAGAAAAACTAAATATCAGGCAGTCCTTCCGGCTCCCGGATCACTGTAGTGTTTTCCAGGCAGAAGTCCTTGCTATCAAAGAGGCTTTAATCTGCTTACGCAACGCCAGTCCAGACAACAGGGTAATTAACATCTACTCAGATAGTCAGGCAGCTATTAAGTCACTTCGTTCGTTATCTTCAAATGCGACGACAGTCAACAACTGCCGCAAATCTCTTCAAGAGATGGCACAGCAGTTTGTTATTAGCCTTATCTGGGTGCCGGGGCACCAAGATATTAAAGGCAATGAAATAGCAGACGAACTGGCCAGAAACGGCACGACCACTACCCTCCTTCCTGATAAGGAGGATATACGTATGCCGATGGCTACTTTTAAGCTACATACCAGGGAAAAGTATAGCCTTCTTGCTCAAAGTATGTGGAACAACACACCTCACTGTAGGATCACTCGCCAAATATGGCCAACTATTGACGCAAAACGCTCTAGAAAACTTTGCAGTCTTAACCGTTCACAGTGTTCGGCAGTCGTTAGAGCGATTACTGGGCACTGGCTCGTTGGAGCACACGCTGCTAGACTTAATGCTCCTATAAATGACTTTTGCAGAAGCTGCAGAGACGAGGAAGAGATAGAAACAGTAGAGCACTTCTTCTGCTCCTGCGAAGCTCTTAGCAGACGCAGGAAAAAGCACCTGGGTTACTATTTCCTTCAGAACCTAGCAGGGCTGGAGTTCATCTGTCCCAGAAAGTTTGCAAGCTACATTGCTGCAACAGGATGGGACCTCTTTTAGGCATACCAAGTAGGAGAAGGGTAAAAAGATGTAATTGTAAGCATAGAGATTCGTGCGGTGTCACAACGGGCCAGCCCAGGCCTAAGTGTGCTGGCTTCAAGCCAGCAGCCGCCCTAACCTAACCTAACCTATGGCTATTCGAAGTTACGAAATATATCCCTTCGACGCTATTTTAATCACGCAATATTGGAAATGCAAATTTCATTATTCCGACTTCATATTTGTTCTCAGCGTCCTTAAAAACACCCAAGTGAAAACTTTCAAGAGAAATTACATAGTAAAAAAAAATCGTAATTGATCTCTTGAATTCTTAAATTAAAGGGTAAGAGTGGTACTAAATGATATAACTTGAGAGACAGACCAAAAAAAAATTTTCCACCGTGTACATAACCTCAAAAGTAGGAAAAAATTCCGTTTTCGGGTATATAACCTCAAATATGTCAAAATCCTGACTTGATGGGCAAATTCTGACCCCGGATTCAGATGCTACAAAGCAAATTACTTCGGAAGGACCCTTAGCTTTCCAACAACTTAACCATGTTGACCTGTGTTATCAAATTCATATTTTAATTTGCGCTGAAAGTATATAACGAACTTATAATACAATAGTCCTTCTAGAACAATACAATCGCCTATCTCGAATTTCTTTCGTGATGATTTTTTTCATTTGGTGTTTCAGTTTTAATAAGAAATAATTCTTTTTTTTTGTACATTTTTTTTATCACAGTTACTTTTATAGGATCCACTTCTTTTTTTATAAATTTCTGCAATCTGTTTAACAGACCGAAGGAGGTCTTTTAGGTCATAAATCATAATGTTTAGTTTCGATTCAGTCTTGAGCGTCGTAGATCGTTTCAATCCAAACATATTTGAGGTACAGATGTAGTCAGTAGAGTTTTCTGTTATTTACTTTTTTGAAAAGAATGGACACTTTCGATTTTTTTTCCTATAAGTTATATTTGTTTTTGCATATTCAGTACTCTTGTTAATGTCGGAATTTTTTAGAAAACAATTTTAATGATCAGAGAACCAATTTTAAAACAAAATTTGGAAAATAAAGTATAAGCATACTAAACTAAGCATCTACCAAATTTTAAATAAAATCATTAATTTTTATTTGACTTCTAATGCATATATAGTATTACATCTAATTTTTTAAGTTTAAGTCAGAATTTATTCCATTAGTCATTAGTTTTCGTCATGATATTTGTCCTTCTTAACAATGCAAAAATAATTCACTATAGATTTTTAAGTTGGCAGTGTCTTATACTTTATTAAAATTTTTTTTTTGTTTTTTAAAATGTAACGAAGGTGTTCATTGAGCTACATTTTTAACTTTGCTCTTTAGGTTTGTATTCAAAAATGGTTTCTCGCCAACTTTAAGAGTTTGTCTCTATCTCGTTGTATTTATTTTACATTTATTTTTATTTTTTGATAGGTTTTCTACTAGGTAAATAGTATATAAACATCTTACTCAGGTAGCGCATACACCTGCGAGTGTAGCCAATCTAGATTTTACCGCAGCAACAGATAGTTTTTTTTTAACAAAACGACTAAAAAAAGTTAAAACGCTTTGCAAGCACATAAACACACAAACACACGCTGCCATAAAAGCAAAGCTTTTGGCGGGAGCTTTCGCAGCTGCATGCGTATGCGTAAGATTGAATGTATGTGCCGTGTGTGTGTGTGTTGCTGTAGTTGGTTGTTGCAAATTGGAGCGATCCTCTGCGAACAGTAAGCAACCCCGCTACGCTATAGATAGGAAAACGTCAAAAGATACTAACAGATATGTGCACATAAACAGATACGTAGATGCACACACACACATGTGCATTAATATATGTATGTACAAAGCAACTTGAAAGCTATTGCAATGCAAACTACAGACAGTAATTCAGAATTGTTTTTTTATATTTTGTTTTTGCATGGCGACTATGTGAGCTTTTCTATATGTAAAGCTCAGCGGCAGCTGAAACAACAACAACAGCAACTTGCAGTTTTTTTCAAATGGGTCGACGCCGGGGGCAGCGACGTCAGCGTTGAGCAGCGCTGCGCTGCGACTGATAAGAAAAAATAAAAACGAGCCAGCAAAGGGGCGGGTGGCTATAAAGCGAGGCGTGGCTGAGGATGTTTTGGTGTCTTATCGCCTGTCCGTTTTGTGTGACTTTTTCGCTTTGTTTACACTTTTTTTTTTAATGCTGAATTTTGTATTTTATTTATTTTTTGTATTACTTAATTTTCCAAAATGAGGCTTTGTTTGTTGTTGTTGGTTTTTTGTTTTTTTTTTTAAATGTTAAACGTCAGCGTCTTTTTTTTGGCATTATGGTTGCTGTTATTTTTTTTGTGAAATTGTTGCGGCAGGTCTTGGTTTTTTATTTGCTCACGTTGCATATTTTAATTTGTATTTTTTTAACGATTTTGCTGTTGTTTTTTTACGCACTGAAAGGAACTTATTTATTGTAGATTTTTTTGTTGTTGTATGCAGTAATTATGTGACTTTATTTATGGTGTGCATTGTAGCTTGGGCTTTCAACAAAGTTGTAATATGTAAATTTTTTTTAAAGTAATATGTCTTAAGTAAATTGTGTGTCTACTTAAATATATAAGTAGGGGAACATACATAATTGTTAAGAGCTTGTTTGGTTGCTGTAGCTTTATTAACATATCATGAGCATTGCACTGATGTCTTGTCTTAAAGGCCCCAGATTGGCCGTTATGCTTTTGAAAGACCACGAAACAGTTACTAACGTAAAGTGCTTGGGCATCGACGAGTTTATGTTAACTTCGGAATAGCAAATTAATCGAAAAACATCAAAACCCATTTCCATTTGATTTGATAGATAATTTTATTGGCAATAATTTTGAACAATTTTGAAAGAAAAAAAGATATAATGCTAAAGCCGTATCAACTTATATTGCCAGGGGTGGGGTACCACGCGCCCTTACACAAATACAAAAACTCCTAATATTTAGAACTTTTTTCTTCATATGTCATGCAAATCAACGTTATTTTTGGAGCACTTCAAACTAGATTTAATCGTTGATGTTACTTAAAGGTTGGACGATATTATTAAATCCTATGGCTCAGATGATATTCCTCGACATCATGAGCAGATTCATAGTTATTTCTAAAACATCAGCCCTTTTTTTTTTTATTTATAAGATATAGGGAAAAGGAGAGTCTCTTAATAGTTAACATTCAGCATTTTGGTACAAAGGATTTGGGGTCAGCTACGCGTCCTATGTTACATACGTTCTAGTATACACTTGTATCAATAGGTACAGGGTGTAAAAATGTATCGTCGCTTCTTGTAGTTCTAAAATTAATTTGTTGTCTCATTTTTGGCGAATTTTTTTTTTTTTTTTTTTTTTGCAAACAGCTGTTTTTTTTTGCTTGCCACATTTACAAATTAGTAAGATATTAGGCCTAAAAAGCCACATCAGAAAACTTAAGCAAAGTCAAATACACATTTACACAATAAACAAATTGAGTGCCAAAAATCACTTACCAACAAAAACAAAAAACAAAATGCTTAAACGCCTAAAATTGATTTAAACAAATGCAAAAAGAAAATTTTAATTAAAAAAAAAAAATTACGCAATTCTTTGTGTATAAACACTTTGTTGTGTGATTATGTAACTGCGCGTAAAAAACAAAAACAATGCAAATAAATAGATGTAAATAAATACATATATTTGCGTAAAGCTACACTAAGAAAAATCGTCACTATATCATTGTAATTACGTTTAGTATAACATTTAAATAAAAGATCAGAGACTTTTTAGGTGCTCATCAGACCTGTTTAGTTGTGTGATTCGAATTCAAATCCGAAAAATGCCTGGGCTTTAATATTTACACAATTTGAGATAATCTTACCAAGAAATATATGCAACACTGCTTTATCATTTGATATTATACAAACATTTAAGCAAAGTTACACTTCGAAGTAATATTTTATTTTGATTGTATGATATTTCCCAATAACCACTATCAAATCTTTTATTGTTTATAAAATTCGTTTCCTTTGGTACCCGATAAATCTCAAAAAAACAGGCAAAACTTACTATAGCAGTTCAATGTAATGTTTTTCCCAATCTTTATGAATTTCATTCTGAAAACTTGAGGAAACGCTTAGAAAATACATTTTTGGGACACTTTTCCTTTCGTATGCAAAATAACTCATCGTTGTTGGGGTCGTGAAAGTATTCAATTTAACAAAATATTATAATATTAATAATAAATAATAACACAGGCAAACATGGTTTAGTTGTTGGAAAGCTATGGGTCATTTCCGATGCAATTTGCTGTGTAAAGTCCGAATCCACCAGAATTGTCCTATCACGTCAGGATGTTGAGATATTTGAGGTTATTAACCCGAAAAACTGCGTTTTTTCCTACTTTTGAGGTTATGTACAGGGTGCAAATAATTTTTATGGTCTGTCACTCCAGTTA